>CM031233.1:398000102-399403779 GCA_018340775.1 Taxus wallichiana var. yunnanensis
GTCTATCATAGATTTTTTCACTCGTTGGCATAGCTTGATCAATCAACTCACATTCCAATTACCACAAACCAAACTCATAGAGCTCTTCATGTGGGCTTGTGCTAGACATATTTCACTCAACCCTATAGGTGCAGACTTTTTCCAAACCTTCGATGAGGCATTCACCATGGCACATGAAAGCTAGAGATTCGGGCCATCAAAGAAAAGAAAATCCAACTATGAAATAAGAAAATTGACATTTAAGTCAAATGATACCTCTTCTTCTTCAAAACCACAAAATAATTATTCAAAAGCCAAGGGAACCACTAACAAGTGGTACTCAAGGCTGGCCCAACTCATCCATCAAATCAAGCTAAGCCCTCATCTAATCTTTCCCTCCTATCCAGACTTTTCAATTCAGATGAGAACAATGGAAATACACCCCAATTGGGGAGCCTTATTCTTCTATTTTAGAAAATCTCATTAAAGTTGGGGCCATCACCCTTCCTCCTATAAAACCACACACTAGTTTTGATCCTACTCACCCCACACCTACGTGGTACAAAGAGCATGACTTCTGCAACTATCATCGGGTAAAAGGTCATAATGATGGAAATGCATCACTTTCAAGAACATTTCTAGAAATGCTCGAGAATGGTGAGTTAGTCTTGGATAATCCAAATGCACCTACCAACCAAAACCTACACATTTTCAAGAAACCATTTCCTAATCATGCCCCCTTCTTCTGACCAAACTGGAGAGACCTCAACTAATGATAGCAATACCCGTGAGGTCCATGCTATTTTCAATGATGCACCAGTTGCTTCCCAATTACCTCATATTCCTTCCATAGAGGAAATCCTAGCCCAAAGTCCTCCACCTACACATGAACCCACTTCACCTATTCCTCCACCCACAGAGGAACACCCTTCATCTCTCCTCCTCACCTGTGAAGGAGCCTTCTATTAACATCGAGACCACTTCACCTTTGGCTTCTCCACCTAGAGATCCATCACCAAGCTAGTACCTCTCTCGACCCATGGGAGATGCTTGTTCATCTCCACCCCACAGAGGAGCACCCATCATCTCCTCCACCTATCAAAGATCTAGTAGAAATGTTGTTACCTCTAGGTGACCATTCTCCATCACCACCCAAGATCCTGCTGACTTACTTTTGGCTCTCTTACCCACAGAGGCTGAAGCTAGTGATTTCCCCATTTCTAAAACACATTTTATGGGAATCACCATTGGATCCACATCGAACCTCACCCACAGCAGTGTTCATTCTCATGCTTAGCCGATCACCTAGATTATGTGATAGAGCCTTACTTTGGGGGCATCTTCTACTTCCTGTCTCAACACAAATGTAGATGTCACTCTGACACCTCCACTATCTATCCAAAAGTGTTTCACTGACCAAACCAAACACAACCACAACTATCACAAATTCTCCCACGATACCACTCATGGCTCAACTCACACCTCTACCCATAACCCAACATGCATCTACATCCAAACCCACACCTACATCATCTTCCTTGCCTAAACCTATTACTACTTTAGGGGTCATCCCAATGGCTAGCCTTACTCATCCACCCATCAAATTAGATTTAGCTACATCCTCCAAAACTAACACCAAATTTAACCCAAACCCCTAAACAGAAGAACCAATCTCCTAGATCTCATACCCCAACCTCACCAACCACACCCTTATCACCTTCACCCCTTTCGTCCATCCTAGGACCTCACCCTCGACCCTGGCTAAGAAAACCCCATCCATGGTAAACCAAAAATGCAACAACCCATTTCCCCATCAAACCTCTAATATACCCAAGCACCCACACAACCTCCACCCACACCTGTAACATTTTTACCACCCATACCTCCAATACCATCAATAACTTCTTCACTACCCATGACACTTCCTTCCCTTTCCCTCACACCTCCTGCACAACCTACGCCATCTACCTCCACAACACCTCGGTTATCCCCATGGGTAACCCACCCTCTTCCACCATCCACTTTTCCTCTACATCTCATGCACCCATATCACCTTTACCCAAGAAGGTGCAACCTAAAGGAAAAATCCATGCTACCCTCCAATAAGGTAGTTAAACCAACCACACACTCTATTTCCAGTTCATCTACCATGCCCCTACCCAAACATGACCAACACCTAAACATGACCAACACCTAAGACCATAGCCCAACCCACTCCCCCTCTTGCAAAGACTCTTCCTATACAATCAGCCACACCTACTGCACCCAAACCCACATTCACCTCCCATTGTGATCCACTAGCGGGATCCTATGCCAAAATCTTAACCAACCTCCTCAAAACTTTTGTCATCACATTACCACCTCTTAGACCTTATGACCCACTCAAACCCAAACCAAAAGGGTTTGATGAAACCAAAATTTGTGCCTACCATCATGTGTCAGACATGATGTAGAGAACTGTAAGGCTTTGAAAGCCGCTCTTGTCAGTTGTGTCCTCCTGAAGAAAACTTTGATGATGATGACCTTCTCGATGAGGACCCCATTTTCACCAGCACCAATTTCCATAGTTCTTCCCTCATTTACCTACTCAATGACCAAAACCTCCACCCCCACAACTCTTAGAGCCATCCCCGAGATTTGAAATTAACATGGTTCATATCAGAGAACTCACCAAACCTCCACCCAAATGTCGGTGTGCCCAACTCATTTCACAAGGTTCCTTCCCACCTCTTGGCTTCTACCCTTCCTGTCATTACACCTTTCATGGCTCACCTACTTCATCTACCTCCCCACCTCAAATCAACATGATCCATGTTGCTACCCGTGCTCAGAAGGAAAAGGAAAGGAAAAGGAAACCGACCCACCAACCAACCCTATACCCAACATACCATCTGCACCCACACCTAAAGTCACTATCTTCATGGCCCCACATATCCTATTTCTAATGGGGTTACACATCACATGATGCTCAAACAATTACACCAATCCTCCCTCAAAATGTCCCTATATGACCTCATCCAAACCTCTGAATCCCATCGCCAAGCTCTCATGGAGGTTCTTCAATCTATTGAGGTTTACCCAATGACCCTACACCCGTAGCCTCCATTATTACACCTCATCATGTAGCCTCTCTCACCAAATTACCACCTTCTTCTACACCTCCACCTACTCACCAAGTAGCCACCCTCAGCTTCTCAGATGAAGAGATCACACCACACCAAACCGATGACCCTGATCCAATCCCTTTTCATCTCCATCCATATTGATAATATATATGTGTATGATGTGTTATGATTGATGGGGGCACTAGCATTAACATCATCTCCTCCATGCATGCATTGACCAAATGCATACCCTAATAATTACATGCATAAACATCCCATCATGTTGCATTCATTTAATGATGCTATCACTTCTACACTTGGCACCATCATCCTCCATGTTCATGGCCCCTATACTATTCCAGAGTTATTTTACATCTTGGAGGGGGAATTTCAATATAACTTGTTGCTTGGTAGACCCTGGATTCATGTTATGGGTTGTGTTCCTTCCACTTTGCATCATTGTGTGAAGTTTGAGCATGAAGGACACACCTATACCATTCTAGCTGACCCATCACCTTTCAAAACCTACAACATGCTTTACCAACCCAATGACGTGCTTATACCCATTAAGGCATCTACATCCATGACCACTTCCTCTTCACCTACACCTCCACTCACCAGTGCCACCGCTACCTCAACCGCACCTAAATCCTCCATTCCTACCACTGCCATGACCTCCACACCAACCCATCAACCTCCCAATCAGCTGGCTCCACCTCCGATCCAATCTCTAACACATCATCTATCCCAACTACCCACATATCGACCACCGATCCCTTGGAAGGTGTTTTTCAATGCCTCACTGGGGAGTATCACCTATATAATGTCAACACATTCCTTACTCCACAAGAGTATGGAAGCCTTCACCAACACCCTCACTATGATCACCGCATAGGAGAGCATCTCCTTTATGGTCCTCCCCACCTTCACACCAATCTCACCTATGGGGGACTTGATACTTCCACTTATACACCTGAACCACCATCACAAACCCACCCCTTTTCTGCCGACCTCCAGTCACTCACCAATCATTTTTCACCCACACCTTCCTGCACCGATGTGCATGGAAAGGTTTTGGTTTTGGATTTTATGAGCAAGGCCATCACACTATTATTCCATGTACTACCCACAAAAACATAATGACCGTAGTGGTATGGCTTTTTGAACTACCTACCAAGAAGGCTCACATTGAACTCATTGAGGATATCAACCCTTCTCCACCTTCTTCACCTGCTCCACCTTCTTCACCACCTTCACCACCTTCACCGAGAGTCGATGGATCTAGAATCCATTCCTCCTAACTTTTTTTTTCATAAACACCATTTCCTTGGGGCCTCTGACTTATCAACGCGAGGGCGAGGCCCCTCTTCTCTTCCCTTCCTGTATCCTAAAATGATCGATGATGATACACCTTCTATTAATGTCATTCAATGTCAGGATGATGAATCTATACTCACCTATCTTGGTGTAGAAGACTCTTATATTCATTGGTCATTACCATCTGAGATGCAAACCATGTTGAATGAATCGACTATCAAAATCAACATCCATACTCAGATGACCCACACATTCTAAAGATGGCCAATCTTTAGATACTACTGAACAAGAAGCCATCACTTCTTTTCTCAAAAATCATAACCATGCTTTCACTTGGTCTTACGCTGACATGCCCGGTATTGACCCCACCATAGTGGTCCACAATATCGTAACCATTCCCGATGCCAAACCCATAAAACAAAAGCTGAGGAAAATGCACCCTCGCATTGCTCTTCTAGTCAAAGAAGAACTTCAATGCACCTTCTTTTTGTTTCCTTCATCTTACCCATTGATTATCCCCGATGGATTTCTAACATTGTCCCTATCACTAAGGTGATAGGGGACTTCACATTTGCACAGATTTCATGACCTCAACCTAGCTTTCCCAAAAGATGACTTTCCTCTACCCGGTATTGACCAAGCTAGTTGACCTTACTGCTGGTCATGAGATGCTATCACTCATGGATGGTTTCTCGGGTTATAACCAAATCTTTCTTGCCCCTAGAGGATCAACACAAAACCACATTCATCACCCCTGGGGGACCTTCTACTATCGAGTCATGCCTTTTGGCCTTAAAAACGTTGGTGCCACATATCAATGGGCTATGACTTACATCTTCCATGACATCATGCACCGTATATTGGAAGATTACGTAGATGATCTCCTTGCCAAATCTAAATGCCACTCCGAGCACCTCACCATCCTAAAAACCATCTTTGACCACCTCATTAAGTATTGTGTTCACCTTCAGCCCAAGAAGTGTGTCTTCGTGGTTCTCTCAGAAAGCTCCTGGGATTTATCATTTCCTTACGTGGTATAGAGGTTGACCCTACTAAAGTCAAGGCCATTCTTGAAATGCCTCCACCCACTAATCTGTGGAAACTCCATAGCCTACAAGGTAAGTTGTAGTCTATTCACCATTTCATTTCACAACTTTCCGATCGATGTCAGCCATTTCATCATCTTCTCAAAAAGGATGTCTCCTTTAAATGGGATGATGACTACCACAAAGCTTTTGAGGCCTTAAAACAATACCTTCTCCAACCACCCATACTCATTCCACCTAAAGATGATCAACCCTTCTACCTATACATCTCTGCTACCGATCACTCCTTAGGGGCCATGCTGCTCATCATCACGATGAACAACATAGGGAGCAGTGGTTTATTACATAAGCCATACTCTTCTGGACTATGAAACCCGATACACCCATGCAAAAAATTTTTTCTTAGCCTTAGTTTTTGTTGCCACCAAACTCCGCCATTACCTACTCAACCACAAAACCTATGTTGTGACCAACACCGACCCCTTACACTTCATGTATGCCAAACCTTACCAAAATCAATGGGTGTACATATGCTTGGCTTATGCTTCTGGCCTGACCTCGACCTTGAATTCATCCATCAAAATTCCATCAAGGGCCAAGCTATCACCGACCAATTGGCTAACGCACCTATTTCTCGGGGATCAACCCTCTAACTTTGACTTTCCAGATGAGTCTATTACTACCCTTTCCCTGGATGAACCCGCTTACCAAATGACACTCTTCTTCGATGGTTCCAAGTGTCAACGGGGGTGGGGCTGGTGTTATCCTCATTCCACTTGATGGTGAACCCATGCCTTTGTCTTTCAAACTTGATTTTGATTGTACAAACAATATTTCTGAATATGAAGCACTCGTATTGGGTCTCCAAGTTGCCTATGCCTTAGATGTTAAGTCAATCAACATCTTTGGTGATTCTCAATTGGTCATAAACCAAGTCAATGGTATATATAATGTCAGTAATGAGATACTTCAAAAGTATAAGCATCATGTGGACATTTTTTGACCACCTTGACCCTTGACCATGATATGCCCTTCAAATCCCATGCTTCTACCAACAAATGCCTTTAGATACCCACCTTTACTTCTTAGATCAAATTCTTCAACCACGATACCTAAAAATTTTAAGATCACCATACTCTTTTGCTTCTCCAATCAATTCTTATTTACTCTCAAATTTACTTCATAACCATAAAGAATCTTCACCCTCTTATTTACCTTTATGAAGTTTACTCTATTAGAACTAAAACTGAACATATGACGACCGAGTGACCTGTATAAACAATACTCAGACTATCTTTCCCTCTCCATCTTGCCTCCCGACCTCACTCGTAATGGACAACGTGCCTTTCTTAAAAGGGTCTCTCATTACGTCATCATGGGTGGCCTCCTCTATAAGTTTGATGGTATTCTCTTATGGTGCCTTACGAGTTCTAAAATTCCCTATACCATTAAGGAAGTTCATGATGGCATATGTGGAGGTCACTTCAGTGGTCTCATGGTTGCTAAGCGTATTCTTCACCTAGGCTATTACTGGGTCAACCCTTAACCATGATTGTTGTGACTACGTTAAGCATTGTGTAAAATGCCAACAACATGCCAATCTTCATCATACACCTAGTCATGCCTTACAGGTCACCCGTGACCTTTGGCCCTTCTCTCAATGGGGTTTGGATCTTGTCGAGAGATCAATCCCCATTCTTCCCAGAGACATCAATGGATAATCACCACTACCGAATATTACACCAAATGGGTTGAAGCCATACCTCTCATCTCCATGAAAGCCGAGAAAATATGTGAGTTCATCAATCATCACATTATCTATCACTTTGGCATTCCACATCACCTCATCACTGATAATGGAAAACAATTCAAAAATAAAACCTTGTGGAAAATTTGTGATGCCTTCGGTATTCAACTAAGTTTCTCATCACCATATTACCCACAAACCAATGGCCAAGCTGAATCCACTAATAAAACCCTAAACAAAATTCTCATGAAAGTGGTTAATGATACTGGGAAGGACTGGCATACGCACATTCCTTTCACCCTATGGGGTATACCATACTAGTATTCACACTTCCACTACTGCCACACCTTTTTCTCTGGTCTATGGTATAGAGGTTGTTCTACCTCTCGAAGTCCAGATTCCATCTCTTCGTATTTCTCTCCATGACATGCTCAATGATGATGACTTTTTCCAGGACCATTTAGCACAACTTGAGTTATTAGATGAACATCATCTTAATGCTCTTGACCATCTCCAGTTTACCAAAAATGTATCAAACGTGCCTATGAAAACGTGTTCATGAATGAACCTTCCAAGTTGGTGATCTCATCCTGAAGGAAAATCAACATGTAACCAAAAAAAAAAGTAAATGGGGAAAATTTTCTCCTAATTGGCTTGGACCATACATCGTGACTCATGCTTATGGATCAGGTGCTTATCATTTATCTTCACTGATGGTAAACCCTGAACTTGAGCCCCTTAATGCCTTGCATCTTCGACCATTCTACTATGACTTTTAGTCCTACCTCACCTTCTACCTCTTTTCATGCTCATCCCTTGAGCACCTATTCACTTCCCTCCTTTCACTATGCCATCCCCAATGATTAAACAAGAATCATGTGCATACCCATCACTCTTTTACCCTCTCTTAAATATGTGTACCATGCTCTACACATGGCATGATTCTCATGGATACTTTTTCTTCTTTTAGATGAGATCCCATGGTCATTTCACCTTGCTTTTTGAACAAGAATCTGATTCTTCACCTTAGTCTTGTCCATGACTTAAAATCCCTCACATGGGATCCAACTCCTTGAGTCAAACTTCCAATAAAAAGATGACTCCCTCAAAAAGGACATCTTTCTCTCTACATCATGCTATAAATAGATTACTCCCTCGAAGGACAACTATGTAAAGCCTGCTTAAAAAAAAAAAAAAAAAAAAAAAAAAGAAAAGCTTCCCACATCGATCAGCTTCACGAAGACCTCAAGGAGTTAATTTCCTCATCCCATATAGACTTCCCACATCGATCAGTCTATCTCAAATACAAGTCAAAATAGAAAAAACTTTTTTCATCATGGACTTGCTCATTGTGATCTTGGATCTCTTGCCAAAAGGCATGCTACCTCATACCATATAACCTAACCATTTTTCACCTTCTCACCATTTGCACCTTCATTTCCTACCGCCTCAAGGGACTCTTGAACATGACATTTGGTGATCATGTGACTATTCTTCACCTTTAGAATAATCAATCATGCAATGTCTTTAGGGTCTTATGTTCACTAGCCTATCTAAGGTATGATCCACCCATTATGATCCTCACCAATCAGGTGGCTCTCTTGCCTCCTCTTATCTTTAACCTTCTTCATTATGTATTGATCATCCTATACAGGACTAGACCTCGACGCTTATCTCTGGGAAATTTTCTCTTTCACCACAATCAACTTAAAATCACCCATACCTATTTTCCCACAATTCAACCATACCTAAAAGACCTAGACTCAATCATGCCTATAACCTACCAACCCATTCTCATACCTCCTCACTCACATTTTTCCCTAGCTTATGGGAGAACTACATCGGCCTGAGGTCCCTTTGTTCCCGGGACTATGTAGGCAGCACTCGAGGGCATGGGGCCCTTGGAGGTTAGCTCGCCACTCTCTACCCTAACCAATCCCCTCTCCCCTTTCCTAGTCACATTCTACCCTAGTTAGTTTCCTTTTATATCAATAATTGGAAATTAAACCAAACAAACAACAATTGCTTCACATCTTTACCATCATCATTCATACATTCATTATGTCTACCATTTCTTTACCATTATCATGCATTTTACTACAAAACATCTTAACATGACCCATATCATCATTAATTACACAAATTAATGAATTACAAACTCAACCAATCTCAACTCAACCATACCTAAACCAACCTAAACTTCATCATACCTAAGTCAACCTAAATCCATGCCTAAACCCGACCTCCAATCAACCCTAACTTCATCCATGCCACCTAACCCGACTCAATCCATGCCTAAACTAACTCATCCATGCCCCAAAAACCTAACTCCATCCATGCCTAACCTAACTCAATCCATGCCTAACTCAATCCATGCCTAAACCAACAATCCATGCCTATGACTCAATCCATGCCTATGACCTGACTCGATCCATGCCTATGACCTGGCTCTATCATGCCTACACTACTTGGTTTCCATCACATATACAAATCAAAATAGCAAGTTACACACAACCATATATACATCATGCCATAATCACCATCATCTCTATAAATAAATCATCTAAACATGTGTATCCATATACATGACTCTCAAATATCTTTGGCACGTAGGCCGGTGTATATAACAAAATCTCAAAAACTCTCATGTACATCCTCACTATCTTTAGCATGCAAGCCATGGTATATATGTCAAAAATATGATGTCAAAAATAAACTAATCATACATGGAGCTCAATCATCTCCCCATATGATATCCAAGCTCTGTCTCATCTATCTCCTCCTCCGCTCCTCTAGCCCAACACGGTATGGATGACCTCCCCCCGCCTCGCCCTGGTCTGGCTCCTGATGGTCCTACCTCTAGAGCTGGCCTCTCATGCACTAGTGGCCTCACCCTGACCTAGCCCCTGGGCTCGCTGGCCCCCTGTACTCTCCACACTATGTGTGGGATCTTCTCCTCTCACTCGAGGCTTGTTGTGCTCTGTGCTCGGCATATGATAAGACATATATCCCCACTGCCATCAAATGATCCTAGTAGTATCTCACCTCACCCATGGCATCTCTCAATCTAGCTACAGGTACTATTTGTGGTGGTGCCATCGGCCTCTGACCCTACCCTACTCCTTCCTGAATAATGGGACCCTGTCCCTGCCCCTGTGGTGGTGCCATCGGCCTCAGAGCCTGCACCTATACCTGGGCCTGAAGGGGCCGCTATCTTTGTGCATGCAATGGCAACTCGCCCTAAAACCTATAACTCTGTCCTGGCCATGGCCAACTAGCCCTCGTAAACATATCACTACCATGCCTCGTAGGGTGGCTACTGCACCCCATCTCCATCTCCACCCTCTCCCTCTCCCCAAGTGGGTGTTGGTCCCTGTACTCCTCTGTGCCGAAAAGTGGCCACCTGTGCCTGCAGAGTCACAACATGTGCCTCGGCCCCTATCAGATGTCCCTATACTATGCCCAAATGGGTCACTAAGGTAGCCAGCCACCTACCCTTGTAGGGTGTCTCTCTGAACCATGATGGTGGCTAAATCCTAGCTGCCCCGGCCTCGGTGGTACTACTCGTAGTTATGTAGCCCACCACTCTCTATACTATCTATCTATCACCCCGACATCATCTATCTATCGATCGATCAGCTGCTCCTCCTACCCGGTCACATTGTAGGTCATGGTGGAGACATAGGCCTCTCCACATCATCTCTCCTATATTGAGGGAAGGGTGGGGGTATATCCTGTGGCAAACCAAACTGCCATCTGACCCGGTCTATGGGTATCATCTCATGCCCCCGCCCACCACCCCTCTATCCACCTATAAATCTATAACCCATCCAGCTCTACCGCCATCTTCCTATATGAAGGGAAGCCCACATATGGCCTCCAAATGATGTCCATGCTAGAAAACCCCTCCAGTAATCACCTGTAATAGGCTACATCATGTGTAGCTCTCTCACCACTTCGACACTCTCCCATAACCGACACCCATCGCCTGTAGCCCACTCGAACAAAACCTAGCTCGAATGCATCGCCTGGGCATACCAACTGGGCACACACACACAATGTGCTCATAGGCCCAACAATGTAACAAGAATGTGCAAGCACAAGCTAAATCACCGTAGTCACCCATAAGCCCACAACTCCCTGTATAGTTATACCAAGAATGTAGGTGCCCATGCAAACCGAGTCCTGCTCTCCACCATGTCATGTGTAGAACCCCATCAGTGACCATGGGAATCTCCCACCCTCTACATCTGGTAGTGTAAAATAGTAGACTACCTCCATCAAAAGCACTACTAGCCTCATCTCCTCGGGGTAGGCTTGTACATCACCCCGTAGCTCATACTGGCACTGTGGAATCCTAACAATGCCATCCCCTCTCCAAAAACACTGGTAACAAGTAACTCCTCGGATGCCTCTGAGGAGATGAGTAAACTGTGTACCTACTATAGGTAGTCGTAGGATCCTATAAACATCCTCTAGGGTGATCGTGATCTCACCCATTGGCAAATGGAATGTATTGGTTGCCGAATCCCATCTATCGATGAGGGAAACCATCAAACTCACCTCCTGACTACATGTGTGCGGTAGTGTCTGACCCCAATCAGGCCCACATCTACAACATGGATCCACTCCTCATGTGTCATCTCCCCCGTATCTCCATGAGCAAGGGAGGTACCCTATCCCTCATCCATAGCTGGTCCCTAGCCTGCATACAACCAATCATATTATTAAACACTTGACCATACCTGCATGCAACCTTTCCACCCCCACTATACCACTTACCCTAACTAAATCAACCTTTCACCTATATCTATGCCCTAAATCAACACTACCTATCTACCCACACCTACCCTCACCTATTTTCATTTTACCTATCTACCCTCACCCTCACCTTTTTTTCATTTTCCCCTCTCACCGATCTTCCTTATTCACCCACCTACCCATACCCATAACTCTTCCCCTACCTAACTCTCCCTACCCCTACCTATCTATCCATAACCCATCTATTTTAGCTCCTTGTGGGCCTGCCTCTCTAGCCTACCAACCGACATCGGTCATCATCGACCGACCACGGTCCAACAATAACCGACATCGGTCACCCATCACATATCTCGTGATCGATACCGGTCCTTACCCACCGACGTCGGCTAAGAGTGAAATCGACATCGTCACTATCGTGGTGACAAACCCATGACACCCTACCCTATTTCTACCTACACTTCTCCTTTCTACCCATTTCCCCCACCAATGCCTACCCAATACCTATTCCCACCCCTCATTTACCTAAATCTACCCTCCCTTGTTCCCCTTTTCTCATTAAATTCCCGCATTCAAATTTTAATATTTTCCCCCCCAAAAACCATTTTCCTCCTACCCGATTTCCTCCTCCACCTACTCAAAAAAAAACAACAATAGGAATGGGATCTTACCTCATCACGCTATCATCTACGTGGTGGCACCTTAGGCCACTGCATAGTCCACCCGATCCCTCTCCTACCTCTACCATCACCGATTACCCGCTGGCTCAATCAAATCAAATCAATCACCCAATCAAATCACCGCACTCATAGACCCACCTATCGACCAATGATCACTCACTTGGCTCACCAACTCAATCTCTCATGTCATTTGGTCACTTTCCACCTCTTTCTCTCTCTCTTGTCATTTTCTCCTATGTGGAAAATGACAAATGATTTTCAAAAATGTGGAACTTTTTTTTTTTATAGCCTTCCCGACTTGACCGGTGATGGTTTCACTTGACCGACATCGGTCATGTGCCCTAGCCTACCATGGTCGGTTCATGGTGACCGACATCGATTATTATGACCATTGTCGTTATCCTACTTAGTCTTATTACTACCCATTACCCCTAATTTTCTGGCTTGAATCCTTTCTACCTTACCCACACCTGACTTGGACATTTCCTTTACCCTCCTGACCTCATCATTTACCACCTAACCTCTTCATCATTTGGGGACTCATTATTTTACCCATACCTCGGCCCTACCCATGCCATGACCTAGCTACTTGGACTGGAACATTGCTAGTGACTGTGACCTCATGTGCTCACTATACCTTGCATGACATTGTTACTTGTTGTTTGACCTAATGACCTTACCTTGCCTCTTTTCCATGACCATTTATCCTGACCCAACCTTTGGTGTACCGAACATACCTAAACATTCCTGCACCTGACCTACATTGTGTTTCCTGACCATATCCTATACCTTGGATACTAGAATCACCTCAACCTTGTTTGGATAAACCTATCGACCTTAGACAATGTAGAGTTTGCATGCTCTTCAACCTAGTACCATGCTGTAGTTTATACGTGTGCATGTGTTTGACTATTACTACCTTTGACCCTGACCCATTACCTAGATTAACCGATTGGACCTTTACCCCTTTACCCCCATTTCCCACCTTCCTCTTCATCACATTCACCTTTTATCAAACCACTCACCGATTCTACCTTCTACCTCATCAATTCCTAGTTTGAGGGGGATCACCTTCACCCACACATGGGGCAACCACATCTTATTTTTGTCAACAGTCGCTTACCAATACAAGCTACGCAACAAAAAGGGGAAAATGTAGACACCAAAATTGGGTCACACTCCCTCGTCCCTCACAAATAACCAACTGAACACACTCACCTAACCATGGCCCCTTTCACCCCACACTAATATTAATTTAATTAATTTAATTAAATTAATCCATGTCCTCATAATATTTATTATTTAATTATCCTAATTAAGATAATTCCACACCACCACCTCACCTATACACCTCACCTAGCCACCTCACCCCAAATCTATTCTTAGTATGTTTCCATAACTAACTAAGACCTACCTAAACCCTAAAAATCAAAGCCTACATTCCCTCTAACCACATTCCCACCCATTAGAAAAAGAAGCTTCCATTCTAATCCATGAAAAAAAACGAACAAGATCCAAGAAATCAAGCAGATCTTCCCATTTTAGTAAACCTAGGAAATCCACCCTAACCGATGCCGGTCACCCTAAACCGACCACCGGTCAACCTGGAACCATCATCGGTTACCTTTTATTCCCTTTGGTAACCTTATTTTGAGGTTGGCACATTTAGAGAGAAAGAAATGAGACCAGAGCTACATGCAAGTAGAACCAACATTCACACACGCATCCAAACATCCACAACCAACATCAAAAGTGACCACAGAGCCATTTTGCATTCACGGAGCATCCTGGGAAGTGCCATCACCACACCAAACTCCATCCATCTGATCAAATACCATTTCCATCCAACCATCAAGCTCATATAACAAGTAAGTATACCTCCACCAACTTGGTCTAATACACTATAATAGCTTTTATTATCTCTGTTATCAGATTAAGTTGTTGCATCTCCATTTCTTCATTTCTTATCAGTTTGTAACTGGGCCTTTTCCATTATTTACATCATTAGATTACCCATCCTCACTTTTTGTTCATCCCTGACCACATTTGAGACCTCTGCAACCCTCAAACCTACCCCACCACCTACATCAAATCCCAGATCAAGCCCTCTAATCATTTTCTTTTGAGTTTCCTTTACCTCGACCATACCGACACCGGTTACCCATAACCATCACCTGGTTTCACTTAAACCGACATCGGTCATACTAGACCGACGTCGGTCTCGTGTTTTACCCTCAGACCAAGAACAGAGCCTAAATTCTCCACCAAATACCCAAAAATAGCCCAAAACTAGACCCTGACTAGTACCAGTACTCTGATAGAGACCTTGCCCTTCATATTCAATCATAGCTTAGCCTGTTGTGAATGAATTTTCTTATTGTAATCGAATGAGATACCTAAATCATTTTAACTATAATAAGATTTCATTTATTGTTAATATTGAATTGTTTTAAATAGTGGATTGACAACCTTCTAGGGAGTATCACACTTCCTGGAACTAGCATATGCTAGGTAGTCCATTGTCATATGCTATTTAATCTCCCTAGCTCTCTTACCTTTACCTGTTTCATCACATTCCAAGAAACACGCTAAGAATCAGGTGAAACAAATGGACCATGATAACGGGGTCTCAAATATTATCCTAAGTAATAAAACCTAGTGGTGAGATTTGATGTTATACATATTTATGGCACTTATACAAATCTTTCCCCAATAAGCTTTTTCCATTTACAAACATCATTATGATTTTGGATTCCATATCTAGATATGAACTATTATCATTCATGGATAGTTTCACAGTGTAAACACTAGAAAATTCACCGTGTGCATAAGTTCTCCTAATCAAAAAAACCCAAAAATCATAAAACATAATAATCCCAATAAATAAAATAATCCCTCAAAATCAACATAGCGACACCTCACCACTCATTTAATGACTCTCACCCACTCAAATTTAATTATTTCCACCCTAACTACCCATTTTCATGCCCAATGCATTATGGACCCTTATCATCTCTCCTATCTATTAACATTACACCCATATGTGTCACATTCTTGTATAAATTCCAAAACTATAAAACACCACTCACCCCCATTAATTTACTCTCTTATCCCTTGATTCTTTATGCACTTGAGACCATACTTAATTTTTTTCTTCTTTTCTCACATATTTCGATATTCTAAATCTTGGAGATGTTAAAGTGGATCAAAAATTGGATAGGTGTAACTTGGTGCAACATTTTTTTAGTGAAAATTTAACACGTGTTTCAATCAAAACTATGATTTTCTTGTGATCTCCATGTAATTTTCAATGAATCGCAATGTGGCTATTTTTTTATCCGAGTCAAGTATACTTTTCATTTACATGCATTATTTTTTTATTTTTACTTCAATAAAATTTATTTTATCTCCTTAAACAGTTAGGTATCTCATCGAGGTAGGTCCCCTAACCACAAAAATTACTAATTGTAGTCACAAAATCATGCACTTTAGGCATTTTTAACCTGGTCTCATACTACTATCTAGAAGGTTCTTGAGTGAAAAAAGTACTAATTAATCCCTTATTTTTAGCCATCTAATTTTACCTTTTATTTTGTCATTCCCACACATTTTTATATATATGCCCAATGTGTTTAGGAAATTTCATGTCAATGTAGCCTAAATTAGGGCTCCTAAGCCTAGAATGGGGCACCTTGGGGTGACCCGATCCTTTTTATACTTTCCCACCAATTTTTGGGCTCTTACTATCCAATTTTCATCCTTATCTTTTTCCTAGTTGGCCATGTCGAGGTTAATTATGAAATTAGATCAAGATAACCTTAGAAATATAAAGTTATGAGACCATAATGAGGGTCCTAGAATCATCTACTACTATCACTCCATCTAGAGTTTCATCCATTGCATCACTTGCATCCACATAGCTCCATACATCAAGGCTATGAGATATGCATCAACACAGACTTCATAAGGGAGGGATTATATTGTATTCCATGTACACATGCTATTACATTTTCAAAATTTAATTATTGCTTGATACTTCATATGTGTGGATGACACAAGAGCACCTAAGGCACGCCCTACACACACATACAAGAGCTACATATGGGTCCAAAATGTAGTGCAACACTTAGTCTAGTAATACCATTTTTGTCATAGATGAGGTCAATCCGACCCATTCATTTACATCTTTTCTTTTTAGGGATTTGATACTTATTTTGTCCTTTAAAGGTATTAATTTCATCGTCCATTATTTGGTACATTTAGGGAAGCTCAGAAAATCCATTGTGATAGACAACAAAGGTCACAATTCACCATTCAATCTTGAAAGAATAAATTTATAAGTTTTTTCAGAGACCAAGGCACCTATTCTTACATACCAAGGTACCCTTGGGTGCCCCAATACTCTCCTAGGTGCTCCAACGACACTTTATGATAGTCATCTGCAATCGATAAGTTCCTTCCTCACTTTACTCTTACACATTAGGGTTTCATTTCCATTATTTTAATTATTTAATTACTTTATATTGTTTTAGTGCATTCATTTATAACATTTATGTCCTCCTAGATTAGATTAACTATCATTATACTTTTCTTAATTTAGTTAATTTTAGTTAATCATGTTGTTGAACCCACCAAACTCAACCTCTCATCATGACTAAACATAATCCTTCTAAATATCCACTCATTCTACAATTTGATATCTCTAGGCATGCCTTTATTGATACCCCTGCTGATCCTTCTAGTTATAGACCTTGCCCTTCATTTATTCATATTCCATCTTTTATGGATCTTAAATATCTTGATGCCACCGTTTTGCTTATATGTGTACTATTGATCCTACTATTTTAGCACAAATCATAGAGGAGGCACAAGCTACTTCACCTGATCCCATAATTGCAACTCCCACCATTTTTAAACTATAAGATGATTCATAGTCACTCATTAGTTATCCTTCATTGTGCATAACTAATTCTCCTAATACAATATTTTTCCCTACTCCTTCATCTTCCACGATTGAATTTCAATCTCTTGAAGCTTCACATGAATCTGTCCCTACTATTTGTATGGTTGATATGGTCCCCCATGATTCATCACTAACTCCTGATGTTACCAATGCTATGGTATTGTATATACGGCCTACTCCAAAATACTCTCTTGCTTTACCTATCCCTCCACCACCTCCCTTTATACACAAGCTACCATTTGAGGGTGTCATTTGCATGATATACGTAGATCTCTCCTCACCACCTATTACTACTACTTCTATCATTCCATACTAGGGGACTTTCCAGTCCATAGACGTCACTCTCTCATCTACTCCAATATCATCCCCTTGAGTATTCCCACCATTCACTTGTACTCTCTTCATGACAAATTCCTATTAGGATCATATACCACTCAATACTTCCTACATATACCACATGATTAGTATTTCTTTTTAGGACATCCATTCTCCTTTATACGATCCAAATTTTTATCATAGCTCTATTATTCTCAATGTTGTATATGGCCTTCTTATATTTCATCTTGTGGTTCATCTAGCACATTATCATACTTCTTCTCCACTTACTCTTGGCCAATCTTGGTTAGATTATATTGGAGGCACACTTTATCCTACTCACATTGATAGAGAATTTCCCATGCCATTTGGTATCATACACATTTGCAATAGCTCCTTTCTTTCCTATTCACCCAATTTCACTATTTGGTATTCTCATGGATGTCCCTTACTTCCCTTTACTGATGAGAAATATGACATAACAATGTATATCTTATGCATTCATGGCTATTTGGAAGAACAAACACACACCATTTCTTATCAATTTTTCTGTGCATCAATATGATTTTGACAATGTTCACAATGATCTTTTAAAAGGTTTTACTAGCCTATCTCTTCCTTTATCAATGAAAACTCACCACCACACAAAATAAGTCCTATATTCACACACTTAGCTAATAGCTCTGGCCCTCTTAACCATCTATCTAATACACTTCTATTGGACTCAATCCATGCTTTGAAAGATTAGTTTCAAGATATGGAATCCTCAATTACCACCCTTACCATTGAAATTCAACAACTAAAAAATGGTTCTCAATCACATATTTGTACTAATTCTACATCTCCTATCAAATCTATGTCCATTACTGCGTAATCTAACCAAACCTCAAGGAATACCATTTCTTGTGCCTCTTATATTTTCACATAATACTATGACACATGATATTCTTATTCAACTTCTTAATCATTAGTTAATCACTCTACCACCTACTCATTACAATACTCCTTATCTATCAAAATACCGTAGTCGTCCATATTTCCATTATCATCGAATTAATGGACATCATGATAATTTTTCCGCACATTGTCATGAATAATCAAAGATCTCAAACATCTAGTCATCCTTTCATTCTCTCCACAACACTCTAATACTAATGATAAATCCCATCAAGACTTTTATTTCATGAGTGCAAAGCTAGTGTTGCTCAAGCACCTCGTAAGAAAGAATATTTCACAAGTCATTCCCCATCTCTTTCTCCAACATTGCCAACTCAATCCTCTACCAAATTTGGTTCATCATTTCCTACTAATAAGTCATCAATCTTATCACCACGACAACTACCACCAACCCCATTATCACCACATGTTGCTACACCCCAATCTTCATCATACAATAATATTTCACATGCATATAGATCTCATTCACTAGCACTACGTTTATCTACCATACCACCACTTTTAGATCATGGACCTCCGGTTTCATCCTTGCAGGCATCGAGTGGAGGACCTTTGTCTTTCACTCTCATTGGTTAGTTTACATACTTTGGGGGCTTAGAATCTTACCCCCATTCTAGCATAAGTGCATCACCATCCATCCATCTTCCTACATAGGCATACTAATCACACATCCTATCACCCTCATTACTTGATAACGTACTCTTGTCTTCAGTTTGAAATTGAATGTTGAGGGATTACCATTACACTAAACCTCACATACCACACCTTAGGCATTACACATTACATTTTATCATACATTTTGCATCATACACCATTCATTCTACACTTATCCTACATTATACTAGTCCTCATCTATACATTACATCCATTAGGGTATCTACGTACTTAGTCACATCATACACTATGCATTTCTATATACTACACTAGGTTACATTACATATGAGTCTAGCTTTACATTTTATCATTATATATTCCATTTATATCTACACTGTAATCACATTTTTAACATTACATAGTATAAATCCTACATGCCTTACACATCCTACATTGCATTTACCACACTACATATTTAGAAATCCTACTCATCACATGGTCTTCTAGTTTCATCATACAAGCTACATTATTTTCTACAAGCTGCGTTCACTACCCTATGACAAAATTTAGTTCCTTGTTCCATACTCAACTATTGAGGGTTTACAAATCAAATGGAACTTACACTCATCATGTTACATTTCATCATGTGACATTCCTAGGCTAGTGACATACGCTTTACACTAAATCATCGCCCGAATCCATCATTTCTCTAAGTAGTTACATATGTTTTAGGCTAAATCGTCACCCACCTCCATCATTTCCTCTAGTAGTGGTATATGCTTTAGGCTAAATCACCACCTCCATTATATCATCTTGTAGTGGTATACACCTTAGGTTACATCACCACTCATCCTTTTATCATAGTGATATATGCTTATGGATAAATCATCACTCATCCTTTCATCTTATAGTAATATATGCTTAGGGATAAATCATCATTCATCCTTTCATATTTTAGTGATATACGCTTAGGGATAAATAATCACTCATATTTTCATCTTCTAGTGATATACACTTAGTGCTAAATCATCACTCATTTGTTCAACTTATAGTGATATATGATTAGGCTAAATCATCACTCATACATTCATCCATTCATATGTTCCATCTCATCAAATATATATGCATATTCATCATGGCATGTTAGATACAACAAAAACTACTCGACCATTTCCCGATGACACACTCTTATTTATAGTTCATTCTTGACTTCTTAGGGGAATAAAAATGAGCCTCATTGCATAGAATTCCATCCACTCTGGGGGCATGATTCTCCTATCACTCCATTTTACATTCCATTCCATCCATCCATAACATATTACATTGTCTTGGTGCATTTACTATTGTTTGCTGGTTTTCTTCAGGATAACTTTACTCCACATGTTAGATTTATTTCTTATATGTCATTATCTATATCATTCACGGATGCATGTTCATGCCTTTGTTTAGTGTGATCATAGATACAACACTCCTACATGTAAAATGGATGCTCGCCTTCTACCCTTTCTATCTTTGGTTGTTGGGGGCATCTAGATGTTGATAGTGATCCTTTCGGATGAACCATCAGAGTCATAGGAAACCTTAGGTTAGTGGGACATGAGCCCTAAGGTGACCTCTATATTTTAAATAAGCTAGCTCTTCTTTGTGGTATGAGGTGAGGGTCAGTGAGAATGAAATAAACCTTTAAACTTAAAGGGGGAGATGCATAGAAAACTGAAGGAGTTAACCTATAACACAACTACGGAATAGAGAAAATGTGAGCAATAAAAAGGATGGACAAGATGCACCATAGACCTGAGGAAAATCACACTGAGAACATTACTCCAAAATACTTCAACATATATTTTGAAGGTAGTAGTAGTATAAAACATGCTGTAGACACCAAATTTGTGTCTTACGACCCCCCATGCCCCGCATCCCATTTCGCAACCTAGCCTCACCACCTAAACCTTGCACAATTATTTATTAATTACCTTATATTTAATAAATCCACATCTAAAAACCTGCCACCACATTTGCCACCTCATCATGATCTAGCCCTAACCCTAAACTAACCTAATTAAGACCTATAACTTGGTCTACATCCACACCCATGACTAATTACTCCTCACCCGCACCAAAATCAACCTAATAATGACATGACCAAGCCCACAACTAATTCCTCGGGAGAAAAGGATGGAAAGTTTGCTATTTTACTAAAAATAGCCCACTTTGACTTAACCAACATTGGTTCTTACTGATCGCCCGTCGACACGTAACCATCATCGGTTCCATGTAAATGACCTCCCCCAACCAAAAACAAGAGGTTGGATTTTCATTGATCTGAATATCGGAAGTCATTGGAAGAATCCAAATTTCACTTGGTCGAGCAAAGACAAGTGAAGGAAAGAGAGGAGTTTGCAAAGAAGGACATCAAGCCCAAGACTACAAATGAGTAACCGGAGCCCAGTGACACTCATCCAAGCATTGGGAGAGAAGATAGCTCATCTTTGATTATCTGATCATCTTACTTGAGCCCTGCCTTTGTTATCACAGTCTTTGGACTTGATATCTTCATCAGAAACTAGTAAGTAGTGTCTTATATGTTCTTTTAATAACATTTCTTGGATTTCGAGTCACAAGTAATTATAAGTCTACTCCAGATCCACTACCCAAGAACACCATACATCTAACTATCATTCCTCTACCCTTACATTGCCCCAAGAACAACCCCATATTCTCCGAGTCTTCTCCATCACCCCATTACCTATCCCCAATCATTTACTAGCCTTATAAAACACCATAGCCACCTTATTTTTTGAATTGTTTTCTCGTTATCGGTGTTGAGGTGATGTGGAACACCGAATGATAGATAATGTGATGAATGATCAACTCACATATTTTCTCGCCTTTTGTGGAGATGACGGGTATATCTTCAACCCATTTGGTGTAATACAAGACCAAAGCAATGATGATCCATTAATGTGGCTAGGAAGAATGGGGATTGATATCTCGACAAGATCCAAACCCCATTGAGAGAAAGGCCAAAGGTCATGGGAGACCTATAAGGCATGACTGGGTGTATGATGAAGGTTAGCATGTTGGAATTTTACACAATGTTTAACATAGTCACAACAATCATGGTCAAGGGTCACCCAGTAATAGATGAGGAAAAGAATATGCTTAGTAACTATGAGACCACTGAAGTGACCTCCACATATGCCATCATGAACCTCCTTAATGGTATAGGGAATTTTATAACTCGTAAGGCATCGTAAGATAATAACATAAAATTTGTACTTATAGAGGAGGCCACCCATGATGACGTAATGAGATACCCTTTTAAGAAAGGCACATTGTCCATAATGAGTGAGTTCGGGAGGCAAGATGGTGATGGAAAGATAGTCTAAGTATTGTTATCACGGGAGTCTTTGGACTTGATATCTTCATCAGAAACTAGTAAGTAGTGTCTTATATGTTCTTTTAATAACATTTCTTGGATTTCTGAGTCACAGTAATTATAAGTCTACTCCCAGATCCACTACCCAAGAATAACACCATACATCTAACTGTCATTCCTCTACCCTTACATTGCCCCAAGAACAACCCCCATATTCTCTGAGTCTTCTCCATCACCCCATTACCTATCCCCAATCATTTACTAGCCTTATAAACACCATAGCCACCTTATAGCCAACCTTCACTAAAAGCCCCTAAAAACAACTTGTCTACCCTACCGATATCGGTTAGCGAAATCGGTACCATGTGACAAAGTGAGCAGCATCGGTCACTGTGATTCAAAACCAAAACTAGCCCTTTCCTCTATTGTTTTAACAAGGTAATTAAATTGTAATTTTGCAATAATTTGTGTTAATTCATATTAGCAGGGGAACTGACCACCTTTGAAAGGAAGTTTAATACTTCCTGGGCCCAAGGCAGTTCCCTCATTTATTGTCTAATTAGAATCTGGTGGTCTTGTATTCTTACTTGCAGGTAGTCCTTCCCAGACAAAAAGGAGTTCTTTGCAATCGATCTGATCTCTCTCTACGGTATGCGCACACCCTCTCAACATTCAATAGGTATTCCTCCTAGCCCTAACCCTTATCTATTTCTCAAAGGAATGAAAGGATAGAAGCAACTCTATTCCAGGAATGGAAGCATTCTATGCGAAACATTTTGGCACGCCCGGTGGGACCCATTTTGGGTTTCTTTCTTTCTTGCTTGCTTTCATATAGGGAGCACACTTGCTATTTTCTTCTTCTAAAATATTCACAAGATATTTTGTTACCTTTTGGTAAAAGAATTTGTTTTGCTTTCACATTTTTGCATTAGTGAAAATCATCTCCTTGCTTCATCGAATATCATTTTTGATTTGGGTTTAAAACACGTGCATCACATTCTTGCTTGTTGTTTTCAATTCTAGTGAACATAGATTAAGTAACAGGTCATACACGTGGGGGTGATATCCATGGTATTGACAAGAAATTAATCTTACTTTCACTGCACAACACATACCAAATCACATCATAAATTAACACAACAGCTCAAACATCCCCTTTTCCATGGTATTCCTCTACCCGATTGAGGTAACCTTATAAGCTAAAACAAACTTGACATTTCCCCTAAGTCTTCTATTTAAGATTGACATCATCTTGCATCTAAGGCATAAGCCCAAAGTGATTAAAACTAATCCTAGGGTTAGTCTGTTAATTTTCTTGTGCATCTTGCTTGTTTTTAGTTCTGTTTCTCTGTCATACACTATTTTCTATGATCACTTCAGAACAGTTTGGTAGGTATACTAAGCATCATTAACCCCAAATCAGCAACTTCTTACAGATTCTTACACCGGTCCTATTCTACCGACATTGGTTAACTTACCGACGGCGGCTATAGTCTGACCGACATCGGTTACCTAACCGATATCGGTTACTGTCTTTTGCTCAAGTTCCCAAAACCAGCAACCTACCAATTCCAACATTTTGTTGCTGCTTCTGTTCCTGATAGATTACATCCTTACTGTGTACTCTTGTCCATGGTTGTTGTCACTTAGAAACAAGCTACAGCCATGGTTTCACATGCCTGCTCCATGCCTTTGCCTGAATCACCCCCTTCACATCCTGTGGGGAATCCTACGGACACCAGCGAGGTTCCCAAAATCCCTGTAGGAGATAAGGAATTTGTGAAATTTTTGGACGCTAATCCTAGCACTGTACAATACTATTTGTCTCATGCCCCTGACCGTACACCCGATGGTCAACTCCTTGTTGGCATGCCTATTAGTATAGCCACTCACTTAGCTCCTTCCCCACCTGATAACTCTACCTTGCCTTCTTCATCCTTAGCCCCGTCTCCCAACTCAGTGGCTTCAGGGGTTCATACGGCATGATTGGCTTTCCTTTGGTTAATCTAGGGCCCAACATATCATTACCGCTGACTGCTCCTACCTCATCTCTCTCGCAGACTGCTCCTTTCATAACTTGCTCTCTGCCACCTATCCACACAAGCTTTCCTTCTCAAGCTCCGCCCACCTTTTCATTTCCACACACATATCCAGTGACTTCAACATCTTATATAGGACATCCCTATTCAGTCACCTCAACATATTCATCCTCAATACCTTATCAACATTTAACCCCACCATTGTCTAGTGGTGGCCCTTGGCCCAATCCTCCTCCATTTACGGCAACCGCACCATCATCTCATCCAACCACTGATTTAATCAAACAAATGATGGACAAGATGCAAAATCTGGAGGCTTCTGTTTCAGGAAGCCGTAGCACCCTGACATACGAGCAAGTTTGTCGGGAGCCTATTCATCCTTCTGTCCCCCTTCATTCATATCCTCCTCAATGGGAATTACCAAAATTCACTCGTTTTAATAGTAAGGAGGATCCTCAACAACATTTGCGATCATTTAGACATGCCTGCTATCTGATTGCTCATGATGATGCCTTACTACTCCACACCTTTCCCATGTCCTTATCAGGACCCACCTTGGAGTGGTACAAAGTTGCTTTAACCCAAAGACTCAATCTTCTCTTTTAACCAATTAGCCCAATCTTTCTTTGATCATTTCTCCATTAACATTGCCAAGAAAGTATCTATCACCAACCTCTATGCCATCCGACAATTTGAAGACGAATCTATCGCAGATTTCATTGGACGATGGTGGGGCCTTATCAACCAACTTACTTATGCCTTGCCTCAGGCCAAACTTATCAAACTCTTTACGTGGGCCTGCGCTAAGCACATTTCTCCTACCCTCCAAATTCAAACTTTCCACACATTTGACGAGGCCTTTACTATGGCTCAGAAACTAGAAATTCGAGCCTTAGAGGAAGAGAAATTGCGGTTGCGCAACAAAAACCCCAATTTCCAAACCCAAGACTCCACCAACAAACCTAACACCACCAATCCTCACGCATCGACTACTTCAAAATCAAAAGGAGCTGTACACGCGGTGATGGTCAAATCCCAAACACCATCTAATACCCCGCCAAAAACCACCTATAAGTATAAAGCCGAGCCCATCAATTACACTCCCTTGGGAGAAACTTATGGTGTGATATTGGAAAAATTGCTCAAAGCAGGAGCTATTACCTTACCTCCTGTTAAACCTCACTCCGGGTTTGATTCCACCCACGCTATACCTTCTTGGTACAAAGAAAATGACTTCGTCAGAACTTCCACCGCGTGAAGGGACACAGTCATGAAAACTGCAAGATGTTGAAAAACATAGTGCAGGAAATGGTTGATGCAGGGGATATAGCCCTCGATAATCCTAATGCCCCTGCTAACCGAAATTTGAAAATCTTCAACAAACCATTCCCGAACCACTCATCTAACAGTAACATAAACCAAGATATCTTAGCCGAGGAGAGTGTTCATGAAATCCATGGTCTTCGACTCCCAACCAAACACTTCTATCGAGAAAATTCTGAATCAAGCCTCTTCACTAACACAGGGACCCAACCCCTTCACCACCATCAAGACAAGATGAAATCCTTGCCATTCCTTTACCCATAAAGGAATTAACCACCCAGAGTTCTCTTCTCACAGATGAGCCTTCTTACACCACATCTCTGCAAGACTGTGAGCGGATGTTATCTAACTTATCTATTTCCCAAACATCTCCTTCTACCACTCTTGCTGTACAAGAGGAAGGCTCGCCACTTTTTTCGTCATCCTTAGATGAGAAACCCTTTGAACCGACATCACCAAATTCTTTAATCATGACGGATTCTCTCAAACATGCCCTCCTACCTATTAGTTCTTCATCGCCTAAATCTTTTCAGCGACCGGTTGACCTCTTAACGCCCATTGATACAGTACCTCATTTACCCTCTGTATCACACCCACAGTGGACCGGAATCACAACCCACCTTTCTTCCATACAAAAGTTCCTATTCACACGTGAGGATTGTCACCCCTCAGAAGATAGACGA
This sequence comes from Taxus wallichiana var. yunnanensis, assembly GCA_018340775.1. Lineage (NCBI taxonomy): Eukaryota > Viridiplantae > Streptophyta > Pinopsida > Cupressales > Taxaceae > Taxus > Taxus wallichiana. The sequence continues at coordinate 398,026,987 of CM031233.1, forward strand.
GTCCTATGGGAACGTTTGAGTACACCATATTCTACTCAAATGCAGATGACCGATCCAGACGCCTCTACCATATACCCGAAGTGTTTACAAAAGCTTAAAATGCCTATGTCCTCATCTTCACCCCCCTCATCTCTACCAAATACCTCATCCACCTCTATTGACCTAACCAAACCTTCCCCTACGCTTGGGACCTCACCAATACCCAGTCTAACACACCCACCTAAACGGTTAGATTTATCCAAAAGTAAAGCCGTCCATCCACTTAGGAGACAGACCCAATCTCCTCAAGTCCAACCTATGTCTCTATCACAACTAAAACCATCACCGTCACACCTACCTTCTATATTGGGACCTCATCCCTCCACCTTGCATCAATACATCATACCTCCTGCATTTTCTTTAAAACGACCTACACCTTCTGCACCCATACAAAGATCCAAGGGTATATCAACACCATCACCCCAAGTATCCTGTCCACCTATCAACCCTAAACAAACTCCATCATCAAAGGATTTGTTTACTGTCACTCCTCTTTCTCCATGGTTGTTTTCTACTACCACGTCATCTGACCAGCTAAACATAACTTCTGCGCCGAAGAGGTCACATTTAGTTAAACCCAATTATCAAAACCCCTTGGCTAAGCCGCCACCCATACAAATCAACCATACCCAGTCATTACCGAAACCTACCCAGTCAATAGCCTCATCTTCCTCTGACTTTGACCCACTCAAAGGGTCTTACGCCAAAATCCTTGCTATGTTGGTGGAGAATGTGACCATTTCCCTACCCCCACTTAGACCCTATGATCCATCTAAACCTCGACCTATAGGTTATGATGAGTCTAAAATCTGCGCTTACCACCGCACACCAGGACATGATGTAGAGGGATGCAAAGCGTTGAAAGCCATACTTCGTCAGTCACCTCTCTCGGATAAAAAGGTTAAGAAAGACAATTTACAAAGGAGAAACCTTTAGCTTCAATCCCCTCTCCTATACCACCTATCCCCTCCTCACCAAGATCTATCATTATTACAACCCCACCTCTCGAAGACCATGACTTATCCCTACCATCTTCCTCCTCTCGTGTTCATGAGATCAACATGATTAGTGTTGCTACTGAGGGCAAAAAAACAATGGGAAAGCTAAAGAAAGCACACCTGCGCCTCTCTTTCTCCGTCCACCATCCCGATCGCACCACCACCTAAAGTGGTTATTCATGGACCTACCTACCCCATCTCTAATGGAGTGGCCCACCGAACCATGATCAAACAGCTTCACCAATCACCTGTAAAAATGACACTGTATGATCTCATTCAGACTGAATCTCATCGACAAGCTCTCGTTGAAATCCTTCAAGGGATAGAGGTCTTACCTAATGAAACCTTTCCTGTTACCTCCATCTTAACACCCAACCACGTTGCCTCTCTCACCAAACAATCTACCACTTCCATCCTGTGCAAAGAAACGTCTCGCTGCTGGTTTCTCGAAGATGAAATTGTTGACTTTGGTGTAAAAGATCCTGACCCCACTCTTTTCATCTTAGCTTACGTCCGGGACATTTGGGTACATCGTGTTATGATTGATGGGGCACTAGCCTAAACATCATCTCTTCCAAAGCCTTTCAACAAATGAATATCCCCTCTAGCTGCATGTGTGCCAACCCCACCATGTTGCGTTCATTCAACGATGCTATTACTTCTACCTTAGGCACTGTGATCCTTAACATTCATGTAGGGCCACGTACCTTACCTGAACTCTTCTATGTCCTTGAGGGAGAATTCCAATACAACATGTTGTTAGGCCGCCCTTGGATCCAAGCTATGGGATGCGTTCCCTCCACCTTACATAGATGCATAAAATTTGAGTACGAGGGAAGTCCTACACCCAGTAAAAGCTGATCCTCCCCCCTTCAAAACCTGTAATATGTTATATCACCTAATGATGTGCTTGTACTAGTCAAGACACCCATTCATCCAACCCAACCATCCACTTCAACTACACCTCTACCATCCACCTCAACCACACCTACACCTTCAACCAATGAAACCGCCTGTCGCAAATACCACTTCCTTTCCCGTGACAACATCCCAACCTCAGACCCATTAGTAGATGTTTTTCAACGCCTTACGCTGGGGGAGTATCGCCTATATAATGTTAGCTCTTTCCATACCCCACAGGAGTACGGACAGTTACATGCGCATCCTACCTACGACCGTCGTGTGGGGGAGATAATCTCCTACGGACCACCTAATTGCCGCACCAACCTAACGTATGGGGGTGTCGACGCATCCTCCATTACCCCTAAACCTCCCCTTGGTGTGGTTCCCTTCCAATCCAATTTTCAATACCTGACAAATCATCGTTTTGCCCTCACCTTCTTGACTCGTTGTGCTTGGAAAGGTTTTGGTTTTGGTCTTTATGAACAAGGCCGACATACAATCATTCCCATGACTACACGCAAACACAAAGATCGTAGTGGTCTTGGATTTCCTGAAACACTTACACCAAAGAAACCTCGTGTCAGTTGTATCTTGGAAGATGACGACGTCACCCCTACCGAACCATCATCACCCATTTTGCCATCGTCACCCACAGAGTCGATAGACCCTGAATCTATCCCTCCTAACTTTTTTTTTTCATAAACGCTATCTTCCTGGGTCCTCTCACTTATCAACGCGATAATGAGGACCCATCTTCTCTTCCCCTTCTGTATCCAAACATGATCAAAGAGGATTCACCTTCAATTAATGTTGTTGAGTGCCAGGATGACGACTCCATCCTCACTTACCTTGGTGCGGACGACTCTTATATTCAACGCGCCTTACCATCTGAAACTCAAACCATGTTGAATGAGTCAACTATAGAAATCAACATCCACACAGAGGATGATCCTCACATTGTGAAGATCAGACAATCTCTTAACGCATCAGAACAAGCCGCCTTTACTACCTTTCTCCGTGCCCGCAACCAAGCTTTCGCTTGGTCCTACGCTGACATGCCAGGAATTGATCCTGACATTGTTGTCCATAACATTACCCTGAAACCCGATTCCAAACCAGTTAAACAGAAACTGAGAAAAATGCATCCACGCATTTCCCTCTTGGTCAAAGAAGAGCTTCAACGACTCCTTTCTGTTTCCTTCATCTTACCTATTGACTATCCTCAATGGATCTCTAACATCGCACTGTTACATTAAAGCAACGGGGACTACGGATATGCACGATTTTCGAGACCTTAACCTGCTTGCCAAAGGATGACTTCCTCCCAAGTATTGATCAACTTGTTGATCTCACCGCGGGCCATGAGATGCTTTTCTCATGGATGGCTTCTCGAGATACAATCAAATTTTGGTAGCCTCACCGATCAACATAAAATTGCCTTCATAACTCCTTGGGGAACCTTCTGTTATCGTGTCATGCCATTTGGCCTTAAGAATGCTGGTGCGACCTATCAACTGGCTATGAATTACATTTTTCATGACATTATGCACACTATCCTTGAGGATTATGTCGATGATCTTCTTGGCAAATCTAAACATCGCAGTGAACATCTGATGTTTTAACCATTATTTTGATCACCTGTTACAATATTGTGTTCGTCTTCAACCAAAGAAATGTGTCTTTGGTGTCCTTTGGGAAAACTTCTTGGTTTTATCATCTCTTTGCATGGCATCGAGGTCGATCCAGCTAAAGTCAAAGCTATCCTAGAAATGCCCCCACCTACTAACCTCAAACAATTACGTAGTTTGCAAGGTAAACTCCAATCTATCCGGCATTTCATCTCCCAACTCTCGGATCGATGTCAACCTTTCCATCACCTCCTTAAAAAGGACATTTCCTTTCAATGGAGTGAAGAGTGCCACCAAGCCTTTGAGGCTCTCAAAGCCTATCTCTTGCAGCCACCTGTGCTTATCCCACCTCAGACGATTGCCTTTCTACCTTTACCTTTCTGCCACCGACCATGCTGTAGGAGCCATGCTCGCACATCGTGACTCCGAGCATCGAGAACAAGCCATTTATTACATAAGTTTGTACTCTCATGGATTACGAGACTAGGTATACACATGTAGAAAAGTTGTGCCTAGCCCTATCATTCGTAGCCACCAAACTCCGACACTACCTCCTGAATCACAAAACTTTTGTCATCACCAACGTAGACCCCATTCATTATATGTATGCCAAACCACATCTAAACCAACGCATCGCCCGATGGCTTATGCTCCTCGCTGACCTCGACCTTGAATTTGTACACTAGAATTCAATCAAAGGACAAACTATCGTAGACCAACTCGCGGAAGCCCCTTTACCTGGGGAGTAATTTACCAATTTTAATTTCCCGACGAACTCATCGCCACTCTTTCACTCAGTGAGGAGTCGTATCCAATGACCCTCTTCTTCGATGGATCCAAATGCCAGCACGTGGCGGTGGAGCCAGCATTGTTCTCATTCCTCTTAATGCTGAGCCTATGCCTCTTTCATTCCGGCTCGATTTCCCCTGCACTAATAATACAGCGGAATACGAGGCCCTTGTTTTGGGTCTCTAGGTTGCGTTACACTTAGGTGTCAAGTCTATTAACATTTTCAGTGACTCCCAACTGGTAGTCAATCAAGTTATGGGCATCTACCAATGTAAAAATGAGGAACTTCAAAAGTACAAACATTACGTGGATTCACTTTTGACCTTATTTACTCATTATTCTATCCAAACCATTCCTCGCTCCACTAACAAATTTATGGATACTATGGCTTGCTTAGCCTCGCAAATTCCTACCTCACCAACTGACTCTGACATATTCATCTTGGTCCAACAACTCTTTGCCCCATCTTACTCAGCCCCGGATGTTTGTATGATAAATAATGTGTCTGCTAATTCGCAGATACCTGGTATCACCAATTTCATGACTACCTTACAACCTCTGTTCTCCCACCTGACCTTACTAGTAATGGAAAACGTGCTTTTCTTAAAAGTGTTTCTCGTTATGTCATCATGGGGGGACTCCTCTATAAACATGGCTTTGATGGCATCCTCCTTCGATGTCTAACCGGTGCGAGGTCACCTATACCATCCAACAAGTCCACGATGGTATTTGTGGTGGACATTTTAGTGGCCTGGCCGTGGCCAAATGAATCCTTCGCCTAGGCTATTATTGGCCTACTCTTAATAACGACTACTACGAATATGTTAAGCATTGTGTTATGTGTCAACAACATGCCAACCTTCAACATACTCCTAGCCATCCGCTACAGGTCGCACGAGATCTTTGGCCTTTCTCACAATGGGGTTTAGACCTTATCGGTGAGATTCACCCACCCTCTTCGCAACGTCACCATTGGATAATCACAACAACCAAATATTACACTAAATGGGTGGAAGCCATTCCACTCATTTCAACCAAAAAAGAAAAAATCATCGAATTCATTAACCATCACATTATCTGTCGTTTTGGCGTTCCTCATCGCCTGATAACAGATAATGGAAAATATTTCAAAAATAAGTTGTTACAAGACCTTTGTGACAAATTTGGTATCAAACTTAGCTTCTCATCACCTTACTATCCACAAGCAAATGGTCAAGCCGAATCTTCTAATAAAACCCTAACCAAAATCCTCATGAAAGTTGTTAACGATTCTGGAAGCAATTGGCCTGATCACATCCCCTTTGCCCTTTGGGCTTATCGGACTAGCATTCACACCTCCACTAATGCCACCCCATTCTCTTTGGTATATGGTACCGAGGCTGTCTTGCCTCTCGAAATACAAATACCCTCCCTAAGAATATCTCTTCAGGATATTCTCACCAATGATGATTTCCGCCAAGAGCGGTTAGCCCAATTGGAGCTTCTTGATGAGCGTCGTCTTACAGCTCTTGACCACCTTCAAATCTATCAAAAATGCATCAAGCGTGCTTATGATAAGTGACTCCATGAGCGTACCTTTAAGGTTGGTGATCTTGTCCTCAAAGAGAATCAGCATGTAACCAAACTAGAAAAGAGCAAACGTGGAAAATTTGCTCCTAATTGGATTGGGCCCTACATTATCACTCATACTTATGGATCAGGCACTTACCATTTAGCTTCGCTTAATGGTAAACCTGAGCCTGAACCCCTTAATGCCTTGCATCTTCGACCATTCTACTGTTGAATTTAGTGTTATATCACTTCTTATCTACCTTGCGCTCGTCCCTTGAGCTCATTTACTACCTCATACACTTTTGTTCCATGCATCTCAAAATAGAATCAAGCTCACGTGGTTTGGTCATTACCTCCTCTTAAAGATGCCTTCCCCTTTTTAGTCTGGTCCATGACTTAAAAGTATCAAAATAACATGTTCTCAATTATACACTTATGGGATATTCTTGAGTCAAACTTCCTACAAAACTAGATGCTTCATGCCAAACGGACATCTAGACCTCTAAGTTATACATAGACTACTCCCTCGAAGGATAGCTATGTGCAAAGTCACTTCTACTATTATAAATAGACTGCTCCCTCGAAGGACAGCTATACACAAAAACCACATCTGCTACTATAAATAGACTGCTCCCTTGAAGGACAGCTATACAAAGTCAGCCTTTATCAGAAGCTTCTCGCATTGATCAGCTTCGTGAAGACCTCAAGAACAACAAAATACATATCCCCTATGGACTTCCCGCATTGATCAGTCTATATCCAGAAAAATAAAAGCAGTATTCCAAAGCACTTTTGAGTCATGGACTTGTCTATTTAGGTTTGGTTCTCTTTCGTCAGAATAATCACCTTATAATAAGTTCTCTGCACCCCAGCTATACCAGCCACCTCACCTCACCATTCGTCAACGCAACAAAACTCAAGGGACGTGACGTATATCCGATATATTGTGATTATACGACTCTTTTCACCTATCGACTTCTCGCCTATGCAAGGCACCTAGGGATTCAAGCCCATCCTATGTTAATATGTGGTTTGTTTAGCTCTTCTCAACTACGGGACACTTTTTCCTCTTTTACTCGACTCTAGGATTGTGTGTTGACCTTAATCAGGACACGATTCCCTACTACTTGGGTAAGCTAACTTTCGTTTCACCTATACCTACACCAACACTCCCAATACCTTACCAACACCAACAACATTACCCTACCAATATCAATATTTTTACCAACCAACAAATTGCCTAACCACAACCAAATTTCCTGAATTCACCTCTCCCTGGTCCTAAGGGAGAACTACATCGGTCTGAGGCCCCTCCTTGCTTTGTGCAATGGGCTATGTAGGCAGCACTTAGGAGACATGGGGTCTCCCAAGGTTAGCTCGACCATCCCCTACCATAACCTATCATGTGTGGTATATATAAATCTATTTGTGTATTTCTATTTGCTCACATTCATCTTTATCCTTTTTCAAAACAAAACATTCAAAACACAACCATTCTTATTATTATCATAACTCAAATCAACATACATATTTAGTTTTATTTAGATGTTAAACAAATACATCTTCTCTATCATCGACGCAGGTCGGCATCCTTATTTATTCTTATACTCCTATGAAATTCACTTAGACCCTTGCGCCTCCTCCCGAATCAGGTGGTGATCGTGATCGTCGATGCCACTCACTTGGCCTCTCCATCCTCAAAGGTGCCACTGCTATTGGTTCCTCCCACTGATCCACCAACATCTCCTGTAACATACGAATACGTCCTCTCGCATGGAGGAATCTTGCCTCTAGTCTCTCCACTCGTGACTCTGCAACCGCTAACAATCCCATTGTCTCATTCACCCGCGTTTGGAGCTGATGAACTAAACCCTGCAGACGATCTCTCTCCGCTGTAATCACAGCTATGTCAGGATGATCACGTACACCTCGCAGCTCTGCTACCCACCATAATCTATAGGCCTCTGTCGCTCCTGCATCCATTACCCTGCGATCGGCTGCTATCTCCTCTGGCCCTTCTGGAGGTGTTGGCCGGGAGGTGAGAATGCTGCCTCGGCGTCGATCCTCATGTATGGTCTATAAGCCATAGGTATATCCTGAACAAATCCAAATTTTCGCCGCACGCGATCTAGAGGAATCCTCTCGTACTCACCTGGCCTGTGCCCTGCGATCCACCTCAATCGCTCTACACCCCTCAACTCCTCAGCTATGTGCTCCGTCACCATATAGTTCCCGTAAGGTCTCCAACAAATATCCGCAATCGTCACCATCTCCCATACCTGCCTATAATACTCGATGTCATCTATCACGGCCTGGGATCTCGCCTCTTGTTCTGTCTGGACCCATCATCTGAATCCCAACCTCTGCACTCCTGTCTCTCCCGACTGGATGGGTCGGCCTATCGGTCACACACAAACAATGTGCTCATAGGCCCAACAATGTAATAAGTATGAACAATCCAGTGTCGTCCTGTGTTTTCACCTGCAGGCCCATAAACCCCTGTATAACTCCGCCAGATATGTGGGTGCCCATGTGAAAGTCACGCTCCTTTCTATCATTTCCCAAATAACACTCATCAATGCTTTTGGAAATCTTCCCCCTCCACCTCGGTAATGCATAATACCCCACCGCTATCATTAATACCACTGCCAACCTTGTTTCCTCAGGGTGTGTTGCATACATTGTACCATAAGTGAATGTCAAACCTCGCTGTGTCAAATCTCGTGCAGCTGAACCAAATACTATTGTTATCACTCCCCGCCCCACGCTAGGCAATGCCTGATACACTGGTCTTCCTGTAATTGGGAGCCTCAAAATTCTAAACACATCTTCCAACGTCACTGTCATCTCCCCTGTTGGCAGATAGAAGGTATTCTTTTCCGGATTCCACCTCTCAATCAACACCTGCAACATAGCATGATTGCGTGTGATTCATGAATAATAGCAGATTCCACTTAACCCCACACGGTTTATCAATGCCCATTCAGCTGGTGTTACATCCGCTCGGATTCGTGACAACAAAGCTGGCACACTATCATTCATCCTCAACCCTGCCTCTGCCTGCATACATCAAAACGACACACAACCATTCAATAAATCAAATCCCCAAGTGTTTTTTCTCACATTCTGGAAATTCCTACAGTAACCGGTATCGGTTATAGATAACCGATACCAGTTTACTAACCGATACCGGTTATCTCTAAACGATATCGGTCACTGTCAATCCTATACAGCCTGCTTAAAACCACCACCTACGATAATTATTTTACTCGTTTACTCCTCTCTATACCTATAAACATACGTGAACACCCTGCTTACCTACCCCATAACACTCACTCTATCCCAAACCCTTGCCTATCACCTTTTCTTTCTCATCTCTACCCTCTTACCTTCTCTCATCCTATTCATCAAAACATGCAAGAATTAAAATACAACCAAACAGTTTACCTCTCGGGATGCAGCAGCTTGGGGTGGAACTTGTCTTCCCTCTCGTCCCTACCTGGATGTTTCTCCTCGTCCAGCCATGTTCATCACCCTCTTCAAATATAACTTGCCTTTCTACCTTCTTAATCTCAGCCCACACTCACTTTACCTATCTCTTTCCTCCTTATCACTCAATTCTTTCATGCAATTACCTGTATCAGTCGTCAAACAGCGTCGCATTCACGTATTTAACTTGTTGCATGACTCTAAAAATAAGAACTCTAAAAATAAGAACTTAAGTTGCCACCCAAGCTTTTCTATTTTTAGAAAAGCTCATTTTGGCATAACCGGTATCGGTTACCTAACCGATATCGGTCCACAATCTACCGACGTCGGTTAGCTAACCGATATCGGTCACATGCCTCCTTTTTCTTAAACCTGGGCCTTTTCTTTATTTTTTGCAAATTTTTGTGGCGCCCGCCTCTTTTTCCTGCAAAACGACACCATTATCAATATTTGTCATCAAAATCACATCAATATATCATCACAATTTCATCAACATCATCTAGCTACAATAAAACAACCATCAACAAAATACGTACGACATTGCAATATCTACATCAAACCCATCAGTATATACACCATTTGGATCTAACTCATCATCTATACACATTAAATTTCAAAAACCATCGACAAAACACATAAAACATTTTATACACACCATGTGGATCAAAATCATCATCTCTATATATATCAATGTTTAAAATATACAACTTCCCCTGCATGGGGGCCTCTGTGATCTCAAAATAATACAAAGCCGCACGCAGCCACAATCATTGTCAAAATCTTGACTCGCACGCAGCCGGTCTCTCATATCAAAAATATACTCGGCTCGCAGGCCGGTATCAACTATACAACCTGTACTCGGCTCGCAGGCCGGTATATACAACAAGAATGAATAAATAAATCATATGTAGGCACGCAGGCCTCTATAAACATAACCGGTTCGCAGACCGGTGTCTATATCCAATAGCCAAAAAAAAAACCATATCCACTCCAGGGGTGTCTCAGCTCTCCCCACCACCCTCAGCCCCTCTCCCTGCTGGTCCCTGTGCTGGCTCTCGCCTCCTCCCTGTCACCGACCCACCGGCTGTGGCTGCACCCCCCTGGGATCTCTGGCTCCGAGAGGTCTCGGCTCTGTGCGCCGCATATGGCTGATAGTCAGCCCCGGTACCATCAAGGACATCCTGATAATACGGGCTTCGCTCCGCCTCCATATAGGGCCCGTGCCACCATGGCCGCTGGGCTGGTCCCTCGACTCCTAGTAATAAGTGGCCCCCTCCCGCCGGACACCCGTGTGTGCTGCACTCGTGTGTGGTGCGTGCTCGTGGTGGTGCTGTGCTCGTGGTGCCGTGGCTGTGGTGCTCGTGGTGGTGCTCGTGTGGTCGCACTCGTGCTCGCACTGCGTGCCTGCTAACCGCCTCGTGTAGTACCTCGATTCAGTGCTCTGGCAAAGCAAGCGCCCTCGTAATAACTACACACCTATCCTACGAGCGGTCCCTCTCTCACTATATAACCACCGCTAAATATGGTTATGCGGGTGTGCTATCCTCCTACTCTCTCCCCGCCCACCACACCAAAAATGAACTCCGTGCACCCAAGCGCGCATCCATCAGATCATCTCGCCGCCTCTCTCGCTACCCAACTGGGTCAACGGGCTGCGGTGCAGGCAGTGGGGCCTCTACATCATCCCTCCGGTACTATGGGAAGGGAGGTGGCTCATCCTGTCGCAGCCCCAACTGCCATCGTACCCTCTCTAGGGGTATCCGCTCATGCTCTCTAGGCCTCCATCCAGCCTATATCGTAAAGTATACTGGATCCAGCCGCATCGTGCTCTGCTCCTCCTCGTGGCCGATGGCCTCTCGTAGGCCTCCATACAATGTCTAGCATGGTCAAGCCCTCTAACATATGATGGTAGTAGGCCACATCCCATCCTGCGAGCACCGCTCGTGGCTGGCCCACGACCCCCAACCACCTCTGAAAGCCATATCTATATACAATCTATGGCCCTGGTTGCTGGGGCAGCCCTACTGGTCATATACATATGATGTGCTCATATGCCCAGTAGTGTAACAAAAATGTCGAGCAAATCCCAAATCGCCTCATCCGGTGATAACCCCACAGCTCTCTGTATAGCTGCACCAGATATACTGGTGCCCAGGCATAGCACGTATGCTCCTCTACCATCTCGTGCAGCACTCCCATCAAAGCCCATGGGAAGTGGCCTCCCTCTGAGTCCGGGAGGGTGAAGCATGTGATACCTATCATCATCAACATGGCAAGCCGTGTCTCATGTCTGTGTGCGCGATACATATCGCCATAGGCAATGCTCATGCTGTGATAAGTCAATAATGCGGCTGCATCCCCAAATACCTGAAGAATGTTGTCCATAGCCGTCTCCGCATCTACCTGGAATACTACCTCCCCTACGATCGGCAGTCTCAGGATGCGATACACATCCTCCAGGGTAATAGTCATCTCTCCAGTAGGGAGATGGAAAACATTGGTCGCCGGATCCCATCTCTCGATGAGGGAAACCATAAGGCTGTGGTCCCTATCCACAACCCTATACCGCTGGACTCGCCGAGTCCCACCTCGCGCATAATGGCCCACTGTGCATGGACACATGTGGCCGCATCCGCATCTCAATAGCGGGGGCATCCGATCCCGCATCGTAAGCTGCTGACGTGCCTGCAAAAACAACCCACTTCATTAGACCTACCCTTTACAAAAACAACTACTTTAACCCTCTATACCCCCTTTTACCCACCCGACCACACCCCGACTCTATAACACACATCTACACCCACCTATCTTACCCTAAAACATCTACGATATCCCCTTTCCTTATCTCACACCCTACCAACCACCCCGATCTACTCTCGCCATCTAACTATGCCCCTACCAATTTAACACCTCCTAATTCATACCCAACACCTAATCTATCCTAACCGAACCAACCACACAACCACCCCATTTCCCCCACCCCAATCACCTTTCCTATCAACTCTACCCCCTCCCTCTTCACCCCAAACAACAACCAAACAATAAACAAAACAACAAACAACAAAAAACAACAACAACAACAACAAAACAAAACAACAACAAAAAAAAAAAAACAAAAACACAAAACAACAACAACAAAACAAAACCAAAATAAACCTAACTAATGACTGGTACCGGTCACCCTTGACCGCCACCGGTCCCCTAACATGATATACACTATACACCGGCGCGGTCGACATACGACCGACGCCGGTCTAACAAAAACTCTACTTTGTGCAAATATTTTGTGACCGATGTCGGTCGCCTAGTGACCGACATCGGTCACTGTCCAGGTCCAGAGCCGAACCCGACGCGGCCCCCAAAACCATATTTTTGCCTATTTCTACCCTTATACCCACTGGAAAACCCTACAAACCTACCCACCCTACCATTTTAGCCTAACTAACCTACCTACCCACTCCATTTTTCAAATTACATCCATTTATTCATTATTTCATTAAATTTTGGATTCCTACCCAAAACCCAAATCTAAACTTAAAATCATTAAATTCACATAATTAGAGGTTTAGAACCTACCGGTACGACTACACGTCATCGTGGTGGGATAGGTGGTGGTGGTCCAGCTGGTCCAGCACCTCCTGCTCCTCCTGGCTATGCCATGGCTATAAATCTCCTCACTGGGTCCTCCACCAATCAAATTCTGCCTCCTACTCACTGGGGTCTACCAATCACTCACTCCTCCACTCTAACTACTGCCAACTCAACAGTACAAACTCAACAAAATCAATTTTAGACCCAGACAAGCCGTATTGGTTATCAAATTGACAATGTGACAATGACAGGCCGTATTTTTCTTTTTATAGGTTTTTTACCTATAACCGATATCGGTTATGTTGTGCCCTAAACCACCGGTATCGGTCATCTAACCGATACCGGTCATAGCTAACCGATATCGGTTTAATCCCTATTTTACCACAATTTCTGCCCTTATTCACCAATCTCCCTTTCTCACCACATCGCCTATACCCTCCTTTGCTAAATAGCCTTTTTTGACTTCATTGGCCCAATTCAAGGCCGCAACCAACCAATCAGGCCCGACCCAAGGCCAACCAACCAACCATTTGGCCCGACCCAAGGCCGCAACCAACCAATCAGGCCTGACCCAAGGCCGCAACCAACCATTTGGCCCGACCCAAGGCCGCAACCAACCAATCAGGCCCGACCCAAGGCCACAACCAACCAATCAGGCCCGACCCAAGGCCGCAACCAACCATTCAGGCCCGACCCAAGGCCGCAACCAACCAATCAGCCCGACCCAAGGCCGCAACCAACCAATCAGCCCGACCCAAGGCCGCAACCAACCAATTGGCCCGACCAAGGCCGCAACCAACCAATCAGGCCCGACCAAGGCCGCAACCAACTATTTGGCCCAACCCAAGGCCGCAACCAACCATTTGGCCTGACCCAAGGCCGCAACCAACCAATCAGGCCCGACCTAAGGCCACACCACTTAAATACCTCACCCAAAACCCGCAACTTACAATTTTATCCACCCATTATGTAGCTTTTTGTTCAATCGAGCTCACCTATTCGTGTTTTAGCATGATTAGGGTACTTGACTTGATCAGCCGACCAACTTTTCCTAGACCAAGACCGTGACGTTTATCTCAACCAAACCAACCATTTGGTACTGCCGAACATGCCTAAACATTCCTGTACCTTACCCGTTATATCCCCTGGAGTTACTTCCTATGCCTTGGATACCAGGATTATATCACCCTTGTTTGGATAAACTATCGACCTTTGCCTATGAATTGCTTGTTTGCTCTTCAAATCATGTACCCTGGTCACACTATTGCATTTCAACGTGCGTCTGCTTCCTTGGACCTACCCCACCATCTTACCATCATCTCAACACCATTTACCCTTTATCAACCCTATCCCTGATTTCACGCTACCTCAATCTGTGATAGATTTGAGGGGGATTACCTATACCCTTAACAGGAGTAACCACTTCTTATTATTATTGTCAGTGCAGCTTTACAAGACAAGCTACACGACAACAAGGGGCTAATGTAGACACCAAATTTGTGTCTTACGACCCCCCGTGCCCCGCATCCATTTCGCAACCTAGCCTCACCACCTAAACCTTGCACAATTATTTATTAATTACCTTATATTTAATAAATCCACATCTCCAAACCTGCCACCACATTTCGCCACCTCATCATGACCTAGCCCTAACCCTAAACTAACCTAATTAAGACCTATAACTTGGTCTACATCCACACCCATGACTAATTACTCCTCACCCGCACCAAAATCAACCTAATAATGACATGACCAAGCCCACAACTAATTCCTCGGGAGAAAAGGAGGGAAAGTTGGCTATTTTACTAAAAATAGCCCACTTTGACTTAACCGACATCGGTTCCTACTCGACCGCCGTCGGTTACGTAACCGCCATCGGTTCCCTGTAAATGACCTCCCCCAACCAAAAACAAAGGGCTGGATTTTCATTGATAATATCGGAAGTCATTGGAAGAATCTGGATTTCACTTGGCCGAGCAGAGACAAGTGAAGGAAAGAGAGGAGTTTGCAGAGAAGGACATCAAGCCCAAGACTGCAACTGAGTAACCAGAGCCCAGTGACACTCATCCAAGCATTGGGAGAGAAGATAGCTCATCTTTGATTATCCGATCATCCTACCTGAGCCCTGCCTTCGTTATCACAGTCTTTGGACCTGATATCTTCATCAGGAACTAGTAAGTAGTGTCTTATACGTTCTTTTAATAACATTTCTTGGATTTCTGAGTCACAGTAATTATAAGTCTACTCCCAGATCCACTACCCGGTAACACCCTACATCTAACTATCATTCCTCTACCCTTACATTGCCCCAAGAATAGCCCCCATATTCTCTGAGTCTTCTCCATCACCCCATTACCTATCCCCAATCATTTACTAGCCTTATAAACACCATAGCCACCTTATAGCCAACCTTCACTAAAAGCCCCTAAACCACTGCCCCTACCGATATCGGTTAGCAGAAACCGGTACCGGTGACAGTGACCGGCATCGGTCACTGTGATTCAAAACCAAAACTAGCCCTTTCCTCTATTGTTTTAACAAGGTAATTAAATTGTAATTTTGCAATAATTTGTGTTAATTCATATTAGCAGGGGAACTGACCACCTTCGAAAGGAAGTTTAATACTTCCTGGGCCCAAGGTAGTTCCCTCATTTATTGTCTAATTAGAATCTGGTGGTCTTGTATTCTTACTTGCAGGTAGTCCTTCCCAGACAAAAAGGAGTTCTTTGCAATCGATCTGATCTCTCTCTACGGTACGCGCACACCCTCTCAACATTCAACAGGTATTTCTCCTAGTCCTAACCCTTATCTATTTCTCAAAGGAATGAAAGGATCATAGGCAATATTATATTACTACAAATGATGTGCATAGTATTATAATAGATACGATGTAAAATTAAATTAAAAATCTTAGAAAGAAGGCTATAAATATCTAGCCCCTACCTTTTACGTAAGAAGAACTGAGACAGAAGAAAAAACTAACTCTCGATTCTTGTATATCTTTTCTAGAAGCCTTTAATTTCAATATATATGAGGAGAAGGAAGCAAGAGACAATTATTAAACTCTTTAAAAAAAAAAATTAATTATGATAAATGGTGCAAAGTGACAAAAATAGATTTTTTGAGATCTTTGTCACACTTTCCCATTATCTGTTCTTTTAAAGAGTGAGAGCCATGCCTATTTAATGCATCTCTTAACTATCTTGTAACCGACTCCCTTGGAGCAGACTTATTCTTCCAAATCATTATTACATATTTGGATATTTTAATTGCTTATGCATTGGGTCATGTGCTCATGATTCAAGCGGTACCTATCTATGTCATTATATGAGAATGACCTTTTGAATGCAGGTGAAAAATTAAGTATTCCTAGGTTCACACTCTTCACACGAAACTATGCATTAACTTCATCCCTGAAAAGACCAGCCGAATGACCCTTTGCCTTTGATCTTTTCAAAAGATCTAAACATTTAAAATTTTTAGATAGGCTTCATAATTTCCCTTACGTGGTTTTTGGATTATCACCAATATTTAGCAATTTTCCTTGAATTTGGAGCTGATTATATATGAAATCCACATGGAATCCAAGCACCTCTCTAGGGTCTCTACTTCCATTGTAGCTTTTGGAAGCATCTTTGGTCAATGAAACATAACATCATTTGTGATCGGTCCAATTTCCTTTGGGTAAGTAATGATCCTTCTGTATATTAATGTAAAGAATTTTTTCCTGGATGAGTCACTTATAGTTGAATCCACATGTAAGTCATGTGGGGCTTAGAGGATTTCACTCCTTTTTATTTCTAGAACTCGTGCTAGGTCGACACTTAGATCGTCCATGAGATCGTTGCTTCCTTTTAAGTTGGCTTGTCTCGACTTATCTTTAATCATTGATTTGGCTAAGTCTTATTTATATATTTCCAAAGGCTTGAATCCTAGTGAAACCGTAGGAACCTTAAAGCTTACTTGGTCAATTTAGTAGGAATCTACTTGTTATCTAATCTTAGTGGGCAGCAGAATTTAGATAATAGTTTGGTGACTCACGGGGACCATTAGCCTACTAAATGGAAAGAACCCATAATATCCCACTATCCATTGGGTCTGGGCCATGTTATGAGCTAATCTAAACCTAGTCCACAATATCTGAAGGGTTACAAGCCTCTGCACCCGCTAGTCGATCCTTG
The DNA here is from genome assembly GCA_018340775.1 of Taxus wallichiana var. yunnanensis. NCBI lineage: Eukaryota > Viridiplantae > Streptophyta > Pinopsida > Cupressales > Taxaceae > Taxus > Taxus wallichiana. The sequence continues at coordinate 398,044,156 of CM031233.1, forward strand.
CACTTTCCTACTCTCATAAGGAAAACTCTGCAACTTGTTTTTATGAGAGTAGAAAATTGAAGAATCCACAATGTCACTCCTTTGAATTATTTTAGTTGCTTTGTATTTTCTTGGAGTGAAGATTACAATTACCATAGATAACTATGAATTCTCCTGCTATGCGAAGGTCTCATTGGGAATTTGGTGCCTTTTAATGGAGTAATACAAATGTGGGCCTATACAAAGAGAAAAAACATACATGCCTCAAATGAGTCATGTAGAGTGTGCATACGCACTTATTTTTCTAGAAAGCAATCTACTCCTACTCCTAAGCTAACTAGGTTTTGGAAAATCTAAACAAAACCTAAAATAGGTAGGGAGAAATAACTTCCCTTCCTTATAAAGTGTGGCCATACAATTAATTTAGCAATAGGCATGGCCTATAATAAGAGTGAAAAATTACCTTTCACTCTTCCACCCACTCAGTATCAATAAACATAATGAATACCTCCTCAAGATGCTCATATTTTGGTTAGAGGTGTCATAGTTGACCCTTGGGGTCTTGAAAATTATCCTCATGCTCTGAAGTGAGCATGAATGGCATTGACATTCTCCTTGGTCCTGATGAGGACCACCCTCTGGTGGGGGTTGGTCTGACCTTTTGTTCATGCCTATCATTCTAGATTTCATATTTTAGAAGGGGGATATTTTACTGTGTTTCCTTAATGGTGTCATCCTTATCTCCTCCTCCCTCATTTTTAGTAGCTTCACCGAAAATCTAGGCTCTTTGATTGAAAGAAAAAATATTTCAATGATACTTCTTTCTAGATCCCTTGGATTAGTTCTAGGGGAACTGTTGTGAGTGGAAGACTATTTTTGTTACGGGGTTTATGAAGAAGAAAAGGTTGTAATTTCCATGGGTTCTTCTTCATCAAGGCATCCCCCCAAATCTGATAAGTAATCCATCATATCTTCTATGTCATCTATCAAAGTTTCCCTCTCTTGTATGATGGATTTCGATTATGTGAAGTTTCCATCATGTGTGGCTTCATCTTGCAATATGAAGCCCGTTGGCCCAAACTCTTCCAGAGTTCTCTTTGTGGGGAGGAAAATAGAGGGAACGTCAGAGCTTATTATATGCTTATCTTGTGATACAAACCTCTTGAGTTTGTATCACTTCTAACCATTTGCAGCTTCTTCTATTTATCCCTACCAGTTTTAGGTTTTGTTTAGATTTTCCAAAACTAGTTAGCTTAGGAGTAGGAGTAGATTACTTTCTGCAAAATAAGTGTGTATGCACACTCTGCATGACTCATTTGAGTCATGTATTTTTTGTCTCTTTGTATAGGCCTACATTTGTATTACTCCATTAAAAGGCACTAGATTCCCTAATGAGACCTCAACGTAGTAGGAGAATTCATAGTTTTTTGTGGTGGTTGTAATCGTGCACTCCAAGAAAATACATAGTAACTAAAATCAATCAAAGGAGTGACATTGTGGATTCTTCAATTTTCTACTCTCAAAAAATAAGTTGCAGAGTTTTCCTTATCAGAGTAGGAAAGTGCAAGGATCGACTAGCGATTAGATAGTAGATACTATGGACCAGTTCGATTATATCATAACATGGCCCTAGACCCACTAGCAAATGGGAGATTGTGGGTTCTTTTCATTTAGTAGGTTAATGGTCCTCGTGAGTCACCAAACTGTTATCTAAATTCCGTTGCCCACTAAGATTAGATAACAAGAAAATTCTTTCTGAATTGACCAAGTAAGCTTTAAGGTTCCTATAGTTTCACTAGAGTCCACCTTTGGAAATATAGAAAGAAGAATTAGCCAAATCAATGATTAAAGCTAATTCGGGACAAGCCAACTCAAAAGGAAGCAATGATCTCATGGACAGTGCCAAGTGTCAACCTGGCACGAGTTCCAAAAAGAAAAGGAGTGGAAGCCTCTAAGCCCCATGGGACTTACACGTGGATTCAACTATAAGTGACCCATCCAAGACAAAAGTATTTGCAATAATATGTGGAAGGCTCATTACTTACCCAAAGGAAAGTGGCCCAATCGCAAATGATGCTAGGTGTCACCCAATGCACTTCCAAAAGCTACAATGCAAGTAGAGACCCTAGAGAGGTGTTTGGCCTTTGTGTGGATTTCATAAATAATTAGCTCCGAGTTTGAGGTAGATTGCTAAAGATTGGCGATAAGCCAAAAACCATGTAAGGGCAATTATGAAGCCTATCTAAAAGTTTAAATGTTTAGATATTTATAAAATATCAAAGGAAAAGGGTCATTCAGCTAGTATTTTCAGGGATGAAGTTAATTCGTAGTTCGTGTAAAGAGTGATAATTTGGGAATACTTAATTTGTTCACTTGCATTCAAAAGGCCATTCTCATAGAATGACATAGATAGGCACCACTTGAATCATAAGCACATGACCCAATGCATAAGAAATTAAAATATCCAAATATGTAATAATGATTTGGAAGAATAATTCCACTCTAAGGGAGTCGGTTGTAAGATAGTTAAGAGATGCATTAAATAGGCATGGCTCTCACTCTTTAAAAGACAGATAATGGGAAAGTGTGACAAAGATCTCAAAAATATATTTCTATCACTTCGCACCATTTATCATAATTAAAAAATCATTTTGAAAAGAGTTCAAGAATTTTCTCTCACGTCCTTCTCCTCCTATATATTGAAATCAAAGGCTTCCAAGAAAATATATACAAGAAATATGGAGTGAAGTTTTTCTTCTATCTCAGTTCTTCTTCTATAAAAGGTAGAGGGTCTGGAGCTTTAGCCTTCTTTCTGAGATTTGTAATGGAATTTTTCCTCTTATCTATTGTAATCATTGTGAACATCATTTAGAGTAATATAATATGCCCTGTGATGTAATTCATCCATCCTTTGCATAATTTGTATTATCTATGATAGAATTTATTTCGATGTGGATAACTGTGCATGTTTTATGCTACTACTAACTTCAAAACCTTTTCTTAAGTAGTTTGGAGTAGTGTTATGTGTGATTTTCCTCTGGTCTATGGTGCATCTTGTCCACCCTTTTTATTTCTCACCTTTTCTCTATTCTAGGTAGTTGTGTTACGGGTTAACTCCTTCACTTTTCGGTGCATCACCCCATTAAGTTTAAAGTTTTATTTCATTTTCTCTGACCCTCACCTCATACCACAGAGAAGAGCCAACTTCTTTAAAATCTAGAGGTCACCTTAGGGCACACATCCCACTAACCTAAGGTTTCCTATGACTTTGATGGTTTGGCTTCCCGCTAAGATTAGATAACACCATATTCATCTCATCCAGTGCTATTGTTTCATTTTGTATTTATCATCTTACATTACTTGATCATGCATGCTTTGACATATTGGTTATTACTCTAACATATTAACAGGTATTCCATGTACAACATTTATTTTTAAGATTACATATTTCCATGACTACTTTTTTTCTTGTTTGTACTTGTCTACTTATTGTTTTCCATTGTATGCATGCTTTTCCCTATTTTTGTGTGCACACTTGTTTTTTGTTTGTATCCATGACGACCTTGCGTGTCTTATGACATCATGAGTTATATCCCATGTTTGCAACCCACTTTGTTTGGTTTACTTTTTTTCTCATGTGTTTACATTTACTATAATGTTTACGCAGCTTACACATGTTTTCTATGTGCATGCATTGTTTGTTTTAGACTTATCTTTGGCTAACCTTCTTGTTGTAGAGAAATACAGGTTTAGGACCAATCTTCCACATCACATTCTATTAACTTTTGTACATTACCCATAGCTATGCACTCCATTATATAGGAGATGCATAGTAACAACTCTCATAACAATGTCTTTGTCTTTACCTGCAACCTTCTCAACAATATTTGGTTGCATATGAAACCAATCTACCCGAATGGTTTCAACCATTAATTATAACATTGATAATAAAACAATATCTCATTGTTTTATTATCTAACTTACTAATTTACTAATTACCATATAGTAAATACTATTTACTATATGTAATATTACATTCACATTATAATAATATTATCCATGATAATATTATATTCATCATATCTTACATTCACAATATAAAATATCTCTAACACTTGTTTGTGTGTGCCTTGGTTTCTACAAAGAATTTCTAGGGTAAAATGTTTAGAGTAGTGGTCCTCTTTTGGGACCGCATTCTCCTATCGTGACATCACATGCACCCCCCAAAGAGGGAGTATCATTTGCGGATTTACATACTAACACAACATATCTACACTAGTTCAGTATAATACACTTTCCACCCTTGGCATTGTGGTTTTACATATAGTAAGTGGGTTCATAACAATCTACGAACCCCATACACAATGGAATTTATACGACATGGTGTCCTCAACATTTTTGGAAAGAATTTATAGGCTTAGGGGTTACAATGGGTGTGCCTCTTTACACTAATTTTTCCAAAGTGGCACGAGATCACCAAAAACTAGGGCACTACAGAGATATCTTCACACATTTTATCAAAAGTGTTTAGATCTTAGAGAAAACAAAGAATTTCATCCTATACTTCTTCTACTAGGGTGGCGTGAGATCACCCAAAAACTCATGACATTACATGATACCTTTCTACACTATTTTCTCTTGACATGGATCAGGTGCACATGTTCTATTTACATTTTTATTTAGCGTATTTTACACATTCCTATGTACATGTATATTTTACATAGCATTTTTACATATACTTGATACTTTTCTCCTTGAAGGTTTGATCGTTTGAGAAATAAGCAATCAAATTAGGGGCAAAAACAATGACAACAAAAAAAAAACATCAATAACAACCTTTTATGACAACACATGCTTTATTAACAATGCGGGTACACTATACAATGCATCATCTACACACGCATTCTTCCCTAGGTTCACTCTCATCAATTTTTATTTGTACATTTTTCATCTTTAGATTCCACTCTCTCTTTGCTTCATCGGAGATGAAATTTATTACAAATGGCTATGGAGAATATGATCTCTAATAGGACCTTTTAGTTTTCAAACCCCCTATCACCCAAGATGCGGGGTAGGCTTAACAAAAAATATCAACAACCCCGAGAACATTGTAACATCGACACTTTTACTCTTGGTGTTCTATTGGAAGATGAGAAGATGCTTAAAATATTGTATCCTAAACTTCGGATTATGAGATGGCTCCATGTTATCAATCACCCAAGTATGTAATCCCAAATAAAATGATGTATGTTATGGGATACAAAGGATGTGGCTGCGGCATAAAAAAACAAGTTATACAAGAAGATATTCGAATACCACATTGCAAGGTTTGTAAGTATGGTATTGGTATCGACCATATGGGTCCAATCCTCCAGAGGTCAAAGAAACCTCTTCTGAATGAGAAGATAGTTTGTTTGATTATGAAAGTGAAACAAATTCCTGGTGTAGTCTTTATGAATACCTTGCCTCTATGAACTTATTTTCTGACATGGCTATATTAACCATATCCCCTATCAATCCTAATTTTTTTAATTATTGGCAACTAATTTTGAAGGGACTATACCTTATTATAAAAATGCTCAAAATCCCGATAAAAATAAAACATAAAAATGGATCAACATCCGGATAATACACTAAATCCCAACTGTAGTCAAAAGGATACTTCACAAACGATACAAAAATATAAAAAGAAGCAAAAAAGCAAAAATAAACAACAAAAAGGAAATAACACAAAATATTACTTCTTTGATGCTCACAATCTTGGCCTCGCCGATCGCAATAAATTGAAGAGAGCCAAGGCAATGATTTGAGAAGGATCAGTTTTATATAGCTAAGAAAAAAACTTATCATGCTTTGATTCCTCCTCCCAAATGGAAGTAAGGATATCACTAAGCATGTAAACACTTTTAACATGTTTCTCCATGAAATCATAGGTATCTTGAGGGCAGAAATGCTGCAAGCATTCCTATCCTTTGAATTCCCAATTTATTGTCTAGAAAATTCATCTTTTTGTATATTTCATTAACCCGACCTTCACCAAGTTTAGAATCCTCATAAAAATGTCTTTTACCATTTCTCTTTGAAAATTGTTTAATGTCTCTTTTTAGAATTTCCATCTCCTTTTCCATGTTGTTAATTCTTTCTTGAAGGTCCTCCTTCTTTTCCTTATTAGAGCCACTAAGTCATGTTCTACTAATGTGAAGGAGATTTTGGGCGAGTTTCAATGTCCTTGCTGCTACAAATAACTCTAATGGAGGGAAAAGGGTGATTACTAGGATAATATGGGTTCTTGGACCTAATTTTTCTCCTCCCGGAAGGAATCGTGGTAGGGTTAATAATGGGGTCAAGATTAAGAGGGGTGGACAAAATGGAAGGGGTTGAAGGACTGGAAGGGTGATGAGTGAGACAATGGTGGTGAAAGAGGAAAATGATTTCATGATGGAGAGGATTGGCATGGATGTGGTTTTGAAACTCTAAAATGGAGTGTTCCATAGAATTGAGGATGTAGTGGGAAAAATAGACCTATAGGTTCCTACGAAATGATTCAAAAAAACCAAATTCTTAATAGAAACCGTAGTATACCTTCCTTTGATTGTGATAAACTAGAATATCATCTTGACAAGCTCATCAAAGGGTGTCAGGATGGAGCTTACCTTAATTCCCGTAGTAACAACTCGATTTCTTCACGTACATCAAGAAATTTTCTGGCCTCCATGTTCTTGTCAATTATTTTTTTGAAGAATCTACTACCATCCAAGCTAAGACCGGTTAGTTACTCTACAAAAATTTCTTCTTTGATTTGAATGTCATGTCCTCCATATGTCACCATCCTCTTCTTCTAATCAAGTGGAAAAATTTAGGGAAAATTCATATCGTGTCCTTAAATCCTCTCAATGAGGTTAGAAACACCTCCCAACTTTAAAAATACCATAAAGCTATATTATCCTTCTAGGAAGGGTCACAAGTGGGTTCAATTTGGCAAGGAGCTCCACCCATTATATCATTGCTGTGACTTAATTGATTATATCGATTTAAAATTATGACCTTAACATCCCCAAACAACTTCTTAATTGCCCCTTTACAAACCCAAAAAGAGTGTGAGAAAAAATGACAGTAAATGGTTGTATTGTTCTTGCGTGGGAGAGTTATCATTCTAAAAAAGGAGTGAATCTCATTTAAGATTTTGAGTAGCAAGTATACTTTAATAGCTGTCATTAATGATGGAATTTTGTCTCACTATAGGGAGATTATCATCATTAAACCAAGTGGTTAAATTTTTTCTAACCCCATGATTAGCTAATGTATCCACAACTCTATTACCTTCCCTATAGGTATGAACAATTTTGCAATTAGTGAAGGTTTGACAAATACTTATAGATTCATGAATAAAATATTGTATTGTCTAGCTAGGGGGGTGAGTTTGATTTAAATGATTGATGACATTCATTGAATCCCCTTCAATAATAATGTTCAAAATATTGCATTCCTTAGCAAGTCTTATACCCCAAAGTGTTGATAAAGCTTTGGCATAATGATTTGTTTGATGACCCATTCTACCAACAAAATTAGTAATTAAACAGCCTCTGTGATCTCTTATTATTCCTCCTCTTGTAGCTGCTCCTGGGTTGCCCTTAGAGGCTCCATCAAAGTTAAGCTTGTACCATGAATTAGGAGGAGGGATCTAATGAACTAATGACCTATCAATACTTGGTTGTCCTTGTCTCTGAAGACTTCCAATGTCAATTTTCCAAGCAGAAAGAATAACTTCTTCATTTTTAGGATATTGTTTGTTTTTAGGAGGTCTAAATCTCTTAATATTATCTTTGACAACAATGACAATATCTTGAAAAACCTTTTTACAAACTTGTCTATTATCCCTGAATATGATCCCATTTTTGGTTTTCCAAAGTCTCCATATGGCATGAGGCAAGATCAACTTCCAGAGTCTTTGAACTATGCAGTGCTTATAAGGGGGATCCCATTGTTCCCAGGTCTACAGGAGACTATTTGGTAGAGTCCAACACATATTAAAGCTTGAGAAGATGAGACTCCAAAGCTTTGAAGTAAAATCACAATGTAATAACAAGTGTTTAACATCCTCAACCTCCTTTTTACACATGCAACACATATTTGGCATGATAAACCCCCTTTTATTAAATTATCATTAGTAAGAATATTTCCTTTAAGAGAAATCCAAAAAAGAAGTTAACTTTGGGAGTTAGCTTAGGCATCCAAATTTTACTCCACTTAAAGTCACTTTGAACATTTTCAAAAAAGGAACTATACCCTGACTTGACAATATATTCACCATCAAAAGAGTTGATCCAAACTAGCTCATCTTTTGCATCTGTTTGATTTAGAGGAATAAGATCAAGTTGCTCTTGAAGAGAAGAGACAACATGTTTCAGATTTAGCAAATCCACACTAAGTTGTTTCCATTTTCTCCTATTCCCCTCTATATCAATGTATTCTTTGAATTTAGTGCCATATTTCTCAGTTAAGATGACCTTAATGGAATCAAATCTGTCACTCAAACTGAGATTAGTCCAGTTGTCCCTCCAAAACTGAATATCATTACCATTGCCCACTTTCCATCTACAACCTTGAATGAGAAAATTCCTAATTTGGAGCAAGTTGTTCCAAAAAATAGAACCATTGGGAAGTTGGTCTTCAAAGAGAAATGAATTCACATTATTTTGAGCTAGATATTTAACTTTGATTAGTTCAATCCAAGGTTGTTCCTCCTTTAGCATTCTCCAACCCATTTTAGCAATTAAAGCAATATTCATTTTTGTTGTCCTTGATACCAAGCCCACCAATTTTCTTAGGAATACAGACTTGATCCCATGCCACCAAATGATATCTGAATCTTTTTCTTCATTCCATGCCAAAGAAAGTGTTTTTGGATCCTTTCAATCCTGTCAATAACCATTGTAGGAATGCTGAACATAGACATTATATATATGGGTAAGTTTTGTAAAGTGCTTTTAATAAACATACATTTTCCAGCACTAGAGAGAACAACCCCTTTCCACCCAGCCAATTTTCTCTTAAATCTATCTAGTAAGGCATTCCACACTATCATAACAACTTTATTGGTCCCAAGAGGCAACCCCAGGTAGGTAGTAGGCAAGGAGCTGATTTTACAACCCAAAATAAGAGCAATTATTTTTGTCTTTCCAAAGGGGTATTGAAGAAATATACTGAGCTCTTATAAAAATTAACTTTTTACTAGAAGAAACATCATTAAATTTAAGAATAATCATGATAGATTTATCCTTGAGAATGGATGCCATTAGTAAAAAATTGTGTCATCAACAAATTGTTGATGTGAGGCTGTCTGATTTGTAGAAGTGGGTTAGACTCTTGTAAGATACCTGAATTAATAGCCTTAGTGATAGATCTGCTAAGGCTGTCAGCCATGAGTATGAAAAGGAGAGGGGATATAGGATCTCCCTATCTTATGCCCCTGTTACTAGTGAAGAAGACCACCAGAGCACCATTGACCACAACTGAAAATCTAGTTGTAGATATACATGCTGAATGATATTTATAAATTTATGTTGAAACCCAAATTTAGCCAAGACCTTATCCAAAAAATGCCAAGAGAATTTTTCAAAATTCTTATTCATATCCAATTTGATTTCCATACCTAATTTTTTGTTTTTAACCATGGAATTAATGGTTTTATGAACCATGATAACCCCATATTGAATTATTCTTCATTCGATGAAAGAAATTTGTTATTTTGACATCAAATCAGAGAGTATAGGTTGGATTCTAGTAGCAAGAATCTTAGTAAAGATTCTATTTACCACATTTACCAAACTAATAGGCCAAAATTCCTTGAAATATTTCACATCCATCTTTTTAGTGGCTAGAAAAAGATGAGTGTTATTTAGTTATTTAAGAAGGACACCCGTTCTATAGAACTCATTAACTCCCTTGAGTAAGTCTTCCAAAAAAATATCCCAAAATATTTGGAAGAAATTTGTTGAAAAGCCATCTAGTCCAAAGTGGCTTGTCTCCTTCAAAAGAAAATACAACTTTTTGAAGCTCCTCTATAGTCACTAATTTGGTAATAATTTTAAGCCTCTCTTCAGAAATAATACCTCTAGGGATGGCTATTAAAAGATAAGAGGTAGCCTCTTCATTGCAAACATTGTTCTCCATGAGCAAAATTTCATAAAATCTAAGAGTTTCAACTTTGATGTCATTATTATCATTGGTAATAATTTCATTTCCTTTTGAGACTTCTATAATATTATTGGATGATCTATGCTTGAGGGTGGTCATATGGATTTTTTTTTGTATTTTTATCTCCCTCTTTTAGCCAAATCATCTTGGATTTAAGTCTCCAATAGGTTTCCTCTCTATTACAAATGGTATGCAAGTCATAAAGAACTTTCTTTTCTAAAAGATGATCAACTGAGTCTATACCTTTAGTGGATATCTTATGTTCAAGATCCAATAATTGTTACTTCAACTCCTTTTCAAAAATACTACTAAAAACCTCTTTATTCCATGTTCTCACATTCTTTTTAACATTTTCTAATTTCTGAACCAATTTGAATTGAGAAGTTCCTTCTCCATCCCATTTCCACCACTATTTAATCCTATCAGTAATGTATTCATGATCCAACCACATTTTTTCAAATTTAAAGGATATAGAGGGCTTGGACCAGTTGAAAATATTTAGAAAATAGGATTATGGTCAGATCCAATTCTAGGTAATGAAGACAGATGAAAATCATGATCTAAAATCCAGTTAGCTAGATATAAGAGCTCTATCTAATCTAACATGTATCATATCATAAAAACTCTCCTATTGGTCCAGGTGAACTAATTTCCATGGAGCTCAACATCCATAATATTTTGGGTAGAAAAAAAGTCAACAAATTCATCCATGCCAATAGAAAAATCAGAGTTACCCCCTTGTTTTTCACCAGGGTTGAGTGGGGAGTTAAAATCTCCCATAACCAGCAATTATCATTCTCATATATGCTTCTAAAATAATTTAAATCCTCCCAAAGTTTCCTTCTTCTAGCAATAGAGTTGGGTGCATATATATTTGAGAGGATCCATGTTAAGTCATTATCTAGAGCATGAAATTTAACAACTAAATGATTATTAGAAGCATAGATCACATTACCAGTTAAGAGGTTCTTGTCCCAAAAGATAGCCACTCCTCTTGACGCTCCTTGAGAGTCAAAAGCAACAAATTCTAAACTATCCCAAAAATCCTTTTTACAAACCTCAAGAACATTTTCTTTCATTTTAGTTTCTTGCAAACTCATTTATACAATGTCTACTAGACCTTCATAGTTCACTTTGAGCATCATTTTTTAGATCCTCCATTTAGCCATCTAATATTCTAGGAAATTATCTTCATCGATAAAAAATGGGGAAGTATTTTCTAGATGGATCAATTGAATTTGAGTCCCATCTATAATATATTTCTTAGTTTCTTTCTTCCTTAGCTCCTTTTTTGAAGGCTTTCCTTTTTTGTTACTACCACCAATATCTACTACTCTCCTAGTAGATGATCTGGTTATCCTGGAAGTGGAATCCTCCCAGTTTCAATTTTCTTCTTTTTATCATTATATAGGGTATAAAGAATCCCCTCAAATCCTTTAATTCTTCTCTTCTTTGACTTAACTTCAATAAAACCATTGTTCAAATCATGATCACAATTAGAGAGAATATTTGTTGAGATCGGGGTTAGTTCCCCCTCCTCCTTTTCACTTATTACTCATTCATCATCTAGTTGTGGAAATGCTTTCATGTCATTGAAGCTAAGTTGTTAAATGATAGGAAAGATAGGTACATAAATACCATAAGATATGTTGTTCACCTCCATAAAGTCATTCAATGTCTTATTCTCTTTTTCATTAGATATTATTTCCAATATGGGTTCTAATAATTCATCCTGGATACTAACCTTCGATGGTATCTCTTTCATCTTATTTTCCATTAGGATGTTGATTTTTGGCTATCCATAAATATTTGATTCTTCATGGATACAAATTTCACCCGATCCGTGTTCAAATTCTCTATAACTATGTGATCCTTGGCTATAAGGTTAATAATAACCTTAGAACTTTTCTCATCCACTTTCATAATTAATTTCACTAGGTTTTCCAGCTCCTCATTTCCTTGGTCCTTTGAGACCTCTCCACCCTGTTTTGTAGTAGGAGTCTTGGGTTGCCAGATTTTTCTACAAACCAATGGTCACCTTATAGGGGTTTTAAATCCCTTTTTTTTTTGTTTTTGTATTTTTATCTGGTGGATTTTGAACAACCTTTTCTATTTCCTTATTATTTTGTCCCTTAATCAAAGCAGGATTAACCTTTGTGGAATCTCTAACCTCATCCTCTTGACCATGAGGGGATCCTTTCAGTGGTTCTATAGATCCATCAGATTTTGAATGATTTTTCCCAAGTATTCTCCCTTGAGGTATTCCTTCTTCCTTATGTTTGTTTTTAGATCCTTTTAGGGTAGGACATTTTCTGGTGAAATGTCCTAACTTTTGGCACTTTTTACACCTCAAATGAAAAGTTTCATATTCAATATTCTACTGTCATGGACCTAAATTGGATTGAAGAAACAAAATTTTAGGAATTTCTTTCTCCATTTTCGATGAGATGCAAAATCTATCAAAATAAATCCTAGAGATGTTTCTTGTAGGCCCATCTAGTCCAATCAAAGAACAAATAGATTTAGCAATATTCAGTACAGGATCTCATCATCCCAGAAATGAAGAGGAAGACCAAGAAAACTAGACCATATGGGTAAAGGGTGGATATTTTTAGTATTTGGATTGAAACTTGGGTACCACCTTTTTAAAAAGAGTCCCATATTACCCATGCACCAAGGTCCACCCAAAAGTACCGATTCCAGATCTGATTCTTGATTAAATTTGGAAAGGAAAAAACCTAAAATCATGGTTATAATAACCAAATGGACCTTAGATTGATAAATTCTCAAAAATCATTTCCTAATGACATCAATATTAGGTCTAGATCCCAAGAACTTACCAACGAGTGCAAGATTCACTTTTCCCATTTCGATACAAGCATCCGTTTGACACATGGATGTGGGTCACCCCCTTGTTTTCCTTTGTACTTTTGAATAAAGAAAAAGTTTACAAATTCAAAGGTGATTGAGGACCCACATGATTATCAGGTTGTACATTGAAAATATCCACCAAGGTGCCATATTTTGGATCGAGAATCCTTAATTGTTTGACTAGGGTGTTTCAACAAATAGTTTAGCGTCAATCCAAAGAAATTCTACAACCAACACCTTAGAAACAACACAAAAAAACATTTCTCTCCCTCATCATTCCAAGGATATTTGATTCATTCCTAAATTAAATCTTGTCTATCCTTCCCTTTTCCATGAGGACCAACAACAACATGTACCCTGTTAAATTATTTTAAAATGATGAATCAATTGGTGAGTTTATAAGTAGTTTTGGGAGGAGGTTAAACTTCATGGTCAATAAAATCAAAATGAAAACAAGGGAAAGATATCCTTAGAGAAGCCTTGTAAAAATAAAAATTCTAAGTCCTATAGTGAAAACCTCTTTGGGGCACTTATAGACAAACAAATGGAAACATCACTAGACATAAAAAGTGACCACTCTAAGGGTGAAAATCTCATTGAGACACCCTTAGATGAAGATATTAATCTCCCCGATCCTACGCGTATGGAGGAAGAATCCAAATTTCTAGTGAAGGATACTATAAACATTAACAAAGTGGAACAAAGGATGTCATAGAATGGTTAAGTTAGGAGCTCCACTTTCAGACAAGAGAAGAAGACCCTTCTTATGCTTCGCACAAATTTTAAGATATATTTTCTTGGTCCTATGTGGGCATGTTAGGGTGATATCCCTCATTAGTAGTGTGTAACTTGGTTATGCACTAAGAAGAAAAGCCCATAAAGTAGAATCTCAGAAAGATGCATCCTTTATGTTTCCCTATTAGTAAGAGAGGAATTGGAAAAATTATTGGTGGCAGGCTTCATCAGAACTATTGATTATTTAGAATGGATTTCTAATATAGTCCATGTACAAAATAAACCCATTGGTATTAGGATATGTACATATTTTAGAGATATTAATAAAGCATGTCCTAAGGATGATTTTCCTCTTCCTAACATTGACATGATTGTCGATTCAACTACTGGTTATGAAATTCTATCACTCATGGATGGATTTTTGGGATATAATTAGATTAAAATTGCAAAGGAAGATCAGTACAAGACATCTGTTACCACCCTTAGGGGTTATTCTATTATCAAGTCATTCCCTTCGGCCTCAAGAATGTAGGTGCAACCTAGCAAAGGTAATATTTCACGACATGATCAATGATATAATGGAATATTATGTGGATGGAATCTTGGGAAAATACAAGATGAGAGAGGACCATCAACAAATATTTCAACGTATATTTCATTGTCTTAGATACTATAAGGTTAGACTTAACCCAAAGAAATGTGTCTTTGGGGTGCTATAAGGATTTTTTTAAGGATTTATTGTTTCAAAAAGAGGAATTGATGTATATCCTAAAAATGTTACTGCCATAATAGAAATTCCTCCTCCTAAGAACATCAAACAACAAAGAATTCTACAGGGGAATATTCAAGCTATTAGAAGATTTATCTCCCAACTTGCAGAGAAGTGTCATTCATTCACACATCTTATGAAGATAGATGCTGATTTTCATCGGGGTCTATAACAACAAAAAAATTTTATTTTCTCAAAGAATATATTTCTAAACCCCTTGTTCTATGCCACCTCTTTTGTTGGAAAACCATTTTTGTTGTACATTTCTACTACTCAATTTGTAATTGGAATTATTTTGGCTTAGTATGATATAATTCAGAAAGAAAAATCTGTTTATTACCTCGGTTGTATGTTGGTCACTTACGAGCTTAACTATCCATTTATTGAAAAGGATTACTTGGATTTCATTTTTATTTTCAAAAAAATTGTCATTATTTGCTAAATAATAAGACCAAAATCATTTCAAGGATCGACTGCTATATTACTAATTATATAAACCTACAATTATAGGAAGGATGCCTAATTGGATCATCCTACATAACAAGTTTGATATTGAGTACGTTAATAAAAATTCAATCAAAGGGTAGGTATCTGGAAAATAACCTAGCTAAGACCCCTTTTCCAGAAATCGAACCATTGATTTTGGAACTTCTAGATGATTCCTTGATGTACCACGAGGATTCCATTACATGGCAGATGTATTTTAATGGGTCCTTTACTTTCCATGGTTAAGGATCAAGAGTTACGCTCATCACTCCTATAGGAGATCTGATTCCACAAGAATTCACGATTGGTTTTCCATGTACAAACAATATAGTGGAATTTGGAGTTTTCATTATAGGGTTAAAAATAGTTTTACAATGGGATGTCAGAATATTAATGTAAGTAGTGATTCTATGTTAATCATCAAACAAGTAAATGATGAGTACAAAGTTAAGGATGAGAAGATCATTCCTTATAAGAAAATGGTTGAAAATTTGAAGGAATTATTTATATAGATCATGTTCTAGTAGATACCTAGGGGAAAATTTTGTATAACAGGTGTTATGGATACAATTGGTTCTTTGTTATGCATCCCAAGTGGAAATAATGAAATGGATTTCTTTGGGGAGCATTTAATGACACCATCATATGACATGTTAGAGTCTTGTTTGGTATGTGAAGTTGTTGGTTCCTTATCCCCTAGTATAATGACATTTATAATTACCTCCATGATGGAACCTTCTCTATTAACATTTACCAATCTGAAAAACAAAACCTTATCCAAATCATATCCTGCTACACCCTACTTAGGGGCATGCTCTATTGTATAGGATATGACAATAATTTTCTATGTTTCCTTAATTTATATGAATATATCTTTATGCTTAAGGAGGTGTACAAAGACATCTATGGGGCTCATACAAGTGACAAGGTTATGGCTAAAAATTATTAAGAGTAGGCTATTATTAGCCTACCATGGAAACTTGAATGTTGTCAGTATGTTAAGAAATGCTTGTTATGCAAAAGGAAGGCAATCGGATACATGCCCTAACATAGTCTTTGCATCTAATCACAACACCGTGGCCTTTTTCAAAGAGGGGACTTGATATCATTTGAAAGCTTACCCATACTTCATCCGATGGCCACATGTTTATAATTACTACCACTAAGTACTTCACAAAGTGGGTAGAGGATGTTCCTCTTACCTATGTCACCTTTGGTGTATAGATTTTAAATTTCATCATGACCCACCCCATTTGTCGTTACGACATTCCCTCTACTATTGTAGCTAATAATGTATTTCATAAACAAAACCAAGTATTTCATAAAATTAAAACCACCCTCAAGGTAAGGATATGTTGAAGCCTTGAAAATAAATCTTGTTTTTCAAAGAATATGGTTAAAAAGTGGTCGTAATTGGAAATTCATTGCCCTTTGGGAACATCTAAAATCTTACCCTAAGGTATTCTTTGGATAGGAATGAAGTCGTCCAACCCCTTGAGAAATCCAAATCTTTTTTGAATTTGAAGAGGATATGGTTAAAAAGAGTGGTCATAATTGGAATTTGAGCGCATCGATGCTATAAAAATTATTCATACCTCCTAATTTGAGGTAGGAACATCTAAAATCAATTCAACACCACTAAATATTGTGAGAAGAAGGGTAAATGCTAGCTTAACTATATTCATATGTTGTGGTTTAATTTTTAGAATATATAAGCTTAACTAGTTTTTAGAATAGAAGTTGTCCAACCCCTTGAGATCGAGATCCATTCTTTACACATATTTTTCGAGACTATTTAGACAAAGAGGAGGATTATAGAGTTGTTATAATTGCAAAACTAGAGTTCTTTGGATGAGAAACTCCTTCATGCACTTTGGATCACCTAAAAGTGTATCGAATTGAGCGCATCGAGGCTATAAAAATATATTCATACCTCACTAATTTGAGGTAGGAGACTGGGCATTTAAATAAAATCAATTCAACACCACTAAATATTGTGAGAAGAAGGGTAAATTTGAGCTTAACTAGTTAAGACCATATGTTGTGGTTTCTAAATTTGGTTGGGAACATATAAACTTGCTGATTTTTATGGTGATGAGTTTGGTGAACCAATGAATTACATGCACCTCAATAGGTTTTATGATTAAGCATGGAGGTCGTTAAAATATCGAGAAAACCAAAAAAGTATAAAAATCAGAAAATGAAATAAAAAAGTAAAGAGAAATATATCCATCCAAGTGTGAAAACCATGCAATTGTGGCACTTTGGAAAATTCATTTGGCGAAAATCAATTTTTGGCACCATCATGGGGTTTGTTGTTCAAAAGAATCTCATATCTAGGAATATGATGGATTTACCCCAAGCTATTTCTTGTCTGTTTTTGAAATACTTTTGAACCTATCCTTCATGGTTTTGATCCAGTGATAGCTTCAAAAGTATGCGAAGAGTTTTCCTTTGTACATTACCATCTCATGTTGGGGGAATTTTTACATCTTCACTTTCTTACACATACATGTGATGTTTTCCCTTGTACATTCCATATATAGCTTGGGGCATACATGTTTCTTCATTTTTCTCGCACATAGCTACGGAAAATTGTTTGAAAAACTCTTAATATTTCTTTAACTTTTTAAAAAATTCAAAAACCTTTATATTGTTTGGTAAAAAATATCAAATTTTTAAATAAATTTCCTATAAAACTAAAAAAACAATATAATATTATATCGATAAAATACATAAACAATGTAAAACATTTCAAAATTGTCCCATAAAAACAAAGTAGTATTTGCTTACTTAGTTGTTTGTTTGTACATAGTTTTTTTGGCTTGATTTTTCATGTTGTATGCTTTTATAGGATTCATTTGTTCTTTTCTTACTTAGATTAATTCTTACTTGAATCTGTTGTGAAGTTCATTAGATTAGTTCTATTTGCATGCTTGTACATAGTTGTGTTATATTAGATTTGATTAATTTTTTCTTGTTCTTATTTGCTTGCATAATTTGTTATCATTTCATCATCAATATTATCACATATCGATAAATGCTAAGCTATATCATCATAAAAATGGAAATTATGCATGTATTCTAAGTTAACATCATATAATATCATCAAACATGGGAAAGAGGGATTATATTTATCCCCCTCTCTATAGACCATAATAAAACCATGGACTAAACATCATATCTCATAAAACAAAATTTGATATCATAAACATTCTATGTCATAAAATGAAATGCAATATAATCAAATTCCATCATCATCACATATCCATAATCAATGTCCATATACAAAACAATGTGTATTGATATGCATCAGATACAATATAAGCCATCATGGCCATAAATACAAAAAGTCCCTTCATCTCGAGGCATAATCATAAATAATACATATACATCCAATAAAAATTGTGTCTTCATCATGAGGAATACATCAAAAAATAATACATAAGAATGTGAGAGATTCAACATTGAATCTCACCAACATGAGGAATGTATGGCATGTGTTGTGGAGGAAGTATCTATTATACTAGAGCATATGGTGGTGGTGGCATCTGCTATGAGGAAAGTGTCTTATGAGGTGACAACATCTCGTACTAACCTACTTGAGACCTAGATGGCATGTGTGACCTGGATCTAGAATGACTTCGACCATCGACCGTAGGGTATATCACTTTGTCCCTGGTATGACTCCATAGTACATTACTCTATAGTATGAAGCGTCACCTATGGATGATGCAAAATCAAATACTAATTCTGAGCTCTTGCTACTAAGGCTGCATGTTGTAGTGTATTGCGCTCTCTTTTAAATCAACTCACATTGGTGTGTAGTTGAGTCCTCTCGGCTACCCACTATGCTTGCTCATCCACTTTGGCTGATTTAAATTTTCTATCAACCCAGTCACATCATCTTGTAGCTAAGGTCTCTCAACTATCCACTCTATTTTCTCATCTTTCAAATAATCTATCTCTAAAGTGATCTGTTGTAATTTCTTCCTTCCCCAAGACCTAATCTGCCTGATCCCCAACAACCTAGGTGGTGACCCCTCTCTACTGTAATATGTATAATCCCCATCCATCCCAACAATGTCATGTGAAGACTTGTTTCTTAAGGTGGTGAAGGCGTAACTTGTATAATATGTTGCATAACCTGCTATAGCACAAGTATTTTTACCTATCTTTGGTGGTTGTGGATGTGGCTATAGAGGAACCTATGGTGGTGGAACTTGTTGAGCTTGTTGTTGAAGTAGTCCTTATCCCGAGCCTTTAAATATTCCTCGGCCTAAGGATGACCCAATCTAGCTCTATCTCTCAAATCCTTTCCATGTAACCCCTCTTCTATTGTGGCTATGCTAGCATCTATAGCTGCATGAGGGATGGTAATCCATCTAGGTAGAACTTTGGCATACCATGGACCATAATCTGAGTGGTCTTGGAGTCTAAAATTTGTGGCTATGTTACACATAGTTATGGAGAAACATCTCTAAAACTATCTCAAGCTTATCATTTGTCGATCCAAGGTCTAAAATCAAAAATCTCACTCACTTTGTGCACATACCACATATCTTCTCTAGGAATACCCTAGACATATCCTAGTTGTCACTTTGTACCCTATCAGCCCTAGTACCACTCTATGATGTGTCTTCGAGATACAAATAATAAAATTCCCAACCTCTGTAGTGTTAAGCTCGATGGTATGATTTCGCCACCGATATAATGCATACGGACACCAAGTGATCATGTAGAGATGGTGTGGAATTTGAAATGGGAGTGAAAGTGATGGTGGTGACCAAGCTAATTGGGAAACCTTATGTCTTTGACACACAATAATGGAATCTGTGAATCTAATGCAAAGAATGCTCTCCTAACTTGAAGGGGTGTGATGGTAGGGTCTGATATAATAGCTACTCGGAGACTCCAATCGATGTCTAGCTCAGCTGAGATTCTATTGGTGGGTTGTGGAATATGTGGAAAGTAGCCTATAGGTGCCTCGTATGGGTTTCTAGATAAGGTCATGGAAATTGAGACAAGAGATGTAGCGGAGCTACAAGAACTAAGGGTGATTCTCTGGTCTCATCTAGAAAGTCTTAGCTGATCAACTACTATGTTCAACAATGAAAGTTGTGTGATAATATCAGGTGGAAGTGGTGAGGATATGAATACTTGTGTGCGTAGGCTAGTGTCGATATCTAACTGACTAGTAGGTCCGTTGGGTTGCGGGACCTGTGGGTCACAACCAAAGACTCGTTGAGGTTGAGGCCCTAGAATGGTCATACATGCAGTCAAATCCTATTCCCAGAGTAGTCCAAAAGTCGTAGGCCTTGTTAGTAGCTATGTTTAAAGTCTCTAACTATCTTATTTTCTCTGTGTATGTGGCGGGTGTGCATAAGATTGTTAAGCAGACTTGTGTCAATGTCAGTTACTAACTCTGGCCCATTGGGTTGTGGGACCAGAGGATCACAACCGTAGGTATTTTCTACTTGTGGACCGTTGATGGTCATACAAAATGAATTTGATTCATTTTTGGTGAATAAACTATCTATCAAATGAAATCTAAACTATATTTTTGGTGTTTTCTCAATATATAAGAACAAAACAATAAAACAAGCTAATCTATGGAAATAAATATTTTTGTGCTTTTCTAACTTTTCAGACAATGCATCTAATCTAACAAACAATTTAAAGAAAACAAATAGCTGGCCGGATGTAGCTAGCTATCTGTGCAGATGTGTGAATCTAAATCTAAGATCTACTCTAATTCAAATAAAATCTCTCCAACTCTACCTCAAAAGTGAAGAATAAATCATGACTCTAACAGAGCTATCATTCACCCACTATTTCCCTAGCAATATTGAAGAGAAAACTTCCTATTGACTTGATCTACTTGTAACTATCTGATTAATTGAAATGAATTGTTTCTCTACTCTATTTGATATGCAATTTGACAAAACAAAGAAAACAAATACACAACTCCAACCTGGAAGAGCAAGAGCTTTGGAAAATCTGGAAGTATGAGTATCTGTCCCCTCAGTTCTTTCCTTTCTTTCTCTGAGTGTTCATGTGAGTCCAAGGATGGGAATGCAAAGAACAACAACAAGAGGATGGCACTTGAGTGATGGCAGCTTGGAAGCAATCTGGGCGTAATGTAGGTAGAAGAAAGATAGCACAAGAGATCTGAACTTGGCTATGTAATTCCTAGCAAGATTATTGCAAAGCACAACAATGCAAGATACACAAAATTCTTAGGCCTTTTCTTGAATACAAGCATGGAATATATAGGAATGGAGGCTAGAAGGTTACTTCATGCACAAGGAATTGAAGAGGTAGTTCCACTCATTAAATCTATTTAAAAATAGAAGGAACTAGGAGAACCAAGCAAATGAAGCTATTTTTAGCAAATTCGACTCACAGATGCGTTCAAAAGATAAACTTAAGTGAATCATCGCATGTAATTTCTCACGTGAAGATTCTAGAAAAATCAATCAGGACCACCGCCTATGTAGGGCGGTGGTTTCAGGACCACCCCCCCGTCGGTGGTGGCGGTTTTGAACCACCACCCAGGTGGTGGCGGCCAGTCCTGAAAAAGGCCAAAACAAGCACATAATGAAAGGGGAAAAGGGAAAAATGCAAGGAAAAGATAAGTAAGGCTATCTAGGCCACAAATATATACTATAAATGGGTTTTTGGAGCTTGAACACCTTCTCGAAAGGATTTTGAATCATCATTGGGGACCTTTATAACCATTTTCCCGCCAATGTAGCACATGCAATTTTGGTGCATACATATTGCCCCCTCGGAGAAGCATCTTAGCCATGAAAGAGGTGTAAAACGTAAAGTCCGAGTATGGCATTCCCGAAATGGGGAGTTAGAGGCTATACCTGACATGCCCATGTGTCGAAATATCACCGTCCAAGCTCCCGCTACCCGTAAAAGAGAAAAAGAAGACTCAAGTGTAGATAGATAAAATATCGAAAAATAAACACTAAATTAAAATGACAAGAGGACTTACCATTTGCGTGGGGATGTAGAAATATACCTATGCCAATGCTCCAGCCCTGTGAACACATATACTCAAGATGAGGTTAGAAAGACCATATATATATCAAAACAAATTCATTTTCTAATTCATTTGTGCATTGTTGATTTGGATTGTTTGATTGATTTGGAGCTCTGGATTTATGGTGACCATTTTGATGAGAATATAGTCAATACATTCATGTCGAGATCGTGATCATGCCTCCATGTGGGAGATCGACCAATGTGCTCTAGGTTAGTTATTTCCTTCTTTGTCTTTTTGTACCCTAAAAGTTTAAATGTTGAAAACTTCACCTAGGGGGATTTTCAAAAAAATTTGTCTTGAATAAGTCTAGGGGGGGGGCACCCATAGGTCATGCTTTTTTTCTAGAAAAAATGGTCAATTTTATCATTTTTTGGTCTTCCTTAGGGTTCACGGGTGTTTTGAAATTTGGTTTAGGACCACGCCCAAAGTAGGGTGGTGGTCACAAGACCGCCACCTAACTCAGGGTGGCAGTCAGGAACCACCGCCCTGCACTAGGCGGTGGTTCTAGACAGAATGTCAAAACATGCTCAAAACTTGACCTTTTTTTGGATTTTTGAGAGTTTACTATGTTTTTGATGAGCTTATTGTGTGGTGTGCTTTACTAACTTGCTCTTTTCTCATGTTTTGGTGGATGTAGAAAAAGGTGGAGTACATATGTTGGAGAGAGAGAGAGAGAGTGTGATTGGCTCCCTGGGATTTTAGATCAGCTGACCCAGGCTGAGATGGATCTTCTACAACAAGGTAGGCATCGGTGGATAGCATGGGTGCCCCATGTTGCTCCTGCTAGTCATATTTTGTGTGACTTATTTTCTTACTGGGATGCAGACCGAACACTTTCCGGTTCCAGGTGTCAGGGGGGAGTGGACCATCACTTTGGAGGATGTCTATCACATTCTTGGTCTCCCAAGTACTTGGTAGGAAACTGACATTGGAGACAGTGGGGTCCAGTAGATTGTGATGAGACAACAGGCTACATACATGGGAGATGTTATTGTCTCTTCTAGCTCGAAGAAGGGAATAAAGGTTTGGTCTATTACTACTGCTCCCATTCCTACCCTTTGGAAAGCCATCATGGGTATCTATCCTCGAGACTGATCGGGGACAAGGGGGAGATACACTTTTGTACTGTTGGGGCCCCATCATTGTAGATCGAGGCTCATGGCCATAGGTATGCCTAGGGAGTAGATATCCTGGGGACCACATACCATGATTTATACAGAGTTGTGAGATTACAGGGGTAGTCGTTGAGCCACCCCACTCTAGTTATGAGTTGGGTCTATGAGCATTTCATCCCATATGGCAGGGGGTGGAGGTGTCAGATCCAGGGGTATCTAGGAAGCTAGATGGATAGGCATGTCAGTGCTCTAGACTCCACATCAGTTGGTGGCCTCTCTGACTACTATGGCCGACATGACCCCCACACCCTATCAGGATATGGCAGGGATATGGGGTGAGGAGACTATGATGATGGTAGCTTGCTCTTCCACATGAGCAAGCTAGTTGATAGGGTGAGAGACTAGAGATTCATCCCTTTGACTGGGTACCTCAGCAGTTTGGTCTTCCATACCCTGTCATGCTTCCTCTAGTGACACCTATTTATAGGACTATCCAGGAGGCACAGAGAGGTCCTAGAGGGGATCTTGGCTGGACAGTTGTTACTCTGGTGTGCCTATTATAGTTAGGTGCATAGTTAGGCTCGATGAGCAGCTGGTGCTCCTCAAGCACCTTTACTTCAGATTGGGGTGGCTCCTGCTCACAAAGTGGGGAGGAGGATGAGCCGATTGACTTGGAATCGATTCTGAGGAGGAGGTGGGAGATGACATGGAGGGGGATTCGGGTAGAGAGGAGGATGAGGGGGTAGGACCTTCGGAGGGAGATGACAGTGACCCTGAGTGGCATGACACCAAGAGATCCTAAGAGCAGTGCATGAGGAGGTGAGTGTGAGAGAGAGACTCTAGTCTTAGAGGAGACCCTTGGAGGAGATGATGAGTCCGTGATGGGACAACACCATGCCTTTGGATTTGGGAGGCTCCATAGCCACCAACAGCACCTGCCACAATAGCCACTGATCCCACATGGATGCCTGAGAGACCCGAGTATGTTCAATACTCCTCTCTCTATTTTTGCTTATTGATTTTTCATAGGTTTAGTTTAGTATTCTCTTTTGACTTGTGTTTTGTGATTTTATCTTTGCTCACTATCTCTTCTTTTTTGTAGCATCCACACATGAGTGGTGAGAGCTCATCTCAGTGAGTATGTGTGGACACCCTATTGATCCCCTCGGGGAAGACTCGGCTGAGTTAGCTATTGATTCAAGGCAGCCCTTAGCCACATTGGCTGACATACCGATGTATTTTCTCCTATCTAGAAGATTGGAGATGGTGACCTCCCTTCATGCCATAGTAGCGGGTACGAGACCACCGAGCACTGATGAGATGAAGCCATTCTCATAGTGAGGCTATGGGTAGTGGGTGCCACCATGAGCACTCACACCATTCAGTCCATTCTCGAGTGTCATCGTAGTCATAGCAAGAGCCCTAGGCATGTGGCCGTGCACATGCACCATCTATCGAGGGATCCCATAGGGATTGATAGGCCACTGAGCCTTTATTGCTTTGATACCATTTTTTGACATTATATGATTTTTTTGTGTGTTTGGGCTCGTTGTGAGCAGTTTTTGACCATGCCTAGCGCATGATGACATTGTATACAAACTTGATCCATTATGATATATAGACTCTATTTTTGGTTTGGCATTCCATTGTATCCGAGTTGACTCTCTTTGGCTTATCTCTCATGTGTAATCTAGATGTTTAGAATTTCCACTTTCCTATGCTTTTCAGAATGTATGCAATGGATGTGAAATGATAACAGAATGATTTCTTTTTGTATTTCATGATGTTGATATATGATGATGCAAACACAATGTGATCTTAAAACTTAGTTTCTTTTGCAATTTTGGTACTTTGTATTTGTCTTGACAAAACGTGATGACATAATGATATGATGAATAGATATGCTTGCCCCACTCCTAACCCCACACAACTAGTAAGATGTGAGGGCTCAACACCTAAGAGCTAGGAAGGGCACAAGCCATGAAATTTGTTGAATGGTAGTGGTGAGAAAGACATAGAGGTTTGACAGAGCCAAATTGGGATGCTACAACCTTACCCCACTAATGCTACCTCATAGTTTAGAATGTGAATTTCTCTGTAGTTTATCTAGACTTGGATCCATAGATGGCCACTTGGTTGAAAAATCTGGTTTTAAGGTTTTGAATTCTTCTTGGAATTTTGAACATCTAATCCACTTTGCTTTGACTTAAGATTTCCCAGTAATTGGTCTAATTGTTTATGACTTTTAGGTTTGTCAAAGAGACCCCTATACCTTGCCCCATGCTACCAGTAGGAAGCACGGCTCATCACCATGGAAAAATCATAGGTGAGTAAGGGCATTTCCTTCCTTTCCCAACCCTACGTCACTAGTAAGAGACATAGCTCAACACCGAAGGTTGGTAGGGAAAAGAAATGTGTAAAATAAAATTTTTTTGTTGATTTGTACTTGACTTACTTATTTGGGAAAAATATTTAGAATGTTCTTATTTCCAAGGAGATGTATGTGGGATGGATGTGACACCATGAAGCTTCTAGAATAGACCATGAACAAAAGACACCTATCCTAAGAAGAAACCAAAAGTAGAACCAAGTATGCAGGCCTTGGTATGGTTACTGTCAAAACTTTGTCTTATCCTTGGAACTGATGAAATGATAGAAATAGTTGATGATACAATGAAGATTTGAAGAGACATGATTTGAATGTTTTTCCAATATTTTCAGAAGTTCTTGGGGATTTCTATAAGGATAAGCTCCTTGATCACTTTTTTTACAAAATGAATGGACAAATGAAAATGCAATGCAGATGCAATAATGTACATATGAGAATGTTGATGGATCATGTGTAGTATCTCTTTAGGTGAAGGGAGTTCATGGATTCACTAAACTCCTCACCTTCTAGAGTACACAAATGGAATGTGCCATTTTTATAATCTTCCACCACTTGATATGGACCTATCCACCTAGGTCTGAACTTTCTTCCTCTCCGGTCTTCTTGTCAATTTGGCTATCGAGTCTTAATACCAAATCTCCTTCGTAGATCTCACATTCATACACCTTTTTATTGTATTTCCGAGCCATGCGGTCAGTGTACTACACTATGTCATTGCTCAACATTCAATCTAACTTCATCGAGGCTTTCTAATTGGGAGAGATGAGCTTCTCGATAACCCTCTTCTCCTAGGATCCCATGTAATGAAATGCGGAGGCTGGGTAGTTTGACCTCCAGTGGTAGAACTACCTCAACACCGAACACTAAAGAAAAGGGAGTCACTCCCATTGGTGTTCTAACCGATGTTGGTAGGCCCACAAGGCTAGAAAAAGCTTTAGATGCCAATCTTGTTTATTCTCCTTAATAGTTTTTAGAAGAATGGACTTTAAAGTCTTATTGGTAGCCTCGGCTTGTCCATTAGCTTGAGGGTAATAGAGAGAAGTTGTGTGATGACTTATTTTGAACTTTGCACACAACTCACACACCTCATCATTTTTGAAAGACGTGCCATTATCAGAAATAATGACCTATGGCACCCCATACCTACAAATGATCTGGTTCAAGATGAACTTAGTGATTACAGAGCTAGGGACAAAGTGGTAAGGGGCATGGCCTCTACCCACTTGGTAAAGTACTCCATGGCTGTAATTATGAAATTATGGCCATCCATTGATGAGGGAGAGAATTTCCCTATCAGATCTAGGCCCCACATGGAGAAGGGCCATGGAGTTGTGATCGGTTGTAAAGCTTGTGCCGGTATGTGGATTTCATGGGAAAACTCTTGACACTTGTGGCATCTGTGCACAAACTCTACCACATCATGTTCGAGGGTGGGCAGAAATAGCCCATCCGATGTATCTTTTGGGTAAGTAGCGTGGCCACCGAAGTGACCACCACATACCCCACTATGTGACTCATAAAGAATCTTTTCAGACTCTTCAGAATCAACACATCTCAATAGCATTCCATCAAAGGCTCTGTGATAAAGCACTTGTTCTAGATGATGACATACTTGGTGGAAATTATGCATAACCACCTTCTTTGTTGTGACGTTTCCCCTTCTGGGTACGTGTGGTCCATGATGAAATTGATGATGTCAGTGTACCAAGGACATACAGAGATAGGGGGCCTAGTTTCAATGAAATATACACACTCATCGGGAAAGTCCAAATCTACCAAATCACCCCCATCTAATGGATTATCAGCCAACCAATCTGATGATTTGACCCTTAACTGATTTTTGATTTACAAATGTTAGCTCGAACTCACCCATTAATGTAATGAAATGCCCAACCTTTTTAGACAAGGATCCTTGCATGAGGAATGTCCGTAAGTGGTCTTGACTTGATGATGACCCTTGTCTCTTGATTAAGCATGTAATGTCTTAAGTGCTTGGTTGTGAAAAACTATGGCAAGGCATTCCTTTTCTACCTATGTGTAGCATGTCTCGTAATCGAGTAACGTCTGACTGATAAAATAAACAGCCCATTCTCATTTGTCATCATCCTCTTGTGCCAACATACAAGCTAGTGAAACATCTGTAGCCCATGAATATAAGATCAAAGGGTGATCTGACCTTGGTGGCATTAGCATGGGAGGGGATAACAAAAATCACTTAACTGCCTTGAAGGCCTCATCACATTCCTCCATCCAATCCAGGCTATAATCTTTCTTTAACAAATTGTTGATTGGATGAATGAAAAGGTCAAGTCAGGGATGAACCTTGGATTGCACCAAGTTTCCCAAGAAAATATCTAATACTAGACTCATCGATGGTGGAACCATTTCTAACACAGCCCGGATTTTGGTCAGTCAACATCAATTCCTCGTGAAGATATAATGTAACCCAGAGCTTTCCACCTATTACACCGAATACACATTTCTCTAGATTCAATGTGACTCCATACTCAATCAAGCGTGAGAGAATGATACGAAGCACCTTTGGGTGATCGCAGCTTCCTGGCCTTGGCCAACAGGTCATCCATGTAGGATTCCACAATCTTATGAATAAGATCATGGAATATGTAGGTCATTTCTCGTTGGTATGTAGCACCAACATTCTTAAGACCAAATGGCATGATGACATAACAATAAGTTCCCAAGGAGTTATAAATGTAGTTTTAGCTTGATCCTCGACAGAGATTTTGATTTGATTGTATCCCAAAACCCATCCATGAGGGACAACAACTCAAATCCATCTATTGCATCAATGATAACATCAATGGATGGTAGCAGGAAATCATCCTTGGGACAAGCCTTGTTGATGTCCCGGAAGTCTATGCAAATATGGATCTTTCCATTTTTTTAGAATGGGGACAATGTTAGATACCCATTGTGAATAATCAACTGGCTTGATAAATCCTACTTGGAGAAGCTTCATTACTTCTTCTTTTACCATAAGGGCTACCTTTGGCTTCATAGGTCTTGATTTCTACTTAATTGGTTTGGCATCGGCTTAGTAACAAGATTGTGAACTACGATGTGTGGTGTAATTCCCATCATTTCCTTATAACTAAATGTGAAGGCTTTCGATGTTCCTTAAGGACTTGGGTATGAATTTCTACTTCCTCTAGAGTTAAAGAGGACCCTAGTTTTAAGATTTTTGGTTCCTCCTCCATTTTGATGTTTATATCAATCATTCCCTCAATTAAGGAGGCATTACCCTCCTCAAACTCAAGGTGGGGCTGGTGGAAACTCCAAGTCCCCTTCCTCTTCTACCTCATAAATTTCAAGATCTCTTCCCAGAGATGACTCAATCATTGGATTCCCAAAATAAGAGGAGGAACGTGGAATTAGGAAAAGTCTACCTCTTGACAAGTAAGATGTAATTCCACCAAAGCATTTAAATAAGCTAAAGTTGACTCATCCCCATCGACAGGGTCCAAAGAGTCAAACTGGCCCTCAGCTTCCACGTATGTCAACATTGATGCCACCATTGGCACTTTGTGAATCAAGGATTCAGCATGGAGTGAAACCATGAAGTTGGTGTCCTCTAAATCATTACTTGGGGTGAAGTGTGAGGGAAGTCACTATAGAGTCTCCTAAGAAGGTTTTATTCATGTGGAACTACCTCGATTGATATGAAATCAAACCCCTTAGTTAGGTCCAACATGATAGTTTTATAGAGTTGTAAGTGTTCAGCCCTAGTCTCGTATACCTCGGATACCTGATTTGTGACTAGTTGTGAATCACCCAACACCCTAATATTGAGGATGCCCATTCTCTTGGCTATAATGAGACCTAATAGAAGAGCTTCATACTCAGCCCCATTGTTTGTGCATTCAAAATTCAATTTGAAAGAAAAGGTAAAACCCTTCCTTCGGGTGAGGTAAGGATTGCACCTACCCCAACACCAAAGCGACACTTGGCCCCATCAAAGTGGAGAGTCAGCAATTACTCTGGAAAGATAGATGTTGAGTCATCCTTTGTAAGTTCTTTCTTTTATTTTGGTTACATCTACCATGCAAACCTCATCTGCTGGAAGGGAACCAGGTCCCAAAGCATGTCCCATACCCATGGAATCGAAGGGAAGAAGGATAGGAAAATCCTTTTCTAATAGTTCAACAATATTTGTTGTAGTTCCTAGTGAAACTATCTCTACAACAACGCTTTCATCCTTGAAGGCTGGAATACCCTCGATCAAACTGTAACCTCTAATTCATCATGGGAACAACTATTTTCTTCTAGTAACATGCTTACCGGTTTGTTTAACTGGTTGGTGGGAAGCTCAAATTTAGAGTGGACCCCTAGCCTTTTCTTCAAGTTGGCAGATGTATGTCAAAGGGCTTTGGATCACCCTGAGTGACAAAGACTTTCCCTAAATGTAGGAATCTGACTTCTTGGAATAGGGTGGATGGGATTGCTTTCATGCGGTGTATCCAAGGGTGACCAAGAATCATATTATAGTTGGTTTCCCGATCTATAATATAAAACTCAGTAAGCACCATCTTGGGTCCAAGAGTGACTAGTAATACTATGGTCCCGATCGAGGTCACCTTGAGACTATCATAGCCTCTTAATGTGTTTCACGTCGAGGAGAAATTAGTCTCCCCATATCCTAACTTCTGAAGAAAAGAGAAGGGGATGATGTTAACTACTGCCCCATCATCGATCATCACACATGCTTCACATAGTTGTTATAGATCCAAACTTGCAAAAATAGGGTTGGATCACCTCTACGAGCTATTTTAGCATCCGTAGGCATCTTGCTTATGTCAAATACAAACCCAATATCCCTTTTGGGCTGTCCTGGAGGGAAAACATCAAAGTCTATATGGTTTATCTACGCCTCATGGTGGGGTAATGTTAGCCAAATGGCTGAGACCAAGCACTTCCAAGAGAGTAGCTCGATGAGTGGGAGAATTCTTTAGTAGATCTAAGAAGGAAATGTGTGAAAAGGTCTTGGTTAGATCACTGATCAAGTCATAAGCCCCTACTGGCTTGCTTAGCATGTCATGAGCATTATTCGAGACAACTGGGTAAATCGGGATCAATTGCGATGAATAGTCTTTGGCTCTTGTTATAGTGTTAATCTGGAGTTTAGCATCAACTCAACCAAACCTATGATCTTCATTTGTTGGTGACCATCCAAAGGAGGTGCCACCTATGGGTTTGATGAAGTTGAGGCTTCATGATCATGAGTCCCTATTACAATGCCTTTATTCAAACCATTAGGATCTAGTCTTCCATCCTTCGGACACATGGGGAGAGGATCATTGAAGATTCCCAATGGTGTGTTCTGTGGAGACACTGGTCCCATATAGGTGTTTTGATTAGGTGTAGTTGGGTTGGCTAGAAACATGTCAACAAACAACTGTCTTTGGTCTTCTGGAAAATGTTGCAAAAACTTATTACAATCACGGAAAGTTCTTGCATCATGCCCACGGACCCTATGGAAACCACAATACAAGTTAGGATCATAATCCCGAGGCCTTTGGTTTGTTCCTTGTTGTGGTCCAAAACCATGGTTATTGTTTGGTTGTTGACTGTTATAGTTAACACTTTGGAACCCTTGCCCTGGTTCTAGAATTGGTTGGGGTATTGACTAGGGCTTGGGGTCGGCATTTGTCTTTGTGGCTGAGGTTGTTTGTTGTTGGGGATGATTAAAATCCACAATGTTTACTGAGGGTGAGAAATTTTTTGCTCCTCTGATTGTTGCCATTGTTATTCCCATTGTTGTTGTTATTCATTGTACCTATACCAATGGGATTAACAACATTAGGATTTTTGGGGCTGGTTAGTTAGTTACACCATTGGTCATGACTCCATGATTCTTGTTAAGGATCTTTGGTCCTTGATTGTTATTTGTATTGTTGGAGTAGCCTGGGAGTGTTTTGAGAAGGGGTAACTAACTTCCCATTTGCTCGTAGGTCTTACGACCACTGTCGATGGCCGCTTGGTCGATCCGAAAGAGCACCCTCTAACACCTCTTCATAGCTCCTTAGTGGGAACTTTTGAACCTCTTCCTTCATCTCTCTATTGAGGGAGTGGAGGAACAAATCACAAAGTTTCTGTTTGGTCCATGTTTGGAGCACTTGTGGAAGAGTAGAGAACATGTCGCCACCTCTGAATGAAGTGAGCTGCAGACTCATTATGTTCTTGTTTGATATGAAGAAATTCTCTGATTCTATTCACAAAAGCTTGTTCATATCAAAGGCTTTGATAAAATTTGACACTAGTTGCTTGAACGAGTGTATCGAAGCCTCCGGTATCCTATAATACTAGTCGAGAGAAATACCTTCAAGTGTCTTAGGGAAAATATTTGCAATGACTACATCCCATGGGAGCAGCTCTCGAATGGTCATTACATAAGCTTTGATGTGGGAATTTGGATCACCCTCCCCTTGAACTTTAGGAGATTAGGCAAGGGTCTCGGGAGCATGACTGCCCGAATGGAGAAATCTAGGGGTTCTTTGAGATATTTAGAATAAGTCCCCATTGCATATGTTTCCACCATTGAAGACCCTTGTTGGGGAGGTGGGGGCTGCATTGGCTACTGAAATGGGACAACATAAATATTTGGCGGGGCGTATGACATCCCTTGCGTTTGTCCATATGGACCTGGGTAGGTGTACATGTCCCCTGTGGAGATTTGGAATACATGTGTATATATGGGGGTTGACTTCCTTGATATGGAGCTGAAGGTGTGAAGCCAGGGAATGTCACATTTCTGGCTGGTATAGCATTTGAGAATGCACTTCTGGATGGTGCCTATTGTAGATGACCATATGTGGCTTGAGGAGGCATACCCAAGGTACCCATCCCTAGTTAACAAGTCTACATGGTTGGAATATTCATGTAGACTGGGGTTCTGGGAAGTCGGTATTTTCCCATGGTTTTATGGGTAAGAAGGAGCCCGCTTGCCATGCATATGAATTCTGTGTATTCTGGGCAAGCTCTAACTCCTTGACCTTATCAACCAAAGTTGAAATGACATCACCCATTGATGGGGTGGTGCCCTGCTTAGATTCCTTTGGTTGAACCCTTGAAGGTTGTTGAGGAATATGGTGTCCCACTATGAATTGTTCATGATGTTGCCACCCCTCATTGGTTGTATTGTTCAGTTGGTGGTGGGGTAGCATTATTGTTTTGAAGTGGACACTACCTTGCCCTTGCAACCTATCAAAATATTGGTTCATTTGTTGGAATTTCTGCTCACTCCTAGCATATCATGCTAGATACTCCTCATCAAGATGGGGGAGTGGATCGGATTACATGGTGATGGGTGTTGAAACAATACCCGAGGAGATGAACTAGCTTCTCTAGTAAATGTCATGTTATTTGAACTTGATTGTTCAAGGGGGTAAGTCTGAGTGATCTGATCTAGTTCTTTGATGCAAAAGAACCAACATTGGTTCCCTAAAGTAGAGGGTTTTGAGTGGATGAGTGATTGTCTGCCCATGTTGAAAGTGAAGGTGACTATTGTGGTATGTTTGAGTGGTACTGGTACAAGTCGAAACCCGAGATGGGTCGACCGTACTCATCATATCCCGACATATTCGGGGGTATAAGAATACCCATAGAATAAAGGATGGACAAAAGTAGAAACATTTAGAGACTAGCTCTTCACGTTGGGTTCACCAATTTATACGACAAAAAATCAACACGTGACCTTTTACGCACCCGACCTCCCGAGGTCATGCCGAGACAGCTGGTGTGGAATTTGAAATGGGAGTGAAAGTGATGGTGATGACCAAGCTAATTGGGCAACCTTATGTCTTTGACACACAATAATGGAATTTCAAATCTAAGGAAAAGAATGCTCTCCTAACTGAAGGGGTGTGATGGTAGGGTATGATATAATAGCTACTCAAAGACTCCAATCGATGTCTAGCTCAACCAAGATTCTATTGGTGGGTTGTGGAATACGTGGAAAGTATGCCTGTAGGTGCCTCATATGGGTTTCCAGACAAGGTCATGGAAATTGAGACAAGAGATGTAGTGAGCTGCAGGAACTAAGGGTGATTCTCTGGTCTTGTCTAGAAAGTCTTAGCCTGATGGCTGATATGTTCAACAATGAAAGTTGTGTGATAATATCAAGTGGAAGTGGTGAGGATATGAATACCTGCATGCATAGGCTAGTGTCGATATCTAACTAACTAGTAGGTCCGTTGGGTTGTGGGACCTGTGGGTCACAACCAAAGACTCATTGAGGCTGAGGCCCTAGAATGGTCATACATGCAGTCAAATCCTATTCCTAGGAGTAGTCCAAAAGTCATAGGCCTTGTTAGTAGCTATGTTTAAAGTCTCTAACTATCTTATTTTCTCTGTGTATGTGGTGGGTGTGCATAAGATTGTTAAGTGTAGACTTGTGTCAATGTCAGTTACTAACTCTAGCCCGTTGGGTTATGGGACCAGAGGATCACAACCATAGGTATTTTCCTACTACGGACCATTGATGGTCATACAAAATGAATTTGATTCATTTTCGGTGAATAAACTATCTATCAAATGAAATCTAAACTATATTTTTGGTGTTTTCTCAATATATAAGAACAAAACAATAAAACAAGCTAATCTATGGAAATAAATATTTTTGTGCTTTTCTAACTTTTTAGACAATGCATCTAATCTAATAAACAATTTAAAGAAAAAAATAACTAGTGCAGATGTAGCTAGCTATCTATGTAGATGTGTGAATCTAAATCTAAGATCTACTCTAATTCAAATAAAATCTCTCCAACTCTACCTCAAAAGTGAAGAATAAATCATGACTCTAATAGAGCTATCATTCACCCACTATTTCCCTGGCAATATTGAAGAGAAAACTTCCTATTGACTTGATCTACTTGTAACTATCTGATTAATTGAAATGAATTGTTTCTCTACTCTATTTGATATGTAATTTGACAATTTGACAAAACAAAAAAACAAATACACAACTCCAACCTAGAAGAGCAAGAGCTTTGGCAAATCCAGAAGTATGAGTATCTATCCCCTCAATTATTTCATTTCTTTCTCTGAGTGTTCATGTGAGTCCAAGGATGGGAATGAAAAGAAAAAAACAAGAGGATGATGCTTGAGTGATGGAAGCTTGGAAGCAATCTGGGCATAATGCAGGTAGAAGAAAGATAACACAAGAGATTTGAACTTGGCTATGCAATTCCTAGCAAGATTATTGCAGCACAACAATGCAAGATACATAAAATTCTTAGGCCTTTTACTTGAATAAAAGCATGGAATATATAGGAATGGATGCTAGAAGGTTACTTCATGCACAAGGAATTGAAGAGGTATTTCCACTCATTAAATCTATTTAAAAATAGAAGGAACTAGGAGAACCAAGCAAAAAAAGCTATTTTTAGAAAATTTGACTCACGGACATGTTTAAAAGATAAACAAATTCTTCTACTCCTTTCTAAGTTCATCTAAAAATATTCTAATTTACTCTAAATTTTTTTAAGGCCCAAGTTCTACACTAGTGCAATCCTTTTACACTAGTGCACTCCTTTTTAACACTAGTGCAAGCTTTGATCTAACTCGTGCATTTTCACGCTAACTCCTTCATTTATGCCCTAGTGAAATCCTATGCTAGTAAACTCATTTTTATGGTAACTTGCTCATTTTGACACTAGTGTAAATCTAACTACCAACAAATCTAGTTCGACGTTAACTTGCTCATTTTGACACTAGAGCAAGCCCTTTGCACTAGTACAATATGCTTAATGTTGGTGTAGCCAAAGGCTTGCGCTAGTGTGATCCCACATTTTCCCCTTAGCCTTAACTAACATTAAATACACTCAAAAATTAAAATTTTGTTTTATGTGTTGATGGTTCATCTCTGAAGGAATTATTGCACACACTTGTAATTTGTCGACACGATGTCTATGGTTCTCGAACTCAAGCCATTTCTATCCAAAGTCGACAAAAAACCTCACTAAATATCAAAAGGTTCAAGTAATAATAATTGGTCATGCAACAAATTTTACCCTCTTAACCTGTTATTTATAGCCATTTTGACCTAATTCTTTGTTTTCTCACCTTCCAAGGGATATATAACTAACATGTTTCTTTTATATTCTTCTCTCTACATACTAATGTTCCATCACAATGATTATTTTTATTAAATAGTCATTTTTCTAGGATTTTGCTTCGTTATGGCATGTTTTTGCTTCTCGACAACCTTTTCTTATACGGAACATATTTTTGCTTCACAGGTATTTTTGTTGATGCTTCACATTCCTCATCATTATTTTATATCAAATTCTTCATAAAATTTAAAAATCCAAAAAAATGACAAAATCATTAAAAATCCAAAAAAATGGTAAAAGCATTAAAAATCTAAAAAGAATGGTAAGAATCATTGAAAATACAACAAATTGGTAAAAACATTAAAAATCCAAAAATTGGTAACATCATTAAAAATACAAAAATTGGTAAAAATAACAAAATACAAAAAAATTGTAAAATTTCAAAAAAAATTGGTAAAAAGCATTCATGCGGGTAAAGATTTTATTGGATGCATCATCCTCAAACATCAAAAAATTTCCTACAAAACATCTTTCTTTGGTCCTCAATTTTTCTCACAAATGACTTGTGGATCATCTGGATCTACCTCCATTAACAAAGATAGTTTTCTTACTATGTATGTACTCCTTGTACAACGAGTTTCTTTCTACTATTACATAGCACACGATTACTTTTTCATAGGACCCATGTGTGCTCCATATATTCACATCACATGTATCCTTGCTCAGGTACCATTTTTAACCCTTGTCATTAACTCAAACATTTGGTAATTAAATCTCAATAACAAAAACATTGGTGTAACTATCTTGAACGTTGTTTGTTTGAGTATGTGTGTTTGTACTTGTTTTCTCGTTAGGTTAGCTTTTTTACTTTCTCATATTTCATTACGTTATGTATGTTGCATTGAGTTAGTGTTTTGGCAATGAACAAATGTTAGTATTATATATTTTCATGTTATTTTACACTTTTTTGTATGCTTATATATAATAAAGGGATGATGATGTAGATCATGAGAAAAGTGATGAAACAAAGTTGTTCTTGAGCTAAGTTGGATGAAATCTATTTCCATTCTCTTCATCTCCATTCTTCTTCATATCATTTTCTTCTATCCCAAATTTTTCTTCCATATCACCTGGGGAAATAGGGATTATTTTTATCCCCCTCCTTGTTTCTTCATATTTTCACACTCACCTATCAAGTTTGTGTTGACTTTCCATTTTCCTTCATCTTTTATGATCATCGATCAACCTACTTCATCACCCCATCGACACTTGAGGGGGAATCCTTCATTATACTAATTTTTCTTCTATCCCTTCAAAATTTACTTATTTTTACTTATTTATTATCTTTTAAGTTGCATCACTTATGCCACCCCTAAAGAGGTGCAAATGTAGACAAATAAAATACACTTAATTTTAATCCTAATATTGCAAAGTAACTACCCTCTTTCCCATTATTTTGTTATAATTAGTGATTTCCTACTAATTAACTAATGTTTCCCTCCATTTTGGTCAATTAACGACACTTCATTAATTAACTAGTCTTTACTTCACTCCAGATGCCAATTAACGACACTTCGTTAGTTATAATCCTCTTCGATCAAACAATTAGCTATTATTAGTTAATTAAGCCTATTTACCCTTGTATTTAATCAATAAATCTTCTTATTGGTTAAAACCCCTTCCAACCATTCAAAATCTTCCTATTTCCCTCTAAATCACTTCTAAAATCTTTCTAAGCTTATCCTAGCCTATTAATTAATCCTATTTGATTAATTAAAGCACCCCCAACTCCCATGAGTTGTTAATCACTTGTTAATTCCTCTAATCAATCGTATCTCTTCTAAATCTACTTTATATTTTATCCCACATGCATTAGGTTGCAAGATTCTCCCAAATCAGAAAGTTATATAAAGGATCCTCCTACATTATTTCACACCTACACCACACTTTTATTAAGTGATTTATATAATATTATTATAAGAGCCTTCTCCATTTTTGGAATAACTACTTCATCTTTACATCCATTCTCTCATTTTTGAGTAGAAAGGAAGATCTAAGTATGGCCTTGTAGCCATTTCTTGGTGAGATCCTTCCCTCTCTTTGGAGATCAACACAAATTTGATTACTCGTGATCTAAAGAGGCTCATGTTTAGAAGTAATCATACATTAAAAGAGTAGGAATGGTTAGCATTAGGTGATTTTATTCATGTTTATACAATTAAGATAGTTATTTCCTTTAAGCTCTTATCATGATGTTAATGGTAGATTTATCTTTTCTTTGAGACTATTAGGTGTTAGTTTCTTTCAATTAGCATAACAAGTTTAACATGTACACACACTTATAATTGCTACCTTACTAATGATTTTTAAAAAAATTAATAATCTTTGGTTTTCCTTGAGGTCTTAGATCAACACAACAAGTATCAAATGCTAAAGGGATTATCGATTTCTCGAAGACATTGATCGATCCCAAAAAATTATATAAAAATACATGGTGATAAACATAATTGTCAAATACATAGAACATGCGTTATGGTTATGTCATAAAATAGTCAAGTAGATAATCAAGATCAATAAACAAAATTTAAAATTTTTATGTGCTCCTTATTGAGGACCACCATTGTGCTTCATGGTATTTGACCATCATGATAACAAAAGGAGGTTAACATCATGTAGTCAAACTATGCCTCCATACTGAAATGATACTTTCTCATTATACAATCATTAATTCCACATAACAAATAATATAATGCAACTATGAATAAATTCAGTCATTATTTGTAAGTCATTACTTCTAGAAAGATAGGTAAACTAATAATAACAATGAAAGGTATATAAACCATGCAAGTATCCAATAACCTCAAGTCAATCACATTCAGAGAAGTAAGTATCACAACATAACAAGGTGCACTCCAACCTCTATTATAGGTACAACAATCCATCAACACACTGATATTATAGATAATTTCCCACAATAAAGAACCCAATCATGAAATTCATCTCATTTAGTAAGGTAAGTAACTTAGGAAACCCAACAACATATCCAAACATGGAAATCACAAAACCTAACAAGATAATAAAACTTAACTACCAAATAAACAAGATAAGGTATTAACATAAGGTATCCCATTAGTGCTTGTTGACAAGAACCATTATGTGGTTAAATTCTCAGCTATGTGTAATCATGTTTATCCTTTTCAGGATAAATGTGTGCATGCCTAACAATGACATATTAATTCATGCTGCCAAATCCTTGTGATCATCTTCATGTCAGTGACTCTATCTTACGAAAACATGAAATGAAAATGTGGGATGTTACACGCATTATATGCCCTTGCACCCTAATGATCACCTTGGGGTCAAAAGTACTTGATCTGGAGAGATATCTTATATAGGAGGAGTCATTATATTGGGCTCCAAGAAGGGTTGAATGTAGGCAGTGAGAGTTCTCACATACTCCTCTAATCACTCAATTGTTTGTTTATATTCTTGTTCTCAATTTAAAATGTGGGAAGTAGATTCCTTTAATAGATGTGTGTAACCCTCATGTGTAGCTTGAACCAATGAAATATTTATCATATCATTATCACCCTGAGTTTTTTATTCTATAGGTTTTATAACCTTTGGTAGGGAAATTTATTTTAGTATCCACCCCTTTATTGCATCGTTACATTCACTGCAGACTCATTTCGTTTACTACTTTTGTTGATATTTATTTAGACTGTGTAGATAATATGTTGTTAAATTATGGATTATTGACATTGCTATAATACTATTTAATCATTATATGGTATTTTCATAAATTAATCTTGTGGAATAGGGGTCATTTGAGGCATGTTGTGCCAATAAACTGTTTTGATACATATTGCTAGTTTCTTGCACCCACACTATTATGGATACTAACAGGATGTAACTTAAATGGATTTTACTAGATATATGATGGATGAATGATGAATCTATTTCATATTGTGACCATTAATTATGATGATTCTTCTTTGGATGTTATCATGTAATAACTTGGATGAATTCTATGTTTTGATCTACTATAGAAACATATGTGACATTTTTGGATAGTTATCTCATTTGGATGATGGTTTCTTTCTTGATTTAGAATTGTCAATCATAAGTGAAATAATTATCGATTGATGTATAGTTGGAATGAATATCCATGATTTATTTGGTTGTCGTTATATTGGATTATTTCTCTGATTTATTATTTATCAAGCAGGTATGTTTAATGTGTGAAATGAGGGCACAAAGGAGAACAAGGGTTTCGAGTTACACCTCAACTTACACAAGTGACTAAGCTGGGTCAACTCCTTTAGCCATGCATATTTTTGTGTAGCCTTGTGTGTATGTGGCATATTTGTGATTGGACACCTTCGGTAATTCCTAATTGTATTTCGTTGAAGCCTTGTGATAAGCTAGTATAGGGACCAAATGGTTCCTACATGTGTTAGTTGTGTTTTAAGTAAATCAATTTTGTTGTTAATGGTTCGGTACCACCTAATTATCATTTTGGTGGTCCCCACCACCTCTACCCTTAAGAAAATTTACCAAATCTCGAATTTTGGCTAAATGTGACATTTTTAAGGGCCTCTTTTCACTTATGGGGTCTTCCTTACATGAAAATGAGCCCCTTGGATGCTACCTATGTGTAGGGGGGTCTCATTTCAAGGTTGAATGGGATTTTCCCTCCCATATGACCCCTCTCATGTCATAATCTTATAATCATGGTTATTTTTTGTGATTTATTAAAAGTTAAAGTGTGTTTGGATTTTTGGCTTATTGGTTTTTGGGAAATTTGGGAAACTACTTCCTAAAAGTTTTTTTTATTATATTTTATTAGGATTTTGGAATCTTATGTTGGAAGATGAGATGGGTAACATGTGACCCTCTCATTTATGAGTATTTATATTTTGTTATTATTTGTATACATCCTCATGGATAGGGGTATGGAATATTTTGGATTATCATTTTTACTATGAGAATTGTAGAAATCTTAGGGCTTTGAGCTTGGGGCTTGGAGCTTGGAGCTTGGAGCTTGGAAATTTGATCTTGGATCTTGGATCTTGGAGCTTAGAGCTTGGATATTAGAGCTTGGGGAATATTTTTGTGCTTGAATTTGGATTGCTAATTTGAGGTAGGATTCATACTTATTTTTTTGTTGTCTATAGTATAATGTGGAAAAGAAAGAATGGTTGTTTGAATCTTGTTTGTTGCATGTTTGGTTGTGGGTGTATTGTGTGATTCTTGTTCCTTTCTTTTTCTCCATCCATCCTATGGTTGTGGTGGATTTTTGAGTTGTAGGGGAAGAGGGGGATTTCCCCTCTTACACCACATGGCTTGATGGACAAGCCATGATGGTCTATTTTATTATTTCCTCCCCTCATATGGTTTGATGTGGAAGATGACTATTCATATGGTTTGAACCTCATCTTCCATCCTTGTGAAGGAAACCATCTCATGGTTGAAAATGGTTTGAAAATCCTTACTTGGAGGAGGATTGGAGTTTTGGGATGGAGTGATAA
Source organism: Taxus wallichiana var. yunnanensis (assembly GCA_018340775.1). Taxonomy (NCBI): domain Eukaryota; kingdom Viridiplantae; phylum Streptophyta; class Pinopsida; order Cupressales; family Taxaceae; genus Taxus; species Taxus wallichiana. The sequence continues at coordinate 398,085,355 of CM031233.1, forward strand.
GGTGGGATGTATGATGATTATGAATATTATTTTATGTGTTCCTATGGTTGGTTCACAATATGGCTTATGGTGAGCTCCTTTCCACTCTTACCCTTTGAGGAAAACATGGAGTTCTCCTGTTAAGTCAAGTATTATTCATTTGTTTATTATGTGTTGCCAAGTTGTGTGTGTGATTGTCACACTTGTCTCACTTTCTTGTGCATTATTGAGGCTTGATATTCCCTCTCCCATGGGATTGGAGGGAGGCTAACATGTCCTCCATTTTTGGATATGGCATGTGATGATTCCATTTGGTTGGGTGGAAACTGAACCCCTTTCTCTTGTGCATTAAAGACTATCTTGAAGTGTAAGATTTCATATTTGACTTGGAGTTTGAAGAAAAAAAGTTGGAATTTTCAATATGTTGTTCCTCATTTTGGGGAGGCTTATCCTCTTGCATTTTAGTATGATTTTGTAATGATGTTTTAATTATTGTTAAGTCTTCTCCTATCATAGGATGAATCTTTAATCTTTTATTTTGAAAATTTGAGTCTTCTTATCCTCTCTTGGAAAGAATGATTGGCATATTGTAATCTTATTCCTACATGTTGTAATGGACTCCTATCCTTGCTTTGGTTGCATGTTTTGTAAACCATTCTTAATAATAATTGTGGTTATGCCCTTATCTATTGAAAATAACATTCTAATTCTTGGATTATGGGATTAGGAGGTTAATATTTCATTGTATTGAAATGAAGATTTAAAGGAATGAATGTATGTTGAGTTTTAATAAAAATTTATCCCTATTGTATTCATTTAGCTAATTGTATTGAGAGAAAATAATTTCACTCATTATTGCATTTTCTTTTATATAATTATGTTCCTACTTTTATGAGTTATGGAAGTAAAGAAAAGAGATTGTGTTATGTTGCATTACTAAGAATGTTTTAGCATTAAAATTTAAAGTGATTATAGAGATTTAGATTTAGAATAACACCTAAAATTATTATTTGTTTGAATAATGTTTTCATTAAGATAAAATTTAAGAATAGGAATATTTTTACTCTTGAGAATATTATACCCTTATTTCGTTTTATAAAGCCCTTTTTTTGTTAAAGAAAATAAAAATGGGATTTTAATAAAAGAATTAGTTTGTTGTTTACTATACTCTCCCTCTCCATCCTTAATAGATTTGTAATTAAGTCAAATATGAGTAGGATATGTCATGATATGCATGATATATATATATATATATATATATATATATATATATATACACACACACACACACATACACACACACATACATATACATATAAATGTGTGTGTGTAAACATATAAACAATTTTATACCATGTTTATCTAAGAGGATAAAATGTTTAAATAAGAAAGTATTAACCAGTGACTAAATTTATAAATCCAAATGATTTTATATAACTATGTACACATTTACACACACACACACACACACACACACACACACACACACACACACACACACACACAAAATTAAAATCAAGATTCTTTTGTTGGAGGTAATTTTTACAATGTAATAACAATGGTATAGATGTGGTGGTTGGGATAGGTTGTGGTCTGCCCCAAACTCTACAACCCTTTCCCCTCTACCAACCCACATTGTGTCCGGTCCCACCCTTTACACTGTTTCCATCCCATAGTTCCACATCTTTGCCTAATACACAACATCGGGTCCATTGCAAATGCGACCCTTCTACATCCTATAACCCCCTACATAGTGTACTTTGATGCTCTTTCATTTTTAATAAAATATATATCATATACTATAGCTTTATCTCGTGTCTATGTGTGTGTGTGTAAAAAATAGATATAATAGGAGAATGAAGAAACTATAAATATATATTTACAATCTTGCAAACCCTAGCTTAGAAATCCAACCAGAAAGTAAAGAAGAAAGGGATTTCTCCCTCCTTTATAAATCTAAAACAAAATGGTGCATATATCAAATTTTGGAATCCAATATTTCCTCCATGGTTTCTACCTTCTCCTCAATTTTCCTTATGCAATCCTACCTATGAAAATGAGTAAACGTAAACACAAAAAGACTTAAAAGAAAATCATAATACGAGATAAGGGATTTCTAGAAACCCTAAGATCCTATGGTCTAGATTAATCTAATATAATGGCTCACAATTAACCCTCCCTTCTTTTAAATTGTGGGAAAATAAAATGATTTAATAGGTATTGGGTTAATTGATTATAAGGGAACCTAAAGGATTATTAGGGCTATGGGGAGTATTATATAACAATGGGGTATATAAGAAAATGTTAAACAAACAAATATTTTGGCATGGCCCATATAGATTATTTAAAGGCCATGGAAATATAAAATAAATATATTGGAAATTTAGAAAATATTTGATTAAATAAATATTGGGTTTGGGGTTAGTATGGTTGACCTTCTTGGGACCCAACCCCAAATTAAATTTAATATAGCCAAAAAAGGGATCTTTCTATTGGGACTTGTTGCGCCTAATCTTAGGTGAGATAGTGCAAAAATAAAATAAAATAACATAGTCTTAATGAGGTTAATTTTTAGATATAGTTATGGTCACGGTTATGGTAAATATGTTTATAATAATAAAGGTAACTTTAAAAAAGAAAATTTTGCTATATTTTTCTAAGTCATGTGTTATGGTCTTGGTGTGCCAAAATTGGGCATTACAATTGGTATCAGAGCTCGAGTTCTAACACCAAACACACTAGGTATGTTTGTGTAATAGATTAATATTTCTAATTTTACTTGTTCTCCCATTTGAACAAAAGGTTTCCACTAAACTTATTCAATTTCTTCTTATGTTGTTCTAAACACCATAATGAGGTATTGGATGTAGCACATCTAAAACACTCACTTTGGAGTGGTGTTCTTACTCTTAGGATGTGGTTAGTTATCGAATACCAGATTAGGAAGGAAATTTTGAGAATTGAACAATTAGGGGTGATTGGAATTAAATATTTTCTTAAATTCTCTATTCAAAAACACTTTGTAAAAGTTATAAAAAGTAGTTCAAAAATAACATGCAAAATGGCTCAAGGCAGCCGTAACATAGATCATTTATGATGATCATGTTCTCTAGTGACATGGGATGTCACAACATTTAAAACTAATTTATAAGATCATTTGATCATTTATTTGAAGGCATTTTGAGCCCATTTGATCATATTGTTGTATGGGACAAAAGCCAAAATCTAAGAATTTCATTTCGATTTTGACCCATGGTTTAGGGAGCTTTAGTAGGAAACTGAAATCTAAAACTTCTAACCTTTAGTATTTCTAAATTTAAATTGGTTGCAATAATTAGTTTTGTGAAAATGGACTTGGGATGTAGTTTTTCAAACGTATTTTAGAGGCCCCTAGTTGTTCGACATAAAAAAACTAGTCAATCACATAAATTAGCTTTGGAAATGAGGTCATAACTAGAGTTCTGGGTATCAGAATTATATTTTGTAAGTTGCATTGAATTCTATATATATAGGAGAATAGATGAGAGTTGATAGAATGATTTTTTGAGTTGTGAATGCCTATTTTTGAAACCCATTTTATAGCCAATTTCACTAAAAATCTACTAAAATTCAATAGTGAAAACTTTAATAGTTGGCCTCAAGAAGGTGCTTCCAGTTCAAAATTCATTCACCAATTTTAGGAGTTGTATGTCTTGTTTGAATCCCTATATAATATAGAATTGGTTGGATGGATTTTTTTTACCATTTGGGTATTTGGTAGTTATTTGGTAGGCCCTTTTTGTAGCCATTTTGGCTAGATTGTAGAATAGGAGAAATGGGTCTTTTTGATCCATTTGACATCTTAGGACACCCTTGGAGGGTGCAATATTTTATAATATGATTATTGTGATGTGTTACATGTTTTTTTTTTAAGGTTGAATGCTATGATCCATATAAATTATATGTTAAGAGGAATTTTGGGTGCTAACTACTTTGGTACAGTTTTGTCACTTTGGACACCATACACAGTCATGGTTGTTTCAAAAATAATTAGTGTTCAGATATCAGTCTGTAGAATTTTTCCCTAGATCTAAGTATTAGAATTTGGGTGTTTGGTTATTTGGTTTTTCCTCCTTGAGTGAACCATTATTTTCTTAGAAAACTCACTTGCAATGTTATGGACACCACATTTAAACCTAACAAAACCCTTTGTGTGTGGGTGAGAAATAAATAATGGTACCTTGTTGTAGAGAAACCCAACAAGAGAAAATGGTTTTCCACATCTTAAAATGTATTTTTTTTTATTAGAGGTAAAAAAAGGGTTGAGGGGACCCTACCCCATACATAAAGTTACCATTTCCTTACAAAAGGCCAAGGGATAAACCATTGAAGCCCTACCAAAAAACAAAACAAGATAAGACCATCAACAAGGAAATGAAAACATAAAGGAAGATACCAAACAACAAAAAAACTAACAAACAAAAGCATAACCAAGAGACTAACAAAAAAATAGCTTAGAACTAACAACAACTAGACAACATCCCATATAAGTAGTTACTCTTTTATCAGGTCCCCCACTGAATTCATGCATCCATTCCATTCTTTGACGAGGGATTCAATGGTGGCTTTCCAAACCTTGTAGTTTGGTTCAGGGACCTCCACTTTGGGTCCTTTACCCTCTTTCTCCCTTTCCTTAGCAAGATCCATGGAGTGGATCATCTCAGCTAAAATATTGAGATGGTGGATGGTACTCTTGATGTTGAGAAGATGGACGTCTCTAATCTGGAACACAAATTCTTTCATTTTCAGCATGTCCTTGGCCATTTCAGGCTTCTCTCATTGGTATTCTTGAGCTGTTCACTAAGGACCACCGAGGAAAGCTTTTCCACTTTATCAGTTAAATCTTTCAAATCCATGGAGACCATACTAATCTTGTGTTTGTTAATGTCTAGTATCAAGCCTACAATGCTCAAAATCCCACATGAATGAATGGGTCTTAACAGCCAAGCCTTGAGTAGTGAAAATTTAGACTGGGAATTCTTCAGAGTGTGAAAGCTCTCTATGGAATCCTCTGAATTCTTGGAGCATTTATCATCAGTAGAAACCAGTGCTTTCTCACTCTCCCCCTCATTGCTATTATCCCCATCAACAGTGGCCTTGTCCATACTGGAACCCGAAAAGTCCGGATTCCTATTATTGTTTTCCCCCAAATCTAAAATCTCCACTTCCTCCACCTATTTAGGCTTCTCCTCAGCCCTGCTACATTTATTGATTATCGTGGCTCGAGATAGGATCTAATACACTTAGCTACTAGTTTTCCAAGCGGGTCTTCACTAAGATTGTCCTCCTTGGGCACTGATCCTTTAGCAACAGAGGCACCAAATTTGTCATTTTTCCCTAAAAAGGGAGTACCCAGCCTAAGCAAGGCTTTAATGAGGCCCTGATGTAGAGGAAGGGAGAAAGTCCCTTTTTCCACCATACCAATAGATTTCACCAAGGAGGTGTACAAAAAGAAAGGGAAATTGTAGGCTTTAGTGTTGCACACATGATTCAACATGGGAAAATGGTAACCATAAATCACTTTATACCTACCTTCTAAGGTGATGTATGACATAAACAAATGAGCAATTTCATCATAAGGGTGGGGTAGATTTCCATGAGCATATCCATTGTGAAGAGAAACAGGAGTACCCTTACCTTGCATGAAACACTCTATCTCTAGACTGTAATCTGACTTTGGCTTGTAGATACATCTTCCTTCCAGAGGTAAACCTAAGACCTTGGAAATAAGCTTAGGCAAAATGGAAAAAGAGAAATTGCTGACCCGGACATGGCCCTCCTTCCATGTTTTCACCACCGCCTCACTAAGCTTCTCATCGTGGCCATCAAAAATATTGAAAAAGGGCGAATGCCCACCTTTTCAAGTAGAATTTCCACCTTGACAGACATCTCCTACCTCTTACAGGGTTCAGTGTGAACTAAGTCTCCCCCATGCTACTAGTTATGTTCTACTTTTTATTTTGTAAATTGATAACTTCCCGGGTCCTATCTTCACACTTCCAGAGAACAAAGAAGTCCAACCTGCCCCTTCAAAGAGAAGAAAAGAAGTTTGGCACAAGTGCAATAATCATAGAAGAATGTCATGAGTCTGATTAAATTTAGCCTCCTCATTTGTGGAAGTGTTAACAGTTAAACCTTCCCTTTTCATTATTTCAAAAAATTTGGCATGCATCATGATGGGATCCTCCACCACCTTTAGCCCCCTAGTAATCACCCCCAAATTTTCCATGTAATCCATGAGAGAATTTCCTTCACGGTACACATGATTAAAGGAAATGGACTCAAAAGAGGATGTAAGAAGTTTAGTTTTATTTATGAAGTCCTCAATAGATATAGATGGTTGAGAAGTTCCTTTCAAACAAGAAATAATATAAAGGGAGTCCCCTTCCACTTCCAGAAGTGTTAAACCTTTTCCTCAGTCAACTTCACCCTTAGAACATTGTAGTAGCCTTAGTGGCATTGTTGGATTGGAGGCCAAGATCAAATAAGTACGCAAGAAAAAACTTACCTTGGGATTCCCAAAGAACACCTCCACCCCCAGCTTTCCCGGGGTTACCTTTCATTGCACCATCGAAATTGAGTTTAAAGTAGCCATCCTTAGGAGGAATCCATTTAATCCCCAAGTGAGGGTTACTTATTTTGGGTTTAGGATCACCTGTAAGGTTCCAATTCTTAAAGAAAGGAAGTTCATTGTCAAGGATTTCCATTTCATCTTGCCTCAAGTATAGAGAAATTGTTTCTAACAACCTGTAGGAGTTTGTTAATATTCACCCTAATAGGAAGTTTCTTGTTCTTGAAAATCCTTCTATTTATTTCTTTCCATAATTCCCACCATAGGTGACCCAAACTCATAACCCAAAGATTTTTAAGTCCACGACTAAAGAAAGGGAAGCTCCATTGAATCCAAGCATCCTTGATCTCCTTAGGAATAACCCAGAAGACCGAGAAACAACCCAAAATAGAAGAAAGCATAAGATGGGCAACGGGGCATTCCAGGAGAAGATGATTCATAGTTTCCATATTCACTTCACACAGAACACATCTATTGGCCATCTGGAAACCTCTTTTAGCTAGATTATCAACAGTGAGAATTTTATTCATAACTAAAAGCTAGCTGAAGACATTAACCTTTGGGGTTATGTTCTTATTCCAAATCTTACCAACATTTAAATCTTCTTCACTAGTCCCTTCCTCAAAAAATAGGGAATAAGCAGATTTGACAGAGAAATTACCACTTTGATCTTTGTCCCAGACTATTCTATCCTGGTCCTTGTTGTTAGAAGAAACATAATTTTTAGGAAATCATTGAGCCTACTCAAATGATCATTGAATTCCTATCTTTCTAGTTCCAAGATTTTCCATGTCTGAAAGCTATCATCATCAGCCATATAGTTAATGATTTTATCACCATATTTATCTTCAAGATGACTAGCAATTTGGGAGAATTGATCTTTAAGAATAAAATTCCCAGCCCATTTATCTTTCTAGAAACTTGTTTCCATTTCCTAATTTCCACCTACTGCCCCAAGCCACAATTTATTTTTCCCAGTTAATAGCTTTCCATATGCATGAGCCATTGAAGGATGCCGGTTTGAAAATCCATCTCTTGTCATTAATATCCATCCAGTATTTTTTCTTTAGAATTCTAGTCCATACTCCATTTTCCTTAGTTAACCTCCATCCAATTTTTGCAAGAAGGGATTTATTCATTTTTGTCCAGTCTCTAAGACCAAGTCCCCCAAGCTTTTAGGTTTACAAACTCTGTCCCAGGCCACCAGGGGAATTCTTTTTTTTCAGTGCCACTCCATAAGAAGTGTTTTTGAATTTTTTCTAGTTTTTCCCAACACTACCAGGAAGTTGGTAGAGGGACATGGCATACACCGGTAGACTCTAAAGAGAACTAATGAGCAGGGTAATCTTACCGGCCTAGGATAAGACATTAGCTTTCCAACCAGCAAGTTTTCTTTCAAATATTTCAATTAGGAAGTTCCAATCTGAACTTGACGGTCTCTTAACCCCAAGAGGGATACCAAGGTAAAAGGTAGGGAAGGATTTGAAATCACATCCCAAAAATTTTTCTATCTTCTTAACAAATATCCATAGTGTTGAGGAAGAAGAGTGAGCTCTTTCTAAAATTTACCATTTGTCCCTGAAACTTCCATATAGTCATCAAGGAGAGATTTTATATGCCTTGCTTTAGGGATAGAAGCTTCCCCCACTAGAAAGGTGTCATCAATGAAATGTTGATGCGAAACATTTTCCATCTCCCTAGCTTGAAGAGATCCCTTTGAGAGAGCCATTCTTATTTCAACATTTAATCTTTTACTTAAAGCTTCGCCCAGAATAATAAAGAGGAAGGGGAGATGGGATCCCCTTGCCTCAGGCCTTGAGAGCTAGGAAAAAACCCAAAGGGAGATCCATTGATGAGAATAGAGAACCAGACATTAGAAATACAAGCCTTGACCAGATTCCTAAAGGAAGCATCAAAACCAAACCTGTCAAGGATTTTATCCAGAAAGCACCATGAAACCCTGTCATAAGCTTTGGCCATGTCCAGTTTTAAAAAAGAGAATCCTTCTTGCTAAGCTTAGCTAAATGGATCGTCTCTTTGATTGTTATAATTCCATCCTGAATTTGTTGCCAATGACAAAACCCCCTTGTTGATCAGAAATGATAGAGGGGAGAAACAACTATAGGTGAAGAGCCAAGATTTTGGTGTAGATTTTATAGGATGTGTTGCAGAGACTTATAGGTCTAAAATATTTTAATTCCATAGCATTACCACATTTTAGAATCAGAGAAAGAAAGGTGCAGTTCATGTCTTTCAGCATAACTCTCTACCTGAAAAATTCCTTCACCACCTCAAAAACATATTTTTAATAATATCCCAAAAGTGCTGAAAGAAAAAGGCTTGGAAGCCATCCGGACAGGAGCCTTGTCAGGGTTGAGATGTTTGACTGTGAATTCCACTTCCTCCATTGAAGGGATCACTGAGAGCATCATATTATCTTCCTCAGAAACCAGTGGAGGAATGCACTTTAAAAAGTCTTGCTCCTTACTCAAATTTGGCATACTATTATTAGTCAGTAGGTTATGGAAGAAGGAGATAGCTTCTTTAGATATTTCTTCTTTTTCTTCCACCATAACACCCTCTTCATTCCTAATTTTATTTATTCTATTGAACCCTCTACATTTCAAGGTGGACAAGTGAAAGAATCTTGTGTTTTTATCCCCTTCCTTGAGCCAGGTAATTTGATATTTTTGCCTCTAAAATATTTCCTCTTTGCTCAAAATGTTATGGTATTCCGCTAGAAGGGACCTTTCCTTTTCATAATCCTCAACATCCATCTCAGATTTCGAATCTCTGCCTATGTCTTTGAAAGTTCTATAGTCCAGCTTGGATATCCACTTTCTTCTGAAAGATATTTCCAAAACTTTTTTATTCCAATCTTTTAGTTGGCCTTTGACATACTGGAGTTTTTTTAGAGAGTCTATACATAGTTGTTCCTTTAACCTTCAGTTTCCACCATTCCATAATGAGGTCATACAAGTCTTCATTCTAGAGCCACATCTTCTCAAAATAGAAAGGCATTCTTCTTCTAGATGGATTCTTGATTTGTAAGAGAATAGGATTATGATCAGATCCTATCCGGGAAGAGAAAAGAGAGAGATATCCTAGGATAACCACTCCTCCGAAACAAGAACCCTGTCTAATCTTACTTGGATAAGATGGGAACCAATTCTTCTATTAGACCAAGTAAAACTACTTCCTTTAAGATCAATATCATGGAGCTGAGAAGAAGCAATAAAGTCATTGAAGTCCTCCATTCCAATAGTAAACTCCTTAGAACCACCTTTTTTTCCCCCGGGGTCTGAGGGGTATTGAAATCCCCTAAGAAAATCCATCCAGATCCTTTGATGGAATGATTAAAGGACATTAGGTGATGCCAAATAATTTTCCTTTCCTTATGAAGGGTGGGAGCATAAATATTAGATAGGACCCAAATATTTTTGTTTTCCAGATCCCTCATCATCACCGCCATATGATTATCTCTTTTGACCAGGAGAGTTCCTTCATAGCGAGTTGGATTCCACATCATAGCTAAGCCTCCGAGGCACCTTTTGAACTAACAACAAAAACTTTAGAATTATTCCAAAAAGACTTGCAGGAGCTTAAAAAAGATCTTCTTTCATTTTAGTCTCTTGTACAGCTAACACATCTATTTTCTGTCTTTCAATCATATCTTTTAGAATCCTCCATTTCACTGGGTTATTTATCCCTCTACCATTCCATGAGATGTAATTCATTTCCATATATTAGGTTTGTTTTTCTTAAAGACCTTTTGGTCTAGGCACATCTGCTTCCCTGAATCTATTTCCTTTTGGGTATTTTTTTCCTTGATTCAAATTTTTAGGCCTACCATGTTTGCTAGTGGCCACTTCCACATTTATAGGATTCTCAGACTCCTGAAAATTTGGAGAGGATAAAGAAATATCCCCCTTTTTCCATTTTGAGTCTACCTTTCTTTTTCCGAAGGGGATTTTTCCACGGGAGATAGTTTTTTTCCCAAAGCATCAATTCTTATTTATTTTCTTCCATCAATTTTGAGGGGGACAAATTGATATTCATCATTTCTTCCATTGAAAGATCACGAGATTACTTCCATTCAACTCCTCACCTGCAAGGGGGTCCCTACTAACCTTCTACCCTCAAGATCTTCCCCCTTACTTTGTTCCTTAATGATTCCTCCAAACCTGAATCCCCTAGCTTCCCAACATCCTTTAACTTGTGATCAATCTTTTTGTTTCCATGAGAGATTCCTCATTCACTTTTGAGGAAAAAATCTCTATCTTCCTACCCTTCATGAAGTCCTTAGTAGGAGATTCCTTTTTCCCCTAACTTAGAGTCTGACCAGGACAAAAATTTGATTTCCTTCTATTTACCACAAGGGTGAAGCCATCCTCCTCCTTTTCGTGGCAGATTTAGTAGGGTTTCACTTACTTCCTTCTCCTTTATTCTCAAAGGAGTAGAAACTTTTTCAGATTCTTTAGAGAAAGCTTTCCTATGATCTGCTACACTTTGCATCAGACCTTTCCCTTTTTCCCCTTTACCTTCCATTCCTGGCACAAGAATATAAAGTTTAGATACCTTGAACTTGCAGTTCTGGGTCATGTGGCCCCATCCATTACACTTGGAGCATTTTGTAGGAGAGCTTTCCATTTCAATATTTTTCTCCCAAGTCCCAAGATGTGAATTTAGTCTAATGCTATTGGGAATATCCTTATCAGTGATAGTATAAATACAAAAATGAGCATAGATAAGCCTAGTCATTTTTTGGTAGCATTATCAATAATGACCAAAGAGCCCAGGATTTCACTATGCCTTTGATAATGTCTTCATGCCAAAATTCCAAAGGTAAGTTAGGAAGGTGTATCCAAACAGGGAATTGGTTCAAATTTTCCTTTTCCGGATTGAAAGTAGGTTCCCACTTCCTAAGATACCACCCAGATTTTCCCCAAAACCAGGGTCCTTCTTCCAGTACCTTCTACATATCCTCATGGTTATTGAACCTAAAAATAAAAATCTATTAGAAAGAGCACTAACCTCTAAATGACCTAAAGGAATCCATTTCAGTTTCGCCCATCTTCTAACAACATCAATATTGGGTCTACCACCAACCAACTTCCCTACCAATGAAGTGTTTAGCTTTTCAGTAGTATGTTGTAGAAGCGTATCAGAATTTCTAAGGTGCATCCAGATGCCTCCTTAACCGCTTGTAGAAAGAAATTATGGGATTTTGAGGCCAATCCATCATTTCTCACTTTATTCATGTCTTAAAATTTCATTATTGTGAATTGGAAGAATTTTTCACTCCTTGTGTATACCTTACCAATCTACATTTTATAACTTTCTTTATAATAAAATTTACCAAACAACCTTATCACATAGCCTTTCTTTTCGAAAGTGTATTTATAATTTAGCATAGGTGGATGAAAATGTTTTCTAATGTAAAATATTCTAACTTTTCTTTAAATAATATATGATAAGGGGAAAGGATTATTAGTGTCTCTTTTATATGATGGCTTTACTTGAAGTGATATTTCATAGTTACTTTATCCTCTTCTCGTAAACTAAGAATACATTGAGCCATTAGAAAATGACTCGGCTCTCAAAACTTAACATTTTTATCAAGGCCTTTGGTATAACATTTGGGAATCACTTTGGTAATGATCAAGTTACTTATAAACCTTCTTGATCTCAACAAGCCCATTTTCATACTATGATCATTTACTAATTTTTGGTGCAATATAACTTGGTTAAATCATTTCACCCTAGAAGATACACTTGTGATAAAAATACCTTCCCGAATTGGTTAGAATGTTATTAAATAATCACATTTATGAAACTAAGACTTATGTGTAGAAATCATGGAATCAATCTCTCCCTCTTACCTTATCTCATAGATAGAAGAACAATAATTATGAAAAAAAAAAAAAACTAATGTTCTCTCATTCTCTCTCTCACACTCTCTTCTCAACAAAAGATAAATAACTTAATGTCAATCACTTTTTTGGTTGGGTGAAATGGTATACCAATGCTATTATGGACCATATAATTACAAGAAATATGGTGTAATAGTGATGAATGCAATGATTCATAACCCACCAAATATGTGTGTGTGTGTGTGTGTGCGCGCGCACGTGTGAGTGTGTTTGTAAATGGGAAAAATCATCGAATATGTATTTGAACAACCTTGGTTGACCAAAAATGTTATTAATTATTACCCCTTAAAATATACAAATTGAGGAGATCATAAATTATTGTTTCAAATGGAATAAGTGATGTTTATTAATCTTAGTTATGTGATATTCATATAATATGGATTACACTCTAAATTTTTGGTCTTATGTAAGTAACTTAGGCATTGTGTTGTCATTCCTAAGTTCTAGATGAGAAAGTAATGCAAATAATTGAAGGTTGCAATGGTCTCACAAATTAGATATGCCTTTGGCTACTTGACTCTTAGAGACTCTTGCGTAAGATTTCCTTCACATTTGAAAACTCTTAACAAAAGGGTGTAACACCTTGTTATGAGGGCTAAGAATAATGATTATTGATTTTTTCCACCTACCTAGGGAGAAGACATCTAATTTTAGCAATATTAAAACCTAATTAAGCAATGTGAATTTGGATTTGGATCGAGAATTATGTTGTTTTGGGGTATCTTGAAAACATGGCCCCATTATTTCACCATTCAATATGGTGGTGAAGTATAAGAAATAGAATTCACCCTCTAGTTAAGGAGTGTATTTATATCCATCTCTTTGCAACCTAATGGGTCATTTATGACCAAATAATTGTTGAGTAAAAGTTAACATAAATTCCATATTTTGAGAAGCATTAGGCTATACCTTTTTTGAAAGGAAAAAGGGTGTATTGACCTCTTGTACTCTTGAGGAAGGTATGAATGGAAAAGTTTTTATATCCTGCCAAAGTTATAAATTTTATTTTACTTAGTATATTAATAGGTTTTGGAAATTTCCTTTTGAATGAATTGTTTTTGTCTAACTCATTTATATATTCTCTTGGTTATGGTGATAAATAAATGAGAAAATTTAAGTAAAACTTCTCTTATGTCTTTTTGAAATGAAAATTTGTTGTTTTTTGTTTCATTAGGTCAATGTTGCTTGGTTGGGGTGAAAAAGTGCAGAAATTGATTTGTCATGGTGGAAACTTAGGTAAAATGTTAAACAATAATAAATTAAACTATCCCTTATGAGTTTTCTACAGAAAACTTTGAACCAGAATTGAGATGTTATAGAAAATGGTACATGCTATGAAACCTTGAAACCAAACTAGAAAATCAATCCTAACTTGATGGTTGGCTAGATATTTCACCCATAATTTATTGGTACTATCACTATGTGAACGTAAAAATTCTTGTCAAATCAAGTCATCACCCCTTATTATGCTTGGTATTATGTGAATCTTCATCCTTGACCCCTTAATGAATAATGTAGATGTTAGGACCAAATAGGAGAGTCTTTTGAACCATTTCCCAAATTTTAAGTTAATTGTGAGCTAGAAGGTGAAACCACATGTAAACTTGGAAACTTTTTCTCTCTTCTTGTGTGGTATTTATGGCACCTTGGATGGTATCCATGAGTGGGATCTTACACATCTAGTATACAAAACTTGATACCCCTTTTAAGAAAACAATGATGTTACCTTCACTCACCCATCAATATTTTCCTTTAAATGTGGGCCTTATGATCCACTTATACATAACCTTGTCAAGAAGTTAGATGGTGATGCAAATGAATCCTTTGGAAGCTACAATTTCCCTTTATTAATATTCTCCTATTTGAAATATACTTGAATTTGAACCATGTTATATTTGGTGAGGCATGTTTGTTGAGACAAAAATATAGTTACCTTAAGAAGATCTGTAATGTTGGACATCCACCTATGTGTGACCATGTAGGGGTATTAGAAAATGCTGTTAATAAAAATTTCCTCAAAATATAAAAATTTATTTTATTTAATTACTCTAAATGAGAGAAACACTTACTATAGGACCAAGTTTGAATTGGTTAGACATGATTTTTGTGACTAACCACATAATATGACACACTACCTAGTAAGGTCATATTCGTATCTCATCTAGTGAATTCAAGGATGAATTATAATCTTAGGAGAGGGGGATGTAGTGCTCACCACTTTCTTGAATCGTTACATTCTTGACTCATTTCATTTAGTAGGTTGGTGATATTTATCTAGCACTATGTAGATAATATGTCGTTGCATTATGGATTATTGACAGTGATATAATATTATTTAATCATTATCAAGTTTTTTCATAAATTACTCTTATGAAATAGGTGGCATTTTAGACATGTTATTCCAATAAACTATTGTGATACATATTGCTATTTTCTTGTACCCACGCTATCATGGATACTAAATGGATGGAACTTAAATGGATTTTATTAGATATATGATGGATGAATGATGAATCTATTTCATATTGTGACCATTAATTATGATGATTCTTATTTTGATGTTATCATGGAATAAATTGGATGAATTCTATGTTTTGATCTACTATAGAAACATATGTGACATTTTTGGATAGTTATCTCATTTGGATGTTGATTGCCTTATGGGTTTAGAATTGTCAATCATAAGTGAAATAATTATCAATTGATGTATAGTTGGAATGAATAACCATGATTGATTTGGTTCATCATTATATTGGATTATTTTTCTAATTTATTATTTATCAAGGAGGTACATTTAATGTGTGAACTTAGTTTGAAGATTTCAGGGCATAAAGGAGAACGTGGGTTTTAGAGTTACACCTAAAGTTGCACAAGCGGTTGACCGTTTCAAGTCTTTTAGCCATGTATGTTTTTGTGTAGCCTTGTTTGTATGTGGGATATTCTTGATTAGACACCTTTTGTGATTCCTAATTGTATTTATGTTAATTGTATTTTGTTTAAGCCTTGTGATAAGCTAGTTTAGGGACCTAATGGTCCCTACATGTGTTAGTTGTGTTTTATGTTAATTAATTTTGTTGTTAATGGTTTGGGACCACCTAATTATCATTTGGGTGGGCCCCACCACCTCTACCCTTGAGCCACTTTACCCAATCTCGAATTTGGGCTAAATGTGGCATTTGTAAGGGCCTCTTTTCACTTTAGGGGTCTCCCTTACATGGAAATGAGCCCTTTGGACCCTGCATATGGGTAGGGGGTCTCTTTCCAAGGTAAAATAGGATTTTCCCTCCCATATTACCCATCTCATGTCACCGTCTTGTAAGCATGGTTGGTTTTTGTCATTTCTTAAAATTTGAAGTGTGTTTGGCTTATTAGGAAGTTTGGGAGACTACTTCCTAAAAGTGTTTTGTCTTATATTTTATTGGGATTTTGGAATATTATGTTAGAAGATGATATGGGTGATAGATGTCTACCTCTAATTTGTGAAGATATGTGTTTGGTTATTATTTTTATACCTCCTCATGGAGAGAGGTATGGACTTTGGCTTGTCATTTTTACTATGAGAATTGGAGAAAGCTTGGAGCTTGGAGCTTGGAGCTTGGGGGAAGCTTTTTGTGTTTGAAGTTGGATTTCTAATTTGAGGCGGGATTCATAATTTTTTTTTTTTTTCTATATAGTATGATGTGGGAAAGAAAGAATGATTGTTTGAATCTTGTTTGTTGCATGTTTGGTTGTGGGTGTATTGTGTGATTCTTGATTCCATTATTTTTTTCCATCAATCCTATAGTTGTGATGGATTGCACCCCTTACAACACATGGCTTGATGGACAAGTTGTGATGGTCTATTTTATTATTTCCTCTCCTCATATGGTTTGATGGACAAAATGGTAAGAACATCCTTACTTAAAGGAGGCTTGGAGTTTTGGGATGGAGTGATAAGGTGAGATGTATGATTATTATTAGGATTATTATATGTGTTCATATGGTTGGATCACACTATGGCTTGTGGTGAGCTCCTTTCCACTTTTCCCATTTGAGGAAAACATCGAGTTCTCCTCTCGTGTTAAGTGTTGTTCATTTGGTTGTTGTGTGTTGCCAAGTTATGTGTGTGTGATTGTCACCCTTGTCTCACATTCTTGTGCATTCTTGAGGATTTCTACTCTCTCTCCCATGGTCTTAGAAGGAGGATAACATGTCCTCCATTTGTTAGAGATATAATGTGATGATTCCATTTGGTTGGGAGGAAACTAGGCCCCTTTCTCTTGTGTATTGAAGACTATCTTGGAGTGGAAATTTACATATTTGGCTTGGAGTTTGGAGAAGAAAAGTTGGAAATTTTGACATGTTGTTCCCCATTTTGGGGAGGCTTATCCTCTTTCATTTTAGTATGCTTTTGTAATGATGTTGTAATTATTTTTAAGTATTCTCATATCTTGGGATGAAGCTTGAATATTTGCATTTGAAAATTTGATTCTTCTTATCCTCTCATGGAAAAAATGATTGGAATATTGTAATCTTGTTCCTACATGTTGTAACAGACTCCTATCCTTTCTTTTATTACATGTTTTATAAACCTTTCTTAATGAGAATTTTGGTATACCCTTATATATTGACAAGAACATTATAAGGCTTAGATTATGGAATTGGGAGGTTGATCTTTAATTGTATTGAAATGAAGATTTAAAGAAATGAATATATGTTGAGTTTTCATATATTTGTTATCCATTTTTATTCATTTAGCTTATTGTATTGAGAGAAAAGAGTTCCACTCACTATTGGATTTTATTTTATAGAATTATGTTCCTAATTTTATGAGTTATGGAAGTAAAGAAAATAAATTATTTTTGTTGCATTACTAAGAACATTTTAGCATTAAAATGGAAAGTGATTATGGAGATTTAGCTTTACAACAACACCTAAAAAAATCACTTGTTTGAATAATATTTTCATAACAATAAAATTTAAGAGTAGGATCCTTTTACTCTTGAGAATATCATTTTGTTATTTCATTTTATAAAGCCCTTTGTTTTTGTTAAATAAAATAAGAATGGTATTTTAATAACATAATTAGTTTGTTGTTTACTATGCTCTCCATCCTTAATAGATTTGTAAATAAGTCAAATCTAAGTAGGATATGTCATGATATGCATTTATACATATACATAAAATGTGTGTGTGTGTGTGTGTGTGTGTGTGTGTGTGTGTGTGTGTGTGTGTGTGTGTGTGTGTGTGTGTGTGTAAATCGGGATTCTTTTGTTGGAGGTAATGTTTTGCAATGTAGTAACAATGGTATGGATGTTGGAATCGGGATAGGCCGTGGCCTGCCCCAATCCCCACACCCCTTTCCGCTCTGCCACACCACATTGTGGTCATCCCCACCCATTGCATCATTTCCCCCTATCGTGCCACGGTCATTCTCAATACATAGTGCTAGGGTCCTTTGTAAACGTTGCCCTGTCGCACCTAAAACCCCCTACACAAAGTGTACCTAACCTCTCTTTCTTTCTAAATAAAATACATATCATATATTATATATGTATGTAGATATGGGTTTTAAAAAAAAACACCATATATTTCATGTTAACAAAATACATATAATGTGAGAATGAAGAAACTATAAATATATTTTTACAATATTTCAAACCATAGCTTAGAAATCTAACTAGAAAATAAATAAAAAGGGGGATTTCTCCCTCATTTGTAAATATGAAACATTATGGTGTAGACCTCAAATTTGGGACTCCAATATTACCTCCATGGTTTCTCCTTCTCCTCCATTTTCCTCCTGCAAGCCTACCTATGCAAATGAGGTAACATAAAAAAAAGAGTTTAAAAGAAAATCAGAATGGGAGTTTAGGGCTTCCTAGGAACCCTAAGATCTTGTGGCCTAGATTGATCTAATCTAATGGCTCATATTAAACCCTCCCCTCTTTTAAATTGTGGGAAAATATAATGATTTAATGGGTATGTGGTAAATTGACTCTAAGGGAACCTAAAGGATTATAAGGACCATGGGGAGTATTATATAATGATGCGGGATATAAGAAAATAATAGAAAGAAAATATTTTGTCATAACCCATTTATATTATTTAAAGGCCATGAAAATATAAAATAGATATATTAGAAATTTTAAAAACTATTTGATTAAATAAATATCAAGTTTGTGGTTAGCATGGTTGAAATCCTTAGTACCCAACCCCGAATTAAATTTAATATAGTAAAAAGGGGGTCTTTCTATTGGGAGTTTTTGTGCATAATCTTAGGTGAGATAATGCAAAAATAAAATAAATAAAATATTCTTAATGAGGAAATTGTTGGCTATAGTTTTGGCCGTAGTTATAGTAAATAGGTTCATAATAATAAAGGTAACTTAAAAAATTCTAGAATTTTCTAAGTCAGGTGTTATGGTGTTGGTGTACCCAAATTGGGCAT
This sequence comes from Taxus wallichiana var. yunnanensis, assembly GCA_018340775.1. Lineage (NCBI taxonomy): Eukaryota > Viridiplantae > Streptophyta > Pinopsida > Cupressales > Taxaceae > Taxus > Taxus wallichiana. The sequence continues at coordinate 398,104,307 of CM031233.1, forward strand.
TACATTTCTACATACTAATCACCAGAAGTTCCTTTGAAGAGATAAGAGGTTTTCCTATTCCCTCTTGCTTTGCTTGGGTCTTAATATTTTTGTGATGGATCTAAGGTCAACAACTACATTTTTTTGTATTGTTCTTTGTTCATTCACGAGTAACTATTGTATATGAGAAAGGAACACTTGGATGCCGAAAAATAATGGGAGGCCTTGATGGATCAATCTCGCATGGATGAAGAGAATATATGGGATATTTGATGATTATGAACTTCTTATAAAGCTTCCTAGAATAGGGAACCTTTGTGCGACCTTTTTCATCATCTTTCTTCAAAGATTCTTGCCTAATGGCCTTATGTTGTACAAAAATAAGATTTGGTTGCAATGTTTCTTCCTTTGAGGTTTGATCATGTTTCCAAGTGTTGAATGAGTTCTTAAGAAAACTCTCATGAGAATACCATCAAGTGAAACCGAGATGGTTTCTCATTCTTGCATACATGGTGCTTGACATGAAGATCCCCTATTTACCCTTCTTCAATCCAAAGTACTTCTTGAATGAAATCATATTTTGGATTCTCATGTACATTCTTGCTCATATTCCTCCCATGGGAAAGGATGATTTTTTGATCCTTTACATATGATGGCTTTGAGTACCTAGATAGCCTAATTATCTCACTTTGAAAGGCCTCTCGGAGAGATTTGGACATGATAGAAGATTCAAGTTATGATGACCCTCAACTTGATCCATAAGATTCCTATTTCACTTTTGAACATAATAAAACCTTTTTAAGCCAACAATTCACTTCCTTGACCAAGATTCCACCGGAGTGGAAAAATGCCTATAACATCTGGACACATTTTCTCAATTTTCTCCTCATGGAAATGGATTTCCTTATCCAAATAGAAGGATTGACCTATGAATGGAAATTAAGGATGAATCACATGTTTTGACCTCTAAACTACACCATGCTCATCACCAAGAACTGATTAAATATTTAGAAACACTCTTAGGAGGTATGCATTATTTTTATCCCGAGATGATTGCTAATATCACTCATGATGATATTTTATCATCATTTTGGCTTCTTGTATCAAGTTTTTCCCTATAGAGATAACCTCATAAATGATTCTTTGAGTGTCTACGAGAGGTTTACTTTCCTTGTTGGACCACAAAAAAACTTCTCATCCTTGCAATGTTGGTAAAAAGAAAGAAGATAAATAGAACAGGAGATGCCATAACTTTTTGGGTTCAATTCCAATACTTACTATTTTTAAAAGGTCCTATCCAAGACAACTATTTTTAGAAAAAAATTGCTATTATTGTCTTTATGGTGAAGAAATTTGTCGGGTGGACAAAAGCGTGGATTCCTTGCCAACGCTCCGGGAATCTATGTCCCTCTACTTAACCTAAGACAAAGCTGCCATATATGTATGCGCATGAAAAGCTAGATTTATGTAGTAGCATTTCAACAGGGGATCCAATAGGGGAACTCCACCGACCCTGTGGCAAAGCTATCAATCTATTGCTAGGGAATAATTTTTCGAATGTGGGAAAGAGAGTGATAAATGAGATAAAGAAACTAATGTTGTAGGTATGAAATCATATTCTCATGCAGACATTAGTCGAAACTTTAACACATGTATTTATGAGAAGAAAGAACCCTGTAAATGGAAACAAAACAAGATAAGATTATGAAATCAAAGTTTCTAAAATATCCTCATCGAAGAGGATAAAAATACATCTTCTTTTATTGATGCTTAAATAGGATTCATACATAATGTGGGAATGGAAGAAATTTGAGAATGGAGAAAATTAGAAGAAAATGGCTATCTCCTTTGCTTTCTCTAAGTACAATGCACTCGTGAGTTTACAAGATAAATTGTTAACCCTTAAAATGGTGTGAATAAGCCATTAAATATCTTGCAAGAAACGGTTACAACATATTCTTTGTTAGCAAGAAACGGTTTATAATATTTTTAGTCATTTGTGTCGTTCGAATCTTGATTCACGAAGAAATGCCAATGGTAGAAAAAACCAGAATTTTCATAATGCAGCCATTACACTTGTTTTGTAACTTTGAATTTTAACTGTTCATCTTGCCTTTGAAACTTTAAACTAGAGCCATCCACATGGGAGAAATTTACTGGAGTGGGTATGGAGGATGCCTTTTGCATTTTGTGACTTTATAGAGATTTGGAATATTTTACATTTGTTTTTGCCCTTTTGCTTTTGATATAATCCTAACATGTGGCTTCACTTGAGTGGAGACAGAGTCATGGGTTACTTTTATAATTTTACCTTTTTTCAATGTGGGCTCAAAAACAAAAATTGCTCGCCAGCCCGCCTCCCCGCTTTGACCTTCGATGTGGGCTTAATATTTTACTTTTTTCTTGACATGGGCGGGGTTGCGGGTCACTTGTTAACTTTAAGCCCCTTTACTAAAAAGACTCAAATTATCAAATCTCCTTGATGATCCACCTCCCTACTTTGAATCTTTTGATGTGGGCTCAACATTTGAATTTTTCCTCATAGCATGATCGAGTTGTGGGTCACTTTATGACTTTACACCTTTTTTACAAAGAGGCTCAAAAACAAAAATTGCTCCACCGACCCACTTCCCCACTTTGACTTTCTAATAACAGGCTCAAGATTTGACTTTTTCCTTTGTGCTTAGTGGGGCTATGGGTCACTTTTTAACTTTAAGCCCCTTTAATGAAAAAGGCTCAAATTCTCAAATCTCCCCGACAATCTACCCCCTCTACTTTGAATCTTTTGATGCGGGCTCAACATTTGAATTTTTCCTCATAGCATGATCGGGGTTGCGGGTCACTTTATGAATTTACACCTTTTTTACAAAGAGGCTCAAAAACACAAATTTCTCTACCATCCTACTCCAATTAGATATGTCCACGTACCCATGGATAATGGAGCCAAAATTTGACGGGGAAGAAAACACCCGTCATTCACAATTGTGGAAAAAATGCAGAGAAGAAGAAAAATCCACCATCTTTTTGATTTTCAAATTTCTTTCGTGAACCAAGGAATTGAAAACAATACAAGGTTCAACGATCCATGGCCATAGAAATATTGAAAATTTCATTCAAATGAGGACAACAATAAAATTTTCATGCGTCTAGACAAGAAAACAGAAAATTTATCAAAACGTGCATATTGGAGAGTTTAAACAACTTCAAAGCATGAATTTCTCTATCTTTTCGGACTTCCAACTTTACTTGAACACCTCTAGAGGGTGTGAGCTCAAAAATTTTGAATTTGAATTTTAAATGAGGGGGGGATTTTGAGGGAAAAAACATGTCTTATGATGTTTCTAGATCATTCGAATTATTGCAATTAACAAAGGTTAACTATTTTTAGAAACTCGAATATTTTATACATTCTTATTTTCCTAAATAATTTTCTAGAAAGTTCCTTGAAATACCCTTTTCTGTTGTTTCTTACCTTTTAAGGATATCCCAAATGCTGAGAATTCATAACTTTACAAAACTTACTATTTTTAGCAACCTATTATTCTAAATACCTTCTATTTTTAGAAACTACACTTATTAGTGTCAGGTTGAAATGGGGCCATTATCAAAATCTTCTATTTTACACTAAGGTCTTCTCGCTCCAAAATTCATTTTTTTCTATCTATCGGATCTCTGGGAAATTTAAAAAGTAGGTTTTAGGGTTTGATTATTTAGTTTAATATTGTGAAAAATATAAGGCATCAAGGAATTTTATCTTACAATATTCCAAATGGAATTTTGGAGAGGGATATTTTGGTAAAATTTCAAAGTGATCAGACTCCCCTTTGAAAATTTATGTTCAAATCTTTGTTTTTGATGGCTATGGATGTATGGAAGAGCTTTATCAAAGCATCTATGGCTAAAAATGGAGTTTAGATTGTGTTACAAACACAAAATGTCATGATAATGGTGACATGTGTGGTGAGTGAGGGGTTTAAATGGGTTTTAAAAGTTTTCTAACCCACCCTATTTATTGTACATTGAACCTAGGTTTAAATTGAGTTTGGAGAGACTTTGAAAATGGTGAAATGGGGGAAATGAGTGATAGAAAAGAGTGACTTGGGGAAAGATGATGATAAGTGGTACCATGTGGAGAGGTGAATGAGATGAGGGTTTGGGAAATTACACCTGTGGAGTTGAGTGAATTCACAAGGGGGTCTAGAAACTTCATCTTTTCTTAGGTCACATTTTCTTATCCCCCTTGTCTCATTAGGGATAGAGGGTAAAATGGGGCCACCTAATACATAAAAGTGTGACCATGGTGATGGAGTGAGTTCACACTTTTTTCCCCTCTTTTTGACTTATACCACGGGGATGAAAGGGATAGTGGGGAAACTTGAGACACCAAGTGTTATACTCCCAACTATTTTATCAATTGTGCTTTGATTTCGTGTTGGTTAACACACATCTACATTGAAATTACACTTTATTGGATGGTCTTTTCGGGATTGATTGTGGATACTTGCATATCTTAACTCTTAGAATTTTTACCTTATGATGTTATGGTTTGGTATACTTATTGTACTAAGATCACATTGGTATTTTCTTACCTTTGGTTTTCTGATAATTTTGATAAGTATGGTAACTTCAACACTTGGATAATGTGATCGGGAAGTAAGAGTTGAAAAGTGTTGACGATGATGAGGTAAGTTCTATCATTACTACTAATTTACTTCTTCAAAAACATGAACTTAGTAAGTTAAGGGCTTTGTATAATTTTTGTGAGATCTATTAGATTTTTATGACAATGTGATGCTTGAGAATAATACCTAGATCAATTTGTAATGACCCAAGATATTACCTTGAATTTTCATGTTGTTATGGACTATAATATTAAGGAATTTATTTTTTTATTTTTATTTTTATTTTTTTTATTTTTTTATTTTTTATTTTTTATTTTTATTTTTTTTTTTTGAATCCGTTTTCCCCCTCGCTCAAGCGTCTGCTCCCTGCTCTGCTCGCTGCTCGCGGCTGCTCCGCATCTGCCACTCATCCGCTCCTGGCTGCCCGAGATTGCTTCGCGTCTGCTCCGCGATTGCTCCGCGGCTGCTCCGCGACTGCTCCGAGATTGCTCAGCGGCTGTTCCGCGGCTATTCCATGGTTTCTACGCGGGCTTCATCTAAAAAAAGGGTTCGAGGAGGCACGAGCATTGCCAGAGGTTCGCCCCTCTCAGAAATTCGAAATGAGGTCCCTATTAATGGCGGCGAGAAACCAGTGGTATCTGTGGGAGGCGGATGCAAAAATGTAGAGGAAAATAAAGCACCAATCTCATGGATTGGTATGGCTTTCAATACTAACCAAGACCCCCATATCAAAACAGGGGTGTTCACTCATGGGACAGGTAAAGATGGTTCAGTCAAAGATTCATTATCTCCTTTAAAACTCAAATAATAAGTAGCTGCGGGTTGCGAGAGACTAAGAGTGGATCTGGTGATGGAGGAAGAGGTACAGGGGTAAGCCAGAACCAGGACAAACTAAACAGCAACAATAGGTCCGGATCTTATGCTTCAGCGGTCTCCAAACAGAAGGAGAATGTCAGAAATGAGCTCTTAAAACCCTCCCAGGAGGTCCCGACGCTGAAAATCGAAGAGGATTTACTTCTAAAGGTTCTTAAGGAGGAGGAAAATCTCTCCCACTTGGGTCTCATATGCAGATTTCACAAATTTTGGCCTAAGCTTTCTCAGCTTCATGATTGGATAGCCCAGAGATGGAGAGAAAAAATACAAGGTAAGATTGAGCTTTATCCTTGTGCTAAAGCTTACTTCATTGTTGTCTTTGAAACCCCTGAAGATAGGGATTTAATTTTTAGTCAACATTGGGTTTGGGGGGAACATGGGCTTATGTCCAAACCATGGTATCCATCTTTCGACCCATTAAAGGAGTCTTTTGATACCTACCCGATTTGGGTTCGTCTACCAGGACTCCCATTGCAGCTTTGGAACAGATCTTGTCTCATTCTTTATAGGGGATACTTTAGGCTCATGTGTAGCAGTTGATGATAAGACCTCCATTCAAACCCATACTACTTATGCTCGAATCCTGGTTGATCTCGATACCTCCAAATGTTTACCAGCAGAAATCAATCTTCAGATTGGAGCCAGGCTCTGGGTGCAGAGGATAGACTATGAGAGACTTGCCTTCAGATGTAGGCGTTGCTTCCAAACTGGTCATGTTACAGATGACTGTGAACACTCCAAACGTAAGACCAAAACAGCCTGGTGGAGGGATTCTCTACCTGAACATCTTACAATCGACTCAAATCCGGCTAAGGAATCGAGTGCCCCCCTGCAAGCTAACTCACCCATCATGGTTGATTCACAGACCAATACAGAGAAGCCTCCAGATTATTCTTTACAGGCTGCTGATTCAGTGATTAAAGATATTCCGACCTCCCATTTGGGTCACTCCCCCATCAAACCTATTGCAGTTTTTCCGACTGTAGTGGATGTGGGAAATCAGGAATGGACAGTGGTGGATCGGAAAAAGAAGGGTAATGCCAAATCTAAATCCCCCACCATATCGGACAAGATTTGATTCTTGTCTTTTTGGGCGCTATTATTGCTACATTTTGGCATATGGCCTTCTACTGCGATTCTTTAAGCGGTGTGTTGTTGTTTTTCTTGCTTTTTTGTTGCAATTTGGTTTGCTTTTGTTGGTTCCTTCCTTGTCAGTTTTTGTTGGGCTCTTTTGTGATGATCGTCTGGTTGTTTTCTCCGTTAGTGGTCGGCCGGAGTACATTGTTATCATTTTTGTGGCCGGACCACTGCGTGTTTGCTGTTTGATCACTGTCCAGCAGGTGTTTATTTGCTGTTGTGTTGCTGTTGGTTGTTTCTTTGCAGACTGCGTTCTGCACTTGGTCCTTATTGTTATATCAGGATGTTGATCCTTTTTTTCGAGCTTTATTTTCCTATTCTGGCTTCTGAGCCTTGCTGCAAGGGTATAGTCCCTTTCAAAAAACTATTTGCCAATAATAAAAAAAAATATTAAGGAATTTATTAATGTTTCTAAATCCCTAAGGTCACTACCTTGACTAGCCTAAATTGATATTAAATCTAACCTAAATCTAAGCTATGGTTTATATCTATTCATACATGAAATATTTTATGTATACAAGCTTAGCCTTATCATATATATATGCAAAGGGCCCTATTAAAGGATGACTATGTTCAAATTTGAATTATCAAATCCTAACTTAGTATGGGCTCCTAAGTGAATAATTGGAATCCCTAAAATCTAATCTAAGGGATTATAATATTGGGGACCTATGTGGAGGTACCTATGTTCCTTTTAAATTATTTAGAAACCTAACCTATGGTTTATAATGTTTGGGGTTAACTAAAATTAATGAGGCATCAGATTCTAGTTGGCATCCTTATCGAATCTTACTTTGGGATATTTATGAATTTGGAATTAAAATGCCTTCATCAAGTAATTTATTGGAAGCTTAACCAAAATTAGCGAGAAAAGGATATGGTCATAGATAAATGGTTTAGTAGTGAATGTTATGTTTCATTTCTCTAAATTTAAAATGGCCAAAAATATATGGTGGTAAAATCTAATAGGATTGATAGTCCTCTCGAGCATTGAATGATATTGAAATGACCATTCTGCTTAGAGAATGCAATGGTGGTTTTTGGGGTAAAAATAAAGGGCTCAATTTCATTCTTTTGGTCATTTCGTTTGGGAAGTTTTAAGCTCTGCATGTTATTTTTCCTCCCATTTTTAGGATGATGGTCTATTTTTCAAACCCTTGCATGTAGTTTTTGTTATTGAGAAGATAAATTCATGGAATCTATTATTAGCTTTGATTAATAAATAAGGATGAGGAAGGTATTTGGGTTTTATGTGAAATCAATTGTGGGTTTTACAGTAAATCCAAATTCAGTCAAGATTGCAAAAGGGAACTTCAAGAAAGGAATACAAGTGTTACCGGATGTGACAGGATCTATCCCTTGATATATTTCTCAGTATCTATTATTTTCATGAATGAAATTATGTGTTAAGATTTGAAGTTGAATGGGGTTTTTGGTTTTGTTATTTTGTATAAATCTAGAAAATATATATCATTATAAATTGTATATGAATGAGTTGGGGAAATAATATTTGGTTTCAGTGGTTCAGTTTGGTATGGAATTAGAGTATTTCCCGTAAATGTGCTTGAAAATTGTATTTAAATATTTTTTTTCTAATAAATACCACTCCATAATAGGTTTTGGTTTTGTAAGATCGATATGTTTTCATTATATAGAGTTGAATGAAAACTCTACTTTTATTTATGTTTGTATTCATTTTTCTTATTTGTTATTTGATTGAATAGTGATACCTAGATAGTTGGGTTCATAAAAAGTGAAATATATGTAAACTATGTTTAAATCTTGAGGTTTTAAGTATAAAAACACTTGGACTTTGACCTGGGTATCTTTGTGACCTCGACACCCTATTTTTTTATAGTCACTATAATAGCTATGTTTTAGGGTCTCATTATGAATATTGTTTGTCTTATAATATCTGTAAAAAAATTATAATGTTATATGATATCAGTTCCAACCTGTTTGTGAGGAAATTTTTTGGGTGGACAAACTTGTGGATTCCTTGCCAATGCTCTATGAATCTATGTCCCTCTACTTGACTGGTGTAGCTATCGTGTATGCATGTGTGAGAAAGTGTTAATTTCCGTGGTGGCCTTTTGACTGGGGATCCAATAGGGGCACTCCATTGACCTTGCGGAAAATCTTGCAAATACTTACAAGAGATAACTTTGTCTGAAAGTGGGAAAGGAGTGAGAAAAGAGGTAGGAGAACTAATGTTGTAGGTAGGAAATCATATTGCTACACACACTATTTAGAAAATTCATCACATGCATTCATGAGAAGAAACAACCCTGCAAATGGAAATAAGACGAGATAATATTGTGAACTCAAAGTTTATAAAATCTCCTCATCAAAGAGGCTACAAAATCCTTCTTCTTGTATTAATGCTTAAATAGAAGTTGTAGATAGTGGAGAAATGGAGGAAATTGAGAAGGGAGTGGAATGGAAGAAAATGGATATCTCCTTTTTCTCTCATAGTAAAATATACGTGTGAGTTTACAAGATCAATTTCTAGCCTCTATAATGGCATGAAGGAGCCATTAAAATCCTTATAAGAAACATTTACAACTTATTATTTGTTAGTAAGAAACACTTATAATTTCTTTTCAATCATTCATGTCCATTTAGATTCTTGATTCACAAAGAAATGCCAATGGTGAGAAAACTAGACTCTTCATAATGAAGTCATTACACTTGTTTTGTAACTTTGAATTTGAACCATTTGTCTCACCTTTGAAACTTTAAACCAGAGTCATCCACGTGGGAGAAATTTACTGGAGCAGGCATGGAGGATTCCTTTTGCATTTTGTGACTTTATAGAGATTTGGAATTTTGGAACATTTTGGCCTGCTCACCCACTTTTGATATGGTCTTGACACGTGGCCTCACTTGAGTGGAGACAGAGTCGCGGGCCACTTTTATAATTTTACCTTTTTCAATGTGGGCTCAAAAACACAAATTGCTCTGCATGGCCCACCCACCTACTTTGACCGTTGATGTGGGCTTAATATTTGACTTTTTCCTTTGTGCTAGGTGGGGATGCAGGTCACTTTTTAAGCTTTAAGTCCCTTTAATGAAAAAGGCTCAAATTCTCAAATCTCCCCAATGATCCACCTCCCCGCTTTGACTCTCTAATAATGGGCTCAAGATTTGACTTTTTCCTCATAGCATGATCGGGGATGTGGGTCACTTTATGAATTTACACTTTTTACAAAGAGGCTCAAAAACACAAATTGCTCCGATGACCCACCTCTAATTAGATATGTCCACGTACCCATGGATAATGGAGACAAAATATGATGGGGAAGAAAATTCCCTGCATTCATGACTATGGAAAAAATGTAGAGAAGAAGATAACTCCACCATGTTGAGCCTAATTTTAAAATTTCTTTCACGAACCAAGGAATTGAAAACAATACAAGGTTTGATGATCCATGGCCATAGAAATAAGGACAATTTCATTCAAATGAGGACAACAATAAAATTTTCACGCGTCTAAATGGGGAAACAGAAAATTTATCAAACCACATAGACTGGAGAGTTTAAACAACTTCAAAGCATGAATTTCTCTATATTTTCAGACTTCCGACTTTACTTGAACAATTCCTAAGGGTGTGAGCTCAAAAAATTTAAATTTGAATTTAAAAATGAGGGGGGATTTTGAGGGTGAAAATAACTGGCTCTACCTTGAGGACATGACATGGTGACCATAGTGAAGACATGACATGTGAATCTAGAATCTCAATCTCTAGACCCTACAATTTATTGACCAGTGCCTTATCCATTGGGCCTTGTAGAGTCATGTATAACTTAGAGAAATAATGATTAGAAGAAGGAAACACACGACATGCAACATAAGGGGAAACAAAACCACACAACGGAAATGGAAACAAACCTAGCAATCACATATGGTAGAAGGTGAGGGAAAACTACTTTCACTAATGGTACAATTTCAACTATTGCCCACTCCAAGGAAATTCTAGTAGAGTTCCATCGAAATATGAGAGAAGAAAATTGTTCTCACCACAAGCTTCACGAATCTAGAATGGGCCGAGCCATAATGACTTGAATTTTCCATGGATGCCTTTTGGTTCTCCTCTCTTGTCCCATAGTAGGATGAAGTCTCCAACTTTGAATTCTCTTTCCTCGGCTTTCTTATCAAAAATATTCTTTACTTTCAATTGGTGATCCTTAATGCAATCCACCACTTGAGTCTATTTCCTTCCGACTTCTCAAAAAAGAGGATCCTCTTGTCAATGGACTCATTGTACTAACCATATTCTATTGCCTATAGCAGCTTGAGAGTGGCATCTCGATCATGAGAGGAATTTTTCTTCGACTCCATACAACAGTTGGAATTGGAATGGTGACATACCTATTACCTTTTTGGGAATGATCCTATCTCGCCCACAATGTGTGATATAACCTTTTGTGCCAATTCCTTTGATTCTCGTTTACAAGCTTGCGAACAATGGTCATAATGTTCTTGTTGCTTGATTTGTCCTGTCCATTTCCTTGTGGATAGTAGTCAGAAGAATGAGCTAGGGAGATTTTATAGCTATAGAAAAACTCGATCAGCTCTCTTGAAGAGAAATAGGTAGCATTATCTGCTACAATCTTTTGTGGCACTCTGAAATGGACTATGATATTCTCCTTGATGAAGTTGCATATTGTTTTAGTGTTGGCTTGTTTGGCCAAAATGGATTCCACCCATTTGGTGAAGTAGTCTGTTGTTGTGAGTACATAGGTGTGCCCCATGCTTGAGTGAGGGTTTAGAACACCAATGAAGTCCATCCCCCATTGTTGAAATGGTTCTTCAATAACCACATGCCTGAGTGGTAATGTAATGAGTTGTGGTCTTCCAATGAACTATTGGCATGCTCTGCATTTAGAAACCTAATATCGAGTCTTTGCAAAGATGGTGGGCCAATAATACCTTCCTCGGAGGATCTTGTGTGTAGTGAACTTTGCTGAAAAATGCCCTCCACATGCTTGGTCATGGTATGCTTTAAGTAAATTTTCTTGTTGCTCTTTATCTACGCACCTGAGGAAACAACCATCCAGGCCTCTTTTGTGAAGAGCATGATTCCATATTACAACTTTAGTAGCCTTCACTTGAGTGTTCTCCATTTCTTGTAATCAAGATGGGGAGGGAATTCTCCATAAGTCAGGTAATAGGAAATATCAACATACCACTCATCAGTAATGGTGACAAAGAGAACCTGTGGGTTGTCTTCTAAACAAGTTGAGCAAGCACAATTTTATTCTCCATGTTAAAATTTGAGTGTTTCATCTTCAACGATCAACTTGCTAAAGCCATTTCCCCTTACCAGATTGGAGGGTCAAATATCCAAGTCATATTCTTGAGTCTTTGTAATCCAATTTCCTTTTTGAGCTCTGGGATCCTACTATGTCAAGATGGACTTGATTGAACTACCCAAGACCATCACCACCGTATGGGAGTTGAGGATGTAAAACCTAAATTTTTTACATCCTTGACCACTGCATAGGCATGCTTCTCCAATTGGTTGTATTTTATCTCATGCTTTTTCAAAGGACAACTCATGAAAGCAATAGGTTCTTCCATGCCTTCATCATTTTTCTAAATGAGGACAACAAAGAGTGTATGTTTTGATGCATAACAATACATGATGAATTATTTGTTAAAATATGGAGATACAAGAGTCGGAGCCTTGGCAATGGATTTCTTGATCTCTTTGAATGCTACCTTCCCTTCATTGTTCCATTTGAAGTTTTCTTTTGGTTTCATCATGGAAGTGATGTGCTTCATCAACTCAAAAACTCAAGCATAAAATGATGAAGAAAGTTCACCTTTCCAAAGAATGAACTCCTTTCTTACTTGTAGGTAATGCTAACACTTGAATATATCTAATCCTATCAGGATCAATGTGTGTTCCATGTTTGTTCATAATGTGCCCCAATAACTTACCTTCTATGACTCAAAAATGCACTTTTTGGATTTAAGGATATGTCATGTTTCCTAAACCTTTGCAAGTACCTATTCCAGTGATAGATATGATCTACCATATTATTTGAAAATACTATGAGATCATCAAGATATATGACAATACAATGCTTCAGATCTTTGAAGGCAAAATCCATCACCCTTTGGAATGTAGCTCCTGCATTGATTAGGCCAAAAGGCATTCTACTGTAGGCAAAAGTGCCCCAAGGTGTTGTAAAGGTTGTCTTGGTGTGGTCCTCCTCTGCCACTTTGATTTGATTATATCCTAAGAATCCATCAAGAAATGAAAGCATTTCAGATCCAATGACTTCTTACAGGATATGGTCCATGATAGGAAGAGGATAATTGTCCTTTAGTGATGCCTGGTTCAGGTTGCAAAAATATACACATATCCTTATTTCACCATTCTTCTTTTACACTGGCACAATGTTAGCCACCCACGTTGAATGGTGGATGGGAAAGATGATCCTTATATTAAGCATCTTCATTACCTCCTCCTTGATGGTATCAACAATATTTGGGTTGTAAATGCGTTTTTTTCTTCCTAAAGGGCTTAACACCCTAATTCAAAGGAATTGAGTGATGTATTTCCTTTGGCTGGAAGGATTTGAGTTCATCATAAGAGTAGGCCAAGACATCTGAGTATTTCTTGAGTAATGCAACAAACCTTCTTTTTCTTCAAGCGAGCAACATTTTCCAATATTGACCATCCTTGGCTCCTCCGGGGTACCAATGTTTTCTTTATCAAAATCAGCTGGGCACCAAGAAGATTGCTTTTCTTTCTCTTGAATGAATCTGTCATGTTTTCAAAGAGGTCTTCTAAAGAGAGTAAGCCTTTGGGAATTTTGTTCCCTTTTAATTTGATTACTCCCTCATCATAAATCCCTTCAATTATTTTTTCTCTTCTTTGGGGACTACTTCTCGGTATGGATTTTCACCTCATTCGAAGAAGAGATTATTGAAATTATCCCTTTGTTCTAAAAAGGATAGAATTTGGTTATCATCTTTGTAGATTTGCCAATGATTTGCATTATCTAGTACACTAGGCCGAATACCATTTCAATGGTCACTTTTTATTTACCAAAAGAAAGATTAGGTGTCACTAGGGAAGCTAACACTGCAAGAGAGTCAACCTTTTCATTATGTTCCCTTGGAATAGCTTCAATGGAAAATGCATCAAAAGATTCAATGTAGTCCCACACTACATTTTTCGTAATGACGAAGTCTTGCATTCTTCACCCGATATTGTTGGTGGAATTGTTTTACTACAACCTCTACATCACCTTAGCATCTAAGTTTCTTGATTCCCATGTCTTTTTCTACACTCATGCCTAAGATTAGTGCTTCATACTCTATAGTGTTATTTGTATTATATAATTAGAGCTTGTAGGAAAATGGGTACAACTCATTGGAAGGAGATTACAATACTACACCGGCTCCTGAGCATGCACTAGAATGAATACCATCAAATTCCATTGTAAAAATTTGATCTTCCTCTTCCTCCATGAGAAGTGGCAAGTTATCCTCTTTTTCTAATGTGAAGTAGTTTCCTAGCCCACAATCTTGAAAGAGAATGTTTGCTTTTGGATCATCAGACTTTTGTACTGTGAACTTCATCTTTCTTATTGGTATCAACTTCTTCATCTTTCCTTTTACTAGGATAGTTATAGATTACCAATCCATTTTTATCTCTCCACCTAGGTCTCTACAGAAACTCCTACTCAATAGCATACTGAAGGATGTTGGGATGTCTACTACCAGTATGGTTATGAGCACCTTCTTATCGAAAAATTAGTTAGTGATACCTTTGCATCTTTGATTCTTCCAACAAATGGAACTTGTTTAGATTCCATTGAATAGTAGGTGTCATTTACCCAGTCAAGGTAAGGCCTAGAGAATTTGTAACTTTGGCTAGCATCACATTGTCTGAGGCTCTGGAATCTATGATATAATTATTCAGCTGGAAGCCTTTAATGAGGAGTGAAAAGTAGAAAGGTTCAACCCCTGTTGGTTTTGGAGGTACTGAGGGCTAACATGTTTTGGGAAGATGGTGTGGATGGTGTGGGTAGTAAGCCTTTAGATTTAGGACTCAAGGATATAGGGTTACCACCACAAGTTGTATTAATGAACTGTCAAATCAAGGGGTGTGTTTCTAGGTATTCTATTTCGAGAGCTAGAATTTGGTTTTTCTTGCATGTTCCACAAAGTCAAATGGGGTTATGGTGAGCAAGGAATAGGTTCCAAAAATGGAGGAAGAGGTTTTGGAAATGGAGGCAGATTTACATGGTAGAGGATTTGCTACTTTCGTTGTTGAATTCTCCTTTTTGGGTGTAGCAATTGGCTTGGAAGGGGGTGAGGGTGTAGTTTTTGATTGAACTTGAGATGTTTTTGTAGGAAAAACATTTCAAGGAGAATTGTTCTTAGCAACTTTTGAGCTGGGAGAAGAATTAGATGACTTACTTGGCATAGTAGCATGATCCCTGACAACCAATGAATCTGGTTTTTCTTTGGTTGACTCCATATAATGTGGTAATGGTGATCCTCTACTGATGATTTTATTTTGTGTGACCTCTGGAGGAGAGTATTCTTTATTCTTCTTATCCTTTACTGCAACCGTTGAGGATGAAGCACCTTTCCTAGATTGTGCATGAGTGAAAAAAACACATGAGAAACTTGGAGCTTCTTCATCATCCTCATCTTCATCATCAACGTACTCAATTAGGCCATTGTGCATATCAACTTCCTCGACCTCTAGATAGTTTTCATAGTCCTCCACATTTTCTTCTTTAAGTTCTTCAATTTTCACTTCCTCCTTTGGTTCTTCAGAGTCATAGATAGCATTAACTTGTGGTGCTTCAATAGCAAGCTGACAAGGAGGTGGAGTAATCCTAGGCCTATTTGGGAGTTTGGTTTCCTTGGAGCATTCTGCATGGTGATCGGGATAGTTGTTTCTTCAAGGAAACCAAGTTGTTTTCCATTTTTTGGAACATTGGATCTTTGGTGAATGAGTTTGAATTCTTACCCTTTTGTTTCCCATTTAGGCCTTTCACTTTACCAGACAAGATTAGATCATCATTCGTTTCTATTTCATGGTATTAAGCTTCCCTTAATGTTATTGGTTGGGTTCTTCTAAGGAAGAAACCTACTTCTGATGGAAAGTCACTAATGAAAAACCTCTTCAAGTTATTTTAGAAGGTACCACATCTTTAGGGATCCTTCTTATCACTCTATCATATCTTTCTACAAAGCCCCTCATTGACTTGGCATTTTATTTCTTCATTTTTACCAATTAGACCAATAGATCCTGACAATCTTCCGTGGTCTTGAACCTATGTTCAAATGCACTTCTTATATCTTCCCAACAGGTGATGGACCTCAGGGGTAACATGTATAACCATTCGATAACTTTCTCTTGAAGTGAATCCACAAAGATTTGGAATGACACATCTTCATCCTCAACACCCAACACATTGTGAGTAGTGATAAATGTTGTTACATGCTCTTCGGGAGTTTAGAACCATCCCCTCTAAATTTTGGGAAGTTTTTCTCGAGCATCTCTATAGCTCATGGAGTGGTTGAGAAAGAGCCGGTGGATTGGTGTTTACTCCCCATGGTACATTAGGCCTATGGGCCTTATGATCACATTCATGCTCACGATCATGATCCCCCATTCTATGTATGTTTCTATCTTCTAACCTTGCTTAAGGATGCGGCCTCTTCTACTACTCTTTTGTCTACCTCATCTTGAAGTATCTCAATTTATTTGATTTGAGCTCTTATTTCTTCATCATCTCTCACCTCTCTTTCTCTAGCTTCTTCTTTGGTCTCCATGTGAGTGAATTATACAAGGTTCTCGTTGATGTATGGAAATTCACCATATAAAGGATTAGCAACACTCGGGTTCCCAATGTGGCTAGTTTCTTGAAAATGAGGGCTCGGATTCGAGTAGTGTTGTTGCAGACTCACGGCACCCTAAATGCAGATCAGGCTTCTAGGTTGATCACTCTAGCATCCAGTGTGATTTCACAACATAGAAACCTCTCTCCAAGTGTGGGGACTTGTGAAACGAGAGAGGAATCTCTAAATTAGAGGCTAGTTCCTCAAACTCCTCGATTTAGATCTAATGCTTGCACAACTACAGAGGTTCAGATCCTAATCCTACTCTAAACTGCAAGGAGACAGGGATAGAAATGCAAAAATTGAAACTAACTAAAGGTGGTGATGCACCAAAAGGAGTGGTGAAACATTTCTGTCATGCAAATAGACACAGACCAAAGATTGCAACATAAAACATACACAGGCTGATAAGATATAATTTAGGATCTGAAATGAAGCAAATAACACAAACAAAGGACTGAAACCATTCACAAAGCTTGCATTATCATTTCAGTGTCAAAACCATGCATTACAACCTCAGAGAGGTAAAAATGTTACAGTCTTTGGAGAGGTCTAATTCTTCAAACAATCACTTGCTAGAGGTGAAGAGAAGAAGTTGTTATGTCCAAAAAAATGTTTCCCCTTTAGAAATGAGCCAAATATGGCTTTTACATTGCATGGGTCGAGCCTAGGAGACAAAAACGTACAAAAACATGAGAGCCCATTCCTCCTCAACTGCAGATGCATTAAAACGGCATGGGATACCTTACAAACCCATACCCTGTCAATTTTGACCGAATTGTAGGAGAATGCGACCCATTCTGCATTAAATTTGGTCGTTGAAATGTCACTTCTAGCCATGAACACACGTCAGATCCGTTTCTTAACTTTCTCTCTCTAGACTACACCAAAATTCAAGATTAACCCTAGAATCATGTAGAGAATTTCATAAGCTTTCCGTTGATATAAATAACGTGCAAATCTGAGCTCTGGATTAAAAGATATGGTGATACGAAGGTTTAGGGCACAAAACAGGCAAAAATGGGTTTTGAAAACTTTTCCCGCGCTCTGCCACCTAGATGACACGTGTCAAGTGCTGATTGAGGGAGTAATTCTCTCTCCTTTCACTTACCCGAGGGTTTTCCTTGAATTTTGACCTTTTTGATGATTTTGGAACATTTTTACTTTTTTTCCCACCCCCTGTCACTAAAGACACGTGGCATGCATCGATTTGGAGGACAGGGGCGTGGGGTCTTCCTTTACTTTTTAGCTTTTTGGCTGAAACTTGGCCAAATTTTCCAATTCCTCCCAAGCTCCATGCTTCCTTGTTCCATTGGGCACATGTCCAATCCTATTGGCTTGGGCCAACGCTTGAAATCTCACCCTTTCAACTTTTAGATGTTTCCCCCTTGTGACACGTGTCGTGATTTGATTGGTCTCACGGGTCTTTAGCTTTTGCGCTCTCGCATCCTCATGGCCTCGGCTGTCCTAACCTAATTTTGACCTTTTTGATGATTTTGGAACATTTTTACTTTTTTCCCACCCCCATGTCACTAAGGACACGTGGCATGCATTGACCTGGAGGACAGGGGCGTGGGGTCTTCCTTTACTTTTTAGCTTTTGGTGAAACTTGGCCAATTTTCCAATTCCTCCCAAGCTCCATGCTTCCCTGTTCCATTGGACACATGTCCAATTCCTATTGGCTTGGGCCAACGCTTGAAACCTCACCCTTTGAACTTTTGGATGTTTCCCCCTTGTGACACGTGTCGTGATTTGATTGGTCTCTGGGTTTCTTTGGCTTTTGCGTCTCTCACATCCTCATGGCCTTGGCTGTCCTAAACTACTTGGGATGAATTCCTCCGATCCACCCAAAATGGGCTTCCTTGTCCCTTATCTGCTGATGACACATGGCGTAATTTGATTGGCTTTTGTCTCCTTGGCTATCCACGTCCCACACGTCCCTTTGTCCCAACTGTCCCAGTGTGAAAGTTCTCCTTTTCGGCCAATCCGGGTGGTTCGCGTCCTCACGGCCCAAATTTCCCAACTTTGCCACTCAGCAGTTAGTCGATTTTCTTCTCCTCCGGCTGAACCGGCTTTCGTGTCCCGCACATCCTCACGGCCCGGATGTCCCTTTTTTCTCTACTGAGACTACCTAGCGGCCTTTCGTGCACTCGATGTCCTAGATGTCATTTATTGCAAGGACTAGGACTTAGCCATTTTTCGTGATTTTTTTCTGGCCCAAGCTTCTTTTCTGCAACTTTTTCACCTTTTCTCAGAACTTGCTCTTTTCTTCTTAGACAGGGGAGTTAGAAAAAATATGAGGGGACCCTAGAAACATGACTTTTTCCCTGAATCAATCTATTTTCACGGGACTTGAGAATTTAATGTATGTTATCAAATTTTACCACAGGGGGTGAATTTTGGATAACAATTTGGTGACTCACGGGGTTACACTCTGCTAGGTAGAAGATACCGATTTCTTGAAGTAGTCCATTGGGCATGGAGTCATCGAGATATTATACTTAGAACCCCAACCTGACTCTAAATGTGTAAGGAGGAAGATGGAATATCACCTGATGAAAGCAAGGATTGCAAAACATCTCCATGGATAGCAAGCTATGCCAAAGCACTTAGGGAAAACAAAACTAACCTATAGCAAAACAATGTGCACAACACTTGGAGGAATGAAAATCTAATCTAATATTTACAAGGTAGTGAATTTCCCTCTAGAAGCAACGCTTGAGATAGATTCCATTGACTGGAATCTGCAGTTCCTCACCATCCAATGAGGCCAATTGGAAAGCATTGTTGTTCTTGCACTTCGTGACCATGTATGGGCCACTCCAAATGGCATCAAATTTTGAATGCCTTTCGATTTTGCTCTGTCCACATCCCATTTCAACACTAGATCTCCAAACTGAAAAGATCATCCTTGGCCTTCTTATCAAAGGTCTTCTTGATCAATGTTTGATCCTTTTCCATTGCTTGGGATGCACGATTTTGATCTCTTGCAGCTCCATCAACTCTGCATACCTCACCTCCATGGGCTCAAATTCAAGTAACTCCAGCTGCTTCATGAGTTCCAATGTTGGCAACTCAAGTGACATGAGCAAGATTTCCTCTCTTCCATAGACAAGCCTAAATGGAGAGTTACTGTGGATCTTTTGGGAGTTATCCTATCAGCCCATAAGGCTGATTTTAGTTTGGTATGCCAAGACCTCGATTCTCGTCAAGAGTCCTCCTAATGATCCTCAACGGGTTCTTGTTTGTAGACTCGGCACTGGCCATTACCACGAGGGTAATAGTTTGATGAAGTGCTTAGGTAAATACCGTTCTTGACAGCCCACTCAGTCACCTTAGATCCAATGAATTCTAATGCATTATCAGAGATTATTTTGGCAGGTACACCAAATCTGGTTGTTATTCCCTCATAAAAGTCTAAGATGCTAGACTCATTTGCCTCTTTGAGTGCTCTTTGCTTCTATCCATTTGGTGAAGTAGTTCGTGGGTCATCAAAATCCATTTGTGCCCTTGGCTTGAATTGGGATTAATGACTCAATGAAGTCCAAACCCCATTGCATGAATGGCTGGTCAGCGAGATTGGATGCAATGGAAGGGTAGCAAGTCTCTCTTTTCCTATGAAGAATGCACAATTCTTACACCTCTTGATCCATGCATAGCAATCACTTTGAAGATTTTGGGCCAAAAATAGCCAGCCTTCATGATTTTTAGAGTGTCACTCTTGGTGCAAAATGGCCACCAGCTGGTCCACCATGGAACTCTTAAAACACCCTTTGAATCTGATTTGTGCCAATTCATCTCAACAACACTCCATTCACATATTTCTTGCACAAAACTCCATCAACAATGCCATACGGGACACCTTGCAATCTGAAGTGTCTTCTTTGAGTCTTGTTCATCTCTGGAGGGCATAGTCCTGTGCCGAGGAAGTGCATAATACCTTGGGTCCAGCAAGGAGTGGGGACAACATTGTCTTCTTCTTGCTTGCCACTTGGCTCATGGCTATCTTGGACTAATAAAACAACCTCTTCTTCATTGCATACTTCCCTTTGCTTCCCCAAAACCAAGCTGCTCACATAGTCCTTTCCCTCTTACCAGCTTGGTGATCTTGATCTCAATGTCATACTCCATGACACGGGTGATCCAACATGCCCTTTTCTCATTCAAATCCTTGTTGAGGAGGAAGTCCTTAACCCCATCATGTGAGACCAGCAAGCTGGACTTTGTTGTTTGAGACTAAATGCTTGAATTTCTTCAAGCTTCGATTCTGCAAGTACATGCTTTTAAATAAAAGAGTACCGCACCTCACAGTCATCTAGGCTCTGGATGAAGAAGGCAATTGGCTGCTCATCATTATCTTTGTTCTTTGTTGTACCAAAATGGCAGAGATAGCGTCATTACCTCCAAATGCATAGAGGATGAAATCGTTGGAGAAGTGCGGGTTGATGAGAGTTGGTGCTTGAGAGATAGCTTCTTTGATTGCTTCAAAACTCTCCTTGCCTTCTCTGTCCACTTCAAAGCCATGCTCTTCTTTAACATTTTGGTGATGGGCTTGACAAGGGCTGCAAAATCTGGGACAAACCTCCGAACAAAGTTTATCCTTCCCAAGAAACTCACGAAGGGCTTTCTTTTGGCTTGGAAATGGTAGTGCTCTTATGGCTTCAACCCTCTCTGGATCAATTGCTAATCCTTCCTTAGAGACAATGTGGCCAAGGAGATTTCTTTCATGTGCAAGAAAGATGCACTTCTTAGGATTCAATGACACTCCGAACCTTCTACACCTTTGAAATAGTTATGCGAGGTAAAAGAGATGGTCTGCTGCATTCTTCGAGAAGACAGTGATATTATCTAGGTATACAAGCACTATCTTTTTATCAAGCCTTTGAACGCCATATCCATAGCTCGCTATAATGTTGCTCTGGCATTCAACAGTCCAAATGGCATCTTTTTGTAAGCATATGTGCCCCATTTTGTAGTGAAGGCTATCTTGAATTGATCTTATTCCTTTACCATTATCTAATTATAGCCTGAGTATCCATCTAGCAATGAAAACCTCTTTGAACCAGCTACTGACAACTGTAATATTTGTTCCATGGAATGGAGTGGGTAATGGTCCTTGAGAGAGGCTCTATTCAAGTCTCTGAAGTCAACACATAGTCTGATCTCTCCACTCTTATTTCTTACTGGCACCAAGTTTGCAACCCAACTTGAGTGTTTGATGGGGAAGATGATACTGGTCTCAATAAGCCTGCTTAACTCTTTTCTCATGAGAGGTTCAATATGGGGATTCACTGGCCTTTGCTTTTGCCTGATAGGCTTGGATTCTGGATTCAGCTCAATAGTATGTTGTGCCAACTCTGGGTTGAAACCTCTTAGATCTTCATAAGTCCAAGCAAAGACATCTGGGAACTCTTGACAAAGCTAAACAAAATCAGATTTCTCTTGTGAGGTACTTACTTTGCCAATTTGCAATGTTTTTCCTTCTTCCACTAAAATAGGCTCTAAATCTTCACCCTTTACTTGAATGTTCACTTTCTCCTTCCGGAACTGATCATTCGGGTTGAAGATTGACTCCAAGGTTATGAGGCCTTTTGGTAATTTGATAGTTCTCGGCTGCACCACCTAGTCACCATACTACTGCTGCAGCTTGTCTTGATTCCTGGTGGAGAACTCAGCTTCTTCTTGTAGGAAATTAACAATCTCTGATAATTCTCGAAGACTTGCCAACTTGTATTGTTATCCGGAACAGCTGGTCTCACAACCAATTTGATATGAGGCTGAGATTTCTCACTTTTGATACTTTCTACAACATCAAACGCAGCCCCAATTGCTGCTAGCCTGTCAGCGGCTTCATTCTTTTTCTTGGGATGGAATTGATGCTAAAAGCTTCAAAATCTTCAATAAGATCCCATACCGATTCTTGTAGCATCTGAGTAGATCATTCTTGGCAGAATTTTTCCTTTGACTTGGTTTATGATCAGCTCACTATCACCAAATACTTGTAAATTCTGATGCCTTTCTTCTTTGCCCAGTGCAGTCCATGAATTAAGGCTTCATACTCAGCTGTATTGTTTGAGAAAGAAAACTGAAAACGGAAGGTTGAGTAATACCTTATACTTTGCGGTGAAATGAGCATAGCTCCTCCTCCTGCACCTTGTCTACTCCTTGACCCATCAAAGAACAATTGCCATACTTCATTCTTGTCCTTATGATCTGGCTTGGTGATGTTGGGGAGAGGTTGATTCTTTTCATGTAAACAATAAACTCCTAGCTCAGATTCTTCTATTTCTTGATAAGGATAAAATGCATGTACTTTGTTTGCCCATTCATCAAGAGTTAGATCCGGGATGCTTCCAACCTTGGTGTCAGCTTCATCAGTGCTTGGGTGATCCTCTTGATCAAATGTTGAGCAATTGGCATTAATTTGACTTGGAGTGTAAGGCTCAATATGGAAGTTTGCAATAGGTTCTGACCTGATTGTAGCCTTAGTTCTATACCTCATTCTGAACAGCATGTGAGACCAATCAGCAGACAAATAGCCTCCAATCTTGGCTGTGAAGTCCCTTGACAAGCAAAGGGCAAAGAGTGGTGGAAGGTCTATGACTGATACATCTTGTAAAACAACAACATTTGGACATGCATGCAAGGTAAGACTCAAGTTTCTAATTACCCCAACTGTTGCTATTGCTGTCCCATCCAGCTGTACTACCCCCTTGGAAGTTGTTTCATACTAGAGCCCTAGCTGATTAGCTATTTGTTTAGGCATTACCGAGCTACTTGCCCTGGAGTCTATCATGCAATTATGCACTAGTTGATTTCCAATTATCAATGAAACATAGAAAGGAGGGGGCTTCAACATTTTACCTTGTTGTCCTCCATGATTTCCCTCAGGCTGGGTAGCATTTGTAAGCACTTTTTCTTGCATCTGAACTTGCTGATTCAAAGTTGGCCAGTCCTTCATGGCAGCTTGCAGCAGATCTCTTTGGCCTGGGATAGATAGGGATTCCCACATTGATATATTGACGTTTGTCTTCTTCATCTGATCAATGATGTTGAATGGGGATGAAGGATCTCTTTGTTGTCCCTTGGTTTGCACATTCACTCCTTGTACGTGGGCAGCAATTTGGTGTTTGAGTTGGTCTAGGAGCTGTTCTTGGCTGCCCTTGTGCATTTGAAACTGGAATTTGCTTGCCAATCATTTGTGGAGCCGTGGAAGGTTGTGGATTGGTTGGGGCTAATGGCTGTTCTTCACCCAAATTCCTCCTTTTTGACCTTGTGTTGGCTGTAACACCTTGAGAAACTACTTGATTCATGCCACAGAAATCTTCTGCTTGCCAGTTCACCAATGTGGTGTCATTTGGGGCTGATTGTTGTTGGAATGTTTCTTGTTGTTGACTATTTCCTTGACTGCCTCACCCTCCACACCAGTAGTTGTCACCATTAGTGCTTGATTCAAAGCACCATTGAAGCACATGGATTGGTTATGAGGCTCATTGCATGGAAAACACCAGTCATACTCCTGAGAAATGTTGTTTTGTGTTGGCACCAATGCCTTAGAGGCAGATATGGCATTTGGATTATAGGGCTGGAATGGTCTATTGGCAGGAGGCCTTGTTTGATTCATATTTGCAGCTGGGTTGGGTGGCCTTTGTGGTTGGTAAGGCTGCCTATTAGGCTAATCTTGGCGTTGATAAGAAGGCCGAAACCTTGGGCTTCTTTGCCTCTTGAGAGTAACCAGCTCATTGCCTAGGTTTTGCAATTGCTTCGTGACCTCTTGAAGCTCATTTGGGGCACTTGGAGATGAAGTGGATGCTTCATTTGAACTCTGATTTCTAGGAGTGGGAGAAGGAGCCAAACTAGGTGCTTGACTGGTGTTTGGATTCTCTAAACTTGGAAACAAATGGCATGGGGGTCTAGGGGCAAGTTTGCTAGCTCGGATTAAACAATTTTCAGCCCTAATGGCAATGCTATAAGCCATAGGGATAGTTATACCTCCCATGGACTGAATTAACATAGAAATATCAGAATTTAATGCTTTGAGATAGTAAAGAAAAGCACCTTCTGCTATTGGCCTGACTGCCACTGGAATTCTCTCCCAAGTCTTTTGAAATCTGAAGTTGAAATCGGTCAGCTGCTCATTGGGAGCTCTCTTAATAGTTGTCAGCTGCTCCAAAAGAGACAAGTTGTCTCCCTTTTCTCCAAATTGCTCGTGAAGTGCTATACACAGCTGATTCCAATTTGTGATAGAACCAGCTCCAAGGCTTCTAAACCATTGCAATGCTTTACCCTTGAATGAAGATGTCAGTAACTTGATAGCCACTTACATTTCATTGATTTCATGGATTGCACAAAGGTTAGCAATATCTTTAACATGATCACCTGGAGTAGTCTGATTTTCTCCAGTGAAGTAGGGAATGTTCTTCAAGGCTGCAATAGGAACCGGATGTTGTGCATTGAGGGAAAGTGGGCTGTTACCTGTGAAGTTGACGTAGGGATTGTTTTGATCCATTCTGATTGGTCTTAAAACCCTCATTGACTGAATGAAAGGCCTACCAGGCGGAGGAGTTGAGAAAGTTTTGTTTGGTGGAGATGGAGACCTTTGAATCCTTCTTCCTCTTTGCCTTCTTCTTGGAGATAATTGCAGGTATTCAAACAACACTTCTTCTTCTCCAACTCTTGACCTTGTGGTGATTCTTCTCATGAGTTTTCAGGCCTGCACTTGAAACCAATTGATTCTTCCCCTTGGAGTCACCAGATATGCAAATAATAGCTCTTTTTAAGCAAGAAAATTGCAGCAAGTGCACATCAACTTTGCTGCAATAAAAATGAGACCTCTAGTGTCCCACCGGGTGCCAAAACTGTTGTTACAGACTCACAGCACCCCTGGATGTAGATCAGGCTTCTAGGTTGATCACTCTAGCATCTAGTGTGATTGCACAACATGGAAACCTCTCTCCAAGTGTGGGGACTTGTGAAACTGAGAGAGGAATCTCCAGATTAGAGGCTGGTTCCTCAAACTCCTCTGATTTAGATCTAATGCTTGCACAACTATAGAGGTTCAGATCCTAATCCTACTCTAAACTGCAAGGAGACAGGGATAGAAATGCAAAAATTGAAACTAACTAAAGGTGGTGATGCACCAAAAGGAGTGGTGAAACATTTTTGTCATGCAAATAGACACAGACCAAAGATTGCAACATAAAACATACACAGGCTGATAAGATATAATTTAGGATCTGAAATGAAGCAAATAACACAAACAAAGGACTAAAACCATTCACAAAGCTTGCATTATCATTTCAGTGTCAAAACCATGCATTACAACCTCAGAGAGGTAAAAAATGTTACAGTCTTTGAAGAGGTCTGATTCTTCAAACAATCACTTGCTGGAGGTGAAGATAAGAAGTTGCTATGTCCAAAAAAATGTTCCCCCTTTAGAAATGAGCCAAATCTAGCTTTTACATTGCATGGGTCGAGCCCAGGAGACAGAAAAATACAAAAAACGTCGAGCCCATTCCTCCTCAACTTTAGATGCATTAAAATGGCATGGGATACCTTGTAAACCCATACCCTATCAATTTTGACTGAATTTTAGGAGAATGTGACCCATTCTGCGTTAAATTTGGTCGCTGAAATGTCACTTCTGGCCATGAACACGTGTCAAAGCTGTTTCTTAACTTTCTCTCTCCAAACTACACCAAAATTCAATATTAACCCCAAAATCATGTAGAGAATTTCATAAGCTTTCCGTTGATATAAAGAACGTGCAAATCGAACTCTGCATCAAAAGATATGGTGATCTGAAGGTTTAGGGCACAAAACAGGCAAAAATGAGTTTTGAAAATTTTTCCCGCACTCTGCCACCTGGATGACACGTGTCAAGCGCTGATTGGAGGCGTAATTCTCTCTCCTTTCACTTACCCGTGGGTTTTCCCTTGAATTTTGACCTTTTTGATGATTTTGGAACATTTTACTTTTCTCCCTGCCCCTGCCACTGAGGACACGTGGCATGCATTGATTGGAGGACAGGGGCGTGGGGTCTTCCTTTACTTTTTAGCTTTTTGGCCGAAACTTGGCCAAATTTTCCAATTCCTCCCCAAGCTCCACGCTTCCTTATTCCATTGGACACGTGTCCAATTCCTATTGGCTCGGGCCAATGCTTGAAATCTCACCCTTTGAACTTTTGGACGTTTCCCCCTTGTGACACGTGTCGTGATTTGATTGTCTCGGTCTCTGGATTTTCACGTCTCTCGCGTCCTCATGGCCCAGCTGTCCCAAACTGCTTGGGACAAATTCCTCTCGATCCACCCGAAATGGGCTTCCTTGTCCCTTATCTACCGATGACACGTGGCGTAATTTGATTGGCTTTCGGCTCCTTCGGCTATCCGCGTCCCACGTGTCCCTTTGTCCCAACTGTCCCAGTGTGAAATTTCCCCTTTTTGGCTGATCTGGGTGGTTCGTGTCCTCACGGCCCAAATGTCCCAACTGTGCCACTCAGCAGTTAGTCGATTTTCTTTTCCTCCGGCCGAACCGGCTTTCCACATCCGCGCGTCCTCACGGCCCGGATGTCCCTTTGCTCTGCAGACTCCCTGGCGGCCTTTCGGCCGATTCGCGCCAGATGTCCCTCATGTCCCAACTGTTGCGAGGACTAGGACTTAGCCATTTTTCATGATTTTTTTCCTGGCCCAAGCTTGTTTTCTACAACTTTTCACCTTTTCTCAGAACTTGCTCTTTTCTTCTTGGACAGGGGAGTTAGAAAAAATTTGAGGGGACCCTAGAAACATGATTTTTGCCCTGAATCAATCTATTTGCCTGGGACTTGAGAATTTAATGCATGTTATCAAAATTTACCCTGGGGGTGAATTTTGGATAACAATTTGGCGACTCAGCGGGGTTACCTACCTGCTAGGTAGAAGATACCGATTGCACAAGCGATCCATTGCGCATGGAGTCATCGAGATATTCGCTTAGAACCCCAACTGACTCAGAATGTGTAAGGAGGAAGATGGAATATCACCTGATGAAAGCAAGGACTGCAAAACATCTCCATGGACAGCAAGCTGTGCCAAAGCACTTAGGGAAAACAAAACTAACCTATAGCAAAACAATGTGCATAGCACTTGGAGGAATGAAAATCTAATCTAATATTTACAAGGTAGTGAATTTCCCTCTAGAAGCAATGCTTGAGATAGATTCCATTGACTGGAATTTGTAGTTCTTCACCATCCAATGAGGCCAATTGGAAAGCATTGTTGTTCTTGCACTTCGTGACCATGTATGGGCCACTCCAAATGGCATCAAATTTTGAATGCCTTCCGTTTTTCTCTATCCACATCCCATTTCAACACTAGATCTCCAACACGAAAAGATCTCGTCCTTGGCCTTCTTATCAAAGGTCTTCTTGATCAATGCTTGATCCTTTTCCATTGCTTGGGATGCCTGATTTTTGATCTCTTGCAGCTCCATCAACTCTGCATACCTCACCTCCATGGGCTCAAATTCATGTAACTCTATTTGCTTCATGAGTTCCAATGTTGGCAACTCAAGTGACATGGGAAAGATTTCCTCTCTTCCATAGACAAGCCTAAATGGAGAGTTACCGTGGATCTTTTGGGAGTTATCCTATCAGCCCATAAGGCTGATTTTAGTTTGGTATGCCAAGACCTCTGATTCTTGTAAAGATTCCTCCTAATGATCCTCAACAAGTTCTTGTTTGTAGACTCGGCCTGGCCATTACCCTGAGGGTAATAGTTTGATGAAGTGTTTAGGTAAATACCGTTCTTGACAACCCACTCAGTCACCTTAGATCCAATGAATGCCAATTCATTATCAGAGATTATTGTGGTAGGTACACCAAATCTGGTTGTTATCCCCTCATAAAAGTCTAAGATGCTAGACTCAGTTGCCTCTTTGAGTGCTACTGCTTCTGTCCATTTGGTGAAGTAGTCTGTGGCTGTCAAAATTCATTTGTGCCCTTGGCTTAAATTGGGATTAATGACTCAATGAAGTCCAAACCCCATTACATGAATGGCTGGTCAACCGAGATTGGATGTAATGGAAGGGCAGCAAGTCTCTCTTTTCTGTGAAGAATGCACAATTCTTACACCTTTTGATCCATGCATAGCAATCAATTTGAAGATTTTGGGCCAATAATAGCCAGCCTTCATGATTTTTAGAGATGTCACTCTTGGTGCAAAATGGCCACTAGTTGGTCCACCATGGAGCTCTTCCAACACCCTTTGAATCTGATTTGCACCAATGCATCTCAGAGCACTCCATTCACATCTTTCTTTAACAAAACTCTATCAACAATGGCATATGGGACAGCCTGCAATCTGAAGTGTCTTCTTTGAGTCTTTTTCATCTCTGGAGGGCATAGGCCTCTACCTAGGAAGTGCATAATACCTTGGGTCCAGCAAGGAGTGGGGACAACATTGTCTTCTTCTTGCTTTCCACTTGGCTCATGGATGTCTTGGTGATAAAACAACCTCTTCTTCGTTGCATACTTCCCTTTGCTTCCCCAAAACTAGCTGCTCACGCAGTCCTTTCCATCTTACCAGCTTGGTGATCTTGATCTCAATGTCATACTCCATGACATGGGTGATCCAACCTGCCCTTTTCTCATTCAAATCCTTGTTGAGGAGGAAGTCCTTAACCTTGACATGTGAGACCAGAAGCTGGACCTTGTTGTTTGAGACTAAATGCTTGAATTTCTTCAAGCTTCGATTATTGCAAGTACATGCTTTTCAATAAAAGAGTACCGCACCTCACAGTCATCTAGACTACGGCTAAAGAAGGAAATTGGCTGCTCATCATTATCTTTCTTGTAACTTTGTACCAAAATGGCATAGGAGATAGTGTCATTACCTCCAAATGCATAGAGGATGAAATCCTTGGAGAATTCTGGGTTTATGAGAGTTGGTGCTTGAGAGATAGCTTCTTTGATTGCTTCAAAAATATCCTTGCCTTGTTGTCCACTTGAAAGCCATGCTCTTATTTAACATTTTGGTGATGGGCTTGACAAGGGCTGCAAAATTTGGGACAAACCTCCAAACAAAGTTTATCCTTCCCAAGAAAATCGAAGGGATTTCTTTTGGCTTGGAAATGGTAGTGCTCTTATGGCTTCAAACCCTCTCGGATCAATTTGTAATCTTTCCTTAGAGATAATGTGGCCAAGGAGCTTTCCTTCATGTGCAAGAAAGATGCACTTCTTAGGATTCAATGACACTCCAAACCTTCTACACCGCTGAAACACTTTGCGAGGTGAAAGAGATGGTCTGTTGCATTCTTCGAGAAGACAGTGATATTATCTAGGTATACCAAAGCACTATCTTGTTGATCAAGCCTTTGAACACCATATCCATAGCTCACTGGAATGTTGCTCTGGCATTCGACAGTCCAAATGGCATCTTTTTGTAAGCATATGTGCCCCATTTTGTAGTGAAGGCCGTCTTGAATTGATCTTCTTCCTTCACCATTATCTGATTGTAGCCTGAGTATCCATCTAGCAATGAAAACCTCTCTGAACCAGCTACAACCTGCAATATTTGCTCCATGGAAGGGAGTGGGTAATGGTCCTTGAGAGAGGCTCTATTCAAGTCTCTGAAGTCAACACATAGTCTGATCTCTCCAATCTTCTTTCTTACTGGCACCAAGTTTGCAACCCAACTTGAGTGTTTGATGGGGAAGATGATACTGGCCTCAATAAGCTTGCTTAACTCTTTTCTCATGAGAGGTTCAATATGGGGATTCACCGGCCTTTGCTTTTTCCTGATAGGCTTGGATTCCGGATTCACTCAATAGTATGTTGTGCCAACTCGGGTTGAAACCTCTTAGATCTTCGTAAGTCCAAGCAAAGACATCTGGGAACTCTTGATTGGTCTCACATCTTTGAAATTAAAGTGCATAGAATTATTTGGTAGCCTTTCAACTAGGGATCAATAGGGGCACTCCATGACCCTATGATAAATCTTTCGAGATACTTGCAAGAGATAAATTTTTCTCGAAAGTGGGAAAGGGAGTGAGAAAAGAGGTAGGATAACTAATGTTGCAGGTAGAAAATCAGATTCCTATACACACTAGTTATAAAATTCATCACATGCATTCATGAGAAGAAAAAACCCTCCAAATGGAAACAAGATGAGATAAGATTGCGAACTCAAAGTTTCTAAAATATCCTCATCAAAGAGGCTATAAAATCCTTCTTCTTGTATTGGTTCTTAAATAGAAGTTGTACATAGTGGAGAAATGGAGGAAATTGAGAAGGGGGGATGGAAGAAAATGGCTATCTCCTTTGTTATCTCAAAGTACATTATGTCCATGAGTTTACAAGATCAATTGCTAGCCTCTATAATGGTGTGAAGGAGCCATTAAAAATCTTGCAAGAAACAATTACGACTTCTTCTTTGTTAGCAAGAAACGGTTTATAATTTCATTTCAATCATTTGAGTCGGTTCACATTCTTGATTCACAAAGAAACACCAATGGCAAGAAAACCAGAATCTTCATAATTCAGCCATTACACTTGTTTTGTAACTTTGAATTTGAATCTTTCATCTCACCTTTAAAACTTTAAACTAGAGTCATCCACGTGGGAGAAATTTACAGAGCGGGCATGGAGGATTCCTTTTGCATTGTATGAATTTATAGAGATTTGGTATTTTGGAACATTTTGGCTTGCTCACCCACTTTTGATATGGTCTTGACACGTGGCCTCACTTTAGTGGAGACAGATTCACAGGTCACTTTTATAATTTTACCTTTTGTAAATGCAGGCTCAAAAACACAAATTAATTCGTCGGCCTACCCACCGCTTTAACCTTCGATGCGGGCTTAATATTTGAATTTTTCCTTTGTGCTTGGTAGGGTTGCAGTCACTTTTTAACTTTAAGCCCCTTTAATGAAAAAGGCTCAAATTCTCAAATCTCTCTGACGATCCACCTCCCCACTTTGACTCTCCAATGGCGGGCTCAAGATTTGACTTTTTCCTCATAGCATGATCGGGGCTACAGGTCACTTTATGACTTTATACCTTTTTTACAAAGAGGCTTTAAAACACAAATTGCTTTATTGACCCACCTCTAATTAGATATGTCCATGTACCTATGGATAATGGAGCCAAAATATGATGGGAAAGAAACCACCTATCATTCATGACTGTGGAAAAAATGCAGAGAAGAAGAAAAATCCACCATCTTTTTCCTGATTTTTAAATTTCTTTTGCGAACCGAGGAATTGAAAACAATACAAGGTTTGACGATCCATGGCCATAGAAAGATTGAAAATTTCATTTAAATGAGGACAACAATAAAATTTTCACGTGTCTAGATGGGGAAATGGAAAATTTATCAAACCACGCAGACTGGAGAGTTTAAACAACTTCAAAGCATGAATTTCTATATCTTTTCAGACTTCCAACTTTACTTGAACACTTCTGGAGGTGTGAGCTCAAAATTTTTGAATTTGACTTTAAAAATGAGGAAGGTATTTTTAGGGTGACAACACAACCTTAGGGTTGGTAACTTGCCATATTTATGCTATTAGTTGAAAAAAATAATATCGATTTTGTAGTCTTAGAATTTCCTTCTATCACTTTAAGGGATCTTGTGTTCACCTTGATGACTATGAATGACTATCCTTGGGAAGATTTTTCTTCACCACTTTGAGATTCTTAGGAATACATTGTTTCCAATTTTATGTTATTCTAAGTTTGATAGATGTAGGCCAATATTGAGGGACCGTATGGCCATTTAGTGCTCATATTGTTTGGTTTAAAAAAATGATGGTGATAGTGCCACTTGTCTTTTCATAAATATTAAGGTAATTAGAATTACTTGGTCTCCTAAACATTGTGAATTTACTTAATATTATATTTAATTTGACACTTATTATTTCAAACTTATGTTGGTTTAAATGTTTGAAGCATGTGTACCTTGATCCTTGGTTTAACAAGGATCTACTTATTGAAGATATGATGTTTCATGGTAATGTTTTATGAATCTTAACCTCCCTATAACTAGGATATAATGTTGATTCTAGTTGATGGTTCACTATTATTACGAACAATTGTCTTTTTATCCAAAAATATGTGTAACATTGGTTACATAGAGACTATAAATAAATAAACACTTATAAATAAGAATACTTGTATAGTTTATATTTCTTGAGTATTAAACTATACTAATAGGTATATGACGGAAAGCAAGAACTCTTGACTTGTTAGTTTTAATGACTGATAATATTCAATACTATATTGTATTTAAATTAAATAAGAATGGTCGAACCTTGTTATTTATAATTGAGTTACTAAATAGAAATAACTATATTGAAATGTAGTAGACATCAAGGTTGCATTCATGAAATTTATGGGAATGTTTCAATTGTGATATGGTCTCTTTTGGTCAAATCTACAGTATTAACTTAATGCATTATTTATTCGTGCAAATACTAGATGGATCAATCTGTTACACGAGATATAGATCTCATCATGCCAGTTTGTATGAACTAAATTGCTAAAAATTTCGTAGATGGAATTCATGGAAGGTGAAAGAAGAATGAAGATCAAAAGTTTGAATTTATTCTATTGACAAAAGAAATCTAAATTTATGACACTTGATTGTATTTATCATTATATGAAGTACTCTTGTATTGTTGATTAATAAAAGGCTAGTTAGCCTTGTTATTTCTATTAATTATGAAAGGGAAATTATATGACTCATTGTCTTAGGAAAATTTTGTTGCATCCGATTAAAGAAATGAATAAGAGGTTATTTTTATATTCATTGTCACATAAATTTCTTGGATATGAAAAGGATGGTTGTAAAACCTGGTCCTTGTATTATATACATGTAAGATGCAAGATTATAATAATAGTATTATATGTTGTTGCACTTGATTAAAGGAAATGGAAAGAGACTATCATAAATACATTGTGTACTATATTGAAATTGATGTAAAAAGGAAGTCCATTACCCCTAAATAGATACATGATTGTATTTATGATATGTGATTATAACATGATGGTACAAAAGTGAAATTATAATACATATGGAATTATTTAAGCTTACTATACTAAGGTTGATTTTAAGTGATATGTATGGTTTATTCTACTACCAATTAAAATAGTACCTTCACCTATTAATTAACTTCTTATAACTATTGATATTTATGTATAAATACAACTATTATAGTATGGATAATTCCTTTATTATCTGTATATGCTTAATTAATGTTCAGGGTATGAATTAGGAGATTAATACATTATGTAGATTAAATATGTAACCTACAATTAATTAGATCTTGATGTAATTATCCAATTAATTAATTTTCCAATTCAAAATATCATTAGATCCTTAGTTGTGACACCTATCATCAAGAGTAACGCGGGATAGAAAGGATTGACAAGTCATGAATTAATTAAACTAATTAAACTTGTTAAGATTTAGCGTAACTTAGAGGCCTATCTCGACATAGCCACTACTATATAGTACCCAAGTAATGACGTATGTCATTACTTGGATACTACAAAGTAGCTACTATGACGTGATATCTCGTCAAGCTCCTCTAAACATAACTATCATAAAGCCATGGATTCAAGTAGGTATTAGATACCAATTCAAAATAACATTATGGATAACTACCGATGGAATATAATGATGACTACAAAAGGAAATAGACCCAAAGATGATGCAAGTCATTTTGGATATGCTTACTTCCCCTTAGTCATCCTAAGATGACTTATCGCTTTCCCATGCTTTCTATACCAAATTAGTACCTAGTCATAGCTTGAAAGTGATTTATGTAAATCAAATTAGTCATATTCTAGATAATAGTTTTTGAGTGTATAGTGAAATACATATTCCTTTTGATGATTATGTAATCATGAAATTAAGCATGGAAAACATGTTTTATAACTTTGGCTAAAGTAACACAAGTTTTTTATTACCCCGTCATGATTTTACCTAGACTTTAAGATGTAGGATATTGTTAGTGTGAGTTATCCCGTGTCCTCCTCTCATGTTGGAGGGTCATCTCACATGGGTTAGGTTTAGGGTTTCATGTGTGTCATGCACTAGGGTTACTCAGAACCCTATATGTACCCCTTTTCTATTCATTTATGAGCATGCCAAGACACTCGTTGTCTTTCCTCTATGCAATCTTTATTTTTGTTGAGCAAGTTCTTCCATTACTGATCATTTTTTCGTTGCTATCGTTGGAGCTATCATGATTCCATTGGAGTGTAACTACTTCGTGGTGCCTCATTTCCAATTCAATTCTCGCAAACTCTTTTCATGGTATCAGAGATGAGATTAGGTAAACGTGCACTCGATATTTTTTTGTTGCAATTAATCTTTCTTGGTTTTGTTATTTTACTCTACATGCAAGTCTTTTCAATCACTATTTTTCTAGAATTTTTCCTAATCTCTCTAACAAGCTTTCTCAGAAAGTTTTTTTATGTTTTTTTCTTGTGCATGTGTAGGTTTTTCATAATACCTTGAGAAATCAGGGGTTTTATTACCTTTTTAGTTGGATGTAACTAAATCCAAAATAGAGATTCATTTCTTTTTTTTAAATTATTAAAATGGAAGTGAATTTTTTTAAGATCTCTAGTTTTTGCAGGATATTTATCTATGCATGATAGTCTGTGGTTGTAGGATCTTTGTGTTCTTCTATCGTGGTTTCTCGTAGACGAACTTTTGATTGTGCATGGATTGTTGTCCTCTCACCGCTTTAATCTGGAATTTTGTCGATTGTTCTAACTGTTGTGGACTATTCAAACTTCCAACCATACAATACAACAATACAATACAACCCGTCCCTTTTGTTCATACATGTGCGGCTCTCGTAAACACTGTTCAAAAATTTGTTCAAACTTCATGGATCTGCTCAAAAATTACCTGTTCAAACTTCCTTCATTGTTCAGCCGTGCACAATCTCTTTTCATATGTACTTTCCCTTATGCATGGACTGGGCACTCTTTTCATCTCGTGCGTGGACCTGCTCACTCTTTTCATCCGTGCAAACCTGCGTCCTTCTTCTCCTTGGCACGGCCTGCATCTACTATTTTTTCTTTCATTCACGAGGAAAGGTTTGTGTAGTTGTGAGTAGTTAGGAATAGATCAAGTATGATCTATTGCATTGCCAAAATGTTGTAAATTTGGCGCCGCCCAGACTTGAACTAGAGACCTTCAAAGGTGTTAGATCTGACATGTTAGATTCACACGGCTAGGCAAGTGAATACGTGGCTATGGCATTTTTAGTAAGTTTCCTTTTCATACATTCTATTTGGTACTTTTTTACAAACGCATTCCTTCTAAATCCTTTCAAATCTTTTAAAACAAAATCACGTCTTTTTTGGTCTTTTCTTTCAAAACATTTTTTTAAAAAAAAAAACAATGGTTTCTCAAAACGTGGAAAGTTTAAACCTTTTTAGTAAGTTTTAAACAAACACATTGTTTTTAAAATCATGCTTTTTAAAATCTCAAATCTTTAAAAGTCTTTTAGATCTTTATGTGTTTTTAAAAACCGTAGTTTTTTTTAAAAAAAGGTAAGTTTTAAATTTACATCTTTTTTTGAAAAATCTTTTAAATAAGATTTTTTTAATATAATATATCTTATTTAAATTCTTAATTAATTTTTGTAATTAATTAGATTTAAATTTAATTAAATCTATTTTTTATTAATTACAAATTAATTTGCTCTCCTTTTCGATCAATAGTAACTTAAAGATTGACATCTAAATCATCCTTTTATCATTTTTTTAACAACTCCAATAGCTCTAAAAATAGTAAAATTGGGCATTTCCAAACGATAACATTTAGGGGTTATTGTCAATTTTTTTTCACTAATCGTGCGCTTAAGTGTGCAGTGACACTTCGTGCACCTCCTTGCCTTCTAAGCTCTTTTCGGTGTTTTGAAGTCTATATGAACTCCTTGAGTTCCCAAACCTTGTATTTGACCCTTATTATTACTTGCGACTAGTGAGAGCGTCCGCCACAATCTGTAGCAAGGGGGTTTCCTTTTACGACGTGAGATGTTTTTTCTCACCATCAAGGTTGGATTTTGCCTTCCTTCTATTTTTTGCTTATTCTTGTTTACGGTGTCCTTTTTTGTTACACTCCACAAAACATCGTTGTGGTCTCTCTCGCGCAGCATTATTACGCTAATTGCAAGATGAGTTACCAAGTGTTTCACATCACACGCATGGACCTGATTGTAATCAACACACTAAACTATAAAGTGTTGAAAGCAAGGGGGTTATTATTCTCCTCGGTGGTTGTTTTTCTTTTCTACATCTCTTTCTCTCTCTCTCTCACTATAGATGCACTTTCAATTCCTTTGCTTACGCCATTTAACTTTTTCAAATGGAGATCGAAAATAATAATGAAACTAAGGGGTAAAGGGTTATTCCACATCACCATGGGAACTGAGACTGAACCAGGTGATGAACCTGAAAAATCTAAGTGGTTAAACCGTAGTGATGAAGCTTTAGGTCTTCTTTACATGTCCATTTCTCCTTACTTGCTCTTCCACATTGAGGCATCTGAAACGCCTAAATTTGCATGGAAAATTCTAGATGTGATGTTTGGACAACTATATGACATGAGAGCACATGAGTGTGAAAACAAACTACTAGGGTTAAATCCTAGTGACTTTGAAAACCTACAAGCCCTCTTCTCGAAATTTGTCCACATTAGATTATTGTTAAAATGATGTCAAGCGTAAAAGAAAGATTCTCAATCGATCTTGTCGATTCTCTCCAAGCTAGGTCTTGAATATTCTGTCTTCGTGTCAACTTTCTACGCTACAAAAGCTACTTTGGGTGATACTTGGACAATGCCCTCCTTTGACTATTTTTCATCCCAACCCATTCAAATGGGGTCTCTCAAGTCCAAGTCACATGCCCTTGTAGAAAGTACTAGCAAGGGAAAGAAGACTGAAAAGAATAAAGAAACCAAGATCAAACCTAAAAATGACATAAACACTTTGACTTCTGAACCTAAGGCACAAAAAGTAAGTATTTGTGTTCCTATTACAAGAAGATCGGTCACGATGAGCAACACTATTTTAAGAAACAGATTGATCACTTATCTCATTTACTTGAGAAGAATAAAATAAGTGTTCCTGAATCCATAAAACAAAGTGCTCTGAAGGCTAAGTCTTTTTCTACAAAAGGTGCTAAAAATGATAAGAAGAAAGGAAATTCCCTTGTAGCCAAAGTTGCTCCTTCATCGACATGGATTATAGATTCCGGTGCCTCACACCACATGGGTTCTTTGCATGTTGAGTTTTCCCACATCAAACCTTGTGAAATGTCCCAAATCACGATGGTTAATGACATGACAGTGTTGGTTTCCAGTAGTGGATCGGTAGAGATGGATGGAGGAACATTTAACCAAGTGTTGAGTGTTCCTAATATCTCTACCAATCTCCTATCGGTTTACCAAATTACTCACCTTGGTGAAGGAATGCGAGTGGAATTCGGTCCTAATTCAGTAATTATTCGTGAGCTTAACAATGACACTATAAGTGGCTAAGGGAAAGGTAGATCATTGTTCATGGTTGTACACCTTCTCCCATTACTTCGATTCTACACCCACCGCCTTAATCACTCATGCAAATGAGGTTAGTAAGCTATGGCATGAGAATTTTGGACATATAAATTATCACTACCTTGAACGATTGAGTCAAAAAAATGGTAAACAGATTACCTCGCGTCAAGTTTTCTAAGGGTCTTTGTGAGGGTTGTACCCTTAGAAAGCATCATGAAAAGAAATTTGACAAAGGAAAAGCCTAGAGAGCCACTCATCCTTTGGATCTTGTTCACAGCAATGTTTCTAGTCCATTTCCTTCTCCTTCGTTTACTAGATCTCTTTATGTGCTGACCTTCATTGATGACTATTCACGATATACTTGGGTATATTTTCTTAAGCTTAAGTCTGAAGTCTTTGAACATTTTTAGGACTTTAAGGCTCTTGCTAAGAAATAGGCGGAACGGTCTATCAAGGTTCTTTGAACTGAAAATGGAGGTGAATATGTAAACAATAGGTTCATGGATTTCTATACTTCAAGGAATCTCTTTCTAGCATATAGTTATTTATAGCCCTTTGCGAATGGAGTCACGAAAGAAAGAACCCTACTCTAAAGGAGATGGCCACTTGTATGATTCACTCAAAGTCTCTTCCTCCACAAAGGTATTGGGCACCAAAGTAGTGAATTGTGTAAATTACATTGAACCATGTTCCACACAAGGTAGTAAGATGGATGACACCCTTTGAGGCCTGGTTTGGATGCAATCCTGATGTTGAGCAATTTCGAGTCTTCAAATCCAAGGCTATGGCTTGGATTCCTAAGAAGAAACGTAAGGCTTTGGAACCAAAATCCAAACCTTGTATCTTTATAGGGTATCCTGATGGTGTGAAGGGATATAAATTGATGAATCCTACTTCTCATGAGCTATATATTGAGAGAAGTGTTAAGTTTGATGAGTCTTCTTTGACTTCTACTTATCCACCTATTAAGGTTCTTCAGCTCATTGAGTTGGATTCTAACTCATTAGATGATGATATTGTTGAGCGTGCTCCTCTTCCGGATCCTCTCGACCATCAGACCTTTGAGTCTTCTAATTCTGACAATAGTGATGATGAGTACTATGTCCCTTCTCACTCAAGTGAAGAATCTTTCGATTTTGAGCTTGATCCTCTTGGTCCCCTTTGGGCCAGGAAAACTTTGCAAAGTGCTAGAGATTTAGTTGGAGATACTTCGGATATGAGACGTACTCACTCAGATTTCATTAAACCCCACTCTTTCTTCACCTCTGCTTCTGATCCATAGTCTTTCTAGGAGGCTTGTGGTATTCCTGAGTGGGATTTTTCCATGGATGAGGAGTATTCCTCTCTCATGAAGAATGATACTTGGGATCTCACCACTCTTTCGAAAGGAAGAAAAATCATTCGGTGTAAGTGGGTGTTCCGAACAAAGTATGGAGTAGATGGAGACGTCGAAAAGTTTAAAGCGCAATTAGTAGCTAAGGGTTTCTCCCAGATAGCTGGGGTTGATTATATAGAAACCTTTACTCTGGTTATGAAGATGACTTCTATATGAGTGACCCTAGCCATTTCCACAATGAATGATGGAAAGTCCATCAAATGGACGTTAAGAGTTCCTTCCTTCATGGTGACCTAGAGGAAGAGATGTATATGGAACAACCTCTAGGTTATGTCCAAGTATCCTCCCTCGTGTGTAAGTTAAACAAGTCTCTTTATGGCCTTAAACAAGCCCCTCGGGCTTGGTATGCCAAGATGGACTCCTTCTTACTTACATTAGGGTTCACTAGGTGTCACTCTAATCCAAATGTTTATATTCTACAACAAGATGACTCCATAATCATTCTTGTTCTATATGTTGATGACTTGTTGATCACTGGTAGCTCTTCCTCTATTATTGATTCTATGAAGATCACCTTAGCCAACAAGTTTTCCATGACTAACTTAGGTCTGCTTCATTACTTCCTTGGGATCCAGATTTCACAATCTGACTCAGGAATCTTGATTTCACAACCTAAGTATGCTCTTGATTTGCTAGCTCAGTTTTAGATGTCTAATTGCAAGTCTTCTCCTACTCCTTTTCTTTCCGGGGTGAAGTTGGTTTCAGATTTCTCTACTCCCTTGGTTGATGGTACTCTTTATCGACAGTTGGTGGGGAGCTTGATTTACTTAACTCACACTCGACCAGATTTATCATATGTTGTTGGGATCATGTCCAGATTCATGCAAGAGCCACATGAGCTACATTAGAAAGCAGCTAAATGAATCCTTCATTATGTTCATGGCACTTATGCTGATGGCATTCACTATCATGGAGGGGTTGATATTGACTTGATTGGATTCACAAATTCTGATTGGGCGGTGACTTAGATCATCGAAAATCTACTTCTAGCTACAATTTCTCTCTTGGTTTGGGTCCTATTAGTTGGTCTAGAAAGAAGTAGAATGCAATTGCAATATCATCTACAGAGGCAGAATACAGAGGAGCAATTAACACTGCCACATAAGCTATTTGGCTATAGGGTATTCTGACAGAGTTTGGCATCCACTTTTAGCGGCCTACCATTATCTACTGTGATAACACGAGCACAATCTCTATTTACATAAATCTAGTTCAACATCAATGGATGAAGCACATTGAGATCCATATGCACTTCATACGAGAGCTTATTCATGATGGTATCATTGACATTCAGTACATTCAGATAGCTGATCAGATTGCAGATTTATTCACCAAGCCCTTCACTGAGATGAAGTTTCTTCACTTTCACTTATGGTCTCTTCTTGGGGTGAGGTCTTCTACAGCTTCCCATCTTCTTCAGGCTATGTAGTCCTTCTTTTCTTCTTCTTCTTCTAGGAATATTGTGTTTGTATATGGGCACCTTATCAAGCCTTTAGTTCTAGGCCCCATTGGCACATCTTTCTTAGTTGTTTAGGAGTGTCTTCCTTTTCTGTCTAAATCATCATAGCCACTACCCTAGCTTCGATGAAGGGGGGGTGTTAGTGTGATTTATCCTATGTGTCCTCCTCTCATGTTGGAGAATCATCTCACATGGGTTAAGTTTAGGGTTTCATATGTGTCATGCACTAGGGTTACTTTAGCACCATATATGTACCCATTTTCTATTCATTTATGAGCTTTCGAAGACACTCCGTTGTCTTGGCATGCTACCGATAACTACCAATGGAATATTATGATGACTACAAAAATGAAATAGACCCACAGATGATGCTAGTCCTTTTGGATATGCTTACTTCCCCTTAGTCATCCTAAGATGACTTATTGACACTTTCTCATGCTTGCTATACCAAATTAGTACCTAGTCATAGCTTGAAAGTGATTGATGTAAATCAAATTAGTCATAATCTAGATAATAGTTTTTGAGTGTATAGTGAAATACATATTCCTTTTGATGATTATTTCATCATGAAATTAAGCATGTAAAACATGTTTTATAACTTTGGATAAAGTAACGCAAGCTTTTTATTACCTTGTCATGATTTCACCTAGATTTAAAGATGTAGGATATCGGATGGGTTTTTGGTAATAGATGCCTAGATATAAAATTTGAATAATAACACTTGAATTCCCTTGAATAAATAAGGGAACCACAAGTATACTTAGTATACATATTTGATTAAATTGGATACAAGGGAGCAATTTTAATCTGACACATACAACTGCATATGGTTTCTGTTATAGGATGGATTGACTAATATAATGTTGGTTCTAAATTATGTGAATTTAGAATAGTGAACATTAAGATATAATTTTTTTGTTATATTGATGCCTTCAAATGAGGATGTTACATTTTGGTATCAGAGCTGAAGGTTGTAGCTCTTGGATCTATTGAGTCCACTCATTGAAAAAACTGAACTTTTTAATTTACTAGAAAATGGTTAGAAAAATGGGAGGATCTGCTAATAACTAGCCTCTAGTTGGTGAAGTAGATACAACACAAAAGTTAAATGTGATCCTTGTTCTTATTCATGACATAAGGAATCGAATTGTTGTTCTTGAACATCGAGGTTAGGGGAAATAATGAAGAGTCTAAAAGTGAACAGTCTTTGGGGCACTCAAATGCTGGAAGTAGCATAAACACTATGTGTCATAGTTCAGAGTAATAAAAATGATACAAATGCCAACATAAATGTTGCTAATGTAAAAACTACAAATGTGAATGCAAATGTACCAAATCATCCCGAAAACAAGAAGGAAAGGTTGGCAGCCAAACTCACTAATGATATAAAATAGATAAGTACAAAGAAATTTGGTGGTACCAATCTGGGGTATGGGGCCAAGAATTAGATCAACTAAATGGATAATTTCTAACTCTTCCACGTCTCTTACACCTAAAAAGTTCGAATGGAAAAATTTTAGAAGTAAAAACAAAGTTGGGATACGTAATTGGAATAAATGTATAGAAAATAAACCTATTGTGAATCCTAGAAACATTGGGCTGAAAAATAATAATGGTCAAAATAATAATTTCATAATTGAGAACAAGTTTGAGCCTAGAAAAGGACCTGTTAGGGGATGCTACTTGTGTGGTAAAGATAATTACGCAAGTTACTACCCTCATAGGAAAAATAAAAACAATCACTAACATAAGATACATTATGCAATAGATGATAAGAAATCTAAAAAGTAAGCTATGCTTATTGAAGTTCCAGTACATTATCCGGATTACCTATGACTATTTTTTTCGATACAAGTTATATTGAATGTTTGATTTCTAGTAAATTAATCTTTAAATTGAAAAGAAAAGTTGGTTATATGAAAATTTCATGGACTATCCACTACGGAAATAATGTTGTTCACACAGTTGGTCAATTATTATTTAGTGTAACCTTAGAATTGCCAAGTTTTACTATAGAGGTAGACTGTATGTTGCACCTTTAGGTTCATATGATATCATAATAGGTGTAAATTGGCTATTTAAACATAAGGAAAACATATATTGCTACGAGAAAATGAAATGAATATTTATACAATCTGCATAAAGCAATGGACATTCAAGGTGTAAAAAGAGAGATTGCAGTTAGAAAAATATCAGCCATACAACTCAAAAAGGCTAAAAATAAAGGTTGCGTGTTCTTTGTTGTAAAAATTTTAGAATCTTCTTAAGAGGGTAGTGATTTTATGGAAAAGTATCTGCATTGTTACGAGAGTAAAATGATGTGTTTCTAGAATAACTACCGATCTTCAACCAAAATGATAATTTGAATTAACTATTAACATCAAGCCTGGAATAGAACCCATCTCTAAAGTACCTTACCACATGACTAATACAGAACTAGTTGAACTTAAGTTATATTTGCATGAACTCCTAACAAAAGGATTTATTAGACCGAGTGTCTCACCTTGGGGAGAACTAGCTATTTTTGTAAAAAATAAAATGGAACACTTAGATTATGTATTGACTACATAATGTTGAATAAAGAAACAATCAAGAATATGTATCGGCTTCCTAGAATTTGATCTATTTCACCGAATTCATGGTGCATCGGTATACTCTAAGAGTAATCTATGGTCAGGTGCACTTAGGTGAGAATAAAAGAAGAAGGGATATATAAAATAACCTTTAGAATGAGATATGGGCACTATGAGTTCACTTTATTACCTTTTGGTTTAACTA
Source organism: Taxus wallichiana var. yunnanensis (assembly GCA_018340775.1). Classification (NCBI taxonomy): domain Eukaryota; kingdom Viridiplantae; phylum Streptophyta; class Pinopsida; order Cupressales; family Taxaceae; genus Taxus; species Taxus wallichiana. The sequence goes on from CM031233.1 coordinate 398,147,982, forward strand.
ATGCACGTGCCACTTTTATGAATTTGATGAACAATATCTTTCAAGAATGCTTGGAAAAATATTTGCTTGTATTCTTGGATGATATTCTTATCTATTCTAATTTTTTTGAGGAATAGAATGAACATCTAAGGATTGTACTTGAGGTCTTAAGGAAAAGAAAACTTTATGGAAAATTTTCAAAATGTTCATTTTATGATACTGAAGTACAATACTTAGGCCATGTGATAAATAAACATGGACTTTCAATGGATCCATCTAAGATTGCAGCCATGATTGATTAGCCAATAGTGAAAAATGTGCATGAAGTTATAAGCTTCATCGGGCTTGTTGGATATTATTGCAAGTTTTTAATAGGCTTCTAAAATATTTTGCCCCAATTTTCTTCAAAAGAAAGATAAAAAGTTTGTTTCAAATGATAAATGTGAGAGTGCATTTAAAAATTAAAGGAAAAGTTAACTAAAACACCTATTTTAGCAATTCCAGATCCAAATGAGAGATTTATAGTTGTAACAGATGCTTCCGGAGATGGATTAGGAGGCATATTATTGCAAAATGATCATGTAATAGCATATGAAAGTAGAAATCTCAAGTTACATGAGCTAAACTATGCTCCCCATGATTTGAAGCCTATTACCTATAGACACCTAAATTTAGTACCTACCCCTTCATCACCTGTGTGCACATACTTTTTTTAATCATCCCCCTTATTTAATTAAATACCCATCTAATATTGATTCATTAATTAAGAAACATTAATTAATTAATTATATAACATCTCACATGCCCAATTATCCCATCCACATTGATCTTTATTAATTAATTAATTAATATTAATTAATTAATCCTCATCCATTTCCCTAACCAACCTTATATTTCTATTGCTTTTATCCTACACACACACCCCCTTTGCTTTTCTATATTTTATCTATTTTTATGTCCTAACTACCCTTATCTCATCTCTTTCATGCTTAAGTGCTTTAAAGCATCCTTATATTCTTTAAGAAGCTAAAAACTTGTTAAAAGCACAAAAATAGCCCAGTGGGGAAACTTTCCCCATAATCGGCTACGACCCATCCTAGTCACCATCGACCCTATAAATATAGATGCTTTCTTTCTATTTATCATCATATGTATGTAAATTTGGGCTTTCTCCCACTAAGCATCCTTCCCGTGCCCGAGAAATTCTAAGATGTCCACAAACCTTTAGGGTGTCTTTTCAATGTGCTTGCATCACTCGAGAATCATCTATCATGAGGCTTATCATTATCACTACATTTATTTATTCAAATTTTATCATATTATCTAGGTATTTCTTGTATCTAATCTCTTGCAGGTTCAGACCATCAACAATAACACTTAGAGCTTCTTCAAAGAACCACCTCTATCGGTTATTTTCTTACGGGTTGTCTTTCTCATCCATTCATCCTAAAATTTATCCAATTATGCTACATTTCCTTTGACCTAGGCCCAATTTGTCAATCATAATTACTCTCATGCCATTTCTAGTCATTTTCTAGGGTTTTATAGCTCTTGTTCCTTCCTGCAGACTACTCACAACATACATAGGCTTATGTCATCCTCCGTTAGCATTCGGACCCTTGTGTCCGCTTATTCATCTTATAGTATAGATCTTCCCTCTCGTGTCACCGTCAAACTACCTCTCGTATAGTCTAGGTCATCATCAACCTAGACTAAGTAACAAAAATTTGATTATTTTCAATTAATTAGCCTTTAGATCAATTTATATCATCTTTCTAGATTTAGTGATATTCATATTTTTACATGCTTCTTAAAATTTCATCCTTTACATCACTCTTTCTAAACAAATGGGGGTTGACATATGTGAAAGGAAGCTAATCACTTCTTGGAACTGAATTATAGGAAAACCCCACATATATCTATCCAATCAATTTTCATCCTAGTTTTGTAGGCTTGATCGATTTGCATTTGTTGTATCCCTTATCCTCCATAAAAATTTTTTATAGTTTCCCCCTATATTTCCTCCTCTCTTGATGCCACAATAAAGGCCTAAAATAAAACCTAAATCTCGTTTATTCCATGGATTCTAAAATCCATTTAAATATCATTAAAACTCCCCAAATGCCACCACTTAGCTTTAGGCTATGTTTTATTATTATTATTATTTAAGTAAAACTTATGTGGCACATTCCATAAGGAATTGTTAATACATAAGTTAATGTCAATATAACTCATAAGTATAATGCCACCAAATAACAACCCAACAAACCCATTAACCAAGAAAATACCTTATACTAAACAACTTTAATGCATTCATTAAGGATGAGTCAAAAGTGTTTAGATGATCTTTTAAAACTCGACTAGGTTACTAACTTACCATATAAGTTAGGCTTAGGTTAGATCACTTAACCTAGATCTTAGGTTAGTTAGGTTAGAAACTTATATAAAACAATATCACACCAAAAGCTACCACAAACACACTACTAGTCACTATCAAAGTGTGACTGATGAAACAAGAAACTACAACCAAGAAGAAAGAACTAAACAAGGTTTTGTTTTGTAATACGAGTCCTAAAAGTTGGGATGTGTGTGCAATGGAAAGTTGCAAAAGCTATGGAATGAGGCTAAAGAACCTCAAATCTTTGCTAAATCATCCATGCACCATGAGATTAGAGCTAAACAAGAGAAACTAACATGAAAGCATTATAAATTTGACAAAAACATCAAAAACTAACATGTATACTACTCTCTACTCTATGAAAGATTAATGAAATTGAACCTATTTAGATTTAAGCAATCAAATTGTGTGTTGTTTACTCTCAAACATATTGAAGAGATCTCTCCAAGTTGGCTACATGGCCAAGCTTTAGATCTTCCCTTACTAACTATATTTGGAATGGATGGATGCAAGATGAGGGAGCTCTTAACAATGGAGTATGGCCAAGATCCAAATGTTCTATAGCTTAAATCTATCACAAATGATTTCTAATGCCAATATCTCCAAATGTGAGAGATATTTTTTTATGTAAACAAGGTGTGTGTTTGAGAGGGAGGGGTGACCCTTCTATTTATAGTTTTTCACTTGGGAGAGTTTGGAATTTGGGTGCATGTGGGACTAAAGCTCAAAAAGCACTTTTAGATTAGATTAGGATAAACATGCTTTAGGCTTAGATAAGCTTGGTTTAGGCTAGTTAAACTTGATTAGCAAGTGATTAGAGACTCTTTGAGATTTGGGAGGGTTTGGATAACCAATCGTGGTGATAGATAGCCTACAAAGCCAATAGAAGTGGTCTAGAGAGAACTAGGGAGGTTCGAATTGTCAAAAGGAGGAATGTTTAGCTAATAAGATACATATTATCCAAATAAGGCTTATTATAGGAGGAATACGAATGAGAATATGTCGTAAATGGGCATCCGAGAGTGGAGCAAAGATGGGTTGATTAACAAAGTGTCATCAATCGGTTGTATCGAGGAAATGCTAAGTGTAAGTATGTTTTAAGTGTCTAAATTTTCCCTCTTTGGGGTGAGGTAAGTGATGTCACTTCAAAGAAAGTAGACAAGCATAAACAAGTAGAAAATTTTGAACAGATAAAAGAAAATGAGTAGAATGGAGGATGCCCCCTTGATTGTCGATGGGGTGATAGAAGAACTTGATTGACGACCAAAAAGATGACAGAAAGAGAACAAAAGAAAGAATAGTGTGAAGAAGAAGACAAGAAAGGGGATATAGAAGAAAAAGGACTATGAGGAAGAGGGAATGATCCAACATCCATCAAGTTCCTTTTAAACAATTTATTTTCATCATATTGCTAGAGATATTCATCATCGGTCCTTATTAAAAAAATAATGAACAAAAGTGTAATATGACATGAAAAGCCATTTATGGATAAATTTTCATTACTAAAATCACCAAATCCATGAAACATACTAAATGCAATGCAATACGAGAAAGTAAACAAGATAACATAACTTACAAAGAGAAACAAGTACCATGTTTTTTATCATGCTTGAGTTCCAGCCTATGTGAATTAACAACAAGGGTTAATGACGGTGCCCCAAGAAAGGATACATGCAAGGGGGAAATAGAGGACACTTGGGTCTGATGAAAAATCAATGTGCACTACTAAATAGTACCAAATAACTCATTGTTCCCAAAGTGTAAAGATGAAGTAAGAAGCTTATTTTTTTGATGGAGGTAGATCAAGATGATCTGTGATTTTTTTATGATGAGAATAAGAAAGAACCAAAGAACGAGGTTTTGTAGGATGATTTATATTGATTTTTAGAAGTTTTTTAAAACATATTTGAATTTTTTTGTGATTTTTCTAACGCATTTGAATGTTGTTTATTTTTATAACATATTTGAATGTTTTTATTTTTCTAAAAAATTCTAAAACTATGTACAGGAAGACAAGGAAGTGTGGATGCCCCTAGTGATAGATGGGATGTACAAGGGCATAAGGCCACATGCATGTGAGAAAGGTGAAGATGCAAAAATGCCCCAACGATTAGGTGGGAGTATTCAAAGGAAAACTCTTCACAGGTAGAAGTGGGACCCAAGGCCATTATGGATAGGTTCAACATGATGGTGAACATAAACCAATGAAGTGTTGGGAAGAAGCAAGGATGCCCCCAGTGTAAGTTGGCCTAAAAGCACATGATAGAAAGGAAGGAGAAGATTTTTTTTGTGGAAGGGGACAAAGGTGCCCAAAAACATGGCAAAAAAGTAATCTTATACACATGGATGTTCTGAATGAAGTAGAAGAATGATGTGAATAATATGAATGTAGCTTAAAATCCTCGTGATGAAGAAGTGATTAGCCAAAGGCACAAATCGTGAGACGAGATATGGACTAGAGTAAGAGTCTGAACAAGGTAAAAAAAAAGACACTTATTAACATACTAATCCTGCCTACTCATAGAGATCTAGTGTGTGCACATGGAATTTATTACCTCTTGAAGGGAATATTTAAATGACAACAAGTGAAGACACCCTAGCCAATGTGTAGGAATGATTGATTTTGAAAGGTGATTTTGTGAATGGATGGTGGAAGGATAGTCATACATTGCTCTGCTACCAGCCAGGCATCCATAGCCCCAACAGAGATGTATTTGATTCTAATCACAACATTTCTCTACTGCTAGTCAAGCATCCATAGCCCCGATAGAGATTATTGGAAATACCCCAAGAGAGAGTAATATATCAATTTTATTTTGCTTTGTATCTTTTAGCTTTTGATTTTTGATTGATTTTGATTCTTTTGCTTTTTGAAAACTTATTTCAGCTCTCTTGTTTGATAAGGGGTTAAGAACCACAAATGGCTTGATGGAAGGATGTGGAAGTGATTGTGATGACAACATTAGCTAGTGTCAACAAATATGTCTAAAATTTCTTCGCAACAAGTTTATTAGATGTTGAATGTGATAGGATCTCTAAGAGGTCAGTCATTCTTTAATTTACCAAGGTGATAAAAGACTAGGGTCAAATGGATACCATAGAGATAACTGTCACAAAATGCATGTGAATAGGCTAACCAGAATATCACCGAAGGGATGAAAATGGTAGGAATACTTGTAGAGGAAGAGAAAGAAAGGGAAGAAATAACATCCATTTGTACGCAATACCTGATTGCAATGTTTGATCTTTGTACCTTTGATTTTTCTTATGTTTTCTTAATGTTTTTGTATTTTTGAATTATTTTTTATTTTTAGATTTTTGATAGTTTTAAGAGGTTGGGACTAACAAAGTCACTCTATGTGGTAAGATCCAACAACAATGTTTGCAACTTCCTTGATAAGGGAGACTAGGCACGTTTGTTTATCGAGAGTGATATTATCCCCGATCTCGATGATCGAGGTGAGTTCACACTCAATAAATGATTGTGATTTGTTCTAAAACATGGATTTTGTATGTGGGAGATTTAATTCCCCATCCAGAGGTTTATGCACTTTGCGCCATACTTGATGGTTACGTTGATGTGCATTCTTGAATCATGCTTGATTTAGAATTTTGAGATTGTTTGATTTGTTGGGAGCTATAGATCTCTTTATAGTTTTGATCTCGAGCTTGATTAAGAAACCTGTTTGGGTTTCTTATGTGACGTGTGACTTGTCTGATCTTGAGAAGGAGAAGAAAGTGAACGTGGATGTTTAGAACTGATGTGAGAAATGACCATGGGCTTGCCCCAACCATTGATAGAAGAAATATGTGATGGATGAAATAGATATGGTCCAAGAATTGAAGAGGATGGGATACTGGGAGGTGAGCTATTGATAGAAGATGATGAAGGGATTCAGGATGTGGCCCAAGAATAGAAGAAGAAGGGCTACTAGGACGTGACCCATAGATAGAAGACAAAGGGCTACTAGGATGTGGCCCAAGAATAGAAGAAGAAGAGCTACTAGGTTGTGACCCATAGATGTAAGATAATGGGCTACTAGGATGTGGCCCAAGAATAGAAGATGATGGACTACCCAGGGGTGATCCATACCTAGAAGACAAGGGGCTAGTTTGGCATGCCCCAAGAATAGAAGATAGTGGACTACTCGAAAATGTCCCATAAATAGCGGAGGGAGGGCTACTAGAAGATGACCCACACCTAGATGAATATGAAGGGCTACTTAGCATTGATTGCATAAGAGATTGTGATTGAGGAATTATGATAGATAAAGAGTTATTGGGAGATGAGAAGATAGGCCATGGATCAATAGAAGACAAATAATTTTCATCACATAATGAAGAATGGGAAGATGGAAGATTAAGAGGAGGATCAAGTTGCATGATTGAAGGCTCTTCCTCCATTTCTTGATAAAAGGAATCAACCTTTTCGTCACAATATGTAGACGTATCAAATTCTAAAGAGAATCCTTTTTGTAATCTACTTAAGGGATATCTTCATACGCACCTATAAATGCCCTTATTATTTCTTCATTATGAAAGAGATCAATCTGTATGAGTTGTTGATCGCCACCAGGAGTTTTTGGAAGAAAGAGGTTCACTCGGTGTGGAAGACTTAGAAGATGTTTGATGATGATTAATAAAAGAAGATGATGGGGGAACAAATAAGATGTGTAGCTAGATGTCTCGGGAGTATAAAAATGTGGTGTGGACCTACCTATATGATGGTATATCATTATAAACTAGTATTAAGTCCAAAGTTTGTAGATTGTGACACATGGGCTGATTTAGACATTTGATTTGAAGGAATTTGAGTCACACGAATCTTAAAAGAAGAAAGATTTATTGGGGGTGATGGATGAAGAAGTTCCCACGAAGAAGGGGAGGACCATGATTCAAGAATCACATTGGATGAATAATAAGGTTCTTCCAAAGAAAGAGAGGACCACGATTCAAGAATTGTATTAGATGTTTGATTGGAGGGATTTGGAGTTGCACGTATCTTCAAAGGAAGAAGACGTCGTTGAGGCAATTGATAAAATGGGTCTTGCAAAGAAAGGGAGGACCACGACGGGAGTCATATTAAATGTCCGATGAATAGGTTCCTACGAAGATAGGGAGGAACATGACATAAAAGTCACATTATATGACTTAGGATTTGAATTAGATGAATCGAATAGTAGTTTGGATTTGAATAGTAGTTTGGATTTGAATCATCGAGGAGTCAGAGGAAATATTTGGATTGGAATCCTTAGAAGAAGAGGAAATTTTGGATTAGAATCAAAAGAAATGTTTGGATTGGAATCCTTAGAAGAAGAGGAAATGTTTGGATTATAATCAGAATAAGAGTGCGGGGAACCTGAAAAATAATTTGGATCAAAAGTGTCCAAACCATACCACTGACTATGAGATGAAGGTGGGGAATGGGTTACCCATATGGGTTCTCTAAAGACGAGAGAACCAAACGAGGTTTAGTTGTAATGGGAATCTTTTGATTTGAATTTATAAACCTAGGTTTCGTATTTTTGTAAGTATGGGGAACTGCATGATATTCAATCATTTTTGGCACTGTTTTAAGCACAAATTTCTAGATTTAGATAGTGTGATGAAACTCCTTCAAAGGAAAGGAACTGACATGTCGATTTTGGTAGCATAAGGCCAACCAACTAGACATTTCCTAAGTATTGATATGCGTGCGTGATTTTCTAAAGAAGGTCTAAGGAAAATAGACATCGTGATGATGTAATATCAATGAGATAAAAAGGGATTGTCCTAGAAAATAAGTTTTTGAATGAATAATCACAAGGAACAATCATGGAAGTGTGAAACACAAAGCCAATCAACAAGGAAATACACCCTATGTAAATGCGTGTGCAAATTGATAGTTTGATGTAAAAATGATCAACACAATGTCAATATTTATGTCAAGCTCGAAATGAACAAGGCGTAAATATTAACAAAGGGTAGATGCAACTCCCAATCAAAGGATACCACGACAAGTTAAACAAACAATAAGGCCTGAATGTTAAAGGGAGAGGATTACAAATAAAAGCCCACGTAACCACACCAATTAGAAATGTCTATCAAGATTCACGGAGAAGTGAGATATTAGTGTCAAAGTGGTATCGAAATGACACAAACAAAGTAAGCGACACTCTTCACAATTTTGGACAATGTTTGAAGTAAAAATAAGTCAAAGTATACTAAGGATGTGCTAAAATGTGTGCATCATAACACCACAATGCAAATACTTAGATCACGTTTATGAGAAACACAACATAAGTATCTTAATTGTGTTGAGACAATGAAAACAAGGTAACACATCAAAGGGAAATCAAATGATGAATCAATCTAAACTATGATGATGATCTTGAAATCAAGATCAAGTGGCCATCAAAGATATAAGGATGCATCCATGCACTTTAGATGTTCAACAACTTCGCCACAAACATAGATGAGCATAAATGGATAAAAAAGTGGTGAACACTATCTATTGCAACACTCTCCAAATATGCTTTCTATTGCCCCAAATGGAAAACAAGAATGCAAATGTGTAGATCAAAAGATGGAAAATAACTAAGTGTTACTTGGGTAGAGCTTCGCCTAGTCCGAAGGTGAGAAATAAGCTAAGCTAAGTAAAACGTCATCCAATTTCCATGATGAAAGGAACTTAGATCCAACTTAAGTGGATTCTTTGCCTTGTTCAAAAAACAAGGTTCTGAATCCAAACAAGTTATCACTTCATGATGGCCAAGACATGATAAAGGACTAGTAAAGTGGGCCTCAAGACAAAATGGCCTCCTTAATAAGATCTCTCAACTAGGTGTTACAAAGTCATCTAAGAGCGGGCATGATTTACCCAAAAATTCACACTGACTAATTTGGGAGTATCTCAGCTTTTCCCCCTTCAAGTACAGTGGGCACTAATTACATCCATCATGTACTCTTGCTAGGGTTGCGATACGGACAACTTTGTAATGCTAACTCACAAGGAAAACTAGTCAAGTGGGTAAGCAAGGCACTTCCTATTTCATCCACAAGGTTACATAGCGGTGGACTACTTTAGGGTTCCTGGTACTACCCCATTGTTGTAGCTTAAGGAATTATGCCAAAGGGGTTATATTCAGTTGAGAAGATAGGAACGTACCCTTTTCCAAATCCTGCATTACGGTGTTTTGAATATGGTGTTCTTTTTATCTTATTTAATTTGATGCGCTTTTCTTGAACACCTTTTGGCAACCTGTATAACAATTGTATTAGTAGTTTTGAATTTCTTTTGATTCCACCTTTCTTTAACAATCGTTTGTGGTTCTACACAACAGATTAGTAATTTTCCATAAAAATACTAAAGGGGATAAAACATCATTTCTGATTCTCAAGATCATCCTAAGACATAAGAGAAGAGCATACATGACGTAGAATCCAAATATGAAATAAAAAATGGAAAAAAATTAGTTCAAATGAAGTATTTTTTCTTTTTAACAAACTTTGACATTCATTCTTTTAAGAAAAAACATTTTTCAAAACAAAAAGAGACATATAAATCATTTCTAATTCCCAAGATCACCTAAAAGGTGTGGGGGATGAGCATACACGAATCTAATCTCACGATTAATCATGAAATGTTTATTAACATTTTAAACAAGTCAAATCACCATCAAACATGTAAAAACACCCTAAAAATAGAATTTATATTCAAAATAAAACTTGCAAGGTGTTAGAACATCAAAGACCAAATTTTCTAAAGCATTTATACATGTTAGAAATGAGTAGTTTAATAAAAATGAAAACCTTAAATTTTTGGTAACTTAAAACCCAAAATTTATGTTTCCATTGTGTATTTCACTTAAATACCTTCCAAATCAACAAAAACAGAGTTGTTTCAAGTTTGGGAGCAAAATTTATGGCCATTAGAAGATTACTAATGATGCTTGCACCAAGGTTAGGGTGCCTGCGCCACTCTAAGTGTACATGTACCACTATAAGTGTACATGTTCCACTATTAGTGTACCTAAAGAAGCTGTTAGTGTACTGCGCCATTTTTAGTGTACCTAAGCCACAATCAGTGTACCTACACCATGGATTTGGTGTATGTGCACCTCTGTCAAAAAAATGACAGTCAGAGTTGTACCTATACACACAGAATGGTATGTGTGCTCCCTTTCCTGTAGGTGGCTAAAAAAACATGGGATTTTTCAAAAATAATCTCAAAAATATCAAAATTTTATTGATTTGGTTCAATTTTGGCAGCACTTCACCTCCTTTGATCCTACAAAGAGCACAAAAACAAGACAAACCTAGCTTAACTAGTTAGGAAACCTGATTTTAGCCATTAATACAAGAAAGGTTAGTGAAATCAAAAACTTGAAACTAATCTAAAAAAATTGAAAAATTAATCTAGAAAGCTTGAAACTAATCTAGAAAGATTGAAACTAAAAAAATAGAAACTAAAACAAAAAGCTTCAAAGTGACTCCATTAATGGAGGATGGACAAAGTGTCCCACCAGGCGTGCCAAATGTGTGCAATGGAAAGTTGCAAAAGCTATGGAATGAGGCTAAAGAACCTCAAAGCTTTGCTAACTCATCCATGCACCATGAGATTAGAGCTAAACCAGAGAAAATAACATGCAAACATTATAACTTTGACAAAAACATCAAAAACTAACATGTATACTACTCTCTACTCTATGAAAGCTTAATGAAAGTGAACCTAGTTAAATTCTAGGCAATCAAATTATGTGTTTTTACTCCAAAACATAGTGAAGAGATCTCTCCAAGTTGGCTACATGGCCAAGCTTTAGATCTTCCCTTACTAACTATATTTGGAAGGGATGGATACAAGATGGGGGAGCTCTTAACAATGGAGTATGGCCAAGATCCAAATGTTCTATAGCTTAAAGCTATCACAAATGATTTCTAATGCCAATATCTCCAAATGTGAGAAAGATTTTTCTATGTAAACAAGGTGTGTGTTTGAGAGGGAGGGGTGACCCTTCTATTTATAGTTTTTCACTTAAGAGAGTTAAAAATTTGGGTGCATGTGGGATTAAAGCTCAAAAAGCAATTTTAGATTAGATTAGGATAAACATGCTTTAGGCTTAGTTAAGCTTGGTTTAGGCTAGTTAAACTTTATTAGCAAGTGATTAGAGACTCATTGAGAGTTGGGAGGGGTCTGGATAATCAATTGTGACTGATAGATAGCCTACGAAGCTAATAGAAGTGGTCTAGAGAGAACTAGGGAGGTTTTGAATGGTCAAAAGGAGGAATTTTTAGCTAATAAGAGAGATATTAGCCAAATAAGTTGATTATAGGAGGAATACGACCGAGAAGGTGTCGTAAATGGGCATCCGAGAGTGGAGCAAAGATGGGTTGATTAACGAAGTGTCATAAATTGGTTATATTGGAGGAAATGCTAAGTGTAAGCATATTTTAGGTGTCTATAGGATGTTACATGTGATCATAAGAAATTTTTTTGCAATGTAGGCTTAGTTGTCATGTTTTAAAATTTGAAAATTTAGGCTATTCATTTTACATGACAACACCTTATAATCTACTTTGGGTAAAGATATCTGTGATTTATTAATAATTTATATCATCTCATTATGCGGGTTACCATCTACACTTATTTTAATAAAAATGTCTCCTCTTTCAAACATTAGTTGTATAATAAATTTTGTTCCAAATTTAAGACCAAGAATACATTCTCCACACCTTATTACCTTCAAGGTAATAAACAAGCTGATGAAACTAATACAAAGATTTTTTTTTTTAAAGTAAGACAATCACCAAGCATGGGGAAGATTGAAAAAAATATAAGTACAAGTGTTCACATATTAAATATGGTGACCTCATATGCCCTTTTTATAAAACTAAATTAGTGCTACTTTTAGATTTGGAAATTAAATATTTATGAGTCTCTATATAAAATAAACTCAAAGATAATGATTATTGTGAAAATTGGATATAGAAAATAGAAATACTTGATGTCACGTACATACTAGATATGGAACATTTAAGGTCTTATCAATACCGGGCCAAAAAAGAATACAATAAAAAATTTAGAATCATGAATTTCAATTCAAGGACCTTGTCTTAAAATAGAATCAAAAGAATACCAATGCAACTCTTGAACTACAAGGAAAGTTCAAGCCTAATTGGTTAGGCCTTTATGTTGTTGCTGAAAATATGGGTATAAGAGTTTATCATTTGACAATAGTAAAAGGTAAGCCCATGAAGAACCCTATGAAAATTATGTAATTACCAAATTATCATAAAATACACAAAATATAAATATGATAAAAAATAAAAAAATAAAATATTTTAAAACAAAAAAACTAGGACTTGAGAATTAATTGAGCTACTATTTTTCTATTATACATATGTTATGTATCACATTATTTGGTAGATATCATACTCTATTTTTCTATACACACATGCATTTCACATGTTATGTGAGCATGATGTAGGATACAAAGGGTCATATATGGCTTTCAAATGTATGACTTTATGTTTTCCAGTGACCTTATCTTATTGGGGCATATTTCTATATATATCACATTATACAAGGTTATATATTTCTATACTATTTCACAACTCTTTTTATATATATATATATATATAATTTCTCATGTTTATGTATTAGGTTTTGATTTTCTTCTACCAGGATTTGAAACTAAAACATATGGATTATAAAGACTAATGTCTTTTGTCCTATGCACCTCTCTAAATTTTTACTTTCTTACACAATTGATGTGGGGCATAACTTTTGGAGACCATAACTTTTGATATGACCATTGGTTTGTCTTGAAATTTTACAAGGTGGTAGATATACATTAGCACTATGCTAAGGTAAAATTTTATTGGAAGGTTGTGGCCATTTTGACACATTTTTGGGCCCGGATTCCTTCATCTAGTGACCTCAAATTGGCGTCGATTGCTTTTTTTACTTTTGACTAGGTCTTAGAACTTTAATAAATTTTGTTGTACTTATTAGAATAAGTCAAAAATTCATGTGAGAATTAATTTATGAAGTCATATTTGGCATGAAAATTTTGGGGGCCATCTAAGTTGTTTTTCTAGGTAAATTTTGGCATTTTAGGTTTTTAGTGTAGATGTGAAATAAAAGGAGGATTGTAATGATGTAAAAAAATTTAGTGTGGATTCCACAATGAGAAGAAAGATATTTTAAAACTATTGGTTTTTATTTACAAATATTTTATGTGTGTTTTGGAGGTATTTCAACCTCTTGTAGCTGGATTCACATCAATTGGTATCGTAGCCGGATTCGATCTTGCGAGAAATAGTTAAGGTAGCATATTAAATTTTTGTGTAATGTTTTACTCTATTTTATATAATCATGGATATACACGGGAGGGGAGGTTATGCCTAGAGGAATAGGCATATGCAGGAGCTATAGAGATAAGTTACTGAGCTCACAAGAGAAGTTACCCACCTTAGAAGGAGACATGTAAATGGGGATGCAAACCTAGATAGTGATACTAAAGAAGTACCTCCATTAATGAATGAAGGAGGAGATGAAGAATAAAATGAGAGAGATTAAAAACATTGAATGAGAGGCCATTTTAGGAGATATTGATCCAGGATTTAGAGGGAAAAAATGACGGCATCAAGATTAACTTTCCGATTATGGTGGAGGGTTACGACCAGAAGAGTTGATTGACTGGTTGAATCACATGGAAAAATTATTTGAGTGGAAAACCCTTTCAGAGGAGAAGAAGGTTAAGTTTTCATGCACTAAGTTGGCTGGACATGCATTGATCTGGTGGGATCACCTATAAAATGAAAGATAAAGGAATGGAAAGGGAATGATTCAAAACTGGACTAAAATGGTAAAGAAGTTGAAAGAAATATTTCTTCTTGTAGATTATGCTCAGACACTCTTTCAAAGGTTCCAAAACCTAAGACAGAAGGATCTCATCATTGAGGATTATACCAATGAATTTTACAAGTTGTCAATTAGGGTTAAACTAGGAGAGTCGAAGAAAGAAAGAAGGCTACACGGTATATAAATGGATTGAGTTACACCATACAAGATGATCTAAGTATGCTCCGGATCCATATCTTGGATGATGCTTATTAAATTACATTAAGGGCAGAAGAAAAGAACAAGAGGAATAATTTTAGAAGAGGTATGAAAAGAGGGCCATCATCATCACCAATGAGAGGCATAGGTATATTTGAATCTACAAAAGGTGAATCCTCTAATGCAGAAGGGCATGAAGATTTTGGTCAAATCCGTGGTAACTACCAAAGAGGTAGGGGTTTTCAGAGGGGAATAGGTTACAATGGAGGACGACTGAAATAGATCCCAAAGGTAATATACATGTTCCAAGTGTGGTGAAAGGGTCATAGAGCCTTTAAATGTTTGCACTATCCTACATGTAAGATAGATGGCAAGGAGAACAACCACGAGTAAATTTGGTTGAAGCTGAAGAGGAAGAAGAAATGGAGGTTGCTGCAGACTTGGGTGAAACCCTCATGATAAGGAGGATGATTATTTTCCCAAGGAAAGAGAAGGAATAGGATGCTACTGGTGTTTATTTTTGGTTGTGAAAAAATATATTTTGAACAAGATGCACCTCTGGAGGAAAGGTATGTAAAATTATTATTGATGATGGTAGTTGTGAAACTATGGTTTTGAGTGTGATGGTTGATAAAATCAATCGAAATGTGAGAAGCACCCATATTGCTATCGTATATCATGGTTTGAGAAAGGGAATGAGGTAACCATATACAAAAGATGCCTTATAAAGTTTTCAATTGGGAATACCTACAAGGATGAGGTATGGTGTGATGTTATCCCAATGGATGCATGCAATATATTACTAGGGAGGCCTTGGCAATACGATAGGAAGGTTACACATGGTGGAGGAAAAAATACATATAGTTTTTGGAAGGATGGTGTAAAGGTTGTCTTGTTACCCTTAAAGGAAGAAGAGAAGAGTGAGGGATTCTTGGCTATTAAAGAGTTTGTTACGGAAATGGAAGAAGTTGGTGGTGTTATGTAATGATGTCAAAGAAGGTGGAAATAAAGAAATTTAATATACCTCTCTTTGTAGAAAAGGTATTAATAGAATACAAATATTTCATACCATATGAGCTACCAGATGGGTTACCTCCAAAGAAAGATATTCAACACCATATTTATTTGATCCTAGGATTGACCCTTCCAACCCAAGCAACCTATCGATTAGTTCAACATAGAGTGAAGAGTTGAATAAACAAGTCATAGATCTAATACGAAAGGATTAGTGAGAGAAATAATGAGTCCATGTACAACCCCAACCCTATTGACTCCAAAAAGATAGAGACTAGAGAATGTGTGTAGATAGTAGGGCCATAAATAAGATCAAAATTAAGTATCAGTTCCCAATTCCAAGATTGGATGATATGATGGATTTTCTAGCTCGATCTGATATATTAGCAACATTGACTGAAGAGTGGGTACTACAAGATTCGGATCCATGAAGGGGATGAATGGAAAATGAATTTCAAAACAAAAGAAGGGTTATACGAGTGGATGGTGATGCCATTTGGGCTATCTAATTCACCCAGTACATTCATGAGGCTGATGAATAGAGTACTCTAAGAATACAATGGTAAGTTTTTTTGTCTATTTTGATGATATTCGATATTTAGTAAGACAGTGGAAGAACACTTGTTACATATGAAATTGGTGTTAGACTTGTTACGTAAAGAGAGTCTATATGCAAATTTAAATAAGTGTAGATTTCTTCATAAGAGTCTGGTTTTTTTGGGGTTTGTGATATCAGAGGATGGAGTGAGGATGGATGAGGAAAAAGTAAAGGTAATTTTGGAATGGCCTATTCCAAAGAATGTGACAGAGGTTCATAGTTTTCATGGATTGAATTTTTTTATAGGAAGTTCATAAGGAATTTCAGTAGCATTGCTGCACCCATAACAAAGTGTACAAAAGGGAGGGATTATGTATGGACTAAGGAAGCAAGAAATAGTTTTGAATTTTTGAAGAAGAAACTTTTGAATTTTTTAAGAAGAAAGTGTCAGAAGCACCTGTTTTGGTATTTCCATATTTTAGTAAGGTCTTCGAGGTTGACTGTGATGCCTCACATGTCGGGATTGGAGTTGTATTGAGTCAAGAAGGATGACCTATAGTATTCTTTAGTGAAAATATAAATGAAGTTAGGAGGAAATATTTTACTTATGATGTGGAATTTTATGCTATTGTTTAGGAATTAAGGCACTGGAGACATTACTTGGTAGCAAAGGAATTTGTACTATTCACTGACCATGAAGCATTGAGGTATGTAAACACACAAAAGAAACTAAATAGTAGGCATGTAAAATGGGTTTAATTTTTGCAAGAATATACTTTTGTCTTAAAGCATAAGTCGGGTAAGGTAATCAAGTTGTTGATGCCTTGAGTCGGCGTGTAGCACTTTTGACAACAATGGAAAATGAAGTAGTAGGGTTTGGGGTAGTTAAGGAATTATATGAAGGTGATCCAAATTTTGGTGATGTTTTGAGAAAAATTAAGGATCGTACATTAGGTAGCGGTTCTTTTGATTATTTGATGCAGGATGGTTATTTGTTCAAGGGGAAACAATTGTGCATCCTTTTTGGTTCAATGAGAGAAAATATTATAAGAGAGTTGCATAGTGGGGGGTTGGCTAGACACTTTGGTATAAGACAATTTATCTTGTTGTAGATAAGTATTATTGGCCAAAGGTAAAGAGGGAAATAAGTAGGATTGTAGAAAGATGTAGAGTGTGCCAAATGGCTAAGGGTCATGCACAAAATAATGGGTTGTATATTCCATTACCTATCCCTATAGGGCCATGGGTTGATTTTAGTATGGATTTCATGTTAGGAATTCCTAACACACAATGAGGGAATGATTCTATATTTTTGTGGTTGATAGATTATCTAAGATGGAACATTTCATTTCTTGTAAAACAACTAATGATGCTTCCAGAGTTGCAGATTTGTTTTTCGAAGTGGTTAGATTGCATGGAGTTCCAAGAATGATCACTTCAGATTGGGACATAGTTTTTGAGTCACTTTTGGAAGACTCGTGGAGGAAAATGGGGACACAGCTACAGTTTAGTAGTGCATATCACCCCCAGAATGATGGGAAAATAGAAGTAGTGAACAGAAGCTTGGGAAATCTCTTACGTTGCATAGTTGGAGAAAATCCAAAATAATGGGACTTGGCTTTACCACAAGCTAAGTTTTCATATAATAGCTCCCTAAAAAGCTCAATAGGAGGTATCCTTTATAAATAGTATACGGTAGGAATCCTAAGGGGTTCTAGATCTAATTGTGCTACCAATAAAACTAGTGATGATGTAGAAGCATTTACAGAACACATTCTATAACTACAGGATGAAGTGAGGGAAAAGCTAAAAGTGAGTAATGAAAAATATAAAGTAGTTGCAGATGCCAGTAGGAGAGTAAGTGTATTTGAAGAAGGAGATATGGTGATGGTTCATATTAGAAAGGAGATGTTTCTAAAAGGGACATATAATAAACTCAAGTATAAGAAGATTGGGTCGTGTAGGATTTTGAAGAAAATGAGTGATAATGCCTACAAGGTGGAGCTACCTGACAACTTTTCTATCTCACCATTTTTTAATGTTTCTGACTTATATAAGTTTCTAGGTCATGATAAAAATGTTGTGGAGGAAGAAATAAATTGGGAGCAATAGATGCCAAAGAAGAAAAAGGAAAGGGTAATGTGTGTCTTGGACCAAAAGACAATCACTACTAGACATGGGAGCTACAACAGATATTTGGTACAATGGGAAGGTTTGCAAAAGGAAGAAAATACTTGGATTCCTGAGTGGGAATTGAAGAATATTGATAGTGCAAAATTAGATGAATTTTGTCAACTGAATTCGTAGGAGCTGAATTCTTTTTAACCAGGGAGAATAATATGGGGGCATAACTTGCGAAGACTACAACTTTTGATCTGACCATTGGATTGTCTTAAAATTTTACAGGGTGGTAGATATAAATTATTACTATACTGGGGTAAAATTTTCTTACAAGGTTATGGCCATTTTGACACATTTTCGGGCCTGGATTCCTTCATCTAGTGGCCTCAAATTGGTTCCGATTGTTTTTTTCACTTTTGACTAGGTCTTAGAACTTTAATAACTTTTGTTTTACTTGTTAGAATAAGTCAAAATTTCATGTGAGCCTTAATTTATGAATGCATATTCTGCACAAAAATTTTGGGGACCATCGAGTTGTTTTCCTGTAGGTAATTTTTGGCATTTTAGGTTTTTAGTGTAGACGTGAAATAAAAGGAGGATTGTAATGATGTAAAAGAATCGGTGTGGATTCTAGAATAAGAAGAAAGCTATTTTAAAACTCCTGGTTTTTATTTACAAAGATTTTATGTGTGTTTTGTAGGTATTTCAACCTCTTGCAACTAGATTCACATCAACAATGAATTTGGTATTACTTGTCTCTTACATGTATCCCTTAGTATTTTTATGTGTGTGATGAAATAGTTCCCTTTGTTTGCGGGATCAATATTTTTTCTTGTGTGTCCCTTGGCCCTTATTTACTTGTATGACACTCTTATGTCCCTTATATGTAACCTCTTGACCTTTTGTGTGGTATTATATGTGAATATTATGTGTTTGTCTAGTGTTCTTGTTATTTTTATACTTATTTCCATTATAAATATCATTTGTCCCTATACTTTGGTGATATTTTTCATATCATCCATGCTTTTACAAGATGGTTTTTATATAAACTGGTAGTATATGGTTATTCTACGCACATGATTATATGATCTTACTCACTTATATCTTCCTCTAAATGACATGGTATAATTTTTTTTTCTTATGAGACAAATGATCTATAATATATATCTCTTTCATAAAAAGAGTGTGCATTTAGTTGGTTTATAATAGAAACATAAGATAGAAAGATGAAATACAAGATACAAAATATGGTGAACTAAGGTACATGTACAAAATTAAATATTAAAAATAGTTTCAAGAAAGGATTTGATTATGGAAAAAACCATCAAAATTGGATAAGATTGAATTCCAATTTCAGTCTTTACCTACTAATTTTTTATATTATAGTTTTGACAATCGATTTCATTATTTTCAAAATAAAAAGGATACATAAAGGTTTAGATAGTGAATCAAAAGCAATGATACAAAATTTACATTTATATTATGTTTTGCTATGAATACAAGGGGCATGATGCTAGTTTATGGTCTAATTTGATTACATATATAATTTACAAATATCGTATGACACAATTCTCCTCCTTCAAAATTCAATATTATCAATTATGGGGCATTAATATCTTTCGTTCCCTTTTTTTATGAAAAATGATCAATTATTATGAGTATGATGGAGGAATCATTATACTTCATTATTTTTCAATCATGAAAACTAGGAATCTACATCCATTTGCAATGGTGTGGTTTAGTTGTAACACATAATTTACATTGAGCTTAGTGATACCCATCAGCCTTTTCACCATTTCTAGTGAACCCATGATGGTTTCCTATTTTTGAGTGGTATATTATGTATTACTCCTTGAATCATGAGTATTGGATTTACTATGCCCCCAACCTCATTGTCTAGTTTTGGATTTTTAAATTGGGGATTGATCACCTCGATTCTCTAATTGTTTGACAATAATATCCTTCTCCACATTCCTCATTGCATAAGACAATCCAAGTGATTCACTAAGAAGCCTCAATATTCATAGGTAAAATTGATTTCTAAACATACACATATACTCCTTCCTTACTCTCTCATTTAGTTTAAATTTCAATACTCGAGTTAAGTTTAAATTTTTATAATATAAATATTGAATACACTCTTATTGTTCATGTTTCTCTTTGGATGCCTCTCAATCATTGAACCATTTAATAAAAAAAAAAAGTGTGTCTACAAAATCATGTGCGTATTTCCTTTAACTTGAAATTTTCATTCAGTAGACTAATGGGGGATTTAGACACCAAAAATTGGTCATTTGGAATTTTATAATATTGGTTTTGTCTTATATCAATTATATAGGACTTATATACATAAACTAAGATTAAATACACCATATCACCTAATTTAAGGCTTGTAATTCATACATATACTATTCAATCACTTACATGAACACCTATATCAGTTAAAAATACCTTATACCTCTTGCACACATTTCTCCAAATAATTGTTTCAACACTCAACCCTATAGGAATAAATTTTCCAATAGGGATAAGATAAGTTTTCGATCTTATGCCCTTCCAAAAAAATACCATCCTTAGCCATATAATAGTAAAATTTGTAAACTAATATAGTTTTATTAGTTAGCATTTTAAATCTATGTTATCTTTGGTGTCAAAAATTAACATTAGAGTATAAATATAATGTATACCCCTCTCATTTACTCACTTGGCATATACTTAGCAACAATTTGTCTTCAAAAGAGAAAGATCAATAAAGCTACCTTGTTATTCCCCATTATAAGATCATAAACTAGGAGAAACTTGTAATTAGGTGCAATGCACTCCAAAATAAGTGAAGATATTTGAAAACCAAGTCAAATAAAGTACAATCAATTATTAAAGACTCAAATAGTATTTACAATTGCACTTGCATTAGGTTGGATAACTAAATTTTGGTTTGAGTTTTGCATGGGTGAAATATAAGTAGTGCGAGGTTAACACAACCAGAACATGTAAGCATTGAGTAATCAAATGTTAAAATGTAGAGTAGAGTGATATGAATATGTATAAACTAAAATAGAGGAAAAGAGAGCATTGAGATAACCTAGAATTCACCAGATGACACCCTAGATGCACTGGCACATCACTCAGCCTACATTGAGTGCTCACCTGAAGTGCACAAAGGTACCAGGTACCTCTTTAGGGTTGTTGTAACAAAATGTTAACATGATGAAGACTTAAATCATATAGATCCATAACTAATACATCATTGTATAGTGCATGATAGATCTAGATCTAGGAAAGAATAGGTTTGAACAATAATCATGATAGAAATAAGAACATGCACTACCCATTTACAAACAGGAATGACACTTAGGTTCATTCAATATCTTCCATCTCTTAATTATCACAATAACATAGAAGCTTCTTACAATACTGGCAATCTATGCCAATGCACTCATGGATCTAATATGGTAATCAAAAAACATGCACACTATGTTATCTATCTCTCTATATTCATCATCCTACTAGGTAATTCACTACATATATATAGGGTGGGGACTTTCCCTTCACCACTTATCTATCCCAAAAATAGGTTGCATGTTATTAATAACCACGTGCCATTTTCATCCATAGCCACACATGTAAGTGTGCTATCTATAGACTACTAATAATTAACTAAGGTAACAATCTTATTCTTATACCATCTCCATGCAAAAGCTCTTGAATCCAATCCTCTAGAAATAGATAATGTGTGGTGTGCACGTCTCTACATCATTGGTGTGTTCTACATGCTATCTTCTAAAAATATATCTTCATGCCCAAAAACGGCTAAGTCCTAAATGCTGACTTCTCCTATGCATGTGGGTTCTTCCTATTCTTTGCATCCTTGAACTTGGCCTATTTTTCTACGTGGACTTCTTGTGTGATTTCTGTCAAGTATTCTCTAATCAACATTACCCCACACTAATCTCATTGTCACCCCAACAATGGGTATCTCCAAAAACATTGTTTAATAGAAAGAATCAGAAAGAATTTGAATAAATAAAGAATGATTTTATTTGGCAACCTCATTTGTCTCATCTTGAAGGATCAACTCTAGATACTCTTCTTTTATTTCAGCCTCTAAGGCCTGCCACTTAGTGAGAGCCTTCTTTGCTTTCTCTGGAATGTCCACAATGATGGACTCAAGCTCATCCTTCACAATTTCCCCTTTTTCATTCTGCAAGACCAACATAATGTTGGACATTGCAGTCATCCTTCCCTCCAGTACATCCATTTTTTTTGTGTGGCGAGTTTCCAAAATCATTCAATATTTCCTTGTGCATCTCTTGTGTTGTTATTGGGGCCTCGTGCTTTTATTTTACAATAGTTAACCTTTCTGTGTGGCCCAAGGTATCATCCCTCATAGCCTTCTAGACTTCATTATCTTCTTCTAGAGTCTTTACCTTGATTAGCACCTCTGGAGTTGTGCATATATTTAAGGCATGATCCATATTTTTAATTCTTCTTGAAGCGCTTGCAGTAGTCCATCATATGATGCAACCTTTCTAACTACTGTAGCCTTTTCCCTTTCTACCTCTTGTGTTGGATCCTTTAGCTGGCATATGTAGAGGTTCATCTTCAAGCACTAGGTCTACTAAGGTACTTACATAGTGTATCACCGAAGGAAATGTCTTTGGTACCTTTGGTTCTAGGTATGGCCTAGCCTTCAAGACAATATCACCAATTTCCTCTACAAGGCTGACAAATACAACATTTTTCTTGTTCCAAGTCTCTTTCCTATGTTAGGCATGCTATTTCCCCATCCTTGGTTTTAATATCTTTCTGAGTGCCCTAATTGTGGTAGCCTTATCCATATTGCACCTCGCCACTTCTGTTGAGACTTTGACCAATGCGTTGCTCACTTGTTCATCTGACATGACAGTAGGCTTTACTATCATATGTCTAGCTTGGGGTGCCTTCTTCAGCCATCTCAACACACATGATTCCTCACATACATAAAATTTAGGCTCATCCATGTGGGTGTGCATTGACCATGATAGTTACTTTTGAGTGTGCACAATCACCATATCCTCATCCATTAGCTCCCAGCCAAATAAATCCTTCTGTGCTATCGTGCTCTAGAAGCGGGTGTGAAAAATATTTCTTGTGTCCTCAAGCATATCCAATGAGTGGTGCACTATGTTCTCCACTCATTCTCTTTGTCCTTGGCCCTTTTGGAACTTGAGCTTCAAGGTTAGGAGTCTGCGTAGTATCTTGAGTAGTCTCATGTGTGGTTTTAGATGTTTCCTTCTCTCCTTCTTCTCCGTCTTTCATCTCTTCATCTTTTGGCTCTTCTTCTTGCTCAAGTGGAGTAGGAGATCTGGCATGCTCTCCTCTCGATCCTTCAGCCTCTTCATCTAACTTCAACTTCCTTCTCCTTTTTGGCTCAGTGGACTCCTTGTGTGGAGAGAGATGAGGTGATCTCCTTACCATTTGTGGGGTTCCACCTTGAGTCCTTATGCGTCTGAATACTTTCTTGAACCTATTCTCTCCCTGTTCTACCCTTGTATCATCTTCTTCATCTTGCCCCTATGGTGGAGTAGTGGTGCACTTTGATTCCTTCCTATCTGAAGGTTTCCTTCTTCTATGCTCCAAGCCACCACTATCTTCATGCTCTTCTTCTTCATCTTCTACTCAATAAGCTTCTATGGGATTCGGTGCTAGTATGTTCTCCATTATATGTTGACCTTCCAGAGACCCTAGGAGCGTGAACTCATTCTCCACATACTTATTGTTTTCCATTTTGGGATTCAGCTGAAGGTACACTAGTGCTACCCCAATATCTCTAATAGCTAGAATCATGGGCTTAATTCTTAATACTTCTAAAATTATCCTCTCAATATATGCACTTCACCTTGGATACACATATTTCTTTCTCAAGGTGTGGTAGTCACTGATCTACCTTCTTTGCACTAAATTCTAGGCGGCACATGTTTGAATATGTGTGGGTGGTGTTTGAAAGAACCTCATTGTGAAAGCATAGGAAATTTACACCAAGGGCTCCAAGATCCATCTTTCATTGGGAAGCGCATGATGCAGAAATGCTAATATATAGAAAACTAGACTTGTTTCCCTATTACCGAAGGTAGGTCCTTCGGGATGCGCCACTCTTCTTCAAAGGCTATGTGGAGCCTGTCATACCATTTCTCTACTCTTTGCTTGACATCATCTGTCATGGACCCTTTACATAGGTACTTGTTGAACCTTTCAGCTGGTGACTTATTCTCCATGGGGTATTCCCATATCTTATCCTTGATGTCATCGGTACTCCAATCTCCATGAATACCAGTGATAATAGAACAACTCCAAAGCTTATTTTTCCTCCCGTGTGCACTTCCTCAACTATCTATTCTGTAATGTAGCCTGCAATATTGTAGACTACTCCTTCTGACATCCACTTTACAACATACAGCCATAGTGTGTTTACCTTTGACCACCTCTCCTGGTCATTCAACTTTGTAACAAGATGTTTTTGCTTGTACAACTAGACAATTCTTTAGTTTATCAATGTCCATATGGCACATGAGACCCTTCAAGTATCCCAACTCCTTCCTGGTTTCTAGAATCATGCGTTATCTGTTAGTTCGGTGTGTTGGTACCCGATTTAATATCCTTCACAACTTGAGTAGAATCATGAATTTTACAAGACACTCAGAGGTAGATAAATGATTTATATATCATTTTAGTAGCAGGGAAGCAATTTATCGACTTGTTAGCACTTAGGCTTTGAAGAACTGGGTATCACCTTGAAAGGATTTTGATCTAATCCTCATTATTTTATGTTGTGCATTTCAACCAAGGTAAGATAACCTATATTGTAACCTATGTTTTGTGAAGGAGGTGGAGATATCCTTATACTATGCATATTGTATGGAGATGGCCTTGGGAAAACATGATCAATTTTCCATTATTCAAACTCAATAGATTTGTCACTACTAAATGATGGAAATGCTTTCAAGAAAAGGCTGAGGCTACTAGAGACATGGTATGATCCTGACTTGCTTTATGAATTTTTGTAAATGGATTATATTCTTTTATTGATACACAATGCAATGTAGAGGTAGTATGGGGTGGGATTAGTTATTCTGAATGAATTTTTGGTGGGAGATTTTAGACAAGACTAACCAGAATTTTCCAAATTATTTGAGGACCTTTGTAAGACCCACACAATAGAATGTTTCAAAATGGTTGAGATACTCTTTTAACTAGGATATGTGCACCAAATGGAAGCCCAGATCTGCACTCTTCCACACAATCTTTGATAACTTGCCACAAAATCTTGAAGCAGATGAACCAACAAAGCATCCAGAAATCTCTATTTTATCATGACCTAAGGTGCACCCAAAGGTTTACAACAATCTCAAAATTCAAGGAAGGTAAAGTGATTTTAAATCTATTTATCTCTTTATCAGATGAAAGATCTTCTAAATGTGAGATTGCAGATGCCACTAAACTATCAACAAGAAATGAGACCATGTATGATCAAAAGATTTTTCAAACACAAGACTGTAATAGGAGCAAGAAACACAAATTAAAAACATTTTGGAACATAAGTGCATGCAAATTTTTCCAAGAGACAACACAAAATAATCCAAAAATGATCAAATTTATCAGCAGGGGAATGTTATAAAAACAATCTTAGAGCTTGTTGATGGATTTACAACTGAAACCAACTCAACATGATACAAATCTGATGTAAAAAGGAATTAGAAATGGTTCTCAAGAGGTTTCTCAGAGAATGGGATTCTTCCCATATTTTCCCATGAATTTCTAAGTTTCTCTGACCTTTTGCATGTCTCAAAACATGCATTATATAACTTTTAATTACATTTGATCCTTCTTTCCCAAGAAAAGAATATGCCCAACATCAATTTTGTTACAATAATTCCTCATGATTCACTAAAAATGACATTTAACAGATTCACAACAAAAAATTCCAAGTGTTTAAAAAGGTTGAATCATTACAAATATTTAGATCATTATCCTTCCTAGAGGCACGTTTTTCATCATCAATGCATGTAGATGCCTTTCCACTCATCATTTCACCTTTTCACCTTTTAAAACTACCTCTGCAACTTTCAAATTTGACATTTCACATGTTTGGACGGATTAGGGAAAAATTTCATTTCAAAAACATCTCAGATCTACAAATTAAGCCATGAAAGTGATCCCAATGATCCTGGAAGGCCCAAATGACATGGAATCACCAAAAATTTGATGCAAAATTCACAATTCCAAGTTTCCGGAGCTCCCATGGTGGCCAAAATGGTGCAACGTACAAGAACCGTTGATCTACCTTCAACTTTAAATCCTAGCCCTCCACGTGGAAAATGTGAATCAAAAATAAGCTTGGGTTACTTTTTCAATTTTTAAATAAAGCCAGACATGTGGTGCAATGTGATTAGATTGGGCCTAGGGTCAAAATTTATCATTTTATAACCTTTTGAAAAATTGGAAAAAAATTCCATCTTTCCCCGCCTCCTTGGGCCTGCCACGTGTCCACAATGTAAATCCCAATGAAACCACGGGACAATTCTGCACATTTTACCTCCTTTTGAAAAAGGAAAAATTTCCCCAAAACCTTCGTGGCCCGCACACCCGATTTCTCCCTTGCCACATGTCACTTGATGATTCACCATGGGGCCATGTCTCTCTTTTTTCCATCATACCTCCTTCGCAAAAATTGAAAACTTCAAAACTCACCGGTGGCCTGCACTCTCCTTTGACTTTCAAAATTGGCCATGTGTCACACCTAGATTGGTTGTAGAACTTCGGCCCAAGTTTTGACTTTGATCCATTTGAAGTTAAAACTTCAAAGTCACCAAGAAATCTGCCCCCCATTCTAACTTCTCATGGACATGTGTCCACCTGTGATTGGCCATGGGGCCACACTCCAAAATTTCACCTTAGCTTTTTCTACCAAAAGGGAAAAATTTCCTTCTACCTCCGGCAGCCCACACTCTCCTCTGCGCCTACCACGTGTCCATCCCTCACTCCATTACGGACTGTGGGCCTTTCCACACCCTTTTTCCCTTCGCTAAAAATGGAAAAAAATGCCTAAGTTCCCCACCCACCTTCCATTCCACCTTGGCACAAGAACATGACACGTGTCCCTCCTTTGGGACACCGGGGTTGTGGGGAAAAAATGTGAAATTTTCCAAAGGCCAAAAAATGTTAAGTTTTTATAGAAAACCCACCGATCCTTGCCCAACCAGAAGTGGCCACGTAGGAGGATAATTTTGAGCTTAATTTTGATGGGAAAATGACACCCGTATGACCGTAAAAAAACATAGAATTTTCCAAGGATGCCGAATTCGATTTTTCTCCAAGGATGGACATTTTTTTGAATTAGAACCAGATAAAACATGATTCTCGAGCATTTCTCAACCTTGGGATTGGATTTTTGAATACATACAAGTATGAATCGATCAATTTTTCCTTTTTCATGATCGGGCAAAAGGGAAGAAATGGCATAGCCCACAGATTTGGAAAAATTAGGGCATAGAACATGGAAAACTTGGGTGTTTCTTCACAAATGAGGCATGGAAAATGATTTTCAAATGGCCTAGGGCATGGAAACAAAAAAATTCATCCCATCCATTCAAACTATAGAAAATGTTTCAGGAAATGCAGAGTGAAAGGAAAATTAGGGAAAAATAATAGAGGATCAAAATGGACACCAACATAGTGTTTATATCCTCTCTTGTGGCCTTCAAACCTGTCATTGTGGAGATCAACATAGATGAGATTCTGACTCTATGTCCTACAAAGTAGAAAAAGTCCTCATGTACTCTGCTCATGAGCCATTGGTATAAAGGCTCATACTTCCTGAAATATGGAAGCTCATATAATTGGTAGACTCCAATTATTTTCAGAAGTTTCTCACCTGCATCATCATAAACCGGCATGTCATATGTCGTAAAAATTTTGTCTTCTTTAAGGCGGGGTATCGAGTTCCTTTTTGTTCTCTGTGGTCCTATGGTTATACTCGCTCACTTTTATTTTTCTTATATGTGAATCCCACTCTTGGATAACTATGATGCCCTCTGGATATTGCATTTCTAAAAAATTACTTTCAGGTGCTATCTCTTCCTCCTCTACAACTACCTTTTCTTCCCCTTTGTTCCCGTTGTAGTTATTTTCTTGGGTGCCATTTTTACCTTGCAATCCTTCTGTAGACACTTGCCTCTTCAACTCTGTAATGCCCAACTCAAACCCTAGCTCGAGTTAGCATTCCCTAGGTGAAATCACATGCCCTAGCTCCTCTCTATCATCCTGCTTTGCTCAAACCCTTCACCACCAGGGACGCAAGCTTCTTCTACGCACATATCTACTTG
Organism: Taxus wallichiana var. yunnanensis; assembly: GCA_018340775.1. NCBI lineage: Eukaryota > Viridiplantae > Streptophyta > Pinopsida > Cupressales > Taxaceae > Taxus > Taxus wallichiana. The sequence continues at coordinate 398,176,436 of CM031233.1, forward strand.
TCATGTCTGGTTTCACACCCTTCACACCTCAAATTGATTACTCGGCTCTTCACACTTAGCTCTTTCTCAAATACTCTTAATTGCAATGGTAAAAATGAACTCACATCCTATCCTTATATAGATTTTCAAATTTTGATGCATTTATTGCTTCTCCACCTACCAAATATCCTCTCATTTATTGACCAATTTTTTTCTTTCCGTGTGGTAAATATGTTTTCCTAGTCATAACCTTCTAGCATTCCTTCCTACCCTTTGGTCACAAACTTCTCTTCAACATGCATCCATGCACCCGAGTACCTCATCATTATACCTTATCCTGGTAGTTATCATGGCCTCTACTTACCTCACATTATACTATTTCTTCATTCATCTCCATCCTTGGTCACTTTTGAGAAGCAATATTTTTACTTTGACAAACATCTCAGTAGCAGCTTATTCCTTTCCACCTTTCAGTTCCAGCAGTCATGTACCTTGATATCAATAACCACACCCCACACTAAAAGTATGTGCAGTCCATTGCGCATCAACATGCTCCATATTGTAGTTAGCTTCATGTGTGCAAGCGTGCTTATTACACAAGAACAAAAACTAAAGAGATAAATCATAGTGATAATGAAGAAAATACATTAAGGAAATACAAAATGGAAACCTAATCTAATTGGCAATACTACCTTATTACAAATGCTAAGAAGACTTATTTATAGTAGGGCTTCAGCCTACTCCTGTTAAAGTAATTGGGTAGCCATGTTCCATCAAGTGATTCTAACTAGAAAACACTTGTTTCAAGGATGTAAGTGATAAAATACAACCCTAACCAATGTACCTTAAGTTTTCTTGGATGACACAAGAAATTAGAGTCATAGAGAAGTACCATTTGTCTAATCTCAAACTTATTATCCCTTATGTTTCTATCATGCCATGCTTTCTTCCTAGCCTTTTCCTACTTTTGAATCCATCATGCTATGGCTCATCGCTCATCCATCTAAATCTTCTCAATATGCTCTTATAAATCTTGTTCATCATCTAGACCTCCAAAGTGTATGCAATGCACAAAGAAGGTAACATAAATTCTACAAGGAGAACTACTTCACGCTAAACACCAAATGAAATGGTGTAGCTTTGTTCAATCTCTTATAAGTTGTTCTATATGCCCAAAGAACAGCTGACACTTTATCATCCCAATCCTTTCTTCTAACATCAAATTTTTTTCAATGTTTGGCTTAAAATCTTATTGAAATCCTTAGCAGTTCCATTTACCTAAGGATGATAGGGTGTAGTCTTATGGTGTGTAACCATAAACTCATCTAGTAGGATCCTGATTGTATCATTCAAAAAGTGTGTACCCCTATCACTTGTCAAGATTAAAGTACACCCATATCTTGTAAGAAAATTCTCCCATATAAACCTAGCTATTGTAGCCACTATATAGTCCTTCGTAGGTGCTTCTTCTACCCACCTTGTGAGATAATCTATACAAGTAATGATATAGCGTGACCCATTCCTACGCGTGGCTGGTGAAATAGGTCCTACAAAATCAATGGCCCATTTCTCAAATGGTTCAACACTAGTAATAGGTCTCAAAGGCATCTCATCTCTTTTCCCTAGTTTACCTAGATGCTGACAATGGTCACACACTTTGCAATATGCTTTACAATCTTTATACAGTGTCTCCCACCATAATCTAACAAGTAGGATCTTTTGAGAAGTTACATCACCTACATAGTGGCCACTTGTAATACCACCATGTGCCTCCTCCATTATATCCTTACGCTCATGCTCTAATACACAATGGCATAATACTTCATCTCTTCCTAACTTGTAGAGGTCACCACTGATTAACATAAATGGTGTCGTGTGTATAACAAGTTGTTTATTTTCTAATGCCTTCATTCCTTCTGTTACCACACCTATCTTTAGAAAGAAAAAATGTCTTCTAATTTTGATGGCACATGGTGTAACCTATATAACTATGCATCTGGCATGGTTTCTTCAATTGTATGTGTTTCTTCTCTTGAGTGAATTCTGGACAAGTGGTTTGGTCCAGAGTTACTTTTCCCTGGATTCACCATAACTGTGAATTCAAAATCTTGAAATAGGAGTACCCATCTGCATATGCACCCTTGTAAGATGGGTTTTTCACCAAATACTTCAATGCCATGTGATCTATTTAAAAAAATGGTGTTTCTAAGAAGTATTGTTGGAACTTGTGCAATGCATAGATCATTGACAAAGCTTCACACTTTTTAGTTGTATAATTATGTTTAATAGGAGTCATCTTCCTACTAGAAAATAAAATTGGATGATCTACAATAACTTCACCAGGTTAAGCTAACACAACACCAATGGCCATGCCAGAGGCATCCACATGCACATGAAATGGTTTATCCCATGAGGGAAAGCGTAGAATGGGAACGGTAGTAAGTTTATCCTTTAATATCTCAAACACACATTGTTGTGGTTCTCCCCAATAAAATGTACCTTTTCCTTTTAGTAATTCTTCCAAGGGTGCAGCAAATTTGGCATACCCTTTGATGAACTTTCGATAATATCTGTGTGACCCAAAAATCCGTGCACCTCACTTTGACTAGTAGGCACTTCCAAGCCTAGAATGACTGCAACCTTAGTTGGATCAACTAGAAAACCTTCCTTATAGATTATATGTCCTAACAGTATTCCAAAATGTGTAGAAAATATGCACTTCTTGATGTTCAAAGAGATACTCAATTGTCTACATCATTCAAACATTAAGCACAGATTGTCACAATGATCTTTCACAAGCCCATATACTATCCAATCATCTAGATAAACCTATAAGAAGTTGTGAATAAAATATTTGAATGCCTGAACAACTATCCACGAGAATACAAGTAGGTACGTTTTTAGTCCAAAAGGCATCATAGTATAGGAAAATAACCCCATTCAGTAGTAAAATTTGTCTTTTCTTGATCCTCTTGAGAAATCCTAACCTGATGATACCAGAAAACCCATTTGTGAATGAATATATTTCATGCCCTGCCACTCCTTCCAATATTTCCTCAGTGAATGGTGTAGGAAAAGGGTCTGTGACACATGTAGCATTTAACTCCCTATAATCTACATAGATGTGAATCCTACCATCCTTCTTGATACTTATCACCATAGGACTAACCCATTCTGACTCATCCAAGGGTCAAATAATCCCATATTTTAGCATCTTATCAATCTCTTCCTTCACCTTTTCACATAAATTGGGATTCATTCTATACGGTCACTTTCTAACTAGGTGTGCACCATCCTTAAGATTAATATTCATTTCCCCAAGTGATTCATGCACACATTTAAGTTCATGATACCCTTGAGGGAATAAATCTTGGTAATCCCTGAGTAACTCAATGATCTTTGACACTTCCGATTTTGACCAATAGTCTCTAATTATGACCTCTTTTGGCTTAGCCTCCGAACCTATATTCACCTTCTTTGTCTTCATGGGTTCATGATAGGTGCGTGTATCCTTGTCTGCACTATCCAAGACCTCACGCACCCCTTGTGAATGTTCAATATCTAGGTTCTCAACTTCCTCATCATCCACTATGTAAACCATCTTTCCTTTCTCTTTCTCAAGGAAAGCATGTTCAAGTAGTATGGAGTCCATTTCTTATTCCTTTTCAAAATGTGCTCTGGACTCTGTCTCACAAAATATTTCTTAAATATGCTCTTCTACCTTTGCACTATCTCCCATAGTTAAGCGCTTGAAAATTTTAATGCTTCTTCTACTGGAGGTTTAGTTGAGAGATATTCAAAGTTCTACATCATTCTGTGAGTCAAATTTTGCCAATTCCTAGTCTCTCTATGTAGCTCTACATATATATACTAGGTGTGTGCACAACATTTTTAAATTAGAATATAATCTATGCACCTAGAGTGAATTTGGTAATGCTTCATGTCCCGCTATCTAGAATCTCTCACACCATTGAATGTGATTGTGAAACAGTTGATCACCATTATAAGTATAGATCTGCGTAGGTGTATTGCTCCTTAAAAACCTAGTTGATAGGATGGTTCCAATCTCCCCCATTCGTAAGATTATCTTTGTGGATTACCCACCAATGTGCTGCCATCCCACATAAGGTATATACTAACATATCTCTTCTCTTAATTTGATTTGTCCACTGTGCTACCATGGCTTTCAAAAATACAAGAAGATCTTACGCCCCAAAATACCAAGGTACTTCTCTACCTATCGTCGAACAAAATGAAGTATATTTTTGCATGCAACCACACTTTTAACTCACTCCCTACTAGTTCATATATACCATGAGCCTAATTGTCACAGGCCATACTCATATTATCACTAATAGGATGAGAATATTACTACTGTAGGATGCCTTCCTTTTATGGCTCATTGACCTTTGGGTCCTGAGTAACACATACATATATTCTATTTAGGTCCTCCTCACTTAGAGGCTCAACATATGGTGTAGAATTCCCATCTGTCAAAGATATTACAACCCTTTCCTCCTTGTTCTCAAATCTGATATACCCCTTATTGAATCTTAAGTCAACATTATTCGCATAACACCAAGGGTGTCCAAGCAAGGCTAGAAAACTATCTACTTCTGTAAGTGCTAATACCTCAAAATCCCCAGTGAATTTGGCCCCTTTTATGGTTATAGATGCATCCTTCAAAACTCCTATGGGAGTGGCCTTAGTCTGGTTTTCCATAAACAACACATTAGATGATGGCTGCAATGGAGGCCTCCCCATTTGTACCCATGCATCTAATGTAAGCACATTCACTTTTGCACTTGTATCAATCAATATGTTTCTCAATAACCATCCATCCACAACAACATTCAAAGTAATTTCCTTTTCATAGTCAATGCTATCAGGGGGAAGATTTGCATGTAGGATTTTCCATTCATTCTTAGTGCTTGTGTGTGGGGTATTCCCCTTCAACCAATTTCCTAGCAACAAAATAATATTCTCTGGCACAACATTTTACAAACCTCTTTGATATCATCAATATCAAAGGGGAATTTTTTTGCTTCTTTCTTCTGCTCCATCTTCCTTGACTGCTCCTTTAAACACTGTATCTCACCATGAAGATTCCTAAGGACCTCCATGGTATCTTGATAGATTTCCTTCTAATGAGTAGGATCTAGGTACCTTGCATGTAAAAACTCCTCCTTGATGATTGTAGGCTTTTGGTGCAATTCCTCTCTTGCGCCACTTCAGCTCGTGTAGTAATATTTATTGTTAATGCCTTAGGTCCTGGTGCTATCTTGGGATTCCATTGATCTTATACCACACGTTGGATTCTAACCATCCCGACACCTTTGTTTTCTTGCTTATGTTGCTTACTCAGATGCTCATATAAGTCTGGGCACTTTTCATAGCTATGGTTCTTTCCATAGAAAGAACATGTAATATTCTGGGGACATTCATGCCTATAGTGGTCAGGAGATCCACATGTATAACATGTGCCACGAGGTAACTCACCTCTTCCTCCACCATGGCCTCATCCTCCATTTCCACCATGATATCCACATCCTCTTCCACGACCTCCTTCAAAACACCCCTCATTCTTGTCATAGTGCATTTGATTATGATCTCGATCTTGGTACTCATTCTTACCCTTAGAATTATCCATTATGCTTGTCTATCATACCCTAATGTCTATAGCATCTTGGATCTGACCAATCAACCTAAAATCTTTAGTATCATGGGTCGTGGACTGGAAAATTTTATAGTAACAAGATACATTCTTCCTTATCGCGCATTGTAACAAAGGATAGTGACTAACATCATGATTCAAATGATAGATCTCACAATCCAACTATAATGAGTGTATAAATCTAAGAGGGCAATATACTTAGTGTGACCTTCTAATTCACAATCTATACACCAAATCCTTGAGCGTGTTTCATGGGATGAATTTTTTGATAGCTTCTCTAAATTTTTGTCATAGCTGCAATTTGTGCCTCTAAGAATGGACTAATGCCAATGTCAATGCTCCCAACTACCTTAGCATGCAAAGCTACTTCTAGTGCTTCACACAGATTAGTGTATGTCTTATGTGACAATGCTCTTCTGAATGGTGTAATCAATCCACCAACAAACCATTGTGCATGTTGGCTTGCATGAATATCATAAGAAAGCTTAGATAGGAGTGTTTTAAAATGGGCATCATACTCATGTACACTCTCAGTAGTGCCTTGTTTGATATCCTTGAGTGTGCTTATACTCTTTTGCTCAAATTATGGGATATAGAACTCTTTCAAGAAATCATCCTTCAATGCTACATAATCCATGCAAGTTTGATTAGGGTCAAAATTCCTATACCAGTTGTGTGCACATCCATGTAATGTAGTATAAAATTAAATTTCCTTATGCTTAGAAGTCATGATCCCTTTCACGCACCATAATATTTCACACATGTGCACATGTTCAATAGTATCCTCTATGCCTCTATACTCCATAAGATGAAGATAAATATCTATATAAATATTCTAGGGTTTGTGCGGACCTTACCCACCTAATCCAAAACCTCCTGTGTTTTCCCTTCCTCTAGAACCACCAGATCCACCGGAACTAGAACCACTTATACCTCCTGATCCTCCACCTGTAGCTGGATTAGGACCCGTAGATGTGCTCTACTTTGCTCTAACAATGGTACTATATTGAACCCTTATAGTCTGTGTGGTAGTTCCACTTCTAGAGGTGAATCCAACATTTGGCATGCTTACATTTTGTGTAGATGATGCACTTGAAAATGTTCCTCTAAATAACATTGAATTCATCTATCTTGCCATTGATGTACTTGCTCTCTGACTTACTTCGGTTCTCCTATTTCCCAAATTCACTTGTTGATTACTTATCATACTAGATACTAGAAAACCAAGCACAAGGGCTAGGTCACTGGTGGATTAAGATGTGTAGCCATGTCCCGAGTAGTCTTTACTAGCACACATACGTGTGAGTCCAAGGAGAGATCCTGTCATGCTTTCCAAGATGGGGAGTTCCTAATGCTCTAGCTCCATGTCTTCTACATGAGCTTCAAATCATTCACGATCCATTTCTCTCCTAAATGCCATGCTTTCGTAGCGGTACAATGATTCTCTATCTCCCTCTTGTGTGCCTCATTATACTTAAGACATCTTTCCTCTCTCTTCCTTTCTACTGCTAGGTCTTCCATCTTTCACCAAACCTGTTCCTACCCTCATGTGTGGTGAGGTTTAGTTAGCCATCAGTTTACTCTCTAGGCTCAAATTTACCATCGAGTATCTTGATTGATAGAGGAATGCCTTACGAGATAATCTCCTCTTGGATATCGTAACAACTGAAATTCGGATACTTACGGACATAAATAGATAAAAATTGAATACTCAAAGATATAGCTATTCAGGACACCATGAAACCACGTGTCCACAACTCGATTCCAAATTAGATCAGCATCATAAAGGGCCTGAAATTCTTCCTGTGTCCAAAAAAGTACATGATACCTCCAATTCCACTTAGATGCATAAGCAATCATTCACTTGTATAATCTCTGGAAAGATGGTGAAAAAGATCTCATATAAACCTGTTATCATCTTGGTTTTGTTCCACCCATGCACATGTGTTAAACTCAAATCTAGTCTTTGAACTACCATCCATATTCTTCCTCTAGATTATGTATCCACTCCTCAATACTTTCTAAAGTTAACCAATACATATTCAGCACAAACCATCCGAAAGCCACCGAAAAGAGGTCCGGAAAAGAACCAATAATGCAGCCTATAATTCAATAGATGACACCCTAGACACGCTAACACATCAATCAGCCTAGACTGAGCACTCACCCAAAGCACGCAAAGGTACTAGGTTCCTCTTTAGGGTTGTTGTAACAGAATTTTAACATGATGAAGACTTAAAGCATATAGATCCATAACTAATACATCATTGTACAATGCATGACAAATCTAGATCTAGGAAAGAATAGGTTTAAATAATAATCATGATAGAAAAAAGAACATGCACGAACCATTTACAAACAAGAATGACACTTAGGTTCAGTCAATATCTTCCATCTCTTAATTATCACAATAACACAGAAGCTTCTTACAATACTGGCAATCTATGCCGATGCGTGCATGGATCTGATATGGTAATCTAGAAAACATGCACACTATGTTATCTATCTCTCTATATCCATCATCTCTCTACTAGGTAATTCACTACATATATATAGGGTGGGGACTTTCCCTTCACCGCTTATCTATTCCAAAAATAGGCCACATGTTATTAATAGCCACACACCATTTTCATGCATAGCCACACATGCAAGTGTGCTATCTATAGACTACTGATAGTTAACTGAGGTGACAATCCTATTCTTATACTATCTCCATGCAAAAGTGTTCTGAATCTGACCCTCCAAAAATAGACAATGTGTGGCATGCACGTCTCTGCATCGTTGGTGTGTTCTACACGCAATCTTCTAAAAATAAATCTTCATGTGAAAAAATGGCTAAGTCTTGAATGCTGACTTGTCTTGTGCACGTGGGTTCTTCCGTTCCTTCACCCTTGAACTCCGGCTTGTTTTCCCATGCGGACTTCTTGTGTGATTTCTATCAAGTATTCTCTAATCAACAAGCATAATAACAAGTCCATGCAATAAGGAAAAGAGATATTAGTCAATTTTTTCCATTCTCGGTTGATTTTGTCTCATAAAATGTAGACATCTAGATTAAGAGATGAAGCTGTATATATCAATAGTATTTCTTATTTTCCTAGTTTCAAACTTATATCACCACTTGATGTACAAAGAAATATAAGTGCATGATCTTATTCTTATTTTATTGTATTTAGCATTTTTGTAATTAATCAAACATCTTAATCATTTAATATATGTTAAAATTCATACATGAATGCTAATTTAATAGCGTGAATATAAATCTTTTCTAAATTTTAGTACTAATTAGAAATTTACTTTATATTCTTAAAACCAAACTTGGATTTTAGGGTCGAGATCATTCATATCAAAACCAATTCTCAAAATATCATTCAAAAATAACTAAAAATTGTTGTCAAAATAGTCTAATTCAAAATGTAACCATAAGTATACAATGGTATATCAATCAAATTGATTTCCTCGATGGAAAAATTCAATTTAAAAAGTTAAAAAAATTATAATTACCTAAAAACCCCAAATGGTTTTATTAACAATGGTTAAATATAAAGGAGATAAATATGATCATAAAAAGGAGGAATATAATTTTGTTAATTATTACACGAAAGATCCCTACCTTTTATATATAAAATATTAGATAATAAGTACAAGTCATTATTTATGATAAGTCGATCAAAAAAACATTAATATCAAGGGCCATGTATTGGATGGGTACTCCATTCCCTATATTATAACAAAAATGTATAATCACCATAACTCATTGTATGTGTATACAAGTTAGAGTCAAATAACCATCACAAATTATAGAGAAGTACATATCTTCTATCGGGTAATAATTCAAGTTGTATATCATATCAACACACTTCTATTGATGTTTCATGAAGCGATGTCTTCCCGCGATGTCTATCCAAACCCTAGCGAAGGTGACCCTACTCCAAACAAGGGTTGTGGTCACATTGGTAATTTGGAGGCGGGGAAGATACGGGATTTAGCATTCTTGTGCAAGTGACAATGGTCTAACCCAAATGTCCCGGAGAATGACGAAGGTTCCTGGTTTGGCTCAGGGTGTTTTAGGAGATGCTCTTGCTGGTGGTATTGGAGGCTTTGGGGGTGGATTAACCGGATCCCTTTGCTGTCAAAAATGAATGTTTTAACAACTGTTGTTAGTTACCCTACTCTTGTGGCAGTGACATAGGGTTTTTTGAAGTTTGGTAGTGTTTCTGCTGCTGGATCTCCTCTAAAGGGAAACTCCCTTGATGTTGATGTGCCAATCTCTCCCTCTCTGTCGTAGATCTTACCTTCAGGAGGTAGTTTTTTGGAAGCTATGAGTTTGGGGGCTCAAGGAAGAGTTAAAAGCTTTGCGGAAGTGGCTAAACCCTCAGCATGTCCTCCTACAAAGGCCATGACACATGCCAATGCATCTCCATTTGTGCATTTTTTCCCTGTTGTGTTGAAAACAAAGGCTTATTTCAAGGAAAAGGGCATTATTTGTAGATTCAACAATTTTTTTCCTGGACTGCCTACTCTCCATGACTAGATATCTTCATCTTGGAAACCATTAATGGATGGTAAAGTGGATATTTACCCTTTAACCAGAGGTTTTTTCATTGTTTTCTTTGATATTACCTCTGATAGAGATTTAATTTTTGATAGATTGTGGGACTTTCAATCCCACTTTCTACTCATGAAACCATGGTTTCCCCTTTTTAATCCAGTTACTAAAACTTTCCAAATTAGACATGTTTGGATCCATTTTCCATATCTTCCTCTATAGTTTTGGGATGAGAAATGTTTAACCTCCATTGGGAACATTCTGGGTAAAACCCTGGCTATTGACACAAAAATGACCTTGTATGAGTATACTATGTATGCTCGCATTTTAGTTGACATGAACACTTCAACGGATTTTCCTGCTTTGGTTGATCTTATGGTTGAGGACAAAATATGGACCCAAAACTTGGACTATGAAGGTTTTCCCTTTAGATGCTAGAACCGATTTTCACTGGGACATTTAGCTATGGATTGCAAGAATGGGAAGAAACATGCAAGTAGACACACTTCTTGGTGGAAGAATGTGGATCCAAGTTTTTGGTTATTGATAGTCATTGATTCCAAGTCTGAAGATGGATCTGCAAATGAGGAGGTTTTGGTTTCAGTGGAGGAGGAGGCTTCCCCTTTTTCTACCCCTGTAGAGAAGGCTCCTTGTGAGGTTGGGACTTCACCTTCTCCTATTGGTATTCAGTCGGACAACAATAATACTGAAATTGGCATGCCAGTTCACACTATTGAAAATGTAAATCCAATCCCTAGTATTGGTTGGTCTACTGTGAGAAAAGAAATAAAGGGAATAATGAATCCCTTAAGATGCATCTTAGATCCCATGGGAAGGGGTCCAGGGATGAGATTTCTTGTTTATGTTCTATTGTTATTTTGAATTGTTTTTGTCGTTTTCCTTTACTTTACGTGCCCGTTGGTAGAGGCAACTTCATTCATTCCTCATTGATAAATCTTTTTCTCCTTATTATACGGGGTAGGGCCCCTTAACCCTCTTTTACCCATAATAAAAAAAAAAACACAAGTTGTATATCGGTCATATCTATTACTAATATCTAGAGATAATAAAACTTACCAAGAAGATAATGTGAATTCTAATCCTAGTCCGGGATGAAGTCCAACTCGTCTTACAAGGATACAAAATCCGGGGTTCTTATATGTAACACAATAGAAATGTAAATTATGGTTTTCATGGTTGAAATGAGGACATAAAATTATCAAATAAAAGGTGCAAGTCAAGTGATTGGGAAAAAAATCATATCCTAGTAATATATAGTCACATTTATAAGATTAAGACCCAACATATATTATAAATAGTGATCCAAGGTGTATTATTCACCATTTAGAGATGGTGAAATGGAAAACATTCATATGCAAATCCATAATGTCTACAATCATATCTACTAGTGTAACTTCAATAAGAAGAATAAAAGAAAAATCCAATATCTTAGTCTATACATAAATCATAATTTATAAAGTGAGGGTAATAGTTAAATATGACTAAATATTTGAAAATCCTTTCATAAGTTCATTTCTTACATATATTTCTAAAAACCCTTGACAATGAACTTAAATTTATCTATAAGAAAGATTAAAAATTTTAAGAACTCATGAATTAATATGATATACATATTAAAAAACAATCATGAATGTTAACGGTAATATAATATCATAGAACACAACAAACCCTCAATTTAGGGCTTCAACACACGATCATGTATACGAGGATATAAATCAACGGGGTTCCAAGAATTTATCTCATATGTACATATTGTCACTTGAGATTGTACCCTTTCTTTGAAGCCATGATCGAACCTCATGGAACTATTGGAATGTCACAAAGTTGTTGTACCTTTCTTCTTAGGATAGACCTCCAAAAATGTTGGTTCCTCTACACATCTACTTTAATGATAACACTACTCCTAAGATAAGCTATTAATTACAAGATAAAGGAGAAGGATAAATTCATGAAACAAAATAAGAAAAAGGGGTGGTGATTTCAATAAAATAGAAAGGATCTATCTTTAAGGGAAAGAATAATAGGGAAAATATAGTTCCAGGGAGAGTAAAATGCCACAATTCACCTTGCATAATAAAAAATCCCATCCCACACATTTAAGACACAGAGAATGAAAACATGTAAGTAGAGTGTTAACGCATCATGCCATTAATGAAAAAAGAGGTAAGAGGCACGATAAAAACAAGCTAATGGAATATATGAGCCACAATAACAAGATTATATTGATAAAAATATACACAATCCATTACATTAATGGGGTAAGGAACTAAGGGCATTGCAAAAGTATAAATATGAGTCCTATAATTAAAGCTGTTGATCCACCATTTGGGAATGGTAACTTCACATTTGAGATAGGATTATTACAATGAATTTTGTTATGTACCTTGGGATATGATATTATAATGTATATGAGTTGATGGAGATGTTGACATGTGGCACATATCCCCTTAGTTATTTATATGGGGTCACATAGGAATACCTTATATTGGGTAATGAGTTGGCCTATATTGGGATTAGGTGTTACCCATCTATTAAGAGTAATGCATTTCTATATAAGGAAGGTGAGTAACATGCGATGAGGTATGAGTTTATTCTTCTACTTGGTAGAGGTATATTGGAGGTGTCCCCCTCGAAGTGGATTCCCATCTTGGGAGATTATGGAGTTACTCCTTCCTTAAGGAGCATTGTATGGTGTTTCCCTACCTTACTCATATTATTCTACATATATTGAATATATGGGCATCTTTGCCCCTCATATCTCTTGTGTTGTGTTATATTCTATAAATTATTCATTTATTATATGTAAATATCTTATCAAGTGTTATGTACCTTTGGATATTATATTGTAATGTATATAGATTGATGGAGATGCCGACATGTGGAACACATCCCCTTAGTTATTTATATGGGGTCACATAGGAATTAGTTATATTGGGTAATGAGTTGGACTACATTGGGATTAGGTGTTACCCGTCTATTAAGAGTAATGTATGTCTATATAAGGAGACGAGTTTCATTTTATGAGATATGAGTTGATTCTTCTACTTGGTAGAGGAATATTGGAGGTGTCCCCCTCAAAGTGGATTTTCATCTTGGGAGATTGTGGAGTTACTCCTTCCTTAAGGAGCATTGTATGATGTTGCCCTACCTTAATGGTATTATTCTTCATATATTAAATATTTTGGTGTCTTGCCCCATATATCTCTTGTTTTGTGCTATATTTTACAAATTATTTATTTATTATATGCAAATATATTATCAAGTGGTATCATAGCATCAATCTAGGCAATTTGTGGGATGAAATCCCTAATGTTGGTGATTTGGCTATATATGGATATTTACTTGGATTTTTTTAGATATTTTTATGGGGCGTGGATAAATTATTCAAGGGATATTACCTCCAAATTTAATATTTTTAGTAGTTTTTGTGATATATATTTCTATTTTAGGGTTGAAACCCTAATTTTAAGGTTTCATCTATATCTTTTGAATAATGACAAATTAAGCCTTAAAATTTTTGGGTTAATTTGAATATGTTTTAAGGGGATACCCTGTAATTTAATAATTTTTGGATCTGTTTTGTGAGAGTTATTGCATTTTTATGTTTTTTCACTATTTTTCTCCACAAGATGCAATTTTAGGAATTTTCCTAAAGTTTTTACATTTTTGGAAGTATCTCAAAAATTAAATTGGGGTTTGTATTTTGTGCTTTCTAATTTTTGGCTGACCTCTAGCCAAAAGGGTTAGAACAAGTTTTGATCAAAAGGGTCTATTCCTAAAACCCTAGTTTTGTGTATCATGGAGATGAGAATTTTTTATGGGGATGGAAAGATTGATGCTAGAGAATGGTGGATACAATTTAAGGAAGATCATTCATCATTTATAATACCACGTCTTTACTTGAAAGATCAACTAGGTGGTCTAGCTCTATCTTGGTGGGATCAAGTGCAACAAAAGAGTCTCAAATGGACTTGGGAGACAATTGAACAAGTTTTCTTAGATCGATGGGCCAAAGAAGATGATGAAGAAGAGGATGTTACTAATGAGGGTGTTTTAGATAAGGATGAGGAAGAAGAAGAAAAAGAATAAGAAGTAGACAGGGATCCAGATGAGGAGAAAATAGAGGCTAAGAGTTCAGTTAATATAACTCCAATATTAAAATCTTCTCTATTTCAGTTTCACGGATGCATTCAAAGGAAAAAGGTAATTGTGTCTATAAACCCTAACAGTAAGCATAATTTTATCAACCTTGATTTGGCCCAACATCTACATGTGCAAGCAAAGCATATTAAGGAAACTCAAGTGGATGGTAAGCATATTCAATTTTTTGAAGATTTAAAGCTCTTTATGGATAAATATGTTTTACATTCATATTTTTATGCTTTAGATATGGATGGTATGGATATTTTTCTTATATATCCTTGGTTAGAGACATTGGGAATAATTAATCTTAATGTGCAAAAGAAATTCATGAAATTGTGGTACAAGTGAAAGAAAATTACATTGCAAGATATCACACTTAGCAGGAAAAAAATTAATATAAATGAGGATCATGAAGAGGAATTTGAAGATGATGAAGAAGGGAATAAGGATTATTCAGAAGGAGAGGCTATAGAAAAAGATGAAAAAGAAATAAATAATTCATCTACTCAAGAGAAAAAAGAAATAACAAACAAGGTGGAAGAGAAAAATAAAGAAAAGGTTGATAAGGTTGAGGATACCAAGGTTGCACCATATAGACACCCACATCATCATGAGAGGGAAAAATCATGGATTTATGTTAGGCCACATAAGGAAGAAATCTATATAGATATACAGGGAATTAGAGGAGCAATAATCAGAGCTATACATAGAATCAATGGAGCAATAATTATATGACATGGAATCACAAGAATAATTATTATGGATATGCATGGATACCGAGGAGGATCACATATGGAAAAGGATGGAATCAGATGAGTCTAATGGAATATGGAATCAGGTTTGGAGTAGCATCACCCACTAGGATCTCATATGGGTGGTTGGATGATCGAGCATGGCGACAAGTGTGCAATAATTTAAAGCACACTCATTATATGGCTTCTTCTTATGTTTTGGGGATGAAACATGTCAAAGAGGGAGGAAATGCTATGTACCTTGGGATATGATATTATAATGTATATGGGTTTATGGAGATGCTAACATGTGGCACACATCCCCTTAGTTATTTATATGGGGTCACATCGGAATTAGTTATATTAGGTAATGAATGAGCCTACATTGGGATTAGGTGTTACCCATATATTAAGAGTAATGTATTTATATATAAGGTAGGTGGGTATCATGTAATGAGGTATGAGTTGATTCTTCTACTTGGTAGAAGTATATTGGAGGTGTCCCCCATGAATTGGATTCCCATCTTGGGAGATTGTGGAGTTACTCCTTAAGGATCATTGTATGGTGTTGCCCTACCTTAAGGCTATTATTATACATATATTGAATATTTGGGAATCTTGGCCCACCATATCTCTTGTGTTGTGTTATATTTTGCAAATTATTCATTTATTATATGCAAATATCTTATCAAATTTTGAGTTACATTATATATAAATAGAAGAGAGGAGAAAGGAGATAAAAATTAAAATACCACCCACTTCTTCACCTACTAGAGACTAATCAACATGAAAAAACACATTGATCAAGAATGTGCGCCATATATTTCATGGATTATATAAAATTAGACTAGATCGTGTTAGGGATGCTCAGGTCAAATTAATGTTGGTTTTGGGAGTGATTTGATCTAATTTATGTACCATTTGACCAAGAAAACAAGTTAAAATCACCTTCAAACTTTGTCACATTGATCTCTTTTATCTCTTCATCATCTTATTTGAAAATGATCCTAGATTGAATCCCTAATAGATATATTTCTAATGATACCACATGCAAGTGACAATATATTTGGATCAAAATATATGAGCATTTGAAATAGGTTTAGAACATGGTCACAAATCTTATGGTCAAAACAATTGTGGGTCATTTTAACCTAATTTTTAACCATGAAAAACACCTAAATGGACCCAAAACCACTCCTATTATGATATAATCCTCAATATATTTCAAATAAGACTATTTTTTTATTTGGTGCTCCCGATCAAAATATATTTTAAGATCACCATGTCATTTGGTACAAATGAAGGATACGAGGCTATCAAATTTAGTATTTTTATCATCATGATTATGTGTTTATCTCTCATTGGTATCCTTGATATAATTTCCCAATGATAACTCATTACACATATTTCCATTTTATAAGATTCAAAATCTCTTATACTCTTAAGGAGTTTAGGCTATCGGGCCTCACATGGGGTCACTTTTGATCTCTTAAGTTTGAAAAATCCCGTGATTGGTCCATGTGGAAGAATCAGAACCCTTATGTGCTCATGGGGGCCCTTTGGGGTAATGGGATTAATGGGGATCACTAGGAAACCTTACATTCTCACTTCATCATGTTCTACCCTTTAATTTTTTGGGTTAGCAATATATCCCGAGATATTGAGATCCCAAGACCTGTCTTATTAGCTTTTCCACTTTATTGAGCTTTCAAATATCGGGGATCTTGAGTGGCTTGGAATTGGTCTATGATTCCTATCAAATATAACCCGTAATTAAAAATTTATCCTTATTGATCCCCACTTTGTCATTGGTCCACATGAACCAATGACAAGATCTTGTGATTCTCGGGGTCGGGACTCCTTTGATTCAAAAATTAGATAATTTGGAGTCCATGTGAACATGTGAATTTTGTGATTAAATTTGATGACCTAAAGATCAAAGGGAGACATTGAAAGAGGGTTCAAAAATCAAAACACGAGGATCATGAGGGATGACGTGTGCATCAACAGACGTGTGAATGTCAACATGAGGAGATCTCGAGAGGAGTGAGCATCAACAAAATGTGCATGAAAATATTTGAAACAAACTTTGTTAAAATCCACAAACTCTCTCTATCTCATAGATCTAAAGGGGTGTACATATAAGATGTGCTAAGTAACCCCTAGTGCTGCAATCATGACAACTCAAGTGGAGAGGGGGAGTTACATTCCCATAATATAAGTGTAACTCCCAATGACGCATATGATGCACTGACGTGTAAGAGAATCTCATAATGACCCCCAAATGAAATGTGTAGATACGATCTCACCCGAGTTAGATGACTCACCTAATGATGTGGAAAATAACACACACTAAAACCCCCTTCATCATAACTTAGGATGAGGTGAAAAATTAGAAAAGAGAAATGGGTCCTAGCATAAATCCTAATGAGGTACCCATGCACAACAAAGGGTCCCAAGCAGCGAAGGAAAACCCAATGGGAAAAACATCCAACAAAAGAGAATAACACAATATCTAATGTAAGAAGGATACCAAAGTTGGTTCTCGACCATAGATGAGCCTTAAAAAGGTACCCATGTACAAAAGGGAAATCTCTTGAAAAGATGAAGAAGATAGAATAAGAGGGAGGCAAGAGGGATGAATATGATGTCATGGATGGATTTGAACTCTACAACTATAAAAAGTCTCCGTAAGAATTTTGATGATGACATCCTTTGCCTCTCGGATGAAGAAGAGCCATCCACATAAAACTATGTGCCTGCCCTTAGGAAGGACATAAATGATGTGTTGGAATTCTACCCACTCCGTGAAGGAAACTCAAGGCACAAACACAAAGAGCTCGACTGGGTCTAGGAAAATGTGACATAGGTCTAGCAAGGAGAACCAAGGAACCAAATATAATTCCATGTGTGTATAAGCGTCACAGAGTGAAGAAGGGGAACACCTATAGATAGGATGTCCAACTGATGTGAAGGAAACAAAACATCCCCCATAATAGAAAATGTATCCACAAGAAAGGGTGGATCAATGAAGGTCTCTGGAAAAGTGGAAGTGGTAAAAGTCCTAGAAGGGAAACTCCCAACAATGGAGATGATGAACTCCTCTAAAATACTTATAGATGGATGAGGAACCTATAGTACATCACAAGTTTACTCTACAAAAAGATGACTAATGTCAAGAAAATACTCTTCCCAATGAGGGGGATCAACAAACAGAAGAGTGATGTTAGATAGGTATGAGTCATCTAATAAAGGTAGAGGAGTGAAAGGGGCCTCACACACTGAAGGTGGAAAAGAGGTAGGTGTGATGATTAAATGAGACTATATATGAGACTGCTCAATATCTGATGAGATGTGGGATGTGTCAACACTCTGGAATAATGAGATAAGGAGGGGAAGAGTCCTCTGTAGTACTCTCGACATCAGAACTGGGTGTAAAATCCTCATCATCAAAAGTAGAACCAAGTGATTCTATGTCAGTGGAACTGTCATCACATGAAGAAATAGAGGAGACAACTAAATCAACAAAAAAACAAAGGAAACATTATGTGAAGGGTCTCCATAAAGGGACTGGAGAATGCTCTAGACATGGTGGGGTGGATCTGAGTCTACCATGTGAAACAAGATATATGGGGAAACATGCATCATCAAGTGACCAAAAACATGGTTACAAGTGTTGATAAATTCCTCAAGATGACGATGATCAATGGGTGCAGGAACTGGCCCAAGAAATAAGTGTGAAAGACCCTCGTAGGAAAAGTAATGTTACATAGAAGCACACAAATTGAGCAGTTCCCTCTCCCAAGAAGAACTGGTGGAGGCAAGGCGATACTTCGATGCTCAAGTCTAGAAAGAGTATCCTCCATGATGCAGAAGCAAGAAGTGCAAGGTGTACAAATGTAAGATGTTAGACTCGTTTAACAATGTGTCTATGTGTAATATAATGCCCAAGAGTACTAGTGACCCCCCGAATGTGAAACTTTATAAAGTAGCGTGTTTACAAAATTGAAAATTTCATCACATAATGTACAAAAATCATACAACTTTGACTAAATAAATGCTCAAAACTGAGTAGCGAGTCAAAAGTTATAGCAAAAAAAATATTACCGTAACTAATGGAAATGTGAATAATCCCTACAAAAAGATTAAAAAAAGTACCTGAAATGAGTGCAAAGGGTTTCATATGGGTACTCATTGGAAATGGCATCAAATTTTAGGAAAGGTTTGTTTTTCTTGCGAGGGGAGATTAGTCTCTTGCCAAACCCAGACCTCGCCCTCTGTCTTTGACACATGAATGAAGGACATTAAATATAAGAAAAATATGTTCCAAAAAATATTACAATGCCAAGCATGAATGCTTTTATCCTTAAAACATCAAAAACCAGATTGTTTTAGCCACAAAACAAGTTTAAAAGGGAAACCAAGATAGTGTTTCAAGGAATGGATTCACGTATAATGCTGCATGATTGATTCTATGGCCACATGTATGAAGTTGGAGCTGCTGGTGGAATGTGTCAAGTGGGAGGTGTTGCAGGTGAGAGTGTAACCATTGAGCTATCAGAAGATCCACATAATCCTCTACCAATGAGAACGTATTTGTAATGACAGGTGACTGGAAGCACCAGAGATTCAATGCAAAGGATGAGTTTGATGAAGCGTGTAAAGTTCAACGGAACCAAAATGGAGGATGTCAAATAAGGATCAAAGCATGAATGCGAAGTAGAAAACCAACCAGTGAGAATGCTTGAATAGCAAGGCACGAAGGACTCACCACAAAGGGTCAAATGTTGATTAACCCAAACACAAATAGCTGGTGAACTAACATGAGAATGAAGGTGCCAATAGGAAAGACCAAGCCACCATCTAGATGCATCGTGCACAAAGCAAGAAGTAGACAGGATGTGAGTAGAGGTCTCAGTTAGAGAAACCTAAAGATAGATCATGGCTAAGGCAATCAACTACATGTAAAATGGCACAAAAACTTCCAATGTAACCCCACTACAATACACAAAGGATGATTAGGTCGATCTAGCCAAGGAAGGGTGAGCCGGAGGAGTAGATAAATTGTTAAGTCAAACGCTTAAAAACTGATGAAAAACCAAATACAAATCCAACACGGAGAGTTGTATGGAGAGCTGGAAGGGGAGCTCGGTTCTCATCTCGGCAAGCTAGGGCTGAGTTGGTCCTTGAAACCAGCTTAAACACCTTAAAATAAACTCTCAACCTACACAAGGCTTAGATCTACCGCGTAAACCTCGAACACAAATTCACCCAAAAACTTGAAGGCACAGAGACACCCAAAATTCAAACAGAGGTATGAGTGCTAGAATCAATGCAAGAAGAGCACGTACTAAATATCCATTATGACACATGCATAAGAATCTAAATATCACACCGAAAGCAAGAAAACATGCACGAAATGCCAAAGAGTGCATGGATCCACAAGATCCTCTCTAATACCATGAAAGAGGGTTCGAAACCCAAAACACGAGGATCACGAGGGACGATGTGCACATCAATAGACGTGTGAATGACAGTGTGAGGAGATCTAAAAGGAGCAAGTATCAACAAAATATGCATGCAAAGATTAAAAAAAAATTCATTACAATCCACAAACTCTCTCTATCTCATAGATCTAAAGGGGTGTACATATAGGAGTGTTGAGTAACCCCGTCTTGCTACAATAATGAAAACTCAAGTGGAGAGGGGAGTTACATTCCCATAATATAAGTGTACCTCCTAATGATGCATATGATGTACTTGACGTGTAAGATAATATCATAATGACCCCTAAATGACACTTGGACTCTGTGATCTCACCTAAGTGAGATGACTCACCTAATGATATGGAAAATAACACATACCAATAGACATGGGTTTAGACTTCGTTAGCTCATCTCAAGGATAAAACAAGTGATTCTAATCAAAATTTTAAATGTTCCAAAATGTTAAGGAATGAACTAGATCAATTCAAGTAATTTTAACAAGTTTTAAGATATCAAGGTTCTTGGAAAACATGAATAATCAAGGTCAAATTCTCATAAGGTTAGGATTTGATACTCGTTTCCTAAAATGAAGGGTGAAATCATTTTGGTGAATCATAGGGGGAATATTCATGCTAAATGAATTAATTATTAGCTTGGCATATCCATTGTGCATGGATTCAACATATAAATTTGAGAATTAATCCTAAAAAGTTTGAAAACTCACCCCAAATCTTGTCCGAAATTTTAAGATTGTACATTTCTCTTAGATTGATCCTTAGATCTCTACAAATATATTTGATCACACTAGAAACTATCCTAAAACCTATAAATTATCACCTAAAATATCTATTTCTAGATGTAAGGCCTTCAAAATGGATCACTGATATAGATAAAACCAACTGCTTCACATTATGTAGAGGTATGACTGATATGACTATGTATAAACTGAATAAAATCTCACAAAAATAAGTACAAAGAATAAAATCATAAATGATTATAGTGAAAACATGTAGAGTGTGCAAATAATTTTTTTGCAAAATATAATCTAAACTACTCCTACTATAACCTAAAGTAAGCTAAACAAAACTAGATAGTTATTGGGAAAATTAAATTAACTTCCTAATAAAATGCATCCATGAGATCAATTTTACATCAAGGCCAAGTGATAAGAGTGGAGACATAATTTTCACCCTTTATTCCCTCAAAATATTAGCCTTGAAATATAAATACACCTATGGATAATCTAAACCTTGTTTGTCGAGGTGCTTAGGCTGAATTTTGATGCTTTGAATATATTATTCATGTTATGAAGTGCATATGATAAGTGGTGTAAAGCCCCACCTAGGGACACCTGGAAAACCACACCAAAATGCAACTAAACATTTGGGTAATTTTTTTTGTGAACTAAATAATACTAATGTTTTTCTTAACTAATTCGTGTGTAATAATAATTGATTTATCTAAATTTAATTTACCCAAAATTAAATAAACACTAACCAAAAACAACTTGATTATTTATTTCTATTAAGTGTTTACTAGGGTAACATTTAATAAGTCTACACACCTTTTAATTTAATTAGTTTCCCCCTTTTTATTAGTTTTCCCACACACCCCTCTTAAATTTATTTCCCATTCCCATAAAAATGCCCATGACTTAAAGTGTGTAGGGTTTAATGTGAGCCCTAGGATAGATCTAATCTTGACCCTTGATTTGAATTTTACCCTAAAGTTTCCTAAGATCTAAATGTTCCTTTCTTTTCTTTTCCATCTCATTTTGGTTTTATTTTTGTTTCTTCTTTTGCGAGATGGAGAAGGAGCTATGAAATTTGGGATCCATGGAGATGAGAAAAGCTGTATTTTTTATATATTGAACTACATGTGTTTGGAGAGAAAATTTGTGGCTCCTTTATATTTTTTTATTAACACAAATAAGATATATATATATATATATATATTTATCTCTACGTAAGGAGAGGAAAACTCAATATTAAACTAGCATTGGAGCTCAAAATATGTGTATGGAAGTATGATAGGCGGTGGCGGTTGGAGAGTTATGGTTATTCGGTGGTGGAGGAGGGATATCTGCGGGAGTTGGGCAAAGTAGAGTGGAGTTGGGTTTGTGGCAGAGTGGTGTGGGTGGACGGTGCTTACGGTTTGGGTGTTAGATCAACGGGGAGGGGTTGTGGGGTTCGTGTGAATGAGGGGGGAATGAGGGGATGTATGGGGTGTATAGCGTGTGTGGAGCAGGATGCGTGGGGAGAAGTGGATGCGGGGAAGGGATGGTGGTTGGGGAAAATCCAAAGGGTTTGAAGCACAGGTTTGACATAAGTTGGGGAGAGGTTTGACCCTCCCCACGTTTTTATTTTTGCAAGATTTGAAACACACAAAAACAAATTACTTTTCACCAAATATTTCACACTAATTTATATTTGTTTTGATTTTTATTTAATAATAAACATTAAAGGATTATTGTTATATAATATTAATTATATATATATATATATATATGATGTAATAAACTAATATAGTATAATGAATTTATATTATAGTGTATAAATATAAAACATCTATATTGCATACTCTAATGCAAAGACTAATGCAATATATATATACACACACAAATGGATCATAGCATGATAAAAGTTATTTTTTGAGAATAAAATATAGTAATGTAATATAACTATAGTAAATCTATTATTATTCCTTTTTTGTTATTCTTGAGGAGTAAGAAAACTTAAGGTGTTGTGATGCATCTTCACAAAAATTATATATATATATATATATATCTTTGTGTGTGTGTGTGTGATAAGAGGAAGAATGAAACTAAATCTTTTAACTAAAGAAAATCTTGAAGCATTTCAGAAAATCAACAATATGTACTACTTAATCAAAATTGTTTTCTCTTTTTCCTAGTTTAATTTACTAATGCTCTAACTAAATAAACATTCTAGAATTACAAATGAGGGAGATTAAACAAGGAAAAAGCCACACTTTCTTTAGTACCAAAACACATCACAATATGGTTTTTTTGTAAATAAAATATATATCTATCCAATGAACCAACTTTCATTTCAACATGGGGTTTCAACAAATTTATATTAAAGGAATCATTCATTTTACAACCTTTCTTTTCCAATGAACTTAAGCTCCCAATACCATTTTTCCAACATATCTAAAATATTCAAGAAGACACATTACAAAGCTTCTTTACAAGCTTGAAGTAGATTACTCAACATAATTATGACTCAAATTTACAAGTAATACCAAATACAAAATGGGGATTTTAAAAGATAATTAAATTTTCCAAATAGCCACATTCTTAAAGTTACAATGAGAGTGGTGTCCACAAAAAGATGAATAAGACAATGAGAAGCCAAGTTGTTAAGAGAATTGAACTATCTTCCACTTGAGCTCCAATTTCAAATGCTTTTAAAGAACCAACACAAGGAGAAAAATCTTGTTTAACCACCCAACCTTTAGGCATCATCACATGCCTTTCCAAGGTTGGAAGACATTCTAGCCTCCTCCAAGCCCATGAGAGAGACAATGAGCTTCCAAAAATTTTGCATAAGATATGGCAGGCATAACAACATTATATTTTCACATTCAAGACTATCCAAACACTAAGAAGAACACAAAATATATTTTTTCAAAGAAGGAAAGGAGGGGAGATCATATTCTCCATTAAAAATGGGGAAGAGAAGAAGAGATATCCTAGGTGCCAAAAGTGTGGCAAATCATTGGAAGAACACAAACAAGAAACTTCACAACCTCCTTATTCCTCCAAGTCATAAAACCCTCCTTATTTCTCCACCCATTCACCAAAATACTTCTTGGGAGGATTTTCAAACCCATTGGGTTTCCTCTCCAAGAATAGGGAAGGGGGTTCAAACCATATCAACCACCTTCCCCACCTCAAACCATATGAGGGGAGTGAAAAGAACCTACATGGCTTGCCCATCAAGCCATGAGGTTTGAGAGGAAAATCCCTCTCTCTCTCTTCCCCATAAACTCCAAAATTCATCATGCCATATGATGGATGGATAAAAATAAAACCACACAAGGCATACTCAATAATAGCCACACACAAGAAACAACACACACATTTTAAACAAAACAGGGCTAAGATCTAACATAACATAAAACTTAAAATGAGCTCGAGGACCCTACCTCTAAAAGATCTCCAACACTATAGCTTTTCTACCTCCTTATCTAAGCAATATCTATCTCAAAATCACCAAGCCCCCAATAAAAATCTCCACAAAAAAAGTCCCCTTCTTCTCCCATGAGGGAGAATTCGAAGAGAATTTAAAAAATTTCCTCACCAATGAGGGTTTGACATGTGTCACCCCTCTCTTCCCTTCAAGTCAAAGATTCTCAAAATAAAAGGGAGAAAAGATAAACTAACTTTTAACACTCTTCTCCCAAATTTCCCAAAATGAAAAACAAAACAAACTTGTGCAACTTTTAACAAACACACATACGAATCTATCTTACATGGATGGTGACCAAAGAGAAGAAAAATGGGAGGAAACTCCTTTATGCCTATAAATTAAATCTTCCTACCTATTAGGTAGAGTCCAAGGGCTTATTTTCATGCTAAGTGAACTCCCAAACTTAAAAAGGGTCACTTAAAATGCTATAAATAGCCCAATTTCGGGTTTGGCACATTTGGGCACAAGAGTAGAGGATGTGGGGCCCACCCAAGGGTTCACATGTGACCCTAATCCTCTCTAATTAATACAAAATTACCCAAATACCAAACTTAATGCAAGTGGGGACCATTTAGTCCCCAAACCAAGTTTACTTAACAAAATAAAACATCCTAAACAAGATTAATTTTACATGACATACTACATTAAAACTGAGGGTCACTCACAGTGCCCAAAATGATGAAATCTAATACTAGGGCCTCATATAGCTAACATAGTTAGGACTCATCCTTGTGGTCCGCTTGTGCACAATTTGTGTAGCCACCCTAAAACCCCTGTTATCCTATGACCTGTCACCTGCACACTCATTGCACACATTGTTATCGTATAAAATTGACAAGGGCAATTTTGTAGGTAACCATACAAAAATTCCATTTTGGTCCCCTGCTAGGGCCTATTGATGTTCTGAATGGCCTAGAAATCCCTTTTAGAAAATCAAGTTTTGAAGAACTTAGCCATTTTTTCAAACCTTTTGAATGGGCACAAGTAATGTAGTGTTAACACTCTCAAAATTGCGCCCCTTTGGTCCCTAGGCACACTCATGCTTATTGCAACATCATTAAATGATGTTCCCTCTTTAAGTGTGCCGGTGCATCTCCGTAAGCATGTTAACACCTCTTTGAGTGTACCATAGGTGCATGTAACATGATGTCAACATCTCTCCCAAAGTCGCAAAAAGAAAAAGTTGGTGGCACAATAAATGCACATTTTTCTATATATAGGCACACCCAACCTCTCATTTTCACAATTGAAAAAATGTGAAAAATTATTCCTTGTACTTATCAGTTGCTCTAGTCAGCCCATGCATGCCATTTGTCATGATCATGGACCCCACCTCATTCCTTCGTCATTATTTATACCGAGTAAGTGGTTTCTACCATCCTTGTTGTTTTTATGGATGTTGGGATAGGTATTAGGATTGTTGGAAAATAAAAATGAATTTAAAAGGAAAAGATAATGCTATTTACGAACCCAAGTACCCACCTGTAAACTCTCCTTTTCCTTTTCTTCTAGATCTGTAAATTTGGGAGGCTCGGCCTCAAAAATAACTCATGCCCATTTTTCCTTCACTCCTTTCCCTACTATTTTGTCCCCCCGGACATCAAAATATGAGCCAAAAGAGTAAAAATCAAGAAAAAGGGAAAGTGGCCCACATAGTGAAATTATTTTCACTATGGCACATTGCAAACTCCTGTTACACAAAACATAGTCACGCCCCTTTGCGCACTATTTATCTATGTTGCATAAAAAACAATCGCGCCATTGGTGCATAATAGATGGTGCAAAGCATAATCCATCCTCGCGCCTTATAAACTACAAAATTCCTAAGGTGCAAGTCTTTGGCGCAAAAAATAACTACAACAACACTACATGTTGTTTAAACCCTTTCCGCACTATGGTAACCAAGCCCCTTAGTGCACTTAACCTATGTGTTGCACCTTCTGCAAATGCACTTAGCACACCTCACCCTCATGCAACATCTGTCACATCTGCGCCAATGGTGCACCTGGAGACCTTTCTACACCAAACAAAATTGTACCCAGTTAAAGAACTTCCTATGGTGCAAGTGCATATTCCTAACATCAACATCTGAATGTTGTGTGTAGCCTTTCCATGCCCCACACCCCTTTTGCACTTTGCTTTCCCCATAAAACACTCCCTAAAAGTGTGCCTTGCTTTTCAAAACCCTTGCTGCCTGCAGTAAGGATGTGCCTTATGCCCAGAGGCTCATAAGTTGGTAATTTTTCATTCTGTAAAGCTTTTATGGAAAACTTGATGGCTAACATGGCTCTTTTATGTTATAACTCTTTGATTCTTCTTGCAGAGCAAAAACAATCATTGAGTGTAATTATGTCTTCATCAAGTAAAAAGCCAATCAAGTCCAAAGGAAAAGCCAAGTTGATGGAGTAGGAAATGAAGTATAGATACCAAAAGGTCAGGATGCCTGACTCTCTTGCAGAGTGTGATCTTGATATCAGACATTCAAAACTTGGGCATATAGACATGGATGAATTTTGGGCTAGAACCAAGAAGGTCACACAGTGGCCCGTGGATGGATAAATTGGTTGGCAATGGTCTGCATTTTGCTGCAGGGATCCCAGTGAGTGCAATTAATAATGAATTCATCATGTTGGTGGGCCGTTGTTACAAAAAGGAAACAAGATGTGTCGAAAATGAAGAGGGCAAGGTGATAATCAACCTCTCAACCTGACAATTTGAAACTATCTTGGGCATCCCACACCATAGGCATTTTATGGAAGTAAGTGAAGAAGACTACATGAAGACTTGGACTGATAATGAGGACAAGTGCATGCAGATGATGAATGAGGTATACCTAAAGAATAAAAAGGTGGCCAGCAGGTAGCCCCAGGTCATTCATCACATCAACTTTTCAGAAGAGATGAGTGACACGATCACCTTCCTAAGTAGAGTACATGGGCTCCCTGATGCCCATTACTTTCACAAGTTGATGCTTAAGTATTTAGAAACAATGAATAAAAATGTGCCCGATCAACGTTTTGGTTGGGCCAAAATTATCAGTGATACAATCTCAAAACAACTTCAATGACTTTCAACAACTGGGAGGTTCTATATGAACTCCTATGTAGTATATGTAGCTACCTCAGAGAGAGACTACCTAGGGTTGAATCAGTATGGGGTATGGCCCCAAGTCAGAATATATGAATACTATCCAGAGTTGAGGCTTGAGAACAACATAGCTCAGTTTAGCAAGATCAATGATGTCTTCTTCTATGGCATCATCTACCTCTTGAGGCCCAACATGACTCATGGTCAGACAAGCAAAAGCATGATCACCACCACAAGGAAGTGGGGAGTGTTGTTTACATAATTCCCCACCTTTACCTATCTCAGAGCTTCCAAATTCTTGGGAGAACCCACAAGATTTCCGAGATATGCGGGACCTAACTGATCATTCTAGAGTTATTAAGGCATCTTATCACTTATCATGAGAAGTGTATGAAGAGGAAGAAGGGAGGAACTCCATTCCCCCTCATAGTAGGAAGGTACATGTGCCCCTCACAAAGTAAAGCTCGAGAGATGTATGCAGAGCTTGAATTTCTTAATTTGAAGCATAATTTCCTGGCAAGGCCATCGATCCTATCCACGTTCCTTAGATTGAGGATATCTACATCGACTTAAATCATGAAGTCAAACTTAGGTGAAAGGATCACTCCCGGCTGGCCCTAGTAGAGATCATTCAATATGGCATAGCCATCATCCCAAAGGATTTCCTAGAAACTAATCAGGAAATTGATCAGGTTTACCTAGACATGGAAAGGGGTGATTGGCCATTCATGGATATTGATAGGAACAAAGCACCCCAGACTATCCAATAAAGGGTTAAACCTACTCTGCAATGCACTGAACATTGGTGTAAGAAAAATTATATCATCTATCTTGGGCTATATTTTATCACATCTCCCATGGGGAATGCACCCACCAGGCCAAAACAATTTCCTAAAGGTAAAGGAAAAGATAAAGTGGGAGAGGCAAGCACTACTCAAGAGAAAGCTCCTAAAATCCCTCCTACTACCACAAAAGAGCAAGTTGTGGACTTAGCGTCCGCAGAAAAGAAGATGTGGTAAGTGATCTATGAGACACATCCACTTTGGATGTTGTCACATCTATAATTGGAAAAGAACCAACCATTCCTCTCTCACTCCTCCTTCCCCTCCTCATGTCACTCAAACAACCACTCCTTTGGTTGTGTCTTCTCCTCCATCTTCTTACATTCCCCTCCCTCTTCCTCCATCTTCTCTTCCCTTGTAGATCTTTCCCCCAACATTTATTCCCTCATCTTATAGATCCCTTCCACCCCCATGGCCTCCTCTCTTGTAGTGACTCCTATTCCCGTGAGTGTTGGTGTGTTGGCCCCTTTCTCCATACCACCACCAAGTGTTTCGACACTCTTCCCCGTGTCCACTATAGTTGTTCTTCCTTTCACCCCTGTTTCTTCTTTTCCTCTGGTCCCACTCCCATAAGTCCAAGATGGATCTCAGACTACCTAAGTTAACACAAGAGAAAAGTCCTTATTGCACTGTGGACTTCTCCATCATCCCAACTAAAGGACCCAATAAGCAAAAGTGATAACTCACTTTTCAAAAAGTGTTTCAGGTGAAAGGGTTATGGAGATAGCCTACCCAGATCCCATAAAGAAGAAAGAAGATCTGTCTCCTACATATTTTACAGTGACCCAGTCACAATGGGAACATCATTAGAGAGCCTGCAAGGAGAGGCCTTGTCAGCTATGGATGCCCTTTACAAGAAACTACAAGAAGAAAAGGAGAAGAAGAGAATGTTAAAGGAACAAAATGAACATCTTCTCCAAGCTCTGCAAAGAATGGGAAATGCACCTCCTATAGCTACCGCCAAAACTCTTGAAGTCCTTAGTCAGGAGAAGATAAATGAATACACCAAGATTGGTGAACAAGGTGCAGCAGTGTCCTCCTGGAGAGAGAAGATCCTCAAAGACAGTGAGGAAGTAATCACGAAGTTCACAGGCCTCTACCAAAGTATAGATAAGGCAAACAATGAACTCTAGGCAATAGCAGGACCTGTCTCTCGAAGAGTTGGACCATGCTAGGTTGCAACACAAGACATTCCAGAAAATGATCGACTGCCGACCGATGACTTGTTAAAATTTGGCATCATTGATCACCTATGAGCACACAACAAAGTGCTTGTCACTTTAGACTATCAGGTTGACCAAATGGAGTTTGTCTTAGAAAAGATAGACAAAATCAAGGAGGAAGCCCTAGACGTGAAACATCAAATGGAGCAGATCATCTTAAGGATGTCTCTAGGGTTGCTTAACGCATCATTCACCTTAAGAGAAGCAAATGATACTATTCAGATTTTCAAGGGAATTGCATCACAAGGTGTGGTGCTAGAGGTCACTTTTGACCGAGAATCTATTAACAACCTTTTGGCTTGCCATGATTTCATCGGGTATTTAATAGAGGCAGGAAACGAATACTTCAAGCTCCCTGATAGGCTCAGAGATGAATGAGAAACTTGTGAAGTCATCGGAGACCACACAAAGGGTCCCAATCATGGTCAACTTCAGAAGATGATCAACAAGTTTATGGAGTATCAAGCTCAATATCATATCGCCTCTCCAGAGTAGAAGCAAGACACTCCATTCGAGCAAAGGGATGATGATGAATAGGCTTCCTCCTTCTGGGATAAATCCCATTTTTGTAAAATTATTTAAAAGTATGTTTGCACATGCGATGACATCATCCATGTTGCAACATGAGATGTTGTCATCCACAAAATTTTCCCAAAGTAAACATTTGAATTTTAGATATTTTGTAAGTTATTGGCTCCTTTTTGTCTTCTTTCTCCTTCTCCTTCTATAAATACTTGGATGCTTGTAGTATTTGTGTGGACAATATTGTATGAAAAATAGAAGTGAGGAGAGAAAGACTTTGAGATTTCTTGTAACAGAAGAAAACATTAATACAAATATTGAGACTTTGTGCTGAATTCATGTGTTATATGCATTAGATCTTTCTTACGTCAGATCTATGTGTTTATTTTGTTAGATTCATATCTACTTTTGTCATTTTGTTTATCAAGTATTGCTTTATTTGTTTATGTGAGTAAGTTTGGCTCTGTTTACTACCGGCCCAAAACATAAACCCTCTGACCTTTCTACTTTGGAATTCATTTCTTTTCTCCCTTCAGATCCATCTTTCTTCCATTCCTTCCTTCATTCCTTTATGTTATTTGATGGAACTAACTCTACTGGGATGAAATCCCAAACACCCCATAAGGAAAATACTTGTTGGACTTGCATGCATTCCTACTTTGGTAGAATAATAATAAACTAGTTTCACTTTGTTGTCTCGAAAGATTGGCTATGCCTTGCACATTGTTGGCCTTTCTATCCATAGATCTGCCCACTCAATGATTTTTGATGTTTTTACAAATATTTTCAAACCCTTGCAAAAATCAAATCTAAAGATCTGAAAATCAGCTTACTAAAATTATCCCACTTTTTATGCCTACTAATCACTATCATTAAACCACAATCGGTTGTTTGAAAAAGGGATAAATTTGAATATTTAGAAAAGTGCATACTCGCTGATTTTTTATTTTTTATTTTCAGAAAAATCAGAAAATCAGCAAGTACAAGCAAAAATATTATTATAAATATGCTCCAAATTATTTCGATCCGAGTAGATACACTGGCGAGTGAACCATTTACCCATAGCAGAAGAGCTCATGGAGAATTTGATCTTATTTTTGATCTACTTTAGAGGCACAATTTCAGTATTAAACCGGCACGTTTCTCATCACTGAGTTCAGTTGATCATCAACGAAGTGACTCACCTCCACTAAAGAACTAGTTTTCTGAGAGAGCTTCCACATCAATTTGTAGTGCCTTGTTACTAAGTGGAACCGCACTCCCAGCCCGCGTCCTCTTTCTAGATTTTCAAATGGTAGTACCATGGGGAAATGCTATGGGTCCTCTTTCATTGCGCATCCAGTTCATGCACTCCCTCATGGAAACCGTAATAATTTCCCAAGATTCGATGGGAGTGGAAATTAAAGCATAGATTCACATATATTTGCATTCATTATGTCACGCAAAGCATCCTAGATGTGACCTATGAAGATGTGTTGGTATGCCTCTTTCTAGAGACCTTGCAAGGACTGCGGTAGAGTGGTTCCAACACTTGCCACCCGAGATCTATCACCGGTTGGGCCACATTACGAGCTGCGCATTTGAAGACGGTATAAGCCTTTAGAAGACACATTTGTGTTATTGTCAAAGATTAATCACTTAAAGAAAGAGGCCAATGAAACCATGCGTGATTTTATCACCCATTTCAATTCAGCGATTAAGCGTGTACCACACCCTGCCATGTTGCCAACACACGAGAAAATCAAAAGTGTTTCGTGTGAATGCCATGAGTTCAAGAGTAAGTTTCTTACTCTTACAAGAAAAAATCACCACCTTGGTCCTTTCTCAAGTTGTGGCCATTCATATAGATAATAACCTACTTATATCCGGAAAGTTAAAATGAGAACTATACAAACCAAAGGCTTTGAGTCCTTCTCAAGCCACTTCATCGATTCTAAATTCTAGAAGATGGCAAACGACTTACTCGCATTAAAGAAGAAATTAGTTCAAGCTTTGTCTACGACTCAGTATCGGGATATCTCATGGAGGAACTTCACTCCCAACAACACCCCACAAAGGTCATTTTTCGCTACTACTCCAAGGTTAGCACTTGAGGCCCCTCCGGTTAATGCCCTAGTCGAGATTGAAGAGGATGAGAAAATTTATGAAGAACCTTCATCGCAAGGTGAAGATGATCAAGATGTCGGTGAACCGACTGACGACTCTATGATTAGGTATATGGAATTTGAAGATGAGGAATCTAATGAGGAAGAAGGTACCCAAGGGTATGCAAGCGGATAGTCATATGTTGTTTTCACCCGCTCACAAGGAAAAGAAGTAGAAGTTACTGCCAGGGTACAAAAGGAGAAGGTTGTGTCAAACACACCTCCAATAATTGCTAAAATAGGTAATCCTCTTCCTTCTCAACATCCTATGAAGCCTTTTGAGAAGAAATCTTTTCCTCCTATCTCTCCTCCAAATCAGCCTTCCTCTATTTCCATAAAGACCAGTAACCCTACCCTACCATCGTGAAATGAGGGACTCATTCCTTCATCAACGTAACCCTTGGTCGCATTTGACATAGTTAATCATGCTAAAAAGACCAAGATTCAAATGTCTGAGGTTGAATATCTTTAGTCTAACCCTGAGCAACTTGTAAGATTGACCGAATATATCCAAAGTCAAGTTGTCATCCCCTCTCCTATCTCCCCGAAAGGAATCCTTTCCACTCCTCCTGCATCTCACATAAATGTTACCTCGACTTCTATGTCAGGAAAAATTGAACCTTTTTATCTCTCCCTCCTGATCAATGGTCACAAGCTAAGTAACTACATAATTGATTTTAGAGCTTCTGATAATGTCATGCCGGAAAAGGTCACCCATGCTTTGGGCCTCACTCTTACCAAGCCTTTCGGTAGATGTTACTCCATGGAAACCAAATAGGTTCCATTAATTGGTCAGATCAAAGACGCACAATTCACATTTGCAGCATTCCTAGAGAAAAGGGTAAAGATGACCATCCTCATTGCTGATATTCCAGCAGCATATGGAATTTTACTAGGGAGAAGTTTTGTAGGGAAGTCGGTGGAGAGATTCATATGGACTAGTCCAAATCCAGAATCCCTGTCAAGGGTGTAATGCAGACATTGGAGCCTGAATCACAAAAGAAGTACCTGGTCACCAACTCTGACAACCCCAAGGCCCAGATTCTCTTCGAATCATCAGGGATGGGGAACTACTTCTTATCCACTGAGTCTGATAGAATGGATGTTCTCATCTAGGAGGAGGACCTTAATAAGAAATAGATCTTTGCGGTTTGATGGCAGTTTTGCAACAAGTGGATGTGGCGTTGGAGCCGTCCGATATCTCCTGAAGAGGAGATTTTCCCTCTTTCTTTCAAATTACAGTTTTTCAATACAAACAATACTACTGAGTATGAATCTTTGCTACTTGGCATGCAAGCTGCAAAGGAAAGAGGAATCAAGAACCTAAAAGTACAAGGTGACACCAAACTAATTGTCAATCAGGTAAAGGGAGTATACCAGGTAAAAATGATAGACTCAGGCACTACCGCAATGTAGTATGGGATAACATTGAGGAGTTCAATGCCTTCTCAATCAAAGTGGTTCCATGAGCCCAAAATGACATGGCCGATTCATTGGCCGTCTCTGCCTCGCTTATGCTCCCTCACCTAGGGCTGAAAACAGACACATATACCATTGAGGTAGTCTTTCACCCAAGTGTGCCAGACAATTCTCACCATTGGTAGGTATTCAACGATGACAATTAACTTATTGCTTTCCTAGAGAAAGAAGACAATTTCAATGAGCTTCATTTCGAAGGATCTACTTTAGTATGTTGTGAGTCCATCATTGGTCAAACAAATGAATCAATAGAAGGTGGAGGCATCTGTTAGCTCAAGGGGAACAAAATTCCAAAAGGTTTAGTCTCCTGGAATGATTTTTTGACAAGCATGACCGCTTCATCAAGAAAAAGTGATAGAATGACCCTAGCTCTTCTCCAGAGACCGAATCTGTTAATCTAAGCTCTACAGAGCATCCGTAGTTTGTGAACATTGGGAAGTGTTGTACACCCGAGGAAAAGTGAAAATTTGTCAAGCTGTTGAAGAAATATATGGACGTATTGGCATGGTCTTATGCTGATCTAAAGTCTTTCAAGCCTAAGGACATTCAAGCATGACATCCCGTTAAAGGACGATGTCAAACCCTTTCGCCAGAAACAGAGGCACTACAATCCTAAGATCTTAGGTACCATCTAGGTGGAAATACAGAAGATGCTGGATGCAAGAATTATCTTTCCTATCCATCATAGTACCTGGGTCACAAACATTGTGCCCGTGTGAAAGAAGAATGGTGAAATACACATATGCGTAGATTTTTGCAACCTAAACTAGGCGTCCCTGAAGGAAAATTATCCACTGCCCATAATGGATCAGTTCTACAAGTAGTAACTAGTTCAGAGATGCTATCCATGCTTGATGGTTTTTGAGATATAATCAAATTGAGGTCTCACCTGAAGACCAATTCAAAATAGCGTTCACTACTCCCTGGGGCACATTCGCCTACAGCAGGATGCCTTTCGGCTTGACCAATGCCGGTGCCACCTTTTAATGAGCTATGGACTTCACATTCAAAGGTATGATGGGGAAGGTCATCATGGTTTATCTGGATGACTTAACTGTGTTCTCTAAAAAGTGAAGTGATCACTATGATCATTTGGAGCAAGTATTGATTAGATGTTGAGAACACGGGATTTCCCTAAATCCAAAAAAGTCTATTTTTGGGGTCACTGAAGGAAATTTCTGGGACACATTGTCAGCAAGGAAGGAACAAAAATAGACATTGAAAGAGTCAAGGCTATTCAGAGCCTTACCTTGCCCACAAGCAAGACCGGTGTTCACTCCTTTGGAAAGGTGAATTTTCTCAGACGCTTTGTTCTAGAATTTGCTGAAAAGACTTATCACATATCAAATATGATGAAAGGGTCACAAATGTTCTGATGGAGTGAAGAAGGAAAGACTTCATTTGAGGATATAAAATCCTCAATTGCTCATGCACCGATTACGGTGTGCCCGACTTCTCTAAAGCATCCACGCATCGTATTAGTCATCTTAATGCGAGAAGAACTCGAGGATGTTTAATCCCCAATCACGTTCATGAGATCCCCTCTCAAGATTCATGAATTGAAGATGTCTCTTTTAGAAAAACATGCCCTTCACAGTAGTTAAAGAAGTCAAGAACTTCCATTACTACATCCTAAACTCTCATACGGTAGTGCTGGTTCCTGACATGGCAGTTAAGTCTATCCTAACTCAACAAGAGTTAGGAAGATTACGAGGGAATTAGATCACAAAGGTCCAAGAGTATGATCTGGAAATCAAACCAACCAAGTTGGTAAGGGGTAGAGGCCTATGTCAGCTCATGGCTGAAAATAAAGATTCAAGGGATCCTAAAGAGAAAGTTGATTGCATCGACGGAGCGCAGGGTAAATGAAGAAAGCTGATTCTCTACCTATGGTTCTATTTGTTGTGACCAACGACGAGTGGTATTCTAACATTGCTTTCTTTCTCACTTATGGTGAGTGTCTAGCCCATCTAACTTCAAAGGAGAAGTGGACAGTAAAGCTCAGGGTAGCCAGATATGTCATATGGGATGATGGTTTATACAAGTGTGGGATTGATGGCATCTTCTTGTGATGCATTGACAAGCCACATTAGGTGAAGTTACTAGAAAGCTTTCATGATTCAACCTACAATGGTCACTTTTCCTCTTTTGTGATAGCACATAAGATCATTTGGGCCAGGTACTACTAGCCAACGCTATTTCAAGATACAGCCACCTGGGTAGCAAAATGTGAGCTCTACCAACAGTTCGTTGGTAAACCAAAATTGGCCACTTTTCCCCTCAGGTCCGTCATTATTGAAGAACCATTTAGGTAATGGGGAATTGACTTTATCAAAGAACTCCATCCCCAATCAAGTTCCGACATAGTTATGTCCTAACAACAATAGATTACTTCACCAAATGGGTGGAGGCCATACTGTTAAGATCGGACTATTAGAACAGAGAGAACAACTTCCATATCTCGTATCTAGATGGAACTGAACTCCCACTTCCCTATAGTGGGAAACATCTCAAAATATTCAAGAAGTAGAGCTTACTCTCTTCTTTATCTGATTTGCTTAGTTGTGTGCTTGTTTTGTCGTGTGTTTGCTTTCTATTTTTTGTTGTGTGTCTCTTTTCATTGCCCTTGTTTTTGAACTTGTAACCTAATGGATAGGCACATGAAAATATGGGATTCTCTACCCTTAAGCTTCACTTGAAGATAGTCCCTAGAAAGAGCCAGTTGTTATCCTGTAAAATTGACAAGGGCAATTTTGCAGGTAACCATACAAAAATTCCGTTTCGGTCCCCTACTAGGGTCTATTGATGTTTTGAATGGCCTAGAACTCCCTTTCGGAAAATCAAGTTTTGAAGAACTGAGAAATTTTTTCAAACCTTTTGACTAGGCACAAGTAATGTAGTGTCAACACTCTCAAAACTATGCCCCTTTGGTCCCTAGGAAAACTCATTCTTATTGCAACATCATTAAACGATGTGCCCTCTTTAAGTGTGTCTGGTGCATCCGCAAGAATTTTAACACCTCTTTAAGTGCGCCATAGGTACATGTAACAGGATGTTGACATCTCTCCCATTGCGCCAAAAGAAAAATTTGGTGGCACAATAAATGTGCATTTTTCTATATATAGGCGCACTTGACCTATCATTTTCACAATTGAAAAAACGTGAAAAGTTATTCCTCTATGCCTGTTTGTTGCTCTCGTAAGCCCACACATGCCATTTTTTGTGATCATGGACCCCACCTCATCCCTTCATCATTATTTATATCAAGTAAGTGGTTTCTACCATCCTTGTTGTTTTTATGGATGTTGGACCCAGGTATTAGGATTGTTGGAAAATATAAATGAATTTAAAATGAAAAGATAACGCTATTTACAAACCCAAGTACACACCTGCAAACTCTCCTTTTCCTTTTCTTCTAGATCTGTAAATCTGGGAGGCTCAGCCTCAAAAAATAAATCATTCCCATTTGTCCTTCACTCCTTGCCTTGCTAGTTTTTCCCTCCTGGACATCAAAATCTAAGCCAAAAGAGTAAAAATCAAGAAAAAGAGAAATCGGCCCACATAGTGAAACTGTTTTCACTATGGCGCATTACAAACTCTGGTACACTAAATACAATCGCGTCCCTTTGGTGCACTATTTCTCTATGTTGCATCAAAAATAGTCACGCCATTGGCACATAATAGGATGGTGCAACATAATTCCTCCTCACGCCTTATAAACTACAAAATTCCTAAGGCGTAAGCGCTGGCACCAAAACAACTACAACAACACTGCATGTTGTGTAAACCCTTTCCACGCCATGCCAACCAAGCCCCTTGGTGCACTTGACCTATGTGTTACACCTTCTACAAATGCAGCTTAGCACACCTCACCCTCATGCAACATCTACCACATTTGTGCCAATGGCACACCCTGAGACCTTGCTACACCAAACAAAATTGTACCCAGTTAAAGCACTTCCTATGGTGCAAGTGCATATTCCTTGACATCAACATCTGAATGTTGTGTGTAGCCTTTTACACCCCATACCCCTTTTGGCACTACTTTCCCCCATGCAACACTCCCTAAAAGTGTGCCTTGCTTTTCAAAACCCCTACAACCTATAGTAAGGATGCGCCTTGCACCCAGAGGCTCATAAGTTGGTAATTTTTCATTCTGCAAAGCTTTTATGGACAACTTGATGGCTAACATGGCCCTTCTATGTTGGAACTCTCTAATTCTTCTTGTAGAGCAAAAACAATCCTTGAGTGCACTTATGTCTTCATCGAGTAAGAAGCCAACCAAGTCCAAAGGCAAAGCCAAGTTGACGGAGCAGGAAATGAAGTATAGATACCAAAAGGTCAAGATGCCTGACTCACTTGCAGAGTGTGATCTCGATATCAGAGATTCAGAACTTGGGCATATAGACATGGAAAAATTTTGGGCTAGAACCAAGAAGGTCATAGGCAGCCCATGGATGGATAAATTAGTTGGCGTGGTCCGCACTTTCTTTGTAGGGATCCCGGTGAGTGCAATTAATAATGAATTCATCATGTTGGTGGGCCATTGTTACAACAAGGACACAAGATGTGTCAAAAATGAAGAGGGAAAGGTGATAATCAACCTCTCGGCGACAATTTGAAACTATCTTGGGCATCCCCCACCATAGGCATTTTGTGGTAGTAAGTCAAGAAGACTACATGAAGACTTGGACCGATAATGAGGACAAGTGCATGCAGATGATGAATGAGGTATACCTCAAGAATAAAAAGGTGGCAAGCAGGTGGCCCGGGTCATTCATCACATCAACTTTTCAAGAAGAGGAGAGTGACACGATCACCTTCCTAAGTAGAGTACATGGGCTCCCTGATGCCCATTACTTTCACAAGTGGATGCTCAGGTATTTGGAAACAATGAATAAAAATGTGCCCGATCAATGTTTTGGCTGGGCCAAAATTATTAGTGATACAATCTCGGAACAACTTCAATGACTTTCAACAACTAGGAGGTTCTATATGAACTCCTATGTAGTATATGCAGCTGCCTCAGAGAGAGAATACCCAAGGTTGAATCAGTATGGGGTATGGCCCCAAGTCAGAATATACGAATACTATCTAGAGTTGAGGCTTGAGAACAACATAGCTCAGTTCAACAAGATCAATGATGTCTTCTTCTATGGCATCGTCTACCTCTTGAGGCCCAACATGACTCATGGTTAGACAAGAAAAAGTGTGATCACCACCACAAGGAAGTGGGGAGCATTGTTTACGTAATTCCCCACCTTTACCTATCTCAGAGGTGTTTACTTCTTGAGAGAACCCACAAGATTGCTGAGATATGTGGGGCCTAAACTGATCCTTCTAGAGCTGTTAAGGAAGCTTATCACTTATCACAAGAATTGTATGAAGAGGAAGAAGGGAGGAACTCCATTCCCCCTCACAGTAGGTAGGTACATGTGCCCCTCACAAAGTAAAGCTCGGGAGATGTATGCAGAGCTTGAATTGATTAATTTGAAGCATAATTTCTGGCAAGGCCAACCTTTGATCCTCGTGGTTTCCTTCCAGGGGAAAAGATCGATCCTATCCATGTTCCTCAGATCGAGGATATCTACATTAACTTAAATCATGAAGTCAAACTCAGGTGAAAGGATCACTCCCGGCTGGCCCTAGCAGAGATCATTCAATATGGTGTAGCCATCATCCCAAAGGATTTCCTAGAAACTGATCAGGAAATTGATCAGGTTTACCTAGACACGGAAGGGGATGATTGGCCATTCGTGGATATTGATAGGAACAAAGTGCCCCAGACCATCCAAGAAAGGGTTCAACCTACTCTGCAACGCACCG
Organism: Taxus wallichiana var. yunnanensis; assembly: GCA_018340775.1. NCBI lineage: Eukaryota > Viridiplantae > Streptophyta > Pinopsida > Cupressales > Taxaceae > Taxus > Taxus wallichiana. Next base: position 398,216,356 of record CM031233.1, read on the forward strand.
AACATTGGTGTAAGAAAAATGGTATCATCTATCTTGGGGTAGATTTTATCACATCTCCCCTGGGAATGCACCCACCAGGCCAAAACACTTGCCTAAAGGTAAAGGAAAAGATAAAGTGGGAGAGGCAAGCACTACTCAAGAGAAAGCTCCTAAAATCCCTCCTACTACCACAGAAGAGCAAGTTGTGGACTTAGTGTCCCCAGGAAAAGAAGAAGCGGTAAGTGCTCTAACAGACACATCCACTCAAGATGTTGTCACATCTACAACTGGCAAAGTACCAACCATTCCCTCTCTCTCTCCTCCTTCCCCTCCTCGTGTCACTCAAACAACCACTCCTTTGGTTGTGTCTTCTCCTCCATCTTCTTCTGTTCCCCCTCCCTCTTCCTCCATCTTCTCTTCCCTTGCAAATCTATCCCCTAGCATTTATTCCCGCATCTCATAGATCCCTTCCACCCCCATGGCCTCTTCTCTTATAGTGACTCCTGTTCCCATGAGAATTGGTGTGTCGGCCCCTTTCTCCATGCTGCCACCAAGTGTTTCGACACTCTTCCCCGTGTCCACTGCAGTTGTTCTTCCTTCCACCCCTATTTCTTCTTTGTCCTCTGGTCCCACTCCCATAAGTCCAAGCTGGATCTTAGACCACCTAAGCCAACACAAGAGGAAATTCCCCATTACACCCATGGAATTCTCCGTCATCTCGGCTAAAGGACCAAAGAAGCAAAAAGTGATAACTCGCTTTTCAAAAAGTGTTTCAGGTGAAAGGGTTATGGAGATAGCCTACCTGGATCCCATAAAGAAGAAAGAAGATCTGTCTCCTACAGATTTTACAGTGACCTAGGTCACAATGGGAACATCATTAGAGAGCCTGCAAGGAGAGGCCTTGTCAGCTATAGATGCCCTTTGCAAGAAACTACAAGAAGAAAAGGAGAAGAAGAGAATGTTAAAGGAACAAAATGAACATCTTCTCTAAGCTCTGCAAAGAATGGGCAATGCACCTCCTATAGCTACCGTTGAAAATCCTGAAGTCCTTAGTCAGGAGAAGATAAATGAATACACCAAGATTAGTGAACAAGGTGCAGCAGTGTCCTCCTGGAGAGAGAAGATCCTCAAAGACAATGAGGAAGTAATCACGAAGTTCACAGGCCTCTACCAAAGTATAGATAAGGCAAACAATGAACTCCAGTGCAATAGCGGGACTGCATTTCGAAGAGTTGGACCATGCTAGGTTGTAACATGAGACATTCTAGAAAATGATCGACTGCCTGACCGATGACTTGTTAAAATTTGGCATCATTGATCACCACGAGCACACAACAAAGTGCTTGTCACTTTAGACTATCGGGTTGACCAAATGGAGTTTGTCTTAGAAAATATAGACAAAATCAAGGAGGAATCCCTGGACGCGAAACATCAAATGGAGCAGATCATCTTAAGGATGTCTCTAGGGTTGCTTAACACATCATTCACCTTAAGAGAAGCAAATGATACTATTCAGATTTTCAAGGGAATTGCATCACAAGGTGTGGTGCCAGAGGTCACTTTTGATCGAGAATCTATTAACAACCTTTTAGCTTGTCATGATTTCATCGGGTATTTAATAGAGGTAGGAAACGAATACTTCAAGCTCCCTGATAGGCTCAGAGATGAACGAGAAACTTGTTAAGTCATCGGAGACCACACAAAGGGTCCCGATCATGGTCAACTTCAGAAGATGATTAAAAGTTTATGGAGTATCGAGCTCAATATCATATCGCCTCTCTAGAGTAGAAGCAAGACACTCCATTTGAGCAAAGAGATGATGATGAATAGGCTTCCTCCTTTTGGGATAAATCCCATTTTTATAAAATTATTTAAAATTATGTTGGCACACGTGATGACATCATCCATGTTGCACCATGGGATGTTATCATCCACAAAATTGCCCCAAAGTCAACATTTGACTTTTAGATATTTTGTAGATATTTTGTAAATAAGTTGTTGGCTCCTTTTTGTCTTCTTTCTCCTTCTCCTTCTATAAATACTTGGATACTTGTAGTAATCGTGTGGACAATCTTGTATGAAAAATAGAAGTGAGGAGAGAAGGAATTTGAGCTTTCTTATGTGAGAAGAAAACATTAATAAAAATATTGAGACTTTGTGCTAAATTCATGTGTTATATGCATTATATCTTTTTACGTTAGATCTCGTGTGTTTATTATGTTAGATTCATATCTAATTTTGTCATTTTGTTTATCAGTATTGCTTTATTTGTTTATGTGAGTAAGTTTAGCTTTGTTTACTACCAGCCCAAAACATAAACCCTCTAACCTTTCTACTTTGGAATTCATTTCTTTTCTCCCTTCAGATCCATCTTTCTTCCATTCCTTCCTTCATTCCTTTCCATTCTTCATCGAACTAACTCTACTAGGATGAAATTCTAAAACCCCCATAAGGCAACATACTATTGGACTTGCATGATTCCAACTAGTAGAATATCAATAAACCAATTTCACTTTGTTGTCTCAAAGAAGGGCTATGCCCTGCACACTGTTGGCTAACTGTCTATCCATAGATCTACCCACACGATGATTTTCAAACCAACACACATTAAACACACTCCGCCGATAAAATGTAAATCAACTAATAAATAAGTGATCAATGAAATCTATGATATCCTAACATCATCATGGAATCGTAAGTGTGAAAACATGCTCAATTACACCCAATTTACCATGAGTTACCCATAGAGATTAATATAAATGACATACATCCATAAAATCTATACATGCAACTAAGCAAAGTATCCAACATATATCAATTAGGTCCAAACAACATTGTAATAATTTAGTATTCACAACATCAAATGAAAAGGTGTTAACATACTAATCAAGTCAAATTTTCGCTACATGCCCAAATCTACATACATGTCCAAGAAGGTCAAATCTCATAACATAATGTCTAAACTATATCAAAATCCCTGTCAAATCATGTCTATGAATAAAGAAATCAATAGGTAATTGAGGCTATAAAAATGTGGGCACTACATCCCCCTCTCCTAAAATTAGACTTCCTCCTAGAAGTTACTAAAAGAGATAGGGATATCTATCCCTCAATGGAGTAACATCCTCCCAAGTAGTTGTTGTCTCATCATATCTATCCCACTGCACCCTAACGGTCTAATTCCCGACCCCGAAGGGGAAACCTTTGGTGCTCTAGTATACGTATGGGCTCCAATATCCACTCCCTCCATCCTCTACCTGTAATGTCGACCAATCCAAAACATGATAATCATCAGGTACATATCTATGTAGTACAAAAACATGAAATACATCGTGGGCCCATGTAAGGCATGGTGGCAAAGCTAGGCGATAGGAAACTAGATTTATGACCTCTAAAATATCAAAAGGCCCCGAGAAAACGAGGTGAAATATTAGAACCCTTTCAATAGTGGATTAGACTCTTATGTGGATGAACTCTCAAGAAGACTTTGTCACCCACTACAAAGTGATGATCAGTCCTCTTGGTGTCTGTATAGGCCTTACGGAGTGCTCTAGCACTGCTCAAGACGTTTTCTAATTAGAAAACCTACTACTCTAAGTCATGTAGATAAGTGGATCCCAAAATAATATTTTCATCTAGTCTTTCCCAACTCAGAGGTGTCCTACAAGGTCAACCATAAAAATCCTGGTAGGGAGCCATACCAATGGAGCTGTGATAGCTATTGTTGTATGAAAACTTGACTAAATGAAGATTCTCTTCCCACTTCTTCTATCGGTCCATCACATACATCCTCAACATGTCCTCCAGTACCTGATTAACCCTCTCTGTCTATCCATCTGTCTCTGCATGATATGTTGAGCTGAAATTAATTTGTGTACCAAGAGCGGCCTGAAAGGAAGTCCATAAAACTAAAGTGTAAATGGTATCCTTGTCATTGATGATGGTCTTCGGAATCCCATGCAATCTAACAATGTCCTCCATAAATACTTTGGTGATGGCCTATGCATTATAGGTGACCTTGGTTGGTAAGAAATGCACAACCTTGGTTAACTTATCCACAGTGACCATAATGGCATCATGATGATAAGAATACATATGGAGTCCTACTATGAAATCCATGGAGATCACATCCCATTTCCACTCGGGAATATCATGAGGATGTAAGAGTCTTGTGGGATGATAATGTTCTACCTTGACCCTCTAACACTCAAGGCAATGTGTAACAAAATATGATATGTCCCGTCGAAGACTAGGCCAATAATATAACTCTCTCAGATCAACGTGCATTTTCTTTACTCCTGGATGTGCTTTGCATATAGAGCTCGATGATCCTTTGTAAGGATGAATCTACACATATCACCTAACTTTAGCACATATAGACACCTATGGAACCAAATTAAACCATCTACATCTAAAATTCACCCCAAATATTTTCCCTCTAAATAACCCTATGACTCCAACATCCTGCCAGCACCCTCATAAAACCTATCCTCTGAAAGATGATGAAGAATTATGCCTCTCAAATCTAACTATAGTGTCAATGATGCAAGAATGTGTCTTCATCTACTAAGTGCATCTGCAATGACATTTTCCTTTCCTTTTATATATTGTACCTCCATGTTTTACTCATATAAGAACTCCATCCAATGTTGTTGGTGAGCGTTGAGGTTCGGCATGAGAAGATATGCTACAAACTATGGTGGTATTCCTCAAAGTAAAAGGTATACCCAAAAGGAAATGACACCAACACATAAGTGCATGAAAAAATGTTGTAAGATCTAAATCATGGGTAGGATAGTTAATCTCATAGTCCTTGAGCTTACGTGACTCAAAGGTGATAACTCAATGCTCCTGCATAAGGAATTCTCCCAAACTCTCGAGTGATGCATCAGTACAAACAAAAAAATCCTTTTTAGGGTCTAGAGCTTCTAAGATGGGCATCATGGTTAACCTTTCCTTAAGTAACTGAAAGGCCTTCTCACACTTCTTTGACCAATCAAACTTCTTCCCTTTCCTCTGAAGAGAAGTAATAGAGTAAGAAATCTTGGAAAAGTCCTATAAAAATCTGTGGTAGTAACTGTCTGTTAAACCCATAAAACTCCTCACCTTAGTGAATGATGTGGGTGCAAGCTAATCCATAATATCATGTATCTTAGAGGGATCTACTGAGATACCCTCTCCTGATAAGATGTGTCCCAAGTATTGAATCTCTATATGAAAGAAGCTGCATTTTTCCAAGTTCCTAGATAATTTCTGCTCTCTCAAAATCTATATTTCCCATCTCAAATGCTCCTCGTGTTCCTCCTCAAAATGAGAATAGATCAATATATCATCTAGGAAAACTAAGACAAAGTGATCCAGAAAGGTCCTTAATACTCCATTCACGAGACTCATGAAGACAATTGGGGAATTTATCAAACCAAATGGGACGATGTGAACTCATAATGCCCATAACATGTGCGGAAAGCTATCTTATGAATGTCTACATCTGAAATGCACTGGCGATGATACCCTAACTTGATATCAATCTTTGAGAACACTCTCACTCCCACATTTGATCAAACAAGTCATCGATCCTAAGGAGTGGGTATGAGTTATTTATTATGACTTTGTTGAGCTTCCTAAAGTCTACACAAATTTTGAGAGAACAATCCTTCTTCTTCACAAATATGTGGCGCTCCCAAGGAGATACACTAGGAAAAATGAGACCCTTCTACAACAACTCCTCTAAGCTGAATCTTGAGATCATGGAGCTGGAGTAGTCATCGATAGGGTGCCCTAGAAACTGGTGCAGATCTTGGCACTAAATCAATGGTGAAATCCACCTCTCTATGAGGTGGTAACCCGGGAAGCTCACCTAGAAACACATGTACATACTCCCTAAAAATACATGATCATCAAAGGGTGAATGCTCTAGAGTTCTCTCTAATTGATTGCTCTCTAAAGCCTCTGTATCCCTGATATCACAATTGCACTCCCAAGATCATCCTGACACTTAATGACCTTATTCATATAATTTACCTTAGCACGATGAACCTCAATCCAATCCATACCTAAAACAACTTGATATGAACCTAGAGGAATAACTCAGAGGTCATGTGTAGTGGAGAAGACTCCTAAATAAATTATGCAACTCTCCACATACGAGTCTATGATGAGTTTATCCCCAAAGGAAAACTCAACTGCCAACTATATGGTTGCCTAGCCACCACTAGCCCACACTGGTCCACTACAAAAGAAGATACAAAAGAATCAAGCACCCAAATCAAAAGTCTTGAGACGTAAATACCCCGATAGTACCTTTTGTCTCAATAACTGTGGCCTAATGCTCAGCTTGATAGTTTTCAACCACTACATATACATGATAGGCTCATCCCACATCACCCACCATCTTCTCGGATCTAGGAGATCTCTTTATATCCATGGTAGTGGGTTTGTGTAGACACATATGCACATAGTGATCAGGAGACCCACAAATAAAACATCCTCATGTACCCCTCTTGAGATGGGGTCCCTCCTATACTCTGGTGAACTGATCATGCTATCCCAACCCTAGTAGACTGTTGTGTGCAAGTTGGTTGTACCTTTTAAGTACCATGTCTCCTATCTCTAGCTCCACAAAACCTCTTCTAGTACCACCTCTCTGTAAGCTCTGAGTCTATCTAGCCCTAAAGCTGTTGGTGGCCACGATGTTGTGTACTTTGTTGAAGATGTGGTGGAGCCCTTGATACTATTGTTGGAGACCGAGAATCCTCCTCTAGGGGATGGTGTTGTACCTTGTGACCTTTGAATCGGAAGGTCCAGTATCCTATCCTAAAACTTTCTCTTGTTCCTATCTTAGTGCTCATGTTCCTTGGTCCTATTATCCTCAGCTAATTAGGCCTTCTCAATAGCCTTATCAAGCATAGGAGGATATACCATCCTAACATCTCCTACTATATCGCATTCGGGCCCTAAATAAACCTGTTAAATTACAATTTCTCATCTTGCAGGTAGTCCACATACTGTAAAAGATCTAGGAACCTACTCTCATACTATGTCACTATGTCAGAGCCCTGTTGTAAGTCATGAAACTCATCAATCCTCTTCTACACAAAATTCTCTGACATATAACGAGCCCTAAAACACTCCTTGAACAACTCCCGGAGTTACTATATCTCAAGTCAAATGCAAGCTTCGCTCCTCATTCATCCACCAAATACTGCTGCATCATGGAGGAGGTGTATGGTGAACCTAGCTTTGACATTTCTCTCATAAGAGGGTAAGCCAAAGCAACTATCCAAGATAAGGAGCCATGACTCAGCCCTAAATCCATCTGCAGAGCTAGTGTAAGTAGGAGGCTAGAAGCAAAGAATATCCCTAATAACACTACATGTATCATGATCCTCGTGATGCAGTCTAATAGGTGAATGGGGTTTCCTATCCCCAAAATTTCCCTTAATACTATGTGAATGGCTCCGATAGTATGAGGCCACCCTATCGCAGTGAATAGAAGGGATACACAACCTCTCCCACCTCGAGGTATTGTGCTATGGCAGCTCTAAGTGTGTGCCCTTGCCTATTGGTTCCTCATCTCCGATGGGATATCCTCCTCTCTCGCCTCCTATGGTGGTGGAAGACAATGCTGCACTACACTGATCAACTGCTAAAGAGCCTCTAAGATCTGAGGTCCTAACTCGGTGCTCGTGGTTTAGGCATAGGAAAACTATGTCCCAAACCTCTAACCGATCATCGTCTCATGGGTACCATCCTATAAATGAGGTAAGAAAAATGATTATTAATTTATAACGATTACGGAAATGTTTTAATTATTTTTGTTTTAAATTTATTAAAGTATTAGTTAGATATTAAATGTTTTACCCAGAGTGTCTACATGTGCGAACCATCACTCACGATACCAAATGTAAATCCCCACCTCGGGACACTGGAAAACCACACCAAAATGCAACTAAAAATTTGGGTAATTATTTTTTTGTGAACTAAATAATACTTATCTTTTTCTTAACTGATTCTCGCTAATAATTGCTTTATCTAAATTTAATTTACCCAAAATTAAGTAAACACTAACCCAAAACCATTTAGTTATTTATTTCTATTAAGTGTTTACTAGGGTCACCTTTAATAAGTCTACATGCCTATTAATTTAATTAAATTTCCCCATTTTATTAATTTTCCCACACCCCTCAAAAATTATTTCCCATTCCCATAAAAATACCCATGACTTAAAGTGTGTAGGGTTTAATGTGAGCCCTAGGATAGATCTAAATTTGACCCTTGATTTTGATATTTACCCTAAAGTTTCCTAAGATCTAAATGGTTTTTTCTTTTCTTTTCCATCTCATCTTGGTTTTATTTTTGTTTCTTCTTGTGCATGTGGAGTAGGAGCTATGAAAGTTGGGATCCATGGAGATGAGAAAAGTTATATTTTATTATATATTGAACTACATGTGTTTGGAGAGAAAATCCATGGCTTCTTTATATATATATATATATATATATATATATATTTTTTTCATTTACTTATATTTATCTTTGCATAAGGAGAGGAAAACCCAATCTTAAACCAACATTAGAGCTCAAAATCTGCATATGGAAGTACGGTAGGTGGCGGCGGTTGGAGAGTTACTGATTTTTAGTGGTGGGGAAGGGAGATCCACGGGGTTGTGCAGAGAAGAATGGAGTTAGGTTTGTGGCAGTGGTGTTGGTGGACAGTGCTTGGGGTTTGGGTGTTCAATCAATGTGGAGGGTGTGGGGTTTTGTGTGAAGGATGGGGTCTATGACATGTGTGGAGTAGGTTGTGTGGGGAGAAGTGTATGGAGGAAGGAATGGTGGTTGGGGAAAAGCCTTATGATTTGGAGCGTAGGTTTGGTGTAGGTTGGGGAGGGGTTCGACCCTCCCCACATTTTTTATTTTTTTACAAGATTTAAAACACAAAAAAAAAATTACTTTTCACCAAATATTTCTAACTTTTTTTTGTTTAGATTTTTATTTAATAATAAATATTAAAGGATTCTTGTTATATAATATTTATTATATATATATTACAATGTATAGGATGTAATAAAATGATATAGTATAATAAATTTATATTATAATGTATAAATGTAATACATCTATATTGCATACTTGTAATCCAAATACTAATGTGATACACACACACACAAATGGATAATAGCATGATAAATTTATTTTGTAGGAATAAAATATAGTTATGTAATATAACTATAGTAAATCTATTATTATTCATTCTTTGTGTTATTCTTGAGGAGTAAGAAAACTTAAGGTGTTGTGATGCATCTTCACAAAAAAATTATTTGTGTGTGTGTGTGTGTGTGTGTGTGTGTGTGTGTGTGTGTGTGTGTGTGTGTGTGTGTGTGTGATATGAAGAAGAAATAAACTAAATCTTTCAACTAAATAAAATCTTGAAGCATTTCAAAAAATCAGCAATATGTACTACATATTCAAAAATGTTTTTTTCTTTTTCCTAGTTTAATTTACTAATGCTCTAACTAAATAAACATTCCAGAATTACAAATGAGGGAGATTCAACAAGGAAGAAGTCACACTTTCTTTTAGTACCAAAACACATCACAATATGTTTTTTTGTAAATAAAATATATATATATCCAATGAACCAACTTTCATTTCAACATGGGATTTCAGCAAATTTAAATTAAAGGAAACATTCATTTCCCAACCTTTCTTTTCCAATGAACTTAAGCTCCCAATACCATTTTTCAACATACCTAAAATATTTAAGAAAACACATTACAAAGCTTCTTTACAAGCTTGAAGTAGATTACTCAACAAAATTATGACTCAAATTTACAAGTAATACCAAATACAAAATGAGGATTTTACAAGATAATTAAAGCTTCCAAATATCCACATTCTTAAAGTTACAATGAGAGTGGTGTCCACAAAAACATTAATAAGACAATGAGAAGCCAAGTTGACAAGAGACTCCAACTATCTTCCACTTGAGCTCCAACTTCAAATGCTTTCAAAGAACCAACACAAGGAGAAAAATCTTGTTTAACCACCCAACATTTAGGCATCATCACATTTGTTTCCAAGCTTGGAAGACATGCTAGCCTCCCTAAGCCCATGGGAGAGAGAGCAACATCCAAAAATTTTGCACAAGATATGGGAGGCATAACAACATTATAATTTTACATTCAAGACTATCCAAACACTAATAAGAACACCAAAAAAATATTCAAAGAAGGAAAGGAGGAGAGACCATATTCTCCTTCCAAAATGGGGAAGAGAAGAAAAGATATCCTAGGTTCCAAAAGTGTGGCCCAACATTAGAAGCACACAACTAAGAAACTTCACAACCTTCTTATTCCTCCAAGTCATCAAACCCTCCTTATTTCTCCACCCATTCACCAAAATACTTCTTGGGAGGATTTTCAAACCCATTGGGTTTCCTCTCCAAGAATGGGGAAGGGGTTTGACCCATATGAACCACCTTCCCCACCTCAAATCTTATGAGGGGAGTAAAAATAACCTACATGGATTACCCATCAAACCATGAGGTTTGAGAGGGAAAATTCCTCTCTCTTTCCCCAAAAACTCCAAAATCCATCATGCCATATTATGGATGGAGAAAAATATAACCACACAAATCATACTCAATAATAGCCACACACATGAAACAACACACACATTTTAAACAAAACAGGGCTAAGATCTAACATAACATAAAACTTAAAATGAGCTCAAGGAACCTACCTCTAAAATATCTCCAACACTCTAGCTTTTCCACCTCCTTATCCAAGTAAGGTCTAGCTCGAAAATCACCAAGCCCCCAATCAAAAGCTCTAAAAAAGTCCCCTTCTTCCCCATGAGGGATAATTTGAAGAGAATTTTAAAAAATTCCTCACCAAAGAGGGGGTGACATGTGTCACCCCTCTCTTCCCTTCAAGTCAAAGATTCTCAAAATAAAGTGGAGAAAAGATAAACTTACTTTTAACACTCTTCTCCCAAATTGCCCAACCAAAATGAAAAACAAAACAAACTTGTGCAACTTTTAACAAACACACATATGAATCCATCTTACATGGATGGTTACCAAAGAGAGGGAAAATGGGATGGAAACTCCCTTTATGCCTAGAAATTAAGCCCCTACCTATTAGGTAGGGTCCAAGGGCTTATTTTCATGCTAAGTGAACTCCCAAACTTAAAAGGGGTCACTTAAAATGTTATAAATAGCCCAATTTCGGGTTTGGCACATTTGGGCACAAGAGTAGAGGATGTGGGGCCCACCCAAGGGTTCACATGTGACCCTAATCCTCTCTAATTAATACACAATTACCCAAATACCAAACTTAATGCAAGTGGGGACCATTTAGTCCCCAAACCAAGTTTACTTAACAAAATAAAACATCCTAAACAAGATTAATTTTACATGACATACTACATTAAATCGAGGGTCACTCATGGTGCCCAAAATGATGAAATCTAATACTAAGGCCTCATACAACTAACATGGTTAGGGCTCAGCCTCGTGGGCTGCTTGTGCACAATTTGTGTAGCTACCTACCACAAACCCACATTCTCCTGCGCAACTGTCACTGCACACTCATTGCACACATTAAACGCACCTATCCGATACAATGTAAATCAACTGTTAAATAAGCGATCAATGAAATATATGATATCCTAACATCGTCATGGAATCTTAAGTGTGAAAACATGCCCAATTACACCCAATTTACCATGAATTAGCCATAGAGATAAATATAAATGACATACATCCATAAAATATAGACATGTGACTAAGCAAAGTAGCCAACATATATCAATTAGGTCCAAACAACATCATAATAAGTTAGTATCTGCAACATCAAATGAAAAGGTTTCAACATACTAGTCAAGTCAAATTGGCGCTATGTGCCCAAATCTCCATACATGTCCAAGAAGGCCAAATCTCATAACATAATGTCCAAATTATAAAAATCCTTGTCAAATAATTTCTATGAATAAATAATTCAATAGGTAACTAAGGCTATAAACATGTGGGCACTACAAGTGGAAAATATGATCTAGCTAGACATTTGATTGGACACCCAAAAATCAGAACTAATGGATTGATTTCCCTCATTTAAATATGATTTTCTTCTCTTATTTCTTCCTCTAGGGAATCCATGAAGCTACCAAAGAGTTCCTCATTATTAAGTGTGCTTGTGAAAATATAAAACTTCTTATCATCTGTTTCCTTCTCAACAAGCATTTAGTCTTGAATGTTTAATCTAGCTCCCTCTATCTTAGATTAAAACACAAGCGTAACTAGCTTCATATGTTTCTCTTGAGTAAGTGAAGGAAATAGTTTTCATCATAACAATCCTATCCAATATAAAGTGATAAAATATCAATGATCCCCTCCTTAACTAGCATTTATTCACTTGATGATGTAGAAGCATCCTATGTTCAAGAAATTATTACACATTTTTTCCCTACATATGGGTGTGCACATAGATAAAGGTGAAAAGTTTAAGCAAAGGGAGGCATGACATAAAGAGGAAGTGATTTTGTAAAAGTACACAAAGGGGATGCTCCATAAGGAGGAGAACATTATGCAAAATAATTGACAAGGTGCTAAGAAGGGATGAGTATGAGAAAGTTTTATGATGAAGAGAAGTAGAGATAATGACACACACAAGAAGGGTGAACATGAGTGTGTGAAATTTTCTTTGGACATGATGGATAGAAAAAGGAATAAAAATTATGCATAAGATTTTTGGTCAAGGGAGGAAGTTACAAAGAACACATAGGATGAAAGAGTGGAGAGACTTTGAATTGGAAAATTTCACAACAGGGTGTTCAATAATTTTTAAAATCCCAAAATCCTATAAGAATTACATATAACAAAGGAAAAGGTGAGGCTCAATTAAGTGAGCATGTGGAATAAGTGAACCAAGGTTTGGTAAAGGAGTGCAAGAAAAGGAGTGGACAACATAGAGGGTAATTGGTAGAAAATACAAGGATGTTAGAAGATGTCTAGTGCAGATGCTAACAAGAATCATTGTTCGAGAGGAGTATAATGACCATATTATGTGGCACAAGAAGAGGTGATAAAATTTAAATTTTATACTAAGAGGGAAATATAAGAAGTATTTAAAAGAAGCCACCTTCCCAAGGTGATTCAATTAAGGAGAGAGAGGTGGGAAAATAAAAGGGCACAAAAATATAAAAGGAGGTTGAGCTCACCATTTGAAGGTTGTTGAATGAGGTCATTATTTTTACATTGTGGAAGGATGAAGGAATAATTAAAAGGTACATGTGAAAACACTAAATCCTACTAATAGTGGCTAAGTATTTGTAGACCATAGAGCTGAGTCAAAAAAGTAACCAATCTTGGGATAGGTCCTCAATAGAGCACCAAAAGTTTGTAATAAATCCATGAGAGAATATTAGAAGCCCCATTGAGAGTGGATATTTGTAGATTCTGTAAGGCCTTTTATATAAATATAAGTTTTCAAAATTTTGTAGTGTATTGGATGAATCTACAGACCTTTGGGAGTAGCCAAATGATGTCACATTAAAAGGGTATATTCTTGCATGGTTTTGGAGGGATTTGTTTGATCTCTAATTATTTGGCCCAATTATTCAAAGATTATAATTTATCCCCTCATGTTTCCTCCCACCCTTCAAGAAGCTTCCCCAAATTTGAATAATTAGTGAATCTTTTCCATAATTGCAAAGTTTTGTGTAGTACCCCTTCCCTTTATTGAAATATATATATTAAAATTAATATATAATAATAATAATAATAATAAAAGATAAGAGCATTGGGAAAACAAGGGAAAGAGGGAGGTTTTAGGTTTTCTTTTTCCCCCTTTTTGATATTTGAAGTAGTTGCTGCCATATAAGAAGGCCATTGAAAATATCAAGAAAATGCATTGGGTAGGAGAACAACCAAACCTCACAATACTTCACCAGCACTCTTCCAACCGCATATGAAATGGGAGCTTGAACTAGTGCATATACATTAATCAAATAATGAAGGAGAGGGGTTTTTACCATATTTTTATACAAAATGTGGATTCCTAACAAGGTATCTAAATTGTTTGAAAAAAATCCTAAAATAGATGTGGACATGTGGAATAAATATTGATTATGTAAGCTTCATTTTTGTTTATTAGTAGATAAATCCACTCATGTTCATTAGTTTAGGGTTATGAGTAATTCAATAGCGCTAAACGTAATCTGTTATCTTAAGGAAACTCTAAAATTTTCCATTAATGTGTCAATCAATCTTGTGGTGGCTATGTTGATGTTTTTTTTTCTTGAAAAGTACATAAGAATGTGTAAAATAAATTCTAAATATTTTCTTCCTACACCAAAATGGGAGTTCATCTCCTTGTTTGCCAACACTTCTTGGAAGAATGGGGATATATACGTAAGTTCTTGAATTATTTAACAAAATACATGGAAGAAACATGGTCTCATGGATGTTAAATTTTAGGTTATACATAAAAGGATTACTTGTTGATGCGTCCTTGTGGGTTATATAATGTCAATACATTCACAAAAGGAGGAAGATCTCATTCTTATCCTAATAATAATAATAAGCTGTTTGATCATGCTCAAAAAGTTATGGGTCGAATCTAAAAGGTAGGATAAATATGATCTGGTGGACTATGTTTATTTGAGGGTTTTCATAAAATGGGCTTATTTGAAGGACCTTGAAACCTCCTTCTACCAACATGGGAAATTTTAGTTTCTCACCAAGTGTTTGACGACATGGCAGAACAAGATGACTTCTCATGGAATGCAAATTTTACATCTTACCACAGGCATGGATTAAATTCCTTTTCTCCCACTTAATTTCAAAAAAATTCACTCATTTCATATTAAATGGAATGTTAAATTTTAAATAAATATTTTTAGTGATGTATTGTTTTAAAACCATATTATAACTACATAAAACAATTTACACGCCATGTTAAACTAATGTCATAAATAATTACCTTAGATTGAAGGTAAAAATGCTAGGCCATGGAATTGATCAAACAAACCTATAACATGTTCACCTATGCTCATATTTCATGACTAGTCAAGATGGAATGGAAAATGTGTTCTAAAATGCAAAATTGGAATGTCGCAAAAAACTCCAATTTATCTAAACACCTCTCAAAATTGACACATAAAAAGCATCTATAAACATCCTTGTAGCTTTTAAACTACTGTATCATCTTCCTTATCATATGATAATCTCCTTCTAACCAAGAAACATCATTAAAACCATCGGTGAATAGGATTACAAAGTGGATTTCTAAACTACTTCACAAAATTGGTTACATCTGGGAGTAATCACTTACTATGACCAAAACCTCTTAGAATCACCTCAAATTTTGTGCCTATGGATTCTAAAAATAAAATTTGTCCCTAAAAACCTATTCATTACTATATGGAAAATATTTTATCATATTTCATTTTACATATTCCTCACAAAAATCATATTTTGTGCACCCATGTTGGAGCCAACTTGGATTAGTTTACTAAAGGGAAAATAGTCGATTTAGAAATTTGTTCCAGTTAGAGATCTAGTTAGTAGTTTTGAACCTTGTAAATTTCCCATAATTCTATGTATATTAGATAATAAGGTATGATAAATAAACATCCCATCAATATGTTTCACACACTCTTTGTGGGCCCATTTTCTCACCGCTTGTGCTATTTTCATAATCCGACACAATAAAGATTTGTGGACATGTGTTGACCCTCCAAGGTTCTTTCAATGCATAAAAATAGTTTAATCTTTATAAATATGTATGATTATTAGAAATATTTGTATTGGTATACTTAAACAATATGGTTAATGAAAATTTAGAATCACATAATTTGACACATTTACCTAGACCTCTATTGTGACAACGCAAATGAGAACCATGTTAGGGGCCGTAAAACTTGCAACACTCATAAAATACTTTTGTAATTTGAATGTTATGAATAAAAATTGATTGTTTTGTACCTCATATTATCTACTCATGGATATTTGTTGGATTACTTGACTAAAATAAAATGAGTGTCTTCTCTATAATCTCTCTCTAAATCATGAAAAATTTGTGTTGGTTTGAAAAATACAGAAGTAAATATTTTTTCTCTCTAACTCTAAATTAATGTTGTGAGTTTTGATATCATGTTATATAAGAGAAATGGGTCCATGCCAATTATTTGTATGACCATATTTATATAATTTGATAGGGTGCAACTAGTGTGGCAAGATTAAAATAATCGCCCTTCATATATGGTCATACGGGAATAACGACCAGCCATATAGATATGGAGGGGGATACTTTTTGGAAGGTTATGAATTCTATCAATTAAGGAGGGAGATAAGGAGCTCCCCTCTTCCCCATAAATATCTAATATAATCAAGAAATCCAATCCATGCAGACCTAATCCATCTTTTAATGCACACCCCTCTATATGGGATTGATTCTATCTCTCCACCTCTCGACCCTAATCTACTCTATATAGATTTATTTGGTATATTCCCCCTCTCTACTTGAGCATATAGATTAGAGGTGTCCCTTGACTCCCTCTCCCTGTGCTCTTTATATTCTCATCTCATCTCATGATTATGGAAATCTAAGTTTAAAGTTTTCTATAACTTGAAAAATGTGTAATTTTGATGGAATAAGAAATGTATTTTCTTTGAGTAAATGTTCCTATTGTATCAATTGAAAGAAGAAAATTATGTTTATAAAATGTTTTCATTGTAATCAATATGAAGTTGTAATTCACATGTGGTATTTTATAGTTTTAATGCATCCAAGAATTTTATTTGGGTATCATGGTAATTTCTTGTACTTTGCATTATTATATGGTAGTAGACTTAAACTATTAAGCTCCTACAAGTAAATGAGTTCACTAATCTTCCCACCCTACTTACTACTCTAATTATATCAATGGATGATGGAAAGATGAACCTAAATAACCCCACTTTTATGGAAAGTTCAATCCCACGACTCATTGGGTGCTCAATAAGCTTGTAGAGGAGCTTGAATTGATGGTGAATTAAATTTCATAATTCAATCATTTCCATTATTTGTATTTATAGAAAATCCCTTGTAATTTTGGTTCAACATGCCTATTTTCTCCCATACATTGATCTTAAGTGAATGAACTCTTTATGTATTTATGGGAATGACTGTCATCTTAACTAGTGACAAAACTAAAGGGAAAAATTAATTTCATTAAATTTGTCAAATCATGATATTGTGACAACCTTGATACCTTCCTCTCCTCCAAAAAACCATTGGAATATTAATTTTTACTATAATTTTTTTATAAGATGAGTACATCATAATTATTCTAGTATGGGCCCCACCTTAATTATAGACCTTAAAAAATGAATAAACTAAATCTAAGACCTTTTAAGGGGTCATTTGTGGTTGGAGTTATGAAAAATGTATCAATTTCAACCACTAAATTAGTGTTCCTTGTGATAATTTTAGAAATAGAAGGTGTTAGTGGGACTGTAATAAGGAATTATAGTTAATTGTATAAAGATTTTGTGAGATGGGTACGTTTTATGTGCCTAACTTGACCCTATGGTGGATTGTAGATGTTGTGGATAACAAGTAAATGGATGTTTATTTTGTACCACATGAAATTGGAGTAATGTGTTAGATCCATAATGTTCTCACCCTTTCTTATATTGAATAAAAATATATTATTATTGTGTAAAGTTTTGGTAGAATGAGATTTGTGTGGTAACATTAATGTTGATCTCATGGTGAGGTCCAAATGATGTAATTGTAAAACTTATCAATCCCAAGACCTCTTAAGAGGTTAATTGTGGATAAAAATCTGTATTTGACTCTCAACTATTGACTTGTGTTTACAAGATATTGTTGGAGTTAATAGTAAAGTTGAAGTTGTACTTTTAAACTTGACATTTAAACCCTTATTACCAATAAAAGTATAATGAATGTTTCATGTGGAAGCATGTATCTTAGTAATATAATCCCAACTAATAATTTAATTACAAAAATTAGTCATGGTAAGGATTAAATATGAGGATGTATACTAATTATGAGTGAATGTTTTAATGAAAACAGAAATATGTAAATTATGAAATGAGAACCTATGTGTTTTTATACATCAAGATGTCACAATCAATGAAGTAGAACATGAATTCGTTATCCACTATCAAATGGTATATAATAATATGGATTCAAAACATAAAGTGAATTTTCCCTATCTCTTATAAAAAGGCGGTAAACCTTACATTTTTCATAATAGTTAAATGAATCAGTCCCATCTGGGAAAAATATCTTGGGAACAAGAATTACTCATTCATAATGAGTTCTACATGATTCGCATGAACCTTAAATGATATAAAAATGACTAAAACTCTTAAATTGGTTGTAATGTAGATAAAATTAAATGGAGTGTATCCTTGGTGACAAAATATTGTTAATGAAATGAGAAACTTGCAATTTCGAGACACAAACATATATTTTGTGCACGTAAACATTGTTTAATCAATAATGTTAAATGAAGAAAGTTAAAAAAAGGGAAATGTGAACTAAATAACCTATGTACATCATGGGAAAAGTCCTTTCTTATTATTTCCTTCATGAGGACATTTTTTGTATTGTGTTAATTCATGTGAAGAGAATGTGCCATTTTTTATTGTTTTCTCATTCAAGAGATTGTATATGCTTATTAATATTATTTTCATTTAAAAACCAATTAATACAAAAGGGGTTAATTGTAATAATATATAAAATGAGAAATATATGTAAATGGTGGATAAAGTCCTTAATATACCTCTCCTTATGGTTTATGGTTTTTTATTAACGGTAAATGTTTTTTTGGTTGGGACCCTACCTAGTTACAAAAGAGGCCATAAGCCTAGATAAGACATTAAATTACAATAAAAAAATAAGAAAATCAATAAACATTGTCAACGAAAATAAACAAACAATGATAGAAATCCTAATGTTAGCATAATGTCAACACAATGTTAGCACAAAAACAATTTAGTGTCAGCACAAAAACAACAAAAATACAAAAAATATAAAAGGATTAATGAAACAACCAGATCATTTCATGAGATTTTTGAAGTTCTCCATAACTTCATCCAAATATTTCTTGATGTCTTTGAATTTGGTTTCCCGATTTTCCTTTGATATTGTTGACGTCAAATTGATCCAAGAAATTTGAAAGGATATCTAGTGTGCTCTTTTGCATGGATAGGATGTCACCTTTTTAGATTTGATAACTTCCACCTCATTTTCCATCTTGTAGACTCTTTTTTAGCTCAACATCCATGATAATCTCATTACTTTCATCATGGTTATGTGAACAATTGGCTTCAATTTTTCCTTTGAGGTCTCTAATTTTCTTCAACTAGTCCTCTAGTTAATTGATGAAGATAGTGTCCACAATGGAAGAATGATTTAAACTAGTGTCCCCCATGGGAAGTAAACCTAAATTATCCTCACCATCCTTAGATGAGTGGGAATTCGAGAAGGAGGGGTTTTTATAGGAGAGGTTATCCATCTTTCTTTGGTAATATCTTCTAAGAGTAGTGCCATTGGGGCATTTTTAGGATTGGAGATCAGACAAGAATAAATGATTGGAGGCAGGATGGATGGAGGGAGGGAAAGGTAATGAGGATGGAGATAAGGGTAAAATAAATAAAAGGAGAAAAATACCAAGAAGCGTGGACATGGGAAGAAATATAGGTGGGAATAGGAAGGGGGATGAAGAATGTGATGGGAGAGGGTTAGTGGGGGAGAGAGGGGGAGAGAAGGCGAGGGGCGAGGGAGAGGGGGCAAGGAAGTGGAGGAAGAAGAGGAGAGAGACGGGAAATGTTGGGAGGAAGGGGAGAAATAATGGAAGGGGTAGGATGGAGAATGAATAAATAAAAATATTTGGAAAGAAGAAGAATCATCCCATGATGAAGAGGATTCACTCATTTCCCCCATTTAACTTGTTTGATTGAGATTTCTATCGAATGGAGAATATAAATTCAGAAACTATCATCACAATTCCTCCTTAAAAATTTGAGGAAGATGAGGTTAAAGAGGGAATTACCAAGAATCTCCCTTTAGAGTTATGAAATTCATAACCAAGAGCCCAATAGTGTTGAATGGAGGAGGAAGGAGGTCTTGAGAAAAACCACCATTTTTATGCACTAAGGATTTACCAATGTCAAGAAATTTTCACTCCTCCTCTTTGAATTCAATACTATTATTGAATAATTTCAAGCCTTTCCTTTTGAGCTTGGTTACTTTGGAAACAATTTGTCAATTCATATAGAAATAAATCCCCTTATAATTCACCTTCACGTCATTCTAGTTTTTCACAAATTCTTAAGAAATATGAAAATTTTCCCCAATAATATGTTCCATAAACTTGGAGAAACCTATTATGTGAAAAATGTTCCACAAATCGACATTATTCCTCCATTATTCTATTTGAACTAGATCCACTATACAATAATCACCACCCATATTTGAAACTTGAACCCCAAGCACCAAAAGTATCAAAATCTAATAGTTTTTATGGGGCAACGGTTGAAATCTTGGTGTGAGAGGTAAACATAGAAAAGCCAAAGTCTCCACACGTGCCTATGCCAATGTAAATTTTTCATCATTGATCACATTAATATAACAAGTGGGAGGGGGTTCATCCCCATTCCAAATTTTAAAATCATTTATTTTAACCCCCACATTAGCCATGATGTTTGCTAACCTGTTACCTTCACGATAAGTATGTTGTATCTTGCATTCTTGAAAGGTATTGATAATTTGAGTAGCCTCTTCCATCATATTTCTGATTGACCAACTAGGTTGTGAGTTACCCATAAGGAATTTGGTGATGTTAAGATAATCTCCCTCAATTATGATTTTTGTGGCATTAACATCTCTTGCAACTTTAAGACCCCAAAGGGAGCTAGAGCCTCTACATGGTGATTTGAGTTATTTCCCATGGTTCCAACAAAAATTCTAATGAATTGACCATATTAATTTTGAATGAAACATCATCCCCTATATTTTCCCATATTCCATTTTTAGGCACCATCATAATTAAGTTTGAGATAGCCAGGATTAGGAGGATGTCATTTAATATTATCTGGAAATATCAGGATCATCCCCATTATTGGAAATTTAATGGTTATTATTTTCATTTATCTCTTTTAGAGTTAATGTTAAATATGTCTTATTTTCATATTTATTGTGTGAATTTATGAATTTATGGGGGTGGGGTACATTATTGTAAATTGAGGGATAAGTGTCATGTTAGTGAAGGGAGGAATAAGGAGTTGTTTTTTCATATAGAGGAACTAAGGGAATTCATGGATAACATTAATGGAGTGATGAATGTTGTCTCAAGTGGAGGGATAAGTTTGTAGTTTTTATATTATTACATATTTTATACGAGGAAATGAAGGATATATAGAATTTTTAGTGGAGAAACTAGTGGTCATTACAATGATGATCCATCCCATTTAAAATTATTGTAAGTTAGCTTGATAATGTGTCTCATATTATTTATGAAATGTATTTTTCAAACTCTCATTATTCTTAATGATATTTTGTTACACTTAATTTCTCATTATATTACATGTTTGTTTATTTTATGGTCGTTATAGCTTGCATGCATAGGTATGTTTATGTATGTGTGTCTATTAGGGACTTGCATTGCCATAGTGGAGGGTAAGATTTTTCTTACTTTTGGGAGGAAACAAAGGTTGGAGGTACTAGCCTTAGTGGAGGGATAAGGGTGTTTTCATTTGTAGCTACATGACTATTTATAGGAACCAAAGGCAATTCTTCCTTCCTTAGTGGAGGGATAAGTGCAATTGGTGGCATCATTTTCCTCTTGACAAGATATTAATGGTTTGGCTATATTATAAATTTTCATTTCTATTGTTTCATTAACATCACCTTCTCCTTTTCCTGGGGATGCATGTAATGTTATCATTCATACATTGTGTTACTATTATAATGGCCCAAATATTGTTGTTGATAAGAAAAAAAATAAAACATCTATGTTTTGGTTATGTGTTTCTAGTGTAGGAATTACATTTTTGGTCCGAGAAATGGGGAAGGGTAGGGTCTTAGGAGTATATTGTGGGGAGCTTGATATGAATGGAGGTGGAGGGTAATGGTATTTTCATTAAAATAATAATTCCAACTAAGGAATGAATTAACCATGATTGCATAATTTCATCAAATAAGAATAATATGCGTGAAAAATAGAAATGAAGTTGGTGTGTAGATGATATTTTTTTGGATCAATGGAGTCTCCATGTATGTTGAGATGATGCATCAAAAGAATAGATATCGCTAAGACACAAATTGATCTTAGTAAAATGAGTTCTAAATGAGATCAAAAAGAGTCCCATTAGGAATGCCAAATGTTGTTATCACATTAGATTACATCCTTTGTTGAGGCCAAGCTCAAAGTGCCTCGGTGAAACATTGGAATGTCCCCAAGGTGTAGGATCTTACTCATTGGAACAAAACTCTAGAGAAGTATGGTTACTATACCCATGTACTCTTATGATAATAGTAATCCTAAGCTAATATAGTGATTGCATGGGAAAAGGGGAAGGATAAATTTATGAAACAAGATGAGAAAAAGGGGTGGTGATTGCACCAAAATAGAAAGGATCTCTCTCCTTGAGGGGAATAATAAGAGGTAAAATATAGTGCCAAGAGGGCAGAAACAAGCCATAGTTTACCCTACATAAACCAAAATCCCATTCCACACATTTAAGACATAAAGAAATGAAAACATGCAAGTATAACTCACACACATCATGCCATTAATGAAAAAATAGTTGAGAGAGACAATAAACACATGTTAAGGGTAGATATGTGCTAATAAAAATATTTTATTGATGAGAATGTACACGGTCCATTACATCAATGGGGTAGGCACCGAGGGCATTACAAGAGTACATATCAGAGGCCTACAACTAATAATGTTTAGCCATCATTTGGACATTGTAACTTTACATTCGAGAGATGATTATTGCAATGAATTCTGAGTTGCATTATATAGAGAAAGAAGAGGGAAGAAAAGAGATCATAAATTAAAAGATCACCCACTTCTTCACCCAAGAAATTAATTATTCCATAGATCAAGCATAGGAAAAATAATTTTCTTAGATGATGAAAATTTTAATTAGATCACGTCATGGATACTCAAGACAAATCAATGTTGGTTGTTATGAGTGATTTGATCTAATTTGGGCACCATTTGATCAAGAAAGCAAGTTAAAATCACCTTCAATCTATGTCATAAAGATCTCTTTGGTATCTCTATTGTTTTATCTGAAAATGATCCCAAATTGAATCCCTAATTAAGATTATTTTACTGATACCACATGCAGGTGAACAATATCTCTAGATCAAAATATTTGAGCATTTGAAACAAGTCCAAAATGTAGTCATAGAGCTCGGTGGTCAAAACAAATTTGATTTCTTTTAACTAGATTTTTATTCATAACATGCACCTAAAGGGAACCAAAACCACTCCTATCATGGTCTTCTCCTCAATATATTTCCAAAAATATTTATTTTGAGTTATTTGGTTCTCCGACCATTTAAATATTGCCATGATATTTGGTATATATAGCGACCTTTGGGTATCGAAATTCAGCCTTTTGATCAACCCTGATTATATGTCAATATTTCAATGGTCTACCTTGATCTCATTTCCTTCTCACAACTCAAGTCACATGATGTAATTTTATTATATTATTGATTTCCTTTTTCTAAGGTATTTTAGGATGTTGAGCATCATGGGGGGTCATTTTTGACATTTTAACTTCAAGGCAGTCCATGATTGATCCACATGGAGAAATCGTGACCCTTCTATGTTCACAAGGCCCACCTGGGGTAATTGGCTTCACGGGGATCATTGAGGTCACCTTATGTTCTCACTTTGGCATGTTTCACCCCTTAAGGTTTGGGGTCACTAATATATCCCGGGATCTTAGGATCCTGAGAGCTCACCTTATTACCTCCGCTGATTTTTTAATATTTATGACCCTTGGGATCCCAAGTGACTTGAAATTGGTACACACTACTTATCAACTAGTACTTTTGACCCAAAATTGATACTTTTCTGATCCCCATCATCATTCATCTACATGGACGAATGATTGGTTGTCTTGATTCTCGTGGTCGAGATTTCTTTTATTAAACACTTATCCAATTTTGAGTCCTCGTGAACCCGCGATATGTGAAATTAAATTTTATGACCTATATATCAAAGGGAGATGTGGATTTGTACTTCACCAAATTGTCTTAAGGCCAAAACAAGTTTCTTAAATCAAATTTTTGACTATTTCACACTTGTGAATGCATGAAGATGATAAATGCTAGTAATGTTAAAAAGTTTGAAGATATCAAGGTGCTTGGAAAACATGAATTATCATAATAAAATGTTCCCAAGGATAGGATTGGATACTAGTCTCCCAAAATGAAGGAAAACTCATTTTGGAAACAACATCTTAACAAACCTTCTATATCTTATTAAATTTATCATAATCCCATCTTATCATAAGTACAATTTTCTTTCAATAGGTACTATATTAATTCCTAGTGTAGATTATTATTAATCATAACATGAGTATAGTTCATACAATTCTAATTGCGATACAACACCATTTATGGATCTTATTAAATTTATTATAATGCCATCTTATCAAAAGTACAATTTTTTTTCATTAGTTACTATATTAATTCCTAGTGTAGATTATTATCAAGCATAACATGATTATATTTTATGTAATCATAATTGTGATACAAAACCATTTATAGAGAAAATAATCTAAGACCATCAATATTATATTTTTATTTATAGTATTTTAACTCATATTAAGGTGCAAGAAGAAATTTACTATGTTAATATTGTCACCAAGACTCAACACAAAATAAGGAGCATAAATAAAGGAAAATGTACATTAGCACACTTATTTCTCCCCTATGTAGGATACAATTGACTATAAATAGCATGAATACAAACTTGATGAAATAATTCATCCCACTAGTCAAATCCATAACTATAAAATAAGGTTAATAATAAGAATGTGATATTTTCTCAAAATAAGGGAAATTAATCTACAGTTCTCTTTTGAACATAAAATTAATAGATTACAATAATACAATATTTAGGAGTATCTAAACCCAAACTATAAGTATTAAGGTGGTTCAAACCTCACCAGAGGATTTATCATACAAACACATATTATTCATTTCAAATCATATAAAAACAATATTACATGATACCTCACTTTTAGATAGAGAGCAAGTAGAATGACTATACCGAGGAAAAGGTACCAACTTAACTCGGGAATGTTATGAAAGTGAATTATATCCATTAAGTGAATTAACCCCATTTATTATTATCAAATATATTTAGTACATATCCATAAATATAGTTAAAATAAGTTTCGATTAATATTCCATTCACAATTATCAAATATACTTAGTACATATCCATAGATATAGCTAAAATTAGTTTCCATTAATATCATAAAGCTAGGGTTTTATAATAGATAAGGTGAACACTTTATAAACTACCAAGAATTTCATTTAAACTAATGTTATAACATTTTATCTTATTTCGCATGCAAGAAGAAAATTAAAGTTAAAATTAATAGAAGACGTGCATGGAGTTGATAGAAAAAATAATCATAACTCTCATAATTAGTTGGTAAATACAAATAATATAATTTTTTAATTTTATATCAATCATTTCAATAATTACCTCACAAATTCAATGATACCTCATTCAAATATAATTTCATACATATATAAAATACTAAAGTATTTTCTTCTCTCAAAGTCATATTACGAAGTATATGTTTTATATTAAGTTAGTGGATTTCACGAGAAATTTAATTACATAATGTATTTTAATGGGATTTTTACTTTTGTGGTTTTAGGCATAACAAAATTACCTTCACAAGTAATAATTAATCTAATGATATTTTCACTCATATATTTTTGGCAATTTCAAATTCCACCAGAAGTTGAATATGGTGTTAGTTGGAATTTTGAAGGTGGTGTTAGTTGAAGTGAGTAATTATTATATACCAATATATTTGATTTATATTAAATATTCAGTATATGGATGAGAAATATAATTAAAAATATTAATCTTAAAATGGTGGAATCTATGAACACATACAATTCAAAATTAGTTGGAACATAATTTTTATCATATGTGTATAGTTTTGATCATGCATATATGTATCTTTTAGAATCTTCTATTTTATGTTAATCAAATTAAATATGAGAGGTAGCCATTAATTAAGTACCAAAAGAGAAAATAGAGTCAAATAAAACTTACACAAGTGAAATTTGAGGCATTAATTTCTAATTTATATTTTGCATAAAACAAAATCTCTCCACCTTCATTTTGTGTAGGATACAAAGAGGAAAAATTATATATAGCGAATAAAATAAGTTGGAATATCAATGTAGCCACTCTAAAATGGCATTGGAAGGTGTTGGAACTATGAAATCATCATTTATCCTAGGATTGATCAAGGAGGATTAGAGGCTTAACTATTCCTGAATTCAAATGTTGTTGGCTTCTTTGGTTAATGCACCAATCTTGACAAATTTCTCATGCCCATAAGTCTCACATTAGCCTATATGCTATAAGGCCTTGCACCATTCCTAAGTCCAAAATATGGACTCATTTTTTCCCTTGGCCTCATTAACTTCCATTAAATACAAGTGACTAGTACAACATCTTAAATCCTTCCACTCTTTCCACCTGTTTGGAACAATAAGATATCATAGAAACATGGTTGAGGCTTTAGAAGTATTATGATTATACAAAAGAAATTAAATATGAAAGGTAAGTCCTTGAAAAAAGCAACATATGACCCTCTATAATGAATCTCCATAGGGATGTGCAAGATTTCATTTTTTTTGGAACATTATTACAACCCCTATATCCACGACCTCTAAATAGGATAACAATATAGGTAAATGTTGCTTATTCCATGTGGCCATATTTACAATGGGTTTTAAATCCCATGCCTCTTGTTTTCTAATTATTATCCATTTTGGGGAATCCCATACATGTATAGAGAAGAAATGAATATGTATTCCATTTTTGGTAGATTTTGTGATGTTCCCCTAACATTAAAATCATTTAAGATTTCTAAAAATTCTAGAAAATTTCTAGTTGTAAATTTTTTTAAAGATTTTTAAAAATTAAAGGGGGTTAGATATTGAGTTTACACACAATATTTGTTTCATTAGATATGTTGGTAAAATAATTTTTTACACTATAAATTATTGGTTTGCACCAACAGTCATAAGGCTAAGCCCCTCCATATTGGGTATGAGGAGGATCCCATTATTGAATGTAAACTAACTAAAAGTTGTGGGGTGGCCGTCAGGATGGGGATCACATAATAATAGTCCAATAAACCTATGTAAAAGTGCTTATATGAAGTAAAAGGGAGGAATTTGTTATGAGGAGAGGGGAGGAGGATAAATAAGGAGAGAGGGTTAATGTTGTGAGTAGGATTATAAAATTCACATACATCAACCATAGTAGGTCCAAATTCAGTTAGAAGAATGCAAAAAATAGTAAGACTAGGAAATTAGAGACATAAATTTTTACAGATTCATCAATCAAGGACACAAAGTTCCTTCTTGGTTATATAAGATCACCATGCTTACAAAGTTGGAAAGTAGAGAGGGAGAGAGTAGAGGAACATAAGCATATAGAATAGAGGAAATGTATCTTTTATTTCTTGATGTAGTGGTTATATAAATCTCAACAACATACAACAATCCACAATTTTCAACCCTTTGGAATGGAGAATCTATTCCAATTTATAACATTACAAAATTTCCTTTCATCTCCCCCACATGAATTTTGACCTTTCTCATCACTTGTGCACTTCCACATTCCTAGGAAATGAAAATGATTCTTTTTTTTATTGATGAAAAATGACTCTTACAATGTTAAATAGAATGTCAATTAAAAGAATAAGATAAAATGGGGAAAAGTACATTCTCGGTGAAGAATTAGAATATAGAGAGAGGAAAGAAGAGATATAAAGAGAGGAGAGATGACCAATCGACGAATATGAATCCTCTTCTGATGAAGATCTTGCTAACTTGAAGCATTATGATGGCAATATTATTCTTCTAGGAGATATGAAACATTCTAGAGCATCAAAGAAGTGTTTAGAAACAATATTATGAGATATACATTGTGATGGGAAAATGTTGATCTATTTTGATCACAAGGCATGAGTGAATATCACTTTCTTACTTATCTATGACTTCAAAATTCACCCTAGTGATCAAAAATTAACTCCATGATGCTCAAACCTCTTTACTATTTTCTTTCACTCACTAAAATAGGTCCACACTTTGTAGATAGATTATTTATCCCTGAATGATATTTTTTTTCCTACGGCCATCCACCTGGATAGAAATAAGGTGATTGAAATGTGCTTCTCATTTTTAGGTGTGATCACACTACAAGGTTTCGAATGAGTTTTTAAGAACACTACCAAGTGAATGACATCAAGTGAAACTGAGATGATCGCCCATTATTACAACAAGGTGATCCAAATGAAGATCATCACCTTTCCCCTCCTAGATCCAAGATCCTCTTTGAATGGAATAAAATTTAGGATGATCATGTACCTTATTGCTCATATGCCTCTTATGGGAATATATGACTTTTTATCATTCATACATGATGGTTTTGGATGCCTCAATATCTCGAATAGTTCTTTTTGAAAAGTTCCTCAAAGAGAATTAAACACAATGGTAGAGTTGTGATATGATGATCATCAATTCACTCCTTGAGTATTCACATTTCACCTTTGAGCATGATGACCCCTTCACAATTCACTTTCCTAACCAAGATGTCACATGAGTGGAAACACACTTATGATATATGAACACCCTTTTTCTCAATTGCTCCTCATGGAAATGGGTTTCCTCCTCCAGATAGTAGGATTAATCCTTGAATGGAACTTGAAGGAATGTTTGAGGATGATTTCCATGTTCTTGACCTCCAAACTACATTAAAACACTACAAATTCCACCTCTCTAGCTCACAAGATGTGAGGACACTACAAAACATTGGTTAAGTGTTTAGAAACACTCTCAAGAGATATGCACTATTTTTGAGCTTGAGATGACTACCATCATCACTCATGGTGATAATTTATCATCATTCTCATAATGATAATTACATTAATGAATTGAATTTTATTGAGGTTCTTGATGTTTCAAATCCTTTATAGACCTCATGATTCTCTATGATTGTACTCATTATCTAAGTGACTATCTTTCACACACATTTGCACCTTGATCTATTCTTCGACATAGTGTGATATGCATGATGTCACTTTCATGAATGGATTAAACTAGGATGAATCTCTTATACCAAAGTTAGGATGGTATGGACCATACAACCCCTTTGCATCAAATTTTTTTCCTTGCAGAAATCACCTCTAGAGTGATGTTTTGAGATCCTGCAAATGGTTTTCTTTCCTGATTGGGCTACGAGACAACTTCCTGGATTTACAATGATGGAAAAAAGTAATGAGATAAGTAATATGGTATTTTCCACAAATTTTTGGGATGAATTCCATGACTTACTACTTTTAACAGGTTCTATCAATGAGTTATTTTTAGCAAGTTTTCATAGTTTTCACCTTATGATGTTTTTTTACTTTTTTGGAATGTTGCGGATACTGAGAATTTTATATTATTTGAAACTTAATATTTTTAGAGATTCCAAGTCATGAAGAAATGCTATATTTAGTAATGAATCTTTCAAGTGCCATGTTGCACCAAAAATGGTCTTAAAATTATGGGTTTTCTCAAAGATCTTTTGTTCTTATTTTTCAAGATTTCTTGTTTGTTGTATCTCCATGAAAATGAAAAAGTAGATTTTAGGGTTTTATATTTCATTTTTTTTTTGTAAAACATCCAGGCATAAATGTATTTTCTATTATATTCTTCCTAAAGGTGTTTTAGAGAGGAGATCACAAGTGAAATTTTGAGGTAAACAGTGCGCATATGAGAAGTTATGATCGAATCTCCATTTTGATGGCTATGGTTGTCTAGAAAAATTTGGTTGCATGTTTATATAAAAATGGGGTTTGAAGGATGTTTCACTAAAAAAAATTTATTAAAAAAATAAAATTAATAAAGTTTTATTATTTTTTCAAACTCACATATTGTTGCACTACTTAACCAGGGTTTTAATAGAGTGAATATGAGGTTGCACATGGTGTAAGGTGGAAAGAGGGGATACCAAAGTGATAAAAAAATTGTGAATTACACTAGATGGTGACAAGTGATAGCTTGTGGTGTGTGGTGGATGAGATGAAGGGGATGAGAAATAACACGGAAGGAGTTGGAGATGGTCATATGAGGTCCAAGAACTGAAATAATGCTTAGGTCACAATGTTTTGTCCCGTTTGTCCCTTGTGTGATGTAGGGGATAAGAGGGATACCAAAGTGTGACCTAGGATGAGGGAGGTCATAGTTTGGTGTCCCGCTTGTCACCCTTTCTCCATGGGGACATAGGGGACCAAGGGGGCACCCGAGTGTCCAAAGTGTGACTTGGGGAGGAGAAGGAGGTCACAATTTTGTGTCCCTATTGTACCTATTATATCCTGGGGGATAGAGAGGACACATAGGTGTCCAAAGTGCAATTTATTTTTATTTGGAAATTAAATTGTTCCTTGGATGTCAAAATTTAGATATCCGAGTTGATTTTTCATCATGGAAGCTTAGGAAGGTGTTTTGAGGTAAAACAATTATATAATTTTAACTCTAAAACATAGTTTATGATCACTAGAACCATTATGGTGATTATTTTATTCTTGATACTCAAAATTTAGGGCCTATTCATTTGTACACCGAGAGGGGTATATGCGAGTTTTTAAACATCTCATGAAACCTTTATGCCTTGGATCAAATTCTATGTACCCATGTTGTATAGGATTCCAATAGATTTATGGTGACTATTTTTTGTTCTTAACTCCTTAAGAACTCTTGGAACCATCCAGAGAAGACAAAATTCACCATTGGAGCTTTCATTCCCTACACCTTGAATACCCGATGTTGAATATATTGTTCTTAAATCATATTATATTTCCTAAATTACCTTGGAAACCTTCATTTTCCTATGAAATCACCTTAAAAAGAAATTCCCTAAATTTTTCAAGAGGGTTTTCAATTGGCTACAGAATGGCCAAAAATATCCTTTTTAGGCCTCCGGAGGAAGTAGTATTTTATTGGGTCATAATGAATTCCTAAATCATCTTGGGTAATCATCCTTGTATACTAAAAAAACTTGAAAACATTGTTAAGAATTTCCTCTAAGCCAAGATTCACAAAGTGAATGGAAAGCCTAATTTTCAACTACGGGCTTAGTTGTCATGCTTCAAAATTTGTAATTTTCATGCTAGATATTTTACATGATAATAAGATCATGGTTTTCATTTTAATACTATAAAATTTTGACTTTACAAATGAAAAAAAATCATATCCCTAAGTAAGATACATTTCATAAATATATTCTAGTGTTCAAATTTAGAATTTCTAAATATATAAAAAATAATTAACATGTGATTGGTTAAAAATTTGAAATTAATAGATCAAAAAATTAATACATAAGATAATTTCTTATTAAGAAATTATTAACAAATGAATAAATTTTAATCTATATTATATAACAATATTGAAAAATAAATGTGCAATGAAATACATATCTGACCCAAGTAAAATAAGCTAGAAAGTATGAAACCCTAGTTGCAAATGAAGAGATAAAAGTACTTAGTTGATTCACAATGAACGGACTATATCAAAGTGAAGAACTGATGAAAATATAGAGAGAAGTGTAACATCAAAGATCAGAAAATTACATGAGTGTCAAAAATTTCAAGACCAGGGTGCTCTACAAAGGGTCGGGGGCTGTGGTGTAAGAGACATGTTCTAGGTTCCCATGACTACTCAAAATCTGTTAAAATTAGTTTCACAAAGGTCAGAAGATGTTTTTTGTCCTTCACTACATGTTATTAGTATGTCACACTAAATTTGTAAATGTCTCTTATAACCTATAATGAATAAATGCCCTACAAAACCCTAAAAGTACATCAAATCCCAAAAATAAAATAATGTAAATGAGGGGTTGGATTGTCCTTGGCTATTGAACAAATGAACTTACAACTTAGTAATACACTACATCTCGGAACCAATGTAGTTATAAGTATGTGTGTGTGAGAATCATGTTCTAGGTAGATTTTGTGTGTGTCACACTTAATAACAAGAAAGTAGCTAGATGTAAATATGTAAATAGATGTGTGCATGAAATAATGAACTTCCCCTCCTATGAAGTGTATGTAAAAAAATTCAGTCGCTTACCCTTATTTGGATGCTAGATGGATTCTTGAATGATCTTGATAATTCCTTTTAGATTTGACCTTAGGTGGTGATAGTTAATGCTTAGTTCTTAGTCCTTTATTATAGTCACGTAACTTTATATTTATATGATTCCTTGGCTTGAATTTTGTAATTAACCTCAAAAAGGATCACTACTAAGAATATAAGGTGACCAAATGACTCAAAAGGACCCAAAAGATGTGAGTAAAATACAAATATGTATGGGGATCCTAGAGGGGACGGGGGTGCCTAGCGCCGACATTCTAGCTAGGTGATGGTGTCCAAAATGAAAAATGTTGAAGTATGAAAAGATAAAATGGCTAAGAAGATGTGTAAAACCAAATAGGAAAACTGAAAATAAGTAAAGAGGCCAAACACATGGGTCAATTAGTGATTTTCTTACATAGGAATCATATGAATAGTAATATGTGACTAGGACCTAGAAATATACCCAAAGTACGTGAATTAGTGTCTAAATTTCCCCCACTTTATGTTGTTGAGAACTTTTTGATAAAATAAAGTAGATAAGTGATGTGTACCTAATAACCATGTATATTGATGGCGAAAATCATGCTTTGAGAGATAAGTAAAAGTGTGGAGTGATAAAAATGTGAAGACTGGAAGCTACAAAAGAGGAAGTAAAAAGTGATGATGATGATTATTACCCTATGTTGAGGGAATGTTCATAGATGTCACTTTGTACATGTTGTTGATGTTATTTTATGTGTGATGACGTGTGATTGACATGACTACCAATTCCCATAATGATGGACTTGTAAAAGAGAAGAATGAACAAGTAGTGAAATACATGTATATGATCAAAACAAGTAAAATGTGTGTAAAAGTATGTAAAAATGTGAAAAGGAATATGTGTATATGATCCATGATGAGTAAAAGGGATAGAAAAGATCCTGAAGATGATGTAGAAGAACAATTTTTTTGGGAGATCTCATGCCGGTTTCACTTGAATACGATTTTTCTAGTTGATCTCTCTTGCTAGCTACACCAAGTATGGAATAAGTGTAGGGAAAAAATTATAGTTTTATTATCCAACCTTTAACTACTTCTGAAGTGTAAACAAAACTAAATATGGTGTGTAAAAATCCAACCAGTTCAATTAAACTTAAAAGTAGAAATGAAGGTGTAGTGCATGCATGTTGAGAGCTTAAAGACTTCCCGTCGTATAAAATCCATTGTGTATACTACCAAAAAATGTGTTGAACTAATAAAATATGAGTAACTACCCCCTATTCATAGGCATCCAGGAAGGGTGAGGGTTAACTAGGCGCCGGTGTCTAGTGTTGGGAATT
The DNA here is from genome assembly GCA_018340775.1 of Taxus wallichiana var. yunnanensis. Classification (NCBI taxonomy): domain Eukaryota; kingdom Viridiplantae; phylum Streptophyta; class Pinopsida; order Cupressales; family Taxaceae; genus Taxus; species Taxus wallichiana. The sequence goes on from CM031233.1 coordinate 398,250,083, forward strand.
GGTGTTTAAGTTATGTTGAAGACCCAAATTAGGTTATGGGCCACTACTTTGAGACTAAATATTATGTTGACCGTGTCTTGAATTATGCTAAACTATGACCATATAATGTTGTATGGGGTGATTTATTCACCCAATGATTCTCCCCTCATTTTGGGTGCATGCGATGTCAATGAGGAGTATGCAGCCCAAAGGAGAACCGATGGATAAATGAAAACTAATTCCTTACAAAGTAGAAGGAATGTGCTTGGTTGCATGATTAACCAAGAAACACACAAGAAAATTGGCTAGGAAACAAGTGTTAGTTTAATTAAGAGAAACAAACATGTAAAAGACATAATGTAACCTAGAAAGAAAGAAGACAATGCATAAACTATTACGTAAAAAGACAAAGTAGACATGTTCTTCTTGTATTATGAAATTGGCTTGGAGAGGGTATGGGTCATATGAATCAACATGATAAGAAAATATTGGCTCATATTATATGGTAAATTGGGTACCATACCTTGTTCTTAGTAACATATGGGACCAATCAGAAGACAAGTAACCACCCACCTTAGCAATAAAGTCTCTTGATAGACACAGGGAAAACAAAGGAGGTAAGTCAATTATTGACACATATTGAGTTATGTTGAGGCTTTGGCATGCATGGAGGGTTAACTCAAGATTCTTGATGAATCCAAGGGTGGTAATAATTGAGCCATCAATTTGTAGGAATCCTTTGGATAGAGAGCTATACTTAAGACCTAGGACATACTTAATTTTCTAAGGTAGAACGTAAGTACTAGCACCTAAGTCAATCATACAATTATGGACAAGGTGTTTTCCTATGATCAAGGAAATGTAAAAGGGTGGGGTTTTGATAACTTTAATTACTTGTTTCTCCTCTTCTTGAAAAATGTTGACAACATCGTGCACTTTATGGAAAACTAGATCAATGTGTAAAATTTAGGCCAAAGCCTCATGTAACAAGTCACATTGAGATGAAATCATCAGGGCATCCCAAATTGTGAAATTCATATTTGTCTTCTTCATCTAGTCCACAATGCAGAATAGAAGGCCCATTGAATTGTGCATTTAGGGAACAACAAAATATTTTATTAATTTTCCAAGCATAAAGGCATGGGCCTTATCTTGCATAGAGGATTGACCTACCAAAGGAGAGGCACGTGCCAATTCGGGAGGATTGTTTTGTGGGACCTCGTATATAGGAACCAATGTGCCATGACTTCTAGATTCCTTAGCTACATATTTTTTCTTTTGAGGGTTGGCTTGTGTTGTAGGAATTGAGACTTATGTGTCAGACTCAAGCATTCTTTTCTTGAACCTTGTATTATCAACAACTTGGGTGCATGGTATGTTTGTATCATATGTAACTTGATTAACTACAAGAAAGTCTTGATTGCCAAATAATATCAGGTTGGCCTCATAAACCTCTATCTTTTCTTGGTCCTCGTGCCTGCTCACACTTTTGAAGGTTCACACATAGACCCAACCTGAATCATACAATCTTGAGTGCACATAACATTAGTGTAGTGATACATTGACTCGAGGAATATTACAAAGAAAACACCATTTCGAATCTTGCGCCATAAGGTTTTGAACTGGAAAAATTTCTTGGCTTGTCTTTGGGTTCATGAAGTTGTGCTTTCAGCTCAATAAGTTTTATTATTTTCATTCGTAGGAGCTTTAGAAATTTCTTTGGTTCTTGGTTTGATATCTATTGTGAAATCAAACTCTCTTTTGGGTGGAATACTAGGTAGTTCTTCCAAAAATACATCTTTGTACTCACATAACATCAGATAATATTCCACATAAGCCTTACCTTCTTCACCCAAATCTACAATTTTTACAGCATATAATACGTAACTTTTGTTCTTAGCCTTATTAAGTTGCATAGTTGTGGTTTTTCTAACTATAAAACCTCTTTTACTCCCTAGATTTCTTTTTTTTTCTACAGGTCATCAAGACATTTGATCCACTTTTCAAGGAAGTCTACAATTTCCTTATTTTGGGCTAACTAATTCATACCTATGACTATGTCATATGAGCTTAGAGGAGCTAAGTAAAGGTCTACTTAGTGGTAAATCTTGGTAATTCCAATGCTGCACCAAACAAATATTATTTAACAATGTGGACAACATTGTTCCCATATTGAACAAACCATGATTCTTTCATATAACCAACTTTTATTTTTAAGTTTAGATGCTAATTTAGTAGAAATAAAACATTTAGTTGCAACAAGTATAAAATAAAATGGTTACAAGTAATCCATACAACTTACCTATAACTTCGACTGGCATAACCTACTTTTTATCTTTCTTGGCATTCACTACAAGATGTATATTGCACTATTGGTTGTTATTCCTCTTCCTTTGAGGGAAATTATTAGCATAATGATCTAGATCGAACATGTAGCATCCCCTTAAGGGTAATTTCTTATCGAGTTTTACTTTCTTACCACTACATTGTTATGTCCATTCTTCTTGTTATTTGCAAAAATATTAACTATTTTGTTTTTCTTGCCATTTCCATTACCATTCTTGTTCTTACTTTGCCTAATTTCTTCCATGCCACATTTTTAGGTGTTAATGGTGATGGTGCATTAACATATTTCTTTTTCTTCTCCTCTTTATGTGTAGAAATAGCTTGCAATTTCTGTTCTTGTCTAATTGCTTTCTCAAAGACAGCTTCCAAAGTTAATGGTCCATGGACATTAATTTCACCTCCTATCACTAGGTTCAATCCCATGATGAAATTTTTGATGCAAAATTTCTCATCAGTTTGATATTGAGGTACATATTTCAGAAGTTTCATGAACTTCTCCCAAGTATTCAATCATTGTCATTTTTCCTTGAGTCAGTGTCTAAAATTTAGACATCTTTTGATCATAATATAGCTAGGGTAACCAACATTGTCTAAAGTACACTTTAAACTGATCCCAAGTTATATTTTCCTCACCCACATCCAATTCTACCTTCCTGCTCTCCCACCATGAGGATTCCTCATTAGAGAGTTGATAAGCTCCCAAACCGCCTTAGTTTCCTCTAAGAAGTTTCTAATGGAAAAATACTTCTCCATTTCATTGATGTAATTCTCAGCTCCATAACCTAAGGCTATACTGTAAAACTTTGGTGGGCTGATCCTCTTGATATCATTTGACAATTCAACTACTAAACATGCCCTCTCATTCTTAGGTTGGTTAACTTTGTTAACATTCAGATTAACATTTGCATTAGCATTTGTGTAAAAATTTGCATTAATATTTGCAACATTAGGATCTACAACATTGTTATTTACAATGTTTTTGTTTATAGCATTAGGATATTCCTAAGATGGTTCGATTCCATCACTATCATCACCATTGTCATTACCCATGACTTTTTGTTCATTAAAAACCATACGATTTCATGTATCATGATTGACGGTGAGAATATCATCCAACTTCGCATTGTGGGTGCCTCACTACCTTCGGGTTGGTTATTTGCAATGTGTCCCCTTATTCTAATCATGTTATCTATTAGACAAGGATTAATTTTTAGTTAGTTTGTGGACTCAATATGTCCAAGAGATGCAACCGTCAACTCGATACCAAAATATAATACCTACTTTTTAGTACTTAAATTAAGAGATTTTTTTAATTTCCCAAAATACTTTTTCCTTCAATGATTTTAATGTAAAACCTTTAATTTAAATAAAGAAACATTATAATTACAATTCTTCAGATAATAAATCAATTTAGCATGTGCATAACTATGGGTCATTTAGATCCACCGATCCCCCATAGATTACTCTTTTGAGTATTTATAAAAATTAGACATCTAATATCCTTCTCAAGTATTGATTTACAATTATTGGTTCTAAATGTCTACCTATAATTCAATCAATCAAATCCCATCTAACATCTAGCACTTTTGTTTATAACTAGGTGAAAATGATAGTGTAATAACTTACACTACTTTGGCCAAAGTTTAAGAGTCATGTTTTCCATGCTCAGTTTCATGATGACACATTCGTCATTAGAAACATGTCCCATCACCATGTCACTTGGTTCAGTTATCATAATTGAATCAGTTAGTTAAGTTAATTTGGTTGTGATCCATGCACATGGTAAAAACTTATTCAACCTGTGTGAAGAAACACATTTGTGCCAACTTAGGTTGCCTATGGGAGAGAAAGTTCTTACGTAATGAATTTTTTCATTACATAACCATTTTTTTCCCTGTAGCCAACATAAGTTGGTACCAAGGTGGCTTGCTCATACAAGATAAGCAACTTTGTATCTTAAGCATATCACATGTTCTTTAAAATATTGCAACTTACTTAATAAGTGGACCTTGAAAGGAAAACTTAGGGTATCGATTATATGATAGTATGTAAATAATGACCCACATCATTAAGAAGATACAACCTTGCGTGAACTACCCGAAGTTGGGCTATCGAGTTCCATATATTAGGAATGTCATAATAATTAACTAATTAATTAGAAATGAATTAGTTTATGACTAATTTCCTTATATTGCGGTGATATTTTGATCGCATCCAACATACATTCCTAAGGTCCATAACTTATTTTCAAAATAGATCGTATTCATTTTCAAAGTTATTTACTTGCATCCATTATGCATCTTAAATGTAATTTAAGATAGTTTGCTTAGTTGATAACAAAGATCATAATTAATTATCTATGAAAATCTCATTTTATTTCATAAGAACATCTTAAATTGAAATTTGAGACGAAATAGTTTCCAACCACCCATGGTTATATTTGTCCTTAAGTATGACTATATCATAATTATTCCTTAATCTTTTAATATGGTATTTTATATCACATTATATCTATCTATCATTATTTCATCTTAAGTCACATAATCCTAAATAAAATAAATACATCGATATACATGCAACCGATGTTGAACACATAATAATGATAGCTAAATAATGTTTCAATAATTAACCATAATAAATTACATATAATGGTCGCTACGCATGCCCATTCTACGTAGAAATATGTGAGCCCTAATCATCCCTATGTGAACCCTAAATGGGGCATAGATACTATTCATTTCCATGGTGGTGGTAGTGACCTCCAAGCATGATCCAGCAATGTGCATCAGGATACATCGAGACAACCTACTTTGGGGGCATGATCCGGTTGGAGGTGATATGGCATTAGGGTGAGGACTCACTACATCTGGATTGATCTTGCTTTCAATACCCGTGAAGGCTCCATTATTACTTCTTCTGAGGATGGCGGCACATTCACCGGTCAGGCTCCCTCTGTTCTTGACGGGACTGGCCATGGCACACCTATTCATGGCCCCACTGTAACCTCATTCAAAGATGCATTAAGGGGCAAGGATTCTCCTATGAAGCCTGCAGATTGTACCCCATGCATTACATTTGGGGAGGAGGTCATTTCAACTGAAAATTATTATAAGGAACATGCTCTGATCTGCAGATTCGGAGGACTTTGGCCGAGCCTTCCTGATCTACATGCATGGATCTCCAAGCACTGGACTCCATTGATCGCTGGGAGGTTAGACTTATACCCGTGTGCTAAAGGTATTTTCATAGTAACTTTTTCTTCAATAGCTGACAAAAATCCATTGCTTCCAAGCTTTGGGTTTGCCAATCTAAGCACCTGGTCATTAAATCCTGGTTCCCCTCTTTTAACCCGCTCACTGAGTCTTTTTCATGCAAACTGTTTAGATTTGATTAGGCAATTTACCCCTCTAGTGCAGGTGGTGAATGTTTGAAATCTATTGGAAACACCTTGGGAACTACACTTTCTATAGATTCTCAAACATCTGATTACACCCATACTACCTACGCTTGGATCTTGGTGGAACTAGACACGGCTAAAAACCTTCCTGCAACCATTGATCTCAGAGTGCAAAAAATAGAACTTGGTCACAACCTTTAGATTACGAAGGTCTTCCATTCCGATGCAGAAGATGTTTTTGTTTAGGTCACACCTCTACTAATTGTGGGATGGCAAAGCACCAACATGAGAAACACAGCTGGTGGAAAGATGCCCTCTCGGAACACTTGGTTTTCGGTGCAAAAGAGGACCTAGAATCAAATTCAAATGTAGAGGCTGAATCTGATTTAGTCCCTGAAACCCCTTTATCGGAAAATCCTATTGCCGACAGCAAGGAAAATGCAACAAATCTATCTCATTTAGTTGTTGACAACAAGGAAAAATTATCTCAAGAAAACAATGATGTTGATTCAGTTGGAATTATTGCAACTATGGAAAATACTCCTTTTTCTAACCCTCCATTCATGGAGGCATCATCAGGTTGGGTAACTATCCATAAAAAGAAAAAATTTATTTTAAAGAATGCCACTTCTCTACCTCGATGATTTGTTTCTCTTTTGTTGTTCGGTTGGTCTTTGCCAAATAGTGGTTTTTGGATCTGCCATGGTGTTGCGGTCTTTGTTACACACTCTTGGTTGTTGTTCTTTTTGCTTTTTTTGTTGGATTGTTGCTGGGTGTTGGTAATTTTCTGAGCAGACTATTTTCTGTTGTTGAGCTTCCATGATTCTATCCTAGCTTTTGAGCCTTTCTGTAGAAGGGTATAATCCTTTACAAAAAACTATTTACCAATAATAAAAACAAAATAATTAACCATAATAATTTATACAATGAAATTTGATCCACATTACAAATAAGAACCCAATATTAAATACAAGTTTAATATTCATTTTTTTCTAATTAGTTCTATAGCATAATTAGGATAGAATTCCTTTCAACAAAATAAAATAGCGATGCATAAGCCCAATTTTACAACATTTCATTCTATAATTACAACTTGAAATATTAATGAATTAGATTAAATAAAAAAATTCAGATCCTTATAACTGAACCAACCTTTATTAATTTTCCTTGTTCGTTAATCCACATTCTAAAAATTTTGAAGTATAAAATTGTACATGGTCAGCTCCAACCAAACTAACATGAAAAGTTCATCCACCATATCTTTACTATTTATAACACTAAAACATCTCTATGATCATTCATCATCAGAAATAGAACATCCATAATCAAATAGGAAAGATTATCATAAACATTTCTCATTTCCTTATATCATATGTTATTTTTGCAAGAAAATAGTAAGGTTTAAGTTCTTTCCCAAAAGCATGATCTAATAATATTCAATACATATTTCAAAATGAACCTATATATAAATCATTGGTTCACAAATCAATAATATGATTGTTCCTTTTCCATATTACCAAAAAGGTATGTCACCATACTCTTATTAAGATATAACAATAAGACTTTACTCCTTATTATCCAACCATTAGAAGGTATTGATTTTACTTATACCGTCAAGAGGTACAATCAACTAAACATAAGTCTCACACACAGTCCTCATAATATAAATAAATACAGTTCACTTTCCATTTATAACATAATAAGAACAATAATAATTTCATTCAAGGAATGCAATGGTCTAATCCACATGAGAGTATATTAAAACCTATTTAATAATATCAAAAGGAAATACCTTAATTTCTTCAAACATTCCTTAAACAAGTCAAATTACATCCATGCTTCAAAATAGAATCACGGTATTATCACAACAATAACACTTGATACTAAGGATTTCTACTAATCCATTAAAATTCCATGCGAGAGGACTTTTCGTAAGGGTTTGTTATTAAAATAGAATTGGGTTTCACTAAGACACCAACTCGTAGCCTTACCAAGCCATGATTATATTTCATTGAGCCCATCATACACGCATAGATATATATATATATATATATATACATAAATAAGTATATATATATATATATATATATATATATGTGTGTGTGTGTGTGTGTGTGTGTATTTACAAGTATTAACTGACAAGTGTCACAAGGAATCTACAAAAGCATGAATACAACACAGAGATTCACATAAATCAAGAACAACCCAATTGGGTTTTATACGAGAAGGTAACAATATATAATTACACGATTATGAATATTCGACCCTCCTATTCATCCGAGAAATAATGAGACCCAAAGGCCAAGGGCCTTCAAATAGAAAAAAGAGGCTACTGAGAATACAACAAGTAAATATACACTTTCTTATATCATACCCCAAATGGGTCGATGTTATATTATCCATCTACATCTGAACTTATCCATTCGAATATATAGGAGGTCATTAATACTCTCTAATGAAAATAAAAACATAACACTCACAAATCTATTTAAACTAGAAATGGTTATTCACAAAGTTTATTCAAGCTCTCATATCTAACACACATATATAACTAAACTAGTTAAGAGTTCTTATTCAATCCTTATCAATAATATAAAAAACCAAAAGTACACAAAGTTGAAACAATCAACCATACACCCGTAGGCTAATCCTATCATGTCGACCAGGTTCAAATCCCATAAAGACATGCCAGAACACACACACACACATAGTCGTACTACAATGCATTTATAAAAATGGTAAACATGACATACTCTAAACTAACACCCAAAAATACCCACAATCTTCCCGAATATATTCACACAAAAACATCTTAATGTCATAAATAATAAAGATGGGGAAGGAGAACAATTCCATGCATGATTAATATTTCCTAGAATTCCTTCAAGTTCCTTTCTGAGTCAATTGTGTGTAACAAGAACCTTTTCTAAAACCTCTCCAAGTTCTCTTGAAAATCTAAACAAGAGCTATATCCCAATCGACCAAGATTCCTCATCCTTATCATAACGAGAGATCATAAATAGTGTGAATTTTTTTATTAACAATCTTAAATACGTGCATGCAGAGTTTAACTATTTAACACAAAAAAAAACCATCTCCATTTTTTCATGCGATTGCTCGAAAGAGCAAAATGATAGAAAAAAATAGTGAAACCCAAAATAGCTCAAAATTTTTGCGGTAGCTTCCTCAAAAAGCTTCTCACTTCTCCCTATTTCCCTATGATTGGGATTAATGCCATTCAATGAAACTGGTACTAACTTCCAGTTTTCCCTCCCTTACTGCAAGTTGACCAACCATCATTCAAATTAAAAATACCACCAAACTTAGAAACTAATCAACACCACACGATCTCGTATGGGAGAAAATCAAATGATCGAAGACCATTTGATACTTTCAAATATACCTCTAGCATAGTGGCCTTGGGCTAATTTAAAATTTCAAGGCATGTTTAATAAGCCTTCCTAGGTGGCCAATGACATCATTGGCTCACTCGACTCGTCTATATGAGCTCGAGAGGGTGGCTTGATTGACCTATTATCTTTTAATAATCAAAACAACAATATAACCATATCCCCTAATATTTTCATGGACCATTTAGATTAACTTAGGATATGGTATTAATACCATACAATGTATATGTAAACACACACACACACACACACACACACACAAACATGTATGTATGTATGTATGTATGTATGTTTACATATATATATGTATGTATGTATGTATCGTAACAATTATTTTTGATCAAGAATACAACCAAAAATATCAATAAATCTCAATTACTAAAGGCCCAACTAGCCTTATGAACTAGGAGTGTAGTTTTTAAACTATACACCACCATGAAAACTATACATTCGATATGGTTATTTATTTCTAATCCCAATCGAGATATGATAATGAAGAAATAATAATTCATCATTACCAAGGTCGTTCTTACCTACCTCATTTATTAAGGTTGTCCATCCTTTAGCATATACCATTGTAATGATGTGTTCATGATCAAGACCTCATAGATTATCAAAGAATTATAGAATTTGCAATATAAATCAGCCAAAAACTAGAACACAAGAATGAAATATTACATGGATATAAAATTGATATAATAATTATAAGAAAATCATTGTCAACCTTTTATCTATTCACTTTACTAGCAATATCTCAAAGCATAATTGTGTTTACAGTCCAAATACCATACAAAACAAGGCATATTATTCCTACAAAAAGATAAAATATATATTCATCCAAAATGAAACCAATGGGGTGTGACAAAGGGCTTGTTTGAAAAGAGGATTTGTCATCGGTAAGCTTATATACAAACCATAGGTAAAAATATTTGGAATGGTAGAAACATAACAGGATGAGACATAAAATTACCAATAGGAACAAGATTAACATGTGTCTTATAGGTGAAGAGTGTGAATAGAGGCTAATAATTTAATATATAACTCTACCAATGGATGAAATGATTAAAAAAATTGTAAGAGTGGCCTCCCAAAGTGTGGAGAGCACACTGTGGATAAGATGTGTTTATCTCTACATTTATATTTATTTATAGTACATTAATTATGGGTTTGATATGAATTTTTATTCTTTTTCTACACTTTTTATATTTTCTAAGTTTATTGCGGATGAGGTTTTGCAATGGACTCATTGGGAGAGAGGTCCATGTTTATGAATTTTGATTGGTCCTAATTTACGAGATTGGGGTAGACAAGGTTCAATTCAACAAAGTATATAGAAATATTTGTAATAAATATTAGATTAAATGATTCTGATGTATGAGACTTGATCGGACAAAATTCAAGTCAACGGGAAGAAAATTTGACTGGTCCTAGCATATGAGACTTGGGTAGATGAGTTCTAAGGCAACATGCATGTGATTGGATAATTTTTTGATGGGATCAAAAAACCTATGTGATGTTAAAGGTAATTTTTATGCAGAGAATACATTGAAATTCATATTCACCCATGAGTGGAATGATGCAAGGAATGAAGGATTGATCCCTAAATGAGCATATGAGGAATCTTTTGGGCTTCATAGAGAAAATATTTTATTGTTGTCACTTTTTTTATAAATGTTATTTTGATTCTATGACTATTGATTAATGCTTCAATGTGTTGGAAATTGGTGTTGGGGATGTCAATAGTCAAAAGGTCCCATGTACCAAATGATAATATTATATTATTTTCCAATAGATTTGTGATTATAGATCAAAATGATTATGTGAAGATATTGCTAGGAACACGTACCTTGTGGAGTGCATGAATATATGTTTCTGACACATAGGTATCATCATTGACTATTTAATAATGTTTTGTAAAACATAAAACAACTATTGTGAAAAATTATTAAATTTAATATTTATCATTTGAGGTATTATGAACATAGAAGGATGCATTGTTGCAAGTGTCCAAACTTGTTGTTGTGTCTCGACAACAAGACTAGGGATGTTGAGCGTAGATATAGAATTAATAGGATAAAATCAAGCTCAATGGTGTTTGATGATTGACCCTTTTCTTTAGAGTCTTCATTTATGTCATGGATTGGAAAGGAGTCTTAAATTATATTCAATTTCTCATTTGACGTTTGAAGATAGTTGTCGAAACACTTTCAATTTCTAATTGCACTAATGAAGAGCATCTGGAGGGGAGATTGATTGGTTTTGGTTTATATATCCTTAACCCTTTTTGTCTTGATCTCATTGAGTTTTATGATTTAAATAATTTTGGACCATTCAACTCTTTAATAGAAATTGTAGTAGTTGACATGTTTTCAATTTTGATAACTTCATTTTTATTTCTATTTCTACAACTCCATCAAAAATTAAGTATTGGATGTAATGGAGGAAAATTGAAAAATGATCCATAGAGTGCCCTTTAATGGTGTGGTATTCATAATATTCATCTTCTTTATACCACTTAGGTTTGGGTTACCCTTTAAATAAGGGTATTATGATTGGATATTTAATTATTTTAGCCTTACTAATTGATGAAAGACACTAGATATAATTTCTCTAAGGGGTGTAAGCTAACGTTTAACTTTGTGCAGAGTAGTGTCTTTTCTAGGTTATATAATTGGATTTTTGGTTGATCATTTATTAAGTTGAGAAGCCATATGAGAGATTTTTTTAGACATCCCATGAATTTTTTCAAGTAAATCTTCATTTAAGGTCTTGCGTGAACCCACCATTTTGTATGAAAAGGGGGAACATGTAAACTCATTTGAGGTGTGTATATGTTAGCAAAGCGAATGCCAAGATATGTCTAGGAAATTGAATTGATTGACTAATCAACTCTTAAAAAGTGAATTTTAAGATATAAGGGTTTAAATAAAATATTATTAATCACTCTACTCATAACAAAGTGAATGCTAAGATAGCATATTTTTGAAATGAAATTCATTAATCAACCCTTAAAAAAAGTGAATGATAAGATGGAATAGTTTATAAAATGAGATTGACCACTTAACCATTAAGAAATTGAATACTAAGATGGAAGATTTAAACAATCAAGATTGATTACTCAACCCTTAACAAAGTTAATGCTAAGATGGAAGAGTTTGGAAATGAGATTGATTACTAAACCCTTAACAAAGTGAATGCTAATATGGAATATTTTGGAAATGAAATTTATTTCTTGAATTTTAATAAAGTGAATGTTAATAAAGGGTACCTAGGAAATTAATGTGACATATTCTACTCTTAACAAACTGAATTCTAAGATAATAAAGTGTATAAATGAGATTAATTATCTCAACCCTTAACAAAGTGAATGTTAAGATGGAAGAGCATAACAATGAAGATCGATTAATTATTCAAACCCTTAACAAAGTGAATTTTAATATGGAAGAGCATAGTGATGAATATTAATTAATTACTCAACCCTTAACAAAGTGAATGCTAAGATGGAAAAGCATAGTGATGAAGATTGATTAATTAATCAACCATTAACAAAGTGAATGTTAAGATGGAAGAGACTTGTAGAAATGAGAGTGGATTATTTAACCCTTCACAAAGTAAACACTAATATGGAAGAGTTTGGAAAATAATTTCTGATTACTTGACCCTTAGCGAAGTGAATACAAAGATGAAAGAGACTTGTGATTGAAATTGATTGTGTGTGACAAGAGTGTGGAACACAAACTTAATGATACGTAGAGTATATGAAAGTAATGTTATTTAAGGAAGGCATTTAATATTAAGATTGATTTGTTAAGTGGGGCTTGCAATGAAATGGTTATCTCCCTAAATACCAAATACTACTTGAGTGAGTGCGGTATACTATTTCTAGTTGTTTGATTTACGTTACCCCTCTTGATTCAATAAGCAAGGATTTTACTCCACTCAAAGGATCAACTAAAGGCCATCACTATGGATAGTTTTGGCTCTAATCCTCACAAAGGTATAATAGTCAAGTAGATGGGAATCCTATTCTATTTTCTAGTTAACTCAAGGAAATAACTACTTTTTGGTTCCTATGGTATTCCTCACAATGAGTTTCTAGTCCCTGGCCATGCACTTCCAATATTTACAATTAGAGGGGGAATAAACCCTTCTCCAAAAATGTAATTAAGAGAGTTTTATAAATTTTAATTAAAAGGTGTGATAAGGTTTTCTTGATTTCACAAGAAAGGAAACCCTGTAGTTAGTAGTTTTAAGGAAACAACAATCTTCATAGAGATAGTCCTAAAATAACAAGTTAGTAGTTTTCCTAAGGTGAAAACACGATGTAAAATAAATAAATAAAATTCACTATTTATGATTCTCAAGATCTCCCAAGATGGTACAAGAGAAGAGCATACATGGTTGGTTTAATCTATATTAAAAAATAGAACTTAAATAAATATTTTAAATGTAAGCACTATTTTGAAAATTTTGTCTTTGGAAAGAAAATATGGAAATCTACACACAATATTTAGTAATTTAGAGAAAAAAATAATCTAACATACAAAAAACATGAAAAGTGTTAGGAGCAAGTAGAACATGAATTTTATATAAGGTTAAATCTAGAACTTATGTTTTCATTACATATTTCATCCCAAGACCTTTATGTCACAAAAACAATGGAGTCATTTAGAGTTTGGGAGAAACATTTATGGCCTCTAGAAGATAGGTTACACTAGTGCACACACTAATATGCTAACGCATACAAGTAAATACTTTGGCATAAAAAAATATTTTTGTGGAGTGTGCTAGAATGCAAGTAGATGTGTTACCATAAAAATAATATTTTTATGTTGCGGTAGCGTGTAATGATAAACAAACATGTGCAAAGGATAGTATAATGAATTTAATGTTACATAAATATGTGTAAGACTACGCTAGCACATGTAGTGATATACTAGTGCGTGTAATTGCATGCTAGCACATTGAACTGGGAATGGAAAAAATGTTATAAAGCATTCGGATACCTGGTTTTTTGGATTTTTCCTTCTTTGTTGCACTGAAATATTAAAAATTAAACTGCGAGTTTTAAAAAACACAAAGAAAACACATAGATGATAACATTAGAAAAAGGTAATCTAAAAACTATAAACAAGAGTTGGTGGTACCACCAGGCATGCCATAATGTAAGTAGGAAAACTACAAGAAGAATTAGAAGTAAGAAAATAATAAAAAAGTAAACCTCTTAAAGTATTTTTGCAAACCTCAATGATAATATTGTTGAAGCATTACACTTGTAGAATCTTTGAATGGTTGAATCATGAGTGGTCTTAAACTAATATCCAAATGAATAAGTGACAGTGCTTATGAGTAAATTTATACATGGGAATAGAAATTTTGGCAAAGGTTGGTTGCAATTGCACAAAGCTTCTAAGGATTATTTTTAAAGGATATGACCTAATACTTATAATTGAGGGAGAGGCCATGTAAATTAGATCAAAGTTTGAATGAGTTCCAAGATCATGAATGCATTTTCTGAAGCAGTAAAGTGGATTTGGTCTATGTGGTTTCAGCTTTGAAGGGGTAATGAATATTTATTTGGTATTAATATTTCATTTGAGAAGATGGTACTATTGTATTATTATTACTTCCACCATTGTAGGTTTCTATAAGTGAGTGAGAGTGGAGTGAATAGGACGGTGAAGTAGAGTTTAAGTGGAGGATGAATAGGAAAATATATTTATTTCTATTTTAATTAATAACTTAATTAGCTATGAGGTGTGAGAGAGAAATTGACCTTTTAATTAAATTATCCAAAGGGTGTAAGAATTAATTTAATTAATTTCAGAAGTATAATATAATTAATTCTAAAAGTACGATAGAATTAATTTACTTAATTATAAAGGGAAGGAATTAACTTAATTATCTCCAGGGGATGTAACATATGGATATCCAAGGATAGGTTGAAAATAGGTGTGTATTTTTAGGGATTTATACTTACATTGGGACAAAGTATTTGTATCTCGTTATTCTTTATGTAGTGACACTAGAGAAACCTAGCTCAAGGAACACAATTTAAATCACACACCACAAGAACTACATGGATTCTAAAATGTAGTCGATTACTTGATGAAAATCACATTGGGGTGACTATAGAGGTTAGTTTGACTCAAACATATGTATATTATTATTCATCTAATATGTAATTGTGTATTGTCCATGTAACTAGGGTTTTTATTATAGGAAGAGGTGTAACATAGTAGAGTACAACAGCCCTAACAAAACATACAACGAGAAATAAATAAATAATAAATAATCCCTTTTGCATAAACTAGCACCCATATCCAACACCAACACCTAGGTGGTCGTATCCCATTTTTGGTATTTTTGTCCTTTCATTTTCTAGATCACAGCTTTCGGACACAAAGCTTATACGACCCAGATTAGCCCTTCCAAATCATTCTACAACCTATAGTTAGTTTATAGTTGTGGAGGAAAGCTAAGTCATTCTACAAACCCTATTCATCACTCTTGTGTGTACTTTTATTATCTAGATCTTGTATGTTACTGTTATTTTATTTGACCAATAGTATCCTTATCTTAGATTTAATTTTTTCAAATCATTTGGTGAAACTATTTATTGATAAAAAAATGTAATTTCTCTAGGATCCTTTATTTTTATTCCTCATGGCCTACCAAAATATGTTGTGAAACCATCAATCCAAGTCTAGTTCTCCCAAGTATGACTCCATTCATATGAATCGTATTCAGTTTTATTTCACCAATATTGAGGATACATACACTTTTTTATCGTAAGTCTCATATTACCATACTTAAAATCCCACCATACCTCATTTGTTTACAAAATTTATAACCTTGTCCCTGATTTTATATTGTTATGCCCGTAGAGGGTAATAGTGTTCATGATTCGATAATGAGTCTATTACTACTAATGAGACATGTGTTGAGGACCTAGTCAATTTTTTTGATGAAGAAGACCTTGCTAATGATGATTCTCTTTCCCTTAAGTCTCTTGATATTGTCAAGTCTATCATTGATGGCCCTATTACTCCTCCTCATTTTTCTCTTCCACTTATATATGTATAAATCCTTGGGACTAATCATGTTGAGGCTGATCTTCCTATTTCAGATCCTTCCCCTCCACCTTCTACTTGTCCATTGACCATTGTTCCTAAAGAGACTTATATTTCTTCTTCTCTTGCATGTATGACTCCTTCTATTGCTTGTGTTGTTATTGTTGATGTTCCCATTGCTTCTCATAAAATGTTACTAGTCTTATTTTAGTCATAATGCATGTATTACTACTCTTGATGTTTCTAAAGATAACACACAAACTCATAATGATGCTAAAGAATATATGTATGTTGCTTGTTCTCCTCCTTTGATTGAGCTTGTTGATAAATGTTTGTAAACCTCCCTTCCTATTGAAACCCCTTTCATCCCTACTACTAGTTACCCTCTTATTGATCCTAAAGTTTACTTCCAACCTAACAGTGTCCATATGGATACTTACAATGGAAAAATACAACCCCTTAATGAGCACCTTAATGTGAATGACATCCCTCCTTATAATTTACTTCTATCATGCATGTTGTTGGTGATTTAAAAATAATATACATACTATAACTCTTGAAATTAGGGCCTACTATGCTAAACATGATAATAATTCCCTTCATGGAAATCCCATTTCTAATAAGATTTATAATTCAGCCTTTCATAAGGGTTTTACTATGCCTACTTTTTCACTTTTTGATGGGACAAAAATCCTTATATGCATCTTAAGGCTTTTAGGCTAGTTATGGATTCATTTTCTAATGATAGATTGTTACTCAAAGCTTTTCCTAATAGTCTTACTGATATTGCTTCTCATTGGTTTCATCATTTTCCTAGTGGATCTATTAGTACTTATCTTGATATGGAAGAGGCATTTCTTAGACACTTTATTTCTAATAATGGTCCTAAAGTTACATTTGAGTGTTTACCTTCTTTGCATCAAGGAAATAATGAACCAATTCATGATTATATTTTACATTTTAAGTCTTACATGCATCATTTAATTTTTCATCCTATTGATCTAGAAATAAAATATATATTTTGTCGTGGCTGAATTAGTCCTTTGAAATATTTTTGTTATATGATATATGTGAATATTTTACTCTTCTTTGCTTCAAATTTATAACATTAGAAAAATAATTTCTTAATGATCATATTATTGTACATGCTTTTAGTTCTTCTACTCCTACCCCACCTAGCACTTCTTCCATTCCTACCCCACATCACACTTCTTCTCCTCTTCCACCTATTGCACCACCTTAAAAATCACCACATCCTCCTAAATATACTCATGCACACTCTCCACACTTGCATAAGCCTCCACCTCATTTCTTTGCACCTCATAAGAATGAACCTTTATACATTTCTAATTCTAGTAGGCCACATGATGTTTTACAAACCTTATTTGATGAGATGTTGATTTTTTTCTTTTTAATGAGCATCGTCTACCTTATCGGTTACAAAGGAATCGTAACTAGCCATCCTATAATTTTTATAGGATCAATTTTCATCGTAACAAAGATTGATATAATATTTATGATCATCTTTAGTTTCTTCAGGACCAAGGTGTCATTTCCTCTGTGCATGTCATGCTAATAGATCTCATTCTCTCATGCCATAACACAATACCTTGGTCATTGTTGTGACTTTGGCTACCTCTTATCCTATTCCGTCATCTTGTATTCTTCTAAAACTATGCATAATCCATCTACACCACTTCTTTTTTAACCCCGAGTGGGTTTAAATGAGCATCACTTATCATTCTTAGATTCACATCCTTCTATTGTTGTTGCGATCGCTTTGGGTTTATCTTATGACACCTATACTCATGACATAACATTCGTCAATTCACTCAATCAAATTCATCACTTTCTCTCTCACTAGAGGACCTACATTCATTTCATATTATATGTGTTCATGCTTACCATCCACTAGTATGAGTATTCATACATGACAACTTATTTATTACCTAGATTTATCAATTTGTCCACCTATATTCAACATACATGCCTATATATATTGTTTTATCTAGCATCACATTTATAACATCATTTTAACATCTATGTTATTATTCTCATCACTCATTAAAACATCAAAATACATCACTCAAGAAAAAGAAACGATATAACTCAAGGCCACATCATCAACAAAATATTATACACACACACACACACACACACACACACACACACACACACACACACACACACATATATACATATATATATATATATACATATATATATATATACATATATATATATATATATATATTTACACACACACACACACACACACGATATATATATATATATATATAAATGTTTTACAATAAAAAAATCTAAGGTCCAATCCCTCTATATACATCATACATCCTCCTCACTACTACTGGAGGCTATAGCTACCCTAGAACTAGATGCACCCCAATCGGTCTCTTATGTTAAGCTCGTGACCACTACTCCAACCTAAAAAAATTGCAAAATCAAATATGAAAACTCCAACCCATCATTCGGGTAAAATCTGGGATTTTATAAAACTTTGGGGAGAAGAAGTCCAACAATACATGTCCAACAAGAAGTGAAAACATATCCACATAAGAGACAATCAACCTTCTAAACATAGTAAACTAGGAAGAGAAAATAAATATGATTCTAACAAGCCCAAAATTAAGCAAAATGGTCAAGAAATGAGTGAGAAAATCACTCCCATATTGAAGACGTGCATTGCAAAACACACATTTTTAACTTGCGGGTAAATGTGAGAGAACCATCGGTCTGTACATGCACTGGTGGTTGTGCTGGCTACTATTGTGGTTATATAACTTAAAGTAAAAATTAAGTACGAAAAGAGTGAACATTGGCTTGTAAATATGTAACAGACGTTAAAACTTCAAAATATGGAAAAACATGTCATAAAAAGCATGTTGAAGGTGAAGGGAGAGGATTTGGATCTCATCGTTACTCTAGAAAATAATTCTTTCATCATCGGAGACTTACCATGTCCTTTAATGTAGCACCATGTATTTTTAGGTGTGTACATATTGATCCCTCAAAGGATTGTTTTATCCATGAATGGGCATAAAACATGATTTGTGTATGGCACTCCTAAGTGGAAGAGTTAGATATTTTACCTCATTCGACCATGTGTTGAAATTACACTAGTCTAGCCTTCCTGCTATATGTAAAAGAGAAACGGTAATCAAGTGCATCTATAAGACAAAATTAGCTAAATATTTCAAAATAAAAAGACAAGATTACTTACCATATCCATGGGAATGAGAATTATACCTGCTCCATGTGTACCAACCCTACAGACACTCACTCAAAGTAAAATTAGAGAACAAAATTTGAGTTATATATATATCACTTTTTACTATTTTTAGAAATCATTTGTGTATACCCACTTAGCTAAATTTGGATCTTTAGATTTTTGATGAAATTTTTACTCGTGAGTACGATAAAAATTAAGAGAGTTCAATCATGATGGAAGAAAACCTAGTGGTAGCAGTTAACAGATGGTTAAGAACATGTAAGTTACAAGCATTTTTTTTTTTTCCCGAAACTGTCATTTTTATTTCAAAATAGCTATAGGAGGGGATGTTTTAAGTAAATTTAAAGTTAAAATGTTCATAGGGAGGAAAATTTTTAGGTTTTACAACTTGTTTGAATTTTTTTGGTTATTTCTAGTGTATTATTGATTTTTTTATTTTCAACGGTGTGACCCTATCCTCAATTAACGACCTCCATGGCGGTTGTGTAAGCGCCACTCTTCATATATTGGTAGTTGCGCAACCACCGTAGTGGATATGTAAATTCCATGGTGGTTACAAAACCACCACTCTCCATGGGATCGGTGGTTTTACAACCACCACTTTGCTAAGAGTGGAATTTTCATAACCATCCCGAAGTTTTGCAACTTAAGAGCTACGTATGGAACTTTAATTGTTTTTTTCTTGTATTTATATTATTTTTGTGAGCCTATCACATGTTTATCATACTATGATATGTTATTTTTCCTTATATTTGAATGTAGGGGCTTATGTTAGATAGATTAGATCTTGAGAGATGGATTGGCTACCTAGGGTTCTTGACATTACCAGATAGAGGGTTGTTAGAGAGGGGGGATATGGTGGTTAGCTTATACACAACCAATTTCCCCATCGAGTCACCTTCTATATGAATTATTGAGGGACGTGGATCATAACATTTTCCAATTTCCGACATTAGGGGGAGTGGACCATTTCCTTAGAGGATATTTATATGATTCTGGAGTTCTGTCGAAGCAAGAATTTTGCACTTAAGAGTGTCAGTTCATCGATTAAGGCTCGTAGATGGGAGACCTACCTAAGAGATGCATAAGAACCTTACACAGTGTAAAACAAGGTGTTATATTGGTTACTATTGAGGGTGTCCCTATTCCAACTCTACATAAGGCTATCATTGGTATCTTGGCCTCACATTTGATTAAGGATAAGGGCATGGAAAAGTTTATATTATGTTGGGTGCCTATTGTGGAGAGGATTGAGCTCTATGGGAGAGTATTTACATGGGGGTGGATATTTTATGAACTACCTATCATGACTTATATAGGATTTTAAGATGTGGGGCTATATCTCTTAGCCACCCCATATTAGTGATGTCATGGATTTACAATCGGGTTATCCAATACCATAGGGGTGTTAAGATAATAAGTCCCAAAGAAATCATGGCTACCAAATGGGTTGACATGGATCCACTTAGAACCACACCATAGTTAAAGTGACATTAACCAAAATGGATATGGTGGATCAACCACACCAAGATTTGATAGGCTAATGGGGTGAGGAGGTATTTATATTGGTTTCTGCAATACTACTTCTCGGTTGGTTGACCACAAAAATCAGGTTGAGACACATCCAATGCTTCGGGTGCCCCAAAAGTTTGGGTTTTCTTTCTCATATTTTCTTCCAAGTGGTTAGAACCATATACATGGGTATATAAGAGGCAAGAGCTAGCCATGTAAGGGCTGACTCTAGTGGAAAATTATATTACCCGGTGTTGTGATTGGAACACCGGGAGTTTCTCTAGACCCAACTAGTGGTATTGTAGTTAGGCCATGGAATATTTTATAGATTGGTGATGGCCTAAATGGGAGTGAGGAGGAGGAGGTGGGAATAATTGGGCTCAAAAGAGGATTTAGACCCCGAGTGATAGGGTATAGGAGAGGCATTAGTGGATACCAAAGCTAAGGAGGAGGTAGAGGAGGAGTCCATTCACCTAGAGGAGATAGAGGAGGAGGTTGAGGAGGAGGATCCCATGGTTGCTCTCCGCAAGAGGCATTACATCTCATGTAGACCCAAGCTAGGTTTTGGAGACTCGAGTGAGTACTTATACCCTTATCTTTCCTTATACTTCCTAGATTAGATGTTAGCATAATATTTTTTTTTTTTACATATTTTCTAACTTACCATTATACATTTGTCTTTTTGTAGCCACGGTTGATGGATGGTAAGATCTTATTTGGTGTATGAACCAAGATTTATTCATGATCACTACTGGGATATCTTGATAGAATCTACTTGTGAGACCCAAGGGAATCAACATAAGTAATCCACCATATAGACATCTATGTACTAGCTTGGCATGTGGTGGGAGAGATTTCTCGGTTGCGCAGATCGAGAATGCAATTTTGATGCAATGGGTAAAGGGCCTTCAGGATATGATGAGGCAAGTAGTGTCCCTCATGTAGTGAGACTACTCCCACTAGACACACCCATGGCCACTCTCACCACTCTATACATGGAGGTTCTCACACTACACATAACCGATCTAACCATAGGACCCGAAGTGGGATCCTCACCCTTTCCCTTCACAGGGATCTCAAAGAGAGGGATAGGTCAGGGGCCTTTATTGCTTTGGGATCATTTTTATGTATATATCAATTTTTTATATTTTTGGCTCATAGTTGAGCATTTTGACCACACTTGTCCTTCAAAGTGTGATGGTATTGTATTCTATGCATTTTCCATATATATATATATATATATATATATATTTTTTGTTTGGCATTCCTTTGCAAGAGTTAATTTCATTATGATTCATCTCATTTGTGTACTCTTAGATGGTTAGGAATTTCCAATATTTTTGAATGTATGCTATGGATGATAATGTAATGTGGTAAACAAAATGATGTATATGGCTACACATGAAAAAAATTATACTTAGGAAACTTTATTTTTCAAACAATGCTTAACATTTCTATTCCATTGGAAAAATGTATTGAATATAATATGATGATAGGATAATCTCACTCTATTCTTGACCCCACGCAACTAGTAACATGTGAGGGATCATCACCAAGAGTGAGGAAAGATTGAAGATGTGTGATTGAAGAATGTATAGAAGATGATGATCAAGAGACATGAATTTTGACAAAGATTTATTCAGGAACCTATAACTCAACCCAAATTAGAATTAACTAACCAAGTTCAAGATGATTTCTTCTCATGAGTTTTGACTAGACTTAACTATGTGGATGAACTACTTATTAACAAGATCTGGTTAAGGAATGACTGTCTCTCCTAACATGCGTATATAAATCATTTTCTTGGTAATTTAAAAAATTTAAGCATTTTTTTGTTTATTTATGGCTTTATTTTGGACATGACCCATACATCTTTCCCTATGCTAACTAGTTAGAATTATGATCTCATCACCTAGGAAAAAATATAGATGAGTAAGGGTATCTTCTTCTTTTCCTAACCTCATTCTACCAATAAGAATCATGGGATCACCACCAAAGACTAGGAGGGACAAAAATGTGGTTATTTGTAATCAATATATATATATATATATATATATATATATATATTTGTTTGTTTTTATCTTGCTTTGTATTGTGTTTTTTGGGAGGAATTTTTCCCCAATCTCATCCCCATGCAGCTAGTAGTAGATGCAAGGGCTCATCATTGAATAATGAGATAGGTGAAAAAGGTTCCGAGTGAAATGATTATAAATTTTTATTCATGGAGAGATATTTTTAGGGGAAGATCTATCATCAACAAGCTTATAGAGAAAACTATAAGTGAGAAACACCTGAATTGGAAGAAACCATGAAAATGATGAAGCATGCAAGTCCTTATAATACCAATGTCAAAATTTTTCTCATGTTTGGAAATGATGATGAGAATTATATAACTTGAATGTGTGAAGAGACTATAGAAGAGGTATGATTGAGAGATTTTCCAACATTTGAAATTTTAAGAATCACTTGAAAAGTAAGTTTCCATAATACAATTTTAACAAAATGACAATGCAAATGACAAGACAATGAGAATGAAAAAGGACAGGTGTGGAGATATAAATGAATAAAATTAAAAATTATTGAGATGAAGTGAGTTGATAGATTTACCAAACTCCTCACCCTATAGAGTACACAAGTGATACACACCATTTTAAAAATATTTTGTTACTTGGTAGGGGCCTAACCATTTTGGCTTGAACTTCTTACATCTCAAAACAAGGTATCTTACCCGAATTTCACATTCATAGAACTTTTTACTATATTAGTGACATATTATGTCCTGTGTAAACCTATTGATGTTGTTTGGCTCTAAGAATTTTCTCATCCAAGATTTCTAAATCAGAGAAACATGTATTTTTATACTTATCCTCATCTAGAATTCCTTACATGCACACACAAATACTAGGAAATTCTACCTCTAGTGCTAAGACTACTTCATCAAAAAAACTAAGTAAAAGGGGTTTCTTTCATTGGTGTTCAAACTGATGTCATGTAATCCCATAAGGTAGGAAACACATTTAGATGTCAATCATCTTATTCTTCTTGACCGTCTTAAAGAGAACGGACTTCAAGGTTTTTGGTACCCTTCATCTTTCCATTGGCCTAAAAATAGTATAAAGAGGTTGTATGGTGATATATTTTGAATTGAGTGCATATCTCACACACCTCATCATTCTTGAAAGGGGTTCCATTATCTGAAATAATGACTTGTGGTATGGCATACCTGCAGATAATCGATTCAAGATAAACTTTGCTATGATAAATCCATGTATTGTACTCAGAGGCATGACCTCAACCCATTTCATAAAATACTCTATGGCCATGATTACGAAATTTTGGTCGTCTGATGATGTGGGAGAGAATTTACCTATCAAATCTAAACCCCAAGTGGAGAAGGCCAAGGTGTCAATATAGCTTATAAATCTCAAGTTGGGATGTGTATGGCATGTGAGAATTCTTGGTATTTTTAAATTTTTACACATATTCCACAACATCATGCTCTAATGTGGGCTAGAAGCAACCCATATAATGAATCTTATGAGTAGTTGAATGACCCCTGAAGTCACCACCACAGAATCTATTGTGGGATTCGAAGATAATTTTCTCCACTTCTTCTTCATCAACGCATCTAAGTAACATACCATCAAAAGCTCTCCAATATATAACTTATTCTACAATCATGCATTTACTGACTATGACGTGAATTGGTCACCTTTTTTGGAGTTATCCCTTTAGGATACACCCGATATACAATATGATTTATAATATCTAGGTATCGGGAACATGAATCTATGACAAGTTTATCTATGTAACATATACATTCATCTAGGAAACTCAAATCAACTATCTCGCCACAATCTATAGGGTTGTTAGCTAACCAATCAACGATAATTTGTCCTTTGACAAACTTTTGAATGATGAAGGTGATTTCAAACTCACCCATTAACATTATGAATCTACCAACATTTTTATATAAGGCTTTGTAAGTTAGGAATTTCTACAACTGATAATATTTGATAATCACTCTTGTTTCTTGGTTAAACATGTAATGCCTTAACCTCTTAGTTGTGAAGACAATATCCAAACATTATTTTTCCACTTGAGTATATCGAGTTTGATATTTGAGGAGTGTACGAATAATCAAATATATGGCACATTCACGACCATCATCATCATCTTGTGCTAACATGCATGTTATTGAAATGTCTGTGGTTCTAGAATACAAGATCGAGGACAGTCATATTTTTGTGGAATTAGAGTTGGTAGTGACATAATGAAACACTTGACTGACTCAAAAGAATTGTGAAATTCCTATGTCTATATCTTACAACAAGTCTTCTTTAATAATCCATTAATGTGATATGGATGGTGTATGTTAGATCAAGAAAAAACCTATAGATTTCCCCAAGGTTTCCTAAGAAAGATTTGATACTAGATTCATCTCTTAGCGGAGTCATTTCAAGGATTTCCCAAATAATAGGGTCTACATCAATTCCTTAAGAGGAAATGGTGTAACCTAAGAGCTTAGCTCATGTAACCTCAAAGAAATACTTTTCTGGGTTCAAGGTCATACCATACTTGATCAAACATGAAATGATGATTCGAAGAAATTTGGGATGGTCACCCCTTTCTTTGGTTGTTAAGAGATCATCAACATATGTTTCCATAATATTATGAATAAGATCATGGAATATATAGGTCATGGCTCATTGATATGTAGTGCTAGCATTCTTCAAGATGAAAGGAATGACCACATGGCAAAAGATTCTCTGGGAGTGGTGAAGTAGGTTTTGGTTTGATCTTCATCGGGGATTATTATTTAGCTATATCCATAAAATTTCTCCATGAGGGATAACCACCCATGACCGGATGTTACATTGACAATTATATCAATAGATGGTAGCAAGAAATCATCTTTAGGACATGTTTTGTTTATATCCCTAAAATCAATGCATATCCTTATCTTCTCATTCTTCTTAAGGATCGGGAGAATATTGGATAGTCACATGGAATAGTCTACTATTTTTATAAACCATACTTATAGAAGCTTCATTACTTGATAGGACTTTTAGAGAGAATTATTTTTCTTTCAAATCTTCACTAGGAAGAAATAGGAAGTAGAGATAAAATCAAAAATGAAAATGCCATAGAAAGAAGCGGCTTGATAAAAAGAACTTATTTACAAATGTACGAGAACATTGTTTTATGGTTAAACTTGGATATTACGAAAGTGCTTTCCTGAGGATCATCGATTACACAAGGGTGAGGAAAGGGAATAAGAAGATGAGCGAGAATAGCAACATTGAGAATTATAGATAGCAGAATAATTCTTCGTGTATGCGAAGCTTGAAGGATTTAAGACAAGATCATTTGCGTTGGCTGAATGAGATTAAATTTAAAGACACAAAGTTCCCTAAATAACCTTCTTCAGATTTATTAATCAAGGACACAAAGTTCCTTCTTGGTTATACAAGATCAATGTATTGGCAAAACTGAACAGTATGCAATCAGAGAGACTAACGAGTTAAGAACAAAATGATCTTCACAATATTAAAGGAAAACACAGAGATAACGAGAATTAGATAGACAAAGAATGAAAAGCCCTTTTGTATTGATTTCTTTAAGATCTATTTACACTTTCAGCAAATATTCCAAGTTCTTCCTCCTTTCAAAATGGCGTGGAAAGGCCATTATATAGCTTACAAGTCAGTTACTCTTCGTAACCGTTTCTTTTAACTAAAGAATAGTTAAGGACCGCCGGTTACAATACCTTAACTGATTACAAAGAATACGAAAAGAAAGGGAAGAAGAGGAAAGAAAGGAGAAGGAGACAGGTGGCCGGTTACTGGGAGGGACCCATTGTCTTCAGAATCCATTTGCTGAATTTCTTGATGACTCGGCTATATCTACGCCACGAGGGTGTGCGTGTTGGCTGGGTGAGTCAAAATCCCGAGACATTTCTCCATCTCTTTATCAAACTCGGCGTGAGTATGATAATCTTTGTTTGCTTCTTGATAGCGGTGAAGAGAACAAATTTCCTTCATCTTTTCCTTAGAGATGGAGCTTTCCTTGAATAGATGATCTTTGACAAAAGCTACTGGCCGAGCTTTGATTTCTTTGCGAGACAAGGAAGCACGAGTTTTCATCTTGAAGATGACAATGCATATCTTTGAAAGCGGCGGTGCAGGTGTCTTGAAAGCTTCTCCCTTACGCCATTGTTCTTCATTTCTCCCTGACTTCCTCAGGACTTTGATTTTCCACTCTCTCTTTGTAGACCCGGGATTTTGATAGATTATCTTTGGCATCATCGAAAATCTTATTCGCGATAAGATGTTCTCATCATCTGTCCCATGAGGCGAAGGTCTGATACAATGCTGCTCCGAGTTTAAGCTCTTTATCCATAACCCCAATAGTAGAGGATAGCCACATTGCAAATTGTCTACCTTTCCATGTAGTTTAAAAGCTTCATCGATGAAGTTTAGCCCAGCAACAAGCATGTCATCCACCATGGCCAATAGCTCTGCCATAGACAGAATACTTGTGCATATCTTTAATACTTTGCACTTCATCTTGGCTTAGAATTACGGGAGGCGGTAGAGCGAGTCGAGGGTAGGGTCAAAACTTTGTCCTTAGACAAGAGTGACTTGATAAAACTTGTGAGAACTTGGGCTTGTTCTTCCGGTGTTGATAGTCTGCTTTGCCCTTTCTCTACCCTTCGATGACTCTTGTATTGTTTCTGGAGGTTGTGAATTTCACCTTCGGGAGTAGACTCTCCCATAGGGATCCTTGAAAGCTCTAAGTCGGATGTCGGCAAGTCGATTCTGATTTGTCTCTTTGTAGGCTTAGCGATCTCAAGAATTGCTGACCTTGGGCATCGAGACACAGTTCTGGAGGTGGTTACGGCTTTCTTGGCACGAGAAGGAGTGGTGCCCAAGCCCAAGGCTGCTCTGACATCAAAATTTGGTCCCAAGCTTTGAGAGGAGGATTTCCTCTTCCTTTTGTCGACCAGAGGTTGCACCCAAGCAAAAAGAGGAAGAAGAATCTGGGGGGAGGGCAAGGGGACCAAGAGACAGGGAGCTCATGACACTCGAGTGCTGCTGTGCATTTGTTGACTCAAGGTGAGGCGTAAGTAGAACCTTTGGAGGTGATGGCGGTAGAAGAATCAATAGCACCGGAAGTTCGGTGCTCTGGACCTCTTTGTCCTTATCTCTTTGGATCTTCGGGAACATTTGCGGGAGTTGGCATCTCACTTTCTTCACTTTCACTTTGAGAAACAATGATGTTCTCGGCCCTATAGGCAACTCTACCTGTTTTCTTGGAGGATCATTCTCTGCGAGGTTCCTTCTTTACCTCTTTGAGTTTCTTCTGTATACAGGTAGATGGAGAAGGAGTAGATTCTGAGTCCCTGAGTGTTGAGGCGGGAGGGGTTTTCTTTGGTGTTCAGGACTGCTGGGGCGATGCCTCTCTTATGGGTGTCGAATCATCCTTGGAGCTAGATTCTCTGAGTGCCTCTTGAATTCTCGGATCTTCTTCTTGGGCCGGACCCTAGTCTGATTAAGGCTGGAGCAAGAATCTCGGCCGAGATCATCTCTCTCTTTCTTGTTCCAATCCGAGTCCTCCAGAGGGGTGTCTTAATCACATTTTCATACTCATAAGAGTATAGATCAGAATTGTCATCACTGGAGACCTTCGGGAACTTGAGTACGAGGCCGAGTTCTTGGATCGGTGCGGGGAGAACCTGCCTGATGCCTTCTTACGGCGAAATCATCTGCACGGTCGGCCCGGTAGTCTTACGTATATACGCCTATGATGATAGACTATCTTGATGTTACATTGATGAACTTCTTCAAGTCAAAGCAGGTTCTTGGCTTGAAGAAATGAAGCGATGATAGGGACGAGGGCTCTTTACATGTTACGAGCATCAGAGCTGTTTTGCATGTGTAGTTTCCCGGAGAGATGGGAAAGTGCAAGCGAGAAATCTTCTTGTCTCTGCAAGTTACGTGCTGACTTGTCTAGTTGCTGCATATTTCAATCAAAGCCATTTTGTCATTGCGAGAACATGGGAAGCCGCGAGAGGAGTGCTTTCATAGCGTGAAGCTTTGATATAGGAAAATTTCTGAATTGAATGAAATAGGCTCCATCTTTGCGATATCGGGTTCATGGCTTCATCGAAAACCTTCTTGCAGTATCACCTTGAGCAATCGACCACGTACATGGTGAAAGCATCATTGACCCATACGAAATTGCGGTTCTTTGGTCTCGAGGTGAAGCTGCGGGCAATAGGCATACTTTGGATCATCTTTGTGTGCATCTATATAGGAGAAACCAAACCCTTTGCTGGATCTTTGCTAGGGTATACATCGAGATATGAAGTCATATAGAACTTCTTTGTTTCTTTGGACGTTGGATATTTGCTCGGCCAAATTCATCGATGATGATCTCTGCCCGATTGATATTTTGTGTTCCCTCGCACACCATGCTTTGATGGCGGGCACATCGAGAAATGAAACTCATTGGTGGAGGGCAAACCCATAACCGAGCAGCGGCGAGATTATGAAGTCGCGGTTCTTCGTTGAAATCTGCTCGGAAGAGGGTTTTGGTTAGGCGAAGCACCTTTCTTAGGGTTCTTCAACCAAGACTTCGCCACTCGCGCCTTGTATTTGTCCTTTGTCTTGGTCGAACATAGCTTTGTGCTTGATCTCGGGAGGCGACTATAGCATTGTCCATCTCGGAATCTCGGAGCAGCGCCTTGATGGCGGCGGCGTCCGGCAGCGATGAGTTCCCCATGTACATTTGTCAATTCGCTCGAATCGGGGTCGAAGTGAGCTCCACATGAAAGCTTGTATATCGGCCTTTATCTTGAGATTGGGAATCCTCCGGCAAAAGCTAAACCACTATCATTAATCATCTGTACCATTGGTGTAGGGTTTGCATCTGTCATTCTTGCCCAAAAATCACCGAAGTCGAGATGCGAGCTTATTTGTCCCCTATATTGCTAAGCAGCAGATTCAAGCGGAGAAATTTGCTCTGTCACTGGAACTTGATCTTCATATTGATAGTCTCGGAGCTGCAACCTAGACTTACGGAAGGAATTTGCAAATGGAGGGGAATTGCGCGAGGTTTTCAAATGGCGAGGTTTGAGCAAAAGATAGCATGGAAGCAATGCGAAAAATGCAAAGGGGAATGCTCGTTATATAGCCGTTTGGAGAGAGAAATGACTTTAATGCGCATTGAATACCTAACCACCAATTTGAAAAGCATCATACTTGGAGTGAGCGGGAAAAACTAAGTGTGAATGACACTAGGTACGCTTGGGACATGTGAGGCGAATGCGCGAAACACGCGGCTCGGCAGTTCGGGCGAAGCGAGGGAGGGCGCCACAAATGCATTTGGGACAAATGGGACGAAAATGTGTGAAGTACGCGATCGGGTGTTTCGGCGGGAGTGGAACAAAGGGCCCGTTTGGACTTGGGACATTCGGGACAAAAGTTCCAAAGTACGCGACTTGACCGGCTCGGCCGAAATTGGGAAAGCTCGCACTTTTTCAAATGGGGCAGTTGGGACAAAATTGCGCGAAGGACGCGGTTCGGGCAAATCGGCCGAAAATGGAAAGCTCGCACTTTTTAACTTTGGGACATTTGGGACAGGAAAGTGCGAAGTACGCGGGAAGGATGATTCGGCTGAAATTGGAACAACACGCAAAATAAGTTTTGGGACACTTGGGACAAAATTTTCAGACGGGCCGAAAATGGGGCGGCCGGGGATTTCGGCGATCGGGAGCGAGTGCATTTTCGTACTTGGGACGAGATGGGACAAAAAGTTAGCGAGGCCGAAAATCACACAAAATGACCCAAAACACAGATTTTTTCAATTTCACGACTTAGGCATTTCAGAGAAAAACACTTAAACTCAAAATTTTGAAATTTTACTCTTATCAGAGCGGGAAATTTTGAGTAGACAACAGCTGGCTCCTTCTGGGGATGACTTGGTGTAAATTCATGGAATGAGACAAGGCAAGAACTTAGATAACTCGGTGAAGCAGACCAGTGCCTTATCCATTGGGCAAAGGAGTCAAAAACAAACCAACACGAGAGAGGGCACACACTGACAACAGCGAAGGAAACACAGAAAGCGAGAAGCAAAAAAACTTTGCATACGAGAATATACAAAGGGACTCCTAGTCACCTAGGACTTGAACAACTTCAAATACTGCCCACTATAAGGAAGTGGGAGGGGGAACCATCCATGTAATCAAGATAGAAAGAGTTCTTACCAGCAAAGTGTCTTATCTTGAATGGTCAGAGCCAGTGAATCAAATTTTCCATGGCTGCCCACGAGGTTCATGTCTTTTGTCCCATAATGACACGGTATCTCCAACTTGGAACTCACGAACCTAGCTTTCTTGTCAAAGCAGAACCTTTACCTTACCCTTTGGTGAGCGGATATCTGTCAAGCAACCTCAATCTATCCTCGTTCGGTTTGTGCGAGTACATGATTCTTTTATCGAGCATCACTTGAAACTAGTATCCTGATGGCCTTCATCGGGTGCAAGGTGGCGGTTCCTTGTCATCCTTTGGTGATTGAGCTTCCACTCCATACACCACTTGAAAAGGAGACATTCAATGGCTCTTTTGGTGTGATCTGTCTGCCCAAAGAGCATCATAAAGCTTCTTATGCCAGTTTCGCTGAGACTCATTGACCAACTTCCTTATGATAGTCACCAGATTTTTGTTGGTGGATTCTGCTTGTCCATTTCCCTGTGGGTAATAATCTGAAGAATGAGCCAGAGAGATGCCATACCCGTAGCAGAAATCCATTATCTCAGTTGAGGAAAAGTTCGAAGCATTGTCTGTTACAATCTTGTTAGGTACACCATACCTTACCAAGATGTTCTCTTTGATGAAGTTGCATACAACTTCAGAAGTAGTGCTCTTGACTGGAATAGCTTCCACCCATTTGGTGAAGTAGTCAGTGGCAGTTAGCACATGCGTGTGACCAGCACTAGAAGCAGGGTTCAGTGCACCAATGAAGTCTAGACCCCACTGCTGAAATGGTTCCTCAATCACAAGCGGCTTGAGAGGTAAAGATGCGATTTAGGTCTTCCTGAAAGGTCGACAAGCTTCACATTTATCCACACTTGGATGCATCTACGAACAAAGAAGGCAGTAATATCCTCCCCGGAGTATCTTGTGAGGTGTATCTGTTGATGAATAGTGCCCTCCACATGCCTGATCATGGAAAGCTGAGAGCAACTTTCTCTGCTGCTCCTTGTCCACACACTTCAGAAATCTCCCATCTAAACCACGCTTGAACAAGGCATTTTCCCATAGTACATATTGTGCTGATCTCAATTTAACAGTCCTCTTTTCCTTGGTAGTTAAATGAGAGGGGCATTCCCCATAGGTGAGAAAATGGGCAATGTCAGAATACCATTCATCGACTGAACTAAGGAATAGAACAGTAGGAATGTCAGCTTTCTCCTCCAGCAACTCATGTTTGGCTCCTTCAGTGATGAGCTCACAAAGACCCTTTCCACGAACCAGCTTGGTTGGTTTGATATCAATGTCATACTCCTGGACTTTAGCCACCCAGTTTCCTCTCTTGGACCCAAATTCTTGCTGTGTAAGAATTGACTTACTTAACAGTCGTATCTGGAACCAGCACCATAGAGTGAGAGTTGAGGATATAGAAACGGAACTGCTTGACGGCTTTGACTACTGCAAAAGCATGCTTCTCCATCATGGTGTATTTCAGCTCATGATTCTTCAGGATATAGCTCATGAAGGCAATTGGTAGCTCATGTCCATCAGAGTCTTCTTGGGTTAAGGCATGAGCGAGGGTATTATACGCAGCATAGCGATAGATGATGAAATCTTTCTTGAAATCGGGGACGAGGCCAAAGCGGAGTTTTAGCAATGGCTTTCTTGATACCCTCAAAGGATTCCTTTCCTTCAGAAGACCAACCAAATGCTTGCTTTCCTTTCATCATCTGAGAAATGTTCAAAGTTAATTCAGCAAAATCAGGGATGAATCTTCTTAAAAATTGATCTTAGAAAAGGAATGCACGCCTTTTTCTTGGTTGGGAGAGGAATTTCTTTGGATGGCTTGAACTCGTTCAGGATCAATCTTAATACCATCCTTGAGACAATGTGCCCTAATAGTTTTCCTTCTGTAACACAGAAGACAGATTTTTTAGGATTTAAAGAAATCCCATGCTCTCGGCATCTCTGCAGAACTGTTTCCAGGTGGTCGAAGTGATCTGCTCTTGTCTTTGAAAACACTGTCAGGTCATCAAGGTATATGACGATACATTTCCCTTTCAAGCTTCCAAAAGCCAAATCCATAGCTCTCTGGAAAGTGGCACCAGCATTAATCAGCCCAAAAGGCATTCTCTTGTAGGCGAAGGTACCCCAAGGAGTGGTGAAGGCTGTCTTGTGTTGATCTGTGATATCAACCTCTACGATTGTATCCGAGAATCCATCAAGCATAGATAACATTTCAGATCTATTCTTGCTTGCAATATTTGATCCATCATAGGCGAGAGGGTAGTTATCTTTCGAGAAGCTTTGATTCGGAGTTCTGAAATCAACACGAGATGCGGATCTCACCATTCTTCTTCCTAACTTGAGCACAATGTTTGCAATCCATGTTGAATGGTGAATGGGAAAAATGATTTTAGCCTTGACAATTTGAATCTCTGAAATATAGTGTCAGCTATTTTGGGATTATATTGCCTTTGTTTCTGCTTGAAAGGCTTGATTCCTGGTTTGAGAGGGATAGAGTGCTGCATGTCTTTTGGCTTGAAGGCTTTTAGATCCTCATAAGAATATGCAAGAACATCCTTATACTTCCTTAGAAGATCAATTGCTCTTCTCCTCTCATCGGTTGTGCAACATTTCCCAATATTTACCGACAGGATCGGTAGAACTCCTATATCAATCTTATCATACTCGGTGATTCTTTGAGGTCGATGTAAAGCTTTAGATTTTACATATCTGTCATGTTTATCAAACAACTCCTCCAAACTCACCAAACCTTTGGGAATCTTGTTTCCTTTGAGTTTAATGCACCCTTCCTGATCTGTTTCTTCTCCTTGGGTGACGGCTTGAGTGGAGGACACACTCTCACGAGGAGGTTGTCACTTCCCTCAAAATACGAGTTGCTCGAAATTCCCCTTGAGTTCGGGAAGGAAAGCAAATGCTGGTCATCGTTGAAAACTTGCCGAGTTATTAGTATTATCGGGAACACTAGGCGGTGGACCATTTGATAGTGAACTTATCTGAGAGAATTCGGGATGGGGAATCAATAATGACCACGAGGCGGCCGGTGAATCAGCCTGCTTTGTTCTTTTCTCAGGTATTGCTTGATAGAGAAGGCATCGAGGAATTCAATTGAATCCCAAACACTGATTCGGTAATGCTTGACCTCCCATTTTTACGAAAAATGCTTGACTTGCTTCACAATCAGCTCTGCATCACCACGAGCGAGAAGATTTTTACACCTCGTTCTTTGGCCACTTGCGGTCAAGAATGAGAGCCTCATACTCTCTTTGTATTGTTAGTGTTTTCGGCTGCAACTTAAATGAAAAAGGGTGTAGGCAGCCTTGGTGACACTAGCGGGACACCGGCTCGAGAACCAGCCGAGGAACAACTTCCATCAAATTCTAAAATCCAAACACCATTGGGATCTTTGGGTGATACTTTGGAGGGTTGGATTTCATCAGGGGACAGAATCATGTAATTACCATGACCTATGTCTTCATAGAGTATTTGTGCCTTAGGATCATCTATTTTCTGCACAATATACTCAGACTGTTTCTCAGGGAGTAACTTCTTCATTTGTCCATTGACAGGTATGAGGGCGTGTGACCAATCCATTTGAATCTCCCCACCCACATCTTTCTGAAGTTCGACTTAGCAACATTAGTAAGAAGGAGGAATGTCTGCTACTAGGATGGTAGCAAGACTTTCTTTTCGAGTAAAGCGGCAAAAGCCACTTGTGCATCTTTAATCCTTCGACCAAAGGTACTTCCTTACTTTCCATGGAGTAGCAAGATCCATAAGTACGAGTAAGGTCAAGCCTAAAGCATGAGCTACTTTAGCGAGGCATCACATTATACGAGGCTCGGAATCTATGACACGATTCTTGAGCCTATGGCGGCTATAAGAAGTGTTACATAAAAAGGCTTGATTTTGTCACCGGGAGAGTGGAGGCTAGGCTAGAGACTAATTTGTGGTATAGAAGGAGGAGTGGGCAAAAGGCCTTTAGAGGTGGTCTTGGAATGGGAATTTACAAATTGGATCATCTTGGCAAAAGCTTTGGGATGGGTTTGGTAGTATTCGACACGAAATTTGAACCTTGGTCCTTTTAGGTGATCCACAATATCAAAGGATCCGAGAGGTGGATGGGCCATCATCATTTGAAATTCTAGGCTTATCGACCTTAGGAGAAAAAGAAGAAGAAGCAACTTTGGTAGCAGGATTGACAGTACTTACCTTTGGTGCAGATGAGGTAGGGATAGGAGATCCTCTTACAGGCAATTACGAGGAATAGTTCTTTGGTTGCTCCTTAGATTTCTTCATGGGTGTGTTACTTTCTCCATACCTCAAATGCATTCTCGAGTCATGACAGCAAATGATTCTTTGTTCATATCTGCTACCACTTCATCATAGTTATCTCCATCATCGGTGCCTTCGGTGGTAAAGAAATTAACGAGATCCTTGAGTTCTTCCGCCTCATCATCAAATTCCTCGGGAATTCCTCACGAGCTTCATCGTCCACATCATCATCGGGCTCTTCAACTTCACGAGGTTGCATTCACGGGAACTTTGTGGGAGGACCTTGAAGTGCTAGTCTTGTGTGAGGAGCGAGGCAAGCGATTTACGGGCTGAAAATTTCTTCTTGGAACATCTGCGTACGGGGCATGCTGGGCCAATTGTTTCTTTATAGCTACTAGATCATTTGCAAGTTTCTGGACTAATGGATCAGTATTGGGTCCAGAGGTGGAAGAGGAAGAAGCGGCGATTTAGATTTGGGAGGATCTCTCTTCGACTTCCCTGACATGATCAGGTCATCCTCGACACTAACAGCCAGTTCTTGATCCAGAATTAACGTTCCAAGATTAGCCCTTCTTAGAGCATAACTGACTTTGGGCGTTTGAGCATTTAGAAAGAAACATTTTTGAATTTGATCAACCGGTCAAGTATTTACGGGAATTTTGTTGATCGATCTATTGAGCAGAGCCACAAATTCTCTCATGGGTTACGATGGATCTTTCTTTATCGAGAAATTTGGGCAAGCGGGGCATGCACATCTTACTGCCGGCTTGAAAGCGGCTTTGAGGCTGAGTTCTCATTGTATTCCGAGTCGGTGATGGCACCGGTAGGAAGGTGATAGAACCGATCGGCGGCATTATCTGTAAGCGTCTCAGCGAAACGGCCTTGCGAGGCGTCTTCATGTTCGACTCCCAAGACTCCACATGCAGCTATGAAGGCTGCGATGTGTTCATCGAGTGTACTTTGCCATCTCCTCTAAACTTGGGAAGTTCTTTCGGTTACCTCTAGGTAACTCATGCGAAAGGTGAGTAAGGGCGGGGGCCCGACACGTTGACCCCATGGCAATTGTGCCGCCATTCTTGGAAATACGGCTTGGAGGGAACTTTAACACCAGCGAGGATCAAAGCTCGTAGATTGGGACTAGCGAGGCTACGAAGGAATACCACCCGTAGGACTTCTATCTTGAGCAGGCGGAGTGCTCGTCGAGCGAGTTCTTTATTTGAAGGAAAGGAAAACCTGTTGCTCAAAAGCTGGCGAGAATCTTGATACGAGGGTCCTTCTCCCTCGAGTGAAGCGGAGTCGCGAGATCAAAGGATGATCGAAAAATTGCGATCTTGGAATGCGATTTTCCCAGTAGTCGCCAAAAGCTGTTGGTCGTCGGATAGGACTTTTTAGAAGAGCAGCGAGTCGGGGGACAAGAAGTCCCTCCTCTTTAATGGGAGAGGTTCCCTTATTGAGAAGCGAACTTATTTACAAATGTACGAGAACATTGTTTTATGGTTAAACTTGGATATTACGAAAGTGTTTTCCACTGAGGATCATCGATTACACGAGGGTGAGGAAAGGGAATAAGAAGATGAGAGAATAGCAACATTGAATTATAGATAGCGAGAATAATTCTTCGTGTATGCGAAGCTTCAAAGAATTTAAGACAAGATCATTTGCGTTGGTGAATGAGATTAAATTTAAAGACACAAAGTTCCTAAATAACCTTCTTGATTTATTAATCAAGGACACAAAGTTCCTTCTTGGTTATCTGAGATCAATGTATTTGCAAAAGCCCAGAGCAGTATGCGATCGGAGAGACTAACGAGTTAAGAACAAAATGATCTTCACAATATTAAAGGAAAACACAGAGATAACGAGAATCAGATAGACAAAGAATGAAAAGCCCTTTTGTATTGATTTCTTTAAGATCTATTTACACTTTCAGCAAATATTCCAAGTTCTTCCTCCTTTCAAAATGGCGTGGAAAGGCCATTATATAGCTTACAAGTCAGTTACTCTTCGTAACCGTTTCTTTTAACTAAAGAATAGTTAAGGACCGCCGGTTACAATACCTTAACTGATTACAAAGAATACGAAAAGAAAGGGAAGAAGAGGAAAGAAAGGAGAAGGAGACAGGTGGCCGGTTACTGGGAGGGACCCACTGTCTTCAGAATCCGCTGCCTGAATTTCTTCAATGACTCAGCTATATCTCTGCCACGAGGGTGGCGTGTTGGCTGAGGTGAGTCAAAATCCCGAGACATTTCTCCATCTCTTTATCAAACTCGCGTGAGTATGATAATCTTTGTTTTGCTTCTTGATAGCGGTGAAGAGAACAAATTTCCTTCATCTTTTCCTTAGAGATGGAGCTTTCCTTGAATAGATGATCTTTGACAAAAGCTCTACAGGCCGAGCTTTGATTTCTTGCAGAGACAAGGAAGCACGAGTTTTCATCTTGAAGATGACAATGCATATCTTTGAAAGCGGCATTGCCGAGTGTCTTGAAAGCTTCTCCCCTTACGCAATTGTTCTTCATTTCTCCCTGACTTCCTCAGGACTTTGATTTTCCACTCTCTGGCTTTGTAGACCCGGGATTTTGATAGATTGTCTTTGGCATCATCGAAAATCTTATTCGCGATAAGATGTTCTCATCATCATCTGTCCCATGAGGCGAAGGTCTCAATCTGCAAGCTGCTCGAGTTTAAGCTCTTTATCCATAACCCCAATAGTAGAGGATAGCTTACATTGCAAATTGTCTACCTTTCCATGTAGTTTAAAAGCTTCATCGATGAAGTTTAGCCCAGCCAACAAGCATGTCATCCACCATGGCCCAATAGCTCTGCCATAGACAGAATACTTGTGCATATCTTTAATACTTTGCACTTCATCTTGGCTTAGAATTACGGGAGGCGGTAGAGCGAGTCAAGGGTAGGGTCAAAACTTTGTCCTTAGACAAGAGTGACTTGATAAAACTTGTGAGAACTTGGGCTTGTTCTTCCGGTGTTGATAGTCTCTTTGCCCTTTCTCTACCCTTCGATGACTCTTGTATTTGTTTCTGGAGGTTGTGAATTTCACCTTCGGGAGTAGACTCTCCCATAGGGATCCTTGAAAGCTCTAAGTCGGATGTCGGCAAGTCGATTCTGATTTGTCTCTTTGTAGGCTTAGCGATCTCAAGAATTGCTGACCTTGGGCATCGAGACACAGTGCTGGAGGTGGTTACGGCTTTCTTGGCACGAGAAGGAGTGGTGCCCAACAAAGGCTACTCTTCTGACATCAAAATTTGGTCCCAAGCTTTGAGAGGAGGATTTCCTCTTCCTTTTGTCGACGAGAGGTTGCACCCAAGCAAAAGAGGAAGAAGAATCTGCGGGGAGGGCAAGGGGACCGAGGCAGGAGCTCATGACACTCGAGTGGAGTGCTGCAGCATTTGTTGACTCAAGTGAGGCGTGAGTAGAAACCTTTGGAGGCAATGGCGGTAGAAGAATCGGTAGCACGGAAGTTCGGTGCTCTGGACCTCCTTGTCCTTATCTCTTTGGATCTTCGGGAACATTTGCAGGAGTTGGCATCTCACTTTCTTCACTTTCACTGAGAACAATGATGTTCTCTGGCCCTATAGGCAACTCTACCTATTTTCTTGGAGGGTCATTCTCTGCAGGCTCCTTCTTTACCTCTTTGAGTTTCTTCTTGTATACCTGGGTAGATGGAGAAGGAGTAGATTCTCTGAGTCCACAGAGCTGTTGAGGCGGGAGGGGTTTTCTTTGGTGTTCGGACTGGGCCGATGCCTCTCTTATGGGTGTCGAATCATCCTTGGAGCTAGATTCTCCTGAGTGCCTCTTGAATTCTCGGATCTTCTTACTGAACCAGACCCTAGTCCTGATTAAGACTGGAGCAAGAATCTCAGCCAGATCATCTCTCTCTTTCTTGTTCCAATCCAAGTCCTCCAGGGGGGTGTGCTTAATCACATTTTCATACTCATAAGAGTATAGATCAGAATTGTCATCCTGGAGACCTTGGGAACTTGAGTGAGGCCGAGTTCTTGGATCGGTGCGAGGAGAACCTGCCACAATGCCTTCTTACGGCAAAATCATCTGCGCGAGTCGGCCCGGTAGTCTTACGTATACGCCTATGATGATAGACTATCTTGATGTTACATTGATGAACTTCTTCAAGTCAAAAGCGAGGTTCTTGGCTTGAAGAAATGAGCGATGATAGGGACGAGGGCTCTTTCATGTTACGAGCATCGAGCTGTTTTGCATGTGTAGTTTCCCGAGAGAGATGGGAAAGTGCAAGCGAGAAATCTTCTTGTCTCTGCGAGTTACGTGCTGACTTGTCTAGTTACTGCATATTTCAATCAAAGCCATTTTGTCATTCGAGAACATGGGAAGCCGCGAGAGGAGTGCTTTTTCATGCGTGCAAGCTTTGATATAGGAAAATTTCTGAATTGAATGAAATAGGCTCCATCTTTGCGATATCGAGTTCATGGCTTCATCGAAAACCTTCTTGAGTATCACCTTGAGCAATCGACCACGTACATGGTGAAAGCATCATTGACCCATACGAAATTGCGGTTCTTTGGTCTCGAGGTGAGCTGCGGGCAATAGGCATACAACTGGATCATCTTTGTGTGCATCATATAGGAGAAACCAAACCCTTTGCTGGATCTTTGCTAGGGTATACATCGAGATATGAAGTCATATAGAACTTCTTTGTTTCTTTGGACGTTGGATATTTGCTCGGCCAAATTCATGCGATGATCTCTGCCCGAGTTGATATTTTGTGTTCCCTCGCACACCATCTTTGATGGCGGGCACATCGAGAAATGAAACTCATTGGTGGAGGGCAAACCCATAACCGAGCGCGCGGGATTATGAAGTCGCGGTTCTTCGTTGAAATCTGCTCGGAAGAGGGTTTTGGTTAGGCGAAGCACCTTTCTTAGGGTTCTTGACCAAGACTTCGCCACTCGCGCCTTGTATTTGTCCTTTGTCTTGGTCGAACATAGCTTTGTGCTTGATCTCGGGAGCGACTATAGCATTGTCCATCTCGGAATCTCGGAGCAGCGCCTTGATGGCGCGGCGTCGGCAGCGATGAGTTCCCCATGTACATTTGTCAATTCGCTCGAATCGGGGTCGAAGTGAGCTCCACATGAAAGCTTGTATCGGCACTGCTTTGTCTTGAGATTGGGAATCCTCGGCAAAAGCTAAACCACTATCATTAATCATCATGTGCCATTGGTGTAGGGTTTGCATCTGTCATTCTTGCCCAAAAATCACCGAAGTCGAGATGCGAGCTTATTTGTCCCCTATATTGCTAGCAGCAGATTCAAGCGGAGAAATTTGCTCTGTCACTGGAACTTGATCTTCATATTGATAGTCTCGAGCTGCTGACCTAGACTTACGGAAGGAATTTGCAAATGGAGGGAATGCGCGAGGTTTTCAAATGCGAGGTTGAGCAAAAGATAGCATGGAAGCAATGCGAAAATGCAAAGGGAATGCTCGTTATATAGCCGTTTGGAGAGAGAAATGACTTTAATGCGCATTGAATACCTGACCACCAATTTGAAAAGCATCATACTCGGAGTGAGCGGGAAAAACTAAGTGTGAATGACACTAGTACGCTTGGGACATGTGAGCGCGAATGCGCGAAACACTGCGGCTCGGCGGTTCGGGCGAAGCGAGGGGAGAGGGCGCCAAATGCATTTGGGACAAATGGGACGAAAATGTGCGAAGTACGCGATTCGGGTGTTTCGGCCGAAATTGGAACAAAGGGCCCGTTTGGACTTGGGACATTCGGGACAAAAAGTTCCGAAGTACGCGACTTGACCGGCTCGGCCGAAATTGGGAAAGCTCGCACTTTTTCAAATGGGGCAGTTGGGACAAAATTGCGCGAAGGACGCGGTTCGGGCAAATCGGCCGAAAATGGAAAGCTCGCACTTTTTAACTTTGGGACATTTGGGACAGGAAAGTGCGAAGTACGCGGGAAGGATGATTCGGCCGAAATTGGAACAACACGCAAAATAAGTTTTGGGACACTTGGGACAAAATTTTCCGACGGGCCGAAAATGGGACAGCCGGGGATTTCGGCCGATCGGGAGCGAGTGCATTTTCGTACTTTTTTGTACTTGGGACGAGATGGGACAAAAGTTAGAAAGCAGGCCGAAAATCACACAAAATGACCCAAAACACAGATTTTTTCAATTTCACGACTTAGGCATTTGAAGAGAAAAACACTTAAACTCAAAATTTTGAAATTTTACTCTTATCATAGTCAAAGTTGTGGTCAAATGATGACGTGACACACTCTAACATGGAAAAATGGCATATTATGGGTGTGACACTTGGAAGGTAAGTAGTGGATTTGTATTTAAAATAATAAAAATAATATATTTAATACATTTCACATGAATAAGCCTAAATCGCATGAGATAAGGAGGATTTTGGGGCCAAAAAGCTATTTAAAGGGTTATCCTATCCCTTTCCCACCAAATGTGGGGTCAATGGCTAAATTGGGTGCCTAAACCTATGGAAGGGGGATTTGAACCCTTGACCTATGCCAAAATACTTATCATCCTTACCAACCCGCCACTTTTTAGCAAGTGATAGAATATGAGATCACTTCTATTTAAAGGGACCTTTTGGTAGGTTCGTAGATGGACAACGAAGGACTAGTTTGCAGAAATCACCATTTTTGAGGCACTTAAAGTCTGAATTGTGCAATGGTATAAAAAGAAAAGTTATTCAAAATTCCAAGAGATTTCAATAAATATAAAATTTTCTACAAGAATTTTTGTATATTTTTTTTTTGTGTAGACATTTTCCATCGCTATTTCACATATTAGGCACGAGGAGAAGGTAGAGATCTGTATTTTCCAACCACTTCTAGTTTGAATCAGGCCATGGAGTAAAAAGGAAGTTTTTCATAATTTCCTATAGTTTCCATAAATGTAAACCTATTTTATGTAGGTGTTTTACATTTAAATTTGTAGACATTTTTGAATGTAATTACACAAGAAACTATCAGCAAAAATATTGTAGGGGCCACAGATGGACTTGGGAACGTTTCTGGTAAATTGTAGAGTTCTAAGAGGTCTGAATCAGATAATTTACAGGTATAAAGGTTTTTTAATTCAATAGTGAAGGCATACTTTATTTCATTAGACAATAATATATCGATTCATTTTACGTGAATCAAGACTTAGCCTTCAGTGAACTCCATTATCAAGTTCTTGTGCTGTGGATTTGATTTTAGTTTTTAGAAGCTTTTGATCAGATAAAAAAATTAAAGTTAGTTTATTTTATTAATTATTAAAGCAAGCAAAAAACTGGAGTAAATGGATTGAATAGAAATTTCAGTATCCATAACCCACAACAAGATCTAAGTACACTTATCAAATTGGATTCAAATTTTAGTTTGAGTGTATGATTTGAAATCAATTTTGAATTTTAAAATGGATTTGTAATAGATTCAAGTACATTCACTTAAGTTGAAAAAATTAAGGATAATGGATTTATTTGGAAGAATTTAAGGATTTGGGTTTCAAGAACTCCCAAAATTGGCTTAAACTATATATCAATTGTCAAATTTTTAAATCTGAGAATTTTTAAATCCTGGAAAAATTTCAAGTACCATCTTCAGATCAATTTGGTATCATATTAGGTGATTGTGCTTGTAAACTTGATCATCTTTGAGCAAGTTTGGTATTAGATCTAGTTTAGCTCTTGATTTGGTTTAATTTGGTTTTTACATTTTGGCTTGATTTTCATTGGCAGTGTGCAGATTTTATAGGGACAAGTGTGCAAGAATCATGGGAAAGATGTCTAAAAGAACAAGTTTAAAGAACTTGAAGCATGTAATCATCAGTTTAGGAAGAGAATGCCTTCCTTAGATGTCAGGTGTTAACTCTAGAGGAGAAACTTGACATATTGAAAAGAGAGCTAGAATCCAAAAATGAGATCTTGATGGTGTTGCAGATTGAATGACCTAAGAAAGAGGTACCTATTATTATTGATGTATCCACTATGACTGATAAAACTTAATTCCTCTCCCAAAGCTAAGTTATATTCAAAAATTTTGCTTGGTGAATTTGAAAAACACACTAAAGGTATAGGATTTAAGATTTTAAGTAATATGGGTTTTAATGGAATTGGCCTTGGTAAGAACAACCAAGGCATAACTAACCCAATATTGGTAGAGGAAAGGCCTCAACATGCAAGATGGGATATGTTAGAATAGGGAAAATAAAAATTGGAGAGAATTCCAAGTCAGCTGGAAGAAGACAAGCTTCTAACCAATTGTTATCCCCATTAGCATCAGGTGGTTCATCCTCATCAGGAGGATCTAGTAAGAATTCACCACGGAGAGGTATAGAAATCCCTCCACCTTCTGTTTACCATAGTTCTAAAAATAAAGGTAAACAAATTGATCCATTATCTACACTAGAAATTTTTGCTATGATTTTCAAGCAATGTTGAATAGTTACCCTTGCACATTTTGTGGGTTGTCTAATCATTGTGTGGCCAAGTGTAGGAAGTATAAATCCATATTGGAACATTTTGAGAAAATGCATTCTCCTAAACATGGCTCAGCTAAGAGCATTCAAGGTAAGGTTCCTAAAAATATGGATCCTAAAAAGGTAGATCAAAGATTTTGTGATCACTATAAAAAGAAAGGTCATTTAATTGAAAAATGTTGGAAGCTACATCCA
The DNA here is from genome assembly GCA_018340775.1 of Taxus wallichiana var. yunnanensis. Classification (NCBI taxonomy): domain Eukaryota; kingdom Viridiplantae; phylum Streptophyta; class Pinopsida; order Cupressales; family Taxaceae; genus Taxus; species Taxus wallichiana. Next base: position 398,294,288 of record CM031233.1, read on the forward strand.
GAACAAAAATTAAAATTTGTTGAAAAAGGATAAAATTTTAAAACCAACTATTATGACCTCTTTAGTGGCACAGGTAAAAACTGAGTTGAAACAACCACCTAAATAGGAAAATGTGTTGAAAAAGGTGGGAAAATAGTTTATCAGTTTTATGTTTGCATAGTTTCTTTGTTGAATGGTATGCAAACTAACTAGGTAGTTTTGGAAATTTCGTTGATTATGAAAAGGATAAGTTCCAAATTTATTTTTCTACTTTGGTGTTGGTGAAGTATCCTGAAGAGGAAATAATTAGGTGACAGGTTTAAAATACTTGATGTAATTTTCTTTTTTTAGTTTTACAACTTCATCTTTTAGCAAAGCATTTGATTCAGTGGGCATGATCATTGGTCAGATGTCTATATTTGGATTGTAGTTAGTATGTTGTTATTGTGTAAATTGTGGCATGTAGGCATTGTTTGTAAGTGTACAACTTATACAAACTCTTTGTTTACTATGCATGATATTTGCACATGTGTAAGTCTTATTGATAGGCTTAATATTTGTAACTATCAGGTATAGTTGCAAATAGTATGTACAAGTTTTGCACTAACAAGCTGTGAGTGCATGTTACATTTGCATTGTTGACAGTGGTGAGTGCAAGATCAGGATGTACAAAAAATAATATGGCAGTTGTAGTGTCATATCAATTGCAGTATAAGCCATGGGTGAAATTCCTTTTATTAGTTTTTAATTATTACAAATTTTGGGAAAATTACCATGCTATAAACTAGGTTTTGTGTTTGTATTATGCAGAGAACGTGTGTACATTTCATCAGAGTGAATTTCCATTTTGAGGTCAAAATGGTATTGCTGGGAGGAGTGATCCAGAGGATTTTTCACTATGCATATCTTCCCTAAACTTCCCTAAACCTAAACCATGTTGAAGGGATTCTCGAGACCTTTCTAAAGGTATGTTGAACTTTAGAAACATATTTTGTATTGAAACTCTATCATCGGTCAAAGTTAAGGTCGTAAATGGGTCAACTCAAAAGGCCCTGGTCACAAGTGGACCAATGGCAAGGTGACCCGTGGCATTGGCGACAAGGAAAAATTGATGGTCTTATAATGTTTCAAAATAAGCTCCATGGTATAGAGCTTGTCGCAAGATTTCAACGCATTTTAAATGGACCAAATCTAAGTTCATATGCAAAAGATATGCATAGTCAAAGTTGTGGTCAAATGATGATGTGGCACACTCTAACATGGACAAATGACATATTATGGGCGTGACACTTGGCAGGTTTGTAGTGGATTTGGATTTAAAATAATAAAAATAATATATTTAATCCATTCCATGTGAATAAGCCTAAATCCCATGGGATAAGGAGGATTTTGGTGCCAAAAAGCTATTTATCCCATCCCTTTCCCTTTCCCACCAAATGTGGGGTAAATGGCTAAATTGGGCACCAAAATCTTATCTTATATTATCCCTTTCCCACCAAATGGATAAATTGGGCACCTAAACCTATGGAAGGGGGATTTGAACCCTTGACTGTGCCAAAATACTTATCATCCTTACCAACCCACCACTTTTTAACAAGTGATAGAATATGAGATCACTTCTATTTAAAGGGACCTTTTGGTAGGTTTGTAGATAGACAGTGAAGGACAAGTTTAAAGAGATCACCATTTTGAGGCACTTAAAATCTGAATTTTGCAATGGTGTAAAAATAAAATTTGTTCAAAATTCCAAGATATTTCCATAAATATAAATTTTTTTATAGGAAGTTTTGTAGATTTTCCTGTGTAGGTGTTTTTCCATCACAGTTTCATAGATCAGGCATGAGGAGCAGATAGAGATCTGCATTTTCCAACCACTTCTGGTTTGAATCAGGACATGGAGTAAAAAGGGAAGTTTTTAATAATTTCCTCTAGTTTCCATAAATGTAAACCTATTTTATGTAGGTGTTGTACATTTAAATTTGTAGATGTTTTTTGAACATAATTTCACAGGAAACTATCAGTGAAAATACTGTAGGGGCCACAGATGGACTTGGGAACATTTCTGGTAAATTGTAGAGTTCCAAGAGGTCTAAATCAGCTCATTTGTAGGTATAAAGGTATGTTAAGTCAATAGTGAAGGGATATTGTACTTCATTGGGAAATAATAGATTGATTCACTTTTTGTGAATCCGAAACGTAGCCTTTGGGTGAACTCTGTTATCAAGTTCTTGTGTTGTGGATTTGATTTCAGTTTTTAGAAGATTTTGATCAGATAAAAACATTCAAGTTAGTTTATTTGATTAATTATTAAAGCAAGCACAAAACTAGAGTAAATGGATTGAATGGAAATTTTAGTATCCATAACCCACAACAAGATCTGAATACACTTATCAACTTGGATTCAAATTTCAGTTTGAGTGTATGATTTGAAATCAATTGTGAATTTTAAAATGGATTTGTAATAGATTTAGTACATTCACTTAAGTTGAAAAAATTAAGGATAATTGATTTATTTGGAATAATTTAAGGATTTGGGTTTCAAGAACTCCCAAAATTGGCTTAAACTCTTAATTAGTTGTCAAATTTTTAAATCTGAGAATTTTCTAAGTATTGGAAAAATTTCAAGTACCATTTTCAGATCAACTTTAGTAACCTCAACCATACATATATCTTCGAAACCATCTACTATGAGAGAGGTTATTCTAAGGGCATTTGTAATACCTAGAGATTTGAATGGGAAAATAATTAGTAATTCATTTTCCAAGAGCTTTATTATTTCTATTATTTTCTTGGTAAACATAGTTTCTACCACAACAACCCTACCCTCACTATTGTATACTCCTTTAATTACTTTAGGCTTGTCAACTTCAGTTGTTGGGACTACTTTCATAGTGGAGACTATTTATTTTGAAGAAGGTGGTTTATTCAAGTGTTTGGTTGGGAGTTTAAAATCATAATGAAATTTGAGTTTCTTCTTGAGATTTTCTAGGTTAATATCAAATGGCTTAGAGTCACCTTGGGCTATAGAAACCTTTCCTAAATGAAGGAATATTTCCTCTTGAAATAATTTGGATAGAATGGCCTTCATCATATGGATCTATGGTATACCAAGAGTCATATTGTAGTTTGGGTCCCTCTCTATAAAATAATACTTAGTTAAGATAGTCTTGAGCCCAAGGGTAACCATGAGAACTATAGCTCCAATAGATGTGGATTTCAAGATTTCATAATCTCTCAACATATTTCTTGGAAAGGAAAAATTGGTTTCTATGTCCCATAATTTTTGTAGGAAGGAGAAAGGGACAATATTTATAGTGGCCCCGTCATCAATCACCTCTTCATGCCAACTCAGCATCTGAAGGCATCTTACTTATGTCAAACATTAACCTAGTATCTCTTTCATATTGCCTTGGAGGATATAAATAAAATTCTATGTGGTTAATCTAAGCCTCTGGAGGAGGTGTGACAACACTAGATGTCTAAGGCTTGATTCTTCCAACAAATCGAGAATGATGAGCTAGAAAATTCTTCAACAGTCCAAAAAGGAAATGTGATAAAATGTCTTTTTAAGATTTCTGATTAAATCATAAGATCCTACGAGTTTGGGAAATATTGGCAAGTCATATTTCACTAGAGGATATACAGAAAGAGGGTGTGGTGTGTAATCTTGAGTATGAATTGTCACATTTACCTCTGGCTTTGTTTCTAATTTAACCAAACCTAAAAAAATGTCTTATTTCTTTGATCCAAGTTAGGAGAAACTCGAGGATCATTAGGTGTAAGATCTTCGTGATCATGAGTCACCCAGAATCCCTTTGTTTACATTCTAAGGGTTATTTTTCTTGTTCTCATAACGTTTAGGAAAGAATCTCTTTATATTCCTAGGTTTGAATTTCCTCCATATTTTTCTAAAAACATTTCAATGAAAATTTTTCGTTGGTCTTTCAAGAGTCGTTAAATGAACTTATTGCAATCCCCACTCTATGGAAACCCACAATATAAATTTGGATCATAATCCTTGACCTTTGATTTTGATCTTGTTGTGGACCATAACTTTAGATATTGTTTTGGAATTGGTTGTTATAATTATAACTTTCGGCACCTTGGCTATGATTTTGATATTGGTGTTCTCCTTGGGCATGAAAGCTGTTGAGGAGTATGACAACTAAAATCAACTATGTTAATAAAGGTAATAGGGTTATTTATTCTTTGGTTATTCATATTCCCATTATTATTGTTTGCATTATTGGTGTTCACAACATTAGGATTTTTGGGTTGATCAATCACACCATTTATAGTGACACCATAGTTCTAGTTTAGGACCTTGGTCCTTGGTTATTGCTTGAGTTATTTTGGTAATTTGAATTTTTTTTTTTTTAGTTAGAGGTGACCAACCTCCCATTAGGACCATACATCTTACGTCCACTATCAATAGCCACTTGGTCAATGTGAAGCACACCCTCTAACACTTCCTCATAACTACGAAGGGGAAACTTTTGTACTTCCTCTTTGGTTTCTTGATTGAGTGAGTGGAGGAAGAGGTAATGTATTTTTTTAATCCATATTTGGAGCACCCACAGAAGAGTAGAGGAATTTTTTCCACCTCTAAATGAAGTGGGAAACAAACTCATTTTGTTCTTTCTTTATATGTAAGAAATATCTACTTTCTAACTATAACAACTTGTTCATATCAAAATCCTTAATAAAATCAGGCATAAGTCTTTGAAGGAATGTATGCATGCTTCAGGAATTTTATAGTACCAATCTAGATTAATTCCTTCAAGGTTTGTAGGAAATATCTTGGCAACAAAGGCATCCCATGAAAGAAATTCTCTGATTACAGTAACATATGCCTTGATGTGGGCATTGGGATCTAATTCTCATTTAAATTTATGGAGGTCCGGAAATGGTAATGGAATCATAACACCTCATATCGTGAAATTGATAGGATCTTTCACATATTCAGAATAAGTTCCCATTGTGTAAGACTCAACCATTGAGGACCCTTTATGATGAGGAGCAGGTGGAGTAAGAGTTTGATAAGGTGTAGCATAGGTATTTACTAGGGTATAAGGAACCCATTACTATTGTCTATAAGGACCGGAAAAGTATACATGTCCATTTGGGGGATTTTGAATACATATGGACATAGGGTGGGAAAACATTAGGATATGGATTGTTTGGTGTAACACTAGGAAATGTTGCATTGTTTAGAGGAACACCATTTGAGACTACATTTCTAGATATCCCATGTGTAGAATATGAATAAGAAGGATGAGGAGTCATTCCTAGTGTACTTGACCCTGTAAAGAGATCACCAAGACTAGGATAACCAAAGTAAACCTGTTGGGATGGTTGTTTCACTGAATGAACACTAGTAGTAGGAGAACAGTTTTGATTTTGGATGTGATAGGGAATGTTACCTTTCCCCAAAAATTATACAGATTGTGAATATTGGTTGATCTATAACTCTTTAATCCTTCTTACTCATTCTAAAATAACATCGTCAGTGAAGGATGTGGACTGGTTTAGATTTATATTGCACATTGTTCAATTATGAGGGTGTATGATACCCTGTTATAAACCGGTCATTTCCCCTCCCTTTGAGGTCTGCTTTCTATTTTGTGGGGTTGGGACAAAATTATTTTAAGGAGGACATCCATTTATCTTTATATCCTATCCAAGGATCCATTTAAGGAATTAAGGAGGTCACCATTTTGGGTGAACGACGTTAAGATTTCATCATTTTTTGCAAATAATATGGAAAGGATTCATACTACATACCGATTTGGGGTTTTAATAAAAACTCATGGATAAAGGATTATTCTCATGTTAAGGTCATATTGTTAGATCTTGATAACTCTAGTTGTGAGCTACAATTTGGTTGGTCTATCTCCTTGATTCTTATAGTTGAATTACTATTCAACCCTGGATATGGGATCCATGGGGAGATATAAATTTCTAGGAATAGTTATCATCTTACCTAGATAATGAGGGTGACTGTTGATGACTCACCTGATTGTAATAATATTCAAGACCTAAAATAGGCCTATTATAATCTTGGACTGAAATATTTGGGGGTGTATAAACACCGTAAATAATGGGAGAGGAGGAAGATGGATGAAAGAAAGGAAAAGGAAATGGATACAAAAAGGAACTAGTCCTTCATGTTGGGTTCACCAAAAATTTTGCACCTTAAAATCAACACACAATTTCAAATGCACTAGAATTCTTGAGGTTATTCTGAGACAACCAAAATGTGATAGATGGGATGGGTATGGGATGAATAAATATAGTATAAATGGGATAAGTGGAAAATGGTAAAACCATGATATATTATCAAGGTAAACGTAGATACTCAACATACAAATTAGAATTCACTCTTCAAGAGTAAATAATGCCCACCTAACCTATATGGGGGTGATACTATTGTTGATAATTATCAATGTCTATAGGTCTTAGTCTATGTCAGTGAAAATGAGTGTACCTTGACCTAGTTGATGAATTTTAGGGAATTTTCTTTCGCCTCTTAATGTTCCTCTCTAAATATGATCATGTAAGAATGAGAGAGTGTTTTGAAAGGAAAAACTAAGGGTTTTGGGGTATAACCCTATCATCTTCACCGGACCAATATTTTTCTACTATTTATACTTCGTCATTAAGCTTGTTCGGCCTATGATCTCTTTTGGTGCGGGATTTTCTCTAAATAATAGTTGTCGTAAACCTAGGTCTATATCTCCCTGACGTTGGTCAATGTTGTGTGGGTTTATTATTGGGTCAAAGATCCTTCTATGAGACTCAATTGGACCTATAATATTCATATGAATGCTAGCTTGGAGATAAATATGGAAGAAAACAAACAACTAGTAAGTAAAGGGACCGAGGGCTAAGTACGCTAAGGAAATGGGGATTGTGTTCATTCAAATTTCTAATCTACTTTTAATTCCTAACTTTATATTTAAAAATCAAGTGAATCTAAATAAATAAAGAGAGGATTAATTCACCCTTTAACTTAATTAAATTGCATTTCCTCACATTTAAATAAAGTAAAATAGTAACAAGCTAACTAATTCTTTTTGTTTTCAATAAATCTTTTAAAATAAGAAAATGAACAAAAAAACTCATAAGATTTCCTTTTTAGGTTTCTATATTTGAATAATAAAATAAAATAAATACTTGCAGACACAGACAAATAAACTAATCTAAAATGAAACAAGCTACTTCTAAATTAAAATAAACTAAAATACGGAATAGTCGGATGTGGTTATTCCTCTATTGCAGGATTGTGGAACATAGATCTACTCTAAACAAAAGATGTATTCTAAATTTATTATTCGGAAAGTGAAACTTATTCTAACTACTTCTACCTCAAGTTCACGAGAAAATAAAAAATATTCTTAGAATAAATTTATTATTTACCTGAAAGCTCTACCCATCAAATTGAAAATAAATTATACAAATGATTAACAATGAAAAAATGACAAACAAATACATACACACAATATTCCTTAAACTTTTTTCCCTTGCATATCCATAGGTATAAGTAGGGAAGAATATATCAATGGAAATTTTTTTCATGTACAAACAATATTGAAAATGAAGAAGTATTTAATTCTACCAATTTAAAAATATTGGTGAAATAATTTTCAGGTGGGAAAATTGTGTAATTTCACCAATGCTCTAGGACTAGGTACCTCTGCTTGAATGGGGTAGCTCCATTTATTAAAAACAAGGAAACATATATACACTACTCTAATTGTATGGGTGGCCTTACAATTGGGGATCACACAGGAATATGTCCCTATACCTATGGAAAAGTTCTTGTGTGGAACAAAAGGGAGGAATTATGAGGGATAAAGGTGAGGAGAGAAACTATGAGAAGGGATTTTATATTGCAAATAACATATGAAGAGTTTTCCAACATAAAATTTCAAGAGTATTTCATGTATTTAATGAGAAGAGACTATGACAAGATAAGAGGAACAAGATACAACCAACACAAATTTTGCTTACATGATATTGCACAATTACAATTTCTCATAGTATGAAGTTGAGATGGAGATAGAATTTTTTTAGAAAAGGAATAGAATAATTTGATCACTTGTTCCTAGAGAGAATATGGGAGCTAGTAAACAATAATAACCATACTTTTATAATGAGGAGATCATCTCCTTTTATAGTCTTATAATTCACCTACCTTATCTACCCCCACATGAATCTTTATGTTCCTATTCAATATATGACTTTGCATTATCCTAGGAGAGAATAATTTAAGTACCCCTCTTATAATTTGAGAAAGTACTTTTATATATTTCAAATATTACATTTTCACTTAAATTAATAGGAAAAACATCATGATCATGTACAATAAGGAATTAGGAGGAGAAAAGAAGAGGAGAAAGAATGAGAGAGGGAGAGGAAGGAATGCTCCAAAGCATGGATGAAGATGACTCTTCCCTCAATATAGATCAGCTCCAATGGTGGTGAAGATGAAATCCTAACCCATGATGACCCTCTATAATGATTCACTAACAAAGAACTCTATGATGAAGACCTTCGATCACTTTAACCCTTTTGAATACTCTGAAATGATGAACCTCTACAACACTACTTGAAAACATTAAATGAGAACTTGAGAAGCATACCACTGAGAAAATTAGAGGATGACTTACCTCATTGAGAAAATCCTATTTTATCTTTGAGATAGTGCCATATTTTCATGATCAACCATTCACATGGGAGAAATTGGGCACATTTTTTTCACAATCATGATCTTAAATCTTTCATTATAAGAGAATTGATGATGAATGAAGTATGATAAAAAATCCTTCCAATTCCAGATCAAGGGAATAAGAATGAAACCCAAACCAATTCCATCCACCAATTGATCATGCATTCCATGTGAAATTAATTGAAATGGCCTTCATGAAAAAATTGACATTTTCATGTTTTGGCACTTTTTACTCACTGCGTCAGGGAATGTAGGAATTGACTTGAAAAAAAGGAGAGAACTTATATGAGTGTTGATACCATTGTAATATGTGTGAAGGATTGAAATATGACCACTTTTATCTCATTTCACCCATTTACTATTTTTATAATATCCATCATTATTGTCTTATTTGGCCAATTTATCTAATTTTGTCAATCTTTCCAATTTTTGAGTGTCTCAATCATGGGGAAATGAAATGAGGAGTATGAATTCAATTTTTTCTTAGACTTATTATGTTTAGTAGGTGTTATCATGAAGTCTTACTAAAAATATAAAGTGGTCTTCTTGGTGTCAGATTCAAATGAAACCACTTGTAGAAGTTTATGTTTTTCATTTCAAACCTTCACTCTAATCTTCATAGGATTTCAAATGCTGGAGTTGTGTAAATTTGAGAAATGGGTATCTCTAGCTGGAATTTTCATGGAGCTATAGAAAATAGAAAAGATCATAAATTCAGGCATGAAAACACTCTTCTTAAAGGCATTTTTTAAAGGAACCTTTAGTTAAAATCTCATGGAAAATAGAGCAAGGTTTTGTGAGATATGAGAAAAAGTGTGTTTTTGGATATGGGTTTTCTTGGTGAAATATGAGTGTGGACATGTTACATAAACAATTGAAGAGGATATATTTTTAAAATGGCTTCAAATTTTCATAAGGCTGATTCAAATATTTGAAAGTTAACTCTAGTTAAGAAAAACTCACCCTTAACTCACTTGCACACTCTTACACTAACCTAGGTTAAGAGAGGGATAAGACTTAATAAATGGGTATGTGATCCTTCCATTACACCTTAACAAATTTATCAAAGGTGCAATGGTGTAAAAGTATAGAAAGCATGGAAAAATGTGCCATGGGTAAGGTCAACATGACATAAAGATATGGGCTGAGCTTGTTCATTACGTTGAGTTGATAAATGACCCTAGTGAGAAAGCAAGGGGTCACACTTTCTTGCACCTAATGAACTTTTGTACCATGTTATAAGGTGAAACAAGGTTGTAAAAGTGCGCTAAAGGTATGCTTCAACATCAGAAGGGGACCGAGATAAAGGTGTGAGGTGAAGACATGTTCTAACACTTAAGATTGTGAGTTTAAGTGATGAAAATGAGCTCCTCCCTTGGGGTCACAATTTTTTCACCTATTTTACATTTGCACCAGGTGAAAAGGTGAAAATGAAACTTCCCAATTACACCAAGGGTGTTGGAACATGGAGAGGGATCTTTTTGAGATGTGAGTTGTTAACACTCACCTAACACTCATGTTTTTCACTTAAGTGACAAAATTTCATTTCCCTTCTCTCCTCACTATGGGGTTGCACCTTTTTCACCCATTGCACCTTTTCACAAATTTTAATGTGAAAAAGTGCATCCAAGATGCTAAAATGTGGCTTGGATGCTTTTAGAAAGCATGTCTTCACCAAGATTTATCAAAAATAGATATATGAGAGTGAGTATTTTCCCAGAGCTTCCCTGAGAGTTTCATGGGAAAATTTATATGATTTTAACTAAAAAATACTCAAGTAAATCAATCCCACCATTTAAAATCCAATTCTTCCTAAAATTTTAATTTTACCCCCTTTTTTATTCTCCTCAAGAGCGGTTCCCAGAAGGCATAACTACCATCAGAGATAAAATTACATTTTTGTCTAACTTATCACATGGGGAATGTAGAGGGTTGAATTATATTTATGTTTTTGATTTATGTCCAAATTTTATTTGTAACTCCCAAAATTATCATTTGAATCTCCACCGGGATCGGGGATCTTCACTTACACTTGTTGGGCCAATATCTCAAAATCTGGACAATAGAATCTCCCAAAATCTTTTGAAATGTGAATTAGACCTTCTTATATTTATTATGATTATTTTTAACTTCATAAAAATACTTTAGGCTCCTGAAATATCTATAAGAATATCACTATATTTTTCACTTCTTTCATTTCCTTGCACTTTGCTATAAGCAACCCAAAGTGTAACACAACTTGTTCCTAAACTAGTTTTTCCTTTTAGAAATTTCCCAAACTATCTCTTGATATCATATCTCAGTCACACACTACTTGGATGCATTATATCTCCTTGCTTCATCTCCATAGGGTGTTATTTTTGTGCAAAAGTCCTGAAAATAGGCCTTTTTAGGCCTCAGGAACAACTCCTTCAAAGTGAATCAAAATGAACCCATGAATTGTTTCCCACCAACTTACATGTACTTCAATCACACTTAAAAAATCTATTTAACACATCCCTCTCATCCATGATGGGGGTTTACATAGTTATAAATTGTCTGGAGGGTATGTTTACATTACCTAGTTCAAGGATTTTTAGTGTGGGCTTAGTTGTCATGGCAAAAAAATCAATTTTTCATGCTAGAAATTTTCATGACAATACTTGGCTCTAGCTTGGGGACTTGTTTTGGATTGAAAAAAATGATAATGAAGAAAGTAGGAACCCATAATCTCAAGACAATAAGAGGACCAGCTTTATCATAGCCTTATCCATTGGGCTATAGAATCACCATTTAACTCACACAAGAAAGGAATGAAACAAACACATGACAAAAGGGAAACACACAAAGAAGAAGGGAAACACACACCACACGAAAAAAAAAACATACCTAAATCACCTATGGTACATGTGGGGGATAACCCACTTTCTATGTAGTGATTCTTCTTGGAATGTGTTACCCAAACATGGGAAACTTCAAATGATGATGTTCTACAAAACCATTCATTGGTTCGATGAAATAGGAACCCCTCCTCAATTGTTTTAGAATTGTTAGTGTTGTGAACTCTCTTCTTTATTTATCCATGTTAATAATTTTTTATCTTTCATCCCATGATTATCATACATATGGTTCTCAATTATATCAACCTCATCACATTTATCATTAGTCTCATTCTTGGGAATTTGATCTTCACCTATCTGGTGCTCCATGGTCATTACCCCTATGGGATGATTCTTGATAGGCATTTTGAATTGTTCCATATCATTAATGGCCTCTTGTTGACTTCTTGGTTGATCAATACATTCTCCTTTCTCATACATTGTCTCATCAAGGATTTCATGGGATGTGATGAGCTCCTCCATGATAGAGACATTATCTTCATACATGACACTATTTATGGGAGATTTAAACATATCATTTTATTTTAATTCATCTTGTATATAATCTTATTCTCCAAAAGGGAAGGAGAAAATTTCATCTCCACATTCATGTGCATTAATGGATGTTTCAAGAGGATTATTGAGTTCATACTTTTGATCTATCTCATCATGAAACATTTTTATATCAACTGAAAAACTAGAATTGGCCTCATACCTGTCCTGCATATCCATGGCTTGAATTAATATTTCAAGACTTAGCTAAGGGTCCTCCATTATATCTGCAACCTCTAAGATATTTTGTAATGACCTTTCCTTTGTCTCTTCAGAAGACTCATTGAGAACTAGTCATTATCCTTCATGATCAACATCCTCTGTGAGAGGCGAAAACTTTACTATCCATACATTCATCATCAATGGAATATTATTATTCAAATGGAAGGAGAAAATTATTAGATTTCATCATCAAATTGATTAGTAACATCCTCCTTTTACACAAATTTTCATTTGAGGACTACCTTCTTTCCATTCTAGATGCACCTACTCTTTCTGATCCTCATCATCATCAAATTGAAATTCAAATTCTATACCCAATGGAAGGGGTATACTTGGACCAATAAAGAAAGGAACTTCCACATCTTCCTTTGAGGCTACAAAGTAATTACGGTATTTTGATTCTTAGCATACACTTTTTCTGCTTGTGGGCTACCTTCTCTCTGAATAATGTATTTCATCTTTCTAATAGGAGGTAAAATTTGGGTCACACCTTTGAATATTATTATAGAATATAATCAATCCAACATTATTAATCCACCTATCTCTCAATAAAATATCCTACTAAGTAATATGTTATATGTAGTGGAATGTTTGCCACAAGTATTTTGGGGCTGAATTTATTATATGGAAAGTCTGTGAGGGACACCTAAGAATTTTTAACTTGACTAACAAGGGAACTTACTTAGTCTCCATAGAATAAAACTAACCATTGGTAGGTGTAAGAGTGAGGCCAAGGTATTTTACAACTTTCAAGGGCATGACATTATCTCGAAGCTCCGAATCAATGATGTAGTTGTTCAATCTATACCCATTGATCAACAAGGCAAGATAGAATGGTTATATATTTTCAAAGGTGGATGTTATATGGAGGAAAGATAGTTATGGGATATGGTGTTTCTAGGATTGGTACTTACAAAAGGTGGTTTAGAATTGTTTTCTTTGAAAATTGAACAATCTTTTCAAATTTTTAGGATGAGTTCTTAGATATTCATATTTAGAGATCTAGATTTTAGATTTTTTGATATGGTCAATGATATCAAAGTGGGAATCATAGGAGTGGAATTTTTGGAGGAGGTAGTAGAAATAGGAGGTTGACTACTCTTAGGAAGGGAATTATTGGAACTTTTACTCACATTATTAGAAATGGTAGAAACAACATTAGGAATTGACTTGTCATGAGAGCAAGATGGAGAATTAATTAGAAGAGGATATTTGGCTTTTTTTAGGTGATTCTTATTTGTTGATCACATGGGAGAGGGTAGAAGTGATCCTCCTTTTGATGTTTTATTTTGTAGAGTCACTAGTGGAGGGTTATTTGATTTGTATTTCTCATTACTAGATAGGTCCTCTTTCACTTGATCTTTAGAATGGATAAATACCACATAGTTGTATCCAGTCACCGATTATTCTTCATTATATAATATTAGAAGTAACTGATTTTTACACATCCCACATCTTCTTTTACATCATCTTCTTCATCATCCCAAGTTACACAATATGCTTGGGTAGGTGGATCTTCCAAGGCAATCCTTTGGGGTGCACCAAAATCATATTCCTATTCTGATTTTGAAGAGGAATATTTTGTACCATTTTTTCTTTATTACATTTAATTCATTTGCCAATTTTTGAACAAGAGAGTTAGTGGTACCTTCCTTGGAAAATTGACCCCTTTTCTTTCCATTTGGATTCTTCATTTTTCTAGAAAATATTAGATCATCTTCAATCTCAATTGCATCCTCTTGGGAAAGCTCAAGAGTATGAGGTTGAAATATTCATAAGATGAATCAAAATTTGTAGGTTAAATATTTAAATGGTATCCTCTTAAGAAACCTATTATAGTGAGCTATGATGTCTCTCATAGTCTCTCTCATATGATCCTTTTTAATTTGAACCAATTGAATTAGGGGTCTTGAAATATTCAAGTTTATTTAAACCTTGCTTCAAATATAGTTTTGATGTCTTCCCAATTAGTGATGGATCTAGATGGTAGAGATATAGAACCACTCACTATATTTTCTTAAGAGACTCTACAAACAATATTACTGACACATCTTTTTTTGATTCCTAGAAATCCACATGTTGTGATGAATGTTGATATGTGTTCTTCGGGAGAAATGTGTTGTCACCTTTGAATTTAGGAAAATTCTCATGAGATCCCCTTGGTAATTCATGATAGGTGGAGGGAGGATGAGTGGACCTATGTTTCTACCCCATGGCACAATTTTCAAATGCCACTCTCTTTCTTCCACTATTCTTACTTTTTTCCTTCTTCTTCTGCAAATTATTATCCAAATTATTTGATAGGTTATTCTTGTTCTTCTTCACTTGGGAATTCAATATTCTATGGATTTGGAAAAATTAGGGAAACCAGAGATGAAAATAGAGTGTGATTAGGATCTTCAACACCAATTTAGATACCAATGTGAGAAGTCACGAGAGGAAGGAAATGATATGGAATTTTTATTTTTCTTGGTGATTTTTCAAAGCCTCAAAATTAGGGTCAATGATTCCTCTCAATCTATTAAACTTGGTATGTCTTCTTTTAGCTAGTTTGTAGGGAACTTTACAAATGGGAAAAAGGTCATATATAAAAAAGGTTCTCAATAGAAAGATTTCTCAAAAGGATTACATTTTTGTAGACTCTATGGGAATTTATTTTTGGGATTTTCATATTTTTGAGTTTTTTTATTTTTTGGATTATGGGAAAATGTATTTTTTAAGGATATTTTGGTTCGTATATTGTGTGCAGAATATGCAAAATATTTACCACTATGGGCACCAAAACCCGTAGGTGAAATAATTTGTCAGGTGGTAAAATTTTGGAATTTCACCAACACTCTAGAACTAGGTCCCTCTACTTGAATGGGGTAACTCCATTTATTGAAAAAAGGAAACAAATGTACCCTAATCTAATTACATGGGTGGCCTTATGATCGGGATCACACAGAAATACTTCCCTATACATGTAGAAAAGTGCTTGTGTGGAACATGGGAGAAATGTAATGAGAGAAAGTATGAGAAGGGATTTTATATTGCAAATAGCACATGTAGAGTTTTCCAACATAAAATCAAGAGTAGTTCCATGCATTCAATGAGAAGAAACTATGACAAGATAAGAGGAACAAGATACAACCAACAAAAAGTTTTCTTGCATGATATTGCACAATTAAAATTTCTCATAGTATGAAGTTGAGATGGAGATAGAAATTTTTAGACAAGGAATAGAAGAATTTGATCACTTGTTCCTAGAGATAATATGGGAGCTAGTAAACAAGAATAACCATCCTTTTACAATGAGGAGATCATATCCTTTTATATCCTTACAATTCACCTCTTCATCTACCCCCACATGACTCTTCATGTTCCTATTCAATTTGTGACTTTTCATTATCCTAGAAGAGAAAAATTAAGTACCCCTCTTATAATTTGAGGAAGTAATTTTAAATCTTGAAAATATTACATTTCCACTTAAATGAATATGAAAAATATCATGATCATGTACAATGAGGAATTATGAGGAAAGAAGAGGAGAAAGAATGAGAGAGGAGATGAAGGAATGCTCCAAAGAATGGATAAATATGCCTTTCCCTCAATGTAGATCATCTATGATGGTAGTGAAGCTAACATCCTGACCCATGATGACCATCCATAATTATGCATCGACGAAGAAATCCAATGAAGACCTTCGAACACTTTTCCCTTTTGAATACTCTCGAAATGATGACCTTCTCTACAACTTCTTGAACACACCAAGAAGATAAGTGATGAGAACTTAAGAAGTATAAAGTTGAGAAGATTAGAGGATGACTTCCCTCATTGATAAAATACTTCTGATCCTTGAGACACTATCACATCTTCATGATCAACCATTCACATGGGAGAAATTGGATGCACTTTGTTCACACAATCATGATCTTGACTCTACCACTGCATGAGCACTAATGATGAGTGAAGTATGAGAAAAATCCTTATTATTATAGATAAAGGAAATAAAAATGAAACTAAACCAATTCCATCCACCAATTTATCACGCATTCTATGTGAAATGAATCAAAATGGCCTTCAGGATAAAGTTGGCATTTTCTTGTTTTGGTACTTTTTGCTCACCGCATCAAGGAATGCGGGAATTGACTTGAAAACAAAGAGAGAATATCATGTGAGTTCTAAGACCATTGTAGGATGTGTGAAGGATTTAAATATGAACACTTTTATCTCATTTCACCCATTTACTATTTTTAGAATATCCATCATTATTTCCCTATTTTGGCCAATTTTGCCAATTTTCGAGTGTCTCGATCATGGGGAAATGAAATGAGGAGTATGAATGTACATTTTCTCATACTTAATATTTTTATCAGTTTTTCCCATGAAATATTACTAAACATATAAATTTTTCTTATCAGTGTTGGATTTGAAAGAAACCACTTGCAAAAGTTTATGTTTCTCATTTCAAGCCTTCGCTCCAATTTTTCAAATGATTTCAATCACTAGAGTTGTGTAAATATGAGAAATGGGTTATTTTGGTTGGAAGTTTTATGGAAATATATAAAAATGGAAAATATAATAAAAATAGGCATGAAAAATCTTCTTAAAGGCATTTTCTCAAGGAACCTTTAGTTCAAATCTCATGGAAAATGGAGCAAGGGTTTTTGAGATATAAGCAAAAGTGTTTTTTCAAGTATGGGATTTCTTGGTTCAATATGATCATGTAAATGTCACAGAATCAATGGAGGGAGGATATATTTTAAAAATGGATCTAAAAATTCACAATTATGATCCAAATATTTGAAAGTTAACTCTAGTTAAGAAAAACTCACCCTTGACTCACTTCCACACTCTTACTCTAACATAGGTTAAGAGAGAGAGAAGACTTACTAAATGGGTCCAAGAGCCTCCATTTCACCTTAACACATTTTTCATGAGGTTAAATGGTGCTAAATTTCACCAATCATGTAAAAGTGTGCCTTGAGGTCAACCAACATGAAGAGGGGGACTAGCTTGTTCATTATGGTGAGTTGATAACATGACCCTAGTGAGCAAGTTGAATGTTTGAGTGACAAGAGAGGGTGAGCAAGAAGTGGGTAACACTTTTTGCACTTGATGAACTTTTCACCATGTTTAAATTTGTAAAAGGATACAAAAATTTTCCAAGGGTGTGCTTCAACATGGAAAGAGGGTCAAATGAAGGTGTGAGGTGAAGACATGTTCTAACACCTGAGATTGTGAGTTTAAGTGACGAAAATGAACTTCTCCTTGGGGTCTATTGTCACCCTCAAAATTCCCCTCATTTTTCAAGTCAAGTTTCAAAAAATTTGAGTTGGTGCCTTTGAGAGATGTTTGAGTAGAGTGAGAAGTCTTGAGAGATAAAACAATTGTGCTTAGAATGGAGAAAGGCAATGTTCAATTGAGGCGAAACGGTAAGTATAGAAGGACCACGGAAGGTGCCATGTGTCTCTTTAGCACACTTTTGGTATGGTGCACAAAAGAGGAGACCCCAAATGAGTGTAAACTCACCATGTGGTTAGATTCAAAAAGACAAAGCCGGTCGTTGAATTGGCCAAGTATAAAGATTCGATGGAAGCCTCCACGTGCCTCATTGGCATAACTTTAGAAGTGAGACCTAAGGGACAGACCCTAAATGAGTGCCAACCCTCCACGTGGTCAAAGCCTCAAAAATTTAAATCAGCCATTGAAAATTCTAAGGCCAAAGTGGAAAGAACCACATGCCAACTCGGCACAACTTTAGAGGTGAAATACAGAGTGGGTTCCTAAATGAGCGTGGGCTCACCATGTGGTCAAAATCAAAAAAGGGGAAAAATACAGCCGTTGAATCAACTAAGTATAGAAGGGCTGTGGATGGTACCACTTTTCTCATTGGTGCACCTTCAAGGGTCAAAGCCAAAGGTGGTTCCCTAAATGAGCACCAACTCTCCATGTGTCTAGGGTCCAATAGAAGTCAAAGGGGTAGAACTAGCTATTGAATTGGCTAAGGAAAGGAGAACCAACAGAAATCCCCACATGTCCCTTTGGCACTCTTTCAGGGGTGAATCCAAAAGCAAGTCCCAAAATGTGTGCCAGCTCTCCACATGTCCAATTAGTGCACCTCTAAAGGTCAGGTCTAAACAGATTCTCCAAATGAGGGGGAAGCCTCCACATGTCTCGGGTCATACATAAAGCCTTTGCCAAATAGAGAGACTTACATAAAATGTAAAAATAATGAACTCGGCCGACAAAGGGACACGTGGCCATATTTCAAATCAAATCAGGAAGGTGGATCATCATAGCACTTTAGAGTTTTGGGATTTATTCCATAAAAGGCATAAAGTGATAAAGTGAACCACAACACCACTCATGCCATAGGAAAAATTCAAATGTTGAGCCCACATTGAAACTCAAAGCGAGAGGCGGGTTGTTGGGAAACTTTAGGAATTTTGACTTTGTTTCCATAAAAAGTGTAAAGTGATAAAGTGAACCGAGACCCCGCTCACACCAAGGGAAAAATTCAAATGTTGAACCCACATTGAAAATTCAAAACAAGGAAGTGGGTCAGTGGAGAACTTTGAGATTTTGAGCTTTGTTTCCGAAAGAGGTAAAATTATAAAGTGAGCCCCAACTCCATTACCACTCGTGTTAAACCACGTGTCGGACCTATATCAAATGTGAACTTGTGGGCTTGAGCGGCTGCAAAGAAATTTTACACTTTTGTAATTTTTTTTTTTTGCAAAGGCGTAATTTCAATTTCGAGCTCGTAGAACCATTTTGTGAAAATTACATTTTCACCATTTTTGTATAGATTCGATTCAAATATTCAAATGAGCATAAATTTCACTCCAGTGCTCAAAATTTGACAAATTTTATACTATTGGAAAGGTCTTGGTCTCCTCTATGCCATGGAAGCATAAAATATTATTTTTAGTAGGAGTTGATGGTTGGAAATCTATAAAATGTCTTTCACTCCATTAATACATGATCTGATTACTTCAAATAGATCAGATTTGATCCAATCTTCATCCTTCCTTCTCCAACATTCCAAAAAACATGGAGAATTGGATTTGACATATAGTAGGTGGATTTTAGGGGCATTGATGGCTAGAGGTTGAGCTTCCAAATCAGATTTATTTCCTTCTCTTCTTCTCCTCTCTTTTCTTCATCTATAAATGTAAGAGCTTGGCTCATTACAAATGTTTAACTCGGATACTTTGGAAGTGTAATTATAATCTAAAGTTTTTCAATACAAAAGGATTTCCCCCTTTTCTCTATCTTCATCCATTGTCCCTTCCCGCTTACCTAAAATTCATGGATCATTTATCTTCTGTGATAAGAAACTTTGTGTTCTTATTGACATGATTACTATAACTTTGTGTCTATGGAATGATATCTTATGCTATGAATGTGAATGATTCTATTTTGTATCATTGTTTCTCAGCACATACAGGGTTATAATCTACTATCTATATTTCTTGAAAGTACTATTTTATTCTAATCTTTCCTTTCTTCAGTTCTTCCATTCAGTTGTATTGATAATATATTTTGGTATAAAATTATTTCAAGATGTCAGAGGTCCAGCCTTAAGATGAAATTTGTACATTTGTATATAATCTTTGTTGTTTTCTTTCAATAAGGGAACCTCTCCCATAAAGAGGAGGGACTTATCGTCCCCTAACTATGGTTTTGATAAAGTACCATTTTAAAACCCAATAGGGTCACACTTTTTTGCACCCATTTCAATTTTTCATAAGGTAAAAATTTTAAATGAGGCTTCCCAATTGTGTGAAGGGTGTTCTAGAACATGGAAGGGGGTCTTTTTTAGATGTGAGTTGTTAACACTCATGTTTGTCACTTGAGTGATGAAATTTCATTTCCCTTCTCTCCTCACTATGGGGTGACACTTTTTACACCAATTTAATCTTTTAACCAAGTTAAATGGTGAAAAATTTCATCCAAGGTATGAAAATGTGACATGGATGCTTTTAGAAAGCCTTCCTTCACCAACAATTGTTAAAAATAGACATAGGAGATTGAGTATTTTCCCCAGAGCTTCCATGAGAGTCTCATGGGAAAAATTTAAATGTTTTTTTCTGTAAAATACTCAAGGAAACCAATTCCACCATTTTCATTAGGTAATTATGCTTTTAATTTTAATTTTACCCCCTTTTTTATTCTTCTCAAGAGCGGTTCCCGAAAGGTATAATCGCCACTTTGGAGAAAATTTCATTTTTGTCTAACTTAAAAATGTGGAATGTATATAGTTGAATTATAGATATATTTACCTTTTAATGAGATCCAAAATATCTTTGGAACCCCCAAAATGCTCATTTGAATCTCTACCGTGATCGGGGATCTTCACTTGCATTGTCAAGCCAATATCTCAAAATCCGGATCGTCGAATTTCCTAAAACCTTTTGAAATTTTAATTATACCTTATTATATTTTAAATGGGTTTTTTACTTAAAAATAATGGAGGATCCCTCAACATCTAGAACAAGATCACTAGCTTTTTCACTTCTTTCATTTCCCTGCACCGTGCTATAAGTAGCCCGGTGTTGCACAACTTGTTCCTAAACCATTTTTTCCTTACAAAAATTCCTCAACTACCTAAAATAAAATAAAATATATGTCATAGACTACTTTTATGTATTATATATCCTTGATTAATCTCCAAAGGGTGTTCATTGGGTGTAAAAGTCTTGAAAATAGGCTTTTTTGGCCCTCGGGAGTAAGTCCTTCAAAGTGGATCAAACTGAAACCATGAAATGCTTCCACAAAATTACATATACATTAAACAAACTTAAAATATATTCATCACATCCCTCTTGGCTATCATGGGGTTTACATATTCATAAATTAGCTAGAGGGTAGATTTACATTACCTAGTTCAAAGATTTTTTAGTGTGGGCTTAGTTGTCATGGAAATAATTTTCATTTTTTCATGCTAGACATTTTGCATGAAAATAAAAATAAATTATTTCTTCTAATTTAAAAATTAAAACTAATTAAAAGATTTAAATAGTTTAAAACATCCCCAACCTATAACTATTGATCTAAGATAGCATTCCAAGTGGGCTTTTGTGTTTTTATTTCCTCATCTTTCTTTTATCTTCCAGTTATGATTTCCAATTGATCCAAGGTGTGTATATTGTTGGATGGTAGAAAAAATAATAATAAAATGGTTATAGTTAGCGATTGCAATAAAAGCGGTTAAAATGCAATCTTTTGGAAAGAACAGAGCAATGAACAGTTGTTTGTGTGATTCTGGCAATATTTTAGTAGCATAACTTTACAAATCAAATATAAAAAAATCCAACCGTCATTTGTGTAAATATGTGATTTTATTAAAATTTAGGAGAACAATTCCAATAACACATGTCCAAAAAGAAGTGATAAAACATCCACATAAGAGACAATTATCCTTCTAAAAATAGTAAACTAGGAAGAGAAAATCAATATGATTCCAACAAGCCCAAAATTAAATGAAATGGTGAAGAAACAAGTGATAAAATTAAGTGATATTTTTAACTTGTAGGTAAATGTGAAAAAACCAATTGTCTATGTAGAATGGTAGTTGTGTAACCTCCATAGTGGTTGATAACCATCACGGTAGTTGCGTGACTTAAAGTCAAAACTAAGTATGAAAAGAGATAAAAATGGCTCATAAATATGAAACATACTTTCAAACTTAGAAACATGGACAAACATGTCATAACAAGCATTTTGAAGGTGAAGGGAGAGGGTCCGGATCTCATTGTTACTCGGAAAATAATCATTTCATCATCGATACTTATTGTGTCCTTTAATATATCATCGTGTAATTTTTGGGTGGGTAGTATCCACCGTGAGAAACCATCATGGAATTTTTCCAATAATTTTTTCACTTGCTCACCTTCAATACATCTTAACAACACTCCATCAAGATTCCTTTTGAAAATAATCCCATCAATCAATGCATAAGGAATTGATTGTAATCTCAAATGTCTTCTTTTTTATTTTTCTTAGGCTAGGAGGATATGCACCAATAGATAATAATGTTTCCATGCCATAAATCCAGTTGTGATTATTTTGTGAATTTATTCTATCTTTCGGAACTTTAGTGTTATGTGGAAGTTCCTCATCCATGAAGAAAGAGGTTTCTTGATCATTTTGAGCATCCAAATCTAGTTGCTCATAAAGTGCTCTTCCTCTTACCAATTTTATGGCCTTAATAGTCACGTTATATTCCATAATCTTAGTCACCCATCCAACTCTTTTCTCATTGATTACTACCCTCATAATGAATTCTCTCACACTAGGATGTGAGACTAAAATTTTAGTGTTATTAGTGGAAAACATACACTTGAATTTATAAAGATCTCTCATGATGGTAAAGACCTAAATTTCAATATCATTGTACTTTAATTCATAATCATTTAGTTTCTGGATAAATAAATCCACTAGTTCTAAATTTTGATCACTTTTTGTGTCAAAACAATAGCACTACTATTCAGCTCCATATGCATATAGGATAAATTATTTGGCATGGTCAATTTTGATAAGTGTAGGAGCTTGAGAAATTTCCTGTTTTATCTTAGAAAATATTTATTTTCCTTTTCTCCTCCACTTAAAAATTGAATCCTTCTTGAGCATTAGGGTGATAGGCCTAACCAATCTTGCAAAATTAGGAATAAACTTCCTAAAAATGATCTTTCAAAGGAATTATTGTAAGGCCTTATTTTTATTTGGCAAGGAGAGAGATAAGGTGGATGAGATTCTTTCTGGATAAATGGTAATACCAAACTTTGAAACAATATGCCCTAAGATATTTCCCTAGGAACTGAAAAATTACACTTCTTGGGGTTAAGAGACACCCCAAATTCCCTACATCTCTCAAAAAATTTCTCAAGATGATTGATATGATCTTTTCTCTCTTTTGAGAAAATGGTGATATCATCCAAGTAGACAAGGATGAATTCATTGATATACCCTTTAAAATAAATTTCCATTGCTCT
This sequence comes from Taxus wallichiana var. yunnanensis, assembly GCA_018340775.1. Lineage (NCBI taxonomy): Eukaryota > Viridiplantae > Streptophyta > Pinopsida > Cupressales > Taxaceae > Taxus > Taxus wallichiana. The sequence goes on from CM031233.1 coordinate 398,317,612, forward strand.
TTGAAATGTGGCACCTACATTTGATAAACTAAAGGGTATATTTTTATATGCATATGTTCCCACTTGGTTGTAAATGTAATTTTGATCTTCTTCTCTGAACTTGATCTAATTGAAGCTTGGGTATCCATCAAGCATGGAAAACCTTTCATCCCATTCTATAGTTTGCAAAATTTGTTCCATAGAGGGTAAAGGATAATGATCCTTTAGGAAGCTTTGTTTAAATCTCTAAAATCCACACAAAGTCTTATTTCTCTAGTCTTTTTCTTTACCAAAACTAGATTTTCCACCCAAGTAGATTATTTGATAGGAATTTTTTTTTTTCCATAATCATCTTGGATAACTCCTTACTCATGAGGGGCTCTATCTTAGGACTGACATGTCTTTGCTTTTATCTAATTAGATTCATATTAGGATCAAGATAAATGGAATGTTGAATAATGTTGGGATCAAACCCTTAAGATATTCATAGTGCCATGAGAATACATTGTTAAATTTTTGAAAAAAGGAGATAAAAGCTAGTTTTTCATCTTCATCACATATCTTTCCAAATAGTAGCTCCTTTCCTTTTCAATAGTGAATAGTTGACATTCCTCTTGCCTTGTTGTCATGTTCCTCTTCTCCTCTGAATTCATCCTCAAAATTAAAAATATAATCAAGAGTAACTAACCCTTTAAAAAATTGGTTTGTTTCTAACTAAATGAATTGATTACCATAGTTGTTATACAATTCAAATTGCACTTTTAGGAGAATTAATCTTCATTATGGGTAAACTAAACAATTTTTTCATCACTATCAAATACCTACCAAATGATTTCATTATCAGTAATTGATGGCCTAACCACCAAATTAACATGTTTGTTGATTGCCTTGAATGAGGTCCTCAAAGTGAAAATTTTGAGCCAAGGGTTGTCATCTGGTTTTCTTCTTTGTTCAATTTTCTAGGCACCACTTGCAGATCAAGAGCATCAAAACTCTCCAAGAGGTCCCAAACTCTATGTTTATAAGATTTTAAAAGCTTATTATTGGTATCACATTTCCCTCTAACTTGGTGAATGACCAATTCAATGTCTCCAAATTTTTTAAAAATTTAATTTGTCTCTTTTTAGTAATTACAATACCATGCACCAATGCCTCATATTTTACTATGTTGTTTGAACATGAAAAATGCAACCTATGAGTAAAGAATAATTTCTTATTCATTGGAGAAATTAAAACAACACTTGTCTTAGCTCCATTTCTACTTCTAGAACCATAAAATAACATTTTCCATAACCCAAAAGCATGATCTTCTTGTTTGAGAGATGAAGGAACTGTGAAACCTTTCTCATGGATGCAGTAAGTTCCCAAACTAGTTTCTAGAGTTTTGTCATATGGATCAAATTCATAGTTTTCCTTCTCCAATTCATCTAATAAAATATCAAGTATTGAAGGAGGTATGGGTTTCTCTTCTGAATGGACTCATGCTCATGATCTTCATGTATAAGATAATTATATTGGGGAGGATATTGATCATAAGACTCAACATTATAGGAAAAAATAGGCTCGACTTAGATGGTAAATGTAGTACCATACCTAGTTCTTAAGGGAATATGAGACCAATTTGAATACAAGAAACCACCCACTTTAGGTGTAAAATATCTTGATAGGAAAATGGGAAAACAAAGAAGGAAGGACAATGACTGAGACATCTTGAGTTATGGTTAGAATTAGACAAGCATGAAGGGCTAACTCAATATATTTGATCACTTCTAAGATATTGATAGTTGAGCCATCAAATTGTAGAACACCCTTAGAAATGTGATTATACTTAAGACCTAGGTTATCACAAAAATTATTAGGAATTACATAAGTACTAGCCCCGAATTCAATCATGCAAGTATTAACCAAGTGTTTTCCTACTAACATAGACATATAAAATGGTGGGGTATTCTTAACATTTTTACATGTTCTTCCTTTGTTTACCATAATTTGATTAGAGAATGTGCTTTTAAATGGTTGAATCAGACTTGGGAATATCTCTCATAGCCTCATGTAAGAGATATCTCTATGATGGAATAGTCAGGGCATCCCACATTATCACATTCACATTTGTCTTAATCATCTACTTAATAATGTTGAAGGGAAACCCAACAAATTTTTGCATTAAATGAGTAATGCTCTTTTATCTTGATTGCTCCAACATTGAGATAGGTTCATTTTGTTGGGGAACAACCTCTTTTATTGAGTTATATGTTATAAAAATATCAGAAGCCTATTCTTACTTAAATATTACCCTGAAATCCTTCTCCTTTTCTTTTTGAAGAGGTTTATCTTGATTAGAAGAAGATGCAAGTTGAATGTCCAAAACTCTCTTCTTAAACCTAGTATTATCATTAATATGAGTATGAGGTCTATTAGGACTACCCATAGCTTGATTCATTACACAAAACTCATCATCCCCAAAAAATATGAGATTAGTCTTGAGGACAACTTCCTAAGCTCCTTCCATATTATGATTAGTTGCTTCATTGATAGCTCATGTTGATTGGAAGAATTTTGAATCATAAAGGCCTCATCTTACAATACATTTACACAAACATATTTTCTATGTGGGTTCTTGCATGGGAAACAAAAATCCATATCTTCAATCAAATTATTTATCACTGGAACAAGTTCCTTGTTTGAGATAGCAACAAGAAGTAGTTGAGTATGAGAAATTGTCTAAAGAGGAAGGTGTGGATTTTGAAATTTCCATCTATCATTTTTTTGGTTTCCCCGTATATTTGATTTGGAAATTGGTTTCTATAGGTATGATATCCTTGATTAAATCATTGGTTTCAGAATTTTCATTGGTTAGGATGGGTAATTTCTATAAGATTGGGCTTATTGTTTCTCTAGGGATATAACATTATTTGATAGATTTCTTATCAAGGCCTTCATTTCATCATCATCCTTTTAAATTTGGGGATAATATGATCTGCAAGTAGTGAGTTTGGAATTTTTCTCATAAATGGGAGCAATTGGAGGTTGTGAAGTTTGAGTTAATTTTGGAAATAAAGGCATAAGTAATCTAGGGGCTAGTTTTCTTGCTTGTATTAAGAAATTTTCATCCCTAATGGCTATTGGATATGCATCAAGTAATTGTACAACACCCATAGATTGTATCATTACAAAAATGTAAAAATTTAGATCTATTATGAAGTAAAGGAAAGCACCTTGTGGATATGGTCTTAAGAGAGACCTGGAATTCTATCTCATTGTCTTCTAAAATATGAAGTTGAAATAAGCTATAATCTCATTGGGATCCCTCTTAATGGTTGTTATATGCTCTTAAAAGGGAATATTGTTTGCTTTTTCTCCAAATTTTTGATGGAGAGATGTGTCAAGCTCATCCCAATTTATAATAGAATTAGATCTCAAACTTTTATACCATTGAAGGTTTTTATTTTAAGTGAAGAATTAAGAAGCCTAAGTACAACATCATCTCTCATAATTATATGAATTGAACACATAATAACCATATCTTTAATATTATTAGCTGGGGTAGTGTGGTTTTCACCAATGAAGAAAGGAATACTTTTAAGTATAATTACTTTGTTATATCATGTTGTGCATTAAGAGCCAAGGAACTACCACCATTAAATCTAAAAAAGGGAAAACTATTGAAATGCGTCGAAAACTTTAGAAGACAACAAGAAAGGCCTTCCAGGAGGAGTAGAAAGAGTTTTGTTTAGAGGAGACGGTGATCTATGAACTATTTTTCCCCTTCTTCTTCTCCTTGGAGATAACTATAAATATTGAAAAGGTTCATTATTTATTTCACTTTTCATTGTATGTACTCTTCTCATGAGAATGGGCACTTTAACTATTAAAACCAATAGATTTGAAATTTGGAGTTTTCATATGTGTTATAACAAGCCTCCAAAGGCTAGATATCACCAAGTCACACACCAAAACTCAGTAATAATGTTATATTTTCATAAACATCCCACCAGACATGCCAGAACTGTTGGAGCTCAAAATTACACCCTACCCTAAGTTGTAGAAAACCTAGTATTTTGAGGTAACATGGGTTTGTCTCTAAGTTGTGGGACTTGCTACTTGAGACAAACCTCTAGAGAAGTTTTTCTTCCTCTACCTATTCCTAATGCTAAGACTACTCCTACTACTAAAAGTAAAACTATCTAATCCTAATCTAATAATCCAAGGGACTAGGGTTAGAAGGAGATGCATAAAAGGGAAATCCTAAGCTAATAAAGCTGATAATGCCAAGAAAAGGGGAAAGACTCTCTTAAACAAGGGAAATGGGAGGAAAATGAAGGATAAGAGGGGAGACATGAGTGCCAAAATCCATAACAACATTCAAACTTCCATTTTCTTGGATCACAATAGAACATAAACCTTATAAAGGATATAAAACATACACAACACACCAAACAACAATAGAGAGGAAAGATTATAAATAAAACATAAGTTAGGGCATAACATAGCCAAAAACATAGATTTGGTTGCTTAGTAAGATGTACAGTCCTTTACAAGTGGAAGAAGAAGGCAAAAATGCCTGCAGAGGTCTAGATATGAGGCATATAACTCAAAAACACTTATCAAACACTCTAAATCAATACCTTGTATTTTGAGGGGGTATAACCTTTACAAATGAACATCAATGTAAAATATATAGAAAAAATGGGAGAGAGAGAGAGAGAAGAAGAAGAAAAAGTGAGGGAAATTTGGATGTTTTTCTCCAACCACTAATAATATGCATTAAATCTATAAAAATCATTATGGGCACCATTGCAAGACCATTCCCCTATGTTTGTTTGCTTATAGGAGAAGCAAAGAGCCCATCCTTCATCAATTTGGGTAGTTGAGTTGTTTGAGATTACATATTAAATAACTAGACTATGTTTCCTCTATTTCACATATCAAACCTTACCAACATTTAAATTTTATGATGTCAAATTGAAGGGCTTGAGGATACCTTTCCAATGAGACTGATTTTGCATGATTTGTAGATTAGGAGTGAAAGTTATGGTTTTTTGAAGTTTTATAAGTCAATTGGAACCCTCATTGACATATGAAATTATTTGATTTGTCACTTGAATTTCCCTTTCCATGTGCACATACACCTATGTGTCCTTTTTAGATTGGTCATTGATTACTTTTTGACCCACCTTGATCCATTGTGGACTTGAAATTCTATTAAATCTCACTCATTATTTAAGCTTGTAGTGTACCAAATGCAATCACTTTAAGGAAGGTTGGAATACTACTACATGTCAAATTTTGATCCTTAATATTGTGCCATGTGGTGGATGGTTCTTGGTTCTAGGTTTTATGCCTTTGATCTGTAATCATCGAGGGTTGGGAATGGTTTGTAAATTACATGTGGTGTGCATATTTTCTTGGATGTCATTGAGATATGAAGACTTGAAACAAGGAAATGCAGGTTTTGGGAGTGAGGATTCATATCAAATATTTACATAAATAAAAATGTAAGCTAAGACCTTGCATGTCGATTACAAATCCCCGTTTAGAAGCCACATGGTGATGGGTGGTGGAGTTTTCGTGGGAAGTCTACATATTTTCAAACTCTACAAAAATGACTAAGTGTTGGATAGCTCCCGAGTCCGATAAGGATTGTTTTCAAGACTTGGGGCCCGACTTGTAAGTTTACTCATATAGAACTACAAATTAGCCAAAAAGTCCCACAAAAGCTTAAAACACATCTTAGTCTAAATTTTTTTTTCGCTAGCTATTAAAATAGTCTGTGGGGGGTATTTTAGACAACATTTTCACTTTTTGTGAATTCCTATTTCATTCCCTTTTAAGTTTTTTAAGTGTGTTTCTAATTAACATACATTAAAAGGATGAAATAATGCAATAAGTGGATATTCTAATTTAATTAACTTCCAACATTAATTATACAAATTATAATAACACTTTTCAAAGTGACTATTGATCTAGAAACTATAAAAAAATACAAGGGAGAATTACACTTAGTTGATTTTGTATAGATCTGGGAGATTCTAACTATTCTAAAAGAAGGAACATGATAAGTTGAAATTGAAAATGCTTCATTACAAAAAAATGGCACCTAAGACTAAACTTGGTCAAAATCATACAACTAGGTCAAGAGTGTTCATATGGTCCTAACCCTTCTATATGGTCTTGGTGTAGACATAAATATATGCACTTATTACTATTACATGATTCATCTAGTATTTTGTTATATGCATGATTTATAAGAATGAATATTAGACACTTTGGTGACAACTTCTTCTTAGTTTGTTAGATATTTCAACTAATTTCAATTGTGATTCTTCCTCTTAATGCTTGTATTCACATCTTTTGGTCATGCTATATGGATATTTTTCCTTGGTCTTAGTTTTATTTCATTTTTTAGCTTTGGGATAATACCAACCAAAAAGGACACTACCGCCTAGGTGTTCATGTCCCTTGAGGACTTTTTGTCTAATTTACTTTATTTTCTAACTTGTTGTTTATTCTTAACTTTGGGCCTCTTCTTATCTTTATTTCATAACCTAGGTCAGATTTTGGTGTCACCAAGTGTTGAAATTTAAACAATGAAAACATATATATACACAACCTCCTAACTATTATTAGGGGTAGGAAAATTTGGGGCTAATACTTGCTATCTACTACTTGGGAAAAGAGCAACATTCAAAAGAATTCATTTTAGTTGTATCATTCACTACATAGGAAGGGATATTGTTGAGTTCCACTCACACATTCATCTTGGGGGAAATTTAATTATAGCTTGTTATCTTGGTGTGACTGGCACAAGGGAAACCTAGCTTCAAGGGACATGATTCCAATCATACACACACAAAATATACATAGGGTTTGAAATGTAGTGCAATGCTTGGTGATAATCACATTGGGGTGACTGCCAAGGTCAATTCAACTCAAGCATATGAATTATTTATTTCATCTAATATTTTCTTGATATTTGTGTAGGTAGCTAGGGTTTTTTTATATGTATAAATGTGACACGGGAACCCTACAACAAACTAGATACAAGAAACAATAAAAGTAAGAAGCTAAGTTCAAACCCTGAAAATACTACAAGTAGAGTTGTTGTAGGGAAACTAGTACCCAGATCAAACACTAGTGCTCAGGGTGGTCCTATCCTACTGTGGTCACTCTTGTCTAAAAAGTCTCATATCTCATTTTTAGTCCAGATCTAACTTTTTCTTGTTAATTTCCAGCCTAGGATCATTCCAAATATCCCAATGTAATATGATTCACTCTTATCTCATATCTTGCATACTTGTATTTTCCATGCTATATATTATTTTTTATTACTATATTAATTTGATCGAGTCATATGATAAAGATTTAAATTTATTTAAATTATTTTATGAACCTGTTTATTGATCGAATTTTAGATTTCCTTAAGATCCTTCATATTTTTTATACCTCATGGCTTATCAAAAGATGTTGTAAAACCATCATCCTAAACCTTTTTCACCCAAGTATCAACCTATTCAGTATGACTCTGGTCTTCAACCTTTTTTTACAAATGTTGAAGAGGAAGAGGCCTTTCATCGTAAAGCGCATATTACTGCCACATGTCATCCCAAGAGACCTTGTGTCTTTATAAAGATTTATGACCTCCGTCCTAATTTTATACTCTTATCCTAGTGAGGCCACTAGTTCTTATGAATATGATAATGATGTTGCTTCCATTGCTACAAATGATACATGTGTTGAATATTTGGTAAATTTTTCAGATGAGGAAGGTATTTTTAATGATGATTGTGATACCAATAAAAATTTTATATTATATATGCTATCATCAATGGTCCTCTCTTGACTTCTTCTTCTCCTCCACTTATATATGCACAAGTCATTAGAGTTTATTCTATTGTTGTTATTAATGATATTTAGGTCACTCCCTCTTCTTCTCCACTAAGTGTATCTTCATTAACCATTGTCCCTCAAAATTCATATATATCTTCCTCCACCCCTCACGTGTCTTGGAATGATGTTGGTACTTATTTTTATTCTCATAATGTGCTAAAATCTCAAAAAGTTCATGATGTATGTATTTCTACTCTTAATGTTTCCAAATATAGTATACATAGCGATGATCATAAGGATAGTCCGAATATTTCATGTATTCCTTCTTCTATTGAACTTGTTTGTAAAAGTGTTCAAAATTATTTTTCTATTAACTCTTCTTCTCATGTTTATATTCCTAGTTTTCCACTTGTTGATCTCAAAGTTGAATTTGAACCCAATAATGTTCTTGTGGCTACCCATAATGGTGAGATTCAACCCATGTATGAAGCCTTTAATGTTTAAGCCATTCCACCCAAATAATTTCTCTCTCTTATTCATGTTGTAGGTGACTTAGAAAATAATATCCACACCCTTACCTCTGAGAGTAGGGCCTATTATGCTAGAAATGATAATAATTCACTTCATGACAATCATATTCCTAAGAATATTTTTAATTCAACTTTTCCTAAGGGTTTTAATTTTCCTACCTTTATACTTTTAATGGTACACATAATATGTATGTACATCTCAAGGATTTTAGAGTAGCTATGGATTCATATTCTAATGATAGATTACTTCTCAAAGAATTTCCTAGTAGTTTACTGAGATATTTCTTCACATTTGTTTCGGGTAAGTGCAGTAAGTTGGGGGACAAAAAAGGGGTCATAAGTGGACGTCATATTGCAAATAACAACATAATATCAACTTGTAGGGATTATTAGCAATGCATACACTCAAAATTAGAAAAATTATAGCAATATGAATCATAGCATTTAGAATCTAGTTTCTAAACTACTATTTTTTTTAAAAATGGACAAGTTTAGCTATATTAAACACTCAAAATTCAATGACTTGGTTTTTTTTTTTTTTTTAAAACACCTATAAGATTGTAGTCCATTTGCCCTCAATTTTAATGACCAAAAATTGATATATATATTTTTCCCTTAGTGAGAAGTTATATTCCGCTATCTATCTTGGGATAGATTTTATTTTGTAATTTTTTAAGCAATTTTTTTTTATGATTTTTTCCGTTAAAGTGGTCTAAAAATAGAGCACTTTCCATTTGCTCAAAATAACTTCATCAAATAAATTGAAATAAAATAATTTTTTGTTGAACATGTTAATAATTTCACCACGGTTGGGATAGTATAATTTTTATCACATTCTGACAAGAGAAACAAAATTTGTCGTCTTAAACGTAGACATAAACATTCATGGGAAAAAGTGTCTTAAAGACCTACTATTAGTAAAAAAATATAAAATGATATTTATCCTATTCTATTAACTTTAAAATCAATATTTCGACAAAGTTAACACCCTCCCCTACGCGATGGTACCGTTTTTATGACATATTTTTGACTTTTCGGCATGGTTCAAGTCCATAAGACTAAATCTGATGTTTTGTTGTTTTTGATGTAAAATTTAGGATTTGATGTCCAATTAATTGTCCCCAACTTTTAGCACTTACCATTTCATCATTTTCCTAGTGGAATATTAATATTTATCTTGATATGGAGGAATAATTTCTTATCCGTTTTATTTATAAAATGGTCCTAAAGTTACATTTGAGTAAAAATGAACATTTTAATGATTATATCTTACATTTCAAATAATGCATGCATAATTTACTTTATCATCCTATTGATCTAGAAATGCAATATATATTTTGTTGTGGCTTGATTCTTCCTTTGAAAGAAAAATTATTGTATGATACATGTGAATATTTTACACTTATTTTCTTTAAGGTTATAACTTTAGAACAAGAGATGTTTAATGAACATACTATTTATCATGTTCCTAGTTCTTCTACCACTTCTCCACTTACTACATCTTCTCTTCCTCTTATTGCACCCCCTTCACATTCTACATCTCCTATTAGACACACTCATGATCATTCATCTCATATTTATAAGTCTCTACCATGTTCCACTCCCTCCTAAGTGGGAGCTATTATATGTATCACATTCTGTTAGGCCTCATGATATTTTACACACATTTATTGATAAGAAGCTGATTCGGCTACCTTCTAATGAGAATCATCTTCGTCATTGGTTATAATGAAGTCTTAACCATCCATTCTATAATTTTCATAGGATCAATGGTCATAGAGATAAATATTGCTATGCACTCCATGATAGGATTTGATTTCTTGAGGACAAGGGATTCATTTCTCTTCACAAATGACATGCTGATAGATCACATCCTCGGTGTCACGACTCCACACACCAACATTTGTTACTTTGGCTACCTCTTGTCCTCTTGAGGTTATTTTGTCTCCTCCCCCCTTAGTTTAGACTATGCATGAGAAGCTTCCCCACTTATCATACATAGTTAAGTGGGTCTCGAAGGAGAAACACTGGCCATTATATGATTCACATCCTCTTAGTATTTATATGATCACTTGAGCTTGTCATTCAATACATAAATGCTCGATACTTTAGTAGTTGATTCATTCATGCATGGTCATTTCCTTCTTTCTCATTAGATCCCCTATGTTATTTAGTGTTACATGATTACATGCTTATTCTATAGGTGTATGTCACTATGGATATTATAACACTTGATCGGTTCTTTATCATTGCGTACAATAATGTTGAATCAACATTCATGTTACATTCATACCTACTCTACTATCATCACCGTATGATATTCTCACACATATGTTATCTTGTCCTATATTCTACATTATCAACACATATATCTTACATTACCACATCAAATGTGTACACTTATATCATCAATACATATCAAATCCAAAAAGATACTCAAGTTGTCATACAAAACAAAAATACTCAACATCATACCAAAAATGATCTCATCATATATATCAAAAGTTTCATAATACAAAATCAAGGGGCAATGCCCACTACGACATATATCATACATTCTCTTCACTATTGTTAGTACCTTGATTTAATCTCCTTCACAACTTGAGCTGCATCATGGATTTTACAAGACACTTAGAGGAAGATAAATGGTTTATATGTCATTTTGTAGCCGGGAAGCAATTTATCTGACTTGTTAGCACTTAGGCTTTGAAGAAGTGGGTAGCACCTTGGAAGGATTTGATCTAATCCTCACTATTTTAGGTTGTGCCTATTAACCAAGGTAAGAGAACCTATATTGTAGCCTCTGTTTTGTGAAGGAGGTGAAAATATCATTGTACTATGTAGATTGTATGGAGATGGCCTTGAGAAAACATGATCAATTTCCCATTATTCAAACTCAACAGAGTTGTCACTACTAAATGATGGAAATTCTTTCAAGACAAGGCTAAGGCTAATAAAGACATGGTATGATCCTAATTTTCTTTGTGCATTTTTGTAAATGGATTGTATTCTTTTGTTGAAAAAAATATAATGCAGGGGTATTATAGGTAGGATGAGTTAATTTGAAATGAATTTTGGGGTGGGAGATATTTAGACAAGACTAACCAGAATTTTCCAACTTCTTTGAGGACCTTTGCAAAACTTGAAAGACTCAGACAACATAAATGCTTCAAAGAGGTTAAGGTGTTCCTTCAACCAGGATATGTGCATCAAATGGAAGCCCATATTTACACTCTTACACTGAATATCTAATGATTTTTCATAAAAGCTTGAGTTAAATGAATCAATAAAGCATTTAGAAATTTCTATTCTATCAGACCTAAGGTACCCCCAAAGGTTTATAATCAAATCTATATCAAGGAAAGCAGAGTGAATTTAAATTTTTTTATCCCTTCATCAGATGAAAGATCTTCTAATTTTGGAATTGTAAATGCCACTAAGTTGTTACTAGAATTAGATCTACATGATAACAAGGAAATTCCAAGCACCAGATTGCAACATGAGTAAGAAACACAAATTGAAAACATTCTGAAACATAAGTAAATACAAATTTTACCAAGATACAACAAAAAATAATCCAGAATGACCAAATTTATTAGCAGGGGAATGTTATAAGAACAATCTTAGAGCTTGTTAGTGGCTATACATTTGTAACCAACCTAACATGATACAAATTTGATGTATAAAAGGAGTTAAAATGGTTCTTAGGTGGTTTTTCAAAGAATGGGCTTCTTCCTAGATTTTCTCGTGAAAATTCTAAGTTTCTTCAACCATTTGCATGACAAATTCATGTAATATATACATTTTCACTTACTCACTCACTTTGCCCCTCAAATATTCCCTCCAAAAGTGGAATATTTGAAGCACCTTTGCTTTACAATATTTTTGGAAAATGACATTTAACAAACTGCAAAAAAAGTTGCAGTTGTTCTTTCAAAAGGTGAATCATTACAAAACTTTCATCATTCTTCAAAGTGGAAGCACATTTTTCATTCCCCATGCATGTAGACCCCTTTCATTTCATTATTTCATCTTTTCCTTTCCCAATTTTTACTCTACAACTTTGGATCTAGTAATTCATGTTTTTCATGAATTAGAGTAAAAATTCATTTGAAATGTGCTTTGGATTCACAAATTGAGCCCCCAATTCAATCAATTTGGACCTTGCAGGCCAAAACAACACAAATTGGTAAAAAATTTGATGAAAATTGATGCAAAAATGCATCTCCAAACTTCCTGGAGCTCAAATGGTGGCCAAATTGGTGAAACATAGTTCTTATCGATATGTTCTTGTCTTAAACTCTGAGCCCTCCACTTGGAAGATAAAAAAAAATGGGCCTTGGGGACACTTTTGACCTTTTTACAACTTTTTGAAAATTTGCAAAATTTCTTGATTTCCTCCGCCACTCCACCTTTGTGATTTGGGTCTAACACGTGGCGCAATATGACTAGATACGAGTCGCACTCAATTTTACACATTTTGCATCTTTTTAGACAAAGGAATTTTTTTCAATTTTCCTCCGTGGCTCCGCCCTCCCGCAAGACACGTGTCCTCATATGATTGGCTAAGGGGAAGTGCTCTGATTTCAGATTTTAATATTATTTCACCAAAGGAAATGTTTCAACATTTCCTCCGCCAACCCACTCCTCCGCCATTGACTCCTCAGATGAATTTTGACTTTTTACCTTCAAGCTCGTGGGTCCATTCAATGATTTTACCCTTTTGATAACTAGAGGCTAAAAATACAACCTGCCTCCGACGGCTTGCCTTCCCACCTCTGAGCCTACCACGTGTCATCTTTTGATTCGATGGCAAAGCGATCCCATTTTGATGATTTTCAGCCTTTTTTCCAAAATGGGTGAAAATTCTAACTTTCTCTCGAGGCTCCATCTTTCACTTTGTGCTCGATGCCTGACATGTGTCCTCCTCTGATTGGATGTGGGCCTTAGGGGATTTTCTTCATTTCCACACATTTTCCAAAGTTCCCTAAGGCACAAAATGACCCACCCGTCCACCTTCACTCTACTTGTGACACATGTACCTCCTCTGGGGCCTGCAGAGCTACAGGGGCAACTTGCACATTTTTCCAAAAACACAAAAATGTTAAGTTTTTAGAAATGACCCATCGATCCTTGTCTAATTACAAATGGCCACGTATGCAAAAGTATATGAGCTAGAATTTGATGGGAAAAGGATGCCCGTATGACCGTCAAAAATGTAGAAATTGCCAGCGACCCCCAAAATCAATTTTTTCTTCGTGGGTGAAGAATTTTTCGATCAAAAGACAAATGGAAAGTGATTTTAGGCAATTTACAACCATGACAAGGGATTTTTTAGGGTAAATAAGTACAAATCGAATGATTTTGAGCTCCAAAGGCCAGGGAAAAAATGAAAAAAATGACAAAGGCATTTGAAACAAGAAAAAATTAGGGAAAAACATAAAGTAAACTTGGGGATTCCTTCAGAATGGTGTAAAATGGAGGAAATGCAAACAACACATAGCACTCAAACACAAAAACAAGTTTTTTTTTTTCAAATTCAAAGTATATGAGAATCCAAAACTGTTTTTCTCAAAAACAGGGAAAAATGCATTTCTCCTTAGCAAAACAGGGATGTTTCAAATTGGGCACCAACATTGGCTCCAGCTTGGGGATGGGCACTCCCAGCGAGTGCCACAAGAACTGAAGTAGACCATGTGCCAAAAAACCATTGGGAAAATGGATTCACAAGCCAAAACATCCAAAAAACCAACCGATAAACCAACAAAAAGGGATGCCACACACAAAGGAAAACCAAAACAACAAAAAACAAAGTAGAAACAAAAAAATGTACACTGTACAAGTGATATGCAAACTTCAGTTTTGGGGATCAATCCAAGAAATGCTTCAAATGTCTGTCATTAACAAGTAGCTCAAGCAATTCCCTGTCTAGGTCCTTGAGGAAAAAAGTATTCTCACCAATTCTTATGTCAATTGAATATGGGCCCATCCACAAAGCATCAAATTTACCATGCTTGCCCTTATCTTCATGCCTACTATCCCACAACAACACAAGATCTCCAATATTGAAAGCTCTTGGGGTTACCTTCTTATCAAACAACTTCTTCATTCTCTCTCTGAATTTCACATGCCTCTGATGGGATGCTCTTCTTACTTCATCAAGTTCAACAATCTGATTAATCCTTGCTTCATATGAACTAATTTCTTGATCTTCAAGTTGTTGAAAAAACTGAAATGAAGACAATTGTAGATGCAAGGGCAACAGAGCTTATGTTCCATTTACCAATTCAAATGGGCTTTTACCCGTAGCTCTTTTGATAGTGATCCTCTCATCCCAAACAACAAATTTTAGTTTCTCACCCCACTTCTTCTTGTTCCATTCCAAAGTCTTTTTAATGATTTTCAACAAGTTTTTATTATTGGACTCAACCTGTCCATTTCCTTATGGATTGTAGTTAGAAGCATATGTCAAATTTATTCCATATTCTTTGAACATTTCCACTAAAGGTATAGATCTGAAACTCGTGGCATTATCAGCAATAATCTTGGTGGCACTCCAAATCTACAGATGATATAATTCAATATGAATTCCATTACAACTTAGTGCATTTCCTTCCTATTGGGGATTGCTTCCACCCATTTTGTAAAAAGATAGTAGCTACCAAAATTCATTTGTGTCCAAAGCACTTGATGAATCAGATATTTTACCAATAAATTCCAACCCCCATTGTTTGAAAGGATCTTCATTAACACTGATCGCAAAGGAAGGGAGCCTGAAGCTTTCATTCTTCCAGAGAAATGCTGACAACTCTCACATCTTCTAACCAACTGAGTTGCATCTTTAAAAAGAGTTGGCCACCAATAACCATCCTCAAAATCTTATGTGCAGTAACCCTCCCAAAAAAATGTCCTCCAAAACTCCCCATGGAAATCAACAATTATTTTGGGAGCTTCATCTTCAGTCACACATCTCAAGAGGATTCCCTCAGGGTTCTTCCAAGCCAACCCAAAGTTTGTAATGATATATTTTTGAGAAGCCATCTTGAGATATCTTTTCTAATTTTTATTCAAATGTCTAGGGCAGCATAGGTGTCTGAGATAATAGATTACATCCTTATACCACTCAGAGTTCAACAATTTTTCAAGAACATCTTCCCTCTCTTCTTCTACTTCATTTACTTCAGCATTCTACAAATTGCTTTCAACCATGAGCTTTGACAAGACCCAAACCTCTTACTAGCTTTGTGGTCTGAATGTCCATATCATACTCCTGCAATTTGTTAACCCACCTGCATCTTTTTCTTGAAATATCCATCTCTGATAAGACATATTTTACCATTGTGTGAGGAACATAAGAAACAACTTTGGAACTCAAAATATAAGGTCTGAAAACCTTAGTTTCTTTCACCAATGCAAAGGCCTGCTTCTCCATGATTGTGTATTTTAACTCAGCTACTTGCAATGCCTTACTAAATAAGGCAATAGGTCTTTCAGCTCCATCATCATCCTTTTGCAACAAAATAGATGCAATGGTGTGCTCAGAAGCAAAGGAGAATATTTGGAAAGGTTTCTTGTAATTTGGGGCTGATAGAATAGGAGCATGTTACAATGCTTCCTTAATTCCATCAAAGGCTTTAAGGGAAGCCTCTTCCCACCTGATATTATAGTCCTTCTTCAACATGCAAGTAATTGAGAGAGTTAACTCAGCAAAATTAGACACAAACCTTCTAATGAAATTGATTTGATCAAAGAAGAATTGGATTCCTTTATTAGTTTTGGAACTCGAGATCTTGTTGATAGATTCTATCTTTTGTGGATCAACCATAACTCCTTATTTAGACACAATGTGACCAAGTAGTTTTACTCTTTGTACTCCAAAATGTAACTTCTTTGGATTGAGTGAAATGCCATATTCTCTACATCTGATCAACATTCTTTCCAAATGTTGTAAGTGGTCAATTCTTTTGCTAGAAAAAACAGTAATATCATCTTGATAAACAACAATAAAATCATTGATATAACCAGCAAAAGCAACATCCATGGCCCTTTGAAAATTATCTCCAACATTCATTAAACCAAAGGGCATCCTAACAAAAACATATGTTCCCCACGGAGTAGTAAAGGCAGTTTTAATCCTCTCTAATTCTTTGACAACAACTTGGTTATAACCGGAGAAACCATCCAAAGTAGAAAGCATCTTAGAACCAGTCACTAATTGTAGCATGTTCTCCATGTTTGGTAAAGGATATTTGTCCTTTATTGATGCTCTATTTAGATTTCTAAAATCCACACAAATTCTGATATCTCCATTCTTCTTTCTAACCGGCACCAAGTTTGCAACCCAAGAAGAATACCTTGTGGGCTGAATGATTCCTCCATCCTTCAATTTTTCAATTCCTCTTGCATTTTGACAAAAAGGAGTGGGTTAATTGGCCTTTTCTTCTATTTGAATGGTTTGGAATCTTTCTCAAGAGGGATCTCATGTTGGAATAAGTCTTCTCTATATGCTTTCAGCTCGGAATAAGACCAAGCTAAATAGTCTTGATATTGTTTCAACAATTGGAGGTAGGACTATTTTTCTTCCTTGTTTAAACCACTCCCTAACCAAATCTTCCTTGGTTTTTCCTTTGTTCCCAAGTCATGCTCTTCAACATCTCTAGATGCAAACATGTTTCTATTGATTACACAATCAACATTGTTAAAATTTGACTCAAGAGCAACCAGCCCTCTAGGGATGGTGTTAGTCTTCAATTGAATGATATCCTTGCCAAACAAGGTTTATTTTCCATCAAAATTACACACCAATGGTTCCAAATCAATATGTTGATCCACAAACTCACCTTGGTTCTACAAAAACCTCTAAACTTGAGCATCATCATCAAACACTTGCCAATGCTTGATGTTATCCAGACTTGCAGCCTAGTGAGTATCTCAACATCATATTCACAATATGGAGAAATGGTACAATTGTCAAATCTAGACCCCAACACTACCAGCTTATCGAAATCATATTTAAAATTCTATCATGATGAAGAATGTTGAAGGAATCAAACATCTCAATCAGATCCCAAACTACATGTTTGTATTGTTTCATCCACTAATTTTTTGTTGCATATAGTTTTCTAACTTGTTTGACAACCAACTCAAAATCTCCCTTTACAACAACATATTTTATGCCATACTTCCAAGAAATCCTCAGCCCTAATAGTAATGCCTCATACTCAGCTATGTTATTGGTGCATTCAAAGTTAAGTTTGAAGGAGAAAACAAATTCCTCATTGCTTGGAGAGATTAAAACAACACCGACACCATTTCCAAATTTGGAGCAAGCTCCATCAAATAGCAAGGTCCATGGTGAGCCTACCTCTTCAAGACACTTAGACTGATCCATCTTGTGCTCCTTACAATTAGAAAACCCAATAAAATTATCAACATCAACATCAACAAATAATACTTCATAAGAAACATTGTTTGGATCCTCAATTAGATGCAACATCTTCTTCTCTCCATATAATTTTACAAGATTTCCTTCAATGGTAATGGTGGAAAAATACATATCCATTTGGACACTCCCTCCAACACTTGCAGCCCACTTTCTTGATAATAACATACCCCATTTGGCAGGGCAATCAACAATTACAAAATTAAGTTTCAAATTTTTACCCGGATAGGCTACAAGTTACACCACCAAACCTTTGACACACCAAACAATTGGTACTTCCCTGGAAGTCCATGGTGGTAAACTTGCCATATGCTATTGTTGCTTTGATATCTAACTCATTCATAACTTCCAAAGGCATGACATTGCATGATTCCTCGGAGTCAAACATACAATTATGTAGCAACATGTCCTTGATGATCAAAGTTATGAAGAAAGGGTCAACACTCAGCTAAGATTCAACCAAGGATGTTCCCAAATATACCTCTGGTGGTTCACCAAATTATTCCAATGTTGATGTCTTTCCTACCTCTGCAATAGCAAGTGGATCCTCTACAACATTCACATTCCTTTTCACGGAAACCTTCTCCTCCTTTAATCCCAAATACTCAAGTCTTATCTTTAATCTTGTGTTTTGTGTGGATTCTAAGGTATGGCTTAACAATTGGAACAATGACCTTGATTTGGCTCAGAACTTGAAAAATGTCATAGGGAATGTATTCACTAGATGTTAGACAAAATAGTAGTAGAATGAGGGCTGGAAATTTCATCAGATGGCACAAAGTTTTCAACATTTTGAGCATGGGGTGAAGCATAACTTTTACTTGGGTCATCTATCATGGGCTCTTAGTAGATGTTTCTTTCTTAGGGATTTCTTTTGGGATATTAAAAAGCAATGGGGTTTTACTCTTGGCCTGCTTGAAGCCAATCTCCCTTGATAGCCTTACTTCTTGTGTTATAATCCTTCTCTTGGGTAACCACAACATTCATAAAAGATTACCTATCTTCTTCCGATGGTATACCTCCATCATACTTATTGATCATCAATGCCCTCAAGTACTCAAAATAACTATTGGGAAGCTCAAAGGCTTGTACATTATCAATTTCTAAAAAATAAGGAGGAAAAAGATGTACCCATTGGATGCAATCCCAAAAGCTAGCAGAATTTCATGTACTTATCACTTCACTAGATGTTACTCCTTGACATGAGTGTGTAGGGAAATCCATCACACAAGCATCATCATCTGTATTATAATCATCAACTTCCTCTTCAATTTTCTGATCTATTTCACATGGCAGATGGGATAAGAAACATCTATCACACCAATCAATCTGATTTTCATTATCAACATCAAACACTCTAGCATTTAATGGATCAGGCACAACCTTACTTTTTTTTAGCTCCGAGATTGTCTATTTCCAAATCCCATAAGTCCTTTACCTTTGTCATCAAATCACTGCTCATTCCTATGGTGATTTCCAAATCTATCATGTGCTTATTACCAGATCCAGGCCTGACCTTATGAATTTTGTCCATTCCTTTCTCAACTCTTGCTAATTTATAGGAAATATCTTTATCATGTACCGCTTGAAAGTTTTCACCACTTCCTCCAAGTCTACACTCTTGCTTGCTTGAGGCTTGTCAGGGTTTACCAATTTAACTCCATCTCTCTTAGGAGGTTTCCCAATAGCCTTGATATTGTTCTCAATTTGAAGTGCCATGGTGAAGGCCTACCTTAAATTGCCACTTGGGTTCTTGTCCCTCACACTGGAGTAATATGTAGCCTTTTTATCAAATGCATCGAGAATATTTTATCAAACAAGATTCATCACATGGTCTTAAATTCACCGGCACTATCCTCACGGTTTATTGAACCTTGTGTTGAATTCATGGACCGTTTCATTTGGGTTTTTCTTGATATTCTCAAACTTTGATAAGAGGAATCTAGGATCAGTTTTTTCACCATATTACAATCTAAATGCATTCTACATTTCAGTCCATGAATCAATTGAATTATTTAGCAAGGCCTTGTACCAATCCCTAGCATCCTCCTCTAAAGTGTAGACAAACAATTTAATGTACACATCCTCAAATCTAATTTCAAAATCCTCCATCATATTAATAAAGATTTTTAAATGATGATGATCTGTTATGGAATTGTTCCCTTGGAACTTTGGAAATCTACTTCTAACATCTTGAGGAACAACATTAGGATAACTAGCCATTCCCCTAAAATTTATTGGGCCAAAGGTACTGACCACAAATGGAGGCCTAGGTGGAGGCTAAGCCATGTTGTCTAGTGGAGGTGATCTTGGGGGTGAAAAAATTGACGAGGAGTGCGAGGTCTTTGGGGCTCAAGAATGTGGTTCAGAAGATTGGTATTCTCTAGGTGTTTATTTTCTTGGAAAGTTTTATTAGAATTGAAACACACAGGTGCAAATTGAAGAAGGAACTCACCAAGTACAGCAGAAGGACCTTCACTAGTTGAAGTAAACAAGTTTATGAGAAGATTGCTTGAATCAGAATCACTGGAAGAAGAGTGATAATCCTCTATTAAAGGTTGATCTCTCTCACCAATGGATATACCTTTGCTTGATGTCTAACCTTCAACAACCTTCCAAACTTTTCTCTCCTCTAAAACTGTCTTTCCAAATTCTTGAAATAGCTTTCTACTTGGGTCCCTCCTGAAGAGAGATCTTCTTCCTTCCAAGTTTGCAGATTTATATGACACACTTCACTTAATGTATGATAAGGTACTAGTATTTATCAAAATATAACAGCCAAGAGTCGCCACTAAGGACTTTCACCCTAGTTTGTGCAAATGCACTATGAAGATCTATCAAATGACTGCAAATATTAGCACTATGCAAAGCTTGAACAGATCTGATTTTCTTTCACTCAATTTATCAACTATTGTGTAAATTTTGAAACAACAAATTGGAGACACTTGAACATATCAAACTCAGAATTCTACTCTCATTCCTCAGTATAAATCTAATCAGAAATTGATGCTCAGCAATGTAGTTGCACATAAAATACGTGAGAAGTATTACAAGGATTTTGAAAAATTGAAATACTTGAAAAATGTCCCCGCAAAAGTGTCATTCGGGTGTTGGTACCCAGATTTAATCTGCTTCACAATTTGAGCTGAATCATGGATTTTAAAAGACACTCAGATGTAGATAAATGGTTTATATGTCATTTTGAAGTTGGCGAAGTAATTTATCTGACTTGTTAACACTCGAGATTTGAAGAATTGGGTAGCACCTTGGAAGGATTTGATCTAATCCTCACTATTTTAGGTTGTGCCTATCAACCAAGGTAAGAGAACCTATATTGTAGCCTCTATTTTGTGAAGGAGGTGAAAATATCCTTGTATTGTGTAGATTGTATGGAGATGGCCTTGAGAAAACATGATCAATTTCCCATTATTCAAACTCATCAGAGTTGTCACTACTAAATGATGGAAATGCTTTCAAGACAAGGCTAAGGCTACTAAAGACATGGTATGATCCTGATTTGCTTTGTGAATTTTTTTAAATGGATTGTATTCTTTTGTTGACACATAATATAATGCAGGGGTATTATAGGTAGGATGAGTTAATTTGAAATGAATTTTGGGGTGGGAGATATTCAGACAAGACTAACCAGAATTTTCCAACTTCTTTGAGGACCTTTGCAAAACTTGAAAGACTCAAACAATAGAAATGCTTCAAAGAGGTTAAGGTGTTCCTTCAACTAGGATATGTGCATCAAATGGAAGCCCAAATCTGCACTCTTCCACACAATCTCTGATGATTTATCACAAAATCTTGAGTTAAATGAATCAACAAAGCATTTAGAAATTTATATTCTATCAGACCTAAGGTACCCTCAAAGGTTTACAATCAAATCTATATCAAGGAAAGCAGAGTGAATTTAAATTTGTTTATCCCTTCATCAGATGAAATATCTTTTGATTCTAGAATTACAAATGCCACTAAGTTGTTACTGAATTAGATCTACATGATCAAAAGGAAATTCCAAACACCAGATTGCAACAGGAGCAAGAAACACAAATTGAAAACATTCTAAAACATAAGTAAATGCAAATTTTACCAAGAGACAACACAAAATAATCCAGAATGACCAAATTTATCAGTAGGGGAATGTTATAAGAACAATCTCAGAGCTTGTTAGTGGCTATACATCTATAACCAACCTAACATGATACAAATTTGATGCAAAAAGGGAGTTAAAATGGTTCTTAGGTGGTTTCTCAGAGAATGGGCTTCTTCCCATATTTTCCTGTGAAAATTCTAAGTTTCTCCGACCATTTGCATGACAAATTCATGCAATATATAAATTTTCAATCACTCACTCACTTTGCCTCTCAAATATTCCCTCCAAAAGTGGAATATTCAAAGCACCTTTGCTTTACAATATTTTTGGAAAATGACATTTAACAAACTTGCAAAAATTTTCCAGTTGTTCTTTCAAAAGGTGAATCATTACAAAACTTTCATCATTCTTCAAAGTGGAAGCATGTTTTTCATTCCCCACGCATGTAGACCCCTTTCATTTCATTATTTCATCTTTTCCTTTCCCAATTTTTACTCTATAACTTTGGATCTGGTAATTCACATTTTTCACAAATTAGAGTAAAAATTCATTTGAAATGTGCTTTGGATTCACAAATTGAGCCCCCAATTTGATCAATTCAGACCCTGCAGGCCAAAATGACACGAATTGGCAAAAAAATGATGAAAATTGATGCAAAAAATGCATCTCCAAACTCCGGAGCTCAAATGGTCACCAAATTGGTGAAATTCATAACTACCATTGATCTGTTCTTCTCTTTAACTCTGAGCCCTCCACGTGGTAGATCCAAAAAATCGGCCTCGGGGACACTTTTGACCTTTTTACAACATTTTGAAAATTTGAAAAATTTCTTGATTTCCTCTGCCACTCTGCCTTTATGATTTGGGTCTGACACGTGGTGCAATATGACTGGATACAGAGTCACAGCTCAATTTTACACATTTTACATCTTTTTAGACAAAGGAAAAAATTTCAATTTTCCTCCATGGCTCCACCCTCCTGCAAGACACATGTCCTCATATGATTGGCTGAGGGGAAGCACTCTGATTTCAGATTTTAATCTTATTTCACCAAAGGAAATGTTTCAACATTTCCTCCGCTAACCCACTCCTCTACCATTGACTCCTTAGATGAATTTTGACTTTTTACCTTCGGGCTCATGGGTCCATTCAACAATTTTACCCTTTTGATAACTAGAGGCTAAAAATACAACTTGCCTCCGATGGCCTGCCTCCCTACCTCTGAGCCTGCCACATGTCGTCCTTTGATTCGATGGTGGGCCGCGGTCCATTCTGATGATTTTCTCCCTTTTTTCCAAAATGGACAAAAATTCTAACTTTCCTCCGAGGCTCCATCTTCCGCTCCGTATTCTGATGCTGACACATGTCCTCCTCTAATTAGATGCGGGCCTTAGGGTATTTTCTTCATTTCCATGCATTTTCCAAAGTTCCCTAAGGCACAAAATGACCCACCCATCCGCCTTCACTCTACCTGCGACACGTGTACCTTCTTTAGGGCCTACGGAGCTGCGCGGAAACTTACACATTTTTCCCAAAAACAAAAAAACATTAAGTTTTTAGAAATGACCTACTGATCCTTGTCTAATTACAAATGGCCATGTATGAAAAAGTATATGAGCTAGAATTTGACGGGAAAAGGACGCCCGTATAAGCTGTCGAAAAACACAAATTGTCGCATCCCCCAAAATCAATTTTTTCTTCGTGGGTGAAGAATTTTTTGATAAAAATACAAATAGAAAGTGATTTTAGGCAATTTACGACCATGGCAAGGGATTTTTGAGGGAAAATAAGTACAAATCAAACTATTTTGAGCTCCAAAGGTCTGGAAAAATGAAAAAAATGGCAGAGGCATTTGAAACAGGAAAAAATTAGGGCAAAACGTAAAGTAAACTTGGGGATTCCTTCGAATGGTGTAAAATGGAGGAAATGTGAACAACACATAGCACTCAAACAAAAAAATGAGTTTTTTTGTCAAATTTGAAGTATATGAGAATCCAAAACCGTTCTTTCTTAGAAACAAGGCAAAAACACATTTCTCCTTAGCAAAACAGGGATGTTTCAATATTGGGCACTAACAGCTACTACTTGAGGCTACTCTGTGAGATCTAGAACTCGAAGCCTCACCAATATATATTCATCTTTGTGTTTGGAATTGATGCTCCTCTAACTCGGGTTTGTAGTGATACTTCCTTGGCCACTACCTCCGGATATCGCCTTGGAGCTCCACATATCCCTGAACATGCTCGAGCTAGGACACCTCCTCCAACTACCTCTCTCACCCATGTTAGATTTTTCCAATCATCATCTTTCTCTCGATTATAATACTATACACGTAGATGCTACCACCACCACGAGATCAAAAATACACATACTCCCCAACAATGTGATCTACTCTCTCCAACATCCCTCCACCTACGAGAACATCTAGGGAAACATTTCTAGTTATCATGTGTATCAATGTATCCACAATCAACCTCTAATAATTTTCACCTGTAACAAATGACCTATATTAGTACATACTTCTCACAAAAATGAAAACATGTGTATCAACAATAAACAACATATTCAATTATACTTATGTCATATCGCCATTGTTGCTACCACATCCTCCTTAGGGAAATGTTCCTTCCCTCCTTCTTCCTCTCCTCCCACCGCATCACCCTTGGTAAATTTGCTACTATATCCACTACCTTTGAAAACAATGGTACCTAATGATGCTCCACCCACCACTATGTATAAGTTAGGTATAACCCACATCATCTACTTGAATTGATATTATATCTACATCATCCTTATTTATACCTGGTGATTTTAACTAGGCTCTTATTTGCCTTGTACTTGTACTTTCTCTCATTACAACCTGAATCGATTGATTCCAAACATATGGCTTCAAGGGCATGTCCTATGATATACCAAACTTTCGTGATACAAGCTCATACTTTGGAGGAACTCAAATACCCCGAGAACCTATCCTCTAACCACACACTCCACCAAATTCATCATAGCTCTACACCATCCTCAACCTATCACCCATAGTTCCTATTATGTCTCCAAATCATTACATTGGGCCCCATCCTATCCAAAATAACCCTATAGGTCATTGTATTGAATCTATAACTCCTCAAACCCACCCATCTGGTTGCAAAGATTTTAGGTCATGCCCAATCCACTTATGGACCACTCGAATGCCTCACTAAAACTATATTATCATAGGCCTATACATGCAATGATGTAGTAACACCAATACCTCCATCGTTATCCTCTTGTAAAAATATATACAAGTCCCTAGACAAGTGATCCAACACACAACGACTCCAAAAATAGATCACATACTTGCTCAATGCTCATTAAAATTTCATGCATTCAATATGATATGGATACGATCTTCCATCCATAATGAAACATGAATCTAATATAACTGTAATAAACTTTCACAACCACAAAACACATGATCTCACTATGTTATCTATGGTAATTAATGACTTTTCCTATGCTCGAGACTCGTAAAATATTGTCTCGCAACTCTCTACAACCACCTAGCACCCCTAAGGGCATAACCTGTACTCATTCTTCCATAACTAGTAACCACAATATCCTATATACATCTTCAAGGGTCACTATCATCTCTCCCATAGGCAACCAAAAAGTAAAGTGTCTACACACCACCTCTCGTAGAGTGCAGTCATCAAATACATATTATGGGGCACCTCCAATCTAGTAATGTTTCACATTTTGGCATGGTCCAATATATCCCACTCATCCTCCTTTAGACCCAATGCTAACAATTTAGACAAATGCCTACCTATTTGGAACTCTCATAAATGCATCTCTCTACACAATATGTATGGGAACAATTATTCCAAGTTAGCATCGCTGACATACTAATATGAGTAAAAACATATAAACATATCAAAATATAACTCCTACACCTCTAGATGGAACCACCTAACACCTTGGATGGTACCGCCTAGAACTAGGAGGTAACATCCAAGGGACAAAATTGGCTCTACTAGTTTTGTCTTAGATAGAAACACCCAAATTCACAAATATTTCAAAAATGTAAAACGACTAAAAATATTTATATTAATGCCTAAACTACTTTTAAAAATAATATTAACTATTTGATCTAGTGTTTGAGTTGACAACACCTCTATAATTCTCTTGAACCTTGGTGGAATAGCCTATCATGCTCACAATATCCTATTACTATTACTTGAGTCAATTTATAAATGAAATTACTATTCACTTTTCCAACCTTAATATTACTACAATTATTATAGTTAATATACTACTTCCTATGAAAATTAATTCACCAATGTTGTTTCCTCTCTATCCCAAGCCTCGTTTATCCATTTTTCACATGGTCAAGTGCTCTAGAACTATCTCTTTGTCATTTACAACACCGAACAATGACTACCATGCTTTCTCCCCTTTTTATGGACTATGATTATATCTCACTAGTCACTACTCATTCTATAAGATTCTATTTTCTACTCATACAAGCACTCTACTTTTCTTTAGGATCATGGTTCACCACCTTGTAGCTTACCCTTCACCATAAAGGGGGTAAGTATTCATGGTTATCCTATTACCCCTCTTAGAATGATTTGAGAAAATTCCAATGCAATACACACATCACATACTACCACCCTATTTTCAATCAATCAAAAATCAATATTCAGATCCTACAGGAGGTTCTTACTCAAGCATAAAGGTTAAATTTATTCCAAGTACAAAACTATCTTGGATTCTCATAGTTTCTCATATTCTCACAAGTGTTTTCCTTAAATGACCCAATCTAGGGAAATTCAATATTTCAAATTATTTTCAATTAAGAGTCAATCAAATACTATGTTTCCACCAATACAAACTATTTTAATTGCATTCCAACAAGTATCGATATTTCTCCCGGATGACCTAACTTAGAAGCCAATCAAGAGAAGCATTATTTCCATTTGACCAATTTTACACCCTTACAATCATATAGTGGGGAAAATGGGATGTTATTGACTTTTATGAACCACTTTTATGAGGGTTTTGTTTGCATAGTAGACAAGTTTCAATTAGTTCATTTTTTTGTAGCAGTGGAACCTATTTTGAGGATGCGTCATGGCAAGGAGAAAAATTGACCACTCTCTAACACTCTTTCTCTAGCGATATGACACTCAAATTTATCAAGTTTCAATGACAGGACACTCTAATATGTAGATTTTTACACCGGTTTGGGAATTGATCACCCCAACCATTCCTATGATCTCTAAGTTTACAAATATCCTACATATCCTTTACAATTTTATATCCAATGACTCCTCTTATGACAATACAATCACTTCACATGGATCAAATTGATGATCTATGGTTTTCCATGTTATGAATCTTACTATTGGCACACTCCGGTGACAACCCTTTCGTCCCTCTACAAGTATGATCTTCTTATATCCTTTATACTATTGGATTTTATCAAAATAGCATAAAAAGGGGGAAATATAGACACAAAAGTATGCACTTGTTACTATTACATGATGCCTCTAGTATGTTTTTGTACGCATGATTTCCAAAAATGAATATTATACACTAGTGATACCTTCTTCTTAGTCATTTCACTAGTTTTAATTGATTTCAATTGTGATTGTGATTTTTATAATTTCATTTACATATTTATGTAGTGTTACAGGATCCCTATCCCGGGTCTTAATGTTTTTTTTGGTTTTGGGACAATACCACCCAAAAAGGATACTATTACTTGGGAATTATTGTCCCTTTTGGGTGTTTTTGTCTAATTTACTTTATTTTATAACTTTTCAATTTCTTATTCACTTTATATCTCTTCTTTTCTTTATTTAATGACCTAGGTTATATTTTGTGTCACTAAGTGTTTAAATTCAAACAAGGGAATCATATATATACACAACCTACTAACTATTACTAGGGCAAGAAAATTTGAGGCTAATGCTTACAATCTACTACTTAGGAAAAGAGTAATATTAAAAGACTACTTTTGGGCTACATATGAAGATACATTGCTGAATTCCATCTCACACATTCATCTTGGGGGAAATTAGTTATAGCCCATTATATTGGTATGACTGGAACAAGGGAAACCTAACTTTAAGGGACATGATTCCAATTGCACACGATAAGAACTACATAGATTCTAAAATTTAGTGTAACAATATGTGATAATCACATTGAGGTGACTGCCAAGGTCAATTCAAATCAAACATATGCATTATTTATTTAATATAATTTTTGTTTGAGCTTTGTGTAAGTAGCTAGGGTTTGTTTTATAGGTAAATATGTTACACATGAACCCTAAAAAGTGGATTCAAAAACAAAAAAGGAGGGGAGTATATCACCATCTAGAGTTGCATCCATCAAATGCATCTAAAACTACACATCCATCTATCTCCATCACAAAGCACACAAGGTTGGTTCATCTACATCACACTCTATAGGAGGGGAGTCTATTATTTCCATGCACACATTTACTACATTCTACATCTAGTTATTTTCTCATTACTTCACAAAGTATGAATGACACAAGAGCAACCTAGGGCACAATTGCACACACACACACACCTAGAACTACATTGGATCTAAGATATAGTGTAGTTCTCGGTTAAGTAAGTCTACCATTGTGGGCTGCTTGAGAAAAATTTGACCCCTTCATATGCATCTTTATTTTTTAGGGTTTGATGCTTTGTCTATGGGTTTTTAGGCAATTCTTCCATCTTCTATTCACAGTGACATCTAGCGTAGTTCGGTGACATGATTGTGACATGAAGTGAACATAGGAGAACATCTAGTGACACCACAGAGGAGGTTTTAAGGCCATTTCATGTACGAGCGCACCTAGGTCTCAAACCAGGGTACCCACGGGTGCCCCTATCCCCTTTTAGGTGCCCTATTCTAGTTAGACAACTTGAATTTGTATTTTATTGGGATTCTATACAATGGTTTCCTCCTCATGCTCACTGAGTCTACATTGTGACACGAGTCCACAACATCCGTGTGAATCAACTAATTCCTTTCTTAACACTTCTTGCACATTAGGGTTTCATATTTTCTAGCTTAGTTTACGTGGGTGTATTTTAGTATTTATTACTTCATTTATTTAGTTATTTTACTACTCCTATAACATTATATTACACTAGAATATTTATATTTTAGTTAATCATTTTGGTGAACCCATACTCGATCTTCATACTTTTAGGATCCTCATTCTTTTCTTATCATCCTAGATTCTAGTCATCATGAGTATTTCAATCAATGATTACTTTCTTACAAATCCTTATTTAAGGCATAGATTCCAACATCTTCTTGCTACTACTCGCATTCAGGCTGATATGCATCCTGACTCGGTATATCAAACTTTGGTAGATGAATTTTCTTAACACATAACATTCAAATCTAATATTGCATCTAATCTTAACACTTTTGACAATGACCCAACCTTGCGTATCATGATTCACATTATAATTTGGGTATCATATGTGCTTTAATTGATATTGGATCTGAACTCAACTTATGTCCCATGACATTCCTTGAAAATCTAGGTCTTTCCACTACTAATGTTAGCCCATCATGTTTTTCTCTTCATGCCTGTTATGGATTTGTTCGTCCATGTTTAGGTTCTATTACTTTACCTATCACAGTTGGACCTAAAACTCTTAACATGGTATTCTTTTTCATTGATTTCCTTGTCTCATATAACTATTTACTTTTTCATTCATGGCTCCATGCCATGCAGAAGTCGAATCTACTATCCATCATTTTGTCAAATTTCTACATTAGGGTGTCAATTATAATGTTCTTCGTGACCGCCGCCCATACAAATGTTGTGACCATGATCCCAACACTGCACTTCCTATTCCAAGGTCTGATACTACTGAGGAGCCACAACTTATTGATGAGCTGTCACACTTACCACAACTTGAGGGTGCCATTTGGATGATAGAATCTACACTGCTACATCTATGCCTCCTTGCTACTACCATTTCTATGAATGTTTATAAGGGGTCCGCTCTCTACATCGACATTGATTTAGCTCTTCAACCTCCTCATATGTCACCTCCATCGTTCCAACCTCCTTTCACATGCACACTTTTCATGAATAATTTTTATTGGGAACATATTCCATTTGACCCTACTTGCGATGACACTGTATGTAAACATGAGGGCTTGACTCATATAGGTTTTGATTTTGAGGACCTTTCTCCTCCGCCACATTCTTCTCATCTTTATCATGGCTTTGTTTACATTACTGCCACATATGGTCTACATGTATTTCATCTCCAAGTCTTCCTTACACGAAATTTTCACCCTTCGCCACTTACATTAGGAAAATATTGTCTCAATTACTTTGGAGGAATACTTGACCATGATCATAATGGTATATCATTTCCCATGCCCTTTGGTCATGTATTCATTTGCAATAGTTCTTTTCTTGGCTATACATAGAATCTTACTCACTGGTATGCACACGTGTGTCCCTTACCACCCTTCACTGATGAATAATATGCTATGGGTATGTATAACCTACACCTTAATGGCTCATTACGTGACCAACCCGACACTATCACTTACCAGGTATCGACACTTGTTCATTTGGTTTTGACCATGACAATGATGACCTCCTAGATGATATTACATGATTGAATTCTAAATCATACACGCTTTAGGGCATGACACCTACACACTCCCTCCCCCACCCTAGCATAAATGCACATTTCACACCACACATCAGCCTTATAGCACATACAAAGTCATCTACACTACAAATATCATTGTTATCCTAATGACACACTCTTGTGATTTGGTTCACACTTGAATGTTGAGGGAATTCTCTACACATGAACCCCACACATTGCATAGTAGTCATTACACCTTAGGCACCACATATCATCACACAATCCTACATCATCTACACATTACACACTATATTATAGGCTATACACATTATGCATCTTCTTACATGCACCATACATGTTCTACACATGCTTCACACACTACATCATCATCATCACCTATTTTGATTTTTTTCACACATTATTCACATCATCTTACATTTTACATCATACACATTACATATGACATCTCTCATCTTACATCTACTATGCATCTACACATCTTAGGTCATCCACGCATCTTGCATTACATACCATACACCCTACTACACACATTACACATTTTGCACACTCTCTTCTACATGCTACACTCACTACCCGATGACGCACTCTAGTCTCACACCCAAACTGGTCATTAAGGGTATAAAAACAAATGGACCACATCACGCTCACATGTTCATCATTCAATCTTATTTTTCTCATATGACATTCCTAGGATTAGTGATATACACTTTAGGCTATAGGGTCACTTCTTCTAGCACCATCTCGTGATAGGCTACATCATCACATTCACTTACATTGTTTAGTGGTATATGATTTAGGCTAAATCACCACTCATTTCTACTCATCTTGTCATGATATACGCTTAGGCTATAGAGTCACGCACATTTCATCTCTATGTCGCATATCATCACCACATACTCATCACATCATGCTACACACAACACATGGTTTGACAATTTGCTAATGACACACTCTCATTTAGGGTTCATTCTTAATCTGTTGAGGGGGCATACTAAATGAACTACATACAACTCCATTCACTCGGGGGCACGCGGATCCTATTATTCACTCTACATTACATTCCCGACATCCACACCATACTATATTTTATGGTTGCATTTAATCTTGCTTGTACTTTCTTTCATATGTACACTTTACTACAAATGTTAGATAGATCTCTTTTTTATAGCTATCTTTACCATACACACATGCATGTTCATGTCCTTTTCTAGTTGTGATCACAGATACAAAGCTTCTACACATAGAACTGATTCTTGACACACTACCTTCAGGATCGTCCACATTCGTACGCTACATGTGCTATTGTTTCATTTTGTATGTAGCACTTTCCATTATCAAGGCTATACATGTTTTTACATACTTCCTATTTTTCTATCATTTTAAGGGGTGTTTCATGTGCATCATTTGTTTTGCAGGATATTTTCTTCCATACTTGTTTGTTATATTGTTTCTCTTGTTTTTTATTGTATGTGAGCCTTGCCCTTTATTTGGTGAGCATAATTTCTTGTTTTTTGTGGCCCTGTGTGGCCTTGAGTGTCTTGTGACATCGTGAGTGGTGTCCCATGTTTGTAACCCACTTTTGTTGGTATATATTGTCTTTTTGGGTGTTTACATTATCTTTTTATTTTCTATCTTACACATTGTTTGTCTAGCTTGCATGCATGTTCATACTAACACTTGTTTTCTAGCAACTTGTTTATGTGTTCCTTGGTCTTTACCAAGCACATTCCCTTCCCCTATAGGGAAGAGTATCATTTTACGTAGTTATTCCTTTTTGGGGCAGCACTCTCCTATCTACAATGCCGTATGTGCCCCCAAAGAGGGGGAATAAATTAGTTTTACACATTACACAACACAAGACTAGTACAATTCATTTTTTTCTATGACACAATGGGTTATATAGCAAGTGAGTTCAGACCAATCTACAAAACTCCATACACAACAACTTTTACAAGCAATATTATCCTTAGCATTCTAGGGAGCATTTACAGGTTGGAGGATACAACAGACTTTTCTCCCTACACTTCTTTGGCCAATGGCATTGGATCGCCCAAAAAACTAGATAGTATAGAGATCTCTTCACCACTCTTAGGGAAGTAGTTACAGGTTAGAGAATAACACAAATTTCTCCCTAGACTTTTACGGCCACAATGGCGTGAGATCACCCAAAAAACTCACACTTCACCGACAACCACAGGATATCCTTTCTATAACCTTTTGTCTCATCACGAATCAAAGTGCACATGTTCCTTTTTCATTGTTATTTTATTACTATTTTTACATGTTTCTTTACGCATATACATGCATTTTTTTACACATATACATGTTTATTTTCCTACTTGATCACCTTCCCTTTTGCAGGTCCTCCATATGGGAAGCAAGCAATCAACAACAACAACACACATGGTACGTACATTGTACACATGATACTAACCATGTAGGTACACTACACACATTGGCATCTACACACGCACTTTGACCTAGGTTCACTTTCATCACTTTTTACACTTTTGCATATTTAGTCTCCACACTCCATATTTTTTCACTTCACACTTTGTCTAGTGTTTGGCACATTTGCTACATCACTCTACATGGATTATTAGGTACACATATCTATCTATTGTTTGTTACTAAGATTTCCTCTCACCAACATAAATTGGGGAAAATGTAGACACAAAATAATGCACTTTGAGTCATTATTCATCTCGATGTCATGCTACTATTCATATGGTTCTTAAGAGAAAAGAGTACTAATTAACCCATGTCTTCGGCCATTTTTACATTGCTTGTTTTATTTTCAATCTTACACCTGCACTTTCCCAATATGTATTTTTATTCTTTGTTTTTCCTATTTCTAACTAGGGTGCCCCATGCACCCTAATCCTCTTACAACTTACTCTCACTTTTGGGTACTTTCTAGCCGTTTGAGCTTTCTATCTTTTAGTGGTTGGAATTTTTGAGGTTAATTATGAAATTAGAACATGAGAACCATATAAAGATAAAGTTATGTGACCATAATGAAGGACCAATCACTAAGCATCTATTATCACCATCTAGCATTGCATCCATCAACGAAATCTAAAGCTACATTTACATCCATCTAGCTCCATCACAAAGCACACAAGGTTGGTTAATCTACATCACACTTCATAGGAAGGGAGTCTCTTATTTCCATTCATACATTTACTACATTCTACATCTAGTTACTTTCTCACTACTTCACAAAGTGTGACTGGCACAAGAGCAACCTAGGTCACAATTACACACACACACACCTAAAGCTACATTAGGTCTGAGATGTAGTGCAACACTTAGTTAGTAATTCCACAATTGTGGCCGCTGAGAAAAATTTGACCCCTTCATATGCATCTTTCTTTTTTAGATTTTTTATGCTTTGTCTGGGGTTTTTCAGGTGATTTTTCCATCTCTTAGTCACAGCGACATCTGGCGCAGTTCACCGACATAAGTGCATCAGGTAGAAAACATATGTGAACATCAAGAGACACCTCATAGGAGGTTTTCTAGCCATTTTCCCATACCAGAGTGCCTAGATATTAGACTAGGTGCACACAGTGCCCCTATCCCCTTTTAGGAGCCCCGGTCTAGTTAGATAGTTGGGATATATATTTTCTTGGGGTTTTATACGATGGTTTCCTCCTCCTATTCACTGGGTCTATATTATAACACACCGATACGACATCTATGAATCATATAAGGCCTTTCTTAACCCTTATTACACATTAAGGTTTCATATTTTCTATCTTAGTTTTCTTGGATAGTTCTTTCTATGTCATTTCTTATCATTATTAGCTCATTGTAGGTCACACCATGTTCATTACACTCTTTCTCTATTGCATAACTACTTGCAAATAAAACCCTAGATCATTGCACAAGACTCAAGAACACATCGATGAATGAAAAATGTAAATAAGAGAGTCATAATGACCCCATAGGTCACCCCGATGTGATCTTGTTGTTGAGTTTTATATTGCATTTTAGAATCCATGCGCTTCTTGTGGTATATGATTAAAATTATGTCCCTTGAGCTAGGATGTCTTAGTGCGAGTTACACAAAGAATACTAGGCTACAATTACTTTGTCCCAATGCAAGAATGTGTGATACGAAATTCATAATATCCTCCCCCTATGCAAAGTGATTAATTCAGCCTAAAATGTATTCCCTTGTGTTGATATTTATATGTGGTAGATATAGAAAATGATAGCCCCGATTACCACTTAGAATAGTTGGTAAGTTATGTTTATATATGAGTTATTTGTTTAAATTTCAGCATCTAGTGAAACCAAAAACCTATGTCCTGAAAAATAAGATAAAAATAGACCCAATGCCAAAAAAACCAGCAGAGGAGAAAATAATAAAATATGATAGAAGTGCCACAGAAGGATATTAGCACCTAGACACTCATTATGTCTAAGAGAAATTGACCTGCAACAGAAAATAAAAACAAAGTAAAATATATGAGCATGGATCCCTTTAATTCAAATAAAAATATGGAAATACCAGATAGAGAACATAAACAAATCCAAACAAAGCAATAAAAGGACCAAAGAGGTGCTAATAAGTGCTTATTTTCCAAACTTAGAAATCATGTATCTAACAACATATTAGAGGCATAATATAATAGCAATAAGTGCATATTTTGGTGACTAAATTTTCCCCTTTATGTTATTTGGATGAAATTCAAGTAGTATAAAGGATATAAGAGGATCATACCTGAAATGAGTCAAAGGAGTTGTAACCAAAATGTTTTGATTGTAATAAACACAACGTGGTGAACCATTGACCAACATTTTGATCTATTAAGGTGACCTTAGTTTTCATAGAAGAGATATTGGATATGAACTTTCTAAGGAGATATAAGAGAATTTAAAACTTGGATATTGAAGGAGGGATTGGGAGTGATCAGTTCCTAAATCAATGTATAAAACTAAGGATTTGAGCATCTTGGCACTAAACTAAGGATTTGAGCATCTTGAAGCTAAACTAAGGATTTAAGTGCACCGGTGCTAGAGAAAAGTGTTGGGAAAGAAGTATTTTTACCTTTTACCATGATGATTTCTTGAAAATGATTTCTACCACTATAAATGGTAATATGAACCCATTTCTGTAACTTGCCTACTAGGTTCTAGAAACCCCCATAACGCAGTATATGAAATGAAATGACATCTCATTGCCCCTACTCTATAATGTAAGGGTCTAACTACTTGGTAAATTGAAATAATGGATCCTAATATATTGGATTAGATCCCAAGTTAGGTCATCTGGGAGGAAAAATTAATACTTGGAATAGAATTTGAAACTACTAGTATTGATTTAGAAAAATGACACTTCCTTGAATTTGATTGTGTTGGAAACTACTTACAAGGATTGATTTTCCCCTAGTTTAGATCATTTGGGAAGATTTTTTTAAAATATGTGAAAACGTGGACTCATTACTATTTAGAATAGATTGGGAATTTTCATTATGGAGCATTACCTTCATATGATTTGAATATTTGTTTTGATTTCTTGGAATGTAGGATATTTGTGTATCATACTTGAACAAAATTACTTGGATTGTTGAAGGAGGGGAAATACTTGGAATATTTTCCCCCCTTTCGGTGAAGAGGGGAAAGGCCAATAATTGAGCCTTGAGCTAAAAGAAATGGAATAAAATGCCTTTAAGAGAAATGCAAAGCCAATATAGGAGTAATATAGTAATAAGTGTAATATGAGAATATCGTAGAGATAATACTAAAGAGGTATTCTCGAGAATACATTGTATGAAAGAGATCAAAAATATGGTTCCAATTCCACAAACAATGTGGAAAACATATAAAGGGTGCTAAAGATATGATAGAAATTGTAACTAGGAAAACTTGTGAATCATAGTATAAGAACTAGAGTAATTTTTGGTAATGAGATTTTACTATAAATAGTAAGGTGGAAAATTGAAGGCACTTCATTTGTAAATTTGAGAATTGTGACTTGATATTTGAGTGAGAAAATTCCACGTGTACGAGAGGTTGTCTTGACTAGGTTTGAGAGAGTGATAGAGTTTGTTTTGACACAAATGACTCGATAGCTTGGTTAGTGATGCATTTTACATATTAGTGATTTAAATTTTTTGAATTAAATATAAATATTTCAAAGTCACTATTTAACCAAATGATGTATAAATATAGAGATATAGAAATAACACAAGCAAACTAAGATATAAAATATGAAACCCTAAGTAAAGAAGAAGAAGAGAGGACTTATATGATTTATGCGTTATATGGGCTTAATCTAGGTAGAGAGAAGTGTTTAACAGATCGGGAAGAGTTTCATTACTACTCACTGTAAATTTTTTGATGCACAAACAAGGTTGGACATGGGTGCCTAGCAAAGACAGGCAAGGGTAGCCAAGGCATTGAAGACCACTTTTGGGCACCGGTGACTATACAAGAGCTAAGGATATGATCTTTGATGTGTCGCAAGTATGTGGTTTTTTTCCTTTTAGTCACCCGATGGTTCCACAATGATCGTTGATAGTACTTATAACCTGCAAGACAAAGATTCACCTATATAATCCCACAAACCACATCAAATCTAAAAATAAATATGTAGAATGGGGAGTCATACTGACCCCGGTGGTCACCCCGAGAGTGAACTTACTACTGAGCATTGCACTACATATCAGACTCCATGTAGTTCTTGTGTGACAGAAAGAGGATGATGCCCTAGGATTCCCTTATGCAAGTGCACTTGATAAGGGGCCATAGCTAGAATGTGTACACACAAAATCACACACTTGGGTACATTACTAGGTCCTAATCACATACTACTATTCATATGCTTCTTAAGGTAGAAATGTACTAGTTGATCACTAAACTTGGCCTCTAAGGTTCCCTTCTAATCTCCCTTTTTACCTTACAGACCTCACTTCTCAGTCTAACCCTTCATGTTTCACTTTTTTTGGCTCTAGACACCAGCACCCAACCAAGATGCCAGTGCCTAGGAACCCTCATGCTCTCTCGGGAACCCTATACCTCTATGTATTTAGCTCACTCCTTGGTGCAAGCCTCTAAATCATTTACTAAAACTCAATTTTCATCAAGTTTGAAAAATTCATTTCACATAAAATATCTTTTGGGTTTCTCTAAAATTTGACATGAGATATAATACTACAAACCCATTAAATTTTAGGAAACCAAGCTTGTAGATTTAAAGATAAGACGTGCTCTTCGTATCTTTTTGCTATAATTTTTCAAACAATTAGTATGCAGTCTAAAGAATAAGAAGTGGAAATCTTAATTCAAAACCAGTCTTCACCTTGGTCTCTTTGTTTTCATATATACATTCCTTAACCTTCTCTAGAGCAATCATCATCATATAACCAACTATCCACAAGAAATTTCAGTCTATTAAAATAAATATGAATATTTTAAACTCCTTCACAAGACTGGTAAGAGTTGACAACAACCTCAAAACAACTCCCTGGCACCTTGAATCCATCAAAAATATTATTGAATCCTATTTCAACATGGAATTGCATTTTCCTGGAAGGTTACCAATCCCCACAAGTTAAAGAAATAAAGCAAGAAAAAAATACATTTTTCTGCCCATTTAAAGCCACACGACTTAGCAGATTTTAGTTGGTTGGTTCTCCTTCTAGACACAAGATCAAACTCTAAAAATTTGGAAACTTGTTCCTTTTAAGATGATAAAATACTGCTGAAAGTTTTAGGTAAATTTATTGGAGGAAATAAAAGTTGTCTTTTGTCCTAGTCTGCCAAGGCATATACTCTAAAATGCTCAATAAAATTCAATTCAACCTTATTCAAGCCCAAATAAATTCCAACACACTTGTCTAAGCTATCTCCATTCAATTTTATTTGTAGTTTGGTGAAAATATCACTCACATGTGACTATCAAAATCCCAAGTGGCTACAAGAACTAGGAACATGCAAAAACAAAAATAAAATTATGCAAACTTTAAGAATATCTTAAAAAAAACAATCTTCCACTCAGCTTTTATTCTCAGTCCTTCTTCAATGGATTTTCATACAAAATTAATCTCCCATTCAATTTTCTCTATAAATTCATTCTTCTGTGTGAATATACAACCAACAATGAAGAAGAAGTTGACATTACTTTCTTTATTTCTCCAAAAAAACATTTCAATACTTTCTTTCACCCCGCTTATACAATCAAATACTCACACCCTATAAAACTACTTGCCAATAACTAAATATGAAAATATCTCAATTAAAATCCCAACTCTCCAGGATATGGAGGAGTAGTTTGAGTTTTGTTGAGATTTAGATTATTAAAATAGAAAATAACTATTGTTTGACAACTTGAGATCATATCCTAAGATACTTAAGATTCTAGAATATCATTATCCTTCGTGGGAAGATCCCTACACACTAGGATAGTTTATTTATTTATGAAATTACCTATGAATATCCAAATATATGAAATGAGAGAAGTAATTAACTTAGACTCCTAATAGTCAAGCTCCTAATAGCTTCTTATTGTATGTAAACAAACCTTAAGACCGCTAATTTATATAACTAAAAATTAAGACTTATATGAACTATTCAAATGATGCACCCGCATCACTCCTTTTGAGTTTTTTCTAGCCATTGGGAATCCTTATCTCTTAGGGGTTAGCCTTTTAGTGATCAATTACAAAATTTGAACAAGAGAAGCATATAAATATAAAGTTATGTGACTAAATTAAAGGACCAAGCTCTAAGCATCTATATTATCACCTAAGGTTGCATCTCACAAGCATATAAGAGCATCACTACATCCAACACCATTACAAGGGATAAGGGTTGGTATTTCATCACACGCATAGGAGGGAAGTTCATTTTATTCCATGCACACATCTATTATATATTTTTACATCTAGCTACTTTTCTCGTTATCAAGTGAGACACGTATAAGAGTCACCTAGGTAAAATTCCACACAAAAACATAGAATTACATTGGGTTTGAGATGTAGTGTAATGCTTAGTCATAAGATCACTTGTTTGACAGTTGAGGACCATCTAACCCCTCATTTTTCATCTTTATTTTTTAGAATTTGATTTTTTTAGGTTTTACTGGGTGATCTCTTCATTGCATGGTATCGGTGACATCCGCAGGAGTTGTGTGACATACTAGTGATAGATAGTGAGGGTTTTAGATCAACTAGCTGCCATGAGAAATTTACTTATGGGCCTCCTACGCATACCCCGGTGCCTAGGAAGGGATTATACTACCACGGTACCACTCTAGATGCCCCAATCCCTGCTCCTATATTTTTTCATTTTTCTAAGCTCGGCCATGACCTGCTATGCTTCAGTTTGATCAATATTTCACCTTTCCAAACCTCCTAGATATTTTTGAAATCCGCTAAGTGATCTAACTCTTTCTTTCACTTATGGTTTTACTTGCATTTTTTGTTTCTTGAGACATCTAGTGTACTTTACACCTATATCTACTTACTGTAACATATCTTAGTATTTAACATAAATAATATTGTCCATAGTTTTTTTAATTAGAATGTAGAAATGTAGTAGAATGTGTGAATGGAATAAAATAAACTTCCCCTTCCTATGATATGTATGTAGAGTATGCATTACCTTGTCCCTTGAATGGATGTTAGATGGATGTTTTATAGTGCTTTAGGTGCCTTTTGGATGCAAGCTTAGGTGATGGTAGTAATTCTTAGTGTTTGGTCCTTGATTTTGAACACATAACTATGTATTTATATGATTCCCTTATTTAAATTTCGTAATTGAAAAATGGAAGGTCGACCCATAAGTGAAAAATATTCCCAAAAGATAAAATATACCCAAAAGAAGTGTTGAAGGTAAGAAAGGGTCAGGGGCACCCAGAGGGGAAAGGGGCACCTTAATTCTTCTATCCTAGATGGGAACTAGTGCCTGGAGTCATAATAGATAAATAGTAAAGTTTTAGCTAGTCTATAGGGTGTGGAATACCAAATAGAAAAAAAGAGGCCAAATATAGTCATCAATTACTAGTTTTCTTGCTTATGAATCATATGAATACTAGTATGCTTATAGGACCTAGAAATGTACTGAGTGTGTGATTTTATGTCTACATTTTCCCCACTTTATGTTTTTGAGTGAATAATCAATAACATAAAATATATAAGAGATGTGTACCGTATGATCCTATAGATTGTGTGGAGAAATGTGTACTAAGTGGGACAAGAAGGCGTGGAATGATGCAAAGTGAAGCATGAAGACTAGGAAAGGAAAGTGACCCTAGGGGTGTATTCATATGTGTTGTGTTGTACCTTGTAATTATTTTTTCTTGTAAGGAATGACCTACATAAAAAGAAGAGAAACAATGTAGTCAAAGTCTTATACATGAAAAATCATAGAAAAGTATGCATAATTATGTAAAAGTAGTAGTAAAGGAAAGTGTGCACATAATGTAAAAGAGTGTAAATGATAGAAATGTTTCCTTAAATGTTATGAAGAGAAAGTTTTTTTGTGCAAACTCATGGTGATAGAGAGTTTTTGGGTGATTTGATGCCAAGTGCAAGTTTTTGGATGATCTCACACCAATTGGAAGTGTTGGGGACAGATTTCTAGTGTTACTCTCCATCCATGAATCTACCCAATAAGCACCACTATAGATGGTACATCCCTATTTTTTCCCTGCTATCTTGAATTAGTTTTGATTGTATTGATTGTTTTGATTGAATGAGATAGAATGCATTCTACTACTGGAGGATTTTGCTTATTACTATAAAAAAATATGAAGGCTTGTGTGAAATGTGTTGATTTTATAATATTATTGTGTGTGCCCCTAGGATATTAGGGCCTAGAGGAGGAAATAGCCACCTAGGAGCTAATTTCTAAGTTTGGGCATTAGTGTATGTGTTATGATTCTAACCCAAGTCTGATTTTGATCTAGCAAAATAACTATAACATGTCTCAATTATGTGTTGTATTATTATGTGTTGTAGATATGAGCTATTGTAGGGGTGATTTATTCACCCAATGTATTCCCCTCTCGTTTGGGGTGTATACGATGACTGTAGGAGTGTGATACATAAAAGAGAGGACCTGATGTTGATATGATGCTAATAATTACAGGGATAGGGGATGCACATGGTATAATCCAAGGCACATGCAAATAAAATGGCTAGATATATGTGTTAGTAGAAAAAGTAGAAATCATGTCATAGAAAGAACAAGTAAATGTGCATACAAGCTAGATCATGAAAAGTGGGTTTCAAACATGGGACATCACTCACAATGTCATAATATAATCGTGGATCAAGCAGCCATAAGTAAGAAAATATTGATCAAACAAAGACATAAGTAATAGCCCGAAATAATAGCATACAATTTCAAATAAAGTGTACGTAAAACCATAGTGGCATATAGTCTTAGAAAGAAAATGTTACACATGAAGAACCTATTAGAATGTTAGAAAGATAAAAAATTATATCAAGATATGTATGTATCAATGGAAATTAATGTGCTAGTAATAATATTAAGTAGTATGTAATGAATAATAACACCGACATGTGTGAAAGTAGTAATGGAAGATGCCCCAGAGCCTAGGTGGGACTGGTAAAAGGTACAGATTCAAGCATCATTGTAGCATATAATAGCTCAGATGAGATCTACATTCACAACTAGAGATCAAGTGAATGTGCATGTGTATATGATAAATATAATGACATACTAAGAATCTAACTAGCATAGTAAGCAAAGTGCATCATGTAAGTAGTATAAGAAAGTGAGAGCAGTGTACAACCAAGATATGAAAATGAAGTGTATGAGTGGTATGGAATGGTATACAAAGTTTGAAGATAGGAGAAGTGTGCCCCAAATGGAGGTATATTAAATGAGGTTCATTTATAAAAGAAAGATCAACACTCAAGAATGAACCATAGAACAAGAATGCATCATCAAGAAATGGTTTGATAATGTGCACTAGAAAGATAGATCATGAATCATAGAATGTAAAAGGTGAATGTGGTGAGATTCATTTCAGATTTAGACCCTCAGAATTCAAGTATGAGTTGTGGAGCTAGAGAGTCACATAGGGAAATGCCACTACAATGTATGTATCAATGTAAGAGAGACTATATGTAAAGTATGAAGAGTAATCGTGTAAAGCATAGAGGTTAGAAATAATTGGTAATGATCAAAAGGTGGGGAAGAAATCATGATTCCCCAAGTGTGTGAATGATAGAAAGCTATCCAATGATAGTGAAGGATAAAGGCCCTCTACACAATAACTAATGCAGCCTATAATTTACTAGTAAAATAACTTGCATGTTGGCACATCACTTAGCCTAGAATTAGTGCTCACCTGACATGCACAAAGGTACCAAGCCCCTCTTTAGGGTTGTTGTTGTAGGATGTTAGTATGATGACGACTTAAATTATTCAAATCCATAACTAATATATCATTCTACAATGCATATTCAATTCAATTCCGAGTTTATGTAAACCTAGATGATCCAGTTTGGAAGGGTGTTGTGACATGTCAGCTACAACATTGTTTTGTCATGAAGACCTGGTCTTCATGATGACACAATATTGTAGTTTTCATGTACCAACATCCCATGGAATCCCCTTGTCTAGAGGTACATATCTAGATAAGAGGTTAAATACCTTCTTATCTTCTTAATTTAAGATTCAATTTTAGTAACCCTATTGATTTTCTAATCTCTTCGATCATTATGGTTGCTAGTCATAAATGACTTATGATTTTCATGTAGATTAATCTGCAACCAATCCTTCTTCTTGAAGGTTTGTATGTCGTTCTTTAGTTTCTTAACTTTAAGTTTCAAACTAACATTCCAAACCAACTTAACATCGTAAGACTAACTTACTTAACTTGACCAAATTTATCCATGGCTGAATTTAGATTTTGATTTCTTTATAATAGACTTCATTAAGATGAAGTCTATTTCATGTATATATATTTCCATTTTCAGTTACCTTATTTTAGGATTAAGGTTTACTAAGAAGAGGTATAGATTCCCTCTTTCCGAATATCCCTTGAGTATGATACCCAACAAGATCATAACGAAATATTTATTCCAAAGACTAATTGTCTTTCCTTTAGCATATGTTAGTTAGGGTCCATTGCAACAATTCACTTATACATAAACCATATGTAACTTTACTCTTCTATTAGTGTCAATTATTAATCCATATTGACCTAGTTGAATATTCATCTATACATGCCAACTTAGAAGTTGCATTTAAGAGAAGAATAGAGTATCAACTCCCTCTCTCTCTCTATTTCATTTGAGTACAACTGAAATGATTCAAAATAGATAGGTTTATGAGAGAATAAGAATAAGTTTATGATCCCCTTTTTCAGTATGCCCAAAATATAATGACACATCACATATCAATAACACTCAATCCCTTTTCATTGATCAAAAAAATACATACTTTACTAGGTTTAAATATTTTAGACATCTTTCATGTCATTCTACATTGATAAATTCAAGTGAAATTTACAACTTTTCCCTTTTTCAATTACATCTCAAAAAGAATAATAATTCCTCATTAAAGATGCATCCTTTTAGTAAACACAAGAATCATCATAAAATAACTTGTCTTCTTTTATGACTTACGAAATCTATCTGCAAAAATTGCTAGCATGGGTTAGTTCATCAACTGAGCATGATAAGCACTAATCATTAAAATGATGTGCTTTTGACTAACTGTCTCATAAAAATAACTCTACTTTTATGAAACATTAAAGCAATTTAGATAGATACCTCATCACATTTAAGTAAATATCAAGATCAATTTAGCACTCTTCAATCAGTAATTTCATAAGAAAAATTACAATAGATAAGTAATATTCCATTTCAATTACTTATCTGTTTCATACTATAGATACCTATAGTTCATTCTTGATTTAACAAATGTTCAAGAAGATTATTAACTCAAATAGTTCTTAAAATAGAATTATCTAAAGAAGTAATGAATTACAATTTGC
Organism: Taxus wallichiana var. yunnanensis; assembly: GCA_018340775.1. NCBI lineage: Eukaryota > Viridiplantae > Streptophyta > Pinopsida > Cupressales > Taxaceae > Taxus > Taxus wallichiana. The sequence continues at coordinate 398,362,126 of CM031233.1, forward strand.
AGCACAAACATACTCTTCATACCATACCAAAAACCAATTTCATTCCATCTTTAAGAAAGGGATTTATGATGGATCAACTACAATCCTAAACAAGAATTCCTTTCCTTCTATTACTCACTCGGCTTCAACCAGGTTTAATGCAGAAGAGGGAAAGTGAACAGATGTAATTGAAACAACCTTTGTCATCCTTCAGAATTCAATGAAAACAACATTGTATTCAACAACTCAGAGAGAGAAAATATAATGTAAAATTTCTTCATATTTCAAAGAAATAACAACAATGAATACCTTACTCAGAAAGAGAGGGGATCAAAATATTCCTTTCCAAGAATAAAAGTGCATATCAGCATAAAAGAACCAATACAGACTTCACCAAATGATCCTTTAACTTCTGACCAAACACTGAAGTCAGAGAACTATTTGGATTGACATAGACTAAGCAACATGTAAGTTGAATACCCAAGAAGAATAAGGTCCATTCAACATATGAAGGAACAGATACAACTGTGTATTAGCTACACTAAGAGAGAGAGGAATTTTAGGTAAATAGATTCAACATTATTACCAAAAAGCACAACAACAACTGAACAATATAATTCCTCTCACGTTGATAGCTTCCACACTACAAGTAAAGCTTAGTCCTCCTATGCATGATAAAAAAATATTACCATCAAGTCAACATGGATCTCCAACTAATGAAAATAACCATTTGGTAAGAAGGGATAGAACCTAACCTGGTTCGAACACAATGAGGGACAACAAGGAGGTTTAACCTCCAAATTTAGAAACTCGAAATCAACTCAACGAAAAGGAGCAAACCAAAAACAACATCAACTCATTTCCTTAAATAATCAAAACTAAACTTTTATCTAGTTTGTTTAAGGTAAGTTATTCCTTCAGTAACCAACTGTATTATAATGCACAAGTGAGTAAACCCCAAAATGCCTTCAAACAGTTCCAGAAGAAACTTAAATCAAAATTTATCTAATTCGAGCAAGGGAGAACAATTTCGTAACAACATTCTTCCACAACAGAACTTCTACCAAATGTTTCAACAGGTACACAATAATTCACAGATGTTAACCATACCAAGCACAACGCGAGGTAAGACTCCTTTATTGTTATTTTCAACAAGTTTGATTCCATAAGACAGAGGCTCCCAACTACCATGACAATGAAGGATCAAACTAAAGTGACATAACCCAAAGCAACTTCAAGAATGCAAAGGTTATCTTCTTTCAAGGTAGTCTAACAGATATTCACGACACAAATGAGCAAGGCTTAGAAGTAATAAAATCATTTCTATTACATTCAACAAATGTAAATCTGCAAAATGCATAATCCAAATAGTCATTCCAACTTAGCTTAACAGAAATAACAAGTTTCAGCAAAGGAAAAAACATTTTATACTTTCCTTTTCAGAAGAAAACAAACCCATTTCAATTCTTTATCAAATGATTTTTCCCTAATCCATTTTGCATAGAAAATCAGAAGTCCAGATGACTTAAGCAACATTCCAGTTTCAATAAGATAAACACAATTTACTCAAATATGCATCAAGAAAATACCCATATTGCATCTTTTCCAAACAAAAACTCAAGTATAAGATCACACCAAAAATACACCAAGGCATTTCCACAAAATCATTTGTTTCAAAGAGCAGAGTTCTTTTAATGAAGATGTTTAATACAAAGCAGAACTATTGAACAAGAAGAGCCTATCATGCCTGATAAAATTTCTTGTTGATTTGTAGAAGATCTCTAGCTGAGATTCTCAAGAATCTCTTCTTTTCAAACAACGTCAACATAGTCAAATCTCCTAACTTCCTCTACATTTCTACATGTTTATAAATAGCTCGTAGATACCCAAGATTACAATGGGTCAAAAACACAAACTTGCTAGTTTGAAGAACCTAAGCTCTCATGCAGAGAAAAAACCAGAAAGATCAAAATGACCCACAACTTTCCCCAATTCCACCTTCCTAACTCCTAGGTGGTTTCCTCCACTAAGCATGAGGTTATTGAATGCATTGAATGTTATTTCACCCTCTTTCCTTACGCCACTGCCACTTCAAATTTGGTAAAGTAAAATTCAAAAATTCCCATTCATTTTAAATTTAGCAATGATGCCAGCTAGGCATCCCACCATCTTTTTATACCTCTACCAATCTTGGTGAATTTAGGATGTAAGAACTAAAATCAATTCACATTAATAACTTAGAAACCACCACCACCAACCTTCCATTTTCCATGTAACCCATAGGTCCCCTTTCATCTTAGTAATAGTTTAGGTTACATTAGCATTGGTTAGGTTTTTCCACCTTAGTTCTTAGGTCATTAGGATTTATCTTAGGTTAGTTCAAGACTCATGGCCATATAATATACCTCCTTAGGTAAGGTCATAACCTCTTAGATTAGAATTTTTATAAGGTAGGAAACCACTACCTATTTTTAGGCATCAACCATAATAGTTTAGTAGGTCCTAGGTAAGTATTATTACCCTAGGTCAAAAATCCAATAGGGAAAAATTTATAGTTTGGGTCAGATCCGAATAACAACAAGCATTCTAACCAAGGTTAAGGAATTTGCCTTATTATCCCATAACAGATCCTTAATCTCCTCATGCTGATCAGCATTACAAAACATTAATAAAGGAGGTCCAAACTTACAGTTGTAGCATGATGTCAAGTAAGGACACCTAAAGCTAGGTCCTTCACAATTTACAACAAAACACAACTTGGTTCCACAATATGTTTCATTCAACATGTCAATTAACAAGATGAAAATAAATAAGAACTAAATCATACCTTGGATCAATGGAATTGATTCAAGGTGTGTTGTTAACATATGGAAGATGTGAAAACAATGGTACAAATTTACAACTTATAATTCACAAAGCAGAATGGCTTCACTTCCAAGTAATATAATTACAACAAGCATGAATTCTGAATAGTAATAACTTATCCATTGCAAACATGATTTTCAACATCAAAAGAATACACCTTCCTAAGACAAATCACATGTCAACATTTGCAATGTCAAAGGTGGAAGTCATCATAGTAACATTCATGACCAAGACATTACATACCTTCCTCCTTAAAAGAATCATCGTCCCAATGATTAAATTAATAAAACCATTAAAGTTTTATGACAAAACTTAATTATTGTCCTTCCATTCATACATTCATAACATAACTAAATTTGAAAATTCAAGTTTTCAAAACAATATTTAAAACAAATATCAAATAGTTCAGTAACTGCTCAAGTTTGGCAGATTTAACATCAAAATATGAATAAAATTTTAATATTTTATCAAATTTTCAGAATCAATTATGATCAAACAAGTATGGAAAAGTAGATCTCATATCTTCAAAATTTTCCTAAGTTACACTTTCTTCATTAAACTGGTCCCATTGGACCTTACATTGACTTATTTCATGATTTCTTAAGTGCAACTAGCAAGTTTCCAACACTCGAATAGGCTTAACCATGATTATTCCTAGGTCTTGGACCTACAAGGAATTCCAATTAAACACATGTGATAAATCTAAAATGTATTTCATAAGAAAATAAATATGGAAAACATCATGCATTCATGATAAAGTAGGAGGTAAAGCTAAACGATAAGCTACTGTGGTTGATTACTTCAACAATTTTAAAGGGTCCCACATAACGAGGTGATAACTTGGGCAAAATTTTGCTTAAATTTATAGAACTCTTTTCGCCTTAACCGAAGAAATACCTTCTCACCAAGTTTAAATTTTTTATCCACTGCGTTAAGTCTGCATAAATATTTTTCCTATTGGTAGCTTCCTTCAAGCATTCATGAATCATTTTGACTTGTTGTTCCATTTCTATAAGGATTTCTGGCCCAATTATCTCTCTATCCTCAATGTTGTCCCAACTAACAGGGGTTTTGCATTTCCTTCCATATAATGCTTCGAAAGGTGCCATTTTTAGAGAGGCATGATACATGTTATTATAAGCAAAATATAATAATGGAAGGTACTCCTCCCATTTATACTGATGATCCTTGTAATACATTCATAACATATCCTTTAAAACTTGATTAACTCTTTCATCTGTCCATGTGTTTCCAAATGATACAAAGAACTGAAATTCAACTTAGTTCCCAAAGCTACATTAAGTGTTTGCCAAAATCTTGATGTCATTCTCTTATCTCTATCCGATATGATCAATTCAGGTACTTCATGTAACCTAAAAATATCATGCACAAATCTTCTTGCTAGCACAGTGAATCATCCTTTAGATTACCAATAATGAAATGTGCTACTTTTATTAGTTTATCAACAACTAGAATAACATCATATTTATTATTTAACATAGGAAATCCCTAAACAAAATCCATAGTTATCACTTTCCATTTGTACTACGGAATGTTGTGAGGGTACAAGAAGCGATTGGATGCATATGTTCTGCTTTAACGCATTGACATTCTAAACAATGTGTCACAATTTCCATCACATCATTTTTTCATCCCTTTCCATAAATATTGTTGTTTTATATCAGAAAGCATTTTTGTAATGCCAAGGTGTCCAGAAAAAGGTGAGTTGTGAAATTCAACTAATAATTTCTTTCTTAACTCATTTGCCAAAGGTATGTATACCCTGTTTTCAAACCACAAAATTCCTTCATTGTCAAAATGAAAACCTTTATATCTCACATCATTTGGATTTACAGCAAGTGTTGTCTTTACTTGCTAAAAATAAGAATCAGATTCCATGAAACTTTTCACCTCATCCTTAAACTGAGTTCTCAATGTTATAAGAGCATAAATGTGCTTCCTATGACTTAGAGCATCTTCTACTCTATTTTCTTTTCCTTTAATATAATTTATATCAAATCATACTATGATAGAACTTCTAACCATATTCACTATCTTACATTCTGTGTTTGGCTAAGTAAAAGTATACTTCAACCCAAGATGATTAGTTTTTAGTTCAAAAGGCTTACCGAGAAGGTAATGCCTCCATATTTGAAGTGCATGAATAATGGCAGCAAGATCTAGGTCATGTGGAGCATAATTCCATTCATGTAACTTGATTTTTCTACTTTCATAAGCTATGACATGATCATCTTGCAACAAAATACCTCCGAGACCCTCCCCAGATGCATCTTACAACAGTAAAGTCCCCATTTGGATTAGGTATAGTCAAAATAGGTGTTGTAGTTAACTAATCCTTTAGAATCTTAAAATCAGATTCACATTTGTCATTCCAAACAAATTTCTTGTCTTTCTTTTGTAATGAAGTTATTGGTGCAATAATCTTAGAAAAGTCTTTAACAAACTTTTTGTAGTAACCAACAAGACCCATGAAGCTTCTAACTTCATGCACGTTCTTGGGTGTGGGCCACTCAGTTATAGCTACAATCTTTGAAGGATCAACATCTACTATATTCTTTCTTATAACATGCCCCAAATAGTGCACTTCCATGTCATAGAAAGAACATTTAGACAACTTACCATACAACTTTCTCTTTCTCAAGATCTCTAAGACTATCTTCAAATGTTCATGATGTTCTTCAATTCTCTTAGATTATATGAGAATATCATCTAACAATACAAGCACAAACTTCTCCAAGTATTCTTGAAAAATGTTAGTCATCATATTCTTAAAAGCGGTAGGTGCATTTTTCAACCCAAAAGGTAAAACTGTGAATTCTTAATGCCCATACCTTGTTCTAAAAGTTGTTTTATGTATGTCTTCATCCTTTATTCTCAACTGATGATATTCGATTGAAGATATATTTTAGAATACACCAATTCTCCATGCATCTGATCAAATAGATCATTAATTCTAGGAAGTGGATATTGGTTCTTAATAGTTTCCTTATTCAACATTTTGTAATCAATACACAATCTAAGTGTGCCATCCTTCTTTTCAAAAAATTACTGGTGCTCCCCAAGGTGAGACACTCAGTCTTATCAATCCTTTTGACAAAATTTCATGTAACCGAGCCTTAAGCTCTACCAATTCAATGGTAGTCATTCTATAAGGTGCATTGGATATAGGCTCAATTCTGGTTTAATCTCAATCATGAAGTCAAACTCCTGTTTAGATGGAAGACGTGGTAACTCAAGGTGTCCAAGCTTACCGGATTCATGTTTAATACATCTGAGATAAGCCTCTCAATGTAGGTATTATGTATTGCATATACATGTGTTTTTCTCAGTATATGGTAGTCACAATCTACCTTGTCTGCATTGAAGGTTAGGTGGCACGCATCTGAAAATTGGTGAACTGATGCCTGGAAATATCGTGTTGTAAAGGAATATGATAATTTGAACCATGGGCTCCAAGCCCCATCCTTCAATGCAAACCGCACAATGCAAAAATGATGGTAAACTACAAACTATACTGCCTTACCCACCATTGAAGGTAACTCCTTGGGTATGCGCCACTCTTCTTTGAATGTTGTGCAAAGACCACTACTCTACCCTTTTCTTGACTAGTTTACTCATTGATCCTTCACACAAGTACTTGCCAAATATTTCTATAGGTTACTTGATCTCCATTGGGTATTCCTAGATTTTCTCCTTTGGCACATCGTGCATCCCAATTTCCATAAACACCAAAGACCATAAAACATCCCCAAAACTGATTTTCTCTCCCGTGCACGCTTCTTAAATGATAGTTTCTATGATATACCTAGATATGTTGTAAATCACTCCCGTGACATCTTCTCTGTAATGTGTAGCCACATTGTATTTACTTGTGACCATCTTTCTTGGTCATTCAAATTTTTCACTAAGTGTGCATTGCTTGTTTGATCAGGTAATTATTTAATTTATCAATTTCCATGCCACATGGACCCTTGGTATATCCCAACTCCTTCCTTATCTCTAGCATTGCAGTCATATTATTTAAATCACCATTTAGATCCACCCATGTGTCTTTCAACCCTATTACTATTGAGATCAACGCGGCAGTGATCCTTACCTTGCATCCTGCAAAGTAGAAGAAATCTTCATGTACTCTGTTCATCAACTAGTGATACAATGGTTCATATTTACCACATTAGGAAGATCATACAATTACTAAGCTCTAATATACTTCAAAAATTTCTCCCAAACATCGTACATACACTTTGGTATGTCTTATGTTGTGTGTTTATTCATCTTTGTGTTTAATAACACATCCAACTCCTTATTTTTCAGTTCTACGATGGTTTTAATCATTGATATTTCTCTTTCGGATGTGGGAATCCCATTCTTGACCTACAATCACACCCTATGGATACTGCATTTCTGAGAAATTACTCTCAAGAGTCATTTCAACCTCTACTTCGACCTTCTTCTTCCCTTTTATTCCTATTGCGGGTGATTTCTTTGGTGCCATCTATAACCTGCAATATTCTCACTTCAAATAATCACCTTTTATCTCCTATAATGTGAAAACCCAAACCCTAGCTCAATTTAGCATGCCCTACTTGAAATTACATGCCCTCACTCTTTTGTAGCACCTTTCTTTTCTCAAATCATTTGCAATTTGGGATGCAAGCTTCTGTACGCATAAATCTACTCATCACATCTCGATTCACTCTTCACACCTGAATACTCTTCTCGCAACTAGTTTGCACTTATCTCTTTCAAATTATCATGATTGCAATAGTAAGAATGAACTTACATCTCATCCTTATATAGATTTTCAAAAATTTAGTGCATTTATTACTTCTTCACCTACCAACAATCCTCTCATTAATTAGCCATTTTCATTCTTTCCTTGTTGTACATATTGGTGCCCAAGCTATAACCTTCTAGTGCACCTTCCTACCTTCTAGCCACGGACTTCTCTTCAAGTACACCTTTATGTGCTTGAGTACCTCGCTACTACACCTTCCCTTGGTATTTCCCATGGCCCCTGCTTACCTTACGTTATACTTATTTTTTCACTCATCTCCACCTATGGTCCTCATTTCTAGAAGTAATATTTTTTTCAATTCTCCAACTTGAATAGCACTCGTAGTAGTTTGTTCCTTTCATGTGGACTTATTTTCGATAGTCCTATACCTGGATATCAATAACATACCCCACACTAAGGGTATGTTCAGTCCTCTACACATATAAATTATTCAAATAGTAATTATCTTCTGGCGTGTAAATGCACTTATTACACAAAAACACCAACTAAATTGACAAAGCATAGCGATGAAGAAGGAAATACATTAAGGAAATGTAGAATTGAAAACCTAATCTAAATGGAAAAACTACCTTATTACAAACACCAAGAAGACTTATTTATAGTAGGGCTTCAACCTACTCCTGTTGAAGTATCCAGGTAACCGTATTCCATCAAGCGCCTCTAATTGAAAAGTGCTTGTTTCAAGTATGTGAGTGACAACATATAGCCCCAACCAATGTACCTTGAGTTTTCCTGGATGGCACAAAAATTTAAAATCATAAAGGAGCACCATCTATCTAATTTCAAACTTTTTATCCTTGATGTGCTGTCATGCCATGCTTTCTACCTAGCCTTTTCTTGTTTTTGACTCCAACGTGCTATGGATCGTCACTAATCTAGCTTGATTAAATTTTCAATCCATTCTTCTAATGTGTTCTCATTAGCTAGACCTCCACTACATGTAATATGTAAAGAAGGTAGCATGAATTCTATATGAAGAATTGCTTCGCACCAAACACTAACTGAAATGGTGTGGCTTTGTTCAACCTTTTATATGTTGTTTGATATGCCCAAAGTACTATAGATACTTTATCATCCCAATCCTTTCTTCCAACATCACAAATTTTTTTATCAATGTTTGGCTCAAAATTTTGTTGAAAGCCTCAACAGTCCCATTTTCCTGAGGATGATATGGTGTAGTCTTATGGTGTGTAATCATGAATTCATCCAATAAAATTTTTATTGTCTCATTAAGAAAATGTGTGCCCTATCACTGGTCAAACTTAAAGGACACCCATACCTTTTAATAATATTTTCCCATAGAAACCTAGATGTTGTAGCCATTGTGCAATCATTTATAGGTGCTACTTCTCCCCACCTTGTCAGATAGTCTATGCAAGTGATGATATAGCGTGATCCAGTTCTGCGAGTGGCTCGTAAAATAGGACCCACAAATTCTATAGCCCATTTCTCAAACTATGTTACACTATTAAAAGGTCTTAGAGGAATTTCATCTTGTTGACCTGGTTTCCCAAGACGTTGACGGTGATCACAAGCCTTGCAATATGCCTTACAATATTTATACAATGTTTCCCACCATAATCCAATGACTAAAATTTTGTGAGTAGTGGTGTCACCTACATAGTGGCCACCTATAATAATACCATGAGATTCCTCCATTATATATGTGTGCTCATGTTCCAGTAAACAATGCCATAATAGTTCATCCTAACCTAATTTATACATGTCACCACTAATCAACATATAGGGTGCCGCGCGTATAGCAAGTTGTTTCTTCTCCAAGGATTTCATTCCTTCTGGTGCCATACCTATTCATAGAAATACAACAATGTCCTCTAATTCTGATGGTGTGCATTGTAACCTATATAACTGTGCATTGGGCATGGTGTCTTCAATGGCCTATGCTTCTTCTCCTGATTGTATTCTGGATAAATGGTCTAGTCTAGAATTAATTTTCCCTAGTTTTACCACAACTTTGAAATCAAACTCTTGAAATAAGAGTACCCATTTGCATATGTGCCCCTGTAAAATGGGCTTGTTTACCAAATACTTCAAGGCCATATGATCTGTATAAAAGATAAATGGTGTAGCTAGTAGATACTATCTCGAATTTATGTAGCACATAAATCATTGAAAAATCTTCGCACTCTAGTATAGTTGTGTAATTCTATTCTGTAGGAGTCAACTTTCTACTAGAAAAATAAATAGGATGATCTATAATACCTTCTCTAGGTTGAGCCAATACTGTGCCAATGGTCATGCTAGAGGCATCCACATGTACATGAAATGGTTGGTCCCATGAAGGAAAATATAGAATAGGTGCGGTAGTAAGTTTCTCCTTTAATGTCTCGAATGCACGCTACTGTGGTTCTCCCCAGTAGAATGTACCTTTTCCTTTCAATAACTCCTCCAAAGGTGCAGCAACCTTGGCATATCCCTTTATGAATTTTCTATAATACCCCATGTGACCCAAGAATCCATGCACCTCACTCTGACTGGTAGGCTCTTTCAGGCCTATAATGACTGCAACCTTAGTTGGATCAACCAACAAACCTTCCTTGCAGATTATGTGTCCTAATAGTATTCCAAATGGTGTAGCAAATATGCACTTCTTGATGTTCAAATAGATATTTAATTGTCTACATCTTTCAAACATTAAGCATATATTGTCACAATGATCTTTAACTAATCCATACACCGTCCAATCATCTAAATAAACCTATAAGAAGTTGTGAATAAATTCCTTGAACACTTGAATAAATATGTGTGAAAATACACGGTGGCGTGTTTTTTGACTCAAAAGGCATCACAAGATAGGCAAATCTACCCCATTCAAAGTAGTAAAAGTATTCTTTTCCCGATCCTCCCAGCAATCCTAACCCGATGATACCCATAGAACCCATCTCGTAAATGAATAGATTTTGCATCCTATAACACCTTCTAGTATTTCCTCATTAAATAGCGTAGGAAAGGGATCACCACACATGCAGATTCAACTCCTTGTAGTCCACACAGATCCTAATCTAACCATCCTTCTTGATGTTGATCACCATTGGACTAACCCATTCGACTTGTCCAGGGCTTAATGATTCCATACTTCAACATTTTTCAATCTCTTCCTTGACCTTTTCACACAAGTTGGGGTTCATCATGTAGGATCTCTTTCTAACGGGCACACACCCTCTTTAAGATTTATCTTCATCTCCCTAATGATTCATGCATGCCTTTAATTTCATGGTACCATTCAGGAATAAGTCATGATAATCCTATAGTAACTCTATCATTTTTTGCCACTTTAGAGTCTTACCAATAGTCTCCAATTATGGCCTCCTTAGGATCACCATCCGATCCAATATTCACTTTCTTTGTGTCCTCATAGGTTCATGATAGGTGCACGTTGTCTTATATGTATTGTGTAACACCTCATGCCTACCTATTGAATGGTTTAGATCCATATTTTCTACTTCTTCATCATCCAATAAGTAGACCATTTTTCCATTTTCTTTCTCAAGGAAAACATGTTAAAGTAGTATGGCGTTGGCCTCTCTGTTTCTTCAACAAAATGTGCTCTTAAGTTTCCTTCATCCAATAACTCCTGAAGGAGTTCTTCAGCCTTGGAACTATCTCCCATAGTTAATTGCTTTATGAATTTTAACACTTCTTCCTTCGAGTCTTGGTAGAAAAGAATTCAAACATCTAAGTCATTCATGTGATTAAATCCTACCAATTTCTAGTCTCTCTATGGATTTTTGCATATACATACCAAGCACATACGCAGCCTTGTAAAGTGGAATAAAACTTGTGCACCCATAGTGAAGGTGGTAAATCTTCCTGTCCCTCTATCTAGAGTCTCTCACACTTCTGAACATGGTGCTGAACAAATTGATTACCATGATAAGTACATATTTGAGTAGGTTCATTTCTCCGAAGAGCCCATTGGTAAGATAAATCCTAATTTCATTCCATCCTACAAGATTATCCTTGTGGGCCACCCACCAACACATTGTTTTCCCACGAGGTTATATGCTAGTATATTCCTTCTCTCCAAGTGGGTCCATCCATTGTTCTTCCATGGCACGTAGGAGTATCATAGGATATCCTTCTCCGATGTAACAAAGTATTGATTTGTTACCTATTCTCTTGATATAACGGGGTTTGAAATCCTTAGAAAATATATGCTTTACTTCATGCCCCACCAACTCATAAGTGTTATGAGCCTAGTTATCACAAGCAACACTTGTAGTATCACTGATAGACTGTGCATCCTCCCACTGAATGATTCCCTCTTTAGATGGCTCAAGCACCTCTAGATCCCAAATGACACATACATAAATCCTATTTAGGTATTCTTCACTCAAGGGCTCAACATAGGTGCATATTTTCCATCTTTTAATGGGATAGTGACCCTTTCCTCCTTGTTTTCAAAACTGATATAACCCTTGTTAAACCAAATATCGGAATTATTTACATAGCACCAAGGATGCCCCAATAGAGTTGGGAAGCTATCGACTCGCCAACGCTAAAACCTCAAAATCTCTAGTGGAGTTTTCTTCTTGTATGGTAAGGGATGCATCTTTTAAAACTCGATCGAGTGTCCTTAGTCCAATTAGACATGAACATTACATTAGAGGATGGTTTCAATAGAGGTCTCCCCATTTGTACCCATGCATCTAAAGTAAGAACATTAACTTCCGTGCTTGTATCAATCAATATATTACTCAATATCCACCCATCCATAACAACATTCAAAGTGATTTCCTTGTCATAATCTAGGCTATGAGGGGGAATATTCGCATGTAGGATTTGTCATCCAGTCTCAAAACTTGTGTACAGATTGTTTCCCTTTAACCAATTCCCTAATAGTGGAATGATATTCTCCTGGCACAACATTTTTCACACTTCTCTCAAGTCATCCATATCAGTTTGGATCGTCTCTGATACTTTATTTTGCTCCATCTTTTGTGATTGTTCCTTTAAATACTATATCTCACCCTGAAGATTCCTAAGTACCTCCATGGTTTCCTTGTAAACCTCCTTCTGATGGGTGGGATTTAGGTACCGTGCATGTAGAAACTCCTCGGTGATGGTAGGATTCTACCGAAATTCTTCTCTAGCACATGTCGCCGCCTCAACACGCTTAGTGATCCTTACTTGCAACACCTTAGATTCTTCTTCCAACTTGGGCATCCACTGATTTTCCACAGTGTGATGTATCCTAACCATCCATGTACCTTTGTTTTCTTGTTTATGTTTCTTTCTAAGATGTTCATACAAGTCCAGAATTCCTCAAAACTATGATTCTTTTCATAGAAAGCACATGTAATATTCTCGAGGACATTTATACCTACATTTTTAGGAGATCTCGTATGTATAACATGTTCCATGAGGGAACTCACCTCTTCCACCACCACAGCCTCATCCTCTAAATCCACCATGGTATCCTCAACCTCTACCATGAATGCCTTTAAAATTCCCTTCATTCTGATCATAGCATGCCTGATTGTGATCCCAATCCTGATGCTCGTTCTTTCCTTTAGATTTATCTAAAACTCCTATCTATCGTACACCAATATATATAGCTTCCTAGATTTGACAAATTAGCCACCAGTCTTTCATGTCATGAGTTGTGGACCTAAAAATATTATAGTAACAAGAGACGTTCTTCCTTATCATGTGTTGTAGTAATGGAAAGTGATTAACATCATGGTTTAAATGGCATATCTCACAATCCAATAGCAATGAGTGCATTGATCTATGGGGAAAACTATCCTTTGTGTGACCTTCCACTTTAAAATCATCGCACCAAATCCCTGTGCACATCTCATGTGCTGAATTTGCCAATATTTTCTCCAACTACTTTGTCATAGTTGTCATCTGTGTTTCTAAAAATGGGCTCACCCCAGTGTTTATACTTCTAACTATCTCAGTTCTTAAGGATGCCTCAAGTGCTTTGTGCATATTATTGTATGTTTTATATGATAATGCCCTCCTAAAAGGGGTAATCATACCTCCAAAAATCATTTTGCATGCTAGCTTGCGTGAATATCATAAGATAACTTAGATAACATTGTTTTGAAATGGGAATCATACTCTTTGACACTCTCAAAAAGTAGTGCCTTGCTTAATATCTTTGAGTGCACTTATAATCTTCTTCTCAAACTCGAGGATGTGAAACTCTTTGAGGAAAGCATCTTTTAAAGTGTATATTCTATGAAAGTCCGATCAGGTTCAAATTTTTGTACCAGCTATGTACGTGCACTTTTAACGTAGTAGCAAAATTGGATTACTCTATTCTAAAAAGCCATGATTCCTTTTACGTGCCATAGTATTTCACACATGTGTACATGTTCAACAACATCTTCTATGCCCCTATAATCTAGGAGATGAAGATACATCTCCATGTAAATATTCTAGGGTTAGTGTGGACCTTGCCCACCTGATCCAGAACCTCATGTGTTTCCTCTACCTCCAAATTCACTAGATCCCTAGAACTAGAGCCACCTATGCCTTCCTATCCCAAACTTGTGGTCTGGGTTAGACCAGAGGATGTACATCCCAGTGTCCCAATAGTAGTACTAAATAGTACCTAATAGTCTGCAAAGCCTTAGTACTCCCAAAAGAGAGTCCAAAAATCTGTGCACCTTAATTACGTGTAAATGATACACCAAAAAAGGTACTCCCATATAACAATGAAGTTGTTTGCACTTCCATAATTTTGCTTCTTATAAGACTCAGTCCTACTCTCCCACTGCTTGAATTAGCTTGATGACTATTTTTTGTACTAGATGCTAGAAAACCAAGCATAAGGGCAAGGTTGCCAGGTGTATTCAGATGTGTGCCCATGGACCAGGTCATCTCTGTTGATGTGATTCTACATGAGGACAAGGAGGGTTCCATGTCATGCTTTCCTAAATGGGGGAGTTCTTGATGCTTAAGTTCCACGTCTTCTACGTGAACTTAAAATCCTTCCCGAATTATCTTTCTCTACAACACCATTTTCTCTACAACCTCCCATTGCTTCTCTACCTCCCTCTTGCATGCCTTATTATACTTAAGCTGCATTTCCTCTCTCTTCCTTTCTACCGCTAGGTCTTCCATATTTCACCAAACTTGTTCCTACCCCTACGCATGATGGGGTTTAGTTTGTCATTAGTTTTTTCTCCAAGTTCAAGGTTACCATTAAAATCTTGATCACCATTTGAATGCATTACAGGTAATTTTCCCTTGGATATCGTAAAAACTAGAATTCAGCTACCTCTAGGCATGAATAAGTGGAAATTGAGTACTCCAAGATATAATTGTTCAAAACACCATGGAACCACATATCCACAACGTGATTCCAAATCAGATCAGCATCATAAAGGGCCTAAAATTCTTCCTGCATCCAAACAAGTGTGTGATACCTCCAATTTTGTTTAGATGCATAAGCAATCAACCACTCGTACAATTCTACTGGAAAGATAGTGAAGAAGATCTCATATAAACTATCATACATATTCTGTTCCACCCATACACATGCGTTAAAATTAGATCCGGTGCTGAAACTCCATGCATATTCTTCTTCTAGGTCATGTATCCACTCATCAACACTTGCTAGGGTCAATCGATACGTCTTCATCACGAATCATCCTAAAAAAAACTGAAAAAGAGGTCCCAGAAATAGAACCAATGATGTAGCCTAGAATTTACCAATAAAAGCACAGGTGTGTTGGCACATCACTCGGCCTAGACCGAGTGCTCTCCTAAAGCATGCAAAGGTCCCAAGCCCCTCTTTAGGGTTGTTATTGCGCAGGATGTTAGTATGATGAAGACGTAATGTATTCGGATCCATAACTAATATATCATTCTACAATGCATATTCAGATCTAATATTAAATTATCATGATTCAAACAATAATTATAGCAAAACCATTCATGCAGTAATAAACAATAACCATGATTAACACCTTGATTCAACAAATAATCCCCATTATATAAAATGCATTAATACACAGAAGCTTCTTACAATAATGGCATCATATTCTCATGCGCGTATAGATCTGATAGTATAATCTCATAGTAGTCTAGTCCTTACATACTATCTTTGTATATCTCTATGCTACACAATTCACTACATATTTATAAGGGTGGGGAATTTCCCTTCACCACTTATCTAATCCCAAAATAGGTCACATGCTATTATTATCCACACATTATTACAATAATAGCCACACATACAAGTGCGCTAACAATAGAATTCTTCTAGTTAATTGTCAGTAGTAAATCTATTCTCATTATGTATCCATGAAAAGTGCTTCGTAGCCAATCCTCCAAAAATAGCCAATGCGTTTCGTGCAAGTCTCTAACTAGTTTGTGTGTTCGGAACGCTATCTCCAAAATAGCTCATCATCATGAAAATGGCTAAGTCCTAAATATGTCTCTGTCCTCAATGCATGATCCCTTTCCGATCCTCCCATTCTTTTGAATGCACTCGATCTTCCGCGTGAACCTCCTATATGTACTTCACTAAGTTTCATAATTTTTGACCACCAACAAAATGAGGAGATAAATGCATGTGACGATGCTCTAAGATCGATGGAGTATGAGAGTAATGATGTGTCCGTGAAGTAGAATTATGTTGTGAAGAAGGTGGTGAACACCTATGTGAAGGGGTTTCCTAAGTAGGGGACTTATGTTGATGAGATGGACTAGTGGACCTATGAGAATTTGTGTTCACGTTAAATTTTATAAGCTAATTTAAAGAAACTAACACCTAGTAGTTTCAAGAAAAGTTAAATCTACCATTAACATTATGATAAGATCTTAAAGGAAACTAAGTATTTTGCATAAACATGAATTAAATCACCTAATGTTAACCATTCCTACTCTATTAATATATGATTACTTCTAAACATGAGCCTCTTTAGATCATGAGTAATCAATTTTATGTGTTTGATATCCAAAGAGAGGGAAGGATCTCACTAAGAAATGGTTACAAGGCTATGCTTGGATCTTCCTTTCTACTCAACAATTGTAGAATTGATGTAAAGATGAAGTAGTTATTCTAAAGAATGGAGAAGGCTCTTATCATAAGCTCATAAAAATCAATAATCAAAGAAATAGTATAAGTGTGAAATTATGTAGGAGGGTCCTTTATATAGCTTTCCAATTTGGAAGAAGATTGAATCCCAATAAGTGTGGGATAAAGGATAAAGTAGATTTAGACTTGTTAAGCATGATTAGAGGAATTAACAAGTGATTAACAACTCATGGAATTGGAGATGGTTTAATTAATAACTAGGATTAATTAATAGGCTAGAATAAGATTTTTATGCTATTTGAAAGTGATTTAGGAGGAATTTGATATGATTTGAAGCATTTGAAAGAGATATTTAGCCATTAAAAGGGTTTATTGATTCAATACATTGTTAAAAAGGCTTAATTAACCATAATAGTTAATTGATCAATTCGAAGAGGATTATAACTAACGAAGTGTTGTTAATTGGCAGCCAGAATGTGATAAAGGCTATTTAATTAATGAAGTGTCGTTAGTTGACCAAAAAAGAGGGAAACATTAGTTAATTAGTGAGAAATCACTAATTATAAAATAAATGATAGGAAATAGGATATTTAGTACAATTTTAGCAATAAAACTCGTAAGCGTATTTTAGGTGTCTACATTTGCCCCTCTTTGGGGTGGCATAAGTGACGCCACTTTAAAGATAGTAGACAAGTATAAGCAAACAAATTTTTAAGATAAATTAGTAGAATGAAGGATTACCCCTCGATTTTTTATGAGGTCATAGAAGAGGTTGATTGACGATAAAAAGATGAAGGAAACAAATACAAGAAACAAGGTGGGGGAGGATAAAAATGATCCCTATTTCCCCATGTGTTTTGGAAGAAAAATTATAGTGATAAGACATGATAATGAAGAATATGGAAATAGCTTGTGCATCCAGCTCATTTAATAAAAAACTTTGTTTCATCACTTTTCTCATATGATCTACATCATCGACTCTTATTAAAATATACGCATATAACAAAAGTGTAAAATAACATGAAAAACTATAATACTAACATTTTTTCATTATTAAAACACTAAATCAATGCAACATACATAACATAATGTAATACGAGAAAGTAAACAAGCTAACCTAACAGGGAAATAAGTAAAAACACACATACTTAAACAAACAACATTCAAGGCGGTTGTCTTAATGTTTTTTTATCAAGCTTCAGATTCCCAAATGTTTGAGTTAATGAAAAGGGTTAAAAATGGCACCCCAAGAAAAGATACATGTGAGGTGAATAAACAGAGGATGTAGGGATCCTATAAAAAATTAATCATGCAATATGAAATAGTACTAAACAACTCATTTGTGCAAGGGAGTACAGACATAGTAAGAAAACTAGCTTTTTTAATAGAGATAGATCTAGATGATCCGCGAGTCGTTTATGAGGACAAATGAGAACTAAAGAGATATGTTTTGTAAGACAAATTTCTATGTTTAAGGATGAAGCATTCGATACAAGCTTCATTTGTATGCATGTTTTTTTACCAATTTTTTAAATTTTACAATGGTTTGGATTTTTTTATTTTTACAATTTTTTGAAATTTTACAATGTTTTGGATTTTTTTATTTTTACCAAGTTTTTGGATTTTTATGTTTT
This sequence comes from Taxus wallichiana var. yunnanensis, assembly GCA_018340775.1. Lineage (NCBI taxonomy): Eukaryota > Viridiplantae > Streptophyta > Pinopsida > Cupressales > Taxaceae > Taxus > Taxus wallichiana. The sequence goes on from CM031233.1 coordinate 398,380,442, forward strand.
ACTAAATATAAATGGATTTTTAAATTTGTAGGAAGAAACTCATCTAGAAGAATTAAAATGTAGGTGGACATCACCAAAAAACACTGGGGAAGAAAAATATGCCCTGTACAAGACAAGGGCATTGGGAGGAAAAAATATGCCCCAACAGAGCAAAAATGGTCAAAAATTATTTTTTTAAAAAAATAACCATCACGACCAATTATAGAAGAATATCAAAGAATCACGATGGGCATCTAGCCCCTGGGATGAGAAAAATGACAAACTAGGGGAAAATGACTAAAAATAGTGAGGTAGGAGAGGTAAAACCCATCACGATGAGTATTGTTACCCTACCTGTTGAATTTTACAAAGGAATTTTCTCTAACATTTGAGAAATATGAAAAAAATTGTGAGGTGTAGACATAGTGAAAACCGAGTTTGAGAGTACATGAGGCCTCCCGTGGATGGTGCAAGATGTAAACCAAACAAATTTAATTTCAAGTGCATTTATGGCAAGGGGAAAATGTGGATTGACATGAGTGTTAACCATTTAACCTACCTGTAAGAACAATATATGTCATACCAATGTTTTCTAAAGAAATCCTCACACAGTGAATATTTTTCTTAAGTTGAGAATTCAAAAAAATTAAATTTTCAGACTTTATATTTTTTTCTCTTTCAGAGTTGCTAAGATCAATTTCGGAATTTCATTTGAAAATTTATGAATTTTGAATTTTTGGACTTTTGGGTTTTCAGGTTTTGGGACTTTTGGCTCTTTTTTTTAAATCCCTCTCATACTTTTGAATTCTGAATGTCCGAAAACCCGAAATTCAGGTTTTCGGGTTTTGGGTTTTCAGAGTTCTCTGAGTCATTTTTAGGATTTTCACTTGAAGTTCTCCAAAGTCTGAATTTCCAAAAGTCTTAATTTTCGGACTTTCGGGTTTTCGAGTTTTGGACTTTTCAATTGCCAATTCATCTTTTTACTTCCCATTTTCCGAAGTCCTAAATCCCAAATTTTCAAGATTTCGGCTTTCGGTTTTAGAGCTTCAGAGATTCTATGCGTAATTAATGTTGGGAACCTATTTTAGCTTCCAAATCTTAAGGGCACATAGGCACGCAAGGATGGGGGAAGTGTGCAAGTGAAGGCATGCAAGGTAGAGTTCAAAAGGCTTCTTAAAGAGCCCAGGATGATGTGCACCATGCGAAGAACAATTCAGACTTAGCCATTTTTGGCCTTTGGGATAGAACACATGAAGAACGTGTTCCATTTGGATAAGGTTCCATCCTGGTGACAGGGTGTCTTGGAGGGAATATACCTTGTGATAGAAAGATCCAAAAAGTTAATCATGACATGGAGAGGCATGTGCCCAGGGTGACCCACACCTTGACACTTGGGGCCAAATATGAGGCTGTAGAGGAGTTTGTTAGAGCTTAGAGGCCTATTTATACATGTGCCCTTGGCAAAGAAGAAGAGAAAAAAGTGAGGTAGCGGAGCTCTGCAGAATTATTGTGAGAACTATGGGATGAAAATGGGTATAGAATTCAAGTAAGTTTGTAATGGGGAAATGGGGAATGAAATTTTTGTCTTGTGAGAATACATGTATGGATCCACATATGGTGCATGACTATGGTCTACCTTCTATAATATTTTATAAGTAACACTATGAATGAATGTGATAAGGTTACCATGACAAATGTATTAAGACTATTTCTCTATATTACTTGCATATTTTGAATTAGGAAGGTAGATGGATGACAAAATAGAGTTCCATTGGAAATCCACGTACAAAAGAGAAAAAGTGCAAAAACACGAGGTAGGTGAAAGTAAGAATCATGAGGATGGAGGAGGTTCCTTTGGCATTGGTAACACGCACGCAAAAGTCTTCTGTCAAGATGGATTGTCTATGCGCCAAAAGGTTGCAAAAGTTTCCAAACAAGGATTGGGCACGGGTGAAAAAAATCCCGCAAGGATTGGGCGTGGGTGAAAAATGTTTTGCTTGCAAGGATTGGGTGCATGTGAGAAATGTTTACGTAAGGATTGGGTGCACAGGAAAAGCATTGAATTTGGGTTTGTTTGAAAATGCCGCATTAAATATTATCATACAGTGGTAGGTAGCCTATCCTTTAATGTGTAAAAGTGGGAAAAGCTATAAATACAAGGATGGGAAGTTCATTATTTTACTTTGTGAAAACAAGGAGAACAATTTTCTTTCAAGAGCTAGGGTTTGAGAGCTAACTCATGCGAAGGAGAATCTCATAAATTCATGTGTAATCAGTCTAGTTGATCTAAAAACTAGAGCGAAGTGATTCACGGGTGTGAGGAACGTTGGGAAAGAGCACCGTGATCAAAGGAGGAAAGTCAGAAATTAGGGTTTGTACCCTAGGGCACGGGGTGCGTGAAGAAAAATCTCAGACAATGAAATTAAAGGGTAAAATGATGGCCATGAAACTAGTTGATAAGCCTATAGTACAATCCAAAAAGGGAAAGGGGAAGGGAAAAGGAAAGAAGAAAGAAGATGAAATCCCCTTGGATACCAATGAGGAATGGTACTCAGAGATGCAATACCCAGATGGGGTTTTGCTAGGGAAAGAGTGGGAGTCCCACATCAGACAGATGACCATAATTGATTATAATCACTGGTCAAGTATAATTGCAAAGGAAATGGCATTGGAGCTGGTGCACCCACAAACAAATGAACACCTGACGGGATGCTAATTTACAGTGATGTAGTCAAGGTGAAAATGGAGAAGGTAGGGATTCTCCAACTTTACGAGTTGCCCTACTTTGGGAAGCCCGAGCACCTATACCAATGGTTAATGACGCACGTGCATGAATATTTATTCTACTTTTAGGGTGCAAAATGTGCATAACCCCATAGTTAATCTCACACTTTACAAGCCTGAGCTATAAAGGGGACACAATCCTAGATGACCTCTAGGATGAGGAGGTAATTAAGGAAACCATCACATCCTAGGATTATAAGAAGGGATCAAGGTACTATGATGTCATGGATATCAGTGATCCAGTGATGAAAATGGCCACACACCTCGTTTCTAAGCTAAATGGACAAGAGAGGTGGACCCAAGTGAGCAAGCCCTAGTTGAATGTCTACGTAGAAAGGTCACGAGAAGGCACCATGTACAATATCTCCCATTACATAGTAGATGAGATTATAAGTAGCGCAGAGGATGAAGGAAAGATATTGTTTGGGAACATTCTATTAACCATTGTGTTCTTAGAAATTGGGGTGTCAGATGCATCTAATAAGTTCGTATGGGAGTACCCTAATGAAGACCCTTTTCCCACGGATAGGTTCTAGAAGTATACTTGTGAGTCAATGATGGGGGTACACAAGGTGTGCTTGGATAAATGGTATACGCGCCTTAGGAATGCATTCGGGGTAGAATGGTGAATCCCTGACCAACTCCCCACGATGACTAAAGGAGAAGAAGAGTTCGCAGAGTGTACCAAAGACTTACGCATTCGTAGATTTATCTTGGTGGACAGAAGTTGGAGTCCCTGGTGTAAACTCCCCTTCTCATTTACTGCTTGATTCTTCTAAGCAGAGGTAAACAGATATAAGGAGTCAAAGAAGTTAAAACTCGACCTATCCACCCTCAACAATGAACACAGAGAGATGAGATAGAAGTTTTTCTACCCAAGGAAATGCATGTTCATTGAAAGATATGTGTCACGCAGGGACGTGCACATCGTAAGGTGCTTGACATTACTAATTACCGAGCGTTGCTACAAGAATCTACCTGCACATAAGGCCAAAGTTCGAGAAGGGTGCATACGTAGAAAATGAAATATCCATACCAAAAACCCCATGGGAAGGAATAATCCAATGTCAAAGCAAAAGGAGAAAGAAGAAGAAGAAGAGGAAGAACAAGGGGTGATGGGAAGGCATGATGTAGGTACCGCGGGACCAGTACCTATGTCTAGAAGAAGAGAAGAATAGTGGTCAAGGAAAAGACCCCGGAGCCTGCGAAGCCACCATCCCCTAAAGAACCTTCAGATGAAGAAAAGACAACATCCCCCACTCCATAATTTTCTGCCAGAGAAGAAGAACAAGGAACAAAGGAACAAGGGTCTAAAGATATAAACGACCTGAACACCTATGTAGGCAAAAGGGATGACGATGAAGGGGAAGAGCTGGAGGTGGACCAAGAGCCAATTGATATCCATGACTCGGAAGGAGAGGAGGATGAGAATGCAAATGATGCCTTCATCTTTGTAAGAAGGAAAGGCACCGAAGGGAGGAAGGAATGCACGGAAAAGAGGGGAGTGAAGTGGCTAGTACCAAGGAGCCACATATGCCCAAGCTCACTCGGGGAGGAGATGAATGAAAAGGCAACAAGGTAGGAAAAGAAGATAATTGATGCCTTGGTCAATAAATATTTGGGGTGCAACACGAGCTCGTACTCGGTGATTTCAAGAAGGAGAAAAGGGAGAAATGGAAGTAGCATGAAAGGCCCAACTCTCTTGGTAATCTGTTCCCAAGGGCGTGCACACGGGAAGTAAACACACGGAAGGGGGAAGAAAAATGATGGGTTACATTGATGACCCCAACAAAGTTTTATGTGTGAGTTTCCAAAGTACCGTGCCCACCAAGGAGCTCACCACCATGGATTCCTTTGACCCTGAGGGAGGATACCCATAAACAAGGAAGATGCTATCTTGGGCATTTTACTCCCACCTCAATGAGCCTGAATTCGAGATTAACCAAGGAGTGGTATTGAAGCTATCTAAAGGAAAGGGGTACAACCCCATTGTAAACATGTAGCAATGATCATAAGAGCAAGTGTGTAACACGTTGAACAAAGTCTCAGTGGAAATCAAGGCTAGGCTCTTCGGTAGAAATGATAGGGTTAGAGTCTTGGAGGACCTGTTGGAGAAGAGGAAGGAAGAAGTGGTGAAGCTAACCAAGGATCTCAGCCCCAAGAAATTAATCAGCACTCAACTGCAGAGATATCTTTAGGAGGAAAATGCCAAGGTGTGTGAAGTTTCCAAGAAGGTGAATCTGATCTCCCAATCGATTATCATGAAGCACCCAGACCTTAACCCTCCTTCGTAAAAGTATAGATCCTCCCTGGAGTTCCTAGAGGACTTGACTTGGGTCCTCACCATGGAGAGGCAGCCCTTGGCATTAGAGTCGGGAGAAGAGGTATCGGCATGCTTGGAGAAAGAAGATAAGTTGAAGGTCATTGCACTCATGGCTAAATAAACCAAGATGCTCACCGACGTGAGAATAGCCACACAAACTATGGGGGTTACTTACGACCCTTTGCGTAGATCAAGAAAAAGTGACAAGCATACTACTTGCCAGCGATGAAGCTGAGTTGAAGGAATTCAGAGAAAGAATAAGGGCAATAGAGCCGAGTGGGAAAGGATCATAGCCAAGGTAGAGAAGAAATGCGAAGCCATTGAGAACCCGGTGATTCTCAATCAAAACCAACTAAAAAAGAGCTCTACAAGGTCATCACAAGGAATATGGATTCCCTAGAAGATCACGCTAAAGAAATGGAGATTGTGGTGGAAACCATTACCACACAAGGGGAGGGGCTAACTTATGATGAGGTGAGCACCCTAGTTGGCAAAATTTTCACTAAAGCACAGAAGGAAGTCAACACTTGGAGTACACTGGAGGCCAACCTCCAGCAAAACTTTCCCCTCCTCCTTCTTTAGGAAATTTTCCCCCTATTCTTTCTCTTCCCCTTTCTTTATTCTTTCCCCATTATTTTCCAAGGCAAGGCCTTGCATTATTTTATACTGCATTCTTTGAGAAGGTTCTCGAGGGTGGAGAATAGGTGAAGTGTGGGGTAATGTTGGGCCCCTATTTTAGCTTCCAAATCTTAAGGGTGCATAGGCATGCATGGCGGGGAAGCGCAGAAGTGTAGGCGCACAAGGTAGAGTTCAAAAGGCTTCTTGAAGAACCTAGGATGTGCATGCCGCATGAAGAACAATTTGGGACTTAGCCATTTTTGGCCTTTGGGACAGAACACATGAAGAACATGTTCCATTTGGATAAGGTTCCAGCCTGGCGACAGGGTGTTCTAGAGGGAATATACCTTATAATAGAAAGATCCAAAAAGTTAATCATGACATGGAGAGGCATGCACCGAGGGTGACCCACACCTTGAGACTTGGGGCCAGATTTGAGGCTGTAGAGGAGTTTGTTAGAGCTCAGATGCCTATTTAGATGCATGCCCTTGGTAAAGAAGAAGAGAAAAAAGTGAGGTAGTGGAGCTCTGCAGAATTACTGTGAGAACTATGGGATGAAAATGGGTACAAAATTCAAGTAAGGTTGTAATGGGGAAATGGGGAATAAAATTTTTGTCTTGTGAGAATACATGTATGGATCCACATATGGTGCATGACTAGGTTACCATGAAAAATGTATTAAGACTATTTCTCTGTATTACCTGCATATTTCTATTGTACTTTTGTTCTTATATAATCATGAATCTTACTTGAATGGTTAAGTATAGTAGTAGATTTACAACTCTTAGTTCTATTATTTCTATTGCGTGTTTTGGTTCTATTATGACTGAAAGGGTGTAGAATCCATCCTAAGCTCTATAGCCCTTCATGTCTATTAAATCACTATGTCAGAATCATGAGCTATGCCTTCCACTAGACTCACATAAAAGAGAGACTCGGCTCCCTCTCGCGTGCCTTGGGTGAGCACCCAACACTCATTTGGATGATAGTTCGGCGCGCATGAGGTTCCCTTGCTCTTAGTGGGTGCAAAATACACTACAAGAAACAGAACCAAGATGTAGTCACTTTTGCACCCACTAAGAACAAGGGAACCTCATGTGCACCAACCTATCACCCAACGAGCATTGGGAACTCACCTGAGGCGCACGAGAGGGAGTCGAGTCTCTCTTTTATGTGAGTCTAATGGAAGGCATAGCTCATGATTCTGACTTAGTGATTTAACAGACATGAAGGTCTATAGAGCTCAGGACGGATTCTAAATTTCTACGACATCCTGGAAAGTTGAAGGTGCATTGGTTTGGTCCTTATGTAATTTCATACATCCTTGGTTTTGGCGTGTGCTAACTATAAGCGCTGGATGGAACAAAATTACCTAGACACTTCAATGGGAGTACGTTGAAGCCCTACTATAAATAATGCTTCTTAGTGTTTGTAAATAAGGTAGTTTTACCAATTAGTTTAGAGTTTCCTTTTATGCTTTTCCTTTCTTGTTTTTCCCTTTCACATTGTTGTCTTGTTTTGTGCCTTGGGTGCCGGAAACCTTATTACTTTTTAAACTTATGATTGCGCAGAGGACCACACATCAATTTAGTGTGGGGTGAGGTGATTAAGAGAGGCATGAAATTATTCTGTAGGAAGATTGAGTTGGTAGACCATTCGAACTGGCCCTGTTGAAAAGATGCATTAGGAAGGTAGATGGATGACAAAATAGAGTTCCATTGGAAATCCGTACAAAGGAGAAAAAGCACAAAAACACGAGGTAGGTGAAAGCAAGAATCATGAGGATGGAGGAGGTGCCTTTGGTGCTGGTAACATGTGTGTAAAAGTCTTCTATCAAGATGGATTGTCTATGCGCTAGAAGGTTGGAAAAGTTTCCACGCAAGGATTGGGCATGGGTGAAAAATGTTTTTGCAAGGATTGGGTGCGGGTGAAAAATGTTTCACGTAAGGATTGGGTGCATGAGGAAAAGTGTTGAAGTTAGGTTTGTTTGAAAACACCGCATTAAATATTTTCGTATGGTGGTAGGTAGCCTAGCCTTTAATGCGTAAAAGTGGGAAAAGCTATAAATACAAGGATGGGAAGTTCATTATTTTACTTTGCGAAAATAAGGAGAACAATTTTCTTTCAAGAGCTAGGGTTCAAGAGCTAACTCGTGTGAAGGAGAATCTCATAAACTCACACACAATCAGTCTAGTTGATCTACAAACTAGAGAAGAAGTGATTCACAAGTGTGAGGAACATTGAGAAAGAGTGCCATGATCAAAGGAGGAAAGTCAGAAATTAGGATTTGTACCCTAGGGCACGGGGCGCATGAAGAATACTCATAGAAAACTTGAAGGCAACCAGGGAATGAAAGCAAAGGGTAAAATGATGGCCACGAAACTAGTTGATAAGCCTACAATACAATCCAAAGGGAAAGGGGAAGGGAAAAGGAAAGAAGAAAGAAGATGAAATCCCCTTGGATACCAATGAGGAATGGTACTCAGATATGCAATACCGAATGGGGTTTTTCTAGGGCAAGAGTGGGAGTCCCACATCAGACAGATGACCGTAATTGATTACAATCACTAGTCAAGTATAATTGTGAAGGAAATGGCATTGGAGCTGGTGCACCCCACAAAAAAACAAACACCTGACAAGATGTCGATTTATAGTGATGTAGTCAAGGTGAAAATGGAGAAGGAAAGGCTTCTCCAGTTTATGATTTTCCCTATTTCAGGAAGCCTGAGTACTGTACCAATGGTTAATGACACGCATGCATGAATATTTCTTCTACTTTGTAGGGCATAAAATGCGCATAACCCCATAGTTAATCTCACACTTTACAGGCCTAAGCTGTAAAGGGGATGTGATCCTAGATGACCTCCAGGATGAGGAGGTAATTAAGGAAACCATCACATCCTAGGATTAGAAGATGGGATCGAGGTACTACGATGTCACAGATATCAGTGATCTAGTGATGAAAATGGCCATGCACCTTGTTTCCAAGCTAAATGGACAAGAGAGGTGGACCCAGGTGAGAAAGCCCTAGTTGAATGTTTTCAGAAAGGTCGTGGAAGGCACCATGTACAATATCTCCCAGTACATAGCAGATGAAATTATAAGCAATGCAGAGGACAGATGAAATATATTGTTTGGGAAAATTCTATTAACCATTGTGTTCTCGAAATGGGGTGTCGGATACATCCGATAAGTTTATATGGGAGTACCCCAATGAAGACCCTTCACCTACACACACGGAGTTCAAGAAGTATACTTATGATTCAATGACAGGGGTGCACAAGGCGTGCTTGGATAAATGGTGTACGCGCCTTAGGAAAAAATTCATGGTAGAATGGTGGATCCAAGAGCAACTCCCTACGATGACTCGAAGGAGAATCGAGTTCACGGTATACCAACACTTCGTATTGGCTGATTTATCTTGTGGATGGCGGTTGGAGTCCCAGTGCAAACTCCCCTTCTCATTTACTACCCAATTCTTCCAAGCAGGGTTAAATAGATATAAGGAGTCAAACAAGTTAAAACTTGACTTGTCCACCCTCGACAGTGAACACAAAGAGATGAGAAAGAAGCTGGTCTACCTAGGGAAGTGTGCATATGTTGAAAGATACGTGTCGCAGGACATGCACATTGTAAGGCCGTTGACATTACCGATTGATGAGAGTGCTACTGCTAGAATCTACCTACACATAAGGCCAAAGTTCAAGAAGGGTGCATACATAGAAAATGAAATATCCATCCTGGATGACCCCATGGGAAGGAAGAAGCCAGCGCAAAGGGAAAGGAGAAAGAAGAAGAAGAGGAAGAACAAGGGGTGGTGGGAAGGCAGGATGTAGGTACCGTGGGGCCGAGTACCTATTTCTAGAAGAAGAGAAGAATAGTGGTCAAGGAAAATACCCGGATCTGTGAAGCCACCATCCCTTGAAGAACCTTCAGATGAAGAAAAGACAACATCCCCCACTCCATAATTTTCTACCAAGAGAAGAAGAACAAGGAACAGAGGAACAAGGGTCTAAAGATATAAATGACCTGAATGCCTATGTAGGTGAAAGGGATGATGATGAAGGGGAAGATTTGGAGGTGGACCAAGAGCTAATTGATATCAATGACTCAGAAGGAGAGGAGGCTGAGAATGCAAATGAGGCCTTCATATTTATAAGAAGGAAAGGTGCTCAAAGGGAGGAAGGTGTGCGTGGTAAAGAGGGGAGTGAAGGGGCTAGTACTAAGGAGCCAGATATGCCCAAGCTCACTCGGGAGGTAGAGAAGATAATTGATGCCTTGGTCAATGAAGAGTTTGGGTGCAGCATAAAGCTCGTGCTCGGTGATTTTAAGGAGTAGAGGGAGAAGAGTGGAAGTAGCATGAAAGGACCAACTCTCTCGATGTAATTGTTCCCAAGGGCATGCGCATGGGAAGTAATCACACGAAGGGGAAGAATAATGATGGGTTACATTGATGACCCCAACAAATTTTTACATGTGCATTTCCAAAGTACCATGTCAACCAAGGAGCTCACTGCCATGGAGTACTTTGACCCTGAGGGAGGATACCCTTGAATGAGGAAGATGCTATCTTGGGTGTTAAACTCCCACCTCGATGAGCCTAAATTCGAGATTAACCAAGGAGTGGTATTAAAGTTGTCTACGAAGGAAAGGGGAAAACCCCATTGTAAACACACAGTAACTATCAGACGAGCAAGTGTCCAACGAGCTGAATAAAGTCTCAGTGGAAATCAAGGCTAGTCTCTTCGGTAGAAATGACATGGTTAGAGTCTTGGAGGACCTGTTGGAGAAGAGGAAGGAAGAAGTGGTGAAGCTAAAGAAGGATCTCAGCCTCAAGAAATTAATCAGCTCGATTGCAGAGGGAGCTTCATGAGGAAAAGGATAGGGTGCGCAAATTTTCTAAAAAGGTGGATCTCATCTCCCAATCGATTATCACAAAGCACCCAGACCTTAACCCTCCTGTGTAAAATTATAGATCCTCCCTGGAGTTCCTAGAGGACTTGACTTGGATCCTCACCATGGAGAGGTAGCCCTTGGCATTAGAGTTAGTAGAAGAGGTAGTAGCGTGCTTGGAGAAAGAAGACAAGTTGAAGGTCATCACGCTCATGGCTGAATACAACAAGGTGCTCACCGACGTAAGAAATAGCTACACAAACCGTGGGGTCACTTACGACCACTGTGCAGATCAAGACAAAGTGACAAGCATACTACTTTCAGCGATGAAGTTGAGTTGAAGGAATTTAGAGAAAAGAATAAGGGTAATAGAGCTAAGTGGGAAAGGATCATAGCCGAGGAAGAGAAGAAATCCAAAGCCATTGAGAACCGGTGAGTCTCAATAAGAACCCAGCTAAAAGAGCTCTACAAGGTCATCACAAGGAAGATAGATGCCCTGGAAGATCATGCTAAAGAAATGGATACTATGGTGGAAACCATTACCACACAAGGGGAGGGGCTAACTTACGACAAGGTGAGCACCCTGGTTGGTGAAATTTGCACTAAAGTGTAGAAGGAAGTCAACGCTTAGAGTACACTAGAGGCCGACCTCCAGCAATACTTTCCCCTCCTCCTTCTTTAGGAAATTTTCCCTGTATTCTTTCTCTTCCCCTTTCTTTATTCTTTCCCCCCATTCTTTTCCAAGGCAAGGCCTTGCATTATTTTGTACTGCATTCTTTGAGAAGGTTCCCGAGGGTAGAGAACAAGTGAAGTGTGGGGTAATGTTGGGCCCCTATTTTAGCTTCCAAATCTTAAGGGCGCGTAGACACGCATGGCCGAGGGAAGCGTGCAAGTGAAGGCGCGTAAGGCAGAGTTCAAAATTCTTCTTTAAGAACCTAGGATGCACACGCCATGCGAAGAACAATTCAGGACTAAGCCATTTTTGGCCTTTAGGATAGAACACATGAAGAACGTGTTCCATTTTGATAAGGTTCCAGCCTAGTGACAAGATATCCTGGAGGGAATATACCTTGCAATAGAAATATCTAAAATGTTAATCATGACATGGAGAGGCATGTGCCTAGCTTAGAGGCCTTTATATACGTGTGCTCTTGGCAAAGAAGAGGAGAAGAAAGTGAGGTAGCAGAGCTTTGCAGAATTCTTTGTGAGAACTATGGGATGAAAATGGGTACAGAATTCAAGTAAGGTTGTAATGGGGAAATGGGGAATAATTTTTGTCTTGTGAGAATACATGTATGGATCCACACATGGTGCATGACTACGGTGCTTTCTGTAATCTTTTATAAGTAACACTATGAATGAATGTGATAAGGTTACCATGACAAATGTATTAAGACTATTTCTCTGTATTACCTGCATATTTCTATTGTACTTTTGTTCTTATATAATCATGAATCTTACTTGAATGGTTAAGTATAGTAGTAGATTTACAACTCTTAGTTCTATTATTTCTATTGCGCGCTTTGGTTCTATTATGACGGAAGAGGTGTAGAAGCCATCCTGAGCTCTATAGTCCTTCATGTCTATTAAATCACTAAGTCATAATCATGAGCTATGCATTCCACTAGAGTCACATAAAAGAGAGACTCGGCTCCCTCTCGCATGCCTCAAGTGAGCACCCAATGCCCACTGGGTGATAGGCTAGCGCACATGAGGTTCCCTTATTCTTAGTGGGTGCAAAAGTGACTACATCTTGCTTTTCGCCTACCTCCTTATGGATTAGATTTTTACCATTAATATCAGGATTTCTATTTAAACTCGGATTTTTACTTGTCATTTTTACCTGACACATTCGCTCTGACATTTTATTCTTGTACTTTGCGACATATTTTTCAAGGTATGTTTTTGTTTATTTTTCTTTTGGTTTTAGGTCTTTTTCCTCTATTTTCTCCTCATTTGGGTTTTTTCTTTTGGTTTCTCTCTTATTTTTTGTGATGTCATTCTTTTGGTTCACCATGTTTTATTTTTTGAGTTTCCTCTAGGTTTTCAAAGTTGTTCAAAGGATATTTTTAGGCCTCTCGTGCTTCTTTTCGTTTCTCGTCTTCCAACTTTGGTGATTTAACATTAGTTTTGCAAATTCCTTAGAAATATTTGGAAAGACTCATTCGAGATAATTCCTTCGGAAGATCACAAAGTGGGAAATTCATTCAGAGAATTCCTTTAGAGAAAATATTTGGAGATCTCAATTTCAGAAGTTCATTTCAGAGAATTTTCTAGTTTGGAATTTCGGAGAATTGTTGCTTTCGGGATTTCAGAGATTTGTTGCTTTTGGGTTTTCAGAACCTCTGGCTTCAGGAAAATATTTCAGAAAAATTATTTTTGGACAAATTGGTTTCAAATATTTCTTTCGGAACTTTTGATTTGTAAATTTTAGTTTGAGAAACTCTTTCGAGGATTTCGATTTGGTGATTCCTTTCAAAAATTTCTAGTTCAAAATTTTAGAGATTTGTTGTTTTCAGGTTTTTAGTATTTCTATGACATTCATCTCCCAAAACATAAGTTTTGATGTCTGCCTCCACTTCAAAGGGAAAAGAGAATATGAAGTACACATTTCTTGGGGTTTCTCCTCAATCCTTCTTGTCCTCTCGACTTAGGAAGTATTGGGGACACGGATCTAGGACAAATTGATCTTCTCAATTTTTGGGAGAGATTAAAGGCTCCAAATAAGAAACCATGGATGCAGACCATCTACGATAGTGGAATTTCCCTTACCATGAGTTTTCCCACATGTGTGCATTGCTCAGAATTTATCTTAGCTGTAGCAGCCCACTTCAACGAGGACTCCATGTCAGTTAGGGATAATGATGATAAGGTGGTAATCCGTTTAGACCTATATTTCTTCGAGGATTTGTTTAAAATTCCAGACATTCAAGATTACACCACAAATAGCAGTAGAACACTAGGATAAGAAAGAGGAAGTATGCTCAAAGGTTATGATGAAATCCTATCTAGTTAAGAATTTCACCAAATTACCCAAAACTATGCATCGATCAGATTTTATTCAGGAAGTCAATGATTTTATTGTGCTATTAAGCAAGAGGTCGGGTCTTCCTTCTGCAAAGGAATTCCAGGAATGGATGTTTTTGTACATAGCAACTATCAAGAAGAATGATGATTTTATCTGATGGGGGAACATATTAGTAGAAACATTTGCTATTAGTTGGGAAAAGTGTAAGAAACCAAGAGTTTCTACATGACATCTTTCCTGGTATATGCATTTTACTGCTATGGGAGATTTTGTGGGTTCGAATACCAGGGGTGTTCACAACACCTCCAAAATATATGATTTTTATCCCCAAATACTTTAAACAAGGTGATCAATCATTTCTAAAGAGTCAACAATGATTTCTTCATTGTCGTCCTCTATCTTTTTGACAAATAACTATATAATTGGAGGGTTTCCGATGAGGCTTTCCAAGAGGTGTGAGAATGGGGAGCAATCTAATTTCAGTTTCCTACATTCACCTACATTTGGATTCTAGGTTTCATAGGTGACATAAGCAAGTTTCGAGGTGCACCAGCGATAAATGGATTCTTTTGGAAATAGTTCAGTAGTTGTTGGATTATCATCGAATCCAAAATAAGCGTCACAAAGTGGGAATGCATTTTCTTTTTTCAATTAGTAGGTATTCTTTCCCAAATATTCACAAGGCAAAAATGTTGATACAAAAATGGGTGAGGTAACCCTATAGACCTTTCATCCATAGAATAATTTTGACTATTGGGGTAAGTTCGGGAGACAGTCGATCCAAAGTGCTCACGTACCCTAATTAGAAGATATATGGATTCATTGTCGGGACGAATACATCATGCGACAAAGGGATTATGAAAGGTTAACCCTTGATGAAGTTTGGCAATTTGGTTTGGTTGATGTGCCAAAGGACATGTAGGATAATGATGAGGTCCTAGATTCATCATACAAGAGTGATAATATTGCCAATCAACCACTACCATGGGTTGATTGGTATGTGGAAGAATGCAGCAATACTAAGGAAAGGGTAGGACCCATTCTAAAGAGGACTTTCAGTTGGTTGACCACCTTGGGAATCTCACCCAAAGGGGAAAATCAACCTACAAATATAGGGGCTACACCAGAAATAAACCAACCAACACCCATAAAAGGCAAGAGGTCGACTCAAAGGGTTCCTACAATTCCAAAGAAGATTTCATTTGTGGTTGGTGGCTCATCTCTCTCTAGGTTTGCTACTCCCAAGATTACATCATCTGTAGTGCTAGTAATAGAAGTAGTTGAAGTCAGTGACTCTCCTAGTGTCATTCAAGATCCATCACATCTTCCCCTTCCTCCATTATCACTTCCAGTATTATTTATTTTCACTTCCACCATCATTTCTTCTTTCCCATCCCCTTCTATGGCCGGGTATTCTCATCAATTCCAGTTCTATCAGTTGGGGAGAATATTGGGTCAACCATTTCCTCTTCACTTCCTTTAACACTCCCACTTTCTTCAATTACAAACCCCAGCATTGCTTTTTCAATTCATATTATTTTCCTTACATTCACACCTTCCATCATTGCTACCTCTACTCAGATATCAGCCATTATTTCTAGTGATCTTTCTCTAACTGATGCTTCAGGTATTGGATCTGCCACCCCATCTTCATTGGCTCTAGCCATACCAGAATGGTTGTTTAGATAGACCCCAAGAAAAAGAAAAAGGTTCCTCTAGGGGATGTTATAGATCTCAATATATTGGTGTCCATGCCCAAAAGACAAGCCAAGAGACTAAGAACCTTATCAAGTCTGACGGTTAATCCATCTAGAGATCATGTGATAGAATTGGCTACACCCGTTGAGGGGAAAACTAAAGAAACAATCACAACAATAGATTACCGGATATCAAAGTTTTCATTGGGTAAGGCTACTCATGAAGGAGCCAAGAAAGATGTACACACTGTTCTTGGGGCCCTTTTGGAGAAATATGACAAAGACAAGGCCACCAAGGATGATCTCAAGGCCAAGGTCAAGAAACTCTTTGAAATTTTACGTAAAGTAACCCAGTCCACTCATCCACTAATGTCTAAACTACGTGGCTATGAAAATTTCTACAATTGATGATATTTCTTATCATGAACTCGAGAAGCTAGGCTAGAAAGGGAGATCGGTGAGTGGATGGATGAAAAGAATTACACAGAAGTTAATCCTTTGATCAAGGAAGCCGTTGAGATTTATAATGATTTGCGCAGTTGCAAAAGCACCATTTCTAAGATGGGTGAATCCTTCTCTAAGGATGATAATAATTTAAATTTAACTTTGGCAACATGGAGTGACATTAGAAAAGAGGATTTTGACTTTCTTCTTCAGGAAGAGGTGATAGATGATGCCTCTAAATTGTTTGAATATCAAAATGCCATGGAATTCCAGTGTCAAGTATTATAAGATCTAATTAAGAAATTGAAGGAGAAATGAGTGGAGATTACAGATGCCCTGAATGACATCTCAAAGGAGTTTGACAATGCCAACTACAAATTCTTCAATGAAAATATCGATGCTCTTCCTGAGGATCAGATTAAGGAAAATTTCAAATATTTGGTGAAGCTGGGATGATGATGTCATGAAGAATTTCAATAGTGACTCCATTGACTGACTGGTCTTATGTCAAAATTTCATAGGGAGACTAAATAAATTCACAAATAAACTTCAAAGGTTGCTATCCAGGATCACGAAAGAGATCAAGACAGCAGATGTAGTGAATCACTATGCATGTGGGCTTGGAGATGAAGAAACTCAAGGTGTTATCAAGTGCTTCTTCAAGTATAGACACCAAATGGCTATATGGGAGGAAGGAAAGTAGAAAATTGTAGAGAAAGGAGATGCAGATGAATCAGGCCAAAGCTGAGCGGCCATGAAAGGACAGGTTCAAGATCTATAATCAATCAAAGTTACAGGGTTGACTTGATCAACCTTTTGCAACAAATTTTCTATTTTCATGGGATCATGTTCCCTTATATTAATGACATTACTATTTTTAGTTAAATGTTAGTTAAATTCCCAGCTGTAATGGCTCATCCTAGGAACTTATAAATAGTGGAATGCTTCCATTATTTGAGATAGACATACATATTTTGTTTAGAGATTTTTGGTGAAGTCACTCTTCAAGCTTGGAAGAGTGCTTTCAGAGATTCGTTGAAACCTTTTAATTATATTCAAAGTTATTCCTTGCACTTGAATATTTTTTTATTGTGTTGAATTATTATTTATTGTATGCTTTGTGAATACAATTCCTTAGCATTATTGATTAGTTTGCCTTTACTTCGGATTATATATTTCATATTGTGAAAATAATAGTGTGATTATCTTTCATCAGTTGTGAGAAACTATTTTCCTTCTGTTGACTAAGAGTTGCATTATTATTATCACTTAAGTAGATGCTTGACATGTGCTTGTGATTATCCTCTTGATAAATTATTTGTGTATCAAATCAAAGCTGATCTTTCTATTGTGTATATTTAAAGTTTAACGAAGTAACATGTGCTTCAATATATGGTATTTTGTAACCTTTCTAAGTTGTAATAGGTGAAGGTGGCCAATGATGTGAGCATCCTACCCACATTAACCCTTCCAAAAGTTGAACATCCCTTTTCTTGGTGCATCACCACTTCTAGCATAGATTTTATTTCCTTGCATTCTCTCTCCCTAATCCCATGAAATGTTAGTATAGGTCTAGTTAGCCATCTTTCTTGCATCATAAGTAGTGTTGTGTTTAGTTTAGGAAGAGGAAGCCGACCTTCTCTAGAGGTTCACCTCAAGCACAAGTCCCATAGCTTGAGAGGTGATCCCATGTGTCCCAATCACACCGAATGTCGTGATTAATTCCTAGGCAATTTGGGGGTGTAGTGATTTGGAGACAACTTGAGTTTTGAACGCTGGTGGGATAGAGAGTTGGTACTTCTCTTCTCATTCCATTGACACAAGGTACTGGTGACTCCATCTCTTTGGATTTCAAAGTTCAATACATCAACTTATGCAAAGAATTCACACAAGATCATCTTCAAGGTGGGACAATTATAATCATACAGAGATTTCTTTGTCTCCCCCAAGAAGAAGGGGAAGAAACATTTCGGTATCATCAGTTATCACTTTACATTGTAGAGGGAATTTAACTCCTCTAAAATACATTTTCCCATCAAGACACAACCAGCTTTTGAATGTCATGGCAGCCAATACTTGTCCTTTGTTCAATGCAGTAGTCCTTTGTTGTTAGCGCAAAGAGATGCCATATTGACAATTGCCTTGAAATTTTTTCCATTTTACACTGGGGAGACTAATGTTTCACCTCGGGAGCACATACTGGATGTAGCTAGCATCTGTGTAGTACACAGTATCATGGAAGATAATGTGGTAGTTTGACTCCTTACTACTTCATTCAAAGGTAGAGTGCTTCAATGGTTCCAGAGTTTAGTTGTTGGATCCATTACCACTTGGAATGATTTAGGCATGAAGTTGTGTAAACAGTTCGAGGACAAAAGTGATAATCTCTCGCTTGTAGAACAATTTCATACTATCAAGTGGTCTCCTCAAGAGTATATGAGTAATTTCAACCTCCATTTTGACAAGACTTGGAAACGGATCCCAGAACTTGTAAGGCCATCCCCAGAAAGCACATTTCTATATTACTTACGGGTATTGAATAGTGATGTCACCATCATGATTCAGTCCATGGGGAAAATTATCACGATGATTAGGAAGTTTCGTATGAGCTGAAAATTGCTTGATTGACAGGTAAAATTGTTCCTAGGTCTCCCATTCTTGTTTTTGCAGAGCTTGCAGGACAACAATAAATCATTTCCCTAGTTTTGATAGCTTCTATTCTACTAGCCACGCATGCATCCAATACCTCAAATGATTTAGCTGAGGTTAAGTCACTATTACAAACTTTCGGAATGAACTCATAGAAATGAAGAGGTAGCAGTCCCAGTATGCTTGCCCCTTTCAACCCCAATATCAGATGAACCATCCTCCATTCCATGTAAATGGTCAGTCATAAAATCAGGCCACAAGCTAAGCCGCAAATGTAAAACCTTTAAGTTTTGGAACCCTTCTCTTGTCGATTCTTCCCACGCTATAGTCTCGGTCCGGAAAAACCTCATCTAAGACTATGAATGGTATTACCCTTATTCTTAGCCCCATTATCATAATCTCTACCCAAATGGAGTTTTGAGTCAAGCCCTCATGGTTAAAAGCATAACCACTCCACCTAAATCATCTGCTAGAACATCCACTTCAGAAAGCCAAGACCAAGCTCTGATGAAACCACATTACTAAATTGGTAAGTAGAGGAATTTTATGGTGTGAATACTGAATCCTCCCCATAGCATCTAACACACATTCCAATAAAAGGGAAATAGACTCACAGTCTTCCAATACTAATCAAGAATCCACTTCTCAAGCCCCAACACAGATACCAGATGATAAAGGCATGAGAAAGAAGTCATCAGAAGTATCTATGGAATAGACTACAAAAAAAAAGATGTGACGTTGAGTATCATGGTACCCAATAAGAATTATCCAAAGGAAGACCCCAATGCCCCAAAAGGCATTAGCAAAGTGGGAATGATTCCAATCAGCATTGTGGAACAACTGAAGAAGACCAATTTGAGTGTCACAATGTGGGATGCACTTTTGATTCCTTCTCAAAGGAACTTGCTACAAGAGGCCTTGAATAGGTTTGACACTACTAATCAGACCATCAGGCTAGGAAGTAGTAGTGGCAACCAGCTTATGCCAACCTAAGACAAAAATACATGCTAAGACCAACAAGCCTCCACCATTTTATATCTCGTTGATTATTGGTGACCATTTGGTGCACAATTGTATGATTGATTTTGGAGCAGTAGTTCCGTGATGCCTAAGTAGGTCACGGATGTACTACAAATTCCATATGCTCCAATTTTGAGAGGGGTTGTTCAGCTAGATGGTACTGCAGTCCAAACTGTGGGGGTCATTAAGGGGCTTCATCTCACTATCCACGCATGTCCTAGTTTGACTTTCACACAGGATATATTTGTCATTGATCTCCCTCCCCTCTTTTCCATCTACTTATCACGGGATTTCACCACAAAAATGGGAGGTTATTTGTCATTAGACTAGTCACATATGATCTTGAGGACCTGATATGGGACTAAGGTAACTATAAGGGTAGAACCAATTTGTCACAATTATGTGGAATCGTACACATCCAAACCCATAAATGGTAATTATGTCATTTGTGATCATGAAGATGAGGATACAGATCATGATCCAACTACTCTTGTTGAAGAGGTTCTAGATACAATTCTCGATGAAGTGAGCATAAACCATCAATACGACCCCTATGCCGATTTATTGGCAAATGAATCTAGTCTGTTGTTCTTGGAGGAGACTAGATTAGGTACATATTGCATTCATGAAGAAGATGCCATTGTACCTCAGTTGGTTAAGGCATCAAGTGATACAAATAGACTATGGTAGATGTTCTTTGATGGATCATGAAGTAAAAATAGATCAGTGTAGGGGTTATGTTAGTATCTCTAGAAGGAAACAAATATTTCTCTTCCTTTCAGTTGCAGTTCAGTTGCACTAATAATGTCGCTAAATATGAAGCTCTTATACAAGGAATTCAGTTGGCCCAACAAAGAGGAATCCACACCTTGATTGTCTTTGGTGATAGAAAATTGGTTTTGCACCAAGTTACAGCCCGTAGTTCATCAAAAAATTATTTACTACAGTCATACAAAAATCAGGTCTAGGATCTGATAGAAGATTTTGAAGCTTTCAAAATTCATGCAATCCCTAGGAAACAAAATCAAGATGCTGACAGGCTGGCTACCATTGGTTCTCAATATAATGTACCAATAAACATCATGAAAGAAGGGAAACATATGGTCAAAATGGTGGTTCATCTTGTGGTACTAGATAATGTGAGTAGTTGGTAGGTGTTTGATAGCGATCAACAGATTGTTCTCTTCCTATAGTAAGAAGCATAATTCACTGCCAAACACCAGGATAAACTCCAAAACTCTTACGGTGATTAGATTATATAGCTGAAAGGAAACAAGCTGCCAAAAGGCTTGGTTACATTGGAATCCATTTTTAATCCAGATGATCAAGCCAAACAGAGCACCAATATGGTGGTCAAAGAGGAAGATTTTGAAGAGGTTGAGGTGGCAAGCGAGAAGGTCCTAAAAATTGGTAAGGTATGCACTACTTAGAGAAAGAGGATTTTGTCTGATTATGTCAGGAATACCATGATATTTTTGCATGGAGTTACAAGGACTTGCGTGGTTTCGATCCCAGCTTGGCTCAACATACTATTGAACTAGATCCAAACTCCAAACCAGTTTATCAAAAGCAAAGGCCAATTAATCCCAAAATTGAACCACTGATGCAAAAAGATCGACCAAGCTTATCAAGGCCTATATAATTTTTCCTATCAAGCTTTCTTCATGGGTAGCTAATTTGGTACCCGTAAGGAAAAAGAATGGTGAAATTTGGTTGTGCGTGGATTTCAGGGACCTGAACCGTGCCTCTTTGAAATACCACTATCATCTCTTGTCAATGGAATAAATCCTCCAAATAGTGGAAGGGGCTCAAATATTTTCCTTTCTTGATGGATATTTAGGATATAATCAGATTCTGGTCCAAGAATCTGATCAATTCAAGACAGATTTCACCACCAAATGGGGCACATATGCTTACAACAAGATGCCTTTTGGATTATCTAATGCAGGGGCTACCTTTCAGAGATCCATGGATATGGAATTTAAGGGACTCATCAATGATATGATCTTGGTTTACCTTGATGATATCACTGTCTACTCCAAACATGCTAAGGATCATATCACCCATCTAAGGAAAGTTTTTCGAAGGTGTAGGGAATTTGGCATCTCACTTTGAATCCAAAAGTGCATTTTCACGGTGCAGGAAGGAAATTTGTTGGGACATATTGTTTCAATAGTAGGTTTGTCTATTGACCCAACTAGGATTCAGTCAATTATGTCCTTATCCCTCCCAAGTCATAAAAAGGGTCTCCAAAGTTTTTTGGGAACTATAAATTTTGTGCGGAGATTTATTCCTCAGTTTGCAACATTGGCAAAACCACTGACAACCATGCTTAAAAAGAATATTCCATTTTCATGGACAAAGGAGGGAAGAGAGAGTTTTGAAGCCATCAAGACAGCTATTTCCCAAGCTCCTACACTGGTGAATCCTCATTTTTGACAGGATTTATTCTCTATGCTTTCACGAGAGTTAGGAAAGTATTTCATGAATTTTCACTCAACAAAATTATTGCACGATGGAGAAGCCCATTGCATTTTCATTCGGTCTCTTAAGGAATATGAACTCAAATATTCCTTTGTCAAAAAATAGGTCTTTGCAGTCATTTGAGCCCTAAAGAAGTTTAGGCAGTTTGTTGTCTACCAAAAAATCCATTTAATGGTTTCTCATCCTGACGTCAAAGAATTTTTGTTGAATAAGGAGATGAATGAGAAATGAGCTGGGTGGATTACGAAATTAATGGAGTATGACGTACACATCAAGGTCACTAAGATTTTCAAGGGAAAAGGGTTATGTCAGCAGTTGGCCGTAGACATGGAGACCAAAGATATGGAAGAATTCATGCTTCTGCATGATGATGAAGGAAATGATTAGATTGATTGGTCAACTAGGATGAAGAATTTTCTTCTCTCAAGGATATATCCTCCAAACATGAATAAAGTCTAGAGACAAAATTTTTGTCTACAGTCTATCCCATATGTCATGATAGATAATGTTCTCTTCTGAAAGGATCTAAATGGTTTTCTTCTATGCTGCGTCAGGCCAAAAGAGGTGAACAAGGTATTAGAGGAATT
Organism: Taxus wallichiana var. yunnanensis; assembly: GCA_018340775.1. Taxonomy (NCBI): domain Eukaryota; kingdom Viridiplantae; phylum Streptophyta; class Pinopsida; order Cupressales; family Taxaceae; genus Taxus; species Taxus wallichiana. Next base: position 398,402,948 of record CM031233.1, read on the forward strand.
CCACAATGGCCTATCTGGAGGACATTTCTCTGCATGAACAACCGCCACCAAGATCATGCGAGCCGAGTATTACTGGCCAAACTCATTCAAAGACTCTCATATCTAGGTGAGGAAATTTTAAGAGTGTGCTCTTTTCGCAGGCAAAAAGAGGTTGGCAACTCTCCCATTACGCCCCGTTCAGGTGGATCAAACCTTCATTCAGTGAGGTTTAGATTTCATTGGGATGATTAATCCTCCATCCAGCAAGGGGCATAAATGGGTCCTTACTACCATAGATTATTTTACTCGGTGGACAGAGGCAGTCACCCTAAAAGAAAGTAATGAAAAGGTTGTTCAGGGTTTTCTAAAAAGTTTGATGATAAGGTTCGACGTTCCTTTTAATGTTATCTCGGACAATGATATGTCTTTCTGGGGATGAAGATAAGTGAATGGGCCATCAAGAATGGATTTTGCCTCAAGAATTTTTCTAATAATTACCCATAGGAAAACGGGTTGACCAAATCTAGCAACAAGAATCTTATAAGAAACATTAAGCGCACTATGGAGGCCAATAGAAGAACCTGACATACATAGCTCAAGACCACTCTATGGGCCGATCGAATAACACCCAAAAATGCCATCAGGGTTTCTCCTTTCATGCTCATATATGGAAGGGAAGAAAAACTTCCACTTTCCTTGGAAATGCCTTCCTTGGATTTGGCTTATCGGCTTGAAGTTATGGAAGATGAGGCCTTAACAGTGAGGTTTTCTGAACTCATGGAGCTAGAGGAGATTCGAAACACCACCATAAATACATTGTGAGCATCGGATTAAGTTAATAAATCCTTTGATAGGAAAGCCTCGATAGATTGTTCAGGGAAGGGGATTTGGTTCTAAAATGGGATGAAGATCGTGCCAAACCAGGCAAGCACGCCAAGTTCGATGCTCTCTGGAGCGGGCCCTATGTTATTACAAGCTACAAAGAGGAAAATTCATTTTGCCTATCCAAAATCAATGGAGAATAATTTCCCATTCATGTGAATGGGATACACCTCAAATCTTTCTTTTGAGGAGGTTCCACCCTATATAGTTTTTTTTCCTCCAAGTGCTTTGCACATTGTTTTGTTTTTCTTTTCTTTTGCTTGCGTGTTTTATGTTTTGGTTTTGGTTTTGGTTTTTAGACTCCTTTGCCCAATGTTTTTCTTAAGGCTACTGGTCTAAAATATTAACAGGAAAGCTTTCCCTAGAGATCACCAAAAATATTAACCATTTGACCTACCTTGAAGAAGGCTATATGTCAAACCAATGTTTTCTAAAGAAATCCTTACACAATGAATTTTTTTCTAAAGGTGAGAATCTAAAACTTATCAATTTTTGAACTTCATATTTTTTCTCTTTTGGAGTTTTTAAGCTCAGTTTTGGAATTTCATTTGAAATTTTTAGAAATTCAAAACTCGAAAGTCCAAATTTTTGGATTTTTGGGTGTTGGGAATTTTGGCTCTTTTTGTTTAAATCCTTCTTGACTTCTAAAGTCAGATATGTCCAGAAAACCCAAAATTTGGGTTTTAGGGTTTTGGGTTTTCGAGTTCTCCAAGTCATTTTTAGGATTTTCACTTGAAGTTCTCCAAAGTCTAAATTTCCAAAAGTCCAAATTTTTAGACTTTCGGGTTTTTGGGTTTCAGACTTTTTAATTGCCAATTCATATTTTTGCTTCCCATTTCCAAAGTCCGAAATCCCAAATTTTGGAATTTTGGGCTTTAAGGTTTTAGACCTTCAGAGATTCTGTGTGTAATTAATTTTCACCTACCTCCATATGGATCATATTTTTACCATTAATATCGGGATTTCTATTTAAACTCAGATTTTTACTTGTCATTTTTACCTGACACATTCACTCTGACATTCCATTCTTGTACTTTGACGTCTTTTTCAAGGTATGTTTTTTGTTTATTTTTCTTTTGGTTTTAGGTCTTTTTCCTCTATTTTCTCCTCATTTGGGTTTTTCTTTTGGTTTCTCTCTGTGTTTTGGTGATGTCATTCTTTTGGTTCACCATGTTTCATTTTTTGAGTTTCCTCCAGGTTTTCAAAGTTGTTAAAGGATATTTTTAGGCCTTTCATGCTTCTTTTCATTTCTCATCTTCCAGCTTTGGTGATTTAACATTAGTTTTACAAATTCCTTAGAAATATTTAGAAAGAATCATTCAAAGAATTCCTTCAGAAGATCACAAAGTAGGAAATTCATTCGGAGAACATCTTGAGAGATCGATTTTGGAAGTTCATTTGAGATAATTTTTCGGTTCGAGATTTTACGAGAATTTTATAGTTCGAGATTTCATAGAATTTTTCGGTTCAAAATTTTAGAGAATTGTTACTTTCAGGATTTTAGAGATTTGTTGCTTTTAGGTTTTTGGAACCTCCGGCTTCAGGAAACTCTTTTGGAAAAATTATTTTTAGACAAATTGGTTTCAGAGATTTCTTTTGAAACTTTTGATTTCAGAAATTTCAGTTTAGGAAACTCTTTCAAGGATTTTGATTCGGTGATTCCTTTCAGAAATTTTCCAGTTCAAAATTTCAGAGATTTTTTGTTTTCAGGTTTTCAGAATTTCTACGACATTCATCTCCCAAAACATAGGTTTTGATGTCTACCTCCACTTCAAAGGGAAAAGAGAAGATGAAGTACACATTTCTTGGGGTTTCTCCCCAATCCTACTTGTCCTCTAACTTAGGAAATATTGGGGACACTGATCTAGGAAAAATTTATCTTCCCAATTTCTGGGAGAGATTAAAGGCCCCAAATAAGAAACCATGGATGTAGACCATCTACGATAGTGGTCTTTCCCTTGCCACTAGTTTTCTCACATCTGTGCATTACCCAAAATTTGTCTTAGTTGTAGCATCCCACTTCAACGCGAACTCCATGTAAGTTAGGGATAGTGATGATAAGGTGGTAATCCATTTGGACCCATATTTCTTTGAGGATTTGTTTAAACTTCCAGACGTTCAATATTACGCCACAATTTCACCAGAAATAGTAGTGGAACATTGGGATAAGAAAGAGGAAGTATGCTCAAAGGTTATGATGAAATCCTATCTGGTTAATAATTTCTCCAAATTACCCAAAACTATGCATTAATCAAATTTTATTCGGGAAGTTAACTATCTTATATTGCTATTAAGCAGAGTCTCGAGTCTTCCTTCTACAAAGGAATTCCATGAATGGATGTTTTTGTACATAGCAACTATCAATAATAATGAAGAGTTTATCTAATGGGGGAGCATAGTAGTAGCAAACATTCGCTATCAGTTGGGAAAAGTGTCAGAAATGAAGACTTTCTACATGACATCTTTCTGGTATATACGGCTGCTACTTATGGGAGATTTTACTAGGTTTGAATACTGGGGTGTTCGCAACACCTCCCAAATATACAAGTTTTATCCCCAACTCACTCTAGATGAGGGGAGAAATCATTTCTAAAGAGTCAATAACACTTTCTTCATTGTCGTCCTCTATCATTTTGACAAAGAACTATACAATTAGAGGGTTTAGATGAGGCTTTCCAAGAGGTGTGAGAATGGGGAGAAATCTACTTTCAGTTTCCTACATTCACCTACATTTGGATTCTAGGTTTCATAGGTGCCCCAAGCAAGTTTCCAAGGTTCCCCACTAACAAATGGATTCTTTTGGAATTAGTTTGGTAGTTGTTGGATTATCATCGAATCCAAAATAAGCATCACAAAGTGGGAATGCATTTCCCTATTTCAATTGGCAGGTATTCTTGCCCAAATATTCATAAGGTAAAAAATGTTGATGTAGAAATGGCTGAGGTAACCCTGCATACCTTTCATCCGTGGACTAATTTTGACTATTGGGGTAAGTTTGGGAGACAAGTCGAGTCCAGTGCTCACGTACCCCAATTAGAAGATATATGGATTCATTTTCAGGATGAATACATTGTGTGGCAAAGGGATAATATTTCCAATCAACAACTTTCATGGGTTGATTGGTATGTGGAAGAATGCAACAATACTAAGGAAAGGGTAGGACCCATTCTAAAGAGGACTTTCAGTTGGTTGACCACCTTGGGAATCTCACCCAAAGGGGAAAATCAACCTACAAATACAGGGGCTACACCAACAATAAACTAACCAACACCCAAAAAAGGAAAGAGGTCAACTCAAAGGGTTCCTATAATTCCAAAGAAGATTTCATTTGTGGTTGGTGGCTCATCTCTCTCTAGGTCTGTTGCTCCCAAGATTACATCACTTGTAGTGCTTAACAGAAGTAGTTGAAGTCAGTGACTCTCCTAGTGTCATTCAAGATCCATCACATCTTCCCCTTCCTCCATTATCACTTCTAGTATCAATTCTTTCCACTTCCACCATCATTTCTTCTTTCCCATCCCCTTCTATGGCCTAGGTATTCTCATCACTTCCAGTTCTATCAGCTGGGGAGAATATTGGGTCACCCATTTCCTCTTCACTTCCTTTGACACTCCCATTTTCTTCAATTACAACCCCAACATTGATTTTTCAATTCCTATGGTTGTCCTTACATCCACACCTTCCATCATTGCTACCTTTTCTTAGATATCAGCTAGTATTTCTAGTGATCTTGCTCTAACTGATGCTTCAGGTATTGGATCTGCCACTCCATCTTCATCGGCTCTAGCCATACCAGAATGGTTGTTTAGACAAACTCCCAAGAAAAAGAAAAAGGTTCCTCTAGGGGATGTTATAGATCTCAGTATATTGGAGTCCATGCCCAAAAGATAGGCCAAGAGACCAAGAACCGTATCAATTTTAATAGTTAATCCATCTGGAGAGCGTGTGATAGAAGTGGCTACCCCCATTGAGGGGAAAACTAAAGAAACAATCACAGCAACAGATTACCAGATATCAAAGTTCTCATTGGGGAAGGCTACTCATGAAGGATCCAAGCAAGATGTACACACTGCTCTTGGGGCCCTTTTGGAGAAATATGACAAAGACAAGGCCACCAAGGATGAGCTCAAGGCCAAGGTCGAGCAACTCACTACATTGTTGTGTAAAGTAACCCAACCCACTCCATCCACTAAAGTCTCAAATACTACGGATATGAAAATTTCATCTACAATCGATGATATTTCTTATCATGAGTTAGACAAACTAGGTCGAGAAAGGGAGATTAATGAGTGAATGGATGGAAAGAATTATGTAGGAAGCTAATCCTTTGATCAAGGAAGCCATTGAGATTTATAATGATTTGTAGGTTACAAAAATCACCATTTCTAAGATGGATGAATCCTTCACTGAGGATAATAATAATTTAAATATAACTTTGACAACATGGAGTGATATTAGAGAAGAGGATTCTAACTTTTTTTTTAGGAAGAGGTGATAGATGATGCCTCTAAATTGTTTGAATATAAAAAGGCCATGGAATTCCAATGTCAAGTATTACAAGATCTTATTAAGAAATTGGAGGAGAAATGAGTGGAGATTACAAATGCCCTGAATTACATCTGAGAGGAGTTTGAAAATGCCAACTGCAAATTCTTCAATGAAAATATTGATGCTCTTCTGAGGATCTGTTGGGTTTTGAGAATGGAACATGGGTTGAAACCACAGTCAGGGGACAAAAATTCCCTCCTCTTTAATGGGAGAGGTTCCCTTATTGAAAGCTGGAAAAACAAATGTACAAATCTACAACTATCAATGTTTGGACCCTAGTATCCTAGTTCATTTCCATACTCAAAAGATTATCAATCAGAAGTAATGGAAGAATAAAGAGATGGGAGAAAGAATAAAAAATAATGCTTTTGGGAAATATAGATAGAAAAGTATATCCCTACTCACATTAAACTAAGACAATATAGAAAAGGATCAATTACTAGACTACCGATGCAAATCTACGAGACATAAAGTTCTAAAGAGTACACAGACTAGAACACAAAGTTTCTATTGAATGAAAAATAAATTATCCATTGAATCAAGCAAGAGAGAGAAATATGTATAGAGGAAAGAGACAGAAAATAAATTCTTTATTGAATTACTTTGGAATTTGACAACCTTTCAGAAAACTAGAATCCCCTTTTCTATGGCAAAACCCATGTTCTTATAACAATCCATGCACATCCATACTTTGTCCCCAAGAAAAGAATATCCAAAAGGAATAATGTTTGTTGTAAATCCACTTTTGGAAAGTGACATGAAACAAATGCACTCATGAAAACCGAGAGGTTCAAAAAGGTGAATATTTCATTAGTTCGAGCATGATTACTTTAGTAGGGGCATCTCATGATTTTCTTCTTCATGTGGTCCTACCATTTCTACCTTTTAACCACTTTCATAACACTCAAGTGCTTACTGGTAAGTTTTCTCCTTTTTATCGTGTATGCCTGATAAACTCCATTTTCTAATGATCAACTTTACATCCCTTTAAACTTATCAATTTGGCTCCATAATAAACTGAAAATACATCTCATGGAGAAACGACAAGAATACAAATAAAAAGAATGAAGAATGATCCATTTTTGTGTTTTGTAGAGCTCTAGTTTGTTAATGGCATTAAAAACTAGATGAGTGTATTTGGCTATCTTTTCCCCCTTTTACCTTCAAATTTGGACCTTACATGTGGCAAGATCCAAGCAACGATGGCCCTGGGGAGAAATCTACATTTCCTGATATTTGGGAGAAAAGTGTGATTTCTCATTTTTCTCTACCCCCATGACTCCGCCAAAACCATACACATGGCACCATCTAAGTGGCTGAGGAAATATGGTTCAAATATGCCATTTAAACTCTTTTTAACAAAAAGCTTAAATTCTCAAAAAAACCTCCGCTAGACCTCTTTGAATTTCCAATGTGAACACGTGGTACACCACGATTGGAAGAAGGGGTCGCGGCTCAATTTACAACATTTTAACCCTTTGGTGAAAAAGGCTCAAATTCTCAATTTTCCCCGTAGGCCCGTAGGCCCATTGTTTCGATTTCATCCTTCAACATGTGGCATCACCTGACTAGGTGTGGGAATGCACTTGAGTTTTATACTTAATTTTTTTGAAAAGGGGAAAAATTTCAACTTTTCCCCCAAAATTTTGTGTCCCGCCATTGAATTTTCAACATAGGCCACGTGTCCCTTTCTAATTTTTTACGGGCCTTAACTTAAAAATTTTCCCTTTCGCATGGGCAGGGCCACGGGCCATTTTAGAACTTTTAGCCCTTTGTGGAAACAGGGCTAAAATTCCTCAAGGCCTTCGTTGGTCCACCACAACACATATGAACTGAAAAATGGCCTCGTGTCCCTTACTAATTCTTCAACACGTGGCATCACTTGATTGACTACGGGGATGTGCTTCACTTTTTATTTGTATTTGAAAGGGAAATATTTCAATCTTTCCCCTAAAAGTCCATGCCTTCACCGTTGACTTTTCAACATGAACACGTGTCCCTTTATGACTGACTACGGGCTTTAACTCAAAATTCATCCTTTCACATGGGTGGGGCCGCGGGCCATTTTAGAACTTTTTTCCCTTTCACCATAATGCCTTAGAGAATAAAATGGATCCATCACCCCAAACTTCCACCAAAACTACTCCAGCTAATCAGGGACCGGTGGGGATGCGGGAAAATCTGACATTTTTTCCAAAATCACTAAAAGTGATAAGTTCAAAAAGGAACCCATTCGGCCACATCCAATGGGAAACAAACATGTAGCTTCACCTTTTTGAGAAATAATTTGATGGGGAAAAGAATGTAGGAAGTTGTAGGAAATGGGAAAATACCATTTTTACTCCCGATGAAGAATTTATTTCTCTGCAAAAGGTTAAAAACAAAATATGCAAGGTCCCACACATTCCAAACTCATAAAAGAAGAACTAAACTCATTTCCCATCCATTGAAAATAGGTAAAATGTTTTAATGGTAGTGGACTAAGAAATTTTTTATTAAAAATGTTGTGGGAAATGAAAACAATCATCTGAGGAGTTTAAAAAAATAATTTCTTTTATGTCAGGCTCCAATTTTCATGAAATTAGATTTGAAAGGGTGGGGAAAATTGAGAGGACAATAGTTGGCTCCTTCTGGGGATGATTTGGTAGAGGAAAGAGGTAAAATCAAGAACCTTAGAGAATTCTAGGAAATCAGATCAAAAAAGTGTCTTAGCCAATGGGTAATGGAGTCAAAAAGAATCAATACCAACACAGAAGAGAACACGAAAGGAAACCAACCAAAACAAAAACAAGGAAAGCCAAATGCTATACAAAATGTATAGAGGGACCGCCAAAACTCCTAGGTTTTGAACAACTTCAAAAAAATTCCACTTTAAGGAAGTGGGAGAGGATAACCATCCATGTAATCTAGGTAAAAAGAGTTCTCACTAGAAAAATGTCTAATTTTAAAAGGACCAATCCAAAGGGAATCAAATTTACCATGGTTGCCTCAAGGTTCTTACCCTTTTTCCCAAAGAATGACATTTTCTCCCACTTGAAAAGTTATGGGTTTTGGATTTTTTTCAAACAAAGCTTTTACCTTGAGTTGATGAGCTGATATTCTATCAACCACTTGCAATTTGTCTTCATTCAACTTCTAAAGGTACATAGTTGTTTTGTCCAATGAATTGGTAAAGTGGCATCCTTAATGGCCTTCATCAAATGTAATGTTGCTAGTTCAATGTCCTTTGGAAGTGAGCTTTAACTCCATATACCACTTAAAAAGGAGACATTCCAATGGATCTCTTAGGTGTAATCCTATCTACCCATAAAGCATCATATCATTTCTTATACCAAATCCTCTAAGAGTCATTAACAATCTTCCAAACAATGGTGACCAAGTTCTTGTTAGTTGATTTTTCTTTTCCATTCCCTTCAGGATAATAATCTAAAGAGTGGGCAAGGGAAATCCCATCACCATAGCAGAAATCCATCATCTCGGTAGAAGAAAAATTGGAAGCATTTTCGATGACAATTTTTTTGGTATCCCAAACCTTATTAAGATGTGCTCCTTAATGAAGTTGCATACTACTTCAGAACCAATACTTTTAACTAGAATGGATTCCACCCACTTGGTGAAATAATCAATGGCAATCAAAACATGAGTATGCCCTATACTTGAAGGTGGATTGAGTGTCCCAATGAATTCCAAACCCCATTGTTGAAAATATTCCTCAATCACCTTTGGTTTTAGAGGTAAATCAGCTAATTTCAGTCTTCCAACAAAATTTTGACATGCTTCACACTTGCCTACCCACTTTGATGCATCTTTGAACAGGGGGGGCCAATAATACCAAGCATGGAGGATTTTGTGAGCCATGACAACAGAAGTGAAATGACCTCCATAGGCTTGGTCATGAAAGGTTGAGAACAATTTCTTTTGTTGCTCTTTGTCAACACATTTCAAAAACCTTCCATCTATGCCTCGTTTGAACAATGCATTTTCCCACAACACATATTGTGCAGACCTTAATTTCATGGATCTCTTATCCTTAGCACTCAAATGGTATTTAAATTATCCATAAGTAAGAAAGTGTGCAATGCCAACATACCATTCATCAGTTGAGCTAAGGAAAAGAAAAACAGGGATATCAATTTCCTCCTTGGACAATTTGGCATCAGCTCCTTCAGCAATGAGTTCACATAAGCCCTTTCCTTGAACCATCTTGGTGGGTTTGATGTCAAGATCATACTCCTATAATTTGGCTACCTAATTAGCTCTCTTGGTTCCAAATTCTTGTTGTGTAAGAATGGATTTAATAGTGGTATCATGCATAAGCACAATAGAATGAGATTTTATGATGTAAAAATGAAATTGCTTCACATCTTGGACCACTTTGAAAAAGCATGTTTCTCCATCATGGTGTACTTCAGCTCATGGGATTTCAAAATATAGCGATGAACGCTATGGGGAGTTCATGACATTCATCATTCTCCTAGGTTAACATGGCAACTAGAGTACTTTCAGTAGCATAGCAATAGATAATGAAGTCTTTGCTATAATCAGGGCATGCCAAGATTGGAGTCTTTGCTATATCTCTCTTGATGTATTCAAATGCAACCTTTCCTTCAGAGGACCAACCAAAATTCTTCTTCCCTTTCATCATGTGGGCTATGTTCAAAGTAAGTTCAGCAAAATCAGGTATAAATCTTCTTAAGAAGTTGATCTTTCCAAAGAAAGAGTGCACACCCTTCTTGCTTGTGGGGAGAGGGATCTGTTGAATCATCTGGAATCTTTCTAGATCAATCTTGATTCCCTCCTTAGAGATAATGTGTCCCAATAATTTTCCCTTGGTGACAAAAAAGATATATTTCTTGGGATTCAAGGAGATGCCATGCTCTCTACACTTTTGGAGGATAGTTTCAAGGTGTTGGAAATGATCAGCTCTAGTTTTTGAAAACATAGTCAGATCATCAAGGTATATAACTATGCATTTTCCCTTGAGGCTGCAAAGGCCAGGTCCATTTCCCTCTAAAAGGTGGCACCAGCATTGATGAGGCCAAAAGGCATTCTCCTATAAGCAAAGGTGCCCCAAGGAGTGGTAAAGGCAGTCTTATGTTGATCTGTAACACTTACTTCTACTTGATTATATCCTGAGAATCCATTGAGGATGGACAACATTTTGAACTGTAACATCCTGTAACACTTGATCCATTACGGGAAGAGGATAATTATCCTTCAAAGAGGCTTGATTCAAATTCCTAAAATCAACACAAATCTAGATCTCACCATTCTTCTTCCTAACATGCACAATATTAGCAATCCATGTTGAATGGTGAATGGGGAAAATGATCTTAGCCTTCAATAACTTTTGGATCTCTTGAAAGATTATATCAAAAATTTTAGGGTTATACTGCCTCTACTTTTTCCGAGAAGGGCTTGATCCTAGGTTTTAGAGGAATGAAATGTTGCATCTCTTTTGGCTGAAAATCCTTGAGATCATCATAAGAATATGCAAGAACATCAGCATACCTTTTCAATAGATTTGCTACTTTCTCCCTCTCCTCTTGTGTGTAGCACTTTCCAATGTTTACCAGCATGGGTTCATTAAGACTCCCAATGTTTATATTTTCATAGTCAGCAGATTGTTGAGCTCCTTTGGAAGTTTTGGACTTGATGTACCTATCATGTTTATCAAATAACTCTTCCAAACTTACCAGCCCTTTAGGTATCTTATTACCTTTTAGTTTTATGTAGCCATCATGATCCATTTCTTATTTTTTATCTTCTTCATTTGGGGTAACACACTCTCTAGGAATATTTCCACTTCCTTCAAAGTACAACTAGTCAAAATTATCTCTGAGTTCAAGGAAGGAAAGAAAGTGTTGATCATCATTAAATACCTATCAATTGTTTGCATTGTCAGGCACACTAGGCCTATGAATCATCTCAATGGTGAATTTATCTTGGGATAAATATAGATGAGGGATCAGTAGAGACCCTAAGACAGCCAAGGAATCAGCCTTGGTGTTTCTTTCCCTTGGCATGGCTTCAATTGAAAAGGCATCAAAGAACTCAATGGAATCCCAAACTAGATTCCTATAATGTTTCAACCTTCTATTCTTCACTTGAAAGAGATCTATGACCTATTTTACAATCAGATTTGCATCTCCATGAGAAAGGAGATTCTTTATCTCCATTTCTTTTTTCATGCTTAAACCGAGGATGAGAGCCTCATATTCAGTTGTATTATTTTTTTTTTCTAATTGAATATTAAAGGAGAAAGGATGAATTTTCCCTTTAGGAGAAATAAGCACCACACCCATTCCAAAACTAGCTGAGGAGAAGCTTCCATCAAATTCCAAGATCCAAACACCATTAGGATCAAGAAGCACTTCCTTAGGATGGTTAGCCTCATCTTGTGACATGATCATGTAGTTACAATGACCAATGTCCTCATAAATTATTTGTGTCTTTGGGTCATCTATTTTTTTCACGATATATTTAGTTTGTTTCTCAGGTAATAGCTTCTTCATTTTCCCATTCACTAGAATAAGAGCATGTGACCAATCCATCAATATTTCTCCTCCAACATCTTTGAAAAAATTTCTAGTCAATGAGCATATCATAGGAAGGGGGAATATCAATTACCAAAATGGTGGCTAAAACTCTCTTCTCTGGTAAATAAGAAAAGGCTAATTGTGCATTCTTGATCTTTCCAACCAATGGCACTTCTCTACTTTCCATTGAGTAACATGAACCAAAAGTTTGGGTTAAATTTAAGCCTATGGCATGAGCTACCTTAGTAGGCATCACATTATCTGAAGCACCGAATCAATAACACAATTGTTGAGTTTGTGGCCAGCTATGAGGAGAGTGACATAAAATGGTTTGATCTTCTCATCAAATGAAGTGACTGCTACCACAAGGCTTGGTTGAGATGAAGGAGAAGGAGTGGGCAAGAGACCTTTAGAACTGTAACACCCTTGAAAATTTTTATATTCCTCTTTTGCATTTCAAGTGTTTACATGTGATTTTCTTGTTAAAGATGTGTTCTTTTGATTTGTTGAAGATCATGCTTGAAATGGATGAAATTATGCTCTTTGATTGTAGGGCTGGTTTGTTGTTTCTTTCAATAATCTATTTCACTTCTTATGAGTAAATTTGTAATCTAGTTTTAAGAGTTGCAATTTACATTTCACCATTGGACTCATCCTTGGATCAATTCCATTGATCTAAGGTATGTTTTAAATCTTCTTATCAAAATTGAATGAAAAAATGACATTCATCGATTAAGAGACTTAACCGATTGAACTTGTGTTTGTTGCAAATTCTTTATCATCTTGAAAACAATGATTGATTTTTTTTTGTGTTGTGCTCATCTCTTCTTGATCGACCCTTGTAGGGTGCTTAATGGTGTTAAGGAAAATAGAAACCCTACTTCTGGATTCTTAAGAAAAAATAAATTATTATGTACCCTTTACTTATACAGTCTACCCTAATAGATACGGGACTCAGGTAATTTACCTAACTATTACTACACCACTTTACGTGGGATGACATTCTAACCTAAGTTGTTAGCTTAAAAGGAAATAACCTAGGAGATGCTAAGTTATTTCTAAACCTATTGTTTTTGGTTAAATCTACATCATATCCTAAGGTGGTATTTTATTGTTGTGGGTTATATCCTAAGGTTATATATTTAAACTAACCTAAGATATAACCTAAGAAAATTCTATCTATCATAAACTAATGGGATATGAAAGGGGACCTATGGGCCATTGGAAAGTGGGGGAACTAAGTGGAGGTTCCTAAGTTTTTATTGAGATTTGGTTTTAAATGCAAGTAAGTACTGCCAGTTTGGCAGGGGCTAGTGAAAGTTTAGTGGAACCTATGTGGAGGCATCACTAAGTTTGGAAATGCATGTTGAAATTTGTTTTGGTCACGCCAACTTTGGATGGTGGTGGAAAGGAGAGATAGGTGGGAATATGCAAATTAATGGCATTAATTCGCCTTGGTTTTGGCAAGCAAGTTATCTTGGAAGGCATGCTGGAGGATTTGTTGGGGGTTGTTTTTCTTTGCATGCTTTATGATTTTTTCTCTGCATGGAGCTAGCTGGTTTTTCAAACCAATAGTTTGATCTACACTTAGTGGCTATTTTTGAATTCTTTGATCTATTTTTGATTCAAGGAATGTATAAGAGGCATTGTGGAAAAATATTATGGTTGTTTGATCTTGCCTAGAGAAGAAAGGGTGTTGGAAACTCAGCTAGAAGTCTTCTTCGAATCAGCAGAGGCACTATCAGGCATGATAGGCTCTACCCATTAAGATTTCTTACTTTCTTCTAAATGATTCATTAAAACAATTCTGCTCACTAGAAAATTATATTTGCATGATGTATCTAGTTATTTACTTGCATGTATTCTTGAAAATTATGTGGTTTTGGAATGTGAATCCTTGGCTATTATTAGTAGTTCTTGGGAACTTTCTCTGAACTAGTTGTCGGAGGTTTGCATGTGAAGTTGTTTTGAAACTCTGTAACTTGAACTAGTAGTTCTATTAATTGTATTTGAAGCTTGTAGCTTGTATTTGAAGCTTTGTTTTCTTGCATTCAAAAATAATGTGGAAAGAGCTGGCTAGTTTCTTGTTGGGTTCTGAATCTTTGTTCAGTCATGTGTTTCGTGAGTTGAAGTGGGACTCGTAGTTGCTCTAAACTCATATTGAAGCTTTGAGATTCATTTTGAGTTTTGTTGAGACCCTGTGTTTGTTTTGGGACTGTGTAGGAACTATGTGAAGTTCTGAACTAATTGGTTGAATCTTGTATTTCATCGACTATCTTGCTTTATTTAGTTCTTGAATCCGAACTTGTTTTTAAGTTGTTGTGTTTTGTTCTGTACTCAAGCTCTGAACTGAAGTTTTATTCTCCCTTAGGGAGAATGGAAAGGCTTGAACCCATAAATGAGTGTTGGTGTTTATTCTAAGCTTTTATTAGGGCCTCGGGTTTTATTATTAACTCGTATTTAAGCTTGTGTTATTTGAACTTATGTTTGAAACTCGTATTTGACTTGGTATAGGTTTTTCCATTATTGATCGTATTGGATTCGATGTGTTTAACCTATATAGGTATTCCAAGTAGAATTTTAGTGGCTATTAAGGATTGTAAAGCTTCTGTCTCTTTTTAATACTGTCTATTGGAAGGGAGCCTTGTGAGTTTTGTTTGGTTAGATGTTGGAATGTGTAACTTCTTCGAGGGCTACTTTGTTTTGATTTTTTTTTAAGAATGAATAGTTATATGTTTTTGGCCTTTAAGACCACACTGTGTTCTTGAACTTGACTGTTTATTTTTTTGAAATAAACGAGTTGGACTAACGGCTTGTTTTGGGATAGTCATATCGATGAAATAGGTTTTGGGAATTACATTTTTATTCCTTTAGGTTGAACGATCCCTACTGTCATATGATTTTAAAAGGAACTAGAGAGGTTTGTGGTTATTTTCAGTCAAGTTGGAAGAAGGTAGGACAGAACTTGTCTTATTGAATTATTTAATTCTTACTTCCATCCGAGTTATGGGTTTTTTTGTAGAATACTAAATTTTTAACTGTTATTACGTATGTGGCTCGAAAAGTTATAGTATCACTTATCTGGATGTTGGTAATGTGGCTCTTTCTTGGGATTTCAAACTGCCTTCTCATTTGTATTTTTTTGTTAATGTTTGTAATGGGAATTTAGTCTTTGAGTTAAGAGTTGTTGTGACTTTTTAATATTTTTTGATTGGAGGAATTTTACTCCCTCCTGTATCATTGTTGAACCACCATGCATTAAAGAGAAAGAATTATACTCTCTTGGGGACATTCTACGATTTGGGACTATCTTGTGTATTTCTTCTGATATTTCATATTGGATTTGAGCTAGGTGAATGAGAATAAGTCTTCATTGGAAGGTTTTATGGAAGTTGGTTATGTGTTTGCTTTGATTGTGCATTAGGTTTTGAATTCTCCTTTGGGAACTAGCTAGATAATTTCTATGTTTTTTTTAGATAATGAATTTCATTTCATAGTATAAATGAAATGAAATTTGGATTGGGCCTTTTTGGTTTGGAAACCTTTTTATGATTGACCTATAAGTTCATTGACCGAAATTCTCTTTTATTGATTCTCTCCTGAGATGGGAATTTTCCTAAGGATTGGTAAGAGAATTATTTTATTCAGGTATAGATTGGATTTTTAGTAAGTTGGTTATTTAGACCTTTTTGAATTATAAACTACAAAGATACTAAAGTTAGTAAGAATTTCTGTGGAACTATTTTTATTTTGTTGGATTCAAATTAGGATTCTTGTTAGATGTTGCCTCTTTATTTATGAGCTCCTTATAATATCTTGGAGTGAGGAAATGATGTGTGTACTAAACCGATTCTTTCCTTGAGATGAATTGTGTCAGCGAATAGATATGTATTGAATTCTCTTCTTGGATTTATATGGAAAGATGAAGCATACTAATATGAGTTATGTTAATCGACTTCTTTTGTTGCTTGGTAAATATGAATGTGTATTTCTATGGGTTTAGGAAATAATTGAATGACAAGACTTTTATATTGCAAAATTGATTGCTAGGATCAATTAAGTCTTGAGATATAATTCTAATGTTGTAGATTATAATATGCTCTTTCTTAATAATGAATTTTGTCTCTCTTAATTATTCTTCTTTCTAGATGTATTTACTTATGATTATTTGTATGATTCGTATTAATTGTTTCATTAACACAGAATTGTTTTATGAAACAATTAGTAGAATGCACTTTACGTTAATGCTTAGTGTTTATCATGCTCAGTTCATTAAACTGACCCGTGCTAGAAATTTTACAGATGGACACCATAAGTGAGTAAAGAAGACAAGAGCTTTCATGATGTATTGGCTTATTTAAATCTGAATCTTATATAAATAATTTCGATTTATTCTTCAGTTGTATGAAAAAGAAAAGTTATATTCTTTTGGGAAAGAGGATGTTTGTTGAACAACATGCCTAAAATACATAGTCTTGTAATGTATAGTTTTATAAAGATGAATTGAAGGTTGAGATTTACTTGCATTGGTTGTGTAAATTATCTTGTGTTTATGAATAAGATGGAAATCCTATCTTGATGATATTTTTCATATCTACTATATGATTAATTCAGATAAAATTGATCAGTTGGTTAAAGGGAAATATATTGGATTCCCTTATTAAGATGCAGCTTGTTAAGTTACATAAGTAAACAATCTTATCTAAACAATTCTAATATAATATTGGAATGTGTAATGAATATGCGATAGAACTTTAGAGTTTGTGAAAGATAAGAAAGGTTTGACAAACCCTAACACTTAATCAAATAGAGGGAGGTTCTTCCTCACTAAATGAAATGTAACCCAAAGAATGGTGATATGATCATTAATCATTAGACTTCATTTCTTATAAAGTCTACCTCTAGTTGAACCTATTTGGTTACTACACCTTGTTTGAATGATTAAGTTATATTTAATGGAACTTATGATATTGCTGTCCTATTTTGGTTAACTATTGTTAAACTAAATAAACAAACATTAAAATCAATCATGAGTTAAAGGAAGTTCTTTAATGCTTAATTGATTCAAGTATAGAACAAGGACTTAAGGAGTGTTGGATTAGGGTTTAGCATAGATGTTGTAATCTATTTTATATTCCAAACTAATTAAAGATTACTAACCTCCCTTGGGTATGTACATCGTGATGAGGCGGTTTTTGTAGGATCTTTGGCACATACCAACTATAGGGTTGTACCTTCAAGAGGACTAGGGTCTTCTCAAGGATACAACATTGCAGTTGACATGTGGCAATACCCCTCTGCATTGATCATCTAGATCTACACACAAAAAGGACTTGAACTTAGTTTCTCTCTAGGTCAAGTTAGTGGCATGTTTAGGATAGGTAGTATCTCTCAATGGCTCAGGGTCCCTTGGCACACCCGGATGAATTAGGTCGACCAAGTATGCCCATATACCCTAATTCATTGTGAGCATCTTCCTATGATGATTTATGTTTCTAACCTGGGGCTAGGGTTAAACTTTGGGCAAGTGGACTGAAGGTATCCAAGTAAATACCATTCTTGATAACAGAGGAGTGAGGTGAAGGACATATTCCAAAATGACGAGTATGTTGTCTAGGAATAGTGACATACACAGTATGTTGTAAATATTTGGCCAAAGTATCACAAGCTACTTTGGTTGCATTTTCCTATGTCACCAAGTTTAAAGCAACGTGATATCAGATGAATATTAGTAAAAATATTCAAATATTTTCTTTTAATAGATCACTTAGTACCCGGTTTAGGGTAGGAAAAACCAAGTATACGATAAGTATTCAATACTTATTATGAAATAAATAGATCAGTAGATTACTAAGTTATGAAATGAATAGATCGGTAGATCACCGAGTCATTTATAGCTACATATGGTTATCTGTGTGAGATTGATTGGCATGGAAAGTTTTCTCTAAATAATTCTTTATTTAGAACATTGAACATTATGTAAAAATAAAATAAAAATTCCTTATTTCTAAAGTCTTAAAATGGGAATGTTACAAGAACTGGGGGACGAAGGCTTGGATTTAGAGTTTACAAAATCTACCATCTTAGTGAAGCCCTTGGGATGGGTTTGGTAGAATTCAGCTTCTAAGATATGGATATTAGTTTTCTTGAGATGGTTAATAATGTCAAAATAACTAGAGGTAGATGCAGCATCATTGATAGGAGTAGATGAAACTTTTGACTTATTAACTCTATCATTTAAAGGGAAAGAATTTTTAGGAGTAGAAACAGAGGAGGAAGGAATAGCAGAACTTACCTTGGGTGTGGAAGAAGTTGGAATAGGAGCTCCTCTCCTTGCAATCATTGGAAAAAGCTGTAGGAGGCTGCTTATATATTTTAACAGGATGCACCACTTTCTCCTTCTTGTTGGCTTGCTCATGATTCATAACAGCATATAATTCATTATTCATCGTGCAACTCTTTCTTCATAGTCATACTCTTCATCTATACCTTCAATGGTGAGGAAATGGACATGATATCCACTCAACTCTTCTAATTCTTCATCATCTTCTTCTTCATGTTCTTCACATATTTCATCCTCCTCCTCGTCATCAAGCTCCAACACTTCACATGTTGCATTGACTGGAACTTTAACATGTGGGCCTTCAATTGCCAATCTAGTCTGAGGAGAGGGAAACCAATTCCTGGGATGAAAGTTCTTCCTAGGAACATCCTGATAAGGAGCATGTTGGGCGAACTACTTCTTGAGAGAAATAAGATCATTAGCAAGTTTTTGTACCAACTGATCTGCATTAGCTCTAGGAGAAGATGTGGAAGAAGGATATGCTTTGGATTTGGATGATTCTCTCCTTATCTTTCTAGACATGATCATATCATCTTCAACACTGACAACAAATCTCTTATCAGCATCTAAAGTGGCAAGATTATCTCTTCTAAGTGCATAGCTCACTTCAAGTAGTTAGGCATTAAGGAAGAAACATTTCTAAATCTGATCCACATGGAATGTGTTTTGTGGGATCTTGTTAACTAGCCTATTGAATTTGGACACAAATTCTCTCATGGGCTTGTGTGACTCTTTCTTTATTTTAGAAATCTAGGCCAAGAGGGCATGTACATCCTTAGCAGGTTTAAAACACTGCTCAAACTAGGTTGTCATGGTGTTCCAATTGCTAATGTATCCAATAGGGAGATGGTAAAACCAATCAGCAACATTATCTTGCAATGTCTCCAAAAAAATTCTAACAGAGATATCCTCATGTTCAACTCCAAGAACACCACAAGCAACAATGAAGGCTGAAATATGTTCATCTGGATGAACCTTCCCATCACCTCTGAATTTAGGGAAATTATTTCTATTACCTCTAGGAAATTCATGCAATGGTTGGGGAAGGGTAAGAGGCCCAACCCTTTGACCCCAAGGTAGAGGAGCTGCCATCCTTAGAAAGATTGTTTGGAGAGGAACTAAAACACCAATGAGAATTAAAGCATGCAAATTAGGACTGATTTCATCTTGAGGGATGTCACTCCTAGAATTTTTGTGTCTAATGGGAGTGCTTATGAGATCTTGTTCCTCTTATTTTTCTTGTGAGAGAGAAACCTTGATGATCTAGAAGTTGGAAATGAGGGTCTTCTTCCCCAAGGGTTCTTCTACCCTAAGTGTATCTTAGAGTTGCCAGATCAAAGATGATCAAGAATTTATTAGCAAAAAATGGAATCCATTTGCAATGAATTCCCGAATCTTCTCTATAAGGAGGGGGACTAAAAAGTGGCTTGGCTAGCAGAACTAGAGCTATTGGATGAGAAGTGCCTTCATGCCCTTGATCACCTCAAAATGTATCCAAATCAAGTGCGTCGAGGTTATAAAAAAAGAATGATACCTTATCAATTTGAGGTAGGATACCTTGTTCTAATGGAAAATGATTTCAATACCACCAAGAACCGTGAAAAGAAAGCTAAATTTGAGCTTGTGGTTAAGGCCATATGTTGTGGTCACTAAATTTGGTTCAGTTGTATACAAGCTTATTGAATATGATGATGATGAACTTAGGGAACTCATGAATTCCATGCATCTCAAACATTTATCTACTTAAGTATGGGGTCCCTTAAATATCATAAAATCAATAATATATATATATATATATATATATATATATAATCGAGAAAAATTAAAGAGAAATCAATGCATCTAAGTGTGAAAACCATGCAATTGTGGCACTTTAGACAAGTCCTTTGGTGGAAACGAATTTTTGATGCCATTTGAGGGTTTGTTGTTCAAAAACATCTCATAAATAGGATTACGATGACTTCATCCTAAGCTAGTATTTTTCTATGTCCGATATACTTTTCACCTATTCCTCTTGGCCTTAATCCGGTTGATCCTACTTACGTATGTAAAGAATTTTCCTTTTTAAAATCCCAACTAATGTTGGGGGAAACTTTGTATCATCACTTATTGCACATACATGTGGTATTCTACCCTTGTACATCCCATCTATCGCTGGGGCATCCACATTTCTTTGTTTTCTTGCACATAGCTTTGGAAAACTTCTAGAAAATCACAAAAACATTTGTATAACTTTTGAAAATATCAAAACATTCAAATATGTTTAGTTAAAAAAACAAAACATTCAAATATGTATCATAGAAAAATCAAAAAAATATAAATTTTCTCGAGATAATACACAAACTAACACAAAACATTTCAAAATTGTCCATGAAAATAAAGTAGTAGTTTACTTAATGTAGTTGTTTATTTGTACATAGTTTTATTGGTTTTCCTTTTTGTATTGTGTGCTTTAAATTGGATTCATTTTCTTACTTAGATTAAGTTTTAATTTAATCTATTTTGGAGTTCATTGGGTTCATTTTTATCTTGCATACTTGTATATAGTTGTGTGCTTATTGATTTGATTCGATTAGCTCATGTTTGTATTTTTACTTTGTACAGTTTGTTATCATATCATCATTGGTATCATCTATCATCACATATAAACATCATCACATATCAATAAATGCTAAGATACATCATCATACAAATGAAAATTACACATGTATGCCAAGATAACATTATATAATATCATCAAAGAGGTGCAAGAGGGAGTCATAAAGCATAATAAAAACATGGGCTAAACATGCTATCTCATAAACACAAAATTCAATAAAATAAAAAAATTCCACCATCATATATCCATATAAAAACAATGTCTATGTACAAAATGTGTCTCGATATACATCAGATACAATATAAGCCATCATGGGCATAGATAAAAAAGTGCCTTCATCTTGAGGAATAATAAAAAAATAATACATATACATCCAATCAAAATTGTTCCTTCATCATGAGGCATATATCAAAAATAAATACATCACTAAGAGAGTCAACCATAACTATCACCCAAACCAGGACTACCTCATCACCAACTCAAAATGCGACCTAGAGCCATGTGGAGGCATCTGTGAGATGGACCCCGTGGTGGCGACATCTATTGTGTTGAACCTCCTTGCGAGGTGATGGCATTTACATTGACTGACTAACCTAGATGGCTGTAAGATCTAGATATGGACCACTACTAGCCATCTAACTCAAGGGTACGACCCCCTCTGTCATCTAGAATGGCCCCATGATATAACACTTTATAATAGGAAACCTCACCGGTGGCTATGGAAAAATCAAAGACTAAGTCTAGAGCACCTCTGCCACGGTCACATGTTGGAGCACGTCATGCTATCTTTTCGGTCTAAGCACATATCCCTAAATATGTGTATGCTCCACTATCAAATCTTTCGGCTCAGTAGCTAATCGCCCCTCTTAGTAGTGACTTGTTGTAGTTTCAACCTCAAGGCATCCTCATCTCCTATACACCTGGTCAATCTATCTAGGGGGATTTAGTAGTGGTCTAGGTGGTAAACCCCATCCTCCACGTGTTGGAATATGTGGTGGATACCCCCATCCATCTCTTCCATGCCCACCTTATGTGCTCTTTGGACTCACTACTAGAGGCGGTGAGAATGACACTTGTATAATAACCTATTGTACCAAATGTATCCGAACACATGACTATTGTTATGGTGAGGATGTGGTTGTGGTGGTATATGCTAATGTGGAGGAACCTATGGAGGAGGAACTTGTGGCTGAAATGGAACCTATGCCACTCAAACCTACCTAATGGGATGGCCCCTGTGATCCTAATCCTCTGTCCACCTTAGGATGCCCTAATTTGGCTCGATCTCTCAAGGCATGGCCTTATAAGCCCCTGAGTGCTCGCTTGCTATGCCTACATCTATGACTTCCTACAATATGGTAATTATTAGGGGA
Source organism: Taxus wallichiana var. yunnanensis (assembly GCA_018340775.1). Lineage (NCBI taxonomy): Eukaryota > Viridiplantae > Streptophyta > Pinopsida > Cupressales > Taxaceae > Taxus > Taxus wallichiana. Next base: position 398,425,211 of record CM031233.1, read on the forward strand.
AGAAATATGGCATACCAATCTTGTAATCTAGCGTGGTCTTTGGGTCTACAATATGAGGTTGTGCTACCTATGGTTGTGGGGCAACACCTTTGAAGCTATCACTGGCTCTCTCTTTGCCTAATATGAGGCCCAAAATCAAAGTTATCTTGTGCTCTATGCGCATACCACATATCATCACTCAGAATTCCCTGAATATGGCCCAAATGCCACTGTACTATATATCAACCATGTACCACTTAGTGATGTGACTATGATTTCCTATAATAAAGTGGCCCACCTCCGCAACGCTAAGCTCTACAACATCCTCTCTCCACTGATATAGCATGTAAGGTCACCAAGTGATCATATGGAGATACAGGTCATCAAATTCTTACCTTTAATATGTTTTATAACCCATGTGTGATAAAATATCCTCACTCACTGGCTCCCATCCCACACAAGATGGCTCATTTACATCCCTGACTCGTAACACTCCATGTGGGTGACCAATATCAATGTGGTCTTAGACTCGAGATCTATAATAAGGTAGATGGTCCCACACTCCTCAAGCCTTGGTATGCTATCAAATATAGTTCAAAGTACATGTGAACAAGTATACACTAACCCCAACAAAAGACCTCGCCTTCCATAATTCTACATATAACTCCTATCAATCTAAGTAAGAAGTGTGTACCCATCTTATCACGAAGCAAGTAGCCATTGAAAAGAGCCATCAAGTATACATGAATGTGCACAATCTATCTATCTTCAAAAATTTGTAGAGGAGTACTACCATACCCTTCTAGGGTATGTCCCAGTGTAAAAACATGTCCGATATATAATCTAGAATTTGGCCGCGGTCTCTGTCATAAGTGGCAAGGCTCCCCTAGATAGGAACTCAGAGGATTCGTCACACATTCTTTAAGGTGACCATCATCTTTCCAGTCGACCATCTAAAATTTGGGCTATCACTCTTCCCTCTCTCTGCTAAGGTAGTCAGGAGGGTGTGATCCAGTGTGATATGAGGCAACTATGTAATATACTTGAGGCTTGTGGCCTCCAAGGTCGTAGTAAATAAAAGTTTCTCTCACCATATAAATGTTTTCTCATAGGCTCTAAGGCGTCCATACCGCTCACGTACATCCAAGTTGTGTAATTTCACCGGAAATATTGCATAACACATTAGTAGCATCAATTCTTCTACTAATTTCTTCCTAAGATGTTCTAATTGCTTCCACATTATTCTATTCATTTCTATATTTTTCTTAAAAATTACAAATTTCTTCTAATTTTTTTTCTAAGGCCTAAGTGTTGCACTAGTGCAAACATGTGCTTGCGCATGTTTTTTTGCACTAACTTGTTAATTCTTACACTAGCACAAACCTATGCATGTTGGCTTATTCATTTTAATGCTAACATAACCCTAACATAGCCTAAAACCAAGTTCTATACTAACTTGACCATTTTGATGCTAGTGCAAAACTGGTTATGCTAGCTGACAACCAAAGGCATGTGCTAGTTGTTGTCTCCAAATAAATGCACCCCCAAATGGCACGGGAATTAATCATGACATTCGATGTGATTGGGAAACATGGGATCACCTCTCAATCTATGGGACTTGCGGTTGATGTGAACCTCTGGAGAAGGTCACTTCCTCTTCCTAAACTAAACACAACACTAATTCTGATGCAAGAAAGATGGATAACTAGACCTATACTAACATTTCATGGGATTAGGGAGAGAGAATGCAAGGAAATAAAATCTATGCTAGAAGTGGTGATGCACCAAGAAAAGGGATGTTCAACTTCGGAAGGGTTAATGTGGGTAGGATGCTCACATCATTGGCCACCTTCACCTATTGTAACTTAGAAAGGGTACAAAATACCATAGACTAGAAGCACACGTTCCTTCATTAAACTTTAAACATACACAATAGAAAGATCATATTTGATTTGATACACAAATAATTTATCCCGAGGATAATCACAATCACATGTCAAGCATCTACTTAAGTGATAATAATAATGCAACTCTTAGTCAATAGAAGGAAAATAGTTTCTCACAACTGAAGAAAGATAATCACACTATTCTTTTCACAATATGAAATAGATAATCCAAAGTAAAGGCAAACTAATCAATAATGCTAAGGAATTGTATTCACAAAGCATACAATGACTAATCATTCAACACAATAAAATAGATCTTCAAGTGCAAGGAATAAATTTGAATATAATTAAAAGGTTTCAACAAATCTTTGAAAGCACTCTTCCAAGCTTGAAGAGTGATTTCACCAAAAATCTCTAAAAAATATGTATGTCTATCTCAAAAAATGGAAGCATTCCACTATTTATAAGTTCCTAGGCTGAGCCATTACAGCTGGGCCTTTGACTAACACTTAACTAAAAATAGTAATGTCGTTAATATAAGGGAATAGGCTCCCATGAAAATAGAATTTTTTTTGCAAAAGGTTGACCAAGTCAACCCTATAACTTTGGCTGATTCCAGAGCTTAAACCTGTCCTTTCATGGCCACTCAGCTTTGGCCTGATTCATTTGTATCTCCATTCTCTAATATTTTCTACTGTCCTTCCTCCCATACAAAAATTCGGTGTATCACGTACTCGAAGAAGCACTTGATAAAACCTTGAGTTTATTCATCTTCAGGAACACATGCATAGTGATTAACTATGTCTCTTTGTCTCGATCTCTTTCTTGATCATAGATGGAAACCTTGGAAGTTTATTTGCAACTTTCTTTAGTCTCCCTATGAAATTTTGACATAAGTCCAATCGGTTAATGGAGTCACTATTAAAAGTCTTCGTGATGTATCATCCCGCTTCACCAAATCTTTGAAATTTTCCTTAATCTAATCCTATTGTCCCCTCAATTTTCCCCACCCTTTCGAATCTAATTTCCTTAAAATTGGAGCCCTACCATAGAAGAAATTTGTGTTTTAAACTCCTCAAATGCTCATTTTCATTTCCCACGATGTTTTTAATCAAAATTTCCTCAGTCTACTACCATTAAAACATTTTACCTATTTTCAATGGATGGGAAATGATTTTAGTTCTTCTTTTATGCATTTGGAATGCATGGGACCTTGCATATTTTGTTTTTAACCTTTTGCAGAGAAATAAATTCTTCATTGGGAGCAAAAATGGCATTTTCCCATTTCCTGCAACTTCCTACGTTCTTTTCCCCATCAAATTATTTCTCGAAAAGGTGAAGCTACGTGTTTGTTTCCCATTGGATGCGGTTGGACGGGTTCCTTTTTGAACTTATCACTTTTGGTGATTTTGGAAAAAAATCAGATTTGCCCCGCATCCCGTTGGTCCTTGATTGGCTAGAGTAGTTTTGGCGGAAGTTCGGGGTGATGGATCCATTTTATTCTCTAAGGCATTATGATGAAAGGTCAAAAATTTCTAAAATGGCCCACGGCCCCACCCATGTAAAAGGATGAATTCGAGTTAAAGCTCGTAGTCGGTCATAAAGGGACACATGTTCATGTTGAAAAGTCAACAGTAGAGGCAAGGACTTTTGGGGGAAAGGTTTGAATATTTCCCCTTTAAAATACAAATAAAAATTGAATCACATCCCCATAGTCAATCAGGTGATTCCACGTGTTAAAGAATCAGAAAGGGACGTGTGGCCATTTTTCAGTTCATATGCTTTGTGGTGCCAATGGAGGACTTTAGGAATTTTAGCCTTATTTCCACAAAGGGAGAAAATTTCTAAAATGGCCCGCGGCCCTGCTGATGCGAAAGGGAAAATTTCTAAGTTGAGGCCTGCAAAAAATTAGAAAGGGACACATGGCCTATGTTGAAAAGTCAACGGCGGGGACACAAACTTTCGGGGAAAAGTTGGAATTTTTCCCCTTTTCAAAAATAGATAAAGTAGAAAACTAAAGCACATTCCCGCACCTAATCAGGTGATGCCATGTGTTGAAGGATGAAATTGGAATAGCGGGCTGCTGGGAAATTGAGAATTTGATCCTTTTTCACCAAAGGGTTAAAATGTTGCAAATTGAGCCGCAACCCCTTCTTCCAATCGTGGTGTGCCACATGTTCACGTTGAAAAGTCAAAGTGGGCCAATGGAGGTTTTTGATAATTTGAAATTTTTGTTAAAAATATTTTAAATGGTAGATTTGAACCACATTTCATCACCACTCGAGATCACGCCATGTGTCTGGTTTTTGGTGGAGCTGTGGGGGGGCAAAGGAAATTGAGAAATTGCACTTTATATCCCAAATATCAGGAAATGTAGATTTCTCCCCTAGGGCCATCATTACTTAGATCTTGCCACGTGTAAGGTCTAAATTTGAAGGTAAAATGGGGAAAAGATTGCCAAATGTACTCATCTAGTTTTTAACGTCATTAACAAACTAGAGCTCTGCAAAACACAAAAAATGGATCATTTGTTAGGAATAGTTTAATATTGTGAACATTATTATTGTGCAAATAATGAGTTGGTGACAACTCATAGAGATATCTTAGAGAGATTGTAGGTTTTTTGAGTGAGAATAGGGATCGGGATAGATAAGTGAGAGTTTTTTGAAGATTAGAGTTGACTCCTCTTTCATAGGAGAACTCCACTCTATATATGTAACCTTGTCTTATTGAATAATATCCCAAATGTTTTAATTTTATACATCATTATTTGGTGTTTTCATGATATTTGTTATTGTGTAGATCTAAAACAAATACATTATTTGGTATCAAAGCATATCTAATCCTTTGCATAATGGAGACATAAGGACTGAGAAAATGGATATAACATTTGGCTTGGCCTTGACATAGGCGTTTATGTTGTGGTGTCTGTTTTGAATATTATGCATCAATTTTCTTATGGCTGCATTTCTCCTTGCAATTTGTTGTATTTGATATGACCACACTTTGCATTACCATACGTATTATTGCCAAATGTAACTCTTATTGCATACAATTTGAATTCATTAATCTAGAAGGTTCCTCTGATTTTACCAGCATAACCATATCGAAGCAGATGTCAATGCATTGCCACTTGGGTTATCAATTGAGCATCACAGTTTGTATGGAGTAGCGTTCAAAATATTTCAACACATCTTCCCACCATTTCCATACTCACATTAGGCCAATCATCCTTGGCTCTCAAACCATGCACCAGTTTTTTGGAGGTAACAGTTTGTCTTTACCTGTGATGAAAACTATATAGAATTACTTAGCTCCATGCAATATGGCTAGTCTGAATGGTTTTGTTGAATCATTCCTCACTTTCTTTATATATGTGATTTTTGGATCTAATATAGATTTCCATGTATCTTATTTAGGGTTTAAGTCCACACAAAATTCAAGTCTTTACAAGGGTTCATTGTTTAAATGATTGAGTGTCCGTCTAATGTAATATTGTCATTGTCTTAATTTAAGGGAATTCTTTTATTTTATGGGTTCATAGTGTCATTAAGTTAAATAGTCTGAATCAACTACATTTATGTGATTAAATTTATTCAAGAAGTCTCTGTATTAGAAAATTAAGTTCAAGATGATTAGCATTATCATAAATTATTGTAATAGTTTCATTTATAATTGTGTCTTCTGCTATCATGAAATATCTCATCATCAAAAGTTAGTTGTCTATGCCTATTTCAATATAGGGTCCTTTTTCCGATTCAAAGATTCATCGTCAAAGTTGAGTCAAAAGTGTGAAAATTCATGAAAATCTAATCTTTAATTGGATTTTTTTATTGTCAATATTGTAAAAAAAAAAAAAAAAATTGCCTCATGGACACATTTTCGGTGTAACCCGACGTCCTGGCAACCAATGAGCTTCATTGACACATTTTTTAAGTAAGTAGTAAGATATGATAGATCTTTGGAGGAAACGGAGGTAGGAGGGAAATTGGTGACCTCTCGTCAAGCACCATAGATGAGGCCACGAAATTGAACTAGTGGCCAAGTTTTTAAGTTGTGTGTTTGCTTTCAACATACATTTGTGAGAATAAGAACAAATGATTGTTAAAAATTAATGTATAAAATTTCTTGAATGTAACTCTGATGTAATGAAATAGGTGAGGAAAAGCACCAATGTAAGACAGTTTGTGGATCTTGAAAAGTTTTTTGGAAGATCCAGAAAACCACGCAAGGTGGGATGGGTGATGGATCATTACATGTCAAGGTTTGTGGTAAACTGTAAAACCATGGAAGGTTGAGCATTTCTCCCTTCATTAGTATCAAGGTCATGAGTCACATAGTTTGACATGCTCCATTGAGGTGAGCATCGTAGATGAGAGTGTGTAAGTTTTTCCCATGTTCACACTAAGGGGGTTAATGTCATGAATAGTTTAATATGGTGAGCATTATTATTGTGCAAATAATGAGTTGGTGATAACTCGTAGAGATCTCTTAGAGAGATTCTAGGTTTTTTGAGTGAGAATAGGGAGTGGGAGAGATAAGTGAGAGTTTGTTGAAGATTAGAGTTGACTCCTCTTTCATAGGATTACTCCACTCTATATATGTAACCTTGTCTTATTGAATAGTATCCCAAATGTTTTAATTTTATACATCATTATTCGATGTTTTCATTATATTTGTTATTGTGTAGATCTGAACCAAATACATTATCGTTCTTCATTATTTTTCTTTGTATTCTTGTCATTTCTCCATGAGATGTATTTTTGGTTTATTATGGAGCCAAATCGATAATTTTAAAGGGATGTAAAGTTTGATCATCAAAAATGGAGTTTATCAGGCATACACGATAAAAAGGGAGAAAACTTACCGATAAGCACTCGATAATAAAAGTGGTTAAAAGTTAGAAATGGTAGGAACACATGAAGAAGAAAATCATGAGATGCCCCCTACTAGAGTAATCATGCTTGAAATAATGAAGTATTCACCTTTTTGAACCTCCAGTTTTCATGAATGTGTTTGTGTTATCCAAAATTCACCCCAGGGTAAATTTTGATAACATGCATTAAATTCTCAAGTCCCAGGAAAATAGATTGATTCAGGGAAAAAATCATGTTTCTAGGGTCCCCTCAGATTTTTTCTAACTCCCTGTCTAAGAAGAAAAGAGAAAGTTCTAAGAAAAGGTGAAAAAATTACAAAAACAAGCTTGGGCCAAGAAAAATCATGAAAAATGGCTAAGTCCTAGTCCTCGCAAATGATCAGGACATAAGGGACATCTGGGCGCGAATCGGCCGAAAGGCTGCAGGGTAGTCACCACAATCTGGGACATCTGGGCCGTGAGGATGCAAAGGACGCGAACCGCCCGAATCGGTCGGCACACAGTAACTTTAGTTCCGGACATGGGACAGAGGGACGCGTGAAGAGAAGACACGTGGATAGCCGAAGGAGCCGAGAGCCAATCACATTATGCCACGTGTCATCGGCAGAAAAGGGACAAGGAAGCCCATTTCGAGCGGATCGGAGGAATTTGTCCCAATCATTTTGGGACAGCCAGGCCATGAGGATGCGAGGGACGCGAAAAGCCGGCTAACCCGGAGACCAATCAAATCACGACACGTGTCACAAGAGGGAAACGTCCAAAAGTTCAAAGGGCGAGATTTCAGCGTTGGCCCGAGCAATAGGAATTGGACACGTGTCCAATGGAATAGGGAAGTTTGGAGCTCGAGGAGGAGTTAGAGAATTTGGCAAAAGTTTCAGCCAAAAAGCTAAAAGTAAAGGAAGACCCCGCCCTGTCCTCCAATCAATGCATGCCACGTGTCCTCAGTGGCGGGGCGGGGGAAAAGTGAAAAATGTTCCAAAATCATCAAAAATCAAAAATTTCAAGGAAAACCCATGGGTGAGTAGAGGAGAGAGAATTATGCATCCAATCAGCACTTGCCACGTGTCATCCAGGTGGCAGAGCATGGGAAAAATTTTCAAAACACATTTTCGCCTGTTTTGTGCCCTAAATCTTCAGATCTCCATATCTTTTGATCCAGAGCTCGGATTTGCACGTTCTTTATATCAACGGAAAGATTATGAAATTCTCTACATGATTCTAGGGTTAATCTTGAATTTTGGTGTAGTCTGGAGAGAGAAAGTTAAGAAATGGCTCTGACGCGTGTTCATGGCCAGAAGTGACATTTCAGCGACCAAATTTAACGCAGAATGGGTCGCATTCTCCTATAATTTGGTCAAAATTGATAGGGTATGGGTTTGTAAGGTATCCCATGCTGTTTTAATGCATCTGTAGTCGAGGAGGAATGGGCTCTCACGTTTTTTGTACATTTCTGTCTCCTGGGCTCGACCCATGCAATGTAAAAGCCAGATTTGGCTCATTTCTAAAAAAAATATTTTTGGGCATAGCAATCTTCTTCTTTCACCTCCAGTAAGTGATTGTAGGCAAGAATAAGACCTCTTCAAAGACTCAAGCATGTGATTTTACCTCTACGAGGTTGTAATGCGATGTTTTGACATTGGAAATAATAATGCAAGCTTTGTGAATGAGTCTCGGTCCTCTGTTTGTATTATTTGCTTCATTTCAGATCCTAAATTATATCTTATCAACCTATGTATGTTTTATGTTGCAATCTTTGGTTTGTGTCTATTTTCTTGACAAAATATTCACCACTCCTTTTGGTGCATCACCACCTTTAGTTAGTTTCATTTTTGCACTTCTATCCCTGTCTCCTTGCAATTTAGAGTAGGATTAGGATTTGAACCTCTGTAGTTGTGCAAATATAGATCTAAATTAGAGGAGTTTGAGGAACCAGCCTCTAATCTAGAGATTCCTCTCTTAGTTTCACAAGTCCCACACTTAGAGAGAGGTTTCCATGTTGTGCAATCACACTGGATGCTAGAGTGATCAACCTAGAAGCCTGATCTGCATCCAGGGGTGTTGTGAGCTGCAACAACAGTTTTGGCACACTGGTGGGACACTAGAGGTCTCATTTTTATTTGCAGCAAATTTGATGTGCATCTGCTGCAATTTTATTGCTTAAAAAGAGCTATTATTTACATATCTGGCGACTCCAAGGGGAAGAATCAACTGGTTTCAGCAGTCATGCCTGAAAACTCATGAGAAGAATCACCACAAGGTCAAGAGTTGGAGAAGAAGAAGTGTTGTTTGAATACCTACAATTATCTCCAAGAAGAAGGCAAAGAGGAAGAAGGATTCAAAGGTCTCCATCTCCACCAAACAGAACTCTCTCAACTCCTCCACCTGGTAGGCCTTTCATTCAGTCAACAAGGGTTTTAAGACCGATTAGAATGGCACAAAACAACCCCTACGTCAACTTCACAGGTAGCAGCCCACTTTCCCTCAATGCACAACATCCAATTCCTATTGCAGCCTTGAAGAACATCCCCTACTTCACTGGAGAAAATCAGACTACTCCAGGTGATCATGTTAAAGATATTGCTAACCTTTGTGCGATCCATGAAATCAATGAAATGCAAGTGGCTGTCAAGTTGTTGGCGTCTTCATTCAAGGGTAAAGCATTGAAATGGTTTAGAAGCCTTGGAGTTGGTTCTATCACAAATTGGAATCAGCTATGTATAGCACTTCATGAGTAATTTGGAGAGAAGGGAGACAACTTGTCTCTTTTGGAGCAGCTGACAACCATCAAGAGAGCTCCCAATGAGCAGCTGACCAATTTCAACTTCAGATTTCAAAAGAATTGGGAGAGAATTCTAGTGGCAGTCAGGCCAACAGCAAAAGGTGCTTTTCTCTACTATCTCAAAGCTTTAAATTCTGATATTTCTATGTTAATTCATTCCATGGGAGGCATAACTATCCCTATGGCTTATAGCATTTCCATTAGGGCTGAAAATTGTTTGATCCAAGCTGGCAAACTTTCCCCTAGACCTCCCATGCCACTATTTCCAAGTTTAGAGAATCCAAACACCACTCAAGCACCTAATTTGGCTCCTTCTCCCACTCCTAGAAATCAGAGTTCAAACGAAGCATCCACTTCATCTCTAGGTGCCCCAAATGAGCTTCAAGAAGTCATGAAGCAATTGCAAAACCTGGGCAATGAGCTGGTTACTCTCAAAAGGCAGCAGGCCCAAGGTTTTAGACCTTCTTATCAACCCCAAGCTCAGCCTAATAGGCATCCATACTAATCACAAAGGCCACCTAATCCAGTTGCAAACATGAATCAAACAAGGCCTCCTACCAATAGACCATTCCAGCCCTATAATCCAAATGCCATATCTACCTCTAAGGCATTGGTGCCAACACAAAACAACATTTCTTAGGAGTATGATTGGTGTTTTCCATGCAATGAGCCTCATAACCAATCCATGTGCTTCAATGGTGCTTTGAATCAAGCACTAATGGTGACAACTATTGGTGTGGAGGGTGAGGGAAGTCAAGGAAATAGTCAACAACAAGAAACATTCCAACAGCAATCAGCCCCAAATGACACCACATTGGTAAATTGGCAAGCAGACGATTTCTATGGCATGAATCAAGCAGTTTCTCAAGGTGTTGCAGCCAACACAAGGTCGAAGAGAAGGAATTTGGGTGAATAATAGCCATTAGCCCCAACCAATCCACAACCTCCCATAGCTCCACAAATGGTTGGTAAGAAAAATCTAATTTCAAATGCACAAGGGCAGCTAAGAACAGCCCCTAGGCCAACTCAAATACCAGTTGTTGCTGCCCATGTGCAAGGAGTGAATGTGCAAACCAAGGGACAACAAAGAGATTCTTCATCACCATTCAGTATCATTGATCAGATGAAGAAGAAAAACGTCAATATATCGATGTGGGAATCCCTATCTATCCCAGGCCAAAGAGATCTGCTGCAAGCTACCATGAAGGACTGGACAACTTCAAATCAACAAGTTTAGATGCAAGACAAAGTGCTTACAAATGCTGCCCAGCTTGAGGGAAATCATGGAGGACAACAAGGTAAAGTGTTGAAGCCCCCTCCTTTCTATGTTTCATTGATCATTGGAAGTCAACTAGTACATAATTACATGATAGACTCCGGGGCAAGTAGCTCAGTAATGCCTAAACAAATAGCTGATTAGCTAGGACTCTAGTATGAAACCATATCCAAAGGGGTAGTGCAAGCTGGATGGGACAGCAGTAACAACAATTGGGGTGATTAGAAACTTGAGTCTTACCTTGCATGCATGTCCAAATGTTGTTGTTTTACAAGATGTATCAGTCATAGACCTTCCACCACTCTTTGCCCTATGCTTGTCAAGGGACTTCATAGCCAAGATTGGGGGATATTTGTCTGCTGATTGGTCACACATGCTGTTCAGAATGAGGTATGGAACCAAGGCTACAATCAGGTCTGAACCTATTGCAAACTTCCACATTAAGCCTTACACTCCAAGTTAGATTAATGCCAATTTCTCAGCATTTGATCAAGAAGATCACCCAAGCACTGATGAGGCTGACACCAAGGTTGGAAGCATCCTAGATTTGACTCTTGATGAATGGGACAAGCAAGGCGCATGCTTTTGATCCTTATCAAGAAATAGAAGAATCTGAGCTAGGAGTTTATTGTTTACATGAAGAGAATCAACCTCTCCCTAGCATCACCAAGCCAGATCACAAGGACAAGAATGAAGTATGGCAATTGTTCTTTGATGGGTCAAGGAGTAGACAAGGTGCAGGAGGAGGGGCTATGCTCATTTCACCACAAGGTATAAAGTATTACTCAGCCTTCTGTTTTCAGTTTTCTTGCTCAAACAATACAGCTGAGTATGAAGCCTTAATTCATGGACTGCACTGGGCAAAGAAGAAAGGCATCAGGAATTTACAAGTATTTGGTGATAGTGAGCTGATTGTAAACCAAGTCAAAGGAAAAAATGCTGCCAAAAATGATCTGTTGAAGAACTACAAAAATCGGGTATGGGATCTTATTGAAGATTTTGAAGCTTTTAGCATCAAGTCCATCCCAAGAAAAAGAATGAAGCTGCTGACAAGCTAGCAGCAATTGGGGCTGCGTTTGATGTTGTAGAAAGTATCAAAAGTGAGAAATCTCAGCCTCATATCAAATTGGTTGTGAGACCAGCTGTTCTGGATAACAATACAAGTTGGCAAGTCTTCGAGAATGATCAGCAAATTGTTAATTTCCTACAAGAAGAAGCGAGTTCTCTGTCGCCAGAATCAAGACAAGCTGCTGCAGCAGCAGAGATGGTGACCAAGTGGTGCAATTGAGAACTAACAAATTACCAAAAGGCCTCATAACCTTGGAGTCAATCTTCAACCGAATGATTAGTTCCGGAAGGAGAAAGTGAACATTCAAGTAAAGGATGAAGATTGAGCCTATTTTAGTGGAAGAAGGCAAAACATTGCAGATTAGAAAAGTAAGTACCTCACAAGAGAAATCTGATTTTGTCCGGCTTTGTCAAGAGTTCCCAGATGTCTTTCTTAGACTTATAAAGATCTAAGAGGTTTCAACCCAAAGTTGGCACAACATACTATTGAGCTGGATCTGGAATCCAAGCCTGTCAGGAAAAAGCAAAGGCCAGTGAATCCCCATATTGAACCTCTCATGAGAAAAGAGTTAAGCAAGCTTATTGAGGCCTAGTATCATCTTCCCCATCAAACACTCAAGTTGGGTTGCAAACTTGGTGCCAGTAAGAAAGAGAAATGGAGAAATAAGATTGTGTGTGGACTTTCGCGATCTAAATAGAGCATCACTCAAAGATCATTATCCGCTTCCATCAATGGAACAAATATTGCAGGTTGTAGCTGGTTCAGAAAGGTTTTCATTGCTAGATGGATATTCAGGCTATAATCAGATAATGGTGAAGGAAGAAGATCAATTCAAGACGGCCTTCACTACAAAATGGGGCACATATGCTTACAAGAAGATGCCATTTGGACTGTCGAATTCCGGAGCAACATTCTAGCGAGTTATGGATATGGAATTTAAAGGCTTGATCAATAAGATAGTGCTGGTAAACCTAGATGATATCATTGTCTTCTCAAAGAATGTAGCAGACCATCTCATTCACCTCAGCCAAGTGTTTCAGAGGTGTAGAAGGTTCGGAGTGTCTTTTAATCCTAAGAAGTGCATCTTTCTTACACATGAAGGAAAGCTCCTTGGCCATATTGTCTCCAAGGAAGGATTAGTAATTGATCTAGAGAGGGTTGAAGCCATAAGAGCACTACCATTGCCAAGCCACAAGAAAGCCCTTGAGTTTTTTGGGAAGGATAAACTTTGTTCGAGGTTTGTCCCATTTTGCAGCCCTTGTCAATCCCATCACCAAAATGTTAAAGAAGAGCATGGCTTTCAAGTGGATAACAAAAGGCAAGGAGATTTTGAAGCAATCAAAGAAGCCATCTCTCAAGCACCAACTCTCATCAACCTAGACTTCTCCAAGGATTTCATCCTCCATGCATTTGGAGGTAATGACACTATTTCTACCATTTTGGTACAGCGAGAACAAGGACAATGATGAGCAGCCAATTGCCTTCTTCACCCAAGAGCCTAGATGACTATGAGGTGAGATACTCTTTTATTGAGAAGCATGTACTTACAAGAATCAAAAGCTTGAAGAAATTCAAACATTTGATCTCAAACAACAAGATCCAATTGCTGGTCTCACATGCTAGGGTTAAGGAATTCCTCCTCAACAAGGATTTGAATGACAAAAGGGCAGGTTGGATTACCCGTGTCATGGAGTATGACATTGAGATCAAGGTCACCAAGCTGGTAAGAGGGAAAGGATTGTGTGAGCAGCTGGTTTTAGGGGAGCAAAGAGAAGTATGCAATGAAGAACAAGCTATTTTGATGATCCAGACAGCCATGAGCCAAATGGCAAGCAAGAAGAAGACAATGTTGCCCCCACTCCTTGCTGGACCCAAGATATTATACACTTCCTAGGCACATGCCTATGCCCTCGGAGATGAACAAGACCCAAAGGAGACACTTCAGATTGCAGGTTGTCCCGTATGCCATTGTTGATGGAGTTTTGTTCAAGAAAGACATGAATGGAGTGTTCTTTGAGATGCATTAGCACAAATCATATTCAAAGGGTGTTAGAAGAGTTCCATGGTGGACCAGCTGGTGGCCATTTTGCACCAAGAGTGATAGCTCTAAAAATCATGAAGGCTGGTTATTATTGGCCTAAGATCTTCAGTGATTGCTATGCATGGATCAAGAGGTGTAAGAATTGTGCATTCTTCATAGGAAAAGAGAGACTTGCTGCCCTTCCATTACATCCAATCTCAGTTGACCAGCCATTCATGCAATGGGGTTTGGACTTCATTGGAGTCATTAATCCCAATTCAAGCCAAGGGCACAAATGGATTTTGACAGCCACAGACTACTTCACCAAATGGACAGAAGCAGTAGCACTCAAAGAGGCAAATGAGTCTAGCATCTTAGACTTTTATGAGGGGATAACAACTAGATTTGGTGTACCTACCACAATAATCTCTGATAATGCATTGGCATTCATTGGATCTAAGGTGACTGAGTGGGCTGTCAAGAATGGTATTTACCTAAGCACTTCATCAAACTATTACCCCCAAGGTAATGGCTAGGCCAAGTCTACAAACAAGAACTTGTTGAGGATCATTAGGAGGACTCTTGACGAGAATCAGAGGTCTTGGCATACCAAACTAAAATCAGCCTTATGGGCTGATAGGATAACTCCCAAAAGATCCACAGGTAACTCTCCATTCAGGCTTGTCTATGGAAGAGAGGCAATCTTGCCCATGTCACTTGAGTTGCCAACATTGGAACTCATGAAGCAGCTGGAGTTGCTTGAATTTGAGCCCATGGAGGTGAGGTATGCAGAGTTGATGGAGCTACAAGAGATCAGAAATCAGGCATCCCAAGCAATGGAAAAGGATCAAGCTTTGATCAAGAAGACCTTTGATAGAAAGGCCAAGGATAGATCTTTTCAAGTTGGAGATCTAGTGTTGAAATGGGATGTGGATAGAGAAAAACCGGGAAGGCATTCAAAATTTGATGCCATTTGGAGTGGCCCATACATGGTCACGAAGTGCAAGAACAACAATGCTTTTCAATTGGCCTCATTGGATGGTGAAGAACTGCAGATTCCAGTCAATGGAATCTATCTCAAGCGTTGCTTCTAGAGGGAAGTTCACTACTTTGTAAATATTAGATTAGATTTTCATTCCTCCAAGTGTTGTGCACATTGTTTTGCTGTAGGTTAGTTTTGTTTTCCCTAAGTGCTTTGGCACAGCCTGCTGTCCATGGAGATGTTTTGCAGTCCTTGCTTTCAACAGTGATATTCCATCTTCCTCCTTACACATTCTGAGTCAGTTGGAGTTCTAAACTGAATATTTGATGACTCCATGCCCAATGGATTGCTTCAGGTAACTGGTATCTTCTACCTAGCAGTGAGTAACCCCTTGGAGTCGCCAAATTGTTATCCAAAATTCACCCCCAGGGTAAATTTTGATAACATGCATTAAATTCTCAAGTCCCAGGAAAATAGATTGATTCAGGGCAAAAATCATGTTTCTAGGGTCCCCTCAGATTTTTCTAACTCCCCTGTCCAAGAAGAAAAGAGAAAGTTTACGAGAAAAGGTGAAAAAGTTACGTAAAAACAAGCTTGGGCCAGAAAAAATCATGAAAAATGGCTAAGTCCTAGTCCTCGCAACAGTTGGGACATGAGGGACATCACAGGCGCGAATCGGCCGTAAGGCCGCTGCCAAGCGATCTGCCTGCGGGGATACCAGGACATCGGGCCGTGAGGACGTGAAGGACGTGAACCGCCGTGATCGGCCGGCGAGAGAACTTCGGGCCGGTTCGGGAGACATCTGGGACAGAGGGACGCGGAAGATGCGGATAGCCGAAGGAGCCGAGAGCCAATCACATTACGCCACGTGTCATCGGCAGAAAAGGGACAAGGATGCCCATTTCGGGCGGATCAGAGGAATTTGTCCCAAGTAGTTTGGGACAGCCGGGCCATGAGGATGCGAGGGACGTGAAAAGCCACCGGTGACCCGGAGACCAATCAAATCACGACACGTGTCACAAGAGGGAAACGTCCAAAAGTTCAAAGGGCGAGGTTTCAAGCGTTGGCCCAAGCCAATAGGAATTGGACACGTGTCCAATGGAACAGGGAAGTGTGGAGCTCGAGGAGGAGTTAGAGAACTTGGAAAAAGTTTCGGCCAAAAAGCTAAAAGTAAAGGAAGACCCCACGCCCCTGTCCTCCAATCAATGCATGCCACGTGTCCTCAGTGGCGGGGTGCGGGGAAAGTGAAAAATGTTCCAAAATCATCAAAAGTCAAAATTTTCAAGGAAAACCCACGGGTGAGTAGAGGAGAGAGAATTACACATCCAATCAGCGCTTACCACGTGTCATCCAGGTGGCAGAGCATAGGAAAAGTTTTCAAAACACATTTTCCCTGTTTTGTGCCCTAAATCTTCAGATCTCCATATCTTTTGATCCAGAGCTCAGATTTGCACGTTCTTTATATCAACGGAAATCTTATGAAATTATCTACATGATTCGGGGTTAATCTTGAATTTTGGTGTAGTTTGGAGAGAGAAAGTTAAGAAACGGATCTGATGCGTGTTCATGGCCAGAAGTGACATTTCAGCGACCAAATTTAATGCAGAATGGGTCGCATTCTTCTTGCAATTCGGTCAAAATTGACAGGGTATGGGTTTATAAGGTATCCCATGCTGTTTTAATGCATCTGTAGTCAAGGAGGAATGGGCTCTCATGTTTTTGTACGTTTCTGTCTCCTGGGCTTGACCCATGCAATGTAAAAGCTAGATTTGGCTCATTTCTAAGAGAAAAATATTTTTGGGCATAGCAATCTTCTTCTTTCACCTCCAGTAAGTGATTGTAGGCAAGAATCAGACCTCTTCAAAGACTGTAACAGTTTTACCTCTCTGAGGTTGTAATGCAGTGTTTTGACATTGGAAATAATAATGCAAGCTTTGTGAATGAGTCTCAGTCCTCTGTTTGTATTATTTGCTTCATTTCAGATCCTAAATTATATCTTATCAGCCTATGTATGTTTTATGTTGCAATCTCTAATTTGTGTCTATTTTCTTGACAAAATATTCACCACTCCTTTTGGTGCATCACCACCTTTAGTTAGTTTCATAATTTTTGTACTTCTATCCCTGTCTCCTTGCAATTTAGAGTAGGATTAGGATTTGAACCTCTGTAGTTGTGAAAATATAGATCTAAATTAGAGGAGTTTGAGGAACCAGCCTCTAATCTAGAGATTCCTCTCTCAATTTCACAAGTCCCACACTTGGAGAGAGGTTTCCATGTTGTGCAATCACACTGGATGCTAGAGTGATCAACCTAGAAGCCTGATCTGCATCCAAGGGTCTTTGTGAGCCCACTACAATAGTTTGTTTCATTTCACTTTCCAAAATTAGATCTACAACAAAGATGATTTCTTTTGGATATTCTTTTCTTGGGGACAAAGTATGGATGTACACGGATTGTTATAAGAACATGGTTTTGGCCATGGAAAAGGGGATTTTGGTTTTTTGGGAAGGTTGTAAAATTCCAAAGTAATTCAATATAGAATTTCTTTTTATCTCTTTCCTCTATTACATCTTTCTCTCTCCTTTCTCAATTCAATGGATCATGTGTTTTTCATTCAATAGAAACTTTGTGTTCTAGTCTCTGTGTAATCTTTAGAACTTTGTGTCTGTAGATTTGCATCGGTGGTGAAGTAATTGATCCTTTTCTATATTTTCTTGGTTCAATGTGAGTATGGATATAATTTTCTATCTATATTTCCCAAAATCATTGTTATTTTCATCTTTCTCCCATCTCTTTATTCTTTCATTCCTTTTGATTGATAATCTTTTAAGTATGGAAACGAACCAGCTACCAAGGTCCAAACATTGATAGTTGTAGATTTGTACATTTATTTTTCCCACTTTCAATAAAGGAACCTCTCCTATTAAATATGAGGGACTTTTTGTCCCCTGACTGTAGTTTCAACCCATTTTCCATTTTGAAACCCAACCGTTTTTGGAAACTCCGATGGGGAATTCATTGCAAATGGATTCCAGTTTTTGCTAATAACTTCTTGATCATCTTTGATCTGGTGAATCCTAGATACACTCAGGGTAGAAGAACCCTTGGGGAAGAAGACCCTCATTTCCAAATTCTAGATCATCAAGGTTTCTCTCTCCCTTCATCAACAAGAAAAATAAGAGGAACAAGATCTGTAAGCACTCTGCTAGACACAAAAATTCTGGGAGTGACATCCCTCAAGATGAAATCAGTCCTAATTTGCATGCTTTGATTCTCATTGGTGTTTCAGTTCCTCTCCAAAAATATTTCTAAGGATGGAAGCTCCTCTACCTTGGGGCCAAAGGGTTGGGCCTCTTGCTCTTCCCCAACCATTGCATGAATTTCCTAGAGGCAATAGAAATAATTTCCCTAAATTCAGAGGTGATGGGAAGGTTCATCCAGATGAACATATTGCAGCCTTCATTATTGCTTGTGGTGTTCTTAGAGTTAAACATGAGGATATCTCTGTTATACTTTTTTTGGAGACATTACAAGATAATGTTATTGATTGGTTTTACCATCTCCCTATTGGATCCATCAACGATGCAATTGGAACACCATGAAAACCTAGTTTGAGCAAAGGTGTTTCAAACTTCAGCTTTGAGGATGTACATGCCCTCTTGGCCTAGATTTCTAAAATAAAGAAAAAAGTCACACAAGCCCATGAGAGAATTTGTGTCCAAATTCAATAGGCTGGCTAACAAGATCCCAAAAACACATGCCATGTGGATCAGATTCAGAAATGTTTCTTCCTTAATGCCCAACTACTTGAAGTGAGATATGCAATTAGAAGAGCTAATCTTGCCACTTTAGATGTTGATCAGAGATTTTTTGTCAGTGTTGAAGATGATATGATCATGTCTAGAAAGATAAGGATAGAATCATCCAAATCCAAAACATCTCCTTCTTCCACATCTTCTCCTAGAGCTAATGCAGATCAGTTGGTACAAAAACTTGCTAATGATCTTATTTCTCTCAAGAAACAATTCACACAACATGCTCCTTATCAAGATGTTCCTAGGAAGAACTTTCATCCCAGGAATTGGTTTCCCTCTCCTCAGACCAGATTGGAAATTGAAGGCCCACTTGTTAAAGTTCCATTCAATGCAACATGTGAAGTGTTGGAGCTTGATGATGAGGAGGAGGATGAAATATGTGAAGAACATGAAGAAGAAGATGATGAAGAATTAGAAGAGTTGAGTGGATATCATGTCCATTTTCTCACCACTGAAGGTATAGATGAAGAGGATGATTATGAAGAAAGAGTTGCAGAGATGAACAATGAATCATATGTTGTCATGACTCATGAGAAAGCCAACAAGAAGGAGAAAGTGGTGTAGCCTACTAAAATATCTAAGGAGCCTCCTACGGTCATTCCAGTGATTGCAAGGAGAGGAGCTCCTATTCCAACTTCTTCCACACCCAAGGTAAGTTCTGTTATTCCTTCCTCCTCTGTTTCTACTCCTAAAACTTCTTTCCCTTCAAATGATAGAGTTGATAAGTCAAAATTTTCATCTACTCCTATCAATGATGCTCCATCTACCTCTAGTTCTTTTAACATTATTGACCATCTCAAGAAAACTAAGATCCATATCTTAGGAGCTGAATTCTACCAAACCCATCCCAAGGCCTTCGCTAAGATGGTAGACTTTGTAAACTAAAAATCCAAGTAATCTCTTATCTCTTTGTGTAAAGAGGGGAGCTTTATCTCAAAGGGTAATATAGCTTTTGTGCTAAAAAATAAGGAATATGGAGTACCACCAGTAGGGTTGTGGATGGATGTTCTATAAACTTATAGGGTGGGATTAATCTAAAAATGCCAACTACTACCAGTTTTATTCACCATCTTCTCTATAATATGAACAAAGGTTTTATTTAAGGCTTCAACCTGCCCATTACCTTGAGGGTAATAGGGGTTGAATGCTTGAGTAATATTTGAAAGCATTGACATAACACCTTCACACAAAAAAAAATCTTGAATGACTTCCCATTGTTAACTACAATGGCAGAGGGAGGTCATGCCTACAAATGATATAGTTCATTATGAATTTGGATATCTATGCAACACTGACATAGGTGAGAGGAACATCCTCTACCCACTTTGTAAAGTACTCAATGGTAGTAATAATTAACATATGGCCACCATATGATGTAAGGGTAAGCTTACCGATGAGATCAAGTCCCCACTTTTAAAAATTCAATAGTGTGGTAATATGTTAAAATTATTTCACCAAAGCACATGTATCAAGTTTCCATATTTTTGACATAGAAAACATTTCTTTAAGTACTTTCAACAATCAATCTCCATGGTAGGCCAATAATATCCCAATATCAGTATATTTTTATCTAGGACTATCCCACTTGTATGGGCCCCAAAGATTCCTTCATGCACCTCCTTAACCACTAAAATAGATTCTTCTGAGTTAATACAACACAAAAATTCTCATCATAGCCTCTATGATAGAGAGTACCCCCAAGTAAGGTGTTGTGGGATATGCTTTGGATGAGGGTTCTTTTGTTAGAATGGTAAATGTTTGAAGGGAAGATTCGATCATGAAGGTAACTAAAAATGTTAAGGTGCCACGGGGATAGGGGACCAATAACTTCACATACCAAATAGGACTCTGGCATTTCGTACTCTAGTGTAGTTAAATGCTTGATGAAGAAGGGAATATCAATATTCCTAGGTGGTATGTGTAGCAAAGAACCAACTATAGCTATAACATCTATTTCTCAATTATGTATTGTAAGGATATACTCGAATGTCATCTGCCTAAATAATTCTTTCAATGTATCTACTAGTTTCTTGTAAGGAATGATATTCTCATCCTTAACCTTGTATTCATCAGTAACTTGTTTGATGATTAACATGGAATCACCAATTACGTTGATCTTCCTGATATCCCAGTGTATAGCTATTTTCATCCCTACAATGAGAGCTTCATATTCGCTATGTTTTTGGTACATGGGAAACCAATTCTAAATGTTTTTGGAATCAGGTCTCCTAATGGAGTAATGAGAACAACTCTTTCTCCTAAACTTTAGAAAGAAAAGGATCCATTAAAATACATTTTCCATGTAATGAGCTCCTCACGGTACATTTTAGAAGCATCGGAAGTTCCGGACTCAATGGTTTAGTACCTGGTAAAGGGGCTTTAGGTAGTTGATCTACCAAGACCTTCCCTTTAACTGATTTCTGATGGATGTACTTAATATCAAACTCACTAAGTAGGATGCTCCAATTGGCCATCCTTCATATAAATGTAGGTTTTGATAACAAGTATTTCAATGGGTCCAATTTTGATATGAGCTTGGTATTATTATTCAACAAATAATGATGAGGTTTTTTAAAATTTAAAATGATGTCCAAGCAAGCCTTCTCAATCTATGGGCGATTGAGCTCATAAGTAATCAACATACGACTAATGTAGTAAGCAGATTGTTATTTCTTCTCTATATCATATTGGGCCAACAGTGTGATAATTATAAATTGAATAGAAGAAGTATATAGTAGCATTTGTTGACCTGCCATAGCTGGCATTAGAACTCAGGGTTTAGATAGATATTCCTTTAGTAAATCAATTTTTTTTTTTTTGTTCTAGACCCCAATGAAAATCAAATTATTTTTTTAGAAGATGTGTGAATGAGTGGCACTTGTCTCGTGAGTGGGAGATGAACCTTATGATTTATTGAATCTTCCCTTGCAAGTTACGTAGTTGTTTAATATTTTTAGGAGGAGACATTTCTTTTATGGAACTAACCTTTAAATGATCTAGTTCAATTCCTCTCCTTGAAACAATAAAAGATAACCATTTTCCTAATATCACACCGAAGACATATTTATTCGGGTTGAGTCGAACCTTATAATCTCTAAGATGTTTAAATATGTGTTGTAATTGTTTCACCATTTTCTAGATCGTTTCTTTGAAGTATTGATGAAACAAATAGGGTAACGGGCATAGGAGGAATACCTGTTCAAATGTTGGTTGATGGGTTGTTGTGCGCGTATGACTTCTGAATCCACAACTAATTGTGAGAGCTTCCTTTTGGCTAGGAGGAACTACCTGAATACAAAGTAAGACCATCATAAAAAGTTAAACAATATATGCAGTGAACTACCTAGTGTATGTTAGATCCAGAAATTGTGATACTTCCTAGATGGTTGTCAGTCCATTATTTTAAACAATTTAATGCGGTAAATAAGGTAAATCCTATTGTAATTTGAAATGATTTAGGTATCTCACTTAAAACAAAATAAGAAATAGATCTAATCTAACAGGCTAGGTTAGAATAGGATCCGAAGGTCAAGTAATTGGTTCTAAGTTTCGCAGTCAGCATGGAGGTTTCGGGTAGATCACAAGTGAATGAGGGTGAAAGGGAATTAGGTGGATAGGTCACTATTCTAGGTTGTATGGGAAAATACAGTAACCAATGTTGGTTAAGGGTGACCGGTGGTGGTTGGGTGTAACCGGTGCGATTCTTGTGGAGTTCTAGGAATGCCACAAAATGAGATTTAGGTCTCCTTTGTGATTACACAATGGACTTTGGTTGGTCAGGATGAGGTATTAGGTGATTTAGGTAGGATTTGGTGGGGTTTTAATGGGTATATGGAGGGGTGAGTGTTGGAGGAGGTCAATGGGTGGCTAGGTAAACAAAATATGATAATATAATGATGAAATGGAATAAACCAGAGAAGTATAACATCTACTTACTTGGATTTTGGTCCTGGATGCCTGTGAGTGAGGGATAGAGGTGTTGATGAGAGGTTTTGAAGGCTGCAGGTGATCACCAACTGAAGGAAAGCTTCTACATGGGCTGCATGTACATTCCTCTTTGCTTGGTTAGATCAGATCATTGTTGGGATGGTTGTGCAGGAAAAGATGCTTGATCTCCTTCCTTGCATGCATGTTCTCACTAGAATTCTCTCTCAGAAGATATCTCTCTAGAATGTGCTAATGTTCACCAACTTTTCCAATATTTTCCAACCTTCTGCCAACCTTGAGAATAAGGTTGTTTTGGGGTTAAAAGGGTAACCGATCACTGCGGTTCCAAATTAAATGGCGATGGTTAGGGCTAACCGGTGTCGGTCAAGGTGAGATTTTCTAGGTTTACTAAACTAGGGAGATCCTCTTGATTTCCTTAGATCTTATGTCATTAACCCATGGATTAGACTAGGAGATTCTTGTAAGCATGTGGGAATGTGGTTAGAGGGAATGTAGGCATTGATTTTTAGGGTTTAGGTAAGTCTTAGTTAGTTATGACAACTTACTAAGAATAGGTTTTTAGGGTGAGTTAGCTTGGTGAGGTGTCTAAGTGAAGTGTATGTGTGGATATTATTTAAATTAAGATATTTAAATAATAAATATGGTGAGGATAATGAATTAAATTAATTAAATCAATATTAGTGGGGTGAAGAGGCCATGACTAGGTGAATGTGATGAAGGGTGCTTATTTATCTAGGGCTTAAAGGGGAGTGTGACCTAATTTTAGTGTCTACAGTAATATAGCTAGGTTATCTTCTCTAGTATTAGATTTACACAATATCTCATCAATATAGTCTTCCATTAATTCATTGAGCATATCATGAAATATTATAGTCATGTCATGTTTATATGTTGTTCCCGCATTCTTGAGGCGAAGGGCATCACTTAGTAGATGAATTTCCACATGGGGTTATAAAAAATTTCTTGTGTTGATCTTCCTTGGCAATTTTAATCTAATTATACCTTGAAAATCCATCCATGAGTGATAGCATTTCGTAACTAGCTGTTGAGTTGACAATCATGTCGATGTTAGGAAGAGGAAAGTCATCCTTAGGAAAAGATTTATTTATGTCTCTAAAATCTGTATAGATTCTAATACCGATGGGTTTCTTCTATACAAGGACTATGTTTGAAATCCACTCTAAATAATCAATAGGCCTAATGAATCCTACTACCAATAATTTCTTCAACTTTTCTCTTACCATCAAAGCGATGTGAAGATTGTAGTCATATTTTGTACCCTCAGACTAATAGTCTAATCCCATGCGCATCATCCTATCACCCGGTGGGTGTTGGGTGCTCACCCGAGGCATGTGTGGGTGTCGAGTCTCTCCTTTATGTGAGTTTCATGAGAATGCACCATCTAGGACATAATCAAATGCAGGATAGAACAGAACTATACCACATTCTTATGAACTTAGAAAGAGTTTTCATCTCATTGTATGCAAATAAGAGAAATAACAAGCAACACATGAAGATGGTTCATTTAGAAAGGAAATGCATAAGTATTGAACACAGATGATTTATAACAGAGCATTATATTCATACTAATAGAGTTAATAACCCACATTACATCCCTTGAGGTCATAATAGATCCTCATATAATTATGTAGAGCCAAATTATGCATCAGAGCTATATTATGCTCATCATATTACAAAGAAGAATGAGAACCCATCCCCTACAATGTGCTAAATGCTCATAGATCTCTCCTAATACCTATCCATAACATCCTCTTTCTATTTTTGTAGGGATTTTCCTCTTTTCTTGCCTTCTCTTCCTCCCTCTTTATTCTATCAGGCACTTGTATTTATAACCTTAACACCCACTGCCATGCCTTCCAAAATTTATAGATCGGTCACCAAGTGTTGAAGTGGTCCTCCATGAGAGCATCCCTTCAAAAATATAATCTCTCCACTCTGCATGATGATGCTCTTCTAGAACCCTCCATCACATGCCTAGAATATTCCCTTCATCACCAGGATGGCATCTTATCCACAAGGTTCATGCTTTTCTCGTGTGTTTCCTAGGGTGCCAAATATGGCTAAGTACAAAACCCATTTTTGCTTGCACACCTTCAACCCATGCACCCTTCTTTGACTAGGTCTCGCATGCCCACGTGCCTTCTTTTACTTAGCTAATATTTTTGGGCCCAACATCACCCCACACTATGCCTATTCTCCATCCTCAAAAACACAATTTAATAAAGAAATACATAATGGAAGATCCTTACAAACTCTGGGAAGAATAAGGAATGAAGAAATGGGAAAAGAATGAAAGAATGGGGAACTTGTTTACTTTTGGAGGAGGAGAGGGAAATCCTTTCTTAAATCAGCTTCTAATTTTCCCCAAGTGTCAACCTCATTCTGAGCCTGCTAACAGAGGTCCCCCACCAGGGTGCTCACTTCTTCAAAACTCAACCCCTCTCCCTTAGCACTCATTGTATCTATAATCTCCTTGATTGTTTTCCCAAATCCTTGAGAGAGTCCATCCTCCTAGTGATTTGAGGATATAATTCCTTTAACTAGTTTTTATTGAGCCCCACAAGGTCTCAATGGCCTCTGATTTCTTTTCCACTTCGGCTAAGATTTTGTCTCATTCATCCTTGTTTTCCTTATTATTTTCCTAGAACTCCTTGAGTTCCACTTTTTGGGTGGCAACCAATATACTTAGCACTCTATCCCTATCCCCATAGTTATCATAGGCATCCTCAGCAATTTTCACGGTGGCCTTTACATTGGTGGGGATCTTGTTATACTAAGTAACAATCTCCACAACCTTCATTTTATTTTCTTTCTCTCTCAATGCACCAACACCTCTTCTACTGATTCTAGGGAAAGTAGCCACCTCTCCATAGTGAGTATGTGGGTCAAGTCCTCTAGGCATTGCAAGGATGAGCCATACTTTTGCGCGAGTGATGTTAAGTCTGGATGCTTTAAGATAATGGCATCCATGATCATCTATATCTTCTTATATGCCTCGCACACCCTTTCCTTCTCATATTTTAACTCACGCCTTAATTGAGCGTTGATTAGTTCCTCCTGCTTCAAGTCCTTTCTTTTCTCTAGGAGATCCTCCTCCCTTTTCTCTAATTTTACCTCTAGTAACTTCACCTGTCATTTCTCCTAAAGAGCCCTGATTCAACCTCAACCGAGACTTTATTGAGTGTGTTGCATATTTTCTCATCTAATAGCCTCCGAGCATTTAAGAAGGGGTTTATCCCTTTTGTTTATGGCACTTGCATCAATACTTCTTGGCTGACCTCAAATTCTAAATCATCAATATGGGACTCAAATTCCCATGAAAACATTTTCTGTGTGCGAGGGTACGCACCTTTCTCATCAAATGAAGTCATGGCTAAGATTTTCTTCATTAGCACGGTGCTCTAGAATCATCGTGCAACACCTTATTTGAATCATCAATGTATCCATTTTCTTGAACTTGTGATGCTTTTGTGCTCTTCCTCCTTGTACATGCATATCTTGGAAAGCTTACATCCAAACTGGGATCTCCTCCCATGTTGCCATATTTGTTTTCCCTGCTCTTCTCCTCGATTCCTTCATCACCACGCGTCGTGTTGTATTCAACCTCTTATTCTACCAAGTCCTTGATGTTTTTTTCCACTTCTTTCTCCACAACCTCATCTATCTGTTCCATTTTGAGGCTCGGTGTCCTTTGATTTTTGTAACCTCTTCCCTACCTACCCCTTTCCTTAGGTCTCGGCTTATTCTTTATCCTCCTCCTCATCTCCTTCGTTATACTCCTCATATCTTTATTCTTTAGAATCATGTATCGCATAGACAAGATGGTCTTCACCTCCTTATAGCTCATCATCATCATCATCTTTGTCACCGATGTAGGCATCTAGACTCTCTATTTCTTTTAAATTAGTCTCATATGTCACCTTCTACTTCTTCCTTACTGGGGATTCTAGTACATGATATTTTTCTTTTTATTTTCCTTTGTAGGTGATATCTTCCTTGGAAATTCCTCCTAAGTGAGGGGTTATTTGTGCTCTAGTGCCTCTTCTTCTGGGGTCTTTTCTTTGATTAGAGACTTCTTCCTCCACACGTAAGTACTAGGTTTAGCACTTATCTCTCGGCACACTTACTTGTTTATGTAGTTTGAACACTTGGTGCCTTTTACACCTCTTCTCTTTCTCTATTTCTATCTAGACTTCTTCCTTCTTATAGGATCTTGAGGATAACGACATAATTCTCCAAGTAAGTGCCTTTTTAAAAATTTAGACTTATGCGAAGGTATATCCTTGTTGCAACCCTTCCAAAGCAATTGGCGTACATGTTACGGGCTTCATCATTTGTATCTTGTGGGAGATGTGTCTCTCCACGTATGCACACTTCTTTAGGTAGACTATCTTTCGGTACATCTCACGCTGGTTTGCATCTACCTCACTAAGGTCTAACCTTAATATTTTTTCCTCCTTGAACCAATTAACTCTAGCTTGGAAGTATAGTGTGGTGAAGGAGAAGGGTAGCTTGCACCATGGACTCATATTCTCATCTATCAACCTAAATCTTCTAATGCAGAAGTTTTGGTACACTGCAAATTTTTCCTCTCCGCTCACAAGCATATAAAACTACTATGAGATTCTCCATTCATCCCCAAATGCATCATGCATTCAATTATACCACTTCTCCAAGAATTCCTTGTGAGTGGTCGTCATGGTTTCACAAGTATATTTCATAAATCTCTTTGTAGGAAAGGGTTCCTCTTTTGGATATGGGTAAGTGCGTGCAAGTTGGGGGACAAAAAGGGGGTCATAAGTGGACGTCATATTGTAAATAACAACATAATATCAACTTGTAGGGATTATTAGCAATACATACACTCAAAATTAGAAAAAAATATATTAATATGAATCATAGCATCTAGAATCTAGTTTCTAAAATACTATTTTTTAAAAAAATGGACAAGATTAGCTATATTAAACTCTCAAAATTCAATGACTTGGTATTTTTTTTTAAAATGCCTATAAAATTATAGTCCGTTTGCCCATGATTTGGATGACCAAAAATTGATATATATTTTTATCCTTTGGTGAGAAGTTAGATGCCACTATCTATCTTGGGATGGATTTTATTTTTATTTTTTTGAGTAATATTTTATTTTTATGATTTTTTCCGTGAAAGTGGTATGAAAACATAAAGAAAATAGAGCACTTTCCGTTTGCCCGCCATAACTTCATCAAAAAATATTGAAATCAAATAAAAAAATTTTGAACATGTATATAATTTCACCACAGTTGGGATGGTATAATTTTTATCACATTCTGATAAGTGAAACAAAATTTACAGTCTTAAACCTAGACATAAACATTCATAGGAAAAAGTGTCTTAAAGACCTACTATTAGTAAAAAATTATAAAATGATATTTATCCTATTCTATTAACTTTAAAATTAGTATTTCTACAAATTTAATAGTATCCCTACGCAATGGTACAATTTTTATGACATATTTTTACTTTTTGGCATTGTTCAAGACCTGTGGAAGACTAAATTTGATGTTTTGCTTGTTTTTAATGTAAAATTCAGGATTTGATGTCCACTTAATTGTCCCCCAACTTGGTGCACTTACCCATATTCCAAAACAAATTTTTCTAGCCCATCGGGAACTCAAATCTATGAAAACACAATGGTGAGGAGGAAGTTATAGAAGAGTATCTTCTCTCCCTCCTATGTGCTACTTATAATTTCATCGTAATGAAAGTGAACAAGTTGTAGATGGTCCCTTCTAATATTTTTGGCATACATTCAGCCATGCCTTGTTCACTTGTGTCCATCATTCTTGGTCATTGAGCTTGGTGACTAAGCATGTGGCCATCCTCATCATTGGGTTTGGTATCTCGGTGATTTCAAGTATCACAACCCCTTTTTGTATTCATATGCATTACAGTCTCTTTGATAGCTTCTTTGTTTCTCATATCATCGTCAATGATATATCCTTCACAATTGAGGCCTATGAACTTGGATATCAGTTGTGGTCTCGATGAGCATCTTACACCCCGTGGAATAAGAATGATCCTCATGCATGCATGACATTAGACACTAGTAAAGGCACTCACGCTTTCCAAAGTAGAGAAACTCGTACAATTGCAATAATATGGCCTTTTCTAATTTGACCTTTACCTCATCGTTGTAAATGGGCATTCCATCTAGCATCCTATTTTTAGTTGTTAGGAATAACTCCAGTGTCATTTCCTTCTCTGTTGTGCTCATGCAATGGTTATAATCTCTTATAACCATCTTTCGTAAGTGTGACTCCCATTATTTTCCTAGCAATACCCCATCTGGGTACTGCATTTCCACGTACCATTCTTCATTGGTTCTCGTGATGGCAGCGATTTGTTTTCCCTTTCCCTTTCCCTTTTTTTTCTTTGGTGAAATGGTTGGTTTCCTTTGTGCCATTCTTCTGGTCAAGCTAAACTTAAAAATCCTTCCTCCTACTTTGTTATGCTACCATGTTTAATCCCAAAGCTCACTCCAAAGCTTCAACTTCTGAATTGAATCTTTCTTCCTCCATGCCCTAGCTATCAAACCCTAATGAGGAAATCCTTCCAAAAGACTGTGCTCTTCACATAACCTTCCTCACGCCCATGTACTCCTTCCTTCTGGTTCATAGATCTACTCTAGATGCACACTCAAATTCCTCAAATTCTCCTTTCTTCGCAAAAATTTCTCTCTAGATACACTAGTTCGCAAGAGCTTCTTTCACTTCATAATCTTAAGGTAACAAATGACTTGCCCGATCTTGTATTTACAATTTTTCCTTCTTTCTAGCATTAAATTATATGTCACCTACCACCATAATTTAACATTAAATATAGTTTTTTCCACTAATATGATTTTAAGTGCCCTTACCTATGTGCCACATCCTACAGACAAAACCTTTTACAACCTTCCGTCACACAAAAATACAACCCAACCGAAGACTCTTACGCGTGCGTCTACAGAGGCCAAAGGAACTTTACATCCTTTACCGGAATTTTTTCCCTCACCTACCTCATGTTGTTCCTGCACTCTTCATCCTTTATGTACGTGGTTTCCGCAAAGCCTTTTTGACACCAACCATTTTTTCCACCTCTTTTCTATGTACTTCTTACTCCTTACATGATTTTTATCCATCAACCGGGCCATTTACCACAACTTCTACTGCCAGTTCAATCTTGTATTACGGGCCTATACTTCACATCACTCCACCCCACACTAAAATAGATGTGTGGTCCTCTGTAGCATACACAACCTTGGAAAATAAATAATGTGGTTACCGACGCACAAGGCACAAAACAAAACAAAAGAGAGGAACAAGAAACGAGAAAGGGAAACACAAGAAAAGAAAAAACATAAAGGAAATTCTAGACTAATTGGCAACACTACCTTATTTACAAACACCAAGAAGACTTATTTATAGTAGGGCTTCAACCTACTCCCATTGAAGTGACCTGGTAACCTCATCCCATCCAAAGACTTGTAATTGGAAAGTGCCGAATCAAAAATGTATGAGATGATGTAAGGTCCCAACCAATGGACTTTCAACTTCCCAAGATGGTGCAGATACTTGGAATCATACAACAATACCATCTTCCCAACTTCAAAATTCTTATTCTTGATATGACGATCATGCCATGCTTTTTGTCTTACTTTTTCTATCTTCTGACTCCATCTAGCAAGTGATCTCCTTTCATCTAACTACATCAACTTATCAATTATTTCTTCTAGTTCTTGCTCATTAGCTAATCTACGCACGCATTATACGTAGCGATGGTAATATCAATTCCACTGGTAAAATAGCCTCCATGCAAAACACCAATTGAAACGGTGTGGCCTTGTTCAACCTTTTATAGGTTGTCATGTATGCCCATAGAATGGTTGATACCTTATCATCCCAATCCTATCTTCCAATGTCACATATCTTAGTTAACGTATGACTTAGTATTTTGTTAAATGCATCGTAGTTATATTTTATTGAGTGTGATATGGGGTAGTCTTATGATGGAAAACCATAAATTATGCTAACAGAATCCTAGCTATTTCATTGAGAAATTGTGTACCCCTAACACTTGTCACGCTTAAAGGACAACCATACATGTTGATTATGTTTTCCCATAAAAATCTAGAAGTTTTCATCGTGATGTAATCCTTTGTAGGCGCTACCTCTTCCCACTATGTCAAGTAATCAGTGTAAGTGATGATATAGTGTGAACTAGTCCTTCACGTGGCTAGCACAATTGGTCCTACAAAGTTGATTTCCCATTTCTCAAATGGTTTAGCATTGGATATTGGTCGTAAGGGAATTTTATCTCTCTTTCTAGGTTTTCTAAGGCACTAACAATGGTCACAGGCCTTGCAAAACTCAATGCAATCTTTGTAGATGGTTTCCCATAAAATCCTTGCTAATAAAATCTTCTCGCATGGTAGCATTTCCTACATAGTGTGCTCCTATAATCCCATTATGTGCTTCTTCCATAATGGCTACATGCTCATGTTCCAATACTCATCAAACAGAACCTTTTCATGACCTAACTTATACAGGTCTCCACTAATCAACATGTAGGGTGTGGCACGTATTGCGAACTACTTTCTCTTCAGATCCTTCATCTCTTTTAGTGCCACACCTTTTTTAAAAACACTTTGATATCTTCTAATTCTTAGGGTTTATGCTACAATCTAAATAGTTGTGCATCTGGCATTCTATCCTCAAATGTTTTTGCATCCTCTCCTAAATTGATCCTTGATAAGTGGTCAAGCCATAAATTACTCTTTCCTGGCTTCACCACCACTGTGAATTCAAACTCCTGAAATAGAAGGACCGAATGACATATGCACCCTTGCATAATGGGTTTGTTAACTAGGTATTTTAAGTTCATGTGGTATGTATAGAATATGAATGGCATTGCCAATATATACTACCTAAACTTATGTAGCACATAGATCATTGATAATGCTTTGCACTCAGTAGTTGTGTAATTTTGTTCTGTTTGTGTCAACTTCCTACTTGCAAAGCTCAAGGGATGATCAACAATTCCCTCACTAGGTTGTGCTAGCACTACTCCCATAGTTTTCCTTGAGGCAACAACATGCACATGGAAAGTCTTATCCCAAGAAGGATAATGTAATGTGGGCATCGTGACAAGCCTATCCTTTAAGCTATTGAATGCCTTATGTTGCACCTCTCCCTAATGAAAGGCACATTTGTGATTAAAAAATACTTTTGAGGGTGTGGCAATCTTGGCATACCCCTTGATGAACTTCCTGTAATACCCCATGTGTCCAAGGAATACATGCATTGTGCTTTGACTAGTAGGCTCCCTTAATCCTACAATAATTGTAACTTTGGCAGGATCCACTAGTAAGTTGTCTTTGCATATAATGTGTCCTAACAGGGTTCCAAATGGAGTAGCAAAGACACATTTCTTAATGTTGAGGGATATCCTCAATTTCTAACATCTCTCAAACATCAGTCTTAAGTTGTCACAATGGTCTTTCACCAGTCCATACATAGTCTAGTCATCCAGATAAACTTGAAGAAACTTATGGATGAAGTCTTGGAACACCTGTACCACAATGCACGAGAACACAATAGGTGCATTATTCAATCCAAAGGGCATAACCATGTAGGAAAAACTTCCCCATTCAATGGAAAAAATATCTTTCTCTGGTCTTCCCTTACAATCCTTACTTGGTGGTATCCTAAGAATCCATCCGTGAAAGAGTAGACTTCACGCCCATTACTCCCTCCAAAATTTCTTCAGTAAAGGGGGTTGGAAAGGGATCGATGACACACACTACATTCAGATCCCTATATTTAATGCAAATTCTTATCCTACCATCCTTCTTAATACTGATAACCATCGAACTTATCCATTCTGACTCTTCCACTGCCTCAATGATACTAGATGCTATCATTTTTTCTATTTCTTCCTTAACCTGTATGCACAAATTTGGATTCATCTAATAAGGCCTCTTCCAATTAAGGTGTGCACCTTCCTTCAACTTGATCTTAATCTCCCCCATGGAATTGTGGACACCTTTGAGTTCATGGCACCCATAAGGGAACAAATCTTGGAACTCGTGTAACAGATCAATGATAATTAAAACTTCTTTTTCGATGAATAGTCACCAATGATAGCCTCCTTAGGTTCTACCTCCATCCCAATGTTAACCTTATTCATCTTCAAGGGCTCATGGTAGTTGTGTGTTCACTCATCAACAATATATATGACCTCACGTGTACCCTCCGAATGATTAACATCCAAAGTCTCCATCTCTTCCCCTGCTTATTACATAGACCATTTTTCGTTTATCTTTTTCCATACATGTGCGCTCAAAATGTTGAGAAGAATGAATGTCATAGGAGAGATTTAACAACAAATTCTTCAAACACACATCATACTCACACACACACTCTATCATTCCCTCTGGATCTCCTTCAAAGTGTTGATGATCTTTCTTTAACATGGTATAGTCTATCACCATCGATGGGGGTCATACTTCTTATACCAACTATGTGTATGCCCTTATAACATTGTTGTAAACTGACTTTCCTTCTTCTCTAGGGTAGTGATCCCCTTCACATGCCATAGTAACTCACACTTGTGCACATGCTCTATAGCATCTTCAATACCCCTATAGTCTGGTAAGTGCAAAGACATCTTGAAAAACACTTGGGGAGGTGGTTGGGGTCCTTGTCCTCCTGATCCAAAGCCTTGGTTCCCTCTAGGTATTTCCTCCTCCACCAGATCCACTAGATCCACTAGGTATTGTTCCTCCCAACCCACAGATCCACCTCCTGCAGTCGGAAAAGGTCCTAAAGTGGTCATGCCAAGTGTTCCTAATGTCCCACTGAACTACGTGTCAATGGTTTGTTATATTTTCCCACTCTTATTTGTGTGCCCTGTGCCACTCCTAGATGCGATACCAAAAGCTTGTGTACTTGCACCTTGCCCAAATATTCCTCCAAATACAAGAATGGATTGTGTAGCCATGGATTTTCCACACAAGAAATTATATCTCCTGGGTACAGATCGGTTACTCCTACCGATATCAAGTGGGTTAACAATACTTTTCCCTTGATCTAGAAATCCAAGCACCATCGATTAGTCACCATGTGGGTTCAGATGCATGTCGATGGCTCTTCTTTTTCCATGTGACAAACTCTCATCAGAAGATAAAAGGTCTTCTCTCCTACTCTTTCCAATATGGGGTAGCACAGACTACTCAGGTTCTATGTCCTCTGTATGAACCTCAAATCCTTCCCATAATTGTTGCCTCCATATATCTATCACACTTATAACCTCGATTTGTCTAGTCATCTCCCTTTCTCGAGCTTTTTTATACTTGATTCATCTTTCCTCCCTTTCCTTTTTAGTTTTAATGTCCACCATCTTCCTCCACCCTAGCTTCCTCTCCCAGCACTTAGAGAAGCTTTTTCTGCCATGGGGAATTCTTCTAAACTCAAATTAATGACCAAAATCTTCTTAGCCAAAGGAATAGCATGCAAAAATGATCCTCTAAGCTCCCTTAGAAACTCAAACTCAACAACTTCTATGGGCAAGAATATGTTGAAATGGCATATTCTAAAGTATAACTAGTCAAAGAACCTCTTCCACAAGTGATCAATAGTCATCTTCGGTCCACACATGTTATCTATAGTACCGAACTTAATCTGGATACATAGGTTGAAAGCCATTTATATAGTTCTACTGGGAAGCAAGTAAAAGAATGTCTCATAAAGCTCATGGTATAGGCTCTCTTCTACCCATATACATGCATTGAACTTAGGTATAGTGCTGAATCTTTGAGAAAACTCATCCTCTATGCTATTGAACCATGTTTCAACACTTTCTAAGGTCAGTTGCTCTATCATCACACATCAAAGGGACAAAGATGCATTTCATTTCTCACAACAACTTTGAAAAGAGGTCCGGCAACTGAGCAAAATGTAGTCATATTTTGTACCCTCAAACTAATAGACTAATCATATGTGTGTCGGCATATCACCCAGTGGGCATTGAGCACTCACTTGAGGCACGCGCAGTGTCGAGTCTCTCCTTTATGTGAGTTTTGTGAGAATGCACCATCTAGGACAAAATCAAATGTAGGATAGAACAGAACTATACCACATTCTTATGAACTTAGAAAGAGTTGTCATCTCATTTTATGTAGATAAGAGAAATAAAAATAAACACATGAAAATGGTTCATTCAGAAAGGAAATGTATAATTATTGAACACATATGATTTATAACAGAGGATTATATTCATACTAATAGAGTTAATAACCCACATTACATCCCTTGATGTCATAACAAATCCTCATATAATTATGCAGAGCCAAATTATGCATCAAAGTTATATTATGCTCATCATATTACAAAGGAGAATGAGAACCCATCCCCTACAATGTGTTAAACACTCATAGAGCTCTCCTAATCCCTAGCCATAACATCCTCTTTCTGTTTTTGTAAGGATTTTCCTCTTTTCTATCCTTCTCCTCCTCCCTCCTTCTACTAGGCACTTGTATTTATAACCTTAGCACACACCGTCATGCTTTATAGAATTCTGCACCGGTCACCAAGTGTCGAAGTGGTCCTCCATGGGAGCATGCCTTCACAGATCTGAGCTCTCCATGTTGCATGATG
Organism: Taxus wallichiana var. yunnanensis; assembly: GCA_018340775.1. Taxonomy (NCBI): domain Eukaryota; kingdom Viridiplantae; phylum Streptophyta; class Pinopsida; order Cupressales; family Taxaceae; genus Taxus; species Taxus wallichiana. Next base: position 398,460,536 of record CM031233.1, read on the forward strand.
ATTCTCTTCTAGAACCCTCCATCACATGCTTGGAATATTCCCTTCTTGATCCCATAGTTTTTAGGATGGCACCTTATCCACAAGGGTCATGCTTTTCTTGTGTGTTTCTTGGGTGCCGAATACGGCTAAGTACAAAACCCATTTTCCCTTGCATGCCCTTATTTGATTAGGTCCCGCATGCCTATGTGTCTTCTTATACTTAGCTGATATTTTGGGGCCCAAAAAAGATGCATCTTTCTCGAGCTTTTTTATAGGCTTTTCCTCTTCATGCATAACTAGGTTATGTACTAATAAAGTCACATCTAAACCTGACATGTTCGCATAGGACCAACAAAGATATCGAATTTCACGTAAAAGTAACACAAAGGTGTTATGGTCTTGGGATTTCAACAAAGCTCCCAACTTAACCATTCTAGATTATTGGCCCCCAGAATATTGGCTAAGTACAAGGTGTATGGGTGCACGGGACCTATTTCAAGAAGGGCGCATGGGGTAAAGGCACGTAACGAAGGGTTCTAGTAGGTTTTATAGAACACACGGTGTGTGTGCAAGGAAAGATAGGTTTTAGGACTCACCAAATTCGGTGTTTCGGGTAGCACACAAGAAAAGCGTGACCCATCTAGCATGCAGAATGGATAAGGTGCTAGCCTCATGGCCATTTGTAGGATGAGAAAAGGAATATTCCATGTATACGATGGAAGGTTCTAGAATAAAATCATTACACAAAGAGGAGAGCTCGAATCAAAGGAGGCATGCTCCATGGAGGACCACTTGAACACTTGGCAGTTGATCTGTTACCTTTGAAGGCATGGCGGTGAAGGCATAAAAGCTATATATTGAGATGTACTGAGATAGCGAGAAAAGAAGGGAGATATAAATAGATATTCATAGGATCATCTTGAGAGAGAAGAGGTGATGGAATAGGGGAGAAGCTCTGTGGAAATATAATGGAGGATTCTAAGGGTTAGGATTAGAGAAAATATAGGAGTGATAGCATATATAGAGGGATGGGTCTGTGATTATCCTTGTAATATGAAGGGTGTAGTTTCTGATGCATGACCTTGCTCTGCATTGTTATATGGGTCTGTTATGGCCTCAAGGAAAGTATTGTGGTTACTAAAATCATTAATGTCAATGGCGAATTCTATCCTAAATCATATATGTGTTCATGAGCTTAAGTCTAATGCATTTCCTCTATGTTATGAATCATTTCTATATGTTGTTTGTTATTTCTCTTTTATGGATACATTGATATGATAACTCATCCTAGGTTCTCAGAATGAACGCATGGTTATTTTGTTTATTTTACACTTAAGTATCTTTCATAGATTATGTATTCTCACAAGAATCACATAAAAGATAGGATCGACACCCACATGTGCCTCGGTGAGAACCCGGTGCCCGTTGGGTGATAGGTCGGTGCACATGGGATTAGACTGTTGTTCTAGGGGTATAAAAATGATTGTATCTTGGTTCCGTTACTAGGAACTCTTTTCAAATTTGTTGTGAGAAATGCTATACATCTTGGTCCCTATGATGCATGATGATAGAACGTGTGACCTTGGAAAGAGTCAAAACATGGATCAAGAGCACTGAGAGGATGAATTTTATCAAATATTCAACACAGGACCTGAGTTTGATGCACATAGATGGGTAGAAGAGAACTTGTACCATGAGTTGTATGAGGCATTCTTCTATTGTTTTCAAAGAGAATTGTATGAATGCTTTTAGCATATGCATCTTGATCAATTTGGTACTATAGATCACACGTATGGACCCAAGATGATTATCAAAGGCTACAGGATGTAGATATGACTTGGACGCATGTTGTTGATCACTGGTGGAAAGGAGTGTTGACCAGTTATACTCTAGAATATGTCATTTCTACGTATTCTTTCCTAGAAGTTGTTGAGTTCGAGTTTCGAGGGATCCCAGAGGATCATTTTTACATGTTATTCCTTTGGCTATAAATATCTTGATCATTACATTAAGTTTAGAGGCATTTCCCATGGCTGACTAAGCTTCTCTGAGTGTTGGGTGAGGAAGCTAGGGTGGAGGAAGATGGTAGACATTGTGGCTGAAAAGGAAAGGGAAGAGAGGTGACTCAAGTATAACGAATCTCGTGAAAGGAAGATGACTAGACAATGTGAGGTTGTAAGTGTGATAGATATATGGAGGAAGATGTTACGGGAAGGAGTTGAGGTTCACGTAGAGGACATGGAACCTGGAAGTCTGTGCTACCCCATCTTAGCAAGTGTGGGAGAGAATTCCCTTGATTCTGAAGATATTTTATCACATGGAGAAAGAAGAGACATTGGCATGCATCTGAACCCACCTGGTGACCAACCCCTAGCACTTGGTTTTCGAGATCAAGGGAGAAGTATTATTGACCTAGTTAGTATCAGTGGGAGAAACCGATCTGCACCTAGGAGATATAATTTCTCATTTGTAACATCCATGGTTGTGCAAACCATTCTATTATTTAGAGGAATTTTTGGAGAAGGTACAAGTATGCAAGGTTTGGTTATCACACCTAGGAGTTGCGCGGGACACACAAGCTGGCAAAGTGGGACAATATCACAAACCATCGGTGTGCGAAAGTTAATTGCGATGTTGGTAACACTAGGCATGACTTCTTTAGGTCATTTTATGGCTGTAGGAGGTGGATCTAGTGGTATAGGGGCTTGAGGACCTGGTGGACCTGCTTGAGATCTAGAGGAACTGGTGGGTCAGGAGGAACAGGACTTGATGGATCCATTGGATCTGGTGGAGGAGGAAACATCAAAGGGAACCAAGGCTCTAGATCATGATGACAAGGGCCTCATCCAACTCCACGTATATTTTTTTGATATGTCTTTGCACTTACTAAACTACGGGGGTATTGAGGGTGCTCCAGAGCATGTGTACAAGTGTGAATTACTATGGTGCATGAAAGGGATCACTACCCGGTAGCAAAAGGCAAGTTATTTTGTAACGACATCATAAGGATGTGCACATAGTTGGTATCGAAAAGTATGACCCCCATCAAATGGTGGTAGACTACCTTTGCATTGAAGAATGCCTTCTTATAAAAATTCCATATCTCGTGAATTTTAGAAGAAGAGCATCAGCACTGAAGGAGATCCAGTAAGGAATGGTAAGAGATTGTGCGGGAGTATGACACGTAGTTCAAGACTCTCATGTCTAAACTATCCTATGACATTCACCCTTCTCAACATGCTCAATGGTTTTTTGGGGGATTGATAACACTGTTTATAAGGGCTCTGTCACACAATACTTTCATAGAACTACGTGAGGCATTGGAGGTTGCCCTGTGCACTAAGGTAGTTAGGAGAATTGATACTAGTGCTATTCATTTTCTAGAGGCTTAAATCGATGTAATGGCCAAGCAGTTGGAGAAGTTGTCTACAAACTCAGCACATGAGGTTCGTAGTGGGCTTTGGTGTATAGAATATGAAGTTGAGGGGTATGCAAAGGATAGTTGCTCTCAGAATTTAGTACGTGACATAGTGGTAGATTGTGATATTTTCCATGGGGATCATGATGTAATTATGTTCCCTCTACAATAGCACCCAATCTGTAAAAATGTTTATTACTATTGCAATATTTTTACCTCTATGACCCATGATACCAAGGATTGTAGAGTGATTGATCAGATCCATGATGTTATTAATCTTGGTGTGCATCATACTAGTCTTACAAGAAAATATAAGGATGATGATCATCACTATGAAGGGTGCACAGATAGAGGAGCACATAGAAAAGGTTTCCACCAAGGATCTTATGGTCATAGAGCTGCGGTGTAGGAAAAATTTAATTCCTGCGAGGAACCTATTATAATTTTGGATCTACAGAGCAATACAAATGTGAGTGTCTTGATCTGTTACAATTCTCATGGTGCGGGAAGAAACATAAGTATGAAGAGTTTCCAGAGCTTTATGAGCATATGAACTAGCATCACCAGAAGGAAAAAGGCATTGGGATGGTAAGCATCAAGAAGGTATATTCACAGTGGATGTCAAGAGTGGCACATGAGTCGGGATTATAACTTGTACCTTGGTGAAGACACGAGCAAACACTATGCATGCCAAGGAGATGCCAAGACAAAGGACACTAGTTTCAAGAGAGTAAGTGGTACATGGAAAGTATCTGGACCCTACTCATCGAAGGAGTTGTATCAAGAGACTATGAAAGTGATTCGAGTTTACAAGGGAGATCCAATGTCTAAAGGAGTAATCAAATTAGTTAGAGAAAAGGAAGAATGTCGAGGCTCCAAAGGAGGACCTAGATGAAGCTAAGGAAGTATTTAGGATGTTAAGGAAAGAGAATATTATTCCCTTACTAGGAGAATGGTTGAGGGAGAAGGTACCACTTACTGGAGCAAAGCACGAAAGGAAATTTTTGCATGTAAACCTTCCTCCTCACATCCTTGACTATGATAAGGAGATTACTTTGAATGTGGTTTTTGATGGATGGATTCTAAGAAATATCCTCATCGATATGGGAGTAGAGTTCAATGTTCTTACCTTATATGCCTGACATCAAATGGTAAGGCCCGCATTACAACCATCTTCAAATGTGTTGTATATGGAAAAAAAAACTAAGGCAATGCCCATTAGCATCTTGAAGGGTGTAGTTATCACCATTCAAAGAACCAAGCTCACTAGAGACTTCAAAGTCTTTTGCTCATCGAGACAGATAACTTTCCAAAGATTTCTTGGGCACCCATGGTGTTACAAGAACAATATTGGCATGTGGTTTAACAAGGGATATATTAGTTTTGAGAACAAGGAAGAAAGGGTGATTATCCCTTTAACTAATGGGAAATCAACACCTTATATTGAACCCCTTAGAGAATAATTCCTTTACAAAATATATGTGCGCTTCATCGATATCTTGAGATAATTCATCCCATAGAGGGAGTCATCCAGTTTGAAGATACTCAGTCCTTGAGTGATACCAATAACATAGTATGTGACAATTAGGCACATGGGACCTATGAGTTGATTGGAAAATATTTTAGAGGATATGTAAAAAGGGAAATGAAGGTGTGCTCGGTCAAGTTCCTAGGAGGAAGAAGTTACCAAGTTACTCGGAGGAGCATACCCTAAAATTTTCTTGTGAGAAATGGATGCTCGGTGGAAGAATGAGTATAAGTGAATGGGAATGCTTAGTTACAACCTTCTCAGAATTATAGCATGATAGTGGGCTACACATTGGAAGATCCTCCCCGAGTGGCACAAGGTAAGAATCAAATTTTTGTAAGGTTCTCCAGGAGAAACGCGCCCACTATCATACAAGACTACCATGGTAAAGAGACATATCCAAGCATGTGAGAAGGCTTAGATGGGAAGAGCATAAGCGTTTCCGCCTTCATTATGGGTGCATAATTTTTATTCCGCCTTATAAGGTTATGCGTGTACATGGTATATTAATTCAGAGATGCGTCATCAAACAGTAATTGGTAGGATTTGGAAGTTGATCTCATTTAAGGTTTTGAGTATAGGAGTACAAAGCCATTGGTGGATAAGGTGTTATAACTAATCAAGCACCTTATAATGGGATATAGTGTTATGGTAGAATATATGATCTGGACATTTGGGTGATCCTTATTTGGAAACACACCTTAATGAAGAAGAATCAAAGGAAGTATAGTTTGAGCGTGCGTGCATGGAAAAGGAAAAAGGAAAAATGTTCTATATAGTAGATGCTGAAGAGATGGAAACTTTGGATGTTAACCATTCTAAAGGTACATGCAAAGTCATAGATAGCATTGATGAGTGAGTACATGCCTACCATGAGCCCTTAAAAAAATAATCTTAACATTGGGACAGAGACAGAATCTAAGGAAGCTATCATTGGGGACTATTGGTCAGAAAAACAAGTTTTAAAGGTCATTGACTTGTTGTGCGAGTGCCAGAATTTTTTCCCTTGTGGGTATCATGAACTCAAAGGCATCCACCATTCCTTAGGGGAGATGAAGATCAAGTTGAGGGAAGGTGTGTGCCCGATTCGTAATATGCCTTTTCATATGAATCCAAATCTATACGTATGGGTCAAGGAAGAAATAGACAAGATGATAGCATCTGATATCATTGAGGTAGTAGAAGAATCATAATGGATAAGCCCAATGGTCATCAGTATCAAGAAGGATGGGAGGATAAGAATCTATGTTGACTATAGGGATATGAATGCAAGTATGTGTCATTGATCCTTTTCCAACCCCCTTTACTAAAGAAATTTTTGAGGGAGTAGCCGAGCGTGAAGTCTACTCTTTCACAGATGGGTTCTCAGGGTATCACCAAGTCAAGATTGCAAAGGAATACTAGAGAAAGACAACTTTCACCACTGAATGGGGAATTTTTTCCTACATGGTTATGCCTTTTGGATTGAAGAATGCACCTGTTGTGTTCTTGTGCATCGTGGTACAAGCATTTCAGGACTTCATCCATAAATTTCTTCAAGTTTACCTAGATGACTGGACTATATATGGATTGGTGAAAGACCATTGTGACAATTTGAGGTTGATGTTTGAGAGATGTCAGCAATTAAGGATATCCCTCAACATTAAGAAATGTGTCTTTTCTACTCCATTTGGAACCCTGTTAGGACATATTATATGTAAAGAAGGCTTACTAGTGGATCCCGCCAAAGTTATAGTTATTGTGGGATTAGGGGAGCTTACTAATCAAAGTGCAAAGTGCATGGATTCCTTGGGCATACGGGTACTATAGGAAATTCATCAAGGGATATGCCAAAATCACCATGCCCTTATAGTAATTTCTTAAAAATAAGAGTATCTTTCATTAGGGAGAGGCGCAGAGAGGGCATTTGACACTTTGAAGGATAAGCTTGTCACGATGCCCATACTACATTTTCCTTCTTAGGATAAGCCTTTCCATGTGCATTTTGATGCCTCAGGGATAGCTATGGGAGTATTACTAGCACAACCTAGTGAGGGAATTATTGATCATCCCTTTTGTTTTTCTAGTAGAAAGTTGACACCAGCATAACAAAATTACACAACTACTAAGCGTGAAGCATTGTCTATGATCTACACGCTACACAAGTTTAGACAGTACCTATTGGCAATGCCTTTTATATTCTACATGGACCATATGGCATTGAAATACTTAGTCAACAAGCCCATTCTACAAGGTGCATATGTCATTGGGTCCTATTATTCCAAGAGTTTGAGTTCATAGTGGTTGTAAAACTAGGAAAAAGTAATTTAGGACCTGATCACTTATCAAGGATTAACTCAAGGGAGGATGCATAAAGAATTGAGGATACCATGTCAAATGTGCAACCGTTTAGGTTGTGGAATGCATACTCATACTTGGAATATATCGCAATGTTCTTAAAAATAGGTGTAGCGCTAGAAGGGATGAAGTCTCTGGAGAGGAATTAATTAGCAATACATGTCACACCCTAGATGTTGATTAGTGGATACTGTATATAACTTAGGTTGTGATAAGGTTCTATGTTGATGCATATTGGAACATGAGCACATGTAAATTATGGAGGAAGTGCATAGTGGGATTATAGGATGACACTATACAGGAAATGCTACCGTGTGGAAGATTTTACTAATAGGGCTTTGGTGGGAAACCATCTACAAAAATTGTATTGAGTTTTGTGAGGCCTGTGACCATTGCCAGTGCCTTGGAAAACCTAGGAAGAGGGATGAAATTCCCTTGCAACAAATAACCAATACTGAACCATTTGAAAAATGGGCAATTGACTTTGTAGGGCCAATTTCGCCAGCCTCCTGAAGGACTTGTTCACGGTATATCATTACTTGCACTGACTACTTGACATGATGGGTAATGGCAGTGCCTATAAAGGATTACACCGTAGCAATAACTACTAGATTTTTATGGGAGAACATAATCAGTATGTATGGTTGTCCTTTAAGCTTAATAAGTGATAGAGGTACACATTTCCTCAATGAAATGGTCAGGATTCTGTTAGTATAATTTATGGTGGCCCATCACAAGACTACCCCTTATCACCCTCAAGTGAATGGAACTGCTGAGGCATTTAACAAAATACTAAGTCACACATTGACTAAGATCTGTGATGTTGGAAGACAAGATTGGGATGACAAAGTATCAATCATTCTATGGGCATACAAGACAACCTACAAGATGTTGAACAAGGACACACCATTTCAATTGGTGTTTGGCATGGAGGCTATTTTCCAGTTGAATTCATGTTACCATCACTTTGTGTATAGCACGCGTAGGAGGGTTAGATGATGAGAAAGCACTGGAAGAGAGGATTGATAATTTGATGTAGTTAGATGAGAGGCGATCACTTACTAGATGGATTCAGAAGATAGAAAAAGAAAGACAAAAGGCATGGCATGATTGTCATATCAAGAACAAATAGTTTAAGGTTGGGAAGATGGTTTTGTTATATGATTCCAAGTTTCTACACCATCTTGGGAAGTTAAAATTCCATTGGTTGGGACCTTACATCATCTCGTACATCCTTGATTCAGGTGCTTTCTAGTTACAAACACTAGATGGGATGAGATTACTAGGTCATTTCAATGGGATTAGGATGAATCCCTACTATAAATAAGTCTTCTTGGTGTTTGTAAATAAGGTAGTACTATCAATTAGCTTAGAATTTCCCCTTATTGCTTTTTATTTTTTTGTTCCCCTTTCTCATTGCTTGTTCCTTTCTTTGTTTCTATATGCGCATTGTGCACTAGTAACCACATTATTTTCTAAGGTTGTGTATGCACAGAGGACCGCACATCTCTTTTAGTTTGGGGTGGAGTAATGGAGTAATGTAAAACAAAGTATAATCTGTAGTAAAAATTGAGTGGCCTAGTAGAAGGAGACATAAGATCAAGAAAGCATGTGGGAAAATAGTGGATAATAAATCATGGCGTCAAGAAGGCTATAACAAAGACCACGTATAAAGGATGAAGAGCGCAGGAAAAACATGAGGTAGGTGAGGGAAAAATCAGATAAAGGATAGAATAAGTTCCTTCTAAGATTGTAGACATGCGCATAAAATTCTTCGGTCAAATTGGATTTTTACGCACTAGAAGGTTGTAGAAGGTTTTTCGCGCAGGATTGAACATGTGGGTAAGAGTGTTGAAAGTCTACCTAGTGGAATAAGCCACATTTAATGTTAAATTACATTGGTAGGTGGTATAGAATTTATTGTTGGAGGAAAGCAAAAACTATAAATATAATGTTGGGAGAGTCATTACCCTACCTTGTTATTATAAAGTTGGAGCGCTCTTGTAAACTAGGGCATCTAGAGAAATTTGTGTGAAGGCAGAGGAATCCTAGAAATCTAAGTGTGTGACTAGAGTGGATCTACAAACTAGGAGAAAGGAGTACACGAGTGTGAGAAAAGGTTGTTTCAAGTGCTTTGGCTTGTGGGAGGTTTTACTAGTTAGGGTTTGCAACTAGGGCATGGAGATAAAAGGATTTATTCCAAGAGCCGAGCTTTACGGTTGATTTTTGAGTTAATCGAGTAGAAAAGAAAAGTAATATGTTCTTAGGTTATCCCGATAGAAAGCATGACACCTAAGAAGGCAATTGTTTCACCAAAGAAATAGAAGGGAAAGGAAAAGGAAAATAAACCACTTCCATCACAAGCTCTAATGAGAAATGGTACACAGAAATGTAATACCCAGATGGAGTATTGTTATGAAAGTAGTGGGTTTTACACTTAAGACAAATGGTTATGAGAAATTATAACCATTACACAAGCACAAATGAGAATGAAATGGTGTTATATTTGGTTCATCTAATAAATAAAAGGACACCAAATGGGATGCCTATGTACAACGACGAGGTGAAACTCAAATTGAAGAAGGCAGGGTTATTACAACTATATGAGTTGCCTTACTTTGGTAAGCCCAAGTGACAATATCAGTGGTTGATGTCACATGTACATGAGGATTACTTCTATTTTGTAGGATGTAAGATGTGTATAACACCATAGTTGATATCTAAGTTTTTTGGCCTTAATTGTGAAGTGGAATCCATAGATAACAATTCTAGATATAAGGAGACTATCAAGGAAAGAGCAACATAAGAATACAAGAAGGATTTGTGGTACTTTGACATCGCATAAATTCCAGACTTATTATGAGGATGGCCACATGCTTGGTGACCAATATTAATGATCAAGAATGATGGACACAAGTGAATAAGGCATGGCTAAATGTATGCCGAAAGATATCAGATGGAACCATCTATAACTTGCCTTCTTTCATTATAGATGAGATCATAAGCTAAGCGACGCAAGAAGGAGAGAAGATATTATTTGGCAACGTCTTCCTCACCATCATCTTCTAAAATATTAGAGTGTCGATGGGCCAGAAAAATTCATTTAGGAGTATCCAGAAGAGGATCCCTCACCCGCAAAAAGGTTTTAAAAGTACACTTGTGAAACCATGACAACCACTCACAAGGTACGCTGGAGAAGTGGTACAAATGAATACGTGATGCATTTGGGGTAGAGTGGAGGATCCCAAAGTAGTTTCCCACACTTATCGATGGAGAGGCAGAGTTTTTATTTTACCAACACTTCTACATTGGTGTTCACTTTGACAAATGGGACTAAGGGTCCATGGTGCAAGCTACCCTTCTCCTTCACCACGCAATACTTCCAAGCTAGAGTCAACCAGTTCAAAGAAGAAAAAATACTAAGGTTTGACCTTAGTGAGGTGGACCAAGACCACCGCAAGCTATGTCGAAAGCCTGTGTGCCCTAAAAATTCCACATACATGGAGAAGTATTCCTCCCATGAATTGCAAACTATGAATCCCATGATGTTGTCGATCGTCGAAGGATGGAAGCAAGGGTGTATCTCAGGCATAAGGCCTAATTTTGAGAAATGCATCTATCTCGGAGAGTGATGTATCCATTCAAGAAAATCCCACAAGGAGAAAGAAGGACACACTAAAGAAGATAGAAAGAGAAGAGGGGCAAGAGAAGAAAGCACCAAGTGTGCTAACAACACAACCTATGGGTGCAGGAAGCAAAAACTAAGTCTAGCACTTACACGCACAAGAAGAATTCCCTATCAAGGAAAAGACCCAAGAAGAAGAAGTGCTAGAGTAGGAAGAGCCCCTCACACATGAGGAGTCACCAAGGAAGATGTCACCTAGTGAAGAAAAAGAAAAGGAATAATCTCTTATACTGGAATCCCTAGTAAGGAAGAATCAGAAGGTGACGTGAAGAGACAGACTCGAGAGGAGACAGATATTTTAGATTTATACATTGGTGATAAGGATGATGATGAGCTTGAAAGAGGTGAATACCATCCATTGTATGATGTACATGACTCGAGGAGGAGGAAGGTGAAGAGAAGTATAACAAGGAAGATGAGGAGAAGAATGATGAGGAAGAAGCAAAGGATCAAGGCAAGGGGGTGAGTGAAGAAGTAAGCACCAAAAAACAAGGAACCCCAAGCCTCACCAAGGAGAAAGTGGAGGGAGAAGTGGTAGAAATCATGAAATAGTTAGTGTAATAGGATTTGGAGAGGAGCGCAGATGAAATTTTGAAGGAGATGGAAGAAGAAAGCATTGGGAAGGAGTATAGCAGGATGGGTGGGAATCCTAATTTAGTGATAAGCTTCCCAAAAGCTATGTGAATGGGTGGAAAAGTCGCATAGTGGTAGTAAAAAGGTAGGGAATAGGATACATTTATGATCTTATAAAGGTTATACGCATGTACTTCCAAAGCACCATACCAATAGAGCAACTCCTAGCTATGTCATCATTTAATGAAGAAGGTGCATATCCCCGAACTAGGAAGATGTTATCTTGGGAATTCAAGTCTCACGTAGATGAACCTGAGTTTGAAGTAATCCAGAGAGTACTAATGAAGGTGCCAGAAACAAAAGGATTAAATCCCTTGGTGAATGCTCAACAATTATCAAATGAATAGGTCTATAACACACTCAACAAGGTTTCAATCGAAGTTGAGGCTAGACTATTCAGAGAAATGATAGAGTGAGATTCTTGGAGGAGGAATTGGAGAAGAAAAATAAGGAGCTCATGGAAAAGAGAAAGGACCTAAAGCAAGAGGAGTTGATCAGCACTCAGTTGAGGCATGAGCTGAAAGAAGAAAAAGCAAAGGTGTGCAAAGTCTCCAAGAAGGTGGAGATGATTACGAATGCCATTTTCCTAAAGCACCCCAATTTAGTGCCACCCGAGTAGAAGTATGAATCATCCTTGCAATGTCTAGAGGATCTGACTTGCATTCTCATGATGGAGAGGTGACCACTCACTTTAGAGTCTATAGAAGAGGCACAGGCGTGCCAAGAGAAAGAGGAAAATATGAAGGTTGTCAAGATTGTGGCTCAATACACTAAACTTATTGTAGAGGTAAAGGCCACCGTGCAAGTCGTTGAAGCTACTTATGAAAACTGCAGACGATAGGGATAGAGTGGCAAGAATCTTGGTTGCCACCCATGAATCGAACTCAAGGAGTTCTAAGAGAAAAATAAGGGGAATAAAGAAGAAAGAGATAAGATCCTATCCAAGGTGGAGAAGAATTCATAAGCAATCGAGACCCTGTGAGGCTTGAGTAAAATCCAGCTAAAGGAATTATACCCCTGATCACCCACAAGATGGATGCACTTGAGGACTTGGGAAAGTAGTTGGAAAGTATTTTTGAGACCATGAGCGCCAAAGGGGAGGAGCTAAGTTTTGAGGAGGTGAGAGCCCTAGTGGGTGACCTCTGTTAGCAAGCTCAGAATAAGGTCGACGCTTGGGAGAAGTTAGAGGAAGAAATAGGGAAGGATTTCCCTCTCCTCCTCTAACAATAAACAAGTTCCCCATTCTTTCTCCCAATTATTCATTCCTTTATTCTTTCTTTCCAACCATTTTAAGAGCCTACCATTCTTTACTTTATTGAATAGTATTTTCGAGGATGGAGAATAGGTGTAGTGTGGGGTGATGTTATGCCCCATAATATTGGCTAATTCCAAGAAGGAGCATGGGCACACGGAACCTAGTTAAAGAAGGGTGTGTGGGGTAAAGGTACACATGGAAGGGTTCTAGTAGGGTTTTATGGAACATATGGTGTGCACACAAGGAAAGATAGGTTTTGGTACTTAGCCATATTTGGCATTCCAAGAAGCACATGAGAAAAGTGTGACCCATCTAACATGCAGAATGGATAAGGTGCCAACCTAGTGGCTGTAGGATCAAAAATGGAATATTCCATGCATATGATGGAAGGTTCTAGAAGAAAATCATTGCATAGAGTGGAAAGCTCAAATCAAAGGATGCATGCTCCATTAGAGTACCACTTAGAAACTTGGCAATCGATATGTTACCTCAAAAGGTATGGCAGTGAAGGTAGACAAGCTATGTATAGAGATGCGTGGATAGTAGAAAAGAAGGGAGATATAGAGAGATATACATAGGATCGTCCTGAGAGAGTAGAGGTGATGGAATAGGGGTGAAGCTCTGTGGAAATATAATGGAGGATTATAAGGGTTGGGATTAGAGAAAACATAGGAGAGATAGCATATATATAGGTTTCCGTGCATGCCTCAAGTGAGCTCCCAGCGCCCACTGGGTGATAGGATAGCACACATGGGATTAGACTATGTTTTTAGGGATATAAAAATGACTACATAGATATTTCCTCTGTACAATGTTTACATATATGGTCTCCACCACAAGCAACTTTGATTCTTCCTCCATACATGTAATATTGGGGGAGATTGATATCTTCTTGTTTTAAGGGTGCCCCAATGATATTTTCACCTTTAGGTTGGTGAGTTCTTTATCCGGTGATTTTTATTTTTGTTTGTCTATCAATGCCTCAAAACATTTTTCACTATAGGACTTATACCTGTTATTTTTACAAGGATTCTATATGGAAATCTTACCCTTGTTTATTTTTTTACTTAGATGACCACAGAATTCAACCTCCTCCCTGAAATAAGCACATGTGTCAAGGTTGATGGAGAAGCCCTTATATGATCACCCATTGGAATGTCATCATAGAGATCCATAAATTCACCAATAGATTCGACATTTTCAATTAATTCGATTGGTACTTGTTTTTGGTCCCAGTTAACAAGTTATGGGTAGACAAGGTCTAATGTTGGAATAGTATGGGATATGATAGGGGTTATAGTTAAGATACCCATGTCAGAAAATAGGTTCGTGTAGGAAAGGTCTTTATAAAGACTACATCTGGAATCTGTTTCACTTTTGTATTCAGATAAACTATTTTCATGCTTAGAATAGGTAAGATCGACTTTTGTTTGAATGGATCCATAAGGTCAGACACCAATACCATACTTTAGAACTTTGCGATGTGGTGTTGGAAGACCTTCCTACATACTTTGTTTGTTTATATCGTAGCCATACCCTTTGTATCCCATAGCATACATCATTTTATTTGGGATAACATATTTAGGTGATTGTTAAAATTGATCCATCTCATCCTTTGAAGGTTGGGATACATTATTGTTAAGCATCTTCTCATCTGCTAATAGGCCACCAAGAGTGAAAGTGTCGATGTTGTAATTTTTTCTTTACCGTTGATATTTATAGCTAGGCATACCTTGTGTTTTAGGTGATAGGGGAGCTTGGAAAATAAAAGGGCTTGATGGATATCATATTCTTTGTATCTATTTGCAACAACTTTCATCTCCCATGAAGAAAAGGGAACTACTGATGTTAACACACCATTATCATTAGAAGACAAGGTATATGGATCAACTCGTGAGGTGAGAGCCTTTAATTCAATTAGAATGGCCATCTTTATATAAGGGAATTCATAAATGGTGGGAAAATACCCGACAATTCTCTACATTGAGAAAAGGTTTAAGGATCCCCTTGAATAGTGATAATTTTTCCTTCATGGTATAAATTAAAACACTGATGATATGTAGAATGTAAGGTCTGCATGGTGTGAATCCATGGGTGACCAAGTAATGTGTTTTAAGGAATATCCATGTCTAAAACATGGAGCTTAAAATCATGAGTAGTAGGCCCTACTCCTAGTGAGAAAGTGATCATGTTGTCGACTTTCATTCTTCATTATCATATGCCTTAATGGTAATGACCTTAGTTTCTATAACAATCTCATTTTGACCTAGTTGTCAAACTAGTTTTAAAGTACAAATGTTCAAGCCTGATCCACAATCCACAAGAACCTTTTTTATCTTCTTACGATTGATAATTACCTCAATGTATAAGGGTAAGTTAAGAGTACAATCCTCTTCAAGAACCTCTTCATGACTAAAGGTTATTTGCTTTGTTGGAGAAATTTTTGTGACCATGGCTTTGAAGCATATAGGTCAATATCAATTGACAATCCCTCGACCCTCGGAAATTTTTACAAAGGATGTCTTTGTGAAAATTAGATATTTTTAGAAGATCTAAGATTGAAATCTTAGCAGTAGTTTTCTCAAGTTACTCTAAAACATAATAATGATTATCTTGAGGGGTAGACAGAGGAGGATCTGAGATAACAAGGTGAGCACATCATGTTACCATGGAGCATTCCTTCATTTTAATATTAATGGTTTTGATATGCTCAAAATGTGGGTCAACACAACCAATTAGGGCATTAAAAGGATTATTTGTTTTGTAACATAGTTGGCATTTCTCGTTTGGGACAAATGTCCTTGATCCAAATTTTTCGTTTCCTTTGTTATGTTTGGGGAAAGGTTCTTTGTAAAGTCCCAAGTTTACATTGGAATATTTACTAAGGGAAGAGGAATCCATTTCCACATCACCACTATCAATTAATTCTGGATGAAGGTTTTCAACTTCAAACACTTATCGTTTTGTGACCCCTAACATGATGAAACCTGTAATATTAATTTTCTCTAAACCATGATGGCTTAGATGTTTCATTTCCATAGGGTATAATTAATGGGTATTTAACCATGTTAACCACCTCTAACTATTTTAATATTGATGACATATAGTCAGATAGAGGGGTGAAAGTGTGACATTTGTACTCAGGGGCCAGAGGTCCCTTAGCAAGTTTCAAAGGAGCATGGTTTTTGAACAGCGTATACTTATTTAGAATCCATTATACCATCACCTATGAAATTTTTGTTCTTGTTTAGAATAAACTTTAGTTTTTCATTAGGCTTTGAATTGTGATTATTGCATTAGAAGGGTTTTAAAGTCCCTTTTTCCAAAGCAATACTTTTTCAATTTGACTACCTTTTTCTATTACCTCTTCAAATGTGTTTCCACAATGAATCTGTAAGTGGAAAGTAATCTTGAGGTGTAATTTAGGTATGAATATACTGATTAGTTGTTTCTCAAGTATGGAGCAAGGGAAATGACTAGTGAGCCCTCACCATCTTTGTAAGAAACTAGCAAAGTTTTCATTATTCCATTATTTCGCATTACACAAATATAACATGGTAATGTCATTTTCCATGTTAAAGAACAAGTGATGCACAAAGTGTTCTACTAATTCTGTCCATGTAGATATGGACCCTTTAGGTGTATGTAAAATCCGGTTGAGCGCTTGACCCCTTAGACTCAAGGGAAAAAGTGAATGAGATAATTATCACTAAAAGTGACCTCTTGACATGCCATGTAGAAGTATTTAATTTATCTCTTTGGTTACCCTTTCCCTTATATTTTTCAAACTTGGAGACAATCAAAGTGAAGAGGGACAGTATTTGCAACATATCCCTATCGAAACGATATGGGCATAACTCCTCAAACTGATACTTTTTACTCTAGCCTACATTTCCTTCTAATAAAGCAGTAATGGCATTCTTCTTGGATAACCACTCTTAGTGGAAGACTTTCACTTATGTAGGTGGTGTTGGCTTATATAAGTGATTAAGTCTAGTTATTTCACCTCCTTTATTGTCTGTGTATAATGCCTCATAAAAATCTTTACATTTTTTCTGATGGGGAGTTTTGGTATAGAACTCATGATACAAAGCTCTAGATTTTTTGTTTAGGAGTCTTCATTGGTTCCTTATTAACATGTGAATCCAATATTTCCAATTGGTGAGTAAGAGCTTGTATTTTTTGTTCTAATGTAACCTCTTGGGTTGGTATCTCTTTGTTATTCTTTCAAGGAGGAGGATGTTCTTGATTATCATGTTTTTCATGATCCTTGTAATGAATTTTGACAATGGGGATGTGATATCATCCATCACTCTAAGAAGGCACTTCTTCCTCATTTCGTTATCCGGAAGTATAATCATGTCTTGGGTTTAGGATTTCAAAAAATTTATGTGGAGGATGCTCTACTTATTCTCTCCATGAACCATGTTGGCAAGGAGAGAAGTATCAAATGTAGGTGGCAACTTGGCCCCTAACTCTACAACATGCATAATAACCTCGTGTCTATTTTGAAACAAGAATATGTCTACTTGGGCAGGACTAAATTCAAATTCTTCCCAAGGATAATTATCCTCACCACCACTATGATCAACCATGGTGTTATCTTCAGAATAGGGATTTATATTATCACTTACAAAGGGGTTTGACCACCTTTTGGATACCCCGTCCTTGTGATAGGAGGCATAATAAGAAAAGTATTACTAAGGTTGATTTAAAATGGACCTTAGGATAAACCAAGAAATGTAACGACATCAAATCAGGACAAACAATGTCAAATAATAAATGGAAATGAATCCAAAGGATCAAGGAAATATGAACCAAAGACACCAAAGTATAAATAATGACACACCGATTAAGGAACCGTATGATGAGAAGTAACAAGGAAAAATAAAGTAAGTACAATATTATGATCTAGTCACAAAGATAGCTACTCCCTACATTATCAAATATAGGTTTGTTGTAAATGATGACAACATAATATCAAAACTTAAGTCAATTTTTAGAATAAACAAGACCTAAATACTAAGAAGGTGTTGACGTGATCTCCAAGTCGTTTAAAATGGAGGCTACAAATGCGAGCTACAACAACACTATTTGGACATGTTAATCAAACTTTGTAGAAAAATAATGATTTTAGTATCAAAATGATGTTACCACAATGTGAGCAGCATAACAATGACACTTTCCAAAACTCAAGGCAATGTTGGGATCAAAACTAAGTCTAAGTATATCAAGAAGTTGTTATTTATGCGAGCAAACATAACAATACAACTTAGAGACTTAGATCAAGTTTCATAAAGGAAACAAGATGTAAGTATCACAACTATATTGATATAATGTGGGAAGCATAACAACTCAAAGGAATTAAATGATAAGACAACCTAGCTATAATGATAATGAGTCTCAATATGGGTGTGAGACAAAGGGCCTACTAAAACATGAAGACGTACCATTCACACTTTCAACACTCACATTCTAGCATTACAACCTAGTCATGTGAGTAGAATACAGAAGTGGTGAACATGATTATTTCTAGTGGTATCCATGCATATACTTTCTTTTATCCTAAAAATGGAAACAAGAAAACAAAGGATTAGACCAAGTGGTGATGAAAAATACTTAGCCTAACTTTGGCATAGTTTCTCCTTGTCTTAGGACAAGGTAGAAACTAAGAAAAAGTAATGCTTTGTAATTTTCATGATGAATAACATGCAACTTAAACTTTGATGGAATCTCCCCTTCTTGGAATAACAAGGTTTTAACTCTAAAAAAGTTGTCACTTTGTAAGAACTCTTTGGAATACAATGGATAAAGTCAAGTTGGCCATAATGCCAAATATCTTCCTAAAGAGTTTGCTCCTATGTGTCACAAACTACCTCTACGACCATGGTTTGCCAAGAAAATCTCTAGTTCATCGGGTCAAATCACAATGTTGTGTCCCACTTCATGTCCTAAAAACATGAGTAAGAGATTGGGTGGGATCGGAAATTGAGGTTATTCCCGTGAACACCCCTTTCATGTGAACCCCTTCACCCTAGGACTACCACGTAAGCTAAAGAAAGTGGTTCACATGAACACCCTTCACATGAACCCCTTTGGGTTCAAATAATTTTGGTGGCACAAAGTTATATATAGATATTTATATAGTTTTGGGTGGAAGATTTAGGGTTTAGGGGGTTCGGGCAAAGGGGGTTCATGCGAACCCCCTTCGGGTGAACCCCCTATGTGGCACATTTTGGTGCAAAATCCATTTGGAGGATAATTTTATGCCAAAATGTGTCACTTAGGTGCCACATAATTAGGGTTAATTAATGAATAAAATTAAAAATATTGAACACAAAATATAGAATTTTATTAGCTTTATAGAAATATAATTTTCATTTTTAAAAAATTTATTTTATTATTATTTTTTATATTTTGCTAACATATGGTATTTTAGGAAAATCAATCATACACAATCAACCCAATTTGAAAAATAGCAAAATATATCAAAAAATTTGAAAAAGATAAACTTATTATTTGTTGAAGTCTTCTTCTTACCTGTGAAAAAAATTAATTTTGATATAAATCTTAAAAGTTATTAGCATAAACATTTGTATGTCATTTATTTGAAAATATGTTTACTAAATAATTAATTAAAAAAAATATAAGTCAAAAAAATATGAAAATTTGACAGCACTTCAAAATTCAAATCTTGAACATATATTTAAAATTTCATGGTGAAAAAATAAATTTTCGTTTAAAAAACCACCAGGGACAGTCATTCCTCTTTTATAACATAAGAAACAATGTATGAATAAAATTAAGAAAAATACCATATTTTTTTCCATTTTTTAAAAATAAAATGTAAATGTATTCTACACTCTAAACACAACATTTCGTTAGTTTGTGGAATTTCATGAATGTGTACGGTTTTGTGGTTATTACCTTTAGAAAATAAATGAAACTAAAAATTCATGTTTATAAAGGTACAAAACATACCAAAAAGTGGGACATTTTATTGTGCTTTTATCAAAATCTTCATATTCAAGGAATATCCTAGATTTACTTTAACCCCTTTAATATAATGAGTAATAAATTTTGTTTATTTGTATCACACTAGGTTCATGTGAAGATAATTTTGATGCTAATCTCACAAAGGTGTATTAGTCAAGTGGGCAGAAAGACAGTGATTCCCATTTCTTCCACCATTTCTCTCAAGGTGTGGACTACTTTAGAGTTCCTGGGGTAATCCTTGTAATGATTTTTATGGCTTATGCCAAGATACCCCCGGTTTAAAGCAAACAAGTTGTAGCTCTTAACTAAAACTTGCAAATATAGTGTGTTGAATAAAGTGGTGTATTTTTTATCTTTGATCTTAATGAGGTTTAGTACACCATTGGCAACCTGCAACACATGTGTAGTTAGAGTTTTTTTAGATCCCAAGTCTTTTACAAATGTTAGGTCCTGCACACAAAATATTTAGTAGTTTTTAATAGAAAGTGAACAAAAGTTACTTTTGATTCTCAAGATCGTCCAAGGATGCAAGAGAAGAGAATACACAATAATTTAATTCAACTTATTAAATGCAAAGGAAAACTTAAATCAAATGAACTTTAAACAATGCTTGATAAATTTTTATTCCCTTAAATGAAAAATGAAATATTAAGTTTAAAATTAACCAAATGTTAGAAAAATGAAAACTAAATTTGTTTTTGATTCACAAGATCACTCTAAGGTGTAAGAGAAGAGCATACACAAACTTTAGTCTAACTTAAGCAAAACATGGAAACATTACATTCATTAAATCTTGACAACATGTTAGAAATATGATTATAAATGTTAAAAACGATAAAATAGAATTAATAAAAGTTGTAAAAAAGCAAAAAAATCAAAAAATAAAACTGAAACCCCAAAATCGAGCCAAAATTTTACACATCACACTAGCGCAAGCCTAGAAACAATATCACAAGCCAATGAATGGTAGCACAAACCTATGCATAGTAGCACAAGTATACCGACAAAAATGTAAGGGTACTAGAAAGAAACACATGGCTAAGATAGAAAACACAAACAATGTTACACTAGCACAGACAGAGAGATGTTAGCGCAATCCTAGCGATGGTAGCACAGGCCTAACACAGAGAACAAATTTTCAACACATATCAACAAAAATCAAGCCAATGGTAATGCATGTAGAGAGATGTTAGAAAAACCCTAGCAATGGTATTGTAAGCCTAACAATGATAATGCAAGCCTTAAAATGATGATGTAATCCTAATAATGGTAAATAATGGTACTTCACACTAACACAAGGCACTTGTGTATCATCAAAACACGGGATTTGACAAGAAAAAATGTCAAAAAGCTCAAAACCTTACCAATTTGATCCAAATTTGGCAGCACCTCACCTCCTTCATTCCTGCAAAGAGCATTAAAACAAAGCAACCTTAACCAAACTAGTTAAGAAACTCCATATTTATCTAAAATTTCTAAAAAGAGGGTTAGTAAACCAAAAATTGAAATTAATCTACAAAAGCTTGAAATTAATGCAAATGACAATGGATTAAGCGCCACCGGGTGTGCCAAATGTGTTCATGTTAAATTTTATAAGCTAATTGAAATAAACTAACACTTATTAGTTTCAAAGAAAAGAAAAATCTACCATTAACATTATGATTAGAGCTTAAAGGAAATTAGCTATTTTGCATAGACATGAATTAAATCAGCTAATGTTAACCATTCCTACTCTATTAATGTGTGATTACTTATAAACATGAGCCTCTTGATATCATGAGTAATCAAATATATATGTTTGATCTCTAAAGAGAGTGAAGGATCTCACCATGAAATGGCTATAAGGCCAAGCTTAGATCTTCCTTTCTACTCAACAATGGTAGAATGGATGTAAAGATGAAGTAGTTATTCTAAAAAATGGAGAAGGCTCTTATCACAATATTGTATAAATCGTTAATCAAATAAATGGTGTAAGTGTGAAGGGATGTAGGAGGTTCCTTTGTATAGATTTCCAATTTGGGAGAAGATTGAACCCCAATAAATGTGGGGATAAAGGATAAAGTAGATTTAGACTTGTTAAGCTTGATTAGAGGAATAAACAAGTGATTAACAACTCATGGGAATTGGAGATGGTTTAATTAATCAACTAGGATTAATTAATAGGATAGAATAATATTTTTATGCTATTTGGATGTGATTTAGGAGGAATTTGATATAATGTGAAGCATTTTAAAGAGGGATTTATCCAATAAAAGTGTTTATTGATCAAATACATTGTTAAAAATGCTTAATTAACTCATAATAGTTAATTAATCAATTAGAAGAGGATTATAACTAATGAAGTGTCATTAATTGGCATATGGAATGTGATAAAGGCTAGTTAATTAACGAAGTGTTTTTAATTAATCAAAAACAGGAAATGTTAGTTAATTAGTGAGAAATCACATATTATAATAGAAATGATAGGAAAGAGGATAGTTAGTATAGTTTTAGCAATAAAGCTGCGTAAGAAAATTTTAGGTTTCTACAAGGATACTAGCTTCGTGATGTAGGACATGTGTGGATAGGATAACTAGGTGTTGAATGTGCCTTAGATTTTAGAGCCCCTAGAGGCCTAGATGTTGTAGCTGGTAGAAAACTATCATCAAGACTAGGTTTTGGCAATGATGTTTATGGTGGAATTCCTTAGATAATGATAACTTATTTATTGTGAATTAACTTAAGACACAAATGATTCATGAAGGGAATATCTTGAATGAATTAGAGCCAAGAAAGGCATAATATCATGTCACATCCTACAATTGAAGATGCCACAGTGAATGACACAAGCATGGTAAGAGGGCCAACTGTAATGGGTAGTCTAATAAAGCCAAAACAGTTAGAAACTAGATATGTGATATCAGATATTGGGAATTTTATAACCATAATAAGTGAAATAGAACACACATAGATAGGAGCTTCTAGATAGATCATATAGTTATTAAAAATTTAAGAACCGATAAAAGCATTGATGTGTAATGAGTCAAAAGATAATTTTGCATGATAATCGTGATCAGAAAATGAAATGACTGGTGGTGATGCATCAACATAACTGATAAGAAAATTGAGAGGCCCTAATGAAGGAGGAGGCACAAGTGTGATATGTATGGTTAGCAAAAGATTCGAGAATCTTGTGTGTCATGCTTGGGAAAAGGGTCATTAAATATTTTGATATTTTTATTATTGTTGACTGGATTAGAAGTAGATGGCTCAGGGAGCTCAAGTGAATTATTTTCAATAATATCTTTAATGAGATCCCTTATTTTGAATCAATGATCATCATAGTTCCTGATGCATTGGTGATAATCACATTTATCATTTTCATTGTAATTGCATCAACAAGGGCGAGAGGGATCAAGATTGAGTGGTGGTGGAAGAGTGATTAGATTAATTTCAAATAGTTGAGGTAATAGAAACCAAGGTACATAGGGTAATTTGGTGAAATTATTTGGAGATTATCATTGAATCTTTTCAAGAGGAGAGATGACATTAACGCTTTCTTTTGCTTGAGTGGGCTAAGGAGATGATTTGAATGTTGATTTAGCTTAAAATATATTAGAAGATGATGAAGAATAATATTGATATTTGATTTTTCCCATAAATAGAAGATTGACTTCACATATTTTAATCGTATCACATAATTCATCAAATGAAGGAGAGGTCTCAAAGATAACACTCTCTTGAAGTGGTGGTAAGAGACTTTGAACAAGAATAAATAAGTACATTGGTCATCTTAGATAGATTGTTCTTATAATGTAATACATAGTCCATTAGATTTTTATTAGATATTTATTTTATTTGGGTGAGTTATGCATAAGAGATCTTAGTGTCGATATTGATTGAAAATGAGCAAGAAAAGCATCAGCTAAATGCATGAAATAAGTTACCGAATGAACAAGTAGATCATAAAACCAACACATGGCATAATATTGAAGACTCCTAGGAAATAACTTATCTAGTAGAGTATGATCATCCACATAACCGAGACATGTCACATGAAAAGATATGAGATGCTCTTGAGGGTCACCATGGCCATTGAAGGTGGAAAGTTTAGGGGTGACAAATTTTGGAGGAAGTGAATAAGCATAAATGGTGGGTGTGAAAGGAATGTGAAGAAGTAAAGAGGAATAAGGAGATGGAGAGGAGAGTGAAGTGGCTATCTGAAGTTAACAAATGTGAATTTTTATATCCTCATATAAAGAAGTTAAATCATAGGTGTTGGAAGAGGATCTCGGGTTGTGTATTAGAGGAAATTGGATGGAGGACGGGAGTGGTAGAAATAGGAATGGAAGTAGGAATGTTAAGAGGTTTAGTGGAGGCCATGACAACCGAAGAAGAACCTAGAAGAGGTACATAAGAAACATCTCAAGAGTGTTTGGTAGCAAGTAAAGCATTGAGAATATGTGGAATATGCTTAGGATTAGTGTGTAAATGCTAACGGAAATTAGTGATCTTGTGTAATTATTATTTATCGACATTAGTGTCCTCATCATATGATTGTTCACTATCAGAGGTTTCAATGTTTTTCAAAGGAGAATTATATAAATTAGAAAAGGGGTTATCAGACTCATCCATTGATTTAGAAGATTTATGGATAGAGGTAAGAAGCTTGATGTACTCAAGGGAACCAAAACGACCACTACGGGTGACATGCATAATAGTAAAACCCTATAGGAAGCTTAGATTTGAGTGATGGATTCACTAAATGATATAATATTTTCTAAATTAAATCTAAATATTTCAGATTCATTGCTAAATCACATGATGTATAAATATAGAAATTACACAAAAAAACTAAGATATAAAATATGAAACCCTAAGAAAAGAAGAAGGAAAGAGGACTTATCTTATTTTTGCACTATCTAGGACTGATCTGGGTAGAGAGAAGTGTTGAACATACTATGAATAATGTCATTACTACTCACTATAAAAAAATTTATGCATAGAAAAGGTCAAACATGGGCACCCAAGGCAGGCAAGGGCACCTAGGGTGTTAGAGAGCACTTCTAGGCGTTGGTGACTACACAAGACCTTAGGATTTGATATTTGATGTGTCGCAAGTATGTCACAATTATTTCATGTTAGTCACCTTATCATCGTACAATGATCATCAAGGGTACCTGTAACCTACAAGATAAAGATTTACATGCACAAGCCCATAAACCAAATCAAATCTAAAAAGAAAGATGTAGAATGAGAAGTCATACTAACCCCAATGATCACCCCGAGAGTGAAATTATGACCGAGTGGTGAATGAATTCTCAGAATCTATATAGTTCTTGTGTGTGAGAGAGGATGATGCCCTAGGATGTCTTTGTGCATGTGCACTCTATAGTGGGTTATAGCTATAATGTAGCAATGTAATAGAATGTGTGACTGAATAGAATAAACTCCCCCTTCCTATGTTATGTATACAAAGTATGTAGTCCATTGTCTCTCAAGAATGGGTGCTAGATGGATGATTTAGAGTTTTTATGTTCCTTTTGGATGCAATCCTAGGTGATGGTAATAATTCTTAGTGCATGGTCCTTAATTTTGAACACATAACCATGTATTTATATGATGCCCTTGTTTGAATTGGGTAATTGACAACTGGAAGGCCAACCCATAAGTGAAAAATATGCCCAAAATATAAAAGAGACCCAAAAAAATTAAGGTAACAAATGTTCAAGGGAACCTAGAGGGGATAGTGACACTTGCACACTTCTTTTTCTTTGGCACCGTGTCCTGAGTCATAATAGATAAATCAGTAAATTTTTGGTTGGGTTGTAGGGTGTGTAAGACCAAATCGAAAATAAAACAAAAAGAAAAGAGGCCAAAGATAGTCGTCAATTACTTGTTTTCCTACTTAGGAATCATATAAATACTAGTATGATTTTAGGACCTAGAAATGTACCCAAGTGCATGATTTTTTGTATACAATTAGATTAGACATACATATGTGTTTGTATTCAATTTTGGGTTTTTTATAATTCTTAGTTTTTAGGCATTCTTGTCCAAGACAACATTGGCGGGGTGTTTTTGTCCTTTGGATAGGACCATATGGATTTGGGTGCTAGTGTTTTGGTTCTAGATGCTAGTGTCCAAGTAAATTAGGTGTTTGTGTTTAAGAGTGTTTGGTAGTTTTTACATTGATTTTGTGTCATTATATGAGTACTAATGTTATGTTTTATGTCTTGTTTGTGTTGTGCGGTGAGATATACACTTAAGGGAGTTATGTGGGAGTAGGTGTTTTTGAATTTTGTTAATATTTGGATTAAAGGTGGAGGAGTGGGATAAAGAGGCCAAATATAGTCATCAATTACTTGTTTTCTTACTTAGGAATCATATAAATACTAGTATGATAGAAATGTACCCAAGTGCATGATTTTTGTATACAATTAGATTAGGCATACATATGTGTTTGTATTCAATTTTGGGTTTTTATAATTCTTATTTTTTTGGGCATTCTTGTCCAAGACAACACCTGGCGGGGTGTAATTGTCCTTTGGATATGACCATATGGATTTGGGTGCTAGTGTTCCAGTTCTAGATGCTAGTGTCTAGTGAATTAGGTGTTTTTGTTCAAGAGTGTTTCGTAGTTTTTACATTTATTTTGGGTCATTATATAAGTACTAATGTTATGTTTTATGTCTTGTTTGTGTTGTGTGGTGAGATATACACTCAAGGGAGTTTTGTGGGAGTAGGTGTTTGTCAATTTTGTTGATATTGGGATTAAAGGTGGAGGATTGGGATGCTCACGGACCATGATGGGCCACAAAATATTTTTAGATTGGGGAAGGTACCCCATAATATACACCTGATGACTACATTATGTGAGAGATGGTGTGCAGACACTTGCACATTTTGGTTTCCCACAGGAGAGATGACAGTGACATTGAAGGATGTATATAGGATCCTTTAATTACCAATTATGGGATAGAGGATACACGAAATGACCCCAAGAGATACATGAAGATAGAAAATGGTTGCGAGACAATATTTTATAGGGACATGAACATATGTGGAGTAATCAATTATACTAGATGACATTTTCAGATCAGGTATCTCATAATTGTGGAAGTTTATTATGGTGATACTAGCATTGAATTTGGTGGTGGATGGAGCTAAGGTGTCGATGCATGATAATTTCCAAATTATTTAGGATCATGTCACGTGATATACATGTATTTGATGTGTATTAGCACACTTATACCGAGATTTTTATCAATTCACACAAGAGGATCATGTTGGTGGTATAGAAGCTACTACCTTATTACATGTGTAGGCATATGAGCACATTATTATAGTGTGACCATTGGGTGGGCGAAGGTATATTAGGGTTGAGTAGAGATCTTTTCATCTCAATGGGTGGGCCCGAGGTTTTGTTGGTTTAACACAATGACTTATAGGGTTATGTTGGATAGGAAAAGGCCCGGAGCTATTATTTGGAAACCATAAAGGGACTATGGAGAGTGGGTGGAGGACGTTATAGATTTTTGGTGCATCAGACGCACCATGTGGCTAGAGGATAGGTTCCTAGGGGTTAAAGAACTATTTCAAAGGTGGGAACGATTATATAAATAGTTTGCTTATAATTGATGTGCCCCGTGAGCCATATATGGTATAGATCACTTTGAGAAATGAGGAGACTAGGACCCATGCTAGGGCCTACAGAGGATCAGCTATAGTTTCCTTGAGCTAAGGAGAGATATCTAGATATAGTGGTGGGAATATTTGATGACATGGGATGTACCCAAATTTATACTCTATAGTGGGCATAATATCGATGGGTGTTATTATATCTAGTTGTTGTAGATGCATTTGGAGGGCAGCCAAGTGGACCGATAGTGGGTGGAGAGATAACAAGAGTATAGGTAATTTCCCTTGAGAATGATGTCATAGTTTCAGTAGTTGTATAACGTAAGTAGAATTTATTATATATATTCTTATTTATGTTGTCTAAAATAATCCCCTTGGTTATTTTGACAACTTACATTTTCAATCGACTCTAAATTTCAATTGGTTAGGTTGTGTGAACTCGTGATTCCTTGGAAAATTTTGTTTGGTTGCATAGTTCTTTTGTGTTCCCTCGAACACCCCTCTTGTTTCTTCTTTATGCTTCCTCCTCGATAACCCTCCCCGGCGCATTCTCCACATGCTTCCTCCACCTTTATTCTTCCATTTCTTTCCATTTTCCTTCATGCCTTCCTCTTGAGCTCCATGCATTTCCTCACACTCACTATCCTTGTCCACATTATTCCTTGTGTGTATTTCCTTCACATTTGTGCATTGCACATTTCCTTTCCTCTACTCCTTGCATGCTCATTCATTCTAATGCATGTGCCCACTTGCATACTTGTATCCTTTTGTAGGTATGCACCTTTATTCCATTTTATGCACACCCTCTTTATTTTCCCATCTTCGCATTCTCACACCTCTTGCTCTCCCACATGCACTTAGTGTAATTCTTCCACACCAGCCATTATGACACATTGCAACTTGTTGTACTTGAGTGTGCCATATGCAACCTATCAAAGCACGCCAATTGTGTGTTAGATCCTTATACCAAACCATTGTGTGACACGTGGTACAAAAGAAAAAACAAGTGAGAATTTGGTCAATCTAGTAGTGATCAAAGTGTGTGTTACATGTCATTGTGTGTTCAGTCTACACTGTAACCTTTAAATCATAATAAATTTTGTGGTAGATCTCATATTTGTGCACTCTTGGTATTTTTGGAAAGTTACCGGCATGGGCTACATGTTGGACCCTTCTTAATCATATTGTGGTAGGATTTGGTAGCCGGGAATCGAGATAAACATGTTCCAAAGCCATTAATAGATATCTAATCAACCCAACCACCAGATTTTAATTAGATATCCTCTCCTTCCTTCTTCTACAAGCCAAACAGACATGGGGAGGCACATCTTTCATAATTGCAGGAAGATTTACAGAATTCAATGTTTGTTGTTAGTGGTTAGATTTTAAATCTGAGTTTCCCTCTTCTCTTTCTCCTCACCTTTCCTCCTATAAATTGTAGAGCTATGCTCATTGAAACGTATCCCTATTTATTGTAATAACACCATGCTAAAATGGTGGTTGACTTCCCATGAGTTTCAGACCTTGACCTGTAGTCTCGTAATTTATTCTCACCTCCCACTATGAATATAGATGATTGTGCATCCCTTAACCAATAAAATTAGGTTTATGACACTTTTGTCTATCCTTTCCTCATTTATATTTTCTCTTGCCTCTTTTTTATGTTTCTTGGCATGATGTGTGTTTCTCCTCCATGTAGTTTTCACTTTCATGTGTTGTCAATGTGTAGAAAATCTAGGTATGCGTAGTTCTTATCTAAGGTACACTTATCCACCCTCTCTCCCACATTTTCTCTCTTTCCTTCCCCTCATGGAGAGTGATCACCCTTTCTCTCGGTTTTATCACTTCCCCTTTTATCATATGATTTCCCTTATGCATCTCCTTCTAACCCTAGTCCCTTGGAATGTTAGTTTAGGATTAGATAGCTTCATTTCCAGCATTAGGAGTAGTTTTAGCAGTAGAAATAGGTAGAGGAATTGGCCTTCTCTAGAGGTCCTGTCTCAGTGCGCAAAGTCCCACAACTTGGAGATAGAACCATGTTACCTCAAAGCCCTAGTTCATCCTTATCTAGGATGGGTGAAATTTTGAGCTCTAACATTTTTGGCACACCGGTGGGACAAATTTTGAAGAGCTATACATCTTTATTTCAACAATTTTGATGTGTTCTTGTTAGGATCCATCCTTTGGAGGATTTTTTTAACACATTAGATAACTCCACTAATTCAACCAACCCATTATCTCATTTACAAACCTTTCCCTTCATTCTTTCATATGTTTCCTTTCTTTCCATATTTCCATTTTCCTCTTTCGTGAAGTTGTGCAATCATGGCTTCATTTTCTCTCTAAAATCTCCATTTTTAGGAGAAAAGTTAGTTCCTCAATCCCCATTTTTCACAATTTTCCTCCAAATCAGTTTTATGAGGCCCATCATTATGAATATATATATATATATATATATATATATATATATATATATATATATATATATATATATATATATATAACTTAAACCCCACTAATCTATGTGGTTATCCTTCTAACCATAATATTTTTTGAGAATAGGGTTATGTAGGTGATAGCGGTGATTCCATGGAAGATGTTTATTTTTAGAGGAAGATTCAAGAAATGGAGATGAGCATGATGTAGGTCAGAATTATTGGTTCACTGAAGGCAACCAAGATTGGTTTTAGGAGGCCCTATCCATGGACCGGCCCTATACCAAATTGGTTTAGCCCTCAACAAAAGTTGAGTTTTATAACTGAAATTATACCTTGTATTTAAGATTGGCCTAAAGAAATGGAGGCTTACCAGTCTAGTGGTAATAAACCCGTCAATGGCGAAACCTTACACTATCATCTTATAGTCCTCCCATTCCTCCTCCCCAACTTATGCCATCTCAACCTACTTTCCATGTTCCTAGTTTTCTGCCTGCTCCCATTGAGGATTCCCCTTATCCATCTTCTTCCCTTCCATCTCACTTTCATTTCCCTACCATCATTCCTTCCACACATGTTCCTTGAAGCAAATCCTCCCATATTCAATCCGATTCCCCTCTATCTAACTATGTTGTAAACAAATAACCCCTTACCTATGTATCATCCCCAACCAAGTATCATCATGTTCGATGATTGTAGAACTATTGAAGAATGGTGTGACTCTAATTGGGAAGATGAAATCACGTAGAGAAATAAAAAAGGGGCATATGTTTTAAAAGAAATTTTTTTAGATCTAGTTGGCGTAGTTTTGAATGTCGATGTCTTGAAGGAGAATGAATTATTTGTAGAGGTAGAACAACATGCAACCCACTGTAAATAGTCTCCTTTAGGAGGAGATTTTGCATTATGATACCATCTATGGGATTACACCTCAAATAAATGGGAAAATTACAAGGATCAATTCATGCCTAATCAGATATTTTGCTAGTCTAGAGCCAAACCGGAGTTTCCACTAGTCATGCTCATTTCGAGAGAATGAGGTAGATCTTCACCACGCCAAAGGTTAGCAACAATTCCTCCTAGATCCAAATGCGTAACAACTAAAGGAGTTATTTCTTTTGATTTTTTTTATACTTTAAAGAGGTTGGAAAACCATCTACAAGATAGTTTTTTCCTCTTGTCATAGACCATGTTCAATGCCAAATTAGTTACATGCTCTCAATTTGTGAGGAAAGGAAGCTACTTCTCCCTACCTATTACAGGTTTTATTTGAGCTTCCTTTGTCTCTAGTTATTTTAGGTTTGATTTCAAAGTAAAATAAGTGATAGTGAAAACTCGCATGTTTCCCCTTGGAGCATGTATGACTTTCATATTTTGTACATAGTTATGCTTTTGTTTCAGTTTTCTCCTTTCGGTGTTGATTTCCTTGTCTTTTGCGTACCCTTTCACATAGTCTTCTATTTCTTCTAGGATGGCAGTTCAGTTTTTAGAACAAGTAGTTCCAACATTTCATGTACAATTTTCCACTCTCATAATTCCAAATCGAATATCTTCATGTGAGAGCAAAATTTGTTTAGAGTTTAGATTGTGCTTCAAGTGACTTAAAGGCGTAATTCTTCAAGCTACAGATCAAAAATTCAAATTTCAACATGACTTCATGCCTAATGGATGCTTATAATGCTACTAGTCTCTTCATCTAGTAGGAAGATGGCCTTGATAGTCACCAAACTGTTTCCAAAATAACCCCTTGGTTATTTTGAAAACTTACATCTTCATTCTGACTCTAAAGTTCAATTTCATAGGTTATGCACACACTGGAGGTTCCCTTGGAAAAAATTTCTTGGTTACTTTTCTTATATGTGCCCCTCTTGTTTTTTATTTATGTTTCCTCCTCATGCACCCTCCCTCATGTGTATGCTTTGGGTTCTTCCTCTCACTTTATTCTTCCATCTCTTTCCATTTTCCCTTTGCGCCTTCCTCTTGAGCTCGCACATTTCCTCACACTCATTTTCCTTGTCCTGCATTCTTCCCTTGCATATCTTTCCTTCATATTTATGCATTAAGCACTTCCTTTCCTCTAGTCCTCATGTGATCATTAATTATAATGCCCATGCCTACTTGCATACTTGTACCCTTCTACAAATATGAACCTTTATTCCCTTCTACATGCACCCTCTTTGCATGCCTCTTTCTCTCATGTACACACTTAGTGTAATTCTTCCACACCAATCACTATCTATTCTATGTTACAAATTGTCGAATTGATTGTGTCACACGTAACCTATCAAAGCATTCCAATTGGGTGTCGATCCTTGTAATAAACCCTATGCATGACACGTGGCGTAAAAGACAAAATAAGTAAACAATTGGCTGAATTTTTAGTCGATCATTGTGCACCATGTGTCATTGCATGTTGATTCTACATCGTAACCTTCGTATCTTCATAAATTTTTCTACAGAGATCGATCCATTTGCTCTTAGTCTTGTTGGAAATCTGCTGACATGGGCTATATGTTGGACCATTCAAAATCAGATTTTGGTAGTATTTTGTACGTGAGAAGTAGGGAAATATGTTCTAGCCATTAACGTATATATCTAATCGACTTGACCACCAGATTTTATTCATATCTCATCTCCTTCCTTCTTCTACAAGCAAAATGGAGATGGGGAGGTGCATGTTTTAGCATTACAGGTGGATATATAAGCATTCAATGTTTGTTGTTGGTGGTTAGATTAAAAATCTGATTTTTCCTCTTCTCTTTCTCCTCCTCTTTCCTCCTTATATAAATTATAGAGATCATTCATTGAAATGGATCCCTCTTTATTGTAACGAAACCATGCCAAAATGGTGGTTGACTTCCCATGAGTTTCATACCTTGAAATTGGTCTTTGTAATTTATTCTCACCTTCTCGTCATGAATGTAGATGATTTTGAATCCCTTAAGCAATAAAATCATGTTTTGTGTCACTTAGGTCTTCCCTTTTCTCATTTATATTATCTCTTTCCTCTCTTTTTATGTTTCTTGGCATGTTGTTTGTTTCTCCTCCTTACAATTTTCACTTTCACGTATTGTTAATGCATAGAAAAGATAGGTATGTGTGGTTCTTGTCAAAGGTGATCTTATCCACCCTCTCTCCCACATTTTCTCTCTTTCCTTCCCTTCGTGGGGATTGATCGCCCTTTCTCTAGTGCTATCACTACCCCATTTTTCTTACGATTTCCCTTATGCATCTCCTTCTAACATTGATCCCTTGAATTTTAGTTTAGTATTAGATAGCATCGTTACTAGCATTAGGATTAGTTTTAGCAGTAGAATTTGGTAGAGGAACCTTCCTTCTCTGGAGATTTGTCTTGGTGCGCAAGGTCCCATAGCTTGGAGATAATCCCATGTTACCTCAAAGCCCCAGTTCATCCTGAGCTAGGATGGGTGCAATTTTGAGCTCCAACAATTTAATAGATGTCAATATTGATATATGTGA
The DNA here is from genome assembly GCA_018340775.1 of Taxus wallichiana var. yunnanensis. Lineage (NCBI taxonomy): Eukaryota > Viridiplantae > Streptophyta > Pinopsida > Cupressales > Taxaceae > Taxus > Taxus wallichiana. The sequence goes on from CM031233.1 coordinate 398,493,902, forward strand.
TGGTTGTGTACTAATGGATATTGTATGATTCTAAGTGATTAGTATTGGTGATTGATCGTAGATATGTCAATACATGCATTCACACACAAAGTGCCCCTAAATGTACTATGAATGAGAGATTGGGTGGAGTGAGTTGGGAATATTATGGGTGAGAATGCATGTCTATTTGATTGAGTGGCTAGGAAACCACTACATGCACTATTTTCACCCAAGCGAGATGAGGCAAGGACAGAGATGGCATAAGTGTGGGATGTGTTTGGATAGGGTGGCCTTACGAACATGTTTGAGAGATACATGGAGCTCCATAGTCATTATGTAGAGTTCTTGGCTGAGGTGGTAGACTTATGGGTGAGATTAGAGCAGCAGAGGTCACGAGTGTAGTGGTGAAGATTGAGTGGGGTGCATCAATTTACTGTGGTAGTTATACCTCTAGTAGTGAGGAGGATGTATGATGTATATATAGGATTAGACCCTATTGTTGTATTATAAAAATTTTGATATATATATGATGATGATGATAGTTTTGTCGATGATGTTGCCTTTGAGTTATATTGAGTTGCTTATGTGATGTATTTTGATGTGTTGAAAATAATAGCATAGATGTTAAAATGATGTTAGAAATATGATACTAGGTAGGAAAATATCAATAGACATGTATGTTGAATATGGATTTGACCTTTGATAAAGATAAGCAATAAATAATTGATCACACGCTAATAAGCATACTAATATAGGATAAATGTGGAAGTCTATAATATGAAATGAATATATGGCCTTTAATGAGAGAGAAGATGAAGATTATGTGTAAGTGACTCGATGGATGTGATATCCTAAGAATAGGTACAATAAGATAAAATTGAAGTGATTGTATCATCACTAGAAGCATGTGAACCTAAAATTGAGGAGTGGTGCCCTTTGGGGTCCACAGTGAGGGTCGAACAAGAACTAAGGTGGACAGCAGATGCATATTCATAAAAGGAGACAAGATGACTTGAGGAGGATGAGAAGGAGTTAAATTTACAGAGGCTGACATAAGGAATTGTGGCATAGTATAATAGTATCTATTAACATGGCATGTGTGATAGGAAATGACACATTGGTCCGTAAGCAATTGAAGATGATCGTGAAGAGCATAACAATCATTGTCACAATGACCATTGATCCTATGGAAATTATATAATGGTTGGTTATGATTGCATTTTAACAAATGAGGAGGAGGATTCTCATTGGAAGGTAAACCAATCAACTTCTCATCAAGAAAGGTGTGTAAAACATCATGTGGCCTAACATAAGGTGGAAAGTGTAATAGCTCACACTAAGGAAGTGGATTGAACCAAGGTGGAGACTTTATACAAGGGCGGAGAATGTGCATGAGTATATTTAGGAGGAGATGGTGGTTCGAAGGTGGTGTAATGGCTGGAAGAGAAGAAGTTCCATGTGGGGTAGGAATGGAAGAAGCTGTTATGTGGAGTAGAAGTATCTATAACAATATGATCATTGAACTATTTTTTTCTAATGTTATAACTTTGAAGCAAATAAGTGTAGAAGAGTCACATGTATCATATAACAATTTTTCTTTCAAACTACAAATTAAGCCAAAACAAAATATATATTGAATTTCTAGATTAATAGGTTGAAAAATTAAATGATGCATGTAAGACTTAAAATGTAAAATATAATCCTAAAAGTTTTCATTATTTCCTTGATTCAAAGAAGGTAAAAATTCAAATGTAACTTTATGACCATTATTAGAAATAAATCTTTTAAGAAAATCCTCTTCCATATCAATATTTATACTAATAAATCCACTAGGAAAATGATGAAACCATTGAGAAGCAATATCAGTAAGACTACTAGGAAAAGCTTTGAGTAACAACCTATTATTAAGAAATGAATTCATAGCTAATTGAAAATCCTTAAGATACAAATAAGGATTACCCATCCCATATAAAAGTAAAAAAGTAGGCATAGTTAAGGAAGGTTGAATTGAAAATATTCTTAGGAGTGGGATTATCACAAAGGGAATTATCATTAGTACTAGAATAGCAGGACTTACTTTCAAGAGTAATAATATTAAGCTTATTTTACAAATCACCAACCACATGCATAATAGAAATAACTTCTTGGGGAGGGATGACATACACATTGAGGGGCTCATTAAGGGGTTAGATTTTTCCATTGTAGGTAGCCATAGGGACACTATTAGGTTGGAATTCAACTTTAGGATCAACAAGAGGGTAACTAATAGTAGGAATGGAAGGAGACTCAATAGGAAAGTATGTTTCACACATTTATCAACAATCTCAACCAAATGAGGAAGACAAGTAACATGCAAAGGTTATTTAACATCATCATTATTATGTAAGTTATCTTTAGAAACATCATCCATAGTAACACATTTATCATGAGTAAAATTATATTGTAACACATTAGGAGAAATAGTAGGAACATCAACAATAGGAGCACAAGAAATAAAAGGATCCATGCATGCAAGAGAATAAGAAATATAAGTCTCTTGAGGCACAATGGTCAATATACAAGTAGAAGGTGAAGGTTATGGAGAAGGATTTGACATAGAAATATCACCATTAACATGACTAGTCCCAAGGATTTGTGCATAAGTAAGGGGAGGAGAATACAAAGAAGGAGGAGGGATAGAGCCATAAATGATGGAATTGATAACGACCATAGATTCAAGAGAAAGAGAAGTATCATTAAAAATGCCTTATTCACTTGAAAAATCAACTAGATATTCAATACATGTCTCATTATTAGTAATAGACTTGGGATCATCGCCAAATGGCCTCTACATGGGGCAATAATACAACATCAAGTTCGAGGTTATAAATCTGAATAAACACACAAGGTAAGTAGGGGTAATATGAGACTTGTGATAGAAAGTGGATTCATCCGCATCATTGGTGAAATAATTCTAAGAACCATTCATAGGAATGGAGTCATATTTAGGAGAACTAGACTTAGATTGATAGTTTCACAACATATTTTGGTAGGCCATGAAGAATATACAAAAATAAAGGATCCTAGAGAAATCTAGGGTTCAATCAATAAATGGGTTCACCAAATGATTTAATGAAATTAAATCTAAGATAAGGGCATTGTTGATTATATATATATAACACTAAACATGCAAGATCAAGCAAAGAAAATATATGCACAAGAGATAAATAGGGTTTTAAGAATGACTCAACTTGCCACAATAGGTTTAGACTGATTTTGGGCACAAAAATTATCTAAATAGGAATTTTCTAGGATGTGTAAGCTCGATTATGAAACTAACATGTGAATATATCGGTGACATGAGTGTCTGTGAGAGGATATGGCCACACAGGCACCGATGTTTGTTCTAGGAATTAGTATCTTTAGGAAAAATATGGATGTGTTTCTTTCTATATCACTTCTTTTCCTTGTTAGCTCACTTTATGTCATGTGAATTTTTTTCACTCTTACGTTGTAGCACATGTGCCTATAAAACAAACCCTAGCTACTTGCACAAGACTCAAGTACACATTAGACCGGAGATGAAAATGCAAATGAGAAAGTTAGATTGACCTCAATGGTTAACCTTATGTGATCTTTTTCCAAGAAATGTACTAAATTTTAGACTCCACGTATTTATTATGATGTGTGATTGAAATCGTGTCCCTTGAGCTAGGATGCCCTAGTTCTAGTCACACAAAGAATAATGATCTACAACTACTTTTTCCCAATATAAGAATGTGTGATATGGAATTCAAAATAGCATCGCCTAATGAATTGAATAACACATCCAAACATACAGTATTTTATTTTGCTCTTTGCATGTGGTAGATGTAGATAATGATATCCCCCTATTTCCATTTAAAATAGTTAGTAGGTTGTGTTTATACATGAGTTATTTGTTTGAATTTTGGTTCATGGCAAAACCAAAAGTTGACCTAGGTCATGAAAAGAAGATAAGAAGAGATCCAAAGCTAAAACATTCTCAAAACATAGAAAAACAAGCAAATAGGATAAAAGTTCCCTGAAGGATATTAGTGCCTAGGTGCTACTATCCTATCTGGGTGGTATTGTCCTATAATAAGCAAACAAAAACAATATAAAAAATAAGAACAAGGATCCCGTGATTCAACCAAAAATATGTAAATACCAAATAGAGGACATAAATAGATCTAAACAAATCAATAAAAGGACCAAAGAGGTTTCATCGGTGCCTAGTTTCCAAACTTAGAAACCATGTATATAATAACATACTAGATGTGTAATATAATAGTAATAAGTGTGTATTTTAGTTACTACACATACAACGTGGAAAAACATGTTAGTGACCTACATTCACCTCAAGTTACCATGTGAACATGCATGTGTGTATGAAAAATGATAAAGCATACTATGAACAGTAGTAAGATGATAAACAAAGGTGTAACATATAGTAGTATAAGCAAGGAAGAATGCATCCAATCAAGATCTAAGCTAATGTTTTTAGATTTTTAAATGTATATATGTGAAATAAAACAATTAGAATGGAGGAATAAGGATTCCCCTCATGTGCTTGTGTGTGTGTGTGTGTGTGTGCAAAGTGAATTTCATGTAGGAATTCACTCGATAGTTAAGTATGAACCAAGGAAAATAGTGCGTCATTGGGTAGTGTCAAGGAATTAGAATGCCCCCAAGTGTTAATGTCAAAATGATATATGTAATGAGAGTACTAGGCAAGGTTCCACAATCAACTAATATAAAGGAGCTTATAGAAACAAAATCACCCACATATTACTATTTTAATATACCACCAAGCATGTTGTTAGATGTATGGATCTTAAGTAAGAAACATATTCACTAGTGACATACTTCCTAGTCCATCTACTTGCTTTGTTTATTTCTATTATCTTTCCCTCTCACTTTTGTCACTTTTGTACCCAGTTCTAGTCAGGTCACATGGATCTTTATTTGTCATTATTTTTCATTTTTTATTAGTTACCACTAGACACCAAAGCACCCATTCTAGAAACTAGTGTCTAGGTGCTCATGTCCACCCCCGGGTGTTCCTATCCTCTTTTTTCTTACTCCTATTTTTGACATTTATGGTCGGCCTTTTCAATTTTATTACTCATATCCCGAGGTCTGGTTGGCATTTCATGTCACTAGTGTCAAAATTCAAGCAAGATATCCCTATATATATACAACATACATACCATTATAAAGGTGGGAAATTTATCAAGGGTGATAATCTACATAATATTAAAGGGATTACATTTTTGGGCTTATTACTCTACATACACTACATAAAAAGGGAAGTTTTGAATTCCTTCCCACACATTTGCATTCTATTTAGATACATCTCGTTATCTTTGTGTCATAATTGCGAGGGTAACCTAACAATGTGATTTCACACACAAGCACATAGAACTACATGGATTATAATATGTAGTGTAGTTCTCGATCGTAAGTTTACTATGTTGGGTGACCATCGGGGTCAGTCCAACTCCCCATTTACATCTTTATTTTTTAGGATTTGATGTGGTTTAGGTTTTTACATGATATCATATATTTTATAGGTTACCAATGAATTTGGAGATCATCTAGTGGCATACAGGTGACCAAAAGTGAAGGATAGCAAAACCCTAGCAAAACAAGAAAAATATGGTTTCAACCCTTTATGTAGTCACAGTGCACCTTTAGGAGGTCTCTAACACCCTCACCCTTACTCAGTACTGTTTCCTTTCTAATCTACAAATTTAAAAATCTATATCAAGCATTTCGATACTCTTCCTAGTCCGTACATCACTTGTTCTAGTTCGGGTATGATTTAGGATAAGCAAAAATTTGGTAAGTACCCTATCTCTCTCATTTTCTTACACGGTTACATCTTTAGAGTGCTTAGCATTTATATTATGTTGTATATCATTGTAGTGACTTTAAAATTAGATTTAATATTCAGATTTTATTAAATCATTTTGTGAACCCATCTCTTAGAACTCCTTTCCCTAGGATCCACAAAACCCTAATGGCTAAAAGTAGATCTTCCTCTCCTAGGCAAGTTATGCATCATGAGAGTGTCAATCTTATCCTTGATGATGGTGTTGAGGCTGAACTTCTTGATCTTTATTGTAATGCTCAATTTGATGAAAATGTTCAAAGATTTCTTGATGCTAATGAACACAAAGTTCCTACTAGTTTCTCCAACTCTACTTTAAGCATTGTTTCTAAGGACCAAAACTTTTATGGATGTAATCCTTGTTCTTTCATAGTCACCAAGGATACTCCACCTTCTTCTATTTTTGATGCATCTCTCGATGATGTTATTATTGATTATATGTTTGGACTTGATTGTGTTACTATAGATAAAAATCATGTTACTTCCAATGATGAAAATGTACATTCACATGACGAGGTTTCTCATACTAGTCAGGATGAATGTAAAGTTGTATTTCATGCTTTTTTTATTTCTAAAAATGTTTCTACTGATTATAAATATATATCTTATTATATTTCTCCCCTACTTCTCTATATTTTGATGAAATGCTTGTATTTGAAACTTTGTCTAATGCTGATTATGTAATGTCCCCCTTTTGAAGACCCTTAGCCTATCTCTCCCCATAGGATTTTGGCATATTACAAGGGGAAATTATGTTAATTAATTAAATAAAATTTCCTATAGAGTGATGTAAATCATTTGACATTATAAAGCAATATTTATTTAAGTATTTAATTAAGGATGTTCAGTGGTTTTTCCACCACCTTGGAATATTGCTCACGAAGAATATTTATGGAGCAATTGATGTAATTAATTACTTAAGTTAATTCCCAAAATGCAGAATAAAAATGGGAATTAATTAAATAAAATTTAGGTGGATTTTTAATGTCAAAATACCCTTAGGAAGGGTATGCCACACATAGGGATAATAAACTATTTTTAAATTGTGATTTCCCTCTACAAGGTACTTAATTTTGTGCTCCTTTTTTATAAAAGGAGATCTTGGGTTCATTGTGAGGACTTATGCTATGATGAAATTAATTTAAAACTCCATGCTTGGAATTGGGATGTATTCCCACCATTGATATTTTCTCTCTCTTGCATTGAAGCTGGTTTTTGATATCCTTTGAAACATTTTTTGTGTGCTTTGCAAATCAACTTGTTGGTGTGCGTCTTCATTCCAGATTTGGTGAGTTTTATATGGTGGTTATAGATTGATTTACATGCAAAATTTTGATGCTTTAATCTTCAGTGGTTGTTTGTTTGCTTTCCTAATTGGATTGTGGGATTTTTAGAGTAGTTCAACCAGCCTAGGCATGATTTTACATTCCTTATAGTTCCAACAACTCCTCTTGGTATTTATAAACTATTATGGGTCATTATTGGGTGTTGATCGACCAAGTTTGATGCATAATATTGTGCCCTTTCCTAAATCGATTTGTCTTTTGATGTTCATGGACTGATTTGAATGCATTTTCTATGTGAATTAACTAGTTGGTTATATGATTTTGTCTCCTAACTACAGTGACTTCTTTGGGTGGTTAGTTGATTATTGTAATGCATGTTTAAAATAATCTAATGTGTAGTGAACTACCTCTGTGGTGTATGCATTTCTCCAAAGTGATTTCCTTCATGGTTATTGTAGGCATGTGTTAGAGTGGTACGACTTGAATATATACATGATTTTTTTATATTTATATCCCTTATATTATAGCGACTCATTTAGCTAGGTTTGATGCTAATAATGGATGTTGAAATGATCGATGTCGATGAATATAAGCTGTCATTTGCTTTACTTGACTAGCGATTGGTATAATTCCTGCTCAACAATATTTTAGAAATTTTTATAGTGACTTACATGATTATTTAGCATTTCTGTGGTGACTTGAGTATGACTTGGCTAGGTGGTATTTGAGATTCTCATAACAGTGAATTGTGGAGGTAAAGTATGATGAGTTTTAAAAATGATCACATCCTTTGCACATGATCTATATATGGAATACTAGATCAGATCACATGTATGTTTCAGTGATGGATATTAGAGGATAAAACCTAGGCATATGCACTCTAAATGAGCATGTTTGGATGAGTGTTGTATGAAGACATTAAAAAGTGATTTTAAGTGATCATTGTAGTTGTGTCATTACTTGTTTGATGCTCAATAACATGAGTTTGCATTGATGATTGGAAAGAGAAGTTTAGATCTGATTTTTAAGTTTATCTCGAGGATTAATTGTGTGGGTTATTTGATAAAGGCCATTAAACCACTAACTTTTGGTTTATTAAGTCATCTACTTGAATGGTTCGAGTACTTTTGACTAGATTTTACTATTTACATTCGATTTGAGTATCAAGAGTTTATTGATTTCCTTTTTCCATTAATCCTAGAAGTGGGACATTACAGATTAGATTTCTGATCATGAACATGTTAATGAAGATTCTACTTCTCTTAAGACTATTGAATGTGAATTTTCCACTCCGCTTTCTTCTACTTCGAGGTTATTTTCAATGGCATTCATGATGATTTGTCCATTCCTACTACCTCACCTCTTATGGTTTCTTCGATACTACCGCTGCTAGTATTTTGGTTAATATCCCATGTTCTTTTCACCTCTTTCCTCTTCTCCTTCTCTATATGATAATCATGTTTCTTCTTGTATTCCCCCTAGTATACCTCCTCTTATTTATTCTCGCATCTACATCTGGTTTTCCCATAGCATCTTCCTCCTCCACTTCTTCTCACATTTTGATGATGAGTCATAACAAAAAGCTTCAACCTCTCAATGTTCCTCTCACATCTTCTATGATTCATTCACATGATATTTTATCACTCATACATGTTGTTGGAAAATTGCAATCTCAAGTTCAATCTCTCACTCTTGAAAGAAAATCCTATTATGCTTCTATTGATAATAACTCTCATGGGAAATTCTATTCCAAAGAAAATTCACAATTCAAAAAAATCTCTAAGAATTTCATCATGCCTACATTTTTATGTTTCAAAGGCACCGACAATCCATATCTGCATCTTAAGCATTATCGTTTAGTTATGGATTGTTATTCAAATGATTGACTATTACTAAAATCCTTATGTCATAGTATTGTTGATGATGCTCTTCCGATAATAATTGTAGGAGCTTTAACACATACTTTAACTAAAACAATGGAGTCAAACATAATATATTATTTCACTCTATCTCATGTAGCTATTACAATGTCACATTTAATAGGAGAGTCTACTCCTATTTTCACGGAGGTTGTTCAACAACACTCCCCACAAACTCCTATATTCGTGAGTTGGTTGTATAACCAAATCTCACGTATAAACAATATTAGTTATAGTTGTTTAATATAACAACTATTAATCCTATATTATTAATATGAGTTATATTAACTCATCATTAATAATATTACAATTTACCCATATATATTATATTTGATAATATAGTTGCACACACTAATAATAATGTGAACACTATTCATTCCTAACATTCACCCCCTTAGTGTGAACATTATTAATTGCTAATATTCACCCCCTTAATGTGAACATGATGAAGAACCATATTCGAAGAAGTTAAACCACCTCGCTGAAGGCTGAGACTCCATAGATTATCTCTTTACCCTCGTAGGACCAAGTACAGAACTCCGTGGGATAGATTATCTCAGATCCACAAGAAGATAAATCCATGAGACAAAAATTAAGCTCAAAAGAAAGTATGGTCAAAAACATTCCTCATGATTAAAAGGGTGTATTCAAGAAACCATCACATTGCAAAGCTATATGACAATTTAAGACACATGTCACCAAACCATCCTCACGGCAGCCTAGTCATTGGTATCGACGAGAGGCTGATCACCCTCCATCCTATGATACCTCCATCCTCCAAAGATCACATCGCTAGCTCGGCGGAATATGAAAATGAAGCTCAATGGTTGTCGGATGATGGATTCCACCGAAAATATGTCCGTGAGGCAATTTTTATTTTTGACAACTTGATTCTTTTGACAAGACAATAAACAATTATCTTAAAATCACCTATTTGATTTACATGACAACAATTTGATAATGGAATTTTTTTACAAATACAAAATGACTTTCAAGATTGACTAACCATACGACGTAAGATGACAATATATTATTGGACAATTATAACTAAATCCTAAACACATACCATTGACAATAACCAACTTCAACTATACATACATTACTTAGACCCAACAAAACATATCACATAGAAAGTGATATTTAATTACTTCCTAGACTAAGTGATCTACTCTTTAGAAAAGGAATGACTTTATATAAGACCTTTTAACCAAACATAAAATCATGAAAATATGTATTTAAATGACCATGACTATAATCTTTGCCACGTATCAATAAACTGCAATACTTTGACTTGCCTAGATACTAAAACCATAAATTGATTTCCACGGAAAATAGGTTGAGCTCGTACTTCAGTTGGTCCGCCATGCGAATAATAACCACTCAATGTCGTTATCTAATCCAATCCAACTATGAATTGGAGTGCACTTGGAGACTGTGGTCCAAAAATTGAAATAAATATGCTGGTTTTAAAGTCGTTTATGCATAATAGGAGAAGATTAGACAAAAATTGATAGATGAAGACGTCATGTGTTGATGAACTCAGATTACTGTGGATGCTCAAATCTATCATAATAAGCACACTTAATACAGTCGACTGCCCATATGATAAGCAATCACTTGAATACGGATTTCAAGGAGGCAAGAACAGATCAAAAAATCTACAAAGGTCAAGGCAAAATCTTGCTACATCTTACAATATTGTGCAATAGTAATCCACACGAATGCTCAACAGGTGAATAATGTGATCCACATGGCGTTGATTCTTGTTTGACACAAATTCTATGCAATTGTTGGAGTTGGAGCCATTTTGGAGAGTCTCGTTGATCTAGAGCAGTCTAATAATAGTAGTCAGCCTTATCATTATCTCGTCTAGCTACCACAGATGTGATTGGAAGTATATCAGAGAAGACGCCTCTTATAATATTCATAGATATAAAGACCATAGGCACCAACAACTCATACAAGAGGATAATGAGACAGAATGCACTGGTGTAAGAAGATTCAATAAAAATTCTGTGTTAACCAGATTCTTCATAAATTCTTTTACATTCTCTTGTCTTCCTTACAAGACTCTCATTTGGATCGATCCTGCTCTGATACCACTGATAATAATTGCAGGAGCTTTAACAAAGACTTTAACTAAAACAATTGAGTCAAACACAATATATTATTTCACTCTATCTCCTGTAGCTATTACAATGTCACATATTAATAGGAGAGACTACTCTTATTTTCACAGAGAGGCTGTTCAACAACACTCCCCACAAACTCCTATATTCGTGAGTTGGTTGTATAACCAAATCTCATGTATAAACAATATTAGTTATAGTTGTTTAATATAACAACTATTAATCCTATATTATTAATATGAGTTATATTAACTCATCATTAATAATATTACAATTTACCCATATATATTATCTTTTATAATATAGTTGCACACACTAATAATAATGTGAAAACTATTCATTCCTAATATCTTCAATGGTACATTCATTTTCCTTATGGATCTATTAGTACATATTGTGAAATGGAAGATGCATTTCTTAGATGTTTTATGCTTGACAATGGTCCTAGGGTTGCTCATGATTGCTTACCTAACTTGTATTAGGAAAGAAACAATGTATTCTAGATTATATTTTACGCTTCAATTCTTACATGCACCATTTAGTATTTCAGCCCATTGATCTAGAAAAATAATTTATCTTTTCCATGGCTTAATCCATGCATTAACAGAGAGATTGTAATATGATACATGTGAATCATTTACACTTCTATATTGTAAGGTCGTTGATCTAGAACAAGATGTACTTGTTGCACATGTTATATATCCTCCTTCTACTTCTTCTATTGCTGCATCATCTTCTACTTCTTCACCTCTTCCATCTATTAAGCATCCTCCAAGGTCTCCATCTCCTCCACCTCGCAAGAATGTTCCCTTCCCTTCACTTCATAAGCTTCAACCATCTCGACCACCACATCACTCTCCACCTAAGTCTTTTCCATCCCCTACTCAATATCTATTGCATTTATCACATGTTGCTAAGCCTCATGATTTCTTGCATGCTCTGCTTAATAAGTGCTTAATTAATTTTCCTTCTAATCATCATCATCCTCCTTATCACTTGCATCACCAATGTGATCACCCTTATTGAAATTTTCATTGCATTGATGACCATTGTGATAAAGACTTTTTCTCCATTCATGAAAAATTACAACAATTAGAAGACAAGGGTGTGATTGCCTTTAGCTTTTGATATCATGGGTGGTCTCTTACTCCAATTTTGCATAAGCATGCTTCCACTTCTAAGGAATTCCTTTTTTCATCTTCCAAGATCATCATTCATCCATGTCCTTCACCTCACTCATCCACCGCAACATCATCTCATCTTCCTCATAGTGTTATTACTTCACATTGGTTTTTTAATTGCTTCGGCATCTATGCTTCCTAGCACTACATCTCCCATCATTGGCACCATCTCATTTGACATTTAGTTCAGCTCTTACACTCATGCTACTACCATTTCACATGCTTCCAATGCTCCTCACTAACCTCTTCATCTCTTGTAGGTTATTTTTCTCACCTCACTACCTGATGAAACACTCATGTTCTTACTGTTATTACATTACTATTGAGGGATCTTTTCAATAACCCCACTCCATCTTTGTGTTATACACATAATTGATCTATCTATCTAGTGTACATTATCAAACCATTTCCTAATGACACACTCTTGTTCTATGGTTCATTCTTGATTTTTGTGGGGTCTTCTTTAAATTAACCTCATCTTATTACACATACACTGGGAGAATCACTCTTCTTTCCTCCCTCTTCATCATGCTTACACGTGATTACACACATTTTTACAATTATTTCAATCACATTTTTCTTTCATGTTAATCATTTCATACATACAAATACTACCATTTATCACATATTTTTGTCTTTATTCATACATATAATCCAATTTTCAAGCATTACCTATCTATGTCCTATCAACATTATCATCCATTTATCAATATCATCATTTACGCAATGTAAATCAAATAACTACATATGAACAACAATCATCACATCACATATTAAATAACATCAACACAACACAATAATGTCAATCATCCATCTATATATATCATAAAAATCATAGTTACAAAAATACAATCATTCGAGAGAAATCTCTCATGCATCTCTACATCATCATCATTGTCACTATATACAATTACGGGATCTCTAGAACTAGATGCTTCACCGCTCAATTTTTGTCATTGGTCACGGCTCCTATATCTCTCAACATGTCCGCATAATATAACCACCATGATAGATCGCTCCATGTATCATCCCTACAACTCTACATACTTCATGAACACTAGGGCTCTTCCTCCTACAGCCTTCCTAGCTCACCGAATCTCCACCTATGCCTCATCACACTCACTCAACAATATGATACATGTAACCACCACTATCACCATTGGCTCAAACAAATGGGAATGTTCACCCATAATAGCATCTTGTTGGACCCCTAAAATATTGAGTAAGTACAAAATGTGTATGGGCATGCAAGGCCTAGGTTGAAGGATGGGCGTGCAAGAAGAAGGAGCACAAGGTGGGGTTCTAGGAGAGTTTTAGAAGGACCATGTTACGTGCTGGAAAAATAAGTTCTTGGGACTTGGTTGTATTTAGTGTATCGGGCTAGACACAAGAAACGCTTGACTTGATTGCACATGCGGAGTGGATAAGGTGCCATCCTGGTGACATGTTAGCCTAAGAAGGAATATGCCCTACGATGGAAACTTCTAGAAGACCATCATGGCAAAGAGTGGAGAGCTTAGGCCTGGAGGAGCATGCACCCATGGAGGACCACATTCAGACACTTGGCACCAAACCGAGGCCATATAAGGATGAATTGGCACTTCTGGGTACCTATAAATACAAGTTCCCTGTAGAAGAAAAAGGGATAGATCAATAGAGAGTATATCTCTACAGAAATTCCATGAGGAGATATATTAGGTTGGGTAGATGAAATATAGAGAAGGATGTATCAAGCGCTTTGGGTTATAATAGTTTTTTTGAGAGCTAAAGGATATGGATCTAGTTATGATGCATGACTTCGGTCTACCATAATGTGGTGTTTTGTAGTGAGTCTAATGAATGTAATGAGGTTACCAAGTTATTTGAATATGATCCTTCTTGGTTTGGATTCATACATGATTCTTCATAGTTCTTTTTCATGTATGTTTATAAGATGAATATGAATCCCTATGCATTTTCCTTTCTATTTTGATTCAGTTCTTTAAGTCTGTTAAAGTATCTTTGTCTGTAATGACTACAATGGTCTAGAGCTATTCTGAGCTCTATGATGTTTGCATGTCTCATTCCCACTCACTTTCTTTAAATTTTGGATCATAGATGATGTTTTCCCACTCAACTCACATAAAAGAGAGATTGGGCACTCGTGCATGCCTCGGGTGAGTTTCCATCGCCTCGCTAGGTGATAGGTCGGCGCGCATGGGATTCCCTTGTTCTTTGGTGGGTGTAAAAATGACTACATCTTGGTTTTGTTTCTAGGAACTGTTTTCAAAGTTTTAGTGGGAAATGGCATACATCATGATCTTTGCAATGAGTGATGACAGAGCGTTTAACCTTGAAAAGTGTTGAATCATGGTTTAAGAGCATGGACAATGAATTTTCTTAGAGATTCAGCATTGTACTGAGTTTGATGCACGTAGATGGGTAGAAGAGAACCTCTACCATGATTTGTATGAAACTTTTTTCTGTTACTTCCTAGTAGAGTTGTATGAATGGCTCTCGGCATATGCATCTAGATCAAGTTGGTATTATAGATCATGCATGTGGACCCAAGAAGAGTACCAGAGGCTGCAAGATGTAAATATGATGTGGACTCATGCTATGGATCATTGGTGGAAAGGAGTATTGGCTAGCTACACTCTAGAGTATGCTATTTCCACGTATTCTTGTTCGGAGGTTGCTGAGTTTGAGTTTTTACAAAAGCCCAAAGGATCATTTCTACGTGTTATCCCTTTGGAAATGAAGATCTTGGTTGTTACCTTGAGTTTAAAGGGATTTCCGATGGCCGACTAAATTGTTACGAGTCGAAAGGTGAGGGAGCTAGGGTGAAGGAAGATGGCAAACATTGTGATGGAGAAAGAAAGGGAGGAGAGACAACTCAAGTATAGTGAAGGGCATGAAAGGGATATTTCTAGACATTGGGAGGTTACAAGTGTGATGGATATATGGAGGAAAAGCGTTGCAAGAAGGATTTGAGGTTCACGCAGAGGATGTCAAACCTGAGAATTCTTTACTACCTCATCTTGGAAAGTGTGTAAGAGATACCCCTTTGAATTTTGATGAGAGTTCGTTACGTGAAGAGAGAAGATTCATTGGTGTGCATCCGAACCCACCAAATGACCAAACCCTGTGATTGGTTTTCCAGATCAAGGAAGGAATATCGCTGACCCAGTTGGTATCAGTGGAAGTGACAGATCTGTGCCCAGGAGATACAATTTTTCATTTCCCACTTCTATGGCTTCGCATACTATTCCAAGTATTTAGAGGAATTTTTGGAAAAGAGGAAAATATACAAGGCTTCGGTAATGCATTGAGGAGTTACACGAGACACACATCTAGTAGTCGCACAATCTTATAGACGATTGGCACGTAATTTAGTTGGATGTTGGGGACCCTAGGTGCTACCCTTTCGGGACCATTCACCGGCTACCTAGGTAGATCTAGAGGTGGAACCGGTGGCTCTGGAGGTAAAGGACCTAGTGGATCTAGGGGATTCAACAGAGGAGGAGGAAACACTTGGAGGAATTCAAGGAATCGGATCGGGAGGACAAGGTCCCACCACCTCCTCAAGTCTTCTTTGAGATGTCTTTACATTTTCTAGATTACAAAGGTATTGAAGATGCTACAGAGCATGTTCACAAGTGTGAATTGTTATGGCACGCAAAGGGGATCACAACCCCAAAGTGGAAGGTAAGCCTATTTGCAAAGACATTGCAAGGGCACACGCATAACTGGTATAGGAAATATGACCCACATCAAACAGTTGTAGATTAAACCACATTAAAAATACCTTCCTAGAAGAATTCCACATCTCTCGAGTTTGAACAGAAGAGCATCGGTGCCCTAAAGGAGATTCATTAAGGAATGTAAGAGAGTGTACTGATTATGACATGTAGTTTAAAACTCTCTTGTCAAAATTGTCATATGACATTCACTGTTCACATCATGCTCAATAGTTTGTTGGAGGGTTTATAACCCCAATTAGAAGGGCTTTATCTCATAATACTTTCATAAACCCGCACGAGGCGTTGGAAGCTTCCTATGCATCGAAGTGTTAGAAGTGTTGATACTGGTGTTAGCCCATTTTTGGAAGCTCAAATCACTTCTATGGCTAAGAAGCTAGAGAATTTGTTAGCGAACTCAGCCCATGAGACTCACAGTGGTATATGGTGTATAGATTATGAAGTAGAAGGGCATGTTAAGGATAGTTTTCGTCGGATGATAGTACACGCCATAGTAGTAGACTATGAGATTTGTCATGGGGACCATGATGCGAGTAGATGTCCCTTGTTATAGCATGTAATTCAGAAAAATGTATCTTGCTACTATAAGATCTGCACCTCTATGACCCATGATACCAAGTATTTTTAGCTTATTGACCAGATCCATGAGGCCATTAATCATGGTGTGTGCCATACTAGCATTTCTAGTAGTTCTAAGAGTTATGACCCCTGTTATGAGGAGCACGCAGATAAAGGCATTTGTGGAAAAGATTTTGCGAGAGGATTTCGTGGTCATGGCAACCATGAAGGATAAACAAGTGAGTTCCCATATGGAACCCTGTTTTAATTATGCATCTACGAGACCACTACAAGCGCGAGTGCCCAAATTTTTTATAGTGCTCATGGTGTGGGAAGAAGCACAAGTATGAGGAGTGCCCTGAGTTATTTGTGCATATGATTTAGGAGAACCAGAAAGATAAGGAACCGCAATGGTAAGCATTAAGAAGGCTAACACACAATGGATGCCATGGGTGACCCATGATGCAAGCTTAGAACCTTTTATGGTAACAACAATAGCAGAGGCCACGCACATAAAGGAAATTCCAAGGTAGAAGAACTTAGTTTCAAGGGAAGAATTGGTACATGGGAAGTACTTAGACCCTGTTCATCAAAAGGAGGTATATTAAGAAACCATGGACATCATTCGGAGTTTACAAGGAGAAATCTAGTATCTAAAGGATAAATCTAGGAGGGAGGAGTAAAGAAGGAAGGTCGAGGCGCCAAAGGATGACCTGGATGAGGTCAAAGAAGTATGTAAAATACCAAGGCAAGAGAATATTATTCCCTTGTTAGGATTATGGTTGAGAGAGATGGTACCATACGCTAGAGAAGAGCATGAGATGCAGGTCTTGCATGCAAACATTCCCCCTCAAAGCCTTGACTATGATAGGGAGATCACGTTAAATAAGGTTGTAGAGTGATGGCTCCTTAGTAATATCCTCATTGACACAAAGTGTGGAGGTCAATTTTCTCACCTTGGATGCATGGCATCGATGGGAAGACTTTCATTACTGATCATGTTTGAATGTGTTGTATATGGTGAATAAAACGAAGGAAATACCCATCAGTGTCTTAAAGGATACAACTATCAACATTCAAGGGGATAATTTTACTAGGGAATTCAAAGTCTTGGCACTTGCCGAGGCAGACAATTTCCCATCATTACTTGGGTAATCATGATGCTATAAGAACAATGTGGATCTTTAGTTAAATAAGGGATACATAAGCTTTGAAAATGAGGAACAGTCATCATACCCCTGGCTAATGGAAAATCAACACCCTATACATAACCTTTGGGAGAATAGGTCCTTGATAGAATATATGTGTGCTTAATCAAGGATCCATAAGTAATCAATCCTACGAAGGAGTTATCCAATTTGAGGATGCTCAATCCTTAAGTGACACCACAAGTATAGCATGTGATAATTAGGTGCATGGGACATATGAGTTAATCATACGACATTTGAGAGGATCAAGAAAAAGGTGAAAAAGGCACGTACAGTACCCGTAACCTAGGGGAAAGGAGCTACCTAAGTACTCAGGAAGAGCCTTCCTTGAGGTCTTTTTGTAGGAGATGAAAGCTCAGTGGAAGAAGGAGAATGAATGAATAGGGATGTTAAATTATTTCCTACTTAGAACTATTGCAAGACCGGTGGTAAACACATCGGGATAACCTCTTAGAATGGCGCGAGGTGAGAATTGCCTTCTCCATAAGGTTTTACAGGAGCAATGTGCCCATGGCTATAAAGGACTACCATGGTAAAGAGACCACTTCCTTCCATATCCAAGCATGTGAGACAGCCTGGATGGGAAGCGCAAAAGCATTGCCACCTTCATTATGGGTTCACAAGTTATATTCCACCCTATAAGGTTGTGTGCGTGCATGGTACATTCATTTTGAGACACATCACTAGACAGGGAATTGGCAAGAGTTAGCGGCTGATCTCATTCAAACATTCAAATATCAAATTACAAAGCCCTTGGTGGATAAGGCATTACAGGTCTTTAAGCACATTACCATTAGGGATAGTTCCATGGTAGAAGATAGGCTACTGGAGTTACTAGGTGAACTTGTCCTAGAGGCACGCTTTGAGGAAGAAGAAATAGAAGAGATATAGCTTGAGCGTGCATGTTTGGAAAAAGAAAAAGGGAAGATGGTGTATGTTATTGATGGGGAAGAAGCGGAAAACTTGGATGTTGACCATTTTGTAGGGATGCGTAAGGTGTTAGATAGTTCTGATGAATAGCGCATGCCTATCATGAACCTTTAAGGAAAAATAAGGTTAACATCGGCTCAGGAGAGGAGCCTAAAGAGGCTATCATCAAAGACTATTGATCGGAGAAGGAAGTCTCCAAAATCATTGATCTTTTACGAGAGAGTGAGGATTTATTCCCACGCGGGTATCATGAACTAAAATGTGTTCACCTTTCCTTGGGAGAAATGATAATTAAGTCAAAGGAGTGTTGGCCCCTAGAATATTGACCAAGTATAAATGCACATGGACGCATGGGATCCCGCTTATAGAATGGTGCACAAGGCAAAAGCATGCAAGAGAAAGGCTTAAGGAAGTAAATAGCACACGTGATGCACGAAAGGAGGTTTGGGACTTACCCAATTTGAGTGCCCAAGGCGTAAGATGTGAAAAGCATGATTGGTTACATGTGAATAAGATGTCACCGAAAACAAGTTGGCCCGAGGAAAGAGCATGCCCGGATGGAATATTCTAGCAGATCATCATGAGATGAAATAGAGAGCTCATACTGAAGGAACATGCTCACATGGAGGACCACATTCAACACTTGGTGATGGATCTGAGGGCATGGAAAGGTGAGTTGGCAGCCCGGGAAAGTGATAAATACAAGTGCTTGCTGTGGGAATATAGAGATATACACACATGAAATAAGTATATATCATCTAGATATATGTAGGGAATAGTGGGTTAGAGAGTGAGCGAAGCTCTACAGGATTGTTGCAAGTGGGTATTCTGGTTTATGAAAGGATGTACTAAGCATGGAGTTGTTATTTTCTTTTTTGTTAGCTTAGCTACATACATCCAGTGATGTGCATGACTGCAGTCTGCTCTCTATGACACTCTGTAATGAACCAATGAATATATTGAGGTTACCTATTATAAATAGATATGAATATCAATGTGTTTAATGTATATTTCATTCATATGAGTTCTCTTTCCTTTCATGCTATGAATGAATGGTTGTATCTTTCTTTCTGCTATAGTATATGTTATGAAATTTGTTAAAGCACTCAGTCTGAAGTGACTGCAAGGATATGGAGGCCATTTTGAGCCCTATGGTTCTTGTATGCCTTAACTTCTTTCCTAAATACTCTTACACTAATCATAGATAATGCTTCTCACTAAACTCACATAAAAGACAGAGACTCGATACCCGCACGTGCCTTAGGTGAGCGCTCATCTTCTATTGGGTGATAGGCCGGCACACATGGGGTTCTTCTGTTTGTGATAGGAGTAAAAATAACTACATCTTGGTTCTATTGTCGGGACTCTTTTTGAAGTTATAGTGGGATATAGCATGCATCATGATCTGTGTAAAGAGTAATGATGGATTGGTTAACATTGGAAAATGTTGAATCATGATTCAAGAGCATGGAGGATGAATTTTCTCAGAGATTCAAGACTGGACCTGAGTTTAATACACGTAGATGGGTACAAGAGAACCTCTACCATGATCTATATGAGACTTTTTTCTGTTGCTTCCTAGGAGAGTTATGTGGATGGCTTTCAGCCTATGCATCTAGATCAAGTTGGTGTTATGGATCATGGATATGGACCAAAGAAGACTACCAGAGGTTGTAGGATGTAGATCTGACGTGGACCCATGTTGTATATCATTGGTGGAGAGGAGTACTAGATAGATACACTCTGGAATACTCCATTTCTACGTATTCTTACCAAGAGGTTATGAGTTTGAATTTCTGTGAGAACCTAGAGGAACGTTTATACGTGTTATTCCTCTAGCTATGAATATATTGATGGTTACCATGTGTTTAGAGGCACTACCAATGGCCAACTAAACCATTCTCGAGCGCTAGTAAGGAAGCTCAGGTGGAGGAAGATGGCAGATGATATGACAGAGAAGGAGAGGGAAGAAAGATGACTCAAGTATAGAGAAGTGCATGAAAGGGAGATTGCTAGATAATGTGAGGCTACTAGTGTGATGGATTTATGGAGATAGACGTTATGGGAAGGAGTTGAGGTTCACGTGGAGGATGTGGAACTTGAGCAGTCTGTGCTACCCCATCTTGGCAAGCGCATAAGGGATACCCCTTTAGCTTCTGGTGAGAGCTCGTCACATGGAGAAAGAAGAGTCATTGGCACATATCTGAACCCACCTAGTGACCGAGCCCTGGTGCTTGGTTTTCCTGAACCAGGAAGAAGTATTGATCTAGTTGAAACTAGTGGAAGAGATAGATCCACCTAGGAGGTATAATTTTTCATTTCCTTATTCTATAGATACACATATTCTAGTATTCATAGGAGTTTTTGGATAAGGGGAAAGTGTACAAGCTTTTCATCTCACATCAAGGAGTGGTGCGGGACACATTAGTGGTAGTGGGTCACTATCACGGGCCGTCGGTGCATAGTTTAGTGGGACCGTGGGAGCACTTGGCACAGCCTCCTATAGGTCCTATTAAACCTAGTGGTTCGGTGGATCCGGTGGTTACGGGAGGTATATGAACCTATGGACTGGTGGGTCAAGTGGTGGAGGAAACACCGGAGGGAACTAAGGCTCTAGTTCAGGATAAGGACCCCAACCACCACCTCAAGTATTCTTTGAAATGTCTCTACATTTTCTAGATTACATGGGCATTGAGGATGTTTGTAACATGTTCACAAGTGTGAACTGCTATGGCACGCGAAGGGTATCACAACCCTAGAATGAAAGGCTAGTCAATTTGTGACCACACTACAAGGGTGCACGCATAGCTGGTATAGAAAGTATGACCCTCATCAAATGGTGGTGGACTACACTGCTTTAAAGAATGCATTCCTAGAAAAGTTCCACATTCTTGAGTTTGAGTAGAAAAGCATTAGTGCTTTGAAGGATATTCAACAAGGAATGGCAGAGAGTGTGTGGGAGTATGATGCATGCTTTAAAAATCTCTTGTCTAAATTATCATATGATATCCATCCTTCTCAGCATGCACAAAGTGGTTTTTAGAGGATTGATCACCCCTTTTAGAAGGGCCTTGTCTCATAAAACTTTTATAGATCCACACAAAGCATTGGAAGCTTCCTTACACACCGAGGTTGTTGGTAGTATTGATATTGGCATTAGCCCATTCTTGGAGGCTCAGATTGTTGCTATGGCCAAACAATTGGAAAAATTGTCTGCGAACTCAGTCCATGAGACTCGCAGTGGTTTATGGTGCACAGATTATGAGATAGAGGGGCACATTAAGGATAATTTCCCTAGAGGATGGTATGCACTATGATGGTAGATTGTGAGATCTATCATGGGGACCATGATGCAAGTAGGTGTCCCTTGTTGCAAAGCATGTGATTAGGAAGAATGTATCTTGTTATTGAAAAATTTTCACCTTCACAACCCATGATACAAAAGACTGTAGGCTCATTGATTAGATTCATGAGGCCATTGATCATGGGGTGCACCAAACCAACATTTCCAATGGTTCTAAAAATGATAATTTTCATTATGAAGAGCGCGCAGATGGAGGCACATGTAAAAGAGGTTGTCGAGGAGGATTCCATGGACGAGGTAACTATGGAGGAAGAAGTGAGTTCTCGCATAGAACATGTTTCAACTGTGGATCTACATAACATTATAAGCATGAGTTCCTAGACTTTTTGTAGTGCTAGTGGTGTAGAAAGAAGCATAAGTATGAGGAGTTGCCTGGAATTATTTGAGCATATGAATCAACAGCACCGGAAGGACAAAGGCACTACGATGGTCAACATCAAGAAGGCAGACATATAGTGGATGCCTCAAGTAACATGGGATGAAGGTTTGGAGCATGTCTTGGTAACAACAAGGGCAGAAGCCACACACACAAGGGAGGTACCAAGATAGAAGAACCTGGTTTCAAGAGAAGAGGTCATTCATGGAAAGTATCCAAACCCCACGCATTAGAAGGAGATATATCAGGACACCATGGATGTTATTCAAATCTTGGAAGGAGAGATCTAGAAGATCTCAAGGATCAATCTAGGAGGGAGGAATGAGGAAGGAGAATCAAGGCACAAAAGGATGACCTAGATGAGGTCAAGGAGGTGTGTAAAATGCTAAGGTAGGAGAACATCATTCCTTTCCTAGGATCCTAGTTGAGAGACAAGGTACCATGCACTGAAAAAGAGTACAATAGATAGGTATTGTACATGAACCTTCCCCCTCATAGCCTCGACTATGACAAGGAGATTACATTGAATGCAGTTGTAGATGGATGGATCCTCAGAATATACTCATTGACACTAGTGCGGAGGTTAATGTTCTAACTTTGGATGCATGGCATCAGATGGGAAGACTTGCATTATAGCCATCTTTGAATGTGTTGTATATGGCAAACAAGACTAAGGTAATGCCCATCGGTGTCTTAAAGGATGCAGCTATTACTATCCAGGGAGCCAAGTTTCTCTGGGACGTCAAAGTCTTGGCACTTCACGAGGTGGATAATTTCTAGCACTACTTGGGCAGCCTTGGTGTTACAAGAATAATGCGAACTTTCGGTTCAACAAAGGGGTATATCAACTTCGAGAACAAAGAGGAACGGGTCATTATACCCCTGGTTGATGGGAATTTGATGCCCTATATTGAACCGTTGGGAGAAGAAGTTCTGGACAAGATTTATGTGTGCTCAATTAGAGACCTTGAGATGGTACACCCTACTAATAGAGTTATCCAATTTGAAGATGCTCAGTCAGTAAGTGATACCACCAATCTGGCTTATGATAATTAGGTGCATAGAACTTACGAATTAATGGGATGGCAGTTGAGAGGGTTGGTGACCAAGGTAACAAAGGTGCGCACTGTTAGGTGCCTTAGAGGAAAAGAACTACCCAAGTATTCAGGAGGAGCCTTCCTTGAGATCTTTCTGCAAGAGGTAGAAGCTCAGTGGAAGGATGAGAAGGAACGAAGGGAGATGTTGAGTTATGTCTTTCTTGGCACAACACTCGTTGGTGTGCCACACATCAAGAGAGCCTTTTAGAGTGGCATGAGGTAAGAATTCTCTCTCTATTATATTTTCTAGAGTAATGTATTTACCATCATAAAATACTATGATGGGAAGGAGCCCGCCTCTTCCCATGTCTAGGAATGTGAACAGATCTAGAGAGAAGCTACAAAAGCTTTGCCACCATCCCTCTGGGTGCATAATTTTTATTCTACACTGCATGGTTGTGCGCACGCATGGTACATTCATTTGAAGACATACCATCAGACAAGGAATTGGAAAGTGCTCTTTGCTGACCTTATTCAAGCCTTTGAGTATCATAGTACCAAACCATTAGTTGATAAGGCCTTGTAAGGTATCAAGCACCTTACCATGGGGGATAGTGCCAAAATGGAAGATAGGCTATTGGAATTACTAGGTGAACTAGGATTAGAGGTGCGCTCTACGAAATTGAGGAAGTAGAAGAGTTATAGCTTGAGCATGCATGTTTCGAAAAAGAGAAGGAAAATTTGATATATGTGATTGATGGAGAGGAATCAGAAAGCTTATATGTTAGCCATTTTGTAGGGACACACGAGGTAGTGGATAGTGCAAATTCTTGTGTGCATGCCTACCATGAGCCTTTAAAGATGAAGAAAGTTAACATTGGTTTAGAAGAAGAACCTAAGGAAGCTATTATTGGAGATTACTATATAGAGAAGGAAGTATCAAATATCATTGACCTTTTACATGAATTCAAGGATTTATTCCCACGTGGGTACCATGAGCTCAAAGGCGTTCACCATTCCTTAGGGGAGATGAAGATAAAACTGAAGGAAGGTGCACACTGGTTAGAAAAATGCCCTACCGGATGAATCCCAATTTACGTGTGAAGGTTAAGGAGGAGATAGACAAAATGATAGCTTCTAGGATCATTGAGGTAGTGGAGGAATCAGAGTGGATAATTCTTATGGTAATCAGCATCAAGAAGGATGGGCGGATTAGGATTTTTGTGTACTATAGGGAATTGAATGTAGTTTGAGTCATTGATCCATTTCCAACCCCCTTCACTAAATAAATTTTGGAAGGAGTTGTTGGGCGTGAAATCTATTCCTTTACGGATGGATTTTTAGGATACCACCAAGTCTGGATTGTAAAGGAGGACCAGAAGAAGACAAATTTTGCCACCGAGTGGGGAAGTTTTGCATATATGGTCATGCCCTTTGGGTTGAAGAATGCACCTGCTATTTTTTTGCGCATAGTGGTGCAAGCATTCCAAGACTTCATCCATAAATTTCTTCAGGTCTATTTGGATGATTGGATAGTATATGGTCTGGTTAAGGACCATTGTGACAACTTGAGATTAATGTTTGAAAGGTGTAGGTAGTTGAGGATATCCCTCAACATTAAGAAATGTGTGTTTTCTACTCCCTTTGGGACTCTATTGGGGCATATCATATGTAAGGAGGGCTTGCTGGTAGATCCCGCTAAGGTTGCAGTTATTGTGGGGTTAAGGGAACCTACTAGCCAGAGTGCAGTGCGCAGATTCCTTGGGCATATGGGCTATTACAGAAATTCATTAAGGGATATGCCAAGATCATTGCACCTTTAGAGGAGCTGCTTAGACACAAAAGTGCCTTCCATTGGGGTGAGGTGCAGCAAATCATGTTTGATACATTAAAAGATAGGCTTATTACCATGCCTATTTTATGTTTTCCCTCTTGGGACAAACCCTTCCATGTCCATGTAGATGCCTCAGGGACCACCATTGGAGCAATGCTTACACAACCAGGTGAGGGGATTATTGATCATCCTCTCGCTTTACAAGCAGGTGAAGTCGACACCAAAGCAGAGCAAATTATACCATAATTGAGCATGAGACATTTCAATGATCTACGTGCTCTTCAAGTTTAGATAGCATATGTTGGCAACACCATTTGTATTCTACACTTATCACATGGAATTAAAGTATTTGGTGAACAAGCTCATTCTTTAAGTTTTCATATGTTAATGGGTGTTGTTGTTTCAAGAGTTTGAATTCACCATTATAGTGAAGCCCGGAAAAAAGTAACTCGTGGACTTGATCATCTGTCAAGGATTGATTCAAGAGGACGCGCAAAGTATTAAGGAAGCAATGCCAGATGCCCAACTATTTAGGTTGCAGTGCGCACCCTTATATTTGGAGGAGATTACAGTATTCTTAAAAGAAGGTATGGCACCAGATGGAATGAAGGCATTGGAAAAGAAGAAGTTGGCCATACGCGTCATGCCCTGCATGTTGATTACTGGAGACTTATACAAATTGGGACATGATGAAATTTTGCACACGTGTATGTTAGAGCATGAGCACCTGGCCATCATGGAAGAAGCACATGGAGGAAGTGTTAGAGGGAATTACGTAGGTGATGCCACCACGCGTAAGATATTAATGGAAGGATTATGGTGGGAAACCTCACAAGGATTATATAGATTATTGTAAAGTGTGTGACAACCTGTCGAGTGCATTGGCAAACTAGAAAGGAGAGATGAAATGTCTTTGGCCCTATCCCTAAAGACAGAGCCTTTTGAAAAATGAGCGATAAATTTTATGGGACTGTTGCACTAATAGACGTAGGACTAGGTCACATTATGTCATCACTTGCATAGATTATCTCACAAGGTGGGCAGAGGCAACCCCAACTAAAGATTACATGGCAAAGTAATAATGGCAAGGTTCTTATGGGAGAACATTATCACGAGGTATGGATGTCCATTGAGTTTGACCAGTGATAGGGGTACACATTTTCTGAATGAGACCATGAGGATCCTATTATCAGAGTTCATGGTGGCTCATCACAAGACTACGCCCTATCACCCACAAGCTAATGGCACCATGGAAGCATTCAACAAAATATTGAGTCATACCTTGACCAAAATCTATGATGTTGGAAGACAAGATTGGGATGACAAAGTATCGGCAGTGTTATGGGCTTACAGAACAACGTATAAAAGACTAAATAAAGCCACACCTTTTCAATTGGTGTTTGGCGTGGAATCCATTTTACCAGTTGAATTTATGTTACCTTCTCTGCGAATAGCGCACACAAGAGGATTAGCCAATGAACAAGCGCTAGAAGAAATAATTGATGAACTAATGAAACTGGATGAGAGACGATCACTTTCCTATTAAAGCCAAATAGTAGAAAAGGCAAAGCAAAAGGCTTGGCATTATCACCATATTAGAAACAAGAAGTTTAAGGTTGGGAAAATGGTGTTATTGTATGATTCCAATTTTCTGCACCATCCTGGAAAGTTGAAAGTCCATTGGTTGGGTCCCTACACAATTTCGTACATCCTTGATTTGGTGTGTGCCAGTTACAAGCATTGGATGGGATGAAGTTTCCTAGACACTTCAATGGAAGTAGGTTTAAGCCCTACTATAAAAAAAGTCTTCTTGGTGTTTGTAATTAAGGCGAGGTTTTCCAGTTAGTTTAGAATTTTCCTTTATACATTTTCCTTTCTTATGTTTTCCTTTCGCGTTGTTATTTTGGTTTTGCACCTTGGGTGCCAGTAACCTTATTGCTATTTTTGGAAAAATGTGAGTGTGTAGAGGACCGTGCATCATTTAAGTTTGGGGTGGTGAAAAGTGAAGAACCACGTGATTAAAGTACCAAGGAAGTTGTGTTGAATATCCTCTTTGTGTAGCCCATTGAAAGAGGTAGATGAAGAGAAAAGATAAAATGGTTAGTGCCAAGATAAAGCTACTGGTAGATCCCACGACAAAGGAAAATAAATTGTAGTTAAAGCAACATGAGGTAGGTGAAAGAAAGAATCTAGATAGAAGAAGTGCCTTCGGTGTAGGTTAAGCACGCGCAAGAGTCTCCTATCAGGTTGGTTGGGTTACATGCCAGAAGGTTGGAGGATTTTTTGTGCAGGAAGGGTGCGTGAGTGAAGGCACTAAAGATAGACTTTGTTTGAAAAATCCACATTAAATGAAAAAAGTATAGGGGTAGGTAAAGTAGCATTTAATGATCAGAAAAAGGAAAAACTATAAATAAAGGGTCAGGGCACTCTCATTTTTACTTTACAAAAATTAAGAGTTGGAGATATAAGTGAGTGTTATAAACTAGGGTTTTTAGATTCGATCGAGTGGAAGATCTGTGTGATTAAAACGCGAAGAGCCAATTTGAGATTGTGGACCAAAAGGAATTACACGGGCATGGAAGGAGTTGAAAAGGTGTTGTCTTGTGAAGAGTTTATCCAAGTTAGGGTTTGACAAACTAGGGCACAGGTTTAGAAGAGTTATATCATGGGTCTGAGATCAAAGGTTAGGAGAAGAAAGACAAAGTAACAAAGAGAGGGTAGGAGTAATAAAAATACCTCGACCATGGCACCCAAGAAAGGAAAGGGAAAATCCAAGGCTAAACAACCAGAACCCAAAGTAGACACAAATGAAGAATGGTATGCAGAGATGCAATACCCAGATGGGGTGATGATGGGAAAGGAATGGGAATCCCACTTGAGAAGCATACCTGTTAGTGACTATAATCACCACACAAACACCATAGAGAAAGAAATGGCATTGGAATTGGTATGCCCCACCAACAAGTGAACACCTAAAGGTTTTCCCATATATGACGATGATGTTAAGGTTAAATTGGTGAAGGCAGGGCTATTGCAACTCTATGAGTTTCCTTATTTTGGGAAGCCAGATCACTTGTACCAGTGGTTGATGTCTCAGTGCACAAAGACTATTTCCACTTTTCTGGGCACAAGATGCGCGTGATTCCCCAGTTGATTTCACAATTTACAGGCCTCATATGTGAACGAGATAGCCTAGAAGATGACCTTGGTGACAAGGAGGCTATTCAAGAGACCGTTACTAAGTATTCTTGAAAAAAGGGGTCCCAAAGTACTACGATATTTAAGACATAAAGGACCTTGTTATGAAGATGGATGTGCATCTAGTGACTAAGTTGAATGGCCAAGAAAGATGGATGTAGGTCAACAAACCTTGGCTACATGTCTGCAGGAAGATTGCAGAGGGCACGATATACAACTTATCCCCGTACATTGTAGAGGATATTGTTAAGTGTGCAAAGGAAGGGGACATGATCCTCTTTGGTAATGTCTTGCTCACCATAGTGTTCACGAAATTGGAGTGTCGGATGCATCAGACAAGTTCATGTGGGAGTACCTAGCTGAGGACCCTTCACCCGCGAAGAGGTTCAAGAAGTATGCTTGTGATACAATGACGGCTCCCCACAAAGCGCAGCTAAAAAAGTGTTATACGCGCTTGAGGAATGCATTCGGGGTAGAGTGGAGGATCCTTGAACAACTCCCAACAACCACTGAGGAGAAGTTGAGTTCACGGTGTACCAAGACTACTACTTGGGAAAATTCAAGCTTATTGAAGAATCATGGAGCCCTTGGTGTAAGCTTCCTTTCACATTCACTACCCAATACTTCTAAGCGGGAGTAAATAGATTTAAAGAATAAAAGAAGCTAAGGTTAGAACTAGGAAGGTTAGACTAGGAACACAAGGAGATGAGGAAGAAGCTAAATTACCCCAGTGGTAAGCACATGTACATAGAGAAGTACATATCACATGAGATCCAAATGACTAGGTCAATGATGGTTCTCATCACTGGAGGATCCGTGGCGCACGTGTACATGCACATAAGGCCGAAGTTTGAAAAGGGCACGTATTTGGAGGACAAAATCTCCATACTTGAAGACCCCTTGGGGAAGAAGAAGCTAACATCTAAGAAGAGAGGTAGAGGAGAGGAAGGAGCACCAAGTGTGTCGAATGCTTAGACAATGAGCATGCCATCTACAAGCACCAAGCCAAGCACCTACATATGGAGAAAGAAGTCTCCAGTGAAGGAGAAGATGCCAGAAGTAGAGGCACCCGAGCAACCCACCACCATGGAAGAATCACTAAAGGAAGAAGAGAAGGCCAAATCTCCTGATCAAAAGCCACCTCTTAGGAAGAAGTAGAGGGTGGATGAAGAAGCTGACTCGAGAGGTGACTGACAGCTTGGAGAAATACTTGGGAGAAGGAGAAGATGAGAGTGAAGGAGGTGGCAATGAGGAAGAAGAGCCTGAGAAGGAAAAAGAGCCACATGTGTTTAGTGTCTATGACTCAGAGGAAGAAAGCGAGAGAGGAGAAGCAAGAGTTTGTATTTACATGCTACAAGGGTTCACAAGATGAGGAAGCCACCGAAGACATAAAGGTAGATGAGAAGAATGCTAAGGAGCAGAGGGAGCTATAATTTTTACAAAAGAGTAGATTACTAAGGTAGTAGAGCGAGAAGTGAAAAAGATGCTTGAATCCCTTGTATACCAAGATTTAGAGTGTTACATGGACATAGTTCTTAAGGAAGGGAAGGAGGAGAGCATTGAAAAGGAACATGACAACCTAGGAGGCCCTATTATGATAGTTAGCTTCCCCAAAGGCGCATGCTCGGGTAGGATAACTCTAGATACATAACAGAGACAGGTAATGGGCTATGTGGATGACACAAAGAAGGTGTTACGCGCAACGTTCCAAAGCACCATACCCATGGAAAGGCTCCTAGCCATGGGGTCTTTTGAAAAGTATGGCATATACCCCAAGACCAAAAAGATGCTCTCTTGGGTCTTCGAGTCACCAAACTTTGAATTCTACCAGAAATCATTCATCTCATTACTAGATTCTAAGGGAGACAACCCCTTAGTAAATGCTCAGGAGCTTTCAGACGAGCAAGTATGCAATACTCTAAATAAAGTTACAGTCGAGACCGAGGCTAGGCTATTCACGTGAAATGATAAAATCAGAGCATTGGAGGTGAAGTTGGGGAAGAAGGAGGAAGAACTGGCAGAGAAGGCCAAGATTTTAAAATGGGAGGAATTAATCGTAGTAGTTAAGGCGCGAGTTAAAGGAAGAAAAAGTAAAGGTGCAGGAGGTCTACAAGAAGGTGGATTCAATCAAGAGCACCATCATATTAAAGCACCCAAACCTAATGTCAATCCCTCAGAGGTATGTATCAACTTTGGAATGCTTAGAAGACCTAACGTGTGTCATCACTATGGAGAGGCAACCCTCGCACTGGAATCTATATAAGAAGTGGTTGCGTGCTTAAAAGAGGAATACCGCTTGAAGATGGTAGCACTTGTTGCTTGAGTACAGCCAAGTACTCATGGAGATTAAGGTCCCTACCCAATCTACAAAAGCTGCTTATTACACATGTGCGAATAGAGATAAGGTGGTGAGCTCCTTGGTCACCACACTTGAAGCAAAGCTGAAAGAGTTCCAAGAAAATAACAAAGGGAATAGGGAAGAGAGGGACAAGGTTCTGGCTGAGGTAAAGAATAAATCAGAGGGAATTGAGGCTTTAAAGAGCTCAATTAAGGCTCGGCTGAAGGAAATATATCCTAAAATTACCAAAAGAATGGATAAACTTACAGACCTGGGTAAGGAAATGGAGCAAATTGTGGACACTTTGGGCACCCAGGGAATTGGCCTAAGCTTTGATGAAGTGAGCACCCTGGTGGGCGACCTATGCTAGAAGGTGAAGGGCGAGGTCGAAGTGTGGAACAAGCTAGAGGTAGATCTGTGAAAGGACTTTCCCAGCCTATTGAATTAATGTCCCCCCCATTCTTCATTCTTTCCCCTATTCTTTCATTCCTTATTCATTTTGTAAAGTATAAGTCTACATCTTGGTTCCATAAAACAACTTGCATCTTGGTCAAGTAAAATTTTTCGAGGACGGAGAACAAGTGTAGTGTGGGGTGATGTTGGGCCCCTAGAATATTGACCAAGTATAAAGGCATGTGGGCATGTGGGATCCTAGTTATAGAATGGTGTGCAAGGCAAAAGTTCACAAGAGAAAGGCTTAAGGAAGTAAATAGCACGCACGACACGTAAAAGGAGGTTCAACACTTAGCCAATTTGAGCACCCAGGGTAGAACACGTGAAAAGTGTGATTGGTTGCATGTGGATAAGATGCCAGCCTGGCAACAGGTTGGCCCAAGAAAGAGCATGCCCTAGATGGAATCTTCTACAAGATCAGAATGAGATGAAATGGAGAGCTCGGGCTTCAAGGAACATGCTCGTATGGAGGACAACATTGACACTTGGTGACTGATTTGAGGGATCGACAAGGTGAGTTGGAAGCCCAGGAAAGTGATAAATATAAGTGCCAGCCATGGGAATATAGAGATATACACACACAAAATAAGGATATATCATCTAGATATACATAGGGAATAGTGGGTTAGAGAGTGAGTGAAGCTCTACAGGATTGTTGTGAGTGGGTATTCTAGTTTAGGAAAGGATGTGCTAAGCATGGAGTTGTTATTTTTATTTTTTGTTAGCTTAGGTAAATACGTTCGGTGATGCACATGATTGCATTCTTCTCTCGTGACACTTTGTAATGAACCAATGAAAATATTGAGGTTACCTGTTATAAATAGATATGAATATCAATGGGTTTAATGTATATTTCGTTCATATGAGTTCTCTTTCCTTTCATACTATGAATGAATGATTGTATCTTTTTTTTTGTTATAGTATATGTTTTGGAATTTGTTAAAGCACTCGGTGTGAAGTGATTGTAAGGATCTGGAGGCCATTCTGAGACCTATGGTTCTTGTATGCCTCAACTTCTTTCCTAAATACTCTTACACTAATCATAGATAATGCTTCCCACTAAACTCACATAAAAGAGAGACTCGGTACTGCAGCCTGCCTCGAGTGAGATCTCGCTTCTACTAGTTGATAGGCCGGTGCCAATGGGGTTCTTCCATTTGTGATAGGATTAAAAATGACTACAAGGAGGGTGCATGCCTTGTTCAAAAAAGACCATACTTGAATTAATCATAACCCGTGGATGAAGGTCAAGGAAGAAATAGATAAAATGATATCATCAAGTATTATTGAATTTGTTGAAGTGTTAGAATGGATAAGTCTAATGGTAATTAGCATCAAGAAGGACAGAAGGATAAGGATATGTGTTGATTATAGGGACCTGAATGCGGTGTGTATCATTGATCCTTTCCCAACCCCATTCATTGAATAAATTTTAGAGGGAGTGGTAGGACACGAGGTCTACTCTTTCATAGATGGATTTTCGGGCTATCACCAGGTAAGGATCGTGAAGGAGGACCAGAGGAAGATGAATTTCACCACTAAGTGGGGAAGTTTTTCCTATACATTCATGTTTTTGGGTTGAAGAATGTGCCTGTTGTGTTCTCGTGTATTGTGGTACAAGCTTTCCAGGACTTCATCCATAAATTTCTTCAAGTCTACCTAGATGATTGGACAGTATATGGGTTAGTGAAGGACCATTGTGACAACTTAAGGTTAATGTTTGAAAGGTGTCGTAGTTGAGGATATCCCTCAATATTAGGAAATGTGTCTTTACTACCCCATTTGGAACATTATTACGACACATCATATGTAAGGAAGACCTACTAGTAGATCTTGAAAAGTTACAAAGTAATTGTGGGATTGAGGGAGCTTGCTAGTCAAAGCACATTGCATGGATTTCTTGGGCATACAAGGTAGTACAAAAAGTTCATCAAAAGGTACACCAAGATCTTGGTGCCTTTAGAAGATTTGCTTAGACATAAAAGTGCCTTTCATTGGGGAGAGGCGCAAAGAAGGCATTCAACACTTTAAAGGATAGGCTTGTCACCACACCCATCCTACATTTCCCTTCTTGGGATAAGCCTTTCCATGTTCATGTGGATGCCTCAGAACCACCATTGGAGTAGTACTTACATAGCATAGTGAAGGGATTGTTGATCATCCTTTGTGCTTTGCAAGCAAGAAATTGACACCAGCAGAGTAGAATTACACTACGACTGAGTGCGAGGCATTGTCAATGATCTATGCACTTCACAAGTTCAGACAGTATCTGCTGGAAACCCCTTTTATATTTTACACTAACCATATGGCATTGAAATACTTGGTGAACAAGCCCGTTCTACAAGGGCACATATGTCGATGGGTAATATTGTTCCAAGAATTTGAGTTCACGGTGGTTGTCAAACTAGGAAAAAGTAATTATGGACCTGATCATTTATCTAGAATCGATTCAGGGGAGGATGTGCAAAGCATTGAGGATAAAATGCCAGATGCACAACTATTTAGGTTGCAAGCGTGTGCAATCGGACTTATAAGATATTGTAGTATATGTCAAAATGGGTGTGGCACCACTCAAATGAATGCCTTGGAGAAGAAGAAGTTGGACATATGCAATGCACCCTACATATTAATTAGCAGAGATTTGTACAAAATGGGTTGTGATGAGATTTTACGCTGATACATGCTAGAACATGAATGCATTACAATTATGGAATAAGCGCATGGTGGGATTTCAGAAGACACTATGTGGGAAATGCAACCGCATGGAAGATTCTACTCACGAGCTCTAGTGGGAGACCATTTATCAAGATTGCATTGAGTTTTGTAAGGCCTCTGACCATTACCAGTGCCTTGGAAAACATGGAAAAGGGGATGAAATGCCCTTGCGACCAATAGCCAGTGCGGAACCATTTGAGAAGTAGGCTATTGAATTTGTTGGACCAATCTCACCGATGTGCGAAGGACTAGTTCATGGTATATCCTCACTTGCACTGATTATTTGACAAGGTGGGCAGAGGTAGCACCTAGAAAGGATTATATAGTAGCTACCACTGCTATATTTTTATGGGAAAACATAATCAATAGGTATTCATGCCCATTGAGTTTGACAAGTGATAGAGGTACTCACTTCCTTAATTAAAGGGTTGAGATTTTTTTATCGAATTCATGGTGGCCCTTCACAAAAATACCCCTATCACCCTCAAGAAAATGGAACTACTGAGGCATTTAAAAAATACTTAGTCACACATTGACTAAGATCTGTGATGTTGGTAGACAGGATTGGGATGACAAAGTATCATTTGTTCTTTGGGCATATAGGACAACCTACAAAAGGTTGAATAAGGCCACACCATTTCAATTGGTGTTTGGTGTGGAGGCTATCCTACCAATCTAATTCATATTAGCTTCTCTATGTATAGCACACGCAGAGCATTGGCCAATGAACAATCAGTAAAAGAAATAATTGATAAGTTAATGCAATTAGACGAAAGACGATCACTCACCAACCTGGAGCTAGACAAATGAAAAATCAAAACAAAACACATGGCATGATCGTCACATTAAGAACAACAATTTTGAGGTGGGAAGATGGTCTTATTATGATTCAAAGTTTCTAAACCATCCTGGGAAGTTGAAAATCCATTGGTTGGGCCCCTACATCATCTCGTACATCCTGATTCAAAGCGCATGCTTGTTGCAAGCGCTAGATGGGACGAGATTACCAGACACTTCAATGGGAGTAGTCAAGCCCTACTATAAATAATTCTTCTTGGTGTTTGTAATAAGGTAGTATTGTCAGTTAGTTTAGGATTTCCTTTAATGCATTTTCTTTTCTTGTGTTTCCCTTTCTCATTTTTGTTTTGTGTTGCGCCTTGGGCACCAAAGTAATCTCATTACTTTTTTAAGGTTGTAACTACAGAGAGGACTGCGCATCATTTTATTTTGGGGTGGATTAAGGTGGAATAAATTACAAAGTGTGAATATCCAAGAAGGATTGCATTGGAAAGACCAATTGGATGGCCTTGGGAAAGGAAGTTTATGAGAGAAAGGGTGAAAAATGATGGTTGGTGTCAGTTTAGGCTACATCGTGGATCCACGTACAAGATTGGAAGAAGTGCAAAAGTAACATGAGGTAGGTGAGAGAAAAAATTATGACAAAAGTACCTTCGGTGCTGGTGACGTGCACGCAAGATTCTCCTATCAAGATGGATTGGTTACGTGCGAATGTTGGGAATTGTCCACTCAGGATCGGGCGCATGAGTGAAAGCGCTAAAGTCAAACTTTTTGGAAAATCTGCATTAAATGTTGAAGTATGGTGGTAGGTAAGGTAATATTTAATGTCAAAAAGTGGGGAAAACTATAAATAGAAGGTTAGACACTTCATCATTTACATTGCGAATACGAGAAGGAAGAGCTTTTACAAACTAGGGTTTCTAGAGTTGATCCATGTGAAGAAAAATTGGAGAAATTTAACCGTGAACAACTAGTTTGGATCTGCAAACTAGGGGGAATAGTTCATAGGCATGGAGAGAGTTGTGGTGAAGCATCGTCTTGTGAAGGTGATATTCCAGTGAGGGTTTGGTAACTAGGGCATGGGTTGGAAAGGATTTTCTTCACAAGTTTGAGATCTAAACTTGGAAAGGGTAGAGAAGCAGAGCAAGAGAAGTTGAAGTGCAAAGATAACCTACACAATGGCACCCAAGAAACTAGTTGTAACACCTAAGAAAGGCAAGGGCAAGGGAAAACAACAAGAAACTACCACAAGTACCAATGAAGAATGGTATGCAGAAATACAATACCCATATGGGGTTTTACTTGGAAAGGAGTGGGAATCCCATTTAAGAAACATGACAAGTAAGTGATTATAACCATCACACAAACATGACTGAAAAGGAAATGGCATGGAGTTAGTGCACCCGAAAAACAAGAGGACACCAGAAGGGTTACCCATTTATAGCGACAAAGTAAAAGTGAAGTTAGAGAAGGTGGGATTATTGCAACTCTATGAGTTGCCCTACTTTGGGAAGCTTGAGCACCTCTATCAGTGGCTGATGTCACGCGTACATGAAGATCACTTTCACTTCGCAGGCACAAGATGTGCATAACCCCTCAGCTAATTTCAAAATTCACAAGTCTCATCTGTGAAGGAGAAAGTATAGAGGATGACCTATGAAACAAAGAAGCCATCAAAGAAACTATCGCCACATATGCATACAAGAAGGGGTTAAGGTACTTTGATATTTTGGATATCCAAGACCCGGTGATGATAGTGGTTGCATGCCTAATAACCAAACTTAATGACCAAGAGAGGTCGACGCAAGTAAAAATCATGGCTCAATGTTTGTAGAAGGATATCGAGGGAGCCATCTACAACTTATTCGATTACATCACGAATGAAATCATTAACAAAGACACAAGAGGGTGATAAGATAATTTTCGGCAATGTCCTCTTAACTATTGTATTTTCAGATATTAGAGTTCTAGATGCGGCAGATAATTTTGTATGGGAGTACCAGAGGAAGACCCCTCACCCGCAAAGATATTCAAAAAATATACTTGCAATAGCATGACAGCGGTTCATAAGGCACATCTTGAGAAATGGTATACGCACTGAGGATCCTAGAACAACTGCCAAAGCTCACAGAAGGAGAAGCTGAATTCACAGTATACCAACACTTCTGCATTGGTAGATTTAGGTTGGTTGATGAAAACATGAGCCCTTGGTGTAAACTTCCATTTTCTTTCACCACTAAGTACTTCCACGAGGGGGTAAATGGATTCAAGGAATCCAAGGAACTGAAATTTGACCTTTGAAGTATAGATTAGGACCACAAGGAGATGCACATGATGTTGGTCTACCCCAACAAGCGTGCGTACATGGAAAAGTATGTATCGCATGAAGTTTAGATGATGAAACCTCTGACTCTACCTATTGCAAGGAGGTCCACGGTGCATGTATACCTTTGCATAAGGCCCAAGTTTGAGAAGGGTGCTTATCTTGAGAATGAGATAGCTATACCTGAGGACCTAACAGGTAGGAAGAAGACCATTCCCAAAAAGAATGAAAGAAGAGACAAAGAAAAAATCACCAAGTGTCCAAGATACTCAAGTGATAGGCACCCCGGGAACAAGACCTATAAAAATACTTACACGTGCGGGGAAGAGGTCTCTAATCGTAAAGGAGGTGTCATAAAAGGAAATCTTATCACATAAGAGAAATCACCAAAGCAGGAAGAAGAGAAATTAGAATCTCCTATACTAGAATCCCATGTTAGGAACAAATAGAAGGTAATGGAGGAAGATGGTTCGGAGGAAATAGAGAGCTTAGATAAATACATAGGTGATAGGGATGACGATGAAGAAGATGATCTTGAAGGGGGCCAAGAACCACTTGTTTTCAGCGTGCACAATTCAGAAAAAGAAGGCGAAGAGGTAAAGGCTGCCCATCCTTTCAAGAGGAGGAGGGTGCCCAGGACATGGGAGAAGGTGAAGAGGTTAGCACAAAGATTCAGAGGACTCCAAACCTCACGTAGGAGAAGATAAACAAGGTGGCAGAAAGAGAAGCAATGAAAATCATTGAAGCCTTGGTAGAACAAGAGTTGGAGCATAGTGCTGAAATAGTGATGAATGAAGATAAGGAAGGAATCATAGGAAACTACCACGAAGTGCGGGAGGCCCTAGTCTAACAATAACTATTCCTAAGGGCATGCGCATAGGCGGAAAGCACATGGAGATCAAAATACCAAGAATGGACTACATTGATGATCACAACAAGGTGTTGCGTGCATGCTTCCAAAGCACAGTCCCAACAGATCAACTCTTGGAAATGAAGTCATTTGATGAAGAAGGTGCATACCCTCATACAAGGAAAATGCTCTCTTGGGAAATTGAGTCCCATGTCGATGAGCCAAAATTTGAAATAAGCCAAGGAGCAATAATGAAAGTTCCTAAATCAAAAGGAGACAACCCCTTGGTGAGCGCTCAGCAGCTTTCAGATGAACAAGTCTACAATGCGTTGAATAAGGTCTCGGTTGAACTGGAAGCTAGGTTATTCAAAAGGAATGACATGGTAAAATTTATACAAGTAGATTTATAAAAAGGGAAGAAGAGCTAGAAGAGATAACTGAGAATTTGAAGTAGGAGGAACTAATAAGTACATAGCTAAAGCATGAACTAAGGGAAGAAAAGGGAAGGGTGTGTGAGGTATACAAGAAGGTAGAATCCATCACAGATGCCATTGTTTTGAAGCATCCAGACACTGGCACTTCCACGTAAAATTATGGATCTTTGTTTGAGTACCTTGAAGACTTAACCTACATCCTCACCATAGAAAGGAAACCTTTGGCTTTAGAATCCATGGAATCAATAACAAAGCACCTAGAGAAGGAGGGAAAATTAAAGGTTGTAGCAATCATTTCCGAGTACAACAAGGTACTTTCTGATGTGAGAATTGCTACCCATATTGTTGAGGCCGCATATGACAGTTGTGTAGATAGAGATAAATTGGTGAGTATTTTGGTTTCCACTCGTGAGGTAGAGCTCAAGGAATTCCAAGAGAAGAACAAGGGAAACAGAGAAGAGTGGGAAAGGATCCTAGCCGAGGTCAAGAAGAATTCAGAAGCTATTGATACCTTACGAGGTTCAATTAAAAATTGGCTGAAGGAGTTGTACCCCCACATTACAAGAGGGGTGGATGTGCTTGAGGACATGGGTAAGGAATTGGAAGGAATGGTTGAAACATTGAACACTCAAGGAAACATACTAGGTTTTGAGGAGTTAAGTGCCCTAGTCGAGACCTCTGCTAGACAAAGACAAAATGAAGTTGATGCCCTGGAACAAGTTAGAGGCTGACTTACAAATATATTTTCCTATCTTGTTGCAATAATGACAACACTTCCCCATTCTTTCATTTTTTCCCAATTCTTCATTCCCTTATTCTTTTTCCAAGGTGTTAATCCTATTGTAATTATTTCTTTGAATAAATGTTCTCATGGGCAGAGAACAGGTGAAGTATGGGGTGATGTTGGGCCCTAAAATATTGACTAAGTACAAAAAGGTACATGGGTGCACAAGGCCTAGGTTGAAGGATGGGTGCGCAAGAAGAAGGCACGCAAGGTAGGGTTCTAGGAGGGTTTTAGAAGGACTGTGTTACGCACCGGTAGAATAAGGTCTCGAGACTTAGTTGTATTCAGCATATCAGGTAGGACATGAGAAAAGCGTGACCCGACTATGCATGTGGAGTGGATAAGGTTCCAACCTAGTGACAAGTTGGCCTAGGAAGGAATATTCCCTATGATGGAAGCTTCTAGAAGACCATCATGGTAAAGAGTGGAGAGATTAGGTTTAGAGGAGCATGCACCCATAGAGGACCACATTCATACACTTGGCACGAGATCCGAGGCTACGAAGGATGAGTTGGCACTTTGGGGTGTCGATAAAAACAAGCGCCCACAAAAGATAAAGAGAGAGATCGATAGAGAGTGGAGCTCGCAGAAATTTCGTGAGGAGATATGTTAGG
Source organism: Taxus wallichiana var. yunnanensis (assembly GCA_018340775.1). Lineage (NCBI taxonomy): Eukaryota > Viridiplantae > Streptophyta > Pinopsida > Cupressales > Taxaceae > Taxus > Taxus wallichiana. The sequence goes on from CM031233.1 coordinate 398,533,843, forward strand.
TTGGGTAGATGAAATATAGGAGAAGGATATATCAAGGGCTTGGGGTTATAAAATTTCTTTTTGAGAGCTAAAGGATATGGATCCAGTTATGATGCATGACTTTGGTCTACCATAATGTGGTGTTTTGTAGTGAGTCTAATGAATGTAATGAGGTTACCAAGTTATCTAGAATATGATCCTTCTTGGTTCGGATTCATACATTATTCTTCAAAGTTCTTTTTTATGTATGTTTATAAGATGAATATGAGTCCCTATGCATTTTCCTTTCTGTTTTGATTCAGTTCTTTAAGTCTGTTAAAGTATCTGTCTATAATGACTACAATGGTCTAGAGCCATTCTGAGCTCTATGATGTTTGCATGTCTTATTCCCACTCACTTTCTTTAAATTTTGGATCATAGATGATGTTTTCCCACTCAAATCACATAAAAGAGAGACTTGGCACCCACGCGTGCCTCAGGTGAGCACTCAAAGACCCGCTACCCACGATAACATCCGGAGGTACATTTTGCATCAGCATGTAAATTTATGAATCAATGATTAGGGACCAATAAGCATCACCTACAAAATCTAATACCACATTATTTATCACATGCATTTATATACATACATCAACTAAGTGACAATCAAAAAATACCAAAAAATAATACTTATGCTCCTCTTGCACCACCACCGATATACCATTTCCATCGTGGTTAGGTTTATGCCCCTCTCCTCCTATAACGGGTGTGATAACTAGAAACACTAGCACTAATCAAAGTGCACTACCCACCATACACTATAGGTCCGAGTATATCCTACATCATCCACCTATATCGGCTCTATGGTCGCATCTAACTCATATAGACCAAGATGAACTAACTTTTCCTTGTAGGGCCTCGGTCTCACTCCCGGTCTCCTTGGCACTCTAGTGGCACACACCCATACATACGTATTTGGGTGCACATCCTAAGCCATGCTAGGACCGACGTGATACACGCTCTACCTAAAATAGTTTGGTCACTCTAGAAACTGGTCTTCTAGCCACATGGTGTGTCAAATGCACCACCTCTCTACTCCATCATCTAGCCACCCACCATAGTCTTGATACGGCCTCCATATAATGGCCATTGGGCCCATGTGATCAAGCATAGATCTATAAGTAGTAGTATCCAATCTCCAACTATACTTTCCTATCCACCTTGCTACAAAAATATCGGCCTCGCAAAATCATCCTATGGCCCCTAAGTGGCCATAATATTGCAAATGTGCTCTTAAGACCATACACATAACAATGTGTTGGCTCCAATTTCACCCCCATGGTCATCCTACGTGAACTCGTATAGATGTATGTACAAATGCGCTAGTACACATCTAGCCCATGCAAATATAGTCCCATCTTCCTCTATGCGTCGATAGATATCATCCATCTTATAAAAGATGCCTACTCCACCACCCTCTAATATCAATGATGAAGCAATAACTATTGCTATGAAATTCTAAAAACATGGAACACCCGACCTCAATATGGCATCTAGGATAATGTGGATCTCTTTCTATACCCATTTCCTGTAAAGTATCACCTACTTGCTTGCATCTGTCTCGAGCATCCTCTACAATCATCACCTATACTTTCTTTCCCACAAATGGTAGTCACAATATATGATATACATCATCTAGGGTCACATTCATCTCCCATTAGGAAACCAAAAAGTACAATTATCTAGACACCACCTCTCATATAATGCATTGATCATCGCATATTATGGGGTACCTCCCTAAACCTCATTATGTGTCGCAGGCTAACACGGTCTATTATATCCCACTGCATCCGATAAGCCCAAATTCAACAACGTACTTAAGTGTTGACCTCCATGGAACTCCCTCGAATGAATATCCCTCTACACAAAGACAAAATACTAATAAAATTACAACATTAGTACCTCATATACACACAAATACAACCATTCATTCTATCAAAAGTAATCAAATTTCACATATGTCACATTTTACCGTCAAAATAGCCTCTTGGGTCACTAGCACCTGAAGCGGGATGCGGGCACCTAGGAGTAGGTCACTAGCACCTAGAACTAAGCACTAGTAGCCTGAAGGACATTAGTGCCTTGGCCGCTCTCACCTAGTTTTAAAACACCTAGAAATTTACAAATCCAAATTTTGTAGAAAATCAACAAAATCAAACCTATTTCAACAATTTTTTGAAAATACTCATACTTACCAACTCATTTTTCATATGTGAGACCACATTCTTCACCACCATCTCAAACCTATTCAACCTCAATGCCCTAATTTGCAGCATCCTCACATCCTCCTAGCTAAAATTCTCAATCAATCAAGGTTCAAATGAAGTCACTATTCACTTTTTACCATTACTATAGCACTTTTCTCAATTTCTAATTTACTATAGTTACCATTCGTGCTCATTCTTCCAACTAATACATGACACATGGTTTTTCTCATATCTTGAGCTTCTTGACTCCATTTTCTTCCTCATCTAATTCATTCAGACTTTAAAATTTCTCCAACCATCATATTTTACACATTCCATAATGCTATATTCCAATCTGGCATATTATGAACTCAACATACACATAATTTTGTGACATCTACTATATTACATCTTACTCACCATTACATCATTTCAAATCTACTTTCGGCTCATCGTTCATTCTTACTACCACTCCCCTTTTTCCAAAAGGGGAACATACAATGGGGATCACCCTATGATCCCCCTTAGGTTATTATGCAATCACTACACACTCCTAATGCATCATTATCAAAATATTTCTCATACAAAATTTGACACTTTCTACTACTTTTTGTTCCCCCTAATGACCTAATCTGGGGGAAAAAGTGGAAAAATATCACCATGAGTAATCTATCACATACATTCAATTTCAAAACAAGTGTTCAATATTTGAATCAATTCAATCGATCAATACAGCATCACTTCATTATCTCTCCCAAATGACCTAACTTGGGAGTTGCATCACCACTTTCCCAGATGACCTAACATGGGAATCATTTTTACATTACTTCCAGATGACCTAACATGGAATCCATCTAACACTATACATATTGTGACACCCATAGAGTGGGGGCAATGAGATGTCATTTCCTTTCCTATATTACTCTTATATGGGTTATTCAACACAAAACTAAAAATGGATCGAAATGGAACTAAATTTGGTCTTTATCCATTTGCAATGGTTGGACCTTTTGAGGATGTAGTCATAGTTGGAGGGTAAAACTAGACCTCTCTCCCTAACACTCTTCCTCTAGTGGTAGGATTCCCAAATCCTTTATCTTTCAAACATACAAAATCAGTTCGAGAATTGATCACTCCCTAGCGCCTTAAATCACAATTGACAACAAATTTAAAATCTCTAAATCACTCAAAACTAAATCATCAATTTCTCCAAGTTATCCTTATAATGGTTTTCCATCTCTATTTATGCTACATGGATTGACACATTGATCTATGGTTCACCATGTTATATGTTTGCATATTCTACGTATACTTCTACAAAGCAGGACTTCTTCGGATTTCTCATAAGTATGTTCCTTACTTATTTTACACTACTTGAATTTCATTTAAATAGCATAAAGGGGGAATGTAAACACAAAATCACGCACATATTATTATTTTACTATACCTCCAAGTATGTTGTTATATGTATGGATCTTAAGTAAGAAAATTATTCACTAGTGACACACTTCCTAGTCCATTTGCTTTCTTTGATTGTTTCTATTGTCATTCCCTCTCACTTTTCTACTTAGTTCTGGTCATGTCACGTGGATTCATGTTTTTGATATTTTCATATTTATTGTCAATTATCCCTAGACACCAAAGCACCTAGTCTAGACACTAGCACTTAGGCACTCCCTGTCCACCCCGGGTGCTCCTATCCTCTTTTTCTTGTTCACATTTTTAACATTTGTGGTTGGCCTTTATGGTTTTCTTACTCCTATCCCATGGTCTTATTCAACATTTCGTGTCACTAGTGTCAAAATTCAAGCAATATATCCCTATATATACACTACATACATACCATTACAATGGTGGGAAATTTATCAAGGGCTATCTATCTACATACTATTAAAGGGACTACATTTTTGTGATTATTACCATGTATACATTGCATAGAAGGGGAAGTTCCTAATTCCATCCCACACATTTACATTCTATCTAGCTACAACTTGTCATCTTGGTTTCATCAGCGTAAAGGCAACCTAAGGACATGATTTCACACACAAGCACATAGAACTACATGGAGTCTAAGATGTAGTGCAGCGCTTGGTTGTAAGTTCAATCTATTGGGTGACCTATGGGGTCAGTCTAAATCCCCTTTTATATCTTTATTATTTTAGAATTTGATGTAATTTGGGAGTCTTGTAGGATATCATCTATTTTATAGGTTACCAATGAATTCAGTGATCATCTAGCGACATACATGTGACAAAAAGTTAAGGATAGTGAAACCCTAGCGACACAAGAAAAATCAATTTTTGACCCTCTCAGGCAAGATCATACACCTATAGGAGGTCTCTAGCACCCATGCACCCTTACCTTTACCCAAATGCTCATGTCCTGGCTAATCTACAAGTTCCATAATTTGCATCAAGAATTTATAACATTCTACCCAAGCCTATTCATCATTTATTCTAGTTTAGGTATACTTCTGCAGGTAAGTAAAAATCGATAAGTTCCCTATATCTCTCATTTTCTTACATAATTACATCTCGTAGATTACTTAGAATTTATATTCTATTGTATATCATTTTAGTGACTCGAAATTAGATTTAATGTTGAGATATTATTAAATTAGAACTACACATGTGAACATGATCTAGGTTTTGATGGCCATGAGAGAGTGTTTAATTCCAAGTATATGAGATAAGTCTAGATTGAGGAGGTGAAGAATAGAGTGTGAAATATGTCTAAATAGAGCATGTGATGCATGTGACCTATGTGAAAAAGTTTTCTTATGAGGTGGGATATGGGATTTATAGATACGATGAGGCCAAAGAGTGGTATCCATATGTTAAGTAAACTGAGATGGATGTGAAAAAGGTGTCGTAAGCTCTAGATACCATATAAGGTGTCAAGGCTAAGGAGCCATCATGAACAGGAAAAGATGCACTATAAGTAGGAGCAATCGAATATGGGATGACCAAATGACCCAAGGAAAAGGGTGTCCATGGTGGAATGCCTCAATAATGATAAGATGTCACTCATGGATAAAATTAAGGTACAAGTGAACAATAGAAGGCATAACTCTAGCAGCCCCAATTCAAAGGATTCCTAATAGCATGTCAAAATGTGTAATAGTATATCAAACAAGAAATGACATATAAATAGTAATAGGACAAACAATAATTAGTATAATAACATGACCATGAGAAGTGGGAGACTCTCATGTCATCTGAGATAGAGGGAAGCTAATGGACTATAAGAATGATAATAATCATGCATTATATTTAAATGTATGATGTACTATAGCATTGTTAATGACATATGGCCCAATAGAAGCATTCACATATAATATATAGGAGGAGAATGAGGCATGAAAAAAATCGGTGAAAGTGATAACAGGTGATGGGAGGTCAATAGCACCAACAAGGAATCCAAGGGGATGATCCTAAGAATCAGGAGAAGGCACTGCATGGTAGGTATGATTAGAAGAGGAATCAAGGGTTGACTTGTCATTCTTATGTAATGGGTCATTGATCGGGAGGACATTTCATAGGGCGTAGTTTCTTTAAACTTTCCAGAATTTACACAATGCGTAAGTCAACTTCATGAGCTTTCTATCAACTACCAAAATGTTAAAAACAAAGTCTATACATGTAAATGGTGACTATTCAAAGTTGAAGTCAAACCTAGATGGGACCGGGTCAACTAATCAAGTTACGACCAAGTGGAGAAATGGAAGATTATGTACTCAAAGTTAATGTTTCAATCCTTTTATCTTCGACACTTGAGATCGAAATATTCGGTAATCGAAAATAATAAGCCACATGGTGGGTCCTCAGGCCACCACATGGCCTACCACCACTTATCAACTAGTCAACTCAATGAGCTATTGACAGATCCATGGATCAAACTATTTACTAAGCTATGTATCGATTTGTACACCAAGTTCATGGGATATTTCACCATTTAGCTCAGTGAGTTTTTTTGTTATGTTGGGTGAGTTATGCATTGGTCAAGACACATCCATGGGTGAGTTCATAGTGAGTTACCCCTATAACTTGATGGGTTCATGAGCCATCACAGAAAAATGGCGAGGATTTTGGCCTAAGCCACATTAATCTATATCCACTGTGGGATATTTTAAGCCCCATCATATCCTTTATGCGGTGAATGTGGAATTATCCACATCATAGTGGATAAATTAGAATGGAATTCTCATGTATGGGGAGGTGGCAGTGAGGACACTACTGGCTCAGAAAAGACATTGGGGACTTAGGACACACGGCAAGTAACGTGGATGGGCCGCAAGGGGTCCAGCAGAGATAGTGAGGCATGGAAGGGTCGGGTCATTAAATGGCCAATGTAAAATGGTTAGCACTATATTTGAAATCAGTAACCTCCCCACAAAAAGTGGGCCACTCCAACCAACTCAACCAATGAGTTGGTTGTGATAAGGATAGGTCGATAAACCCTATATACAAAATTATCAGGTTGCCTAAACACTATATAAAGGCCTTCTCCCACTCCATTCTACACACAATGGAGCTCAATGAGCTTTCAAGCCAATTCAAAGGAAGTGAGGGGAATTAGAAAAATATTCCAAAGGAGATTTGTAATGCCTTATAATTAAAAGAAAAAATTTGTGATAAATTCCTATTTAATATATATAGGAAAATATTGAGGGAGCTAAGTCCTATTATTTATAATAGACAAATTGTAAAAATTGGGAGTTATTAGAAACTCGCCAATACGTCCATAGTGCCACATAGCTTTGGTGCACCAGAAGGTGGAGGATGGTCTCGACTCGATCATTGGTGTTCTTTGAAGGACTGGAGTACTATTTAGGCAAGTTTAAATTTCCATTAGGTTTTATTGTAAGAAACTATATTGTACTTACAAGTTTTGACTAGTGGAATGGTTCTATAAGAACCCAGAGACATAGGTTATTTCGAACTATGTAATCAATATGTGTGTAGTGTGTTTTTCATTCTTGCATTATTTAGAGTTGATTTATTTGAAAACGGGGTGATTTTTTTAGAAAATATTAAAATCCTTTAAGGGTCCCAAGTCGGTTTAAAATCTTGACCTTAGATTTTGAATCATTCATGAACATTTTTAACTTGTCATTGTCATTGGTACATTTGAAATTTGAAGTAGTGGGTTTAGGAAATTAGATATCATTATTATCAATGAGATCTTAAATCAAATGGAGAAGATTGAAACACTTTTTGGTAGAATGACCATTTCATCTATGGTAATCACAATGTACATTCTCATGAAAATTTGTACCATGGGGCCTATTAGGATCATAATCAAGATGAATTTAAAGAGAAATCAAATTGATTTCAATGAGTCAAGGCAACAACATATGTGGAGGATAATGCAATCAAGTGAATATACGCCGATTGGGTTGGAGATGAATCTTCGTGAGCTTGAGAAACAACATTGAAAGTATGATTAACATCATTAGACTTGGGTCTAAAGGGAACCTTGTTTGGAAATTTAGAGGAGAAATGGTTGAAATTATTAGAACCATATTTGATTTTTCCCAAAGAAATTAACTTGGTCTTATGAGTCTTTGAGTATGGAATAAATTCTCAAAGAAATGATAGGAATCAAAAATCACACATTCTTGCAAAGGATGCAAAATAAATTGAATAAATAGATCTTGTAATTTAGATTCAGCTAATACATTGTTCATTTTAGAAATATTTTTATGTAACACAATACATAATCACTAAGATTTTCATTAGATCCTTGTTTAATTTTAGCCATTTATGCATAAGATATTTTTTCCAATATTCATAGAAAAATTAGCTATAAATAAATCAACAAGAGTAGTAAATGATTTAATATAATGCAAGGGAAAGTCATAAAACCATCACAAAGCATAATCTTGTAAGCTCTTAGGAAACAACTTGGTCAAGAGGGTGTCATCATGCGTGTAGTCTAGGAAAGCAACGTGAAAGGATATAAGGTGCTCTTGAGGATCTCCATGGCCATTGAATAGAGGAAACTTTGGTGAAGCAAAATTGGGAGGGAGTGGATAAGAAGACACTTCAGTGTAAAAGGACCACACAAAAGAAGTAAATAATTAAGGAATGGAGATGAAGAAAAAGTAGCATGTTACAATTGACAAAATTGTGCTCGCAAATCATGATAAAGAGACTCTAAAGCTTGGATTCTAGAAGAAGAATTAGGTTAAATGTGTGAAATAAGAAGAGAAGAATAATGAGTAGAAGGGGTAGGAATAGTCATGTGAACGGTGGAGACTCCAATAATAGAAGGAGAGAAAGAAAGTGGGATAGAATTAGTATTATTAGAGAGTGCTAAGGTATGGATCATACTATTATGGATAACATTATCACAAGCACACTCAGTATGTAATAAAGCATCAAGGATATATTGAACATGGGTGAAATTATCATTAATCGCATAACATAAATTGGTAAGGGAATATAATTGGGCTTAATCAACATTTGTATCTCCATCATAAGAATGTTCATTGTCATATGCTTCAATTTCCTCGAGAGGTATCTTCCTCAAAATACTAAGAATGTTGTCATTGATGGGGTCATCCATGGGAGAAGGATGATGTTGAGTGGATGGGGCAAGATCTATATAGGTTTGGGATCCAAAATGACCACTACAGGTAATGGGCATGAAAGGAGGGATCCAAAATGGGCATGTAAGAGATCAGGTTCACCAAATGATTTAATAAAATTAAATCTAAGATAAGGACACTATTGATCGAGATAAAATAATAGTAAAATAGAAGATATAGCTAAATAAGTATAATCAAGAGTGATAGATATGGTTTATAGAATGAAATATATTGTATTTGTAGGTCTAAATCAATTTTAGACCAAATAATTATCTAAAAGGGGAGATTTTGGTCTATGCAAGCTATGTGTTTATAACTATAATCTAAAAATTTATAGGACAGAACCACCTAGGCACTAGTTTCTAATCTAGGCATTGGTGTCTGTGGAGTGGCTTAGGATCGATTATTTTTTTGTAGCTCAAAGTGTCACTCCTTATTCATTGTATGTCACATCATATTTTTTTGTCATGTGTGTACCTATAAAATAAACCCTAATTACCTACACAATACTCAAGCACACATAAGATGAATAAAAATTTACATATGCTTGATTTAGACTAAACTCATTGGTCACCCCAATGTGATTGTCACCAAGTATTGCACTAAAATTCAAACTCAATGTAGTTATGTGTGTGTGTGTGAGAGAGATTGAAATAGTGTCCCTTGAGTTATGATGCCCTATTGTCAGTTTCACAAAGAGATAGTAGATTATAAATAATTTGTCCCAAATGAAAATGTGTGGTATGGAATTAAAAATAAACCCTCTTATGCACTTCCAAAAATGCAATCCTTGGTGTAATAGATAAAAAAATATTACCTCTTTGTAATAGTATATGCCTCTTGAATGTTTTCCCCCTTAATGAGGTTAAATAATACATGTATATATATATGATTCATTTTCTTAAGTTTCATCATTAACAAGTGAAAGGATGACCAAAAGTGATAAAAGAAGACAAGAAAGAAGTAACATTCGAAAGATTAGAAAAATAGATAAGGATGACAGAGGTTCCTAGAGGGGACAATAGCACCCGGGTGCTCCTGTCCCTAATGGGTGGTCCTGTACAAGGTGCTCAAAAGGTCAGATAGTGAAATCAGAGCTGAGTAGGATGTCGGTTTGAATGTAGAATCATAATTTGTCAATAAAAAACAAGTAATAAAGATGAAAAAGATAAAAATAATGTCAAATCAAAGTAAAGAGGGTTGTTAATGACTAGTTCTATTGCTTAGGAATCTTGCATATAAATGAAGTATTTAGAGGCTAGATATACATGGTAAGTACAAGATTAGTGACTACTTACCTCTATTTTTCCCATCTTTTTGGTGTGGGAATTATAATTGCTTTTATTTGAAGAGAAAGTAGTGTAAAGTTTGTTGTTTTCCATGGGATTTCCTATATGGATTTTTGAGATTCCCGCCATCATTTCTCATAGATTTTGGTTATTTGTTGACCATTGGTGTTAATGCACTTAGAGGAAAATGGGTGTCCTTATAGGAAACTTCTCAATTTCTAAAAATATTAATTTATGTTATTAGGCTCATAAATAATACTAAACCATGAAATAAGACCATTTCAGCTAAAGTAGGGTACCCTCATACTACTACATGAATGGTATATTAAAAAGAGAAATTACCACCACGTTCGGTATTTTACTACCATTGGTGTCTTGACTCCATTTTAAATTTTTCCAATGTTCAAGTAATATACATATGAAAGAACAAATCTCTTTATAAAGTAGGTGAATCTATGTGCTTAGTTGTTTGATTTCTCCGATATGAGGGAGAGGGACATTAAGCAAAAAACCCTACTTGAGTTTATTTACTTTATTCAAGTCAAATTCAAATAAACTTAATGAAACCACATAAGTATAAATTTCCAAAAGGATTGTAGAAAACCATGAAATATGCATAGCCTTTACTGATTTTAAAAAAATGATGTTTTAACTAGTTTATTTGTGCACTACATTTTTTTATACAATAAAAATACATTTTAAAAAAGTGATGTATAGGGGTGATAATTTGAAGAGTTTTATATTTTGTACATGAGTATTGTCTATTGATTTAGGATTCTCCATGGAAGAGATTGATAAAATGAGAGGAGATAAGGAGGGGGAGGATTTGATCTCTCGACCTCAAGGAACAATACTAACAATGAATTTGCGACAATATAAGGGAGGAAGATGAAGATGCTTATGAGATTTGTAGAATAATGGATATTAAGAGAATATATTATATTATTTGTGTGCATGCATCAACAATATACAATATGTGTATCAATTTTCCTTCTCTGGTGGCTAAACCATAACAATACATGAGAATGCGAGGTGCTTCTATAATTTATATTTTTAAAATTACAAAAATTCCCTTTTACATGGGGTTTTTGTTGGTTAGTTATTTTCTTTTGTTTCGCGATCAAAGGGTATTTCTTCTATGAAATACACCTGGTGCCTCTACATGTTGGAGTTCAAAGTATGCAACATATTTAGTGATTTGAATGAAGTTTTAACCCAATTTTTAATGTTTTACCATATACTTGATTGAACCTATGGTTATGTATGAAAGTGCCAAGGATTTTTCCATTTAAGTTCATCCCATTAAATAAAAGAAGTATTCTGATGAATTTTTTATTTTTCAAATTCAACTTTGTGGTGAGCAACTTGAGTCAGCAAAGAGATACTTTTCTACGAGTGCCACATTTTCCAATACCCCTTGTTATGTGCAAAAAAAATCAACAAATGCCACTTAAAATGGAATGGGAAATTTTAATACATAAATCACAAGGTCTGGTAATAGATAGGGAAATAATTAATGCTACGGGTTAACATTGTAGGTTCACAAGTGCATTCACTTCTAGAATTGTATTTCTCCCTCACATTTATATTCAAGTGCAATAAACACATGTCTAAATCTTTACATGTATCTCGTAGAAAGAACGAAGACATGTGTTTGCATTCAAAATCCCTTCTTCCCCATCCCTAAAAATGTAACTATATGCATATATCAATCATTCCTTCTCTTAGGATTTATCAAATTTCTTACATTTTTCTATTCATAATTGCCTTCATCGAACCTTATTATAGGAAAAAAAAATGGCAACGTTACTAAAGAAATTTCATATCTTCTACTACATAATAGTCATAAAAACATTGTATTTTCATCCCATCGACATATCATGCACCTCATGTGTAATCACTTTTATTTTCTATCTAAATCCTTTATAACAATGAAGCAATTATTACTTTACTTAAAAATTTATTGTCAAATTGTATCGCGGTTGTAGACACAAAATCACGTACTTTAGGCATTATTTAGTCCCGATCTCATACTATTATTCATATTGTTTTTGAGTGAAGAAATTACTAATTAACCCCCATTTTTTTGCCATTTTACTTTGGAATATGTCGTCACTATCGACCTTTAGCACATACTTTTCTAGTTTATTTTTGTCATTTTGTGTCATTTTAGGCTTGACTGGGGCACCTAGGTTAGTACTAGGGCACCCACAGGTACCCTGGTCCCAGTGGGGCACCTTGATCCTCTTTCCACTTTTCTCGCCACTTTTTGGGCACTTTCTAACCATTTGAGCATTCTATATTTGTGGTATTTAGCCTCTTTAGGGTTAATTATGAAATTATAACAAGAGAACCATATAAATATAAAGTTATGAGACCATAATGAGGGACCAAGCACTAAGCACTACTATCATCACCTAAGGTTGCATCCATCAAAGGCCATGTTTGTATCCATCTAGCTCCATCACAAGGCACAAGGATGGTTCATCTGCATCACACTGCATATGAGGGAATTTTATTCTATTCCATCCACCATTCTATTACATTTATACACATAATTATTGCTCGCTACTTTCATAAAGTGTGACTATCACAAGAGCATCTATGGCATGATTACACACACAAGCACATAGAACTACATCAAGTCTAAATTTTAGTGCAGAGCTCGGCTTAATAAGTCCACCATTGTGGTCATTGAGGATAGTCCGACCCCTTCATATGCATCTTTCTTTTTTAGGGTTTTGATGTTTGTCTTGGGGTTTTACAGGTCTCATCTTCATTTCTAATTTCCAGGTGACATAATGTGTAGTCCATCAAAGCTAGTGTGGCAAGAATCAAAAAAGGAAATCACTAAAGAACACCTCGCAGGGTGTTTACAGAGTTTTTCACATATCACAAAGCACCCATATCTCATACTAGGGCACCCACAAGTTCCCTTGTGCCTATCCCAGCACCCCATTCCATTCATATTTCCCGTATCTCCGCACTTTTCTGGACCTCGGCATAGTCATTTCCTCTTGTTTCTCTATCCATCTCTCGTGACATATTATAGCAAGCTCATCGAATCAGCTTGAGTTATTTCTAACTCTCCTGAACTCTAGGGTTTTACATTTTTACTTTGATAGTTTCTTGAGTCACTTTCCTTATTTAGTTAACTCTTATTTACTACTATACTTCTTAGATTAACTATCTAAAATCCCCATTTTTAGTTCATCGGTGGTTCCTTATCAAATGAGTCCTAGTCTCATGCTTGAAAGGAAAGATAATAATATCATTCCAAGATGTGAGTATCTCATATGATCATAGCACACCACATTTGATAAGCTAAAAGAAATTCATCAAAATAACTTTACAAAAGAATTTGTAAACAAAGAACAATAATATCATATATTATTATGGAACTCTCATATATGAGTACAATGAGAATGGACCTTGCTTATATAGGCAAGGAAGATCAATCTAAGAACCATTCAAGGCCATAAATCAAGCCATAAATCAAGGAAAGAACTAGTCAAGACCATAGATTTAGGAAAGATCTAGTCATTAAAGATCTAGTCAATACCATAGATCAAGGAAATAACTAGTCATCAAAGATCTAGTCAATACCATAGATCAAGGAAATAATTATACCTAACAACTAGATAATATCTTCCTAATATCTAAATAAGATAAAAGAAATATCCACACACATAAGTACAAGAAGGTACATGGGCACACGGGACCTATTAGAGGACCACTTGAGTGACAAGGAACTCAATGAATGTATCAGTCTAATACTTTCACCCATTGATGGGTCCCAAAATATTGGCCAAGTACAAGAAGGCACGTGGGTGTGCGGGACCTATTAGAAGAAGGGCACGTGGGTTGAAAGCATGTAGGGTAGGGTTCTAGTAGGGTTTAGTAGAACACACTATGTGCACATGTAAGACAAGAAGGTGTTGGGACTTAGCCATATTCAGAGTTCTAGCATACCTAGCATGTGGAATGGATAAGGTCCTATCTAGCATGTGGAATGGATAAGGTCCTATCTTGGCACTGTAGGATCAAAAAGGGAATATTTTATGCATGTGATGGAAGGATCCAAAAGGACATCATTGTAAAGAGTGGAGATCTTAGATCAAAGGAGGCATGCTCCATTGGAGGACCACTTGGACACTTGAAACCGATCTATTACCTCATAAGGCATGGAGGTGAAGGAAGAAAAGCTATATATTGAGGTGTGCATGTAGTATAAGAGAGAGATATATATGTGAATAGTGTGGTTGTATGGTAGAAGAGAGGTGAAGCTCTGAAGAAATATCATGGAGGATTCTATGGGTTGGGATTAGAGGAAATATAGGAGTGATGGAATATTTAGAGGAATGGGTCTGTGTTTATCCTTATAATATAAAGGACATAGTATAGTTTTTGATGCATGACCTTGCTCTACATTATTATGTGGGTCTGTTATGACCTCAATGAATATAATATGGTTATTGAACTCATTAATATGAATATAAGGTTCTATCCTAAAGCATATTTGTGTTCATGAGCATAATCTTAGTGTATTTCCTTTGTGTATGAATCAGTTCTATATGTTGTTTGTTATTTCTCTTTTATGGATGCAATGAGATGATAACTCATCCTAGGTTCTTAGAATGATGCATGGTTCTTTTCCATTCTTTTTCACTTAATTTTCTATCATAGATGATGTATTCTCATAAGACTCACATAAAGGAGGGGCTTAGTGCCTGTGCATTCCTCGGGTGAGTGCCTAGTGCCTGTTGGGTGATAGGCCGGTGTGCATGGGATTAGACTATTGTTCTAAGGGTATAAAAATGACTACATATTGGTTCCATTATCGGGACCACTTTTTGAAGTTGTTGTGAGAAATGGCATACATATTTGTCCCTATGATGCATGATGAAAGAACGTCTACCTTAGAAAGTGTCAAACATGGTTTAAGAGCACAGAGGACAATTTTTCTAAAAGATTCAGATTGGGCCTAAGTTCAATGCACATAGATGGGTAGAAAATAACTTGTACCATGAGTTGTATGAGACATTATTTTGTTTCTTCCCAAGAGAACTATATGAATGGATTTCGGACTACACATCCAAATCAAACCGGTACTATATATCATGTGTTTCGACCGAAGATGACTATCGAGGTTCAGGATGTAGATTTGACTTGGATGCATGCTATTGATCACCGCCTTTGGAAAGGAGTGTTGACCAGCTTATACTCTAGAATATGCCATTTCTACGTATTCTTTCCCGTAAATTATTGAGTTCAAGTTTCGAGGAGCCCAGAGGATCATTTTTGTGTGTTATTCCTTTAGCTATGAAGATCTTGATCATTATCTTAAGTTTAGGGGCATTTCCAATGGCCAAATAAACTTCTCCGAGCATTGGGAGAGGAAGATAGGATGGAGGAATATGGTAGACATTACAACTGAAAAGTAAAGTGAGGAGAGACGACTCAAGTATAGTGAAGCTTGTAAAAGGGATATGACTAGACAATGTGAGGTTATAAGTGTGTTGGATCTATGGAGGCAAAATTTACATGAAGGAGTTAAGGTTCACGTAGACAATGTGGAACCCGAGTAGTTTTTTTACTCCATCTTGGAAAGTGCAGGAGAGAAGACCCTTCAACTTCTGATGATATTTTTTCATATGGAGAAAGGAGCACCTAGTGACCCACCCCTAGCACTTGGTTTTCCAGATCAAGGGAGAATTATTGTTGACCTAGTTGGTATCGGTGGGAGTAACCGATCTATGCCTAGGAGATATAATTTCTCATTCAAAACATCCATGGATGCGCAAACCATTTCGATATTTAGAGGAATTTTTGGACAAGGTACAAGTATGCAAGGTTTTTTATCATAACTAGGAGTGGCACGGGACACAACCGGTAGTGGGACAATATCACAAACCATCAGCACGAAGTTAAGTGGGACATTAGGAACACTAAGCATGACCACTTCAGGTCATTTTCTGGTTATAGTTGGTGGATCTAGTTTTATAGGGGCTAGAGGACCTAGTGGACCTAGAAAATCTGGAGGATCTCATGGGTTAGGAGGAATAGGACTTGATGGATCCATTGGATCCGGTGGAGGAGGAATCACCGAGGGAACCAAGACTCTAGATCGGGATGACAAGGGCCTCGGCCCAACTCCACAAGTATTTTTGAGATTTCTTTGTACTTACCAAACTATAGGGGTATTGAGGATCTTTGCAGAGCATATACACAAGTGTGAATTACTATGGCACGTGAAAGGAATCACTAATCGAGAGCGGAAGGAAATTCATTTTGTAATGATGTTGCAAGGGCGTGCACATAGTTGTTATTAAAAGTATGACCCCCATCAAATGGTGGTATACTACACTACATTAAATAATGCTTTCCTAGTAGGATTCCATATCCTTGAATTTGAGCAAAAGATCATTAGTAGACTCAAGGAGATCCAACAATGAATGGTAGAGATTTTACGAGAGTATGATGAGCGTTTCAAATCTCTCTTGTCAAAAATATCCTATGACATTCACCATTCTCCATATGATAAATGGTTTTTTGGAGGATTAATAACACCATTTAGGAGGGATTTGTCACACAATAATTCAACAGACCCGCATAAGGCCTTGGAAGTTGCCTTGTGCGCTAAGACTATTGGGAGCATTGATACAGTGTTAGCCCCTTTCTAGAGGCTCAAATTTCTACAATGGCCAAGCAATTGGAAAATGTGTTTGCAAACTCGGTGCATGAGGTTCATATTGGGTTTTGGTGTATAGTCTATGAAGTGGAAGGGAATGCAAAGGATAGTTTCCTCAAAAGTTAGTACAAGCTATGGCAGAGATTATGAGATTTTCCATGGGGATCATGTTGCAAGTAGGTTCCCTCTACTACAATGTATAATCTACAAGAATATTTCTTTCTACTACAAGATTTGTACTTCTATAACACATGATACCAAGGATTGCAAACTGATTGACTAGATTCATGATGTGATTAATCTTTGTGTACGTCAGACTAGTCTTGCAAGTGGTTCCAAGGATGATGATCATCTCTATGAAGGATGCATAGATGGAGGAGTGTGTGGAAGAGGTTTTCACAGAGGATTTCATGGTCATGGTAACCACAAAGAGAGGACAAAGTGAATTCCCACGAGGAACCTATTATAATTGTGGATCTATAGAGCATTAAAAATGTGAGTGTCCTAATCTATTACAATGTTCATGGTGTGGGAAGAAACATAAGTATGAAGAGTGTCCAGAGATTTATGAGCATATGAACTAGCAGCACCAGAAGGACAAAGGCATTGGGATGGTAAGCATTAAGAAGGTTGATTCATAGTGGATGCCAAGAGTGGCATTTGATTTGGGACTAGAACCTGTATTGGTGACGATGTCAAGAGAGGCTACACATGCCAAGGATGCCAAGATAAAGGACACTAGTTTCAAGAGAGGAAGTGGCACATGGGAAGTATCTAGATACTACTCATTATAAGGAAGTGTATCAAGAGACTATGGACATGATTCATAGTTTGCAAGGGGAGATCCAATGTCTAAAGGAGCAGTCAAAGCAGTTGGAACAAAGGAAGAATTTTGAGACTCCAAAAGAAGACCTGGATGAATTCAAGGAAGTATGTAGGATGTTAAGGCAAGAGAATATTATTCCCTTATTAGGAGAATGGCTAAGGGAGAAGGTACCACATGTTGGAGCAAAGTGCAAAAGGAAAGTTTTGCATGCAAACCTTCCTCCTAAGAGCCTTGACTATGATAAGGAGATTACATTGAATGCAGTTGTTAATGGGTGGCTTTTAAGCAATATCCTCATCGACACGGGAGTGGAGGTCAATGTTCTTACCTTGGATGCCTAGCATCAAATGGGAAGACCCGCACTACAACCATCTTTGAATGTGTTTTATATGGAAAACAAGACAAAGGAAATTCCCATTAGAGTCTTGAAGGATGTGGTTATCACTATTTAAGGGGCCAAGTTCACTGGAGATTTTGAAGTCTTGGTGCTCGCCGAGGTAGAAAACTTTCCAACATTACTTGTGTGCCCTTGGTATTATAAGAATAATTTTGACCTATGGTTTAACAAGGGGTATATCAGCTTTGAGAACAAGGATGAAAGAGTGATTATCCTTTTAACAGATGGGAAGTCAGCACCCTATGCTAAGCCCCCGGGAGAGGATGTCCTTGATAGAATCTATGTGTGCTCCATTAGAGATCCATAGATAATTCATCCCATGAAGGGATTTATCTAGTTTGAAGATGCTCAATCCTTGAGTGATACCACTAGAATGGCATGTGACAATTAGGCACATGGGACTTATGAGTTGATTAGGCGATAGTTGAGAGGATCTATAACATGGGTAATAAAGGTGCACTCAGTAAAGTTCCTAGGAGGGAAGAAGTTACCAAGTTACTCTAGAGGAGCATACCCTGAAATGTTTTTGTGAGAAATGAAGGCTCAGTGGAAGAATGAGGATGAGAGAAGGGGAATGCTCGAGATATAACCTACTCGTAATCGTAGCGCGTTGGTGGGCTACACATCAAGAGAGCCTCCTATAATGGTGCAAGTTAAGAATTACATTTTCTATAAGGTTCTCCAGGAACAACATGCCCACTGTCATACAAGACTGCTATGGTAAAGAGACCACCTCATTTTATGTCCAAGCATGTGAGAAGGCCTGGATGGGAAGCACAAAAGTGTTACCACCTTCGTTATGGGTGCATAAGTTGTAATCCATCTTACAAGGTTGTGTGCACACATGGTATATTCATTCGGAGATGCGTTATCAAACAATTAATCGGGCAAAGGCACGTTGTCGGTTGATATCATTCAAGATTTCAAGTATAGGAGTACCAAGCGATCAATGGATAAGGCATCAGTAAGTAATCAAGTGCCCTATTATGGGAGATAGTGTTGTGGTAGAAGATGGGCTACTAGATTTTTTGGGTGACCTTTATTTGGAGATGCATCTCAATGAAGAATAATCAAATGTAGAACAACATGAGCGCGCGTGCATAGAAAGAGAAAAAGGAAAAATGATTTATGTAATATATGGTGAAGAAATGGAAATTTTGGATGTTAACCATTCTAAAGGCGCGTGAAGTCATAGATAGTGTTAATGAGTGAACACGTGCCTACCATGAGCCCTTGAAAACAAAGAAGGTTAACATTGGGACAGAGATAGAACCTAAAGAAGCTATCATCGGGGATTATTGGTTGGAAAAATAAGTTTCAAAGGTCATTGATCTGTTGCGCGAGTTTCAGGATTTGTTCCCTCATGTGTACCATAAACTCAAAGGCATTCACCATTCTTTAGGGGAAATGAATATCAAGTTGAAGGAAGGTGCATGCCCGATTCGGAAGAGGCCTTATCAGATGAATCCGAATTTGCATGTATAGGTCAAGGAGTAAATAAACAAGATGATAGCATCTCGGTATCATTGAGGTTGTGGAGGAATCGAATGGATAAGCCCAATGGTCATTAGTTGTATGCATGTATTTTTTTGCTAAGTTACGAATATTAGAACTAACACCTAGTAGTCCTACAACAAAGCTAAATCAAATATCAATACATCATCATGTTAAGAGCTAAACAAGTAATAAACATCAATATTATGCATTAGAATCTTGAAAATAAACCTCAAACTAACATACTAACATTTATTGCTCTACTCTTTAGAAAGATAAATCAATAAACTAGACCTATGTAGATCTTTTAGCTATCAAAAAGAGATAGTGATTGATTGATCCAAGATGATCAAAGATGTAGGTTCATCAAGCGATGGCTTATTAAGCCTTTCTTGATTAACTCCATTTTTCTTCACAACACTAACTTGATTGTTTGAATGCAAAAAGATTTTTATATAGCTCCACTCTAATGGATAAATTCTCAAAGATGATAAAAATGACTATAGTGTATTACTATATGCTCACTTTTATTTATCAAGGAGTAGGTGTAAATAGAAAGGTAGGAGGAGGGATCCTTACATAGCCCAATGAATAAAGGAATATCTACATCCCTCTTCATGTGGGATAAATGGAGAGGTTGGGTTAGTTGTGGATAAGGAGGTTTAGAAAAGGTTGGGTCAACCTTAGGAGAGTTTAGCTTGGTCCTTTAGTGACCCATGGGGTTTGAGGGGATTTATTAATTAACCAAAGTGATTAATTAATAGGTGTGTAAGATTATAAAAGATTTTTAGAGGAATAATTAGCATGATTTAGACTATGAGAGGGATTTAATCAAATAAGTGATGATTTATTGATTAAATAGAAGAGATAATTAATTAATTAAGAATAATTAATTAATCTAGATAGAAAGGGGTATTATTTAAGTATAAATAATTAATTAATCTAGATAGAAAGGAGAGATTAATTAATTAGAAATAATTAATTAATCTAAATAGAAAGGGGAGCTTAATTAATTATAAATAATTAATTAATCTAGATAGAAAGGGAGCTGATTAACAGAAGGTCGTTAATTGGTGTCATTTTTGGATAGAAGAGTTAATTAACTAACGTAATGTAATTAATTAATGACGATAGCAGAGAAAATGTGTTATATTGACGATATGTCATCCATTTGTGGGAAAGGGTATAATTAGTGTAATTTAAGTATTTAAATTGCTCAATATAAATTATAAGTGTCTACATTTGCCCCTCTTTGGGGTGGTGTAAGTGACGCCACTTCAAAGATATTAGACAGATAAATTTTGAAATTGTAGAAGAAAATTTAGTAGAAGTGATAGATGCCCCCTCGAGTGTCGATGGGGTGATTAGAGAAGGTGATCGATAATCAAAAAAGGTGAGAGAAAGGAAATAGAAGAATGGGTAGCAGCAGGATGCCCTGTGAATAAGAAGAATAGTGTTGATAAGAGAATGATGTAGAAAAGGCATGAAGACGGAAAGAGAAGAGCAAGTTTTTATCCATTGATTGAAACAACTTTATTGTCATCATATTTCTAAAGATCTACATCATCGGTCCTTATTAAAAATATAAGCATATGAAAAATTAGGATGACATGAAAATCCATACTATGAATATTTTTCCATTGTTGAAACACCTACTCAATGAAACATACAAAAGCAATGCAATATGAGAAGGAAACAAGCTCATTTAACAAGGAAAACAAGTAGAAACACACATATTCCAACCAACAATGGTCAAGATAGTTGTATAAATGTTTTGTTATCAAGCTGAAGATCCCCAAATGTTCGTGATTGATGAGAAGGGTTAAAAATGATGCCCCGATCAAGGATACATGTAAGGGAAGATGATGAAGGACACCGGGTCTAATAAAAAAGTGTAGTGTGCTATGAAACAATACCAAGAAACTATATGTGCCCCAGAGTACTAATGAAGCAAGCAAGCTAGATTTGAAAATGGTTGTAAATTTGATGATCTGTGAGTTGTTTGATCCATGAACATGTGAAAATTCCAACAATGGAATGAATACCATGCATAAGACACGAGTTTCAGCCACTATGAGCTTGTTTACCTAGTTTTGCAAATTTTACATTTTTTAAGATTTTTGAAAAAGTTTTGATTTTTATTTTTATTTTGAATTGATGTTTTTTTTTTTTTTGTTTTTTTTTTTTTTTTTTAATTAGACTTTTGACAATTTGGATAGAGAAGAAGGTAGAAGAATCGGCAAGAATCTTTTAGAGAGAAAAGAAATGGCACAAGGAGAAGAAAGAAGCAACATGCGGCAAATAATGCCCCAACACAATGGAAAGATTAACAAAATAATTATTTAAATAATTATTTAATAAAAATTAATTATTCAATAGAAAGTAATTATTCAATGGAGTGTGTAGAAGAAGGGATATCGCCTAGGAGAAATAAAATTGTCCCATAGTGAGAAGAAATGAGTACCAGATGGCAAATAATGCCCCAAAGATGGTGAAAAAGTAAGGAAAATAATTATTTAAATAAAATAATTGTTCACTATGAGTAGAAGAAGAGTTAGAGTGTGACATGATATGGTTTCATTTCACACTTTTGTATGTATCATGATGATATTTGAGATGCTTGCACCACATGTGTTTGATTTTGACATGATAGATCCATAAATGATATCAATTGTATTGTACATGTGATGCTCTAGATTAGTGGATGGGATGACATGATGATATTGGTGCGGGGGATAGATTTTGATATTTTTGATCCCTCTTGCCCCCATTTGATGATACGATATGTGATGATTAGCATAGCATACATGTATGATGTACACATAGCATTTTATTTATATATGATGTATAGATGATGTTAGATGTGATGATATTGATGGAGATATGATGATGTGATAAAAAAATATGTACATGTGACAAGTAAACACAATCAAATGTTAATAAAATACACAACGCCAACCAATTATGAATTAAAACAACTATGTACAATTATTTACAAGCATGCAAAAACACATTGCATATGTACAAGGAAGAATGAATCTAATCTAAGCAAGAAAAGACAAAACTTACCAAAGTATGTCTAAGCAATAAACTATACAAATGTACAAACAAGCAACAACTATACAAGCAAACAATGTACACAAAAAAAGCAAGAAACAAGATAAAGTAAGTAAACTAAAGTTATGTTTTTGCAAGATTGTTTTGTGAAGCACTTTTCTACTGTTTATTTTTGTGTTTTTGTGAAACAATTTTCTATTGTTTAGATTTTTGTGAAACAATTTTCTATTGTTTTTATTTTTGTGAAACAATTTTCTATTGTTTTGATTTTTGTGAAACAATTTTCTATTGTTTTGATTTTTGTGAAACAATTTTCTATTGTTTTGATTTTCTAACATTTTTGAATATTTTTGTGTTTTTCCAAAGTTTTCCAAGGTGATGCATAGGTAACTAAGAAACGTGGATGCCCCCAGTGTTAGATAGATAATATACAAGGGTAGGCACCACGTGCTTATAAACAAGAAGGTGAAGTCACGTATGCCCCAAAGCATGAGATGGGGAATAGACAAAGATCATCCCTTCAGAGACTAACAATAGGAGAAAAATTTGGACCAAGTTTTGACAAGAATAGGCTCACAGGGAATCTCATATGTGGATGCGTAATCGGCCCTAGGCTAAGCAAAACTA
This sequence comes from Taxus wallichiana var. yunnanensis, assembly GCA_018340775.1. Lineage (NCBI taxonomy): Eukaryota > Viridiplantae > Streptophyta > Pinopsida > Cupressales > Taxaceae > Taxus > Taxus wallichiana. The sequence continues at coordinate 398,557,020 of CM031233.1, forward strand.
CCCTCCGGATGAAAGATGCTCTTGAACAACAAATCCTCCCAAGGTGCCGTAAACCGATTTTCAACCAAGGACTCATCCAAAGTGCCACAATTGTGTGGTTTTCACTTATGGATGACATATTTTCTCTTTTTCTTTTTCTCTTTTCAATTAATACATTTTTTTTTGTATTTCGATTATTTTTACTTTTTTTTGTTTGTGTTTCTGATTTTTGTGCCATGTTTAAGTATAAGACCACTTAAGGTGCATGGCATTCATAGGTTCATGGATCTCATCACCATTAGGATGGGAAATTTTGTATGCTCCCGTACCATATTTGGCCACAATGATGTAAGGTCCTAACCAATGTGGTTTGAACTTTCCTTTCTTCTCTCTTTCTGCCCTTGTGTTGAACTGATTTTCTTTCATGACCAAATCTCCAACCTCAAACTGACAAGGTATGATCCTTTTGTTGTAATTGTGAGAGACTCTATTCTGATACACTTTGAGATGATTTAGGGCGTTGATGCGCTTCTCATCCAAGATTTCCAACTCTGTCAATCTAGCCACTCTGTAATCCCCATCCTTGTCTAGATAATCCCTAAGAGAAATTCGTATGAAGGGAAGCTTGATTTCTAATGGGATGATAGACTATGTTCCAAAAACTAGGGAATAGAGTGTCACACTAGTAGGATTGTGAATAGAGGTCCTGTAAGCCCAAAGATTTGGGGGATTTACAAATTCTAGTTGTGACCTATCTTACTTACCATCTTTACCATGATTCGAACCAAAGTCTTGTTAGTGGCCTCAACTCGTCCATTGCCTTGGGGTTACTACGGTGTAGACCATTTTAATCTTATTTGAAACCAATGATAGAGATATTTCATGGTATTTTTCTTGAATGATTTTTCCTTATTAATAACTATGGCTACAGGAATTCCATACCAAGTAAATAAGATGATTCATGATTACCTTTGAGATTTGAGCACCAAGTTCACATAAGTCAAAGGAACAACTTCCACCCACTTGGTAAAATATTTAGTAGTCTGTAATAATGTGGGTGTGGCCATTAGATGAATTAGGGGTAATATTCCTTATTAAAACAAGTCCCCATTTAGAAAATGGACATGGAGTCATGATGGGTTACAATGGCTATGACCGGGCATGGATGAAATTTCCATACTTTTGACAAAGTACACACTTCCTCACATAGTTGTAGCAGTCAGTTTCCATGGTAGGCCAATAGTATCCCACTCTCAACAATTTCTTGGCTAAAACCATCCCATTTGTGTGGGCCCCATACACCCTTTTGTACCTCTTTAATCGCTTGATCGACTCGATTGTATCGATACAACGTAATAGATTCCCATCGTAGCCACAATGATAGAGCGTACCTCCTAAGAGGGTATAATGGGCTATCTAGCGGATAAGGCTTTGTTTTTTAGAATGGGAGATGTCAGGAGGGAACGTATTATCTTTAAGGTAAGTGAAGATGGGCTCATACCATGGGGAATTGGGACCAACAACATCACAAGCTGACAAGATTATAGATGTCATATGCGCAAGCTAGCGTAGATTTTCAACAAAGAAAGGCATATCATTATTTTTCAGTGGAATGCAAAGCATAGAACCTATAGTTTCCATAGCATCTGAAGATCTATTTTGTGCTCTTGGAATCTGTTCAAACATGATACGCACAAAATACTCTTTCAAAGTTTTGACCAACTTCTTGTAAGGGATGAGCTTCTCATCCTTGACTTTGTACTCATCATTGACTTGTTTGATGATTAACTATGAGTCACCAATGATCTTAACATGATGAATGTCCCATTTGATTGCGAGCTTCATCCCAACGATGAGTGCCTCATACTGTAATATTATTCATGCAAGGAAAACCAAGGTGAAAATCCTAAGGTATGGGGTCACCAAAAGGAGTAATTAGTACAGACCCACTCCATAACCATGAAAAGTAAAAGATCCATCAAAGTGCACCGCACATGACAGATTCCTCAATGTACATTAATGAAGCATCTAGAAGATCCGATTCACAGGTGTTTTGTTCCTGTAAAGGTGCTTCGCTAACCGATCAGCAAGAACATATGCCTTGATCGAATTTTGGTGCACAAACTTGATGTCAAATTTTCTCAAGAGAATGATCCAGCTTAGCCATTCTACTGGTAAGGTGAGGTTTAGACAACAAGTATTTGAGAGGGTCAACTTTTTATATAAGCTTGGTTTTAATATTTAACAGGTAATGGTGAAGTGTTTGGATCGTAAAAACTACAACCAAATAAGCTTTTTCAATCTGAGGGTAGTTGAGCTCGTAAGCGATGAGAGTACGACTAAGATAGTACACAACTTTTTCTTTATGGATGAGGTCATATTGGGCTATCAATGCACCAATAGTGAATTGTGTGGTAGAAATATATAGTAGAAGTGGCTCACCAGGAGTTGGAGGCATGAGGATAGGTGGATTGGCTAAGTACTGCTTAAGTAAGGAGAAAGCTTGTTGTTGCTCTGGTCCCCACATAAAGGAAACATCCTTTTTAAGTAGGTGAATGAACAAATGAAACTTATCAAAAAGTTGGGAAATGAATTGGTGGATGGCCTATATCTTTCCTTCGCAAGTTGCGTAGTTGTTTGATGTTTTTGGGAGGATATGGGGTCTACCTCAATTCCTCAATTCCTCTTCAAGATACAATGAATCCTAACAACTTTACTAACCAAGATGCCAAACACACACTTCTTAGGATTTAATATGAATTTGTACTCCCATAGGTGTTCAAAGATACGTTGCAAAATATCAGGGTGATCTACCCTCATCTTGGATTTCTCGAGGATATCATCCACATAGTATTCCATGATTTCATGGATCATATCATGGAAAATCACCGTCATCTCCCTTTGATAGGTTGCTCATTTTTTTTAAGGCCAAATGGAATTACCTGATAATAGAAATTACCCCAAGGAGTTTTGAATGTTGTCTTATTTTCATCTTCATCGGCAATATTGATCGATTGTAGACTAAAAAGCCATCCACAAGAGATAGCATTTCATATCTTGTAATTGAATCAACAGTCATATCGATATTAGGCAATGGAAAATCATCCTTTGGGAACACCTTATTTATGTCTCTAAAATATGTACAAATTATGATCCCAATAGGATTCTTTCAGTACAAGGACGATATTTGATATCCATTCAGAGTAATCAATGGGTCGAATGAATCTTGTCGTGAGAAATCTTTCTAACTCTTCCTTAACTAGGAGAGCCACCCTCGGGTGCATCTTTCTAAGATTTTTCTTGATGGGCTTGGCGTCTGCGTGTAAAACTAAGTTATGCACTACAAAATTCATATCGAAGCCCAGCATATCTTTATTGGACCATGTGAACACATCTATAAATTCCCATAGAAGCATGGTGAATGTTTTATGTTCTCGTGCTAAGAGCAAAGCTCCCAGCTTGACCACTTTTGGGGCATCTTCCGTGCCAATGTTTACATCAATGTTCTCTTCTACTAGCATTGTGGACAAATCCTCCATACACGTAGGATCGGGAGGAAGGTTGAGATCTTCTTCCAAGGGTGTCTCTATTATATTTTCACCCTTGGCGTGGTCACTTTCCTTGTCCATTGATTTTTGTACTTGTTTTTCAGCCAATGCTTCAAAAAGGTTTTCACTGTGCAACTTGTACTTTGACTTTTGTCAAGGATTTTCATTGGAAGTTTTTCCCTCACTTTTTCTTAAATTTTTCCGACCACAAAGCACAGCCTTCCTCTCCAAAGTAGGCACGGTATCTAAGTAAATTTAGAAACCCTTTTTGTGATCTCTAATGGGGATGTATCCTGAATTCCCATGATTTCGTAATGGCTTCATCATTTTCAAAGAGATACAATGGCACATTACGTTTTTGGTCCCATTCAACAAGGCAGGGGGTAAATAAGGTCAATTTTAGGTTCAAAGGTCATTAATCTATTGCGTGAGTTCCAGGATTTGTTCCTCATGCGTACCATAAACTCAAAGGCATTCACCATTCTTTAGGGGAGATGAATATCAAGTTGAAGGAAGGTGTGCGCCAATTCGAAGAGGCCTTATCAAATGAATCTGAATTTACACATATGGTTCAAGGAGGAAATAGACAAGATGATAAAGATCTCGGTATCATTGAGGTTGTGGAGGAATCGAATGGATAAGCCCAATGATCATTAGTTGTATGCATGTATTTGTTTATCTAAGTTAAGAAGATTAGAACTAACACCTAGTAGTCCTACAACAAAGCTAAATAAAATATCAATACATCATCATGCTAAGAGCTAAACAAGTAATAAACATCAATACTATGCATTAGAATCTTGAAATTAAACCTCAAACTAACATACTAACATATATTGCTCTACTCTTTAGAAAGCTAAATCAATAAACTATACCTATGTAAATCTTTTAGCTATCAAAAGGAGATAGTAATTGCTTGATCCAAGATTATCAAAGATGGAGGTTCATCAAACCATGGCTTATTAGGCCTTTCTTAATTAACTCCATTTTTCTTCACAACACTAACTTGATTTTTGAATGCAAAAGGATGTTTATATAGCTCCACTCTAATGGAGAAATTCTCAAAGATGATAAAAATGACTATAGTGTATTACTATATGCTCACTTTTCTTTATCAAGGAGTAGGTGTAAATAGAAAGGTAGGAGGAGGGCTTTTTAAATATCCCAATGGATAAAGGAATATCTACATCCCTCTTCATGTGGGATAAATGGAGAGGTTGCTTTAGTTGTGGATAAGGAGGTTTAGAAAAGGTTGAGCCAACCTTTGGAGAGTTTAGTTTTTTCCTTTAGTGACCCATGGGGTTTGAGGGGATTTATTAATTAACCAAAGTGATTAATTAATAGGTGTGTAAAATTATAAAAGATTTTAGAGGAATAATTAGCATGATTTAGACTATGAGAGGGATTTAATCAAATAAGTGACGATTTATTGTTTAAATAGAAGAGAGGTTTAATTAATTAAGAATAATAAATTAATTTAGATAGAAAGAGGTATTAATTTATTATTTAATTAATTAATTTAGATAGAAAGGAGAGATTAATTAATTAGAAATAATTAATTAATCTAGATAGAAAGTGGAGCTTAATTAATTATAAATAATTAATTAATCTAGATAGAAAGGGAAGTTGATTAGCGTAAGGTCATTAATGGCATCATTATCAAATAGAAGAATTAATTAACTAACATAATGTAATTAATTAATGACGATAGCAGAGAAAATGTGCTATATTGATGATATGTCGTCCATTTGTGGGAAAGGGTATAATTACTCTAATTTAAGTATTTAAATTTTGCAAGCTAAATTCTAGGTGTCTACATTAGTGTCAAGGAGGGGAGGATAAGAATATGTGTTAACTACAGGACCTAAATGTAGTATGTGTCATTGATCATTTTCCAACCCCTTTACTAAAAAAATCTTGGAGGGAGTAAGCTGTTAGGAAATAAGAGATAAAATATGTGGAATAATCCCTTACGTAATCTCAACAAGAGAAACTAATATGCAGAAAATATTACATATCTCAAATAAAAGTGTAGAATAAATAACACAACAAAGAGAGACAAGATTTAACGTGGTTCACCCAATTTGGGCTACATCCACCAAGAATCACTTGCTCATATTTTATTACAAGCCTCCACTCTCTCAATACAATACCAGATCCGTTTGGAGCTATGCTCAACAAACTCTATAGAATTCACACCCGAATTCAAAACACATCTGTAATACATTTACTTGTACATCTATCATATGCATAAGACCATATAAATAGACAACTGCTTAAGCAGTTTGATACAAAACCGTGGGTATCAAAACCAAGGGCAAAAACCGTGGGTATCAAAACAATGGGCAAAAGACCGAAAAAACCATGGGCCCAAAAATAGCCCATAATGGTTACCCATTACCCATGGGTTAATAAACCACCCATGAAAATTTTCTTCGGGGCTTCACCCCCGAACCCCCTGACCCGCTCACCGGCGAGCAGGACCACCGTAAAAATACCCGAGTGTAACACATAGAAGGTGTACCACATTCTAACATGCAAATAGGCTCCACAAACATAACAATCTCCCACTTGGAGACTAATTTCCACTGAGCAAGCTTCTTAACCCTTCACTGTCATCCGCGAAGGCCAACCAAAGCTAAACATAGCTTTAGTTTATCCCTTGTGACCACCTTGGTCATCATGTCTGCAGGATTCTGACTGGTATGAATCTTCTCCAACTTCAACTTATCTTCCTCCAAAGTTGTCCTGATGAAGTGATATCTCAACTGTATATGCTTCATCCTAGAAGTGGAAAGCAGAGTTCTTAGCTAGGTGTATAGCACTCTGACTATCACTATGTATCTTACATTCCTCCTTCTTATGCCCTAACTCCTCAAGCAATTTTTGTAACCAAATCATCTCTTTACTTGCCTCTGTGGCAGCAACATACTCAGCCTCCATGGTTGATAAAGCCACCAGCTTTTGTAGTCATGAAATCTAGCTCACTGTTGTCCCACCTACATAAATATAACCTATCGTGCTCCTCCTATCACAACATCTCAGCCATGTCTCAATCTACATAACCACGTAAGGTGGTATCTGATCCACTGTAGCACAAAACTATCCCCATGGTCCCTCTTAAATACCGAAGGATCCACTTTACTGCTTGCCAATGCTCTTTACCTGGATCACTCATAAATTTACTCACAACTCCCACTACATGGGCAATATCAAGCCTAGTGCACACCATAGCATACATCAAACTACCAATTGCTGATGAGTAAGGTACCTTGGACATCTGGTTTCTTTCCTACTCTGTCTTGGGACACTGCTCCTTTGATAACTTAAAATGGCCTGCCAAAGGAGTCCCAACTAGTTTAGCATCCTGCATGTTAAACCTATCCAATACCTTCTTAATGTACTCTTCCTAAGATAAAGTCAGCTTTTGTTCCTTCCTATCCCGAGTTATCCTCATACCAAGGATTTGTCTGGCTGCCCCCAAATCCTTCATATCAAAGGATTCACTTAGTTGTTTCTTGAGTACTTTTATTTCCTGCATGTTTTTACCTGCAACCAACATGTCGTCAACATACAAGCATAGGATAATATAACTTCCATCCTCAAATTTCTTTGTATACACGCAATGGTCAAAATGACACTAATATAACCTTGCTCCATCATGAAGCTATCAAACTTCTTATACTATTGACGTGGAGCTTTTTCGTGCCATACAAGCTCTTCTTCGCCTTTACACACCATCTCCTCTTTAGCTTTGACTTCATATCCTTAAGCTGTCACTTGTATATATAGCTCCTCCTCCAAATCACCATGGAGAAATGCAGTCTTTACATCTAACTATTCTAAGTGCAAGTCTTTTGCTGCTACTATTCCAAGAACAGTTTTGATAGAAGTCATTTTTACTACAGGAGAAAAAATCTCATCAAAATCTATACCTTGTTTCTATGCAAACCCCTTGACCACCAACCGGGCCTTATATCTTTTCTTTCCTCCTTCTTCATCTTTAATTCTGTACACCCACTTGTACTACAATTCTCTTTTGCCTTTCGGTAGCCTCACCAAATCCCAAGTCTTGTTCTCCATGAGAGACTTGCTCCCACTTCTTACCGGCATCTACCTACATTGCTTCATCAAAGCTCTCGGCTCTCCACTATCGGTGAGTAATAAATAATAAAGAGAAGGAGAAAAACGTTCGTGTTCTTTTCTTACCCTTCAAGACCTCCTCACTTTGTAGGAGTTTGGGGTTCTGTTGAGTAGGTTCTGAACCGATTCATGGGTAACTTTCCCATCTAGAAGATCCTTTACCACCGCATACTCTTTCTTGGATTCTTCCTATTTTCTTGCAACTATTGCTTATACATGACTTTCTCATTAAAGACCACATCCCTAGACCGAATGATTTTCTTGTCCTTAATACTCCAGCATTTAAAACCAAAGTCATCACCACCATAACAAATGAAATTAAATTTTTCGATTTAGCCTCTAGCTTGGTCCTATCATCCTTGTCTATATGAACAAACACTTCACATCCAAAGACTCTAAGAAATGAATAATCAACTTTCTTACCATATCATGCCTCCTCAGGTATGCCTCCATCCAAGGCATTTGAGGGTCCTCTGTTTATCAAGTACACAGTTGTGCTCACCGCTTCTACCCAAAAATAAAGAGGTAGTCCTGCATGTAACCTCATGCTCCTAACACGTTCCATTATTGTTCTGTTCATCCTTTTTGATACCCCATTCTGATGTGGAGTTCTTGGAACCATCTTTTGCCTATGAATTCCATTCTTAGAACAATAATCATTAAATTTATTGCTGCAATACTCCCCTCCATTATCTGACCTAAGACATTTTAGCTTAAGACCTGTTTCATTCTCTACCAAGGCTTTCCATTTAACAAAAGTGTCAAATACATCAGATTTGTTTCTAATACAATAAACCCAAACTTTCCTTGTTGCATCATCAATAAAAGTAACATAATAACTTGAACCCCAAGAGATGATACCTGAGCCGGCCCCCACACATCAGAATGTACCAGCTCTAACTTACTCTCTTTCTTCGTAGGTCCAACCTTGAGAAACCTTACTCACTGTTTCCCATATATGTAGTTCTCACAGAAATCCAAACATGTTTCTGTATATCTAGGCAAATTCTTCTTTATGATGTTCATGCCCTTATGGCTCATATGACCAAGCCTATAGTGCCATAATGTTGTATCTGCATCTGAAGCCACAAGATTACAATCATTAGTACTATCAGTGGTTAAATACAAGGTTCCAACCTTCTTACCTCTTGCCACCACAAGAGCACCCTTGGTAACCTTCCAAGACTCAGCTTTAAATATCACAGTACAACCATCACTTCCCAATTGCCCCACAAATATCAAATTTCTCCTTAATGTAGGCACATGTCTGACATCCTTCAATAGCCATGTATTCCCATTCTACATCTTAACCTGAAAATAAACTTTTCCAATTATACTACAAGGCTCATCATCACCAAGAAAAACATTCCCAAAATCCCCTTGAACATAATCAACAAAATAATGCCTATGTGGAGTAGCATGAAAAGAAGCCCCCGAATCTAAAACCCAAGATTTAGTAATATTATGTAAAGAAAGAATCAAAGCATCCTGACATACATTACTCGATGCCACATTTTCCTCCTTGTTTTCTTCATGTTGTTTCTTCTTGTCCCGAAGCTCCCAACAGTCCTTCTTTGCATGCCTAGACTTTCCACAATTCCAACATACAATCTTGTTCTTGGATTTTGACCTTTCCCGATCTTTTGATTTTCCACGGTTTCCTCTATTCTTCTATCTCCCTCTAGTTTCCACTGTCAAAGCATTCCCTGAAGTAGAAGATTCCCCAGAGCTTTTTCTTCACATTTCCTCGCTTAGAATCACCCCTACAACATCCTCAAACTTCAACTTTGAGTTAGCTGGAACCAAGTTACTTACCGCCATTACCAGGCTATTCTAACTCTCAGGTAAAGAGCACAAAATTAATAAATCCCTAACTTCTTCATCAAATTCTATTGTAACCGAAGCTAGCATATTCACAACCGTATTGAAATCATTTAAATGATCTGCATCGAACTATTCTCAGACATCTTCATATTAAAAACTTTTTCATTAAAAATATCTTGTTAGAGGTAGAGGGTTTTTCATACAACTTCCCTAATGCATCCATTAGATCTTTTGTAGTCTTTTCCTTTGAAACATTAAATAATACCGAAGATGCAAGACACAGCCGGATTGTCCCAAGTGCCTTCCTATCCAGCAAATCCCATTCCACATCTGTCATACTCGAGGGTTTGTTCACCTTCTCAGACAGTGGAGTATAAAGATCCTTTTGATAAAGGTAATCTTCCATCTGCATCTTCCAAAGACTAAAATTCTGCCCATTGAATTTATCAACCCTAGATCTTCCTTCATCTACCATAGCTCCCACTCAAGCTAAAAATTTCCCTGCAATTCAACACTTCAGCAAACCAAACCAGGCTCTGATACCAATTGTTAGGAAATAAGAGATAAAATATGTAGAATAATCCCTTACAGAATCGCAACAGTAGAAACTAATATGTAGAAAATATTACAGATCTCAAATAAAAGTACATAATAAATAACACAACACAGAGAGACAAGATTTAACGTGGTTCACCCAATTTGGGCTACGTCCACCAAGAATCACTTGCTCAGATTTTATTACAAGCCTCCACTCTCTCAATACAATACCCAGATCCATTTGGAGCTATGCTCAACAAACTCTACAAAATTCACACCCGAATTCAAAACACATATGCAATACATTTACTTGTACATCTATCATATGCATAAGACCATATAAATAGACAACTGCTTAAGTAGTTTGATACAAAACCATGGGTATCAAAACCAAGGGCAAAAACCATGGGTATCAAAACAATGGGAAAAAGACCAAAAAAACCATGGGCCCAAAAACAGCCCATAATGGTTACCCATTACCCATGGGTTAATAAACCACCCATGAAAATTTACTTCGGGGGCTTCGCCCGAACCCCCCTGACCCACTCACTGGCGAGTGGGACCGTCATAAAAATACCCGAGTGTAACACATAAAAGGTGTACCACATTCTAACATGCAAATAGGCTCCACAAACATAACAGTAACTAGCACGAGATCTAGTCTTTCACAGATGGGTTCTCGGGTATCACCAAGTCAAGATTACAAAGGAAGACCAGAGAAAGACAACTTTCACTACCGAATGGGTAATTTTTACCTACATGGTTATGACTTTTAGATTGAAGAATTTTCATGTGGTGTTATCTCGCCATCATGGTACAAGCATTTCAAGACTTCATCCATAAATATCTTCAATTTTACCTAGATTACTAGATTGTATATGGGTTGGTGAAAGACCATTATGACAATTTGAGACTTATGTTTGAGATATTTCTGCAATTGAGGATATCCCTCAACATTAAGAAATGTGTCTTCGCTTACTCCATTTGGAACCCGATGACAACATATGATATGTAAGGAAGGCTTACTAGTGGATCCCACCAAAGTTGCAGTTATTATGGGATTAAGGGAGCCTACTAGTCAAAGTGTAGTGCACGGATTCCTTGGGTGTATGGGGTACTATAGGAAATTCATCAAGGGGTATGTAAAGATCGATGCGCCTTAGAAGAATTGATAAAATATAAGAGTGCCTTTCATCGGGGGAGAGGTGCAAAGAGAAAACATTTGACAGTTTGAAGGATAGGCTTGTCACGGTGCCCATACTACATTTTCCTTCTTGGGATAAGCCTTTCCATGTGCATGTTGATGCCTCAAGGATAGCTATGGGTGCAAAGATTAGCACAACCCGGTGAGGGTATTATTGATCATCCCTTATGTTTTGCAAGTAGAAATTTAACACTTTAATAATCGAATTACATAACTATTGAGCACAAGGCACTATCTATGATCTACATGATGCACAAGTTAATAAAGTACCTGTTAGCAACACCTTTTATATTCTACATAGACCACATGGCATTGAAGTACTTGGAGAACAAGACCATTTTGTAAGGTCACATATGTCTATGGTTCCTATTATTTCAAGAGTTTGAGTTCACAGTGGTTGTAAAACCAAGGAAGAGTAATTCAAGACATAACCACTTATCAAGGATTAACTCAAGAGAGGACACACAAAGCATTGAGAATACCATGTTAGACACATAACTATTTAGGTTGAAAGCACGCACCCTCTAATTGAAGATATTGTAGTATTCTTGAAAATAGGTATGGCACCTGACGGGATGAAGGCTCTTGAGAGGAAGAAATTAGCAATATACACCACACCCTACATGTTGATTAGTGTAGACATATATAAGTTGTGTCATCATGAAGTTATGTGCCGATGCATATTGGAAAATGAGCGTGTGGCAATTATGGAGGAAGTGCATGGTGGGATTGCAGGAGGACACTATGCAGAAATGTTACCGCACGGAAGATTCTACTTACAAGGCTTTGGTGGGAAACCATATACCAGGATTGTATTGAGTTTTGCAAGGCTTGTGACCATTTCCAATGCCTTTGAAAACCTAGGAAGAGGGATGAAATTCCTCTTGTAACCAATAATTGGCACCGAACCATTTGAGAAATGGGAAATCGACTTTGTAGGGCCAATGACGCCATCCTCACGAAGGACCGAGTTCATGGTATATCATTACTTGCACTAATTACTTGACACGATGGGTAGAGGTAGCACTTATGAAGGATTACACCGTACTCAATGACTGCTAGTGTTTTTGGGAGAACATAATCAGCATGTATGTTTGTCCTTTAATTTTAACAAGTGATAGAGGTACACATTTCCTCAATGAAACGGTCATGATTTTGCTATCACAATTTATGGTGGCACATCACAAGACTACCCATTATCATCCACATGTGAATGCAATCGGCTGAGGAATTTATCAAAATACTAAGTCACACATTGACTAAGATTTGTGATGTTGGAAGACAAGATTGGGATGAAAAAGTATCATCCATTCTATGGGCATATAGGACAACCTACAAGAGGTTGAACAAGGCCACACCATTTCAATTGGTGTTTGGCATGGAGGATGTTTTTCTAGTTGAATTCATGTTACCATCGGTGCGTATAATGCATGTAGGAGGCTTTTATGATGTATAAGAACCGGAAGAGAGGATTGATAAGTTGCAGTTAGATGAAAGGTGATCACTTGCTAGATGGAGTCAAAAGATAGAAAAGGCAAGAAAAAAGGCATGGCATGATCATCATATCAAAAACAAGTAGTTTGAGGTTGGGAATATGGTGTTGTTGTATGATTCCAATTATCTACATCATCCTAGGAAGTTGAAAGTTCATTGGTTGGGCCCTTACATCATATCATACATCCTTGATGCAAGCACTTACTAGTTACAATCGCTAGATGGAATAAGATTACCGGGTCACTTCAATGGGAGTAAGTCAAGACCTACTATAAATAAGTCTTCTTAGTTTTTGTAAATAAGGCAATACTATCGTTAGCTTAGAATTTCCCGTTATTGCTTTTTCTTTTCTTGTGTTTCCCTTTCTCATTTCTTGTTCCTTTCTTTTGTTTTGTTTTACGCCTTATGCACGGTAACCACATTATTTTCTAAGGTTGTGTATGCACAGAGGACCGCACATCTATTTTAGTGTGGGGTGGAGTAATACAAAGCAAAGTATAAGCCAATAATACAAGTTGAGTGACCCAGAAGGAAGGAAGCACGTAATATTGAGAAAGTGCATGGGGAAATGGTGGATAATGAATTATGATGTCAAGAAGGATGTATTAAAGACCATGTACAAAGGATGAAGATCGCAAGAGAAACATCGTAGGAGAAGGCAAAAATCAGGTAAAAGATAGAAGAAGTGCCTTCGGCATTGTAGACGCACGTGTAAGAGTCTTCGATTAGATTGTATTTTTACAACCCGTAAGGTTGTAGAAGGTTTTTCGTGCAATATTGGGCATGTGGGTAAGGGAACTTAAATTTAGCCTAGTGGAAAAATCCACATTTAATGTTAAGTACATTTGTAGGTGCTATAGCATTTATTTCTTGGAGGGAAGAAAAACTATAAATATGAGGTTGGGAAAGTCATTATTCTACCTTGTTATTACAAAGTTGAAGTGCTCTTGCAAACTAGGGAATCCAAAGATATTTTTGCTAAGGAAGAAGAATCCGATAAATCTAAATGTGTGAATAGAGTGGATCGTCAGAACCGGGAGGGAGTACATGGGCGTGAGAAAAGGTTGTTTGAAGTTTATCATCTTATGGAAGGTTTTCCTAGCAAGGGTTTTGTAGCTAGGCACATAGATAGAAGGATTTATTCTAGGAGTAGAGTATTGAGATTGAGAAGAGTAGTAAAGCAGAGCAAGGAGTTTTAAATTTTAAACTGATAGAAAGAATGACACCAAAGAAGGTGATTGTTTCACCAAAGAAAAAAATGGCAAGTGAAAAGGAAAAAAAACTACTACCATCACAAGCTCTAATGAGGAATGGTATGTAGAAATGCAGTACCCAGATGGAGTGTTGATAGCAAACAAGTGGGTGTCAAACTTGATACAGATGACCGTGAGTGATTACAACCATCACACAAGCACTACAGAAAAATAAATAACATTGGATCCTATTTGTCTAACCAATAAAAGGACACCGGTGGAATGCCAATTTATAGCGATGAGGTGAAGGTAAAGCTAGAAAAGGTAGGGCTATTGCAACTGTATGAGTTTCCTTACTTTGGCAAGCCCGAGAACCTTTATCAATGGTTGATATCGTGTGTACATGAAGACCATTTATACTTTGCAGGCCAAAAGATGCACATAACACACTATTTTATATATAATTTCACTAGCCTAAATTGTGAAGTGGAATCCACAGATGATAATCTGAGTGACAAGGAGGCTATCAAGGAAATAGTAGAAATTTATTACTAGAAAAAGGATTCGTGGTACTTTGAAATCATAAAAATTCCATATCGTATCATGAGGAAGGTTGCACACTTGGTCACCAAGATTAATGATTAAGAAATATGGATGCAAGTGAACAAGGCATGGTTGAATGTATGCTAGAAAATATTATAAGGGACCATCTATAACTTATCTTCCTTTATTGCGGATGAAATCATAAGCAACATGTAGGAAGGAGAGAAGATACTATTTGGAAACATCCTCCTCACCATCATCTTCTTAGAGATTAGAGTACCATATGGGCCAAAGAAATTTGTTTGGGAGTATCCAGAAGAGAACTCCTCACCCGCAAAAAGGTTCAAGAAGTATACTTGTGAAACCATGACGGTCACTCACAAGGCGCGCCTAGAGAAGTGGTATAAATGAATGTGTGACACATTCAGGGCAGAGTGGAGGATCCAGAGAAGTTTCGTGCTCATGGATGGGGAAGTAGAGTTTTCAATTTACCAACACTTTTGTATTGGTAGGTTCACTTTGACAAATGGGACTAAGATCCCATGGTGCAAGTTTCCTTCTTCTTCACCGAGCAATACTTCCAAGCATGGGTCAACAAGTTTAAGGAGGCCAAAAGGATAAGGTTCAACCCTAGTGAGGTGAACCGAGACCAATGTGAGATGCACCGAAAGCTCGTATACGCTAAGAATCATGTGTACATGGAGAATTATGTCTCCCATGAAGTACAGATTATGAACCTGATAACGGTGTCGATCGCTGGAAGGGCTACATTTAAGGTATATCTACGCCTAAGGCCAAATTTTGAGAAAGGTGCCTATCTAGAGAGTTATGTCTCCATTCTTAAAGACCCCATAGGTTGGAAAAGGCCCCACTAAAGAAGAGGGAAAGAGAAGAGGTGTAGGAGAAAAATTCACCAAGTGTGTAGGCCTCACAACTGTTAGAGCGCCCGAAACAATCGAAAAGCCAAGACTTACGTATGTAGAAATAAGTCCCAATTCAAGGTGAAGAGCCCAAGAAGAGGTTCCAAAGCATGAAGATCCCTTGCACATGAATAATCAATAAATAAGAGGCCGCATGTTAAGTAGAAGGAGAAATAAGAATCCCTATACTTGAATCACCAGTTAGGAAGAAGCAGAAGGTGGTAGAAGAGGCAGACTGAGGAGATAGAAATCTTAGATGCCTACATTGGTGAAAAGGATGATGATGAGCCCAAAGGAGGTGAAGACCATCCAATGTATTATATACATGACTCGAAGGAAGAGGAAGGTGAAGAGAAGTATAATACGGAAGATGAAGAGGATAATGACGAGGAAGAAGCAGAGGATCAAGGCAAGGGGGTGAGAAAATAGGTGAGCACCAAAAACCAAGGAACCCCAAGCCTCACTAAGGAGTAAGTGGAGAAATGTACAGAGAGAGAAGTGGCGTGTATCATAAAAAGATCATGGAAAAGGAGTAGGAGTGAAGTGCGCAGACAAAATTTTGAAGGAGATAGAAGAAGAAAGTATTGGGAAGGAGTATGGTAGTAAGGGTAGGAATCTCAATTTCATGGTAAACTTCCCAAAAGTTACGCAAACATATGGTAAGGGCGTAATTATAACACAAGAGTATGGAATGGGATACATTAATGATCCTAGCAAGGTGCTACATGCATGCTTCCAAAGCACCATACCAACAAAGCAACTCTTGGCCATGTCTTCTTTTGATGAAGAAGGCACATATCCATGAGCCAGGAAGATGTTATCTTGGGCATTTGAGTCTCAGGAAGATGAACTTGAGTTTGAAGTAAGTCAAAGAGAATCGATGAAGTTTTTGGAAATAAATGGATTATATCCTTGGTGAACACTCAACAATTATCGATGAGCAGCTTCTACAACATACTCAACAAATTTTTGGTTGAGGTTGAGGTCGACTTTTAGATGGAATGACAGAGTGAGATTCCTAGAGGAGGAATGGAGAAGGATAACAAGGATCTCACCGATAAGAATAAGGACTTGAAGCAAGAATATCTTATTAGCATGCAGTTAAGGCATGAACTAAAATAGAGAAAGCAAGGGTAAAAGTGCGAGTTACACAAGAATATTGAGATGATTATGGGTGCTATTTTTTTGAAGCATCTTGACCTAGCAAGCAACCCAAAAAAATATGAATCAACCTTACAATGTCTAGAGGATCTTACATGGATCCTCATCATGGAAAGGCGGCCACTTTCCTTAGAGTCTAAGGTAAGAAGTGTTGGCGTTCCAAGAGAAAGAAGAGAAGCTAAAGGTTGTTGATATTTCTGCCGATATAATAAACTCCTTGCAGAGGTAAAGACTATCACGCAAGTCGCGAAGCCACATAATAAAGACCGATAGAGATAGAGTGGCAAGCATACCGGTCGTCACGCATGACATGGAACTCAAGGAGTTTCAAGAAAAGAATAAGGGGAACCGTACGTACCCAAAATTGTAGGGTACTGCACCACCGAAACAACGTTACACGTGCCCCAATGATGATACAGGTCTCCTCATAAGGTGTTCAGGATCTGGAAAAGCTCTCCAAGTATGCATTAACATCTCGCATGTCCCACTTAGCCCCTGCGTGCTTTGTTTTTCTCTTCTCCCCTCTTTTCCTTTGTATTTTGGTCTTCGGGCCATTACGAAAATGTCACCCGGGTAGGGTGGCGGTCCTATAACTCGCCACCCTACTCTGTGGTGGCGGTCCTTCACGCATTTTTCCAGAACATTCTTTTATCATGACTCATGTAAATTTAAATGTTTACCAAATTTTTCCACCACCTTTGCTCGTATTTATGATTTTGGTTCCTCAAATAGTGTTTTTTAATTATTTATGGTTAAAGAGTTCAAATTGGTTTTCACCTTTGGGTAAATGGGGATTCTATAAATAGCTGGTTGATCTTCAAGCAAATGGCCCCTCAAAATTGCCTCTCATCTTCTCATTTCATATTTTTAGTCTTTCAGTTCTTAGGAATTCATAGTTTTCAGTTGTTGCATGCATAGTTAGTGTTGTTTTGCTATTTAGAAGCCACATAATCTTCTTGTGCTAGTGTTGTTACTATTTCACACAATCAATTGAGATAGGATAGTTTTATTTTTAGTCTGAAGCCATTAGAGTTGTAGGTTTTGTTCGTAAAAAAGAATAGCTTCAGGTTCTAGATGTTTTGTGTCATATGACTCACAATAAATCCTGCTAGGAATTACATAAGCCAAGCTCTGTTCTCTTGTGCTATCCCTCTCCTACTCGCATTGTATTCAGTCTGCATCCTAAGCTGCCATTATTTTGATACCAACTTCTATTGATGCTAACATCACATGCTTTCTAGATTCATGTGAACACGAAGGAATGAGGAGATCACACTGAGGGGACAAAGCCACACACCATCGGATTCACCACTGTTCTACAAAATCTAGGTTCAAGCTTTCAAAGTTCTAGTTAAAACATATCAAATAGAATAGTGAATCATTTCATTTCAGTTTAATCTCACTTTTGATATTTCCGGGGAAGCTGTGGGGATTGATAGTTTCGAGAAACTATGATTCACTCCTCACTTCTGAGGTAGGATCGAGAGTCTTTCAAATAGATTAGATCTAGTTATTTGGTTATTTAGAATAGATTTACAACTACACAGGCAAGTAGCTATACTCGGTTGCTTTGTTTGTTTTAATTTCGTTATTAGTTTAGTTGTCAATTTCTAGATATATTAAATAATTTCTCTTTCAATTATGTTCAATAGTTTATCAAAAATACAAAATAGAGGAATATACATAGATATATCTTGCGTAGTTAATTTATTCTGTCATTAGTTAGATTTATATCATTTCTTTTTGCATGACAATCACGGGACCTAGAGAGCCCAGAGAATACGTATTCGAGCCAATAGTGCCTCAGCCCAATCTTGTTGCAGCAATAACTGATATAGACCAGAATCTCATAATTCAGGTCTTCCAAGTAACAATAGACCTACAAGAAATTAGTGCACAACTGAGAGGACTAAACATAGAAGATGACAAAGTGCATACATTCTGGTCAAACCAGCCAAACTACGGATTACCTTAGATAAATATATGCATGACTGTAGAAGGGATTGAAAGAGAGCAAACATTCGGTTGTGATCCTTTGGTCCCATAACCAAACGTAGGAGACATTTTCACTGACAACACTAGATTAAGAATTCAGGTTCTCGTAATGCTCGTAAGGTACTCGAGAAGGTTACATAAATTTTAGTTCTAAATATAGAGGCTGAAAAGGCATACGACTACCTGGATATTAGGAATTAGGGATTAATTTTGCATATGACCATAGCAAGATAAATTCTCAAGTCCCGTGAAAATAGATTGATTCATTCAGTGGAAAAATCATGTTTCTAGGGTCCCCCCAGATTTTTTCTAAACCCCGTCCAAGAAGAAAAGAGCAAGTTCTCGAGAAAAGGTGAAAAAGTTGCAGTGGCAAAAACAAACAAGCTTGGCAAGCCAGTGAAAATCATGCATGAAAATGGCTAAGTCCTAGTCCTCGCAATAGTCGGGACATGAGGGACATCTGGGCGCGAATCGGCCGAAAGGCCGCCAGGCAGTCTGCAGAGCAAAGGGACATCCGGGCCGTGAGGACGCGGGACGTGGAAAGGTGAACCGGCCAAAGGTCGAAGAAAATTGACTAACTGCTAAGTGTAACAGTCTGGGACATCTGGGCCGCGAGGACGCGAAGGACGCGAACCACCCGGATCGGCCGGCAAAGAGAACTTCAGTTCGGGACATCTGGGACAGAGGGACGCGGAAGACGCGGATAGCCGAAGGAGCCGAGAGCCAATCACATTACGCCACGTGTCATCGGCAGAAAAGGGACAAGGAAGCCCATTTCGGGTGGATCGGAGGAATTTGTCCCAAGTAGTTTGGGGGACAATCTGGGCCGTGAGGACGCGAGGGACGTGAAAAGCCGGCAGACCCGGAGACCAATCAAATCACGACACGTGTCACAAGAGGGAAACGTCCAAAAGTTCAAAGGGCGAGGTTTCAAGCGTTGGCCCGAGCCAATAGGAATTGGACACGTGTCCAATGGAACAGGGAAGCATGGAGCTCAGGGAGGAGTTAGAGAATTTGGCAAAGTTTTGGCCAAAAAGCTAAAAGTAAAGGAAGACCCCGCCCCTGTCCTCCAATCAATGCATGCCACGTGTCCCAAGTGGGGGGGGGCGGGGAAAAGTGAAAATGTTCCAAAATCATCAAAAAGTCAAAATTTTCAAGGAAAACCCATGGGTGAGCAGAGGAGAGAGAATTACACATCCAATCAGCGCTTGACACGTGTCATCCAGGTGGCAGAGATGGAAAAATTTTCAAAACACATTTTCACCTGTTTTGTGCCCTAAATCTTCAGATCTCCATATCTTTTGATCCAGAGCTGATTTGCACGTTCTTTATATCAACGGAAAGCTTATGAAATTCTCTACATGATTCTAGGGTTAATCTTGAATTTTGGTGTAGTCTAGAGAGAGAAAGTTAAGAAATGGCTCTGACGCGTGTTCATGGCCAGAAGTGACATTTCAGTGACCAAATTTAATGCAGAATGGGTCGCATTCTCCTGCAATTCGGTCAAAATTGATAGGGTATGGGTTTGTAAGGTATCCCATGCCATTTTAATGCATCTGCAATGAGGAGGAATGGGCTCTCACATTTTTTGTATGTTTTGTCTCCTGGGCTCGACCCATGCAATGTAAAAGCCAGATTTGGCTCATTTCTAAAGGGGGAACATTTTTTGGACATAACAACTTCTTCTTTCACCTCCAGCAAGTGATTTTTTGAAGAATCAGACCTCTCCAAAGACTGTAATAGTTTTTTACCTCTCTGAGGTTGTAATGCAGTGATTTTGACACTGGAAATGATAATGCAAGCTTTGTGAATGAGTTTCAGTCCTTTGTTTGTATTGTTTGCTTCATTTCAGATCCTAAATTATATCTTATCAGCCTGTGTATGTTTTATGTTGCAATCTCTTGGTTTGTGTCTATTTGCATGACAAAATGTTTCACCACTCCTTTTGGTGCATCACCATCTTTAGTTAGTTTCAATTTTTGCATTTCTATCCCTGTCTCCTTGCAATTTAGAGTAGGATTAGGATCTGAACCTCTGTAGTTGTGCAAGCATTAGATCTAATCAGAGGAGTTTGAGGAACCAACCTCTAATCTAGAGATTCCTCTCTCAGTTTCACAAGTCCCACACTTGGAGAGAGGTTTCCATGTTGTGCAATCACACTGGATGCTAGAGTGATCAACCTAGAAGCCTGATCTGCATCCAGGGGTGCTGTGAGTCTGCAACAACAGTTTTGGCATGCCCGGTGGGACACTAGAGGTCTCATTTTTTTATCAGCAGCAAGGTTGATGTGCATCCGCTGCAATTTTCTTGCTTAAAAGAGCTATTATTTGCATATCTGGTGACTCCAAGGGGAAGAATCAACTGGTTTCAGCAGTGCAGCCCGAAAACTCATGAGAAGAATCACCACAAGGTCAAGAGTTGGAGAAGAAGAAGTGTTGTTTGAATACCTGCAATTATCTCCAAGAAGAAGGCAAAGAGGAAGAAGGATTCAAAGGTCTCCATCTCCACCAAAATGTAACTCTCTCAACTCCTCCACCCGGTAGGCCTTTCATTCACCAACAAGGGTTTTAAGACCAATCGAATGGCTCAAAACAATCCCTACGTCAACTTCACAGCAAAGCAGCCCACTTGCCCTCAATGCACAACATCCAATTCCTATTGCAGCCTTAAAGAACATTCCCTACTTCACTGGAGAAAATCAGACTACTCCAGGTGATCATGTTAAAGATATTGCTAACCTTTGTGCAATCCATGAAATCAATGAAATGCAAGTGGTCACAAGTCAAGCATCTTCATTCAAGGGTAAAGCATTGCAATGGTTTAGAAGCCTTGGAGCTGGTTCTATCACAAATTGGAATCAGCTGTGTATAGCACTTCATGAGCAATTTGGAGAGAAGGGAGACAACTTGTCTCTTTTGGAGCAGCTGACAACCATCAAGAGAGCTCCCAATGAGCAGCTGACCGATTTCAACTTCAGATTTCAAAAGACTTGGGAGAGAATTCCAATGGCAGTCAGGCCAACAGCAGAAGGTGCTTTTCTCTACTATCTCAAAGCTTTAAATTCTGATATTTCTATGTTAATTCAGTCCATGGGAGGCATAACTATCCCTATGGCTTATAGCATTGCCATTAGGGCTGAAAATTGTTTGATCCAAGCTGGCAAACTTGCCCCTAGACCTCCCATGCCATTGTTTCCAAGTTTAGAGAATCCAAACACCAATCAAGCACCTAATTTGGCTCCTTCTCCCACTCCTAGAAATCAGAGTTCAAATGAAGCTTCCACTTCATCTCCAAGTGCCCCAAATGAGCTTCAAGAAGTCATGAAGCAATTGCAAAACCTAGGCAATGAGCTGGTTACTCTCAAGAGGCAAGCAAGCCCAAGGTTTTAGACCTTCTTATCAACCCCAAGCTCAGCCTAATAGGCAGCCATACCAACCACAAAGGCCACCTAATCCAGCTGCAAATATGAATCAAACAAGGCCTCCTGCCAATAGACCATTTCAGCCATATAATCCAAATGCCATATCTGCCTCTAAGGCATTGGTGCCAACACAAAACAACATTGCTCAGGAGTATGATTGGTGTTTTCCATGCAATGAGCCTCATAACCAATCCATGTGCTTCAATGGTGCTTTGAATCAAGCACTAATGGTGACAACTACTGGTGTGGAGGGTGAGGGAAGTCAAGGAAAACCAACAACAAGAAACATTCCAACAGCAATCAGCCCCAAATGACACCACATTGGTGAACTGGCAAGCAAAAGATTTCTGTGGCATGAATCAAGTAGTTTCTCAAGGTGTTGCAGCCAACACAAGGTCAAAAAGGAGGAATTTGGGTGAAGAACAACCATTAGCCCCAACCAATCCACAACCTTCCATGGCTCCACAAATGGTTGGCAAGCAAAAGTCCATTTCAAATGCACAAGGGCAGCCAAGAACAGCCCCTAGGCCAACTCAAATACCAGCTTGTTGCTGCCCACATGCAAGGAGTGAATGTGCAAACCAAGGGACAACAAAAAGATACTTCATCACCATTCAAGATCATTGATCGATGAAGAAGACAAACGTCAATATATCAATGTGGGAATCCCTATCTATCCTGTGCCAAAGAGATTCACTGCAAGCTGCCATGAAGGACTGGCCAACTTCGAATCAGCAAGTTCGATGCAAGAAAAAGTGCTTACAAATGCTGCCCAGCCCGAGGGAAATCATGGAGGACAGCAAGGTAAAATGTTGAAGCCCCCTCCCTTCTATGTTTCATTGATCATTGGAAATCAGCTAGTGCACAATTGCATGATTGATTCTGGAGCAAGTAGTTCTGTCATGCCCAAACAAATAGCTGATCAGCTAGGGCTCCAGTATGAAACAATATCCAAAGGGGTAGTGCAGCTAGATGGGACAACAATAGCAACAGTTGGAGTGATTAGAAATTTGAGTCTTACCTTGCATGCATGTCCAAATGTTGTTGTTTTACAAGATGTATCAGTCATAGACCTTCCACCACTCTTTGCCCTTTGCTTGTCAAGGGACTTCACAGCCAAGATTGGAGGCTATCTTTCTGCTGATTGGTCTCACATGCTATTCAGAACGAGGTATGGAACTAAGGCTACAATCAGGTCAGAACCTATTGCAAACTTCCATATTGAGCCTTACACTCCAAGTCAGATTAATGCCAATTGCTCAACATTTGATCAAGAAGATCACCCAAGCACTGATGAGGCTGACACCAAGGTTGGAAGCATCCCGGATCTAACTCTTGATGAATGGGAAAACAAGGTACATGCATTTGATCCTTATCAAGAAGTAGAAGAATCTGAGCTAGGGGTCTATTGCATACATGAAGAAAATCAACCTATTCCCAAAGATCACCAAGCCGCATCACAAGGATGACAATGAGGTATGGCAATTGTTTTTTGATGGATCAAGGAGTAGACAAGGTGGTGCAGGAGGTGGAGCTATGCTCATTTCACCCCAAGGTATAAAGTATTATTCACCTTTTAGATTTCAGTTTGCATGCTCAAACAATAACACCGCTGAATATGAAGCCTTAATTCATGGATGCATCATTGGGCAAAGAAGAAGAGGAATAAAGAATTTGCAAGTATTTGGTGATAGTGAGCTGATTGTGAACCAAGTCAAAGGAAAAAATGCTGCCAAAATGATCTACTCAAGAACTAAAAATAGGGTATGGGATCTCATTGAAGATTTTGAAGCTTTTAGCATCAATTCCATTCCAAGAAAGAAGAATGAAGTCGACGAAAGCTAAAGCAGCAATTGGGGGGCTGCATTTGATGTTGTAGAAAGTATCAAAAGTGAGAAATCTCAGCCCCATATCAAAGTGGTTGTGAGGCCAGCTGTCCGACAACAACACAAGTTGGCAAGTCTTCGAGAATGATCAAGCAAATTGTTAATTTCCTCCAAGAAGAAGCCGAGTTCTCCGCCAGAATCAAGACAAGTCAAGAAGCAGCAAAGATGGTGACCAAGTGGTGCAAAGCCGAGAACTAACAAATTACCAAAAGGCCTCATAACCTGAGTCAATCTTCAACCCGAATGATCAGCCCGGAAGGAGAAAGTGAACATTCAAGTAAAGGGTGAAGATTCGTAGAGCCTATTTTAGTGGAAGAAGGCAAAACATTGCAAGATTGGCAAAGTAAGTACCTCACAAGAGAAATCTGATTTTGTTCACTTTGTCAAGAGTTCCCGATGTCTTTGCTTGGACTTACAAAGATCTAAGAGGTTTCAACCCAAAGTTGGCACAACATACTATTGAGTGGATCCGAATCCAAGCCCCGTCAGCAAAAGCAAAGGCCACCAATCCCCATATGAACCTCTCATGAGAAAAGAGTTAAGCAAGCTTATTGAGGCTCAAGATCATCTTCCCCATCAAACACTCAAGTTGGGTTGCAAACTTGGTGCCAATAAGAAAGAGAAATGGAGAAATTAGATTGTGTGTGGACTTTCATGATCTAAATAGAGCATCACTCAAAGATCATTATCCACTTCCATCAATGGAACAAATATTGCAAAGTCAGAGCTGGTTCATAAAGGTTTTCATTGCTAGATGGATATTCAGGCTATAATCAGATAATGGTGAAGGAAGAAGATCAATTCAAGACGGCCTTCACTACAAAATGGGGCACATATGCTTACAAGAAGATGCCATTTGGACTGTCGAATGCCGGAGCAACATTCCAATGAGCTATGGATATGGCATTCAAAGGCTTGATCAACAAGATAGTGCTGGTATACCTAGATGATATCACTGTCTTCTCAAAGAATGCAGCAGACCATCTCTTTCACCTCAGGCAAGTGTTTCAGAGGTGTAGGAGGATTTGGAGTGTCTTTGAATCCTAAGAAGTGCATCTTTCTTGCACATGAAGGAAAGCTCCTTGGCCATATTGTCTCCAAGGAAGGATTAGCAATTGATCCAGAGAGGGTTGAAGCCATAAGAGCACTACCATTGCCAAGCCACAAGAAAGCCCTTCAGAGTTTCTTGGGAAGGATAAACTTTGTTCGGAGGTTTGTCCCAGATTTTGCAGCCCTTGTCAAGCCCATCACCAAAATGTTAAAGAAGAGCATGGCTTTCAAGTGGACAGCAGAAGGCAAGGAGAGTTTTGAAGCAATCAAAGAAGCTATCTCTCAAGCACCAACTCTCATCAACCTGACTTCTCCAAGGATTTCATCCTCTATGCATTTGGAGGTAATGACACTATTTTTGCCATTTTGGTACAAAGCAGAACAAGGATAATGATGAGCAGCCAATTGCCTTCTTCAGCCAGAGCCTAGATGACTATGAGGTGAGATACTCTTTTATTGAGAAGCATGTGCTTGCAGTAATCAGAAGCTTGAAGAAATTCAAGCATTTAGTCTCAAACAACAAGGTCCAGTTGCTGGTCTCACATGTTAAGTTAAGGACTTCCTCCTCAACAAGGATTTGAATGAGAAAAGGGCAGGTTGGATCACCCGTGTCATGGAGTATGACATTGAGATCAAGATCACCAAGCTGGTAAGAGGGAAAGGATTGTGTGAGCAGCTGGTTTTGGGGAAGCAAAAAGAAGTATGCAATGAAGAAGAGGTTGTTTTAACAGTCCAAGACAGCCATGAGCCAAGTGGCAAGCAAGAAGAAGACAATGCTGCCCCCACTCCTTGCTGGACCCAAGGTATTATGCACTTCCTAGGCACAGGCCTATGCCCTCCGGAGATGAACAAGACCCAAAGGAGACACTTCAGATTGCAGGCTGTCCCGTATGCCATTGTTGATGGAGTTTTGTTCAAGAAAGATGTGAATGGAGTGCTGCTGAGATGCATTAGCACAAATCAGATTCAAAGGGTGTTGGAAGAGTTCCATGGTGGACCAGCTGGTGGCCATTTTGCACCAAGAGTGACAGCTCTAAAAATCATGAAGGCTGGTTATTATTGGCCTAAGATCTTCAGTGATTGCTATGCATGGATCAAGAGGTGTAAGAATTGTGCATTCTTCACAGGAAAAGAGAGACTTGCTGCCCTTCCATTACATCCAATCTCAGTTGACCAGCCATTCATGCAATGGGGTTTGGACTTCACTGAGTCATTAATCCCAATTCAAGCCAAGGGCACAAATGGATTTTGATAGCCACGACTACTTCACCAAATGGACAAGTAAAGAGCACTCAAAGAGGCAAATGAGTCTAGATCTTAGACTTTTATGAGGGGATAACAACCAGATTTGGTGTACCTGCCACAATAATCTCTGATAATGCATTGGCATTCATTGGATCTAAGGTGACTGAGTGGGCTGTCAAGAATGGTATTTACCTAAGCACTTCATCAAACTATTACCCCCAAGGTAATGGCCAGGCCGAGTCTACAAACAAGAACTTGTTGAGGATCATTAGGAGGACTCTTGACGAGAATCAGAGGTCTTGGCATACCAAACTGAAATCAGCCTTATGGGCTGATAGGATAACTCCCAAAAGATCCACAGGTAACTCTCCATTCAAAGCTTGTCTATGGAAGAGAGGCAATCTTGCCCATGTCACTTGAGTTGCCAACATTGGAACTCATGAAGTAGCTGAGAGTTGCTTGAATTTGAGCCCATGGAGGTGAGGTATGCAGAGTTGATGGAGCTGCAAGAGATCAGAAATCAGGCATCCCAAGCAATGGAAAAGGATCAAGCTTTGATCAAGAAGACCTTTGATAGAAAGGCCAAGGATAGATCTTTTCAAGTTGGAGATCTAGTGTTGAAATGGGATGTGGATAGAGAAAAACCGGGAAGGCATTCAAAATTTGATGCCATTTGGAGTGGCCCATACATGGTCACGAAGTGCAAGAACAACAATGCTTTTCAATTGGCCTCACTGGATGGTGAAGAACTGCAGATTCCAGTCAATGGAATCTATCTCAAGCGTTGCTTCTAGAGGGAAGTTCACTACTTTGTAAATATTAGATTAGATTTTCATTCCTCCAAGTGCTTGTGCACATTGTTTTGTTGTAGGTTAGTTTTGTTTTCCCTAAGTGCTTTGGCACAACTTGCTGTCCATGGAGATGTTTTGATTCCCTTGCTTTCATCAGTGTGATATTCCATCTTCCTCCTTACACATTCTCGAGTCACTGGGGTTCTAAACTCGAATATTTGATGACTCCATGCCCAATGGATCGCTTGTGCAACTCGGTATCTTCTACCTAGCAGCAGTAACCCCACTTGAGTCACCAAATTGTTATCCAAAATTCACCCCTGTGGTAATTTTGATAACATGCATTAAATTCTCAAGTCCTGTGAAAATAGATTGATTCAGAAAAAATCATGTTTCTAGTGGTCCCTCGATTTTTTCTAACTCCCCGTCCAAGAAGAAAAGAGCAAGTTCGAGAAAAGGTGAAAAAGTGCAGTAAAACAAGCTTGGGCCAGAAAATCATGAAAAATGGCTAAGTCCTAGTCCTCGCAACAGTCGGGACATGAGGGACATCTGGGCGCGAATCGGCCGAAAGGCCGCCAGGCAGTCTGCAGAGCAAAGGGACATCCAGGCCGTGAGGACGCGTGGGACGCGGAAAGGTGGTTCGGCCAAGGTCGAAGAAAATCGACTAACCAACTAAGTGTAATAGTCTGGGACATCTGGGCCGCGAGGACGTGAAGGACGCGAACCACCCGGATCGGCCAAAGAGAACTTCAGTTCGGGACATCTGGGACAAAGGGACGATGGAAGACACGGATAGCCGAAGGAGCCGAGAGCCAATCACATTACGCCACGTGTCATCGGCAGAAAAGGGACAAGGAAGCCCATTTGGGTGGATCGAGGAATTTGTCCCAAGCAGTTTGGGACACCGGGCGGGGCCAGGAGGAGGCGAGGGACGTGAAAAGCCAGCAGACCCGAGACCAATCAAATCACGACACGTGTCACAAGAGGGAAACGTCCAAAAGTTCAAAGGGTGAGGTTTCAAGCGTTGGCCCGAGCTAATAGGAATTGGACACGTGTCCAATGGAATAGGGAAGTGCGGAGCTGGGAGGAGTTAGAGAATTTGGCAAAAGTTTTGGCCAAAAAGCTAAAAGTAAAGGAAGACCCCGCGCCCCTGTCCTCCAATCAATGCATGCCACGTGTCCCAAGTGGTGGGGGGCGCGGGGGAAAAGTGAAAATGTTCCAAAATCATCAAAAGTCAAAATTTTCAAGGAAAACCCATGGGTGAGCAGAGGAGAGAGAATTACGCATCCAATCAGCGCTTGACACGTGTCATCCAGGTGGCAGAGCGCGGGAAAAATTTTCAAAACACATTTTCACCTGTTTTGTGCCCTAAATCTTCAGATCTCCATATCTTTGATCCAGAGCTCGGATTTGCATGTTCTTTATATCAACGGAAAGCTTATGAAATTCTCTACATGATTCTGGGGTTAATCTTGAATTTTGGTGTAGTCTAGAGAGAGAAAGTTAAGAAATGGCTCTGACGCGTGTTCATGGCCAGAAGTGACATTTCAACGACCAAATTTAATGCAGAATGGGTCGCATTCTCCTCGCAATTCGGTCAAAATGATAGGGTATGGGTTTGTAAGGTATCCCATGCCATTTTAATGCATCTGCAGTCAAGGAGGAATGGGCTCTCACGTTTTTGTATGTTTCTGTCTCCTGGGCTCGACCCATGCAATGTAAAAGCCAGATTTGGCTCATTTCTAAAGGGGGGAACATTTTTGGACATAACAACTTCTTCTTTCACCTCCAGCAAGTGATTGTTTGAAGAATCAGACCTCTCCAAAGACTGTAATAGTTTTTACCTCTCTGAGGTTGTAATGCAGTGATTTTGACACTGGAAATGATAATGCAAGCTTTGTGAATGAGTTTTAGTCCTTTGTTTGTATTGTTTGCTTCATTTCAGATCCTAAATTATATCTTATCAGCCTATGTATGTTTTATGCTGCAATCTCTGGTTTGTGTCTATTTGCATGATAGAAATGTTTCACCACTCCTTTTGGTGCATCACCACCTTTAGTTAGTTTCAATTTTTGCATTTCTATCCCTGTCTCCTTGCATTTTAGAGTAGGATTAGGATCTCGAACCTCTCGTAGTAGTTGGCAAGCATTAGATCTAAAGGAACCAAGCCTCTAACTGAGATTCCTCTCTGGCATGACCTTGGGAGGTCGGGTGCGAGGAAAGATCCATATCTATTTTTAGATGATGAACATTCAGTGTGTTATGCCAGGAGTGAACAATGCTCTCGGAGTATGTACCCACCTATAGGAAGTTTACAAACATGACCCGAGGTCTCATTTCAAGAAAACACCTCCATGCCGCTACCTATAGGAAATGCCCTCGGTGAAACTTGGTAGGGAAACGATCAGTTCATAGCGGGGTACCACATGCCTATACAACCTTAGGATATACAACAAACACCACTAAGGAAAAATACTGTGACTTCACCAAATGAAGTCATCTCCACTTTAGTAGAAAAAGTTAGAGGGTTAGAACTTGCTCAAGCAAGTCAAAATTCTCAATTCATGCAGGTAGGAAATTCCAATCCTCCACATCATCCTAGCCAAGTAGACCTCCTTACAGGAATAGGCACATTGGGCATGCCTCCTCAGTATTCACAACAAATGCCAACTAGAACTGCATTTTCTAACACCGTTCGATGGAAAATATGATACCTCCCGATCTAGTACAAAATAATCCATTCCTGGGCAATACTCCTCCATACTTAAACATGTATTCCAAATCACCACATGGAGATATCTTCTCCTCTCCTGGCATATTCGCTCAACCATAGGGATTTCCTTATGCCCCTATAAATGCATATGCTACACCGTACCAACAAACCATCCCACCTCCACCCCCTCAGCAAGTGCCATCGATGGTCAAAACCTATGCGATAGGAACTTATTCAGAATATTTGAAAGAACCCTTAGACTTCACCATATGAAGTGTCATGCTTCCAAGACCTCTTCCCAATTTTCCCAAATACAAAGGGGAAGGAGACCTGAATGCACACATTAAGGCCTATGCCATAGCCATTCGAGAACTGCTCCCTTGGGATGGGGTTGTTGCCAAAATATTCCCCAAAACTTTAGAGGGCATTGCCCTCGATTGGTATTATAGAATACCTGAAGCTTCCATCCATTCGTTTAAACAACTCGTTTCAGAGTTCATCAAGGCATTTGACATGAACAAACTGTTGAGAATAGGAATCAGGGAATTCTTGCACATTAAGCAAGAACACAATGAATATGTCAATCATTTCATCTAGAGATTGCGTACAGTCCTCTATTCTTCAGCAAGTCCTCCAAACA
Organism: Taxus wallichiana var. yunnanensis; assembly: GCA_018340775.1. Taxonomy (NCBI): domain Eukaryota; kingdom Viridiplantae; phylum Streptophyta; class Pinopsida; order Cupressales; family Taxaceae; genus Taxus; species Taxus wallichiana. The sequence goes on from CM031233.1 coordinate 398,587,307, forward strand.
TGGACTAGATGGAACTATGTGATTTATTCCTTCATTATCTCAAAGCGAGAGAGGTAAAGGAAGAGGTCCGAAGTTCCCACTAAGGACTTACGATGAAGTACTTGAGATCACCCTCGAGAATAGATCAAGAGGAAATAGATAGCGTCGTCAAGAGCGTATGGAAAAATGGGAGGTTGATCACCCCGACCGAATACTATGACTTATCCTACTACCACAAACGTCAATCAAGGACCTAAAATCCTTAACAAAAATTATGGCATAACAACAAATGGAGTAACTGACTAAACAAAAAAATTAAATGTTGTAAATGCTCCACTACTAATTAACAATCAATGAAACAACAACTTTACCCCGAAAATCAACTCGGTGGATTTTAATCATCCACAACACCAAAAAGGTAGACCTAGACACAGGGTCCAAGTCAAAATTCAACTGGATATGAAAACCAAAACCAAAACCAAAGACAACAAATGCAAAACAGTAATCCTAATAGTCAATGGTTTAATCAAAGTTTTGGACCACAATACGTGCCAACCCAACAACCTAGGAATTACAATCCCAACTCATATTTTGGTTTCCACAAAGTTCAAGGTCATGACACTAGAACTTTTCGTGATTACAATAAATTCATGCAACATTTGCTAGAAGAACAAAGACAACTTTTCATAGATATGTTCTTAGCAGATCCTGCATCACCTACGCCAAATACTTTCACGGGAGCAATCTCCCCTCAAAATGCTCCCCTCAAGATTTTCAATGACCCACTCCCAAATCATGATAAATTAAATCCAAAAGGGACAAACAAGGGTGTAATGACAGGAAACAATGATCATGAAGCCTCGACTTCACTAAATCCACCTGTCACACCACAATTAGGAAATCAGCTACGACCCAAGATAGTCAGTTTAGTGGAGTTAGACACTGAGCTACCCATGGAAGCCATAACAAGGACATGAGAGTATTCCTCTCAGCCAAGTCCAAGTTACCTGCTAGAGATAGATAACATTCAACAGCCATTAGTAAAACCCGTAGGTGCCTATGATTTAATTAATGACCTAACAAAGACCTTCTCTCATATCTCCTTTTTAGACTTATTGAAGAACTCTCTTGCCCATAGGGCTGCTCTTTTAGAAGCATTAGGTTTAGGTCATTTAATTAACATCACTCCACCTCCCAAAACACAGGTAAACCATATAGACTTTGATATCCACCCTCCGGGGCAGCCGGATAGGGATACCGAGTTTATATTCAACATAAAAAAAATGCCAACAGACATTGAGATTACACACGAGAGGTGATCCACCTTACATTTGTAAGTGTGGGTTTATAACAATTACGTTAAATGCACAATGGTTGTGATGGGGCAGCGAGTTAACATAGTTCCCTTATCTTTCTTTTAAAAGCTAGGGTATGGAGAAACAAATTGTTCCACGACTCATAATACACCGAGAGGCTATGATAGCCTTAAATCCACTTCGATTGGGACTATAATACTACCAGTCACCTTAAGACCCAAAAAAATCCTAAGCGAGTTTTATATTATAGATCGGGAAACCAACTATAATATGATCCTTGGCCGACCAGTGGATACACCGTGTATGAAGGCAATCCCTTCTACGTTATTTAGGGAAATAATATTACTACAGCGGTTAGGAAAGGTATTCATAGAAAAGGTGATCTCGAAACCATTCAATATACACCTATCGGACTGAAGAAAAGACTAGGTATTCACTCTGAGTTTGAACTCCCAACAAACCAACTTAACAAGCCAACCGACTCGAAACCGGAAGAAAAGTTGGTACCTACAATAGAACTAGAAGTTACGAACCTAATCAAGAATATCCTAGCCCTCAAAGATGAGGCTAACATTGTAGAAATAGTATCATTAGGAACTACTACAAAAATTATCGAATTGCTAGAACAGGATCTACCAATTTTCTTGCCATTTGATTCTATAGGTATGGGATATACCCTAGGTGTTGGTTCTCTTCCAGTAGAAGAACTCTGCATGGTAGAAGTAACCGAAGCAGAAGAAGTGGATGTAGAAAATTCCCCAACATCCATCTTCCCAAGTAAATATTGGACTCTCCATTTCAATGGAGCTAGATGTCATTATGGGGTCAAGGGGCGGGTGTGATCTTTACTTCTCCCAGGGAAAAATCTTCCGTTCACCTTTAAAATAAATTTTGAATGTACAAACAACAGCGCCGAGTACAAAGCCATCCTCCTTGGCCTCATCTTAGCTAAGAGGCTTAGTTTTAATTACATCGGGGTGTTAGGAGACTCTCAATTAGTAAAGAAACCAAGTCTCTCGAGGTGTATGAGATTAGAGTGAACATTTACTGACTCTACAAAACAACGATATTAGATCTCGAGAAAAGGATTTACTTCATATCAATTAAAGAAATCCCGCGAGAACAAAACCTTCTCTCAGATTCAATAGCAACCTCAACTTCATTCTTCACTCCAAACAATGAGTTGGAAGACACCTGTTTCATGGTATCCCTTCCTACTTGAACTGTTAATAAAGAAAATATTAAACCCTCTTTTAACAAACATAGTTGAGAATACATATACAATATTAGATCATGTTGACAAAGTGATAGAGCCACTCTTTATTACCTAAATGCTTATGCAGAGTTACATCTCACCCATCATGTGGTAGATTTTTCCTTAATCCCACATTCGTCTTCTTACTTCAAAAATCCCATGATAGAGCTTCCCCCACAAAATGAACTCGACATATACGTGGTAGAGAATGGAGAAGATCTGGAACTACCCCCAACCCCGCTTGAGTTTGAAGAAGGTAACACTTCTTTAATCAAAGAAACAATTGATATTAACATTGGAACAGAAGAAGAACCGAAGATCTTAAAACTAGGATCTTCGCTAACCCCGAGAGGAGATAGAGATACACATTTGAATCCTAAGAGAACATCAAAAGGCTTTTGCATTCAATTATAAATAAATGATGGGAATTACACCACACATCACAGTACATAACCTCGTCACCAAAAAATATGCAAATCCAATTAAACAAAAATGAGACCAATGAAACCCAAGGTAGCTCTCATGGTAGAGGAAGAGGTAATGAAGCGTCTCTAGGTAGGGTTCATCAAACCGGTTGATTACTCTCAGTGGGTTTCTAATATCATCCTTGTTCTCAAAAATAATGGGAAGATATGCATCTGCATAGACTTCTAAGACAATAACAAGGTGTGTCCCAAGGACGACTTCTCGTTACCATCCATTGACGCAACAACTGGATTTGAGCTTTTGTCTCTCATGGATGGATTTTCGGGATACAATCAAATCAGAATATCCAAACAAGACCAAGCCAAAACCATGTTTATAACTCCTTGGGGAACCTATTGCTATGTTGTTATGCCATTCGGTCTCAAGAACGCTGGCGCTACATACCAATGGGCAATGACATATATATTTCATGATCTTATTCATAAAATCATGGAATCCTATGTAGATGACTTGTTAGCTAAAGCCAGGAAGTGTTGTGATCACCCGAAGTGCTCCACATCATTCTTTCACGTTTGATAGAATATGGAGTCACACTAAACCCAGAAAAATGCATATTTGGTGTGACAGGAGGGAAACTCTTGGGTTACATCATATCATCACGAGGGATTGATGTAGACCCAGCCAAAATCTAGGTTGTTCTTGAAATGATCCCACCTTTAGATGAATCTAGAATCAGGTCATTTCTTGGGAAACTCGGTGCAATCCGAAGATTCATCCTAGATTTAAGCTTTGTCATTCATCTAATCAACAATCTACTCAAGAAATATTATAGTATCGATTGGACCAAAGACTGCAATGAGGCTTTGAAGCAGTTAAGCATTTCTTGTTGTCACCACCTATGCTAATGCCTCCTAAGCCAAACCACCCTTTAATCTTATATTCACAAGCTACCAATGTCTCGCTAGCCTGCATGTTGGCTCAAGAAGATGATGACAAAAGAGAACGTGCGATCTATTTTAGTAGCCGAACGTTGCTCGATTATGAAACATGTTATACGCAAGCATAACGAGAATGACTTGCCATAGTCTTTACAACCAAACACCTAAGACATTACATGTTAAACCAAGAAACAAGGGTCATTGTAAAAACAGACCATTTACAAACTTTTCTCACGTAAGGGTCCTTGTCTAAAAATGCTTTGGATGTTTTATAACCTTAATGGGTGAATTTGAAAGTAAACCGGAAGTCCGTTAAGGGAAAAATCATTACAGATTGGTTAGCCGACAACCCGTTAGATGGAGGTGATCTAGTAGATCTAGATTTTCCCGATGAATGCATATACTACATCGAAGCCAGACCTCCTATCTTTGAATGTCCTTGGTATACTGATATCATTAATTATATCATGGACCGTGTGTATCCAAAAGGTGCTACACTACAACAAAGAAGGTGGTTACACATTATCGTAGCTAAATACGTTATTATAGAACAAGTGCTCTATCATAAGGCTTTCGATGGAATGCTTCTAAGGTGTGTTGACACATAAGAATCCAAGAAGATCCTCTACAAATCCCGGTGCAATATGTGGAAACCATTTTGGAGGTCACACCACCGCTCACAAAATACATCAAATGGGCTATTTCTGGCCCACTCTAGAACACAATGCAGTAGAGTTTGTACGTAAGTGCCATAAATGTCAAGAATTTTCCCACAAGATTCACATGTCGGCACAAGCTCTATAACCAATCACTACTCCATGGCCCTTTTCTACATGGGTCCTAGATTTGATAGGGAAATTCTCTCCCTCATCAACAGATGGCCATAACTTCATAATCACGGCCACCGAGTATTTTACCAAATAGGTAGAGGCTATGCCTCTTACCACTGTACCAGGTTCCATGATCACCAAGTTCATTTTAAACCAGATCATTTGTAGGTACGGTGTCCCACAAAGCATTATCTCAAATAATGGTACTTCTTTTAATAATGACGAAGTCCGTGAGCTATGTAATAAATTTAAAATAAACCATCAAATAGCCTCCTGTGTTACCCTCGAAAGCCAATGGACAGTGAAAGCAACAAACAAAACATTGAAAGCTATTCTCCTTAAAATGGTAAAATAAAACAAACGAGATTGGTATTTAAAGTTATATCCAACCTTGTGGGCCCACCAAACCTCAATAAAAACACCAACAGAGCAACTCCTTTCTCATTGGTATTCAAAGCGAAATAATTCTCCCACTTGAGGTTGAAATACCCGGTCTACGTATCTCACTACAAGGGATTACGGATGAATAATCTTATAGAGAAGCATGTCTCTCCCAACTAGAAATCCTAGATGAGGCCAAATTAGACGTAGAATAGTGGCATAGAGTCTATCTTTGACCGGATGTGCCGGAAATATAACAAAAGAGTCTATGAATGAGATATATATGAAGGAGATCTAGTTCTAAGACTAGATAGCCAGATTGACAAGAAGACCGGTGAAGGAAGGAAATTTTGGCCCAAATGGTTGGGCCCATACCATGTCACGAAATACTATGGAAATGGTGCATATATCTTATGTACACTGGAAGGTGAGGAATTCAACGAAACAGTCAATTCCTTGCATCTTAAATGATTATATGCATAAGAAACCCGCACTACTTGTATAATTATATCTACATTGCATCTTCATGTAGTTAGGTTCATTTTGTCCACTTGTTTCGTAAAATTTTGTGATCAAGGAACTTATTCTCAAAGTAATGCATTACAAACTTCTGATGGTATTGGCATAAGCATTCCAATCATACTTCTTCATTTTCATAACATCATCACTTGTCTCAGAATCATTTCATCAATTAAAGCTAGATATGACAAAGTTTTAACGATAACCATACCAAGGTTGGCATGCTTGTTCTCACTTTTGGTTTCTTCCTAGGATAGGTGTCTTTCCTATGGTCTGTTCTAGAAGCTTCATAGTGTCACATCTATCCCATACGTACATCTCTTTGGAAATAAGAACATACTAACATTTTTCTCAAATAAATAAGTCAAGTGTAGATCAAACAGAAAATTTTATTATTACACATTTCCTTGCCCTACCAACCTTCGGTGACGAGCTTGCATCTCTTACTAGTGATGTAGGGTTGGGAAAGGATGGGAATGCCCTTACTCGCCTATGCCTTGTCCATTATGATAAGCCCATGCTTCTTACTAGTAGCATGGGGCAAGGTGTCAGGCCCTCTTGGCAATAAACATTGAAGGTCATAAGCAAATAGTTCAAATAAACCTTTGAAATCTTGAGTCAAAAATAAATGAATGAGATGTCCAAAATACTAAGAGAGCTCAAAACCCTAAAAACCAGATTTTGTCTACCATGTGGCCATCTACGAGATCTAAGTCTAGATAAACCGCAAAGCAAGTCATATTCTAAACTATGGAGACACTTGAGTAGAATAGGTTTGTAGCATCCTAATTTGGTTCCACCAAATCTTTGTTTATCTCTCATCACTACCATTCAACAAATTTCATAGCTTGTGCCCTTTCTAGCTCTCGGTGGTAAGCCCTCGCATCTTAATAGTTATGTGGATTTAGGAGTGAGGCAAGTTCATCTACTCATCATACCAACTTGTAATCACGTTCTATCAAAACCTACAGTACGAAGTACTAGAAAATTACTTATAGAAGCTAAAGTTCAAAATCACGTTGTGTCTATGTTATCATATATCAAAGCATCATGAAATACAAAAAGAAAGAAATCATTTGTATCATTTGTTCTCCATTGTATACATTTTGAATAGAATATAAAAACAACATTATAATATACATGTGGAAATGAATCAAAAACCTAGATACCAAGGGTCTAATCGAAAAAAAAAATATATATATATAATCAACTTTCCTGTACAATGCCATCATGTGCTAGGCATGGTCAAAATGCTCAATGAGCCCAGGAAATACAAAATAAATCATATAAACAATCAAAGAGAGCCAAGTGGCCTCTCAGCCCCTATAAGATCCCTCGAAGGTGCACGACCACGTCAGGACTCCGGCTACACTAGCGTTCGAATGCACCGAGGGCTCATGGTCCCGAGGAGTAGGCTGCGGCATCGTTATGAGAGTGACTCCTCATCAGGTGCTTTGTTTTCCTATACCCAGCCAACTTGGTATAGAGGGTAGTCACCATCTTAGCCACATGCCGAAAAAGGAAAAAATGTTGGTATGCCTCATCGGTTTGTTGAAGGCTCCCCTACATCTATGGATATCTCTATGCAAGTCCTCTCCATGGGGATCATTAGGGTATCAGTGCATACCCGACGAATCAGGTCTCGCCACTCATCAGCAGTCTCTGCAAGAAAAGGAGAAAACAAGTTAGAAATAGTCAAAGGATAAAAAAAAATGAAAAAAAGGAGAGATAGAAACTAAGGCTATCCTAACTAGAAACAAATGTTAAGAGAAGGATGATAACTCACTCGGATCTCCGGGCCTCCAAGAGGGATCCCTAGGGTCAGCACCTGCCATAGATTCTTCCATTGACTAATGTGCTCCTCCCATGTGGGCGTCGTAGTGTCCTACTACAGACTCATCCTCCCCACCTAAGTCCTAAGAAGGTGGCTCCTCTGAAACTAGAGTCACCCTCTCCGCACTCTACTCTACCCTCTCGGCTGTAAGATATCCTGAGTGTCATGCCACTTGGGATCGTTGTCCTCCTCTACACTGAATCACGACCTCACCTCCGTATCCTCCCTCTGTCTCTCCCCCGTGACCTGAAGTAAGGGTGCCTGAGGAGTATCGGCTCTCCCTCGAGCACGTACTACCCACCTAGCTGCAATAGGGATCCAGGAGTAACAATGGTCCAACCCTGACCTTTAGGACCTCCCCTAGCCTCTCGAACTGATCTAAACATTGGCACCATTGGGGGAAGCATGCTGACATAAGGAAGGCCAAACTACTGAGGCACTCGATCAAAAGGGTGTGTCTCCACCTTCCCCATCCTGTCCACAAGCTGCCCTATAGTAGAGCAGGAAATCAATGTAAGGGTCTCCTCGCCCCACAACCCTACCATGGCCTGATAAGGTGTGGCCTCCATATCATCAGTAGTCAAGGAGGTGACTGGTTGGTGGGGTGCTCTAAGCACCAACATATCTATCCATCTGGCTTCCCTCACGGCTTTGGGATCTCGCCACCTCTACACCTCTCCCATAAGGGATGATACGCTCGTAGACCCAACTCATAACTAGGGTCGGATGGCTCAATGACTACCCTGTAAGTGAACCACCCGGTACAAATCATGATAGGTGGTCCCAAGAATGTCAGCTCCCCAGGCATAAATCTGGCCATGTGCCTCAATCTGTGCAATAATAGGGGACCAGCGTAGAGTAAGGTGTCCCCTCCCTTGTCCCCAATCAATCTCGAGGCAAGGATCCCCATAATAGCCTGATGAATCAAGGGATAGGTAGGCTAGGAATAGAATGGACCCTCACCCCCTTCTTCGAACTAGTGAAGATAACTGCGTCTCCCATGTATGTAGCCCATTGTGCTATCTGAGCCCATGATCCTACCGTCTCAAGTGTAAGCCATCTCCCGATGATCGGGACCCCAAGATATGGTATACATCCTCTAGGGTGATATTCCACTCACCCCGAATCCTATAAATCAGAAAGTGTTCCGATCAGCATCCCAATATGAAAATAAGTCACAAAGTATGTGACTATAAGGTGCAACATGTGGGACCCGTGATATACGCAATATGTCGGCCCTTTGAAGAGTGTCCTACTCATCCTAAGAAAGTGCATCCAACACTGCTAGAAGCCAATCACACTCTCTCTCTTGGCTCCATCTGATATATTCCTCCTTCGCCTGCATACACCCAAAAACATGCAAAAAGGAGTAAGTATTTAAATGACATTGAAAAAATCATTAAAACATACAAGAATACTAAAAATGCAAAATTTGACTCAAAACACTAAGTTTTTGGCATTTTGTAATGGGGCCGACCGCCCTTAGCGGGGTGTCGGTTCCGTAACCACCACCTTAAAGGGCGGTAGTCCTGTAACCACCACCTTACTCAGGGCGGCAGTCGTGTCCCAAATTTTCAAACGGGTCACGTGCCCTAAAAATGCCTAAAAACATGAAAAATGACTATTTTTGACCAAAACAAAGCCTACCCATTAGGTGCCCCCCCTAAGTGACCCTATTAACACTAACATTTTCAAAAATAATCCCCCCATGATAAAGATTTCATCATTTTAACATTTTGGGGGTAAAAACGTTAAATCAAGAAGAACTAACCCTGTGATCTCACAGTCAATGTTCCACTCGTGGAGGCATGATCACTATCTCGTCATGAACATTTTGACTATACTCTCATCAAAAACCATCACCGTGGGTCCCAGAGCTCAAAATCAATCAAATCGACATGCGCAAATGAATAGGAAAATGGGCCCATTTTTACATATATAGCATCTTGACTTGTTTTGAATGCCCCCTTTTGCAGGTTTGGAGCGCCGATGGAGGTAAGTTCTTATCCCCGTGTAAATGGTAAGTCCTCATTTCATATTATTTTAGTATTTATTTTTTGATTTATTTTATCTATCTGCACTTGAGTCCTCTTTTCATTTTGTAGGTAGCGGGAATTTTGGATGGCATCATTTCGACACATGGATGTGTCAGGTATAATTTCTAACCTCCCATTTCGGGACCGCCATACTCGAGACCCACCGTTTTATGCCTCTTCATGGCTAAAACACTTCTCCAAGGGGGCAATATGTACGTACCCAAAATTGTAGGGTACTGCACCATCGAAACAATGTTACACGTGCCCCGATGATGATACAGGTCTCCTCGCAAGGTGTTTGGGATCCAGAAAATATCTCCAAGTATGCGTTAACATCCCGCATGTCCCACTTAGCCCCTGCATGCTTTTTTTTCTCTTCTCCCCTCTTTTCCTTTACGTTTTGGTCTTGATTCATGAAACCCGCCCCGTAGGTGGCGTTCTTGTGTGACCGCTACCCGGGTAAGGCGGCGGTCCTATAATGGCCGCCCTTCTCAGGGCGGCGGTCATTCACGCATTTTTCCAAAATGTTATTTTATCATGACTCATGTAAATTTCAACGTTTACAAGATTTTTCACCGCCTTTGCTCATATTTATGATTCTGGTTCCCTCAAATAGTGTTTTTGCATTGTTTATGGTTAAAGAGTTCAAATTGGTTTTCACCTTTGGGTAAATGGGGATTCTATAAATAGTTGGTTGATCTTCAAGCAAATGGCCCCTCAAAAATTTCCTCTCATCTTCTCATTTCATAGTTTTAGTCTTTCAGTTCTTAGGAATTCATAGTTTTAGTTTTTGCATGCATAGTTAGTGTTGTTTTGTTGTTTAGAAGCCACATAATCTTCTTGTGCTAGTGTTGTTATTGTTTCACACAATCAATTGAGATAGGATAGTTTTATTTTTAGTCTGAAGCCATTAGAGTTACAGGTTTTGTTCGTCAAAAAGAATAGCTTCAGGTTCTGGATGTTTTGTGTCGTATGACTCACAATAAATCCCGCTAGGAATTACATAAGCCAAGCTCTATTCTCTTGCGCTATCCCTCTCCTACTCGCATTATATTCAGTCTGCATCCTAAGCTACCATTATTTCGATACCAATTTCTGTTGATGCTAACATCACACACTTTTCTGGATTCACGTGAGCATGAAGGAATGAGGAGATCACACTAAGGGGACAAATCCACACACCATCGGATTCGCCATTGTTATGTAAAATCCAGGTTCAAGCTTTCAAAGTTCTAGTTAAAACATATCAAATAGAATAGTGAATCATTTCATTTCAGTTAATCTCACTTTCGATATTGATTGGGGAAGCTATGGGGATTGATAGTTTCTAAGAAACTATGATTCACTCCTCACTTCTGAGGTAGGATCGAGAGTCTTTCAAATAGATTAGATCAGTTATTCGGTTATTTAGAATAGATTTACAACTGCACAAGCAAGTAACTATACTCGGTTGCTTTTTTTGTTTTAATTGCATTATTAGTTTAGTTGTCAATTTCTAGATATATTAAATAATTACTCTTTCAATTATGTTCAATAGTTTATCAAAAATACAAAATAGAGGAATATACATAGATATATCTTGTGTAGTTAATTTATTTTGTCATTAGTTAGATTTATATCATTTCCTTTTGCATGACAATCATGGGACCTAGAGAGCCCAGAGAATATGTATTCGAGCCAATAGTGCCTCAACCCAATCTTGTTGCAGCAATAACTGATATAGACCAGAACCTCATAATTCAGGTCTTCCAAGTAACAATAGACCTACAAGAAATTAGTGCACAGCTGAGAGGACTAAACATAGAAGACGAAAAAGCACATACATTTTGGTCAAACCAGCCAAACTACAGATTACCCTAGATAAATATCTGCATGACTGTAGAAGGGCTTGAAAGAGAGAAAACATTTGGTTGTGATCCTTTGGTCCCACAGCCAGACGCAGGAGACATTTTCACTGACATAGACACTAGCTTAAGAATTTAGGTTGCGGAATTCTGTAAGGTACTCTCGAAGGTTTCACAACTTTTAGTTCTAAATATAGAGGCTGAAAAGGCATACGACTACTGGATATTAGGAATTAGGGATTGATTCTGCATATGACCATAGGAGGTCCACAACGACCATGAACTTACGGCTATGATTCGCAGGTCCCACAACCCAACGAGTCCATAAGTTAATTAGACGTTGATGTTGGTTTATGCACATTAGTATTTAGATCCACTCCACTTCCACCAATTATTATCACACATTTATCCTTGTTAGATATAGCAACTAACAAAGCTAAATATTTCTGGACTAGACCAGAGAATTGCCCATAGAATCCACTACATCCATCATCTATCTTATGACCCTATCTGGAGATATACACGAAACAATTCCAGGTCATTTTCCCCGTATCCCACAACCCATAGATCGGATCATGCCAGAGCTCGATATTGATTAGAACTTTCAAGCAGTCATCCTCACCGACCGATCTATCACACTAGTTCAGGTTAGGAGGGCCTTCTTTACCTTACATTCGCATATTCCATTAGTGAGTGTCAAAGATATAAGATTACCTAACTACTTTGCCTATACCCCATGTATATTCCATCCCCACCAGCTTTCTCGGGATGACCTCGGGAGGTCGGGTGTGAGGAAGAGTTACTTGTATATTCCCATGCTCGCTTGTCACTTTTCCATTGTACAGAAGCAGGGGATGAAAGAGATAAAATCCTAGCTAAGGTAGAAAAGAAATCAAAAGCTATCGAGACCTTGTGAGGCTCAATCAAAATTTAGCTAAAGGATTTATATCCCCGGATCACCCACAGGATAGATGTGCTTGAGAGTACTTGGGAAAACAATTGGAAATTATTGTTGAAACAATGAGTGCCAAGGGGGGAATTAATTTTTGATGAGGTGAGTGCCTTAGTCGGATACCTCTATCGTGGCTGTGCGCAGAATGAGGTTGATACTTGGGAAAAGATATAGGAATAAATAAGGAAGGATTTTCTTATCCTCCTTCAAAAATGATAATTTTTTCTCCTTCATTCTCCCCATTGTTTCATTCTTTCTCCTAATTCTTCATACCTTCATTCTTTACCTATTCTTAGACCATTATTCTTTATTCTTTGAATAAAAGTGTTTCCAAGGATAGACAACGGGCGTAGTGTGGGGTGATGTTGGGCCCTAGAATATTGGCTAAGTATAATAATGCGCATGAGCACGCGGGACGTATTTGAAGTAGGGCACGTGGGTTGTAAGTGCACAGGGTAGGGTTCCAATAGGGTTTAACATAACACATGGCACACACACATAATACAAGATGGTGTTGGGATTTATCCATATTTGAATTTCAGACAAGACAAAAAACCATGACCCATCTAGCATACGGAATGGATAAGGTGCCATCCCTGGCATTTGTAGGATCAAAAAGGGATTATTACATGCATGTGATGGAAGGATCCAGAAGGACATCATTAGAAAGAGTGGAGAGCTCGGATTAAAGGAGGCATACTCCATTGGGACACCACTTGGACACTTGGTAACCAATCTGTTACATCGAAGGCATGGCCGTGAAGGAAAGCTATATATTGAGGTGGGTGGGTAGTAGAAGAGAGATATATGTGATTAGTGTGGTTGTATGGTAGAAGAGAGGTGAAGCTTTTTAGAAATATCATGGAGGATTCTTTGGGGTGGGATTAGAGGAAATATAGGAGTAATGGCATATTTAGAGGGATGGATCTATATTTATCCTTGTAGGACATATTGTAGTTTCTCATGCATGACCATGTGTGGCATTGTTATATGAATCTGTTATGACCTCAATAAATGTAATGAGGTTACTAAACTCATTAATATGAATATAAGGTTTTTCCTAAATCATATTTATGTTGATGATCATAATCCTAGTGCATTTACTTTGTGTATGAATCAGTTCTATATGTTGTTTTTATTTCTCTTTTATGGAAGCAATGATATGATAACTCATCCTAGGTTCTCAGAATGATGTATGGTTATTTTCCATTCTTGTACACTTAAGTGTCTATCATAGATGATGTATTCTCACAAGACTCACATAAAGGAGGGGCTCGGTGCCCACACATGCCTCAAGTGAGCACCCGGCGCCGGTGGGTGATAGGTGACGCACATGGGATTAGGCTGTTGTTATAAGGGTAAAAATGACTACAATGCCATAAATCAAGGAAAGAACTAGTCATCAAAGAACTATTCAAGACCATAGATTTAGGAAAAAACTAGTCATTAAATATCTAGTCAATACCATAGACCAAGGAAAGAACTAGGCATCAAATATGTAGTCAATACGATAGATTAAGGAAATAACTATACCTAACAACTAGATAATATCTTCCTAATATCTAAATAAGATAACAAAAATATCCACACACATATGTGGGTGAGGATAAATACAATAAAGGTAAATAAAGTACCTAGGTGAACATGAGCTAAGGTAAATACCTACTCTAACACCCCCCCTCAAGTGAAGCTAGGGGTCCAAAATAAAAGTGGCATAACCACAAAGACGAGTCCCGAAACTAGGCCTGATGAGGTACTCATGTAGAATAATTAGAAAAAAGGGACACTGCAAGGTACCCAAAACTAGTAACAACCAAGTAGAGAGAGAAAAACCCCATTGCAAGGCATCTCAAGAAGCTCGGATTATAAAAATCATACATTTCTGAAGAATTTTGGTGTGCATTATGGTTTGAATCCACTTCTCAATCACAAAACTCAAAAACAACTAACACTGGGCTTCACTAGAATAGCTCCATATAAGGAGAATGTCAATGGAGTGATGTCGAAAGTGTAAAAAACACCAAACATTATTTGATCAACGGATGCAAATAGGTGTGGCACAATCCAAGAACAACAACTAAAGCAATAAGGCAAGGACACAAAATCTTAAGAAATAGGATTGTCGTGTTTCAAGAAAATCCAAGGTAACAAGGTAAGGACACAAAAACTGAAGAAGCGGGATAAACACCACACCCGCCCATACTACTGAATGGGGTGAGTGACACAACAAATCTATATGAGTTGTAAAAAATCTACTCGAACAGTGAAAAAATAACACTAGGATTCACTAGAATAGCTCCCCCATAAGAGAGACTATCAACATGCCAAAAAGTGTCAAAATACATATACAAAATCTCTCAATAAACAAGAGAGATATATTACATCGGCTAAAGAGAAATGCTGAAAACAAGGAGAATTACAATGCACAAGGTATTGAAAGTGGAGCAAGAGGCTGAATGGTGGAGGAGCCACGTCTATAGAGTCCTCTCAATGAATACCTATGTCAACACCACAAGTGATCATATATCCACTCTAAATCAACACGGATGGATGAAGAAGATGTTTGCATATGACTTGGTATAAAATTCACAATGGGTTCATGCAAAGGATCATCAGAATGTGTGTCAAGTTGATCATGTCTGAAAAATAAAATCTTATGTTTCTAAAGCCTAAGTGAAGGTGCAAAACTCATGTATAGCTCATGATCCTCAGAAAGATTCGAGTGAACAAAAGTAGGAGCTCTGTCAATATGTGATCCCAATGAAGTATCTTCTCGAAAGCCAATTCCATGGCGAGAATTCCACTTAACATATTGAATAGGGGAAACAATACCCTGTGAATGTCTTCCAATACCTCCACTAATGAAACCCATATAACAGAGCATACAAGAACTGAATGTAGCAGTATGCTTCTCAAAAGAGTCATGTGTATGAGTAGAAGTAGGATACATAGTATGTGTTACTGCAATAGGGATAGATGTGGAAGATCATGTAGTAACAAGCCTAATATGCTTGGGAGTATCAAGAGCAAAAGTAGACTCAAAAATGACAGATCATGATTAGTGGGTACAATAGCAATAGTTGTTGTAAGTGGACTAGTAGCATGGATATAAGCCTGTCGACAATATGAGGTCGATGTTGTAAGTGAGAAAGTGTCTATTGTAGGGAGTGTATTAGTGTATCCTTCTCATAAATGAGGTTATGAAGAAGAGAGTTTTACTTTTAAGTGATCTATTTTGTTCCACAAATTTGACCATATCCTCCTAAAGTCTGCACACTTCAAAGAAATTCATATCACTCTCATAATCCATGATAGATACAAGAATGTAACACCCAAAAATTTAGGATGTCGGGCTTAACCAAAATTGTGTCCACAAGTGATTACAACACCCCCAAAATTTGGTACTTTATAATTGATTGCATGTAAATATTACAATGAGAAAAAGTTCCTTTTACATTTGAAATATGTGTATAGAAATTTCACCAATGTTTATATCTCGAAAAAATATACAATTTTAAAAAAGAAATCACCTTAATCTGAGCTACAGATCAAAAGTTATGAGCTCTAGAAGATTTTGCTATTAAAAATAATATTTTAATGCTAATTTTTTTCTTAAAGGTACACGTGACACCCAAATTTCAAGAGGGTAAAAGATTGCATCCACATGATACAGGCCTACAAACAAAGGATAAAATCTTGCACCCAAACCCTAAATGTCAGAGGGTAAAAGAATGCATCCAGAAGGTACATGTCTATATCCAATGGATAAAATAATGCACCCAAAAGGTATAGATCTACGTCCAGTGGATAAAAGAAAGCATCGAAAACATAAATATCCATAGGGTAAAAGAGTGCATCCGAAGGTACATATATGCATCCAAAGTGGATAAAATATTACATCTGAACATAAATATCCAGAGGGTAAAAGAATGCATTTAGAGGGTACATGTCTATATCTAATGGATAAAAGAGTGCACCCTAAAGTACAGATCTGTTTCCAGTGGATAAAATATCGCATCCAAAATAGAAATATCAATGAGATAAAATTTAAACTAATTCATCGGTAGGCGTTCATTACGAGAGAGATCCCTGCTTTGGAAAATGTCAAATTTGGAATGGCACTTTCCCAACAACATATTTTTCTAGTGACATGTTTTCAGTGGCTCTTTCCTAATAATCATTTTTCGGTCATAGTTTTAATCCTCGGGATGGTGGACATTCTAATCATAGCAACACACAAAGCATGAAAAATGTCATCAAATCAGAGGAAAGAATTCATTCTTTTGTTTTTCAAGAGGGAAAAGAGGCATAAACCATGACATATATTTCTGAAATTATTTTTTTAATTGATATGTTCAATTTGCCTCGAGATAGTGTTGTGCCAATTTTATTCTTCACATTTTTAATTTTATTTTAACACTTAAAAAATCTTGTAATTGTTTTGGTTTGTTGCACAATAAATTTGATTGTGCATATGTTATTTTTTAAACCATTTTCCTAGTATTGTATTGGATTTCATTTGAATTCTATTATCATGTGTTTTTGTAAGGGAAAAATTCAAATTGAAAACATGACAACTTTACCCTACTCTAAAATTTTTACTTGAAAACCCCCCTAAGCACCTCTCCAGATTATTTTTCCCTTTGTTTCATTCCTATCCCAATATTGAAAGTACTTTCATGTGTTGTAAAAACCTTTCCCAAGTGTTTTAAACATGAAAACAAGTTCATGAAATTATTCTAGTGTATTGCTTCTCAAGGTGGTTTCTTTAGTAGACCTAGAAAGGTTATTTCTAGCCTTTCTGGGACATGTGTGCATACTTTGAGCTAGGTGTGAGAGCCAAAAATAAACTGCGAGTGGTATAAAGGAGATAATACTTTAATGGAATAGGTTTAAGAAGATTTAGGAAGGTTTCAGAGGTTTAGGAACAAGACAGTAAAAGTGGTTTTTTGAGGGTGAAGGAGTAAGCGGTCTAAAATAGTACTTGATCTTTGGAATGTGATTACATGAGCTTCATAATAAGTTAGAGGTCAAACAATATACCATTGTAAATATAATTCAATGCTCTAAATTATGGAACTTTCATATTTTTCACAAGACCCAGGAGCTTCTTTCCACATCCCATTTTCAGAAAACACGCCTGTTATCCCGAGAAAAAAATGATATTTTAAAAGGGTTTTAGGAATAATTTTATCATGGTACCAATCCCATTCGTCTCATAATTTTTTTGGAGTCAATTTCATATATATAAGTGCTTAAAAATCCTCAAGAATCTTCGTGAACTTCATCTTCAAGGATCTCCTCAAGGTAAGCTTTCAGGACTTAGCCATTTTCACATATAGACATATGTCATCCTGAAGTTGAGGTGCATTTTACTACTCCTTATATCCATATCCCTTAGGGATAGATGGGACAATAAAATTCTCCCAACCCCAGTTATGCCCCTTGGACCTCCACATGACCCTGAACAAGCTCCGCAAGCACTTTTGCCTAGTTTTTAGCCCTCCGTTGTGCAATCATTGCTTGCCACTTTTCAACCCACGCTGGGGATAATTTTTCTATGCCATTTTTCCATGCCATTTTTCCCTATCCCTTGGGGATATTTGGGATACTAAAATTTTCTTCATGTTCGCTGCAGGCCTCGTGGTTCTTCACGTGACTTGAAACTAGCTCGCAAGGCATTTTTAGCCCTTTCTCCTCTCTGCCTCACTTGCCACTTGTCACCTACACAGCATGGTGCATTATTCTACCCCATATGTCCATGTACCTTGGGTAAATTTAGGATGATAAAATTTTCCCCACCCCTTATCATGCCATGGTCCTTCATGTGACCCAGTCTCAACCCTCATGTGTTAATTGCTAGCTTTTCCTCTCTCCTCCATCAAGTAATCAAACCATGTCACTTGTCATGCTCATAGTAACACACATTTACCTACCCCATTTGTCACTATCCCTTTGGGATATTTGGGACAAATAATTATGCCACATTCAAGTGGTGGAAAACTAAAAAATTTCACTAAGTTTTTTAACTCATTTCTTCTTCTTTCTTTCTTGCCCGTGAATGGAAAGTGTTGCCGAGAAGTTGTTTAACTCGTTATAACTCATTTCCACTTCATATTTTATCCTTGATTACATAAATGATGCTAAAAAACACCTAAAAAACCTACAAATTATCTAGATACCATTCTCTAAAACATAAAAATTCATATCTCTCAATCCGGTGAACGAATCTAAATGAGATTTTCACAATCATTCCTCATCCCGGGCGGCTTCGGGAATAAAGTAATAGAAAATAAAATATGCTGTGATTTTTTAAAATATAAAACCATATTTTTCTACCCTATCTCATTATTTTTCAATTTCCAAGCATTTTGGAAAGTGGATTGGACTAAAATTTCTAGCACGGAGTCTCGGAAGCGAGCCTATTCTAGTAAATTTATTTTCATTGCAATGCAAGGTGGGATTGTGTAGTTTCTAAAAATACTAAGTATCTAGTTTCCTCACTTAATATCAATATTAAATTTCCTAAAAACAAATCCTCTTAGAAC
This sequence comes from Taxus wallichiana var. yunnanensis, assembly GCA_018340775.1. Lineage (NCBI taxonomy): Eukaryota > Viridiplantae > Streptophyta > Pinopsida > Cupressales > Taxaceae > Taxus > Taxus wallichiana. Next base: position 398,606,165 of record CM031233.1, read on the forward strand.
AATGCACTCAGGAAACAACAAAGATGACAAACTAGGCAATTCGGACCAAAAAAAGCACAAAAAGGGAAAAAAACAAAAAACAACAACTTTCAAAAAATAGAAAGTGTCAAAAAATATCAAAGAAAAATTTGTGAAATTTTTCCTAGCATGTTATGGGTTTCAAAATACTGAGTCTAGGTAAAAAGAATTATTTCCCAAAATAGCATCTCCTGAACCCTAACTGTTAAAAATAGAAAGTCCCTGTTTCGAGTGCGAGGCGGTTGTTGTCATCCCCATATTGTCTCATATTGCTGATTTTTCATAAGTATGAAGTTCAAATTCATTGGTCTCAAGCACTTTTTGTCCCTGGTGTCGGAATACTCGGGTGTGGGTGATAGTGATGTTGCCCATATGGACCTGGAGGATCTCAAGAACATGATGTTAGGTGGACCTAGGGAACTGTAGAAGAAAAGTATTCACAAGTAGATTGTATGGTGTGGGTGGTCACCATGTAGAGGTGTATATCATGATGTTGGTATTAGCATGTTCCCATCACTATGAACTAGAGACAAGAATCATAAGGGTGGATGATAACTCGATTCTGGTGGTACTCACTCCTAAAGCAATTTCCCAATATATGCAAATTCCAGCCTGGAACAACATGGTCATCATCACAAAAGAGTTTACATCAGGTGAGTAGTCTAAGATAGAGTCATACCTTCAAGGTATTGCACTTTGTTTTCATGGTTGAAATAGGGAATAAATCCATCCCGCATGCCAAAATCTCTCCCGAAGTGAATTTCATAGGATTCTCAGATTTGATCATCCTCCTAAGTAGGCTAATGGGAGAAGAAACTACAAAGGATTTCTAGGATTGGATGGTGTTTTTCATCCTTACCATCATCGAGTGAAAATGGATTGCATACTATGGGAAAATAAATAGTGATAACCTACATTACCAATTGCTTTAAGTTTTGGCTACTAAAAATTTTTCAATGACTTCATACTTGGTATATGCCCTTGCGAGCATGAGACCATTTAAAGGTTTGATACTTACTTAAAACATTTCCCAGAAGGATCCTGCATATGAGAAATATCCACAGTTAAATCTGAAATAAAGCAACCATCACTTTACATGAGTGAATGATGTGTTCACTATGTTTTTCATTAGGTTGGAAGGAAATCTTGAATCAAGGTTGTGCTCTTATGTCATTTATTTGATCAAGAGTTGTAGGTCATTCTTCACACAATTCTAAACTTTTTCCTACATCAAGGTGTCCAGTTTTGACCTTACTCCATGAAAGATGTTGTGGAATCTCAATGAAAAGATCACAATGTTCAAGATGTGTAGGTAGATTTCTCATACTATATTCATACACTTCAAGAGAAGACTTTGATATTCAGAGTGATCTAAAAACATTTCACCTCCCTGACTTACATCATGTTCTACAGATTGAAAACTATTGGGTGAATTGTGTAAATTATCTCAAAGTCAAGGAATATGAGGATGATAATTGTTAAAATGAAAATATTCAAGATTGATTGGTATGAAGATGGTATTGATGATGATGGTACAGAAATGTTTTATCTGGAATATGAAGCCGTGAAATCCTCGCCCCCACCGCAAGTGTCTTGGAGCATCCGTGAATCAGGGGATATAAACGAGCAAACTGAATCAGTGATCAGGAGATTGAGGGGATGGTTCAAAAATAAAAAAAATTCCCTCATCATGTCAGGAGGTTTCCCAACTCTCCAAAGGTTAATATCCAACCTTTCCTCTTCAAAACCTACTCAAAAAAATTTGAGTTCTACTCATTCAAGAGAACACTAAAAAACAAATTTAGTGGAATTTGAAGCTCCTGACTACAAGATATTACACAAAAAGGAAAAGGCAACAAAAGACCTTGTGATGCATGTAGAATAAGGGGAAATTGATCCAGTTCTTCCTATGGTCCCTCAATAGTATCAAATTCTCTCATCCTCTCCAATTGCACTTTGGTCTCTCGCCGAGTGTAATATGTTCTTTCTCACTCAAAACAAGAATCAACAATCATGCTTAATATTGAGCCTGAAACTAATTATTTGTTTCCATGGGTACAAGAGATGATCAAGATAGAATATCACATGGTTCAACAAGTGGTGGTCTCATACTTCCAAGCCATAGACTCAATACTCAAAGTGAAGAAGGGAAGGTTAATCCAAGATACTTCTCGCTTCTTCGGTGGTGCTTCAAGCAATTAATATGTATAAGTAGTTCAGCCAAAGGTAATTAAACCCATTGAAGAAATGACCCTGACCGACTATGAAATGAGCACCATTCCCTATGATTGAAAACTCATGAGGGAGATGCACACTTGTTCAAGGAATCTTCCACTCACCTTCTCATGAGGAATCAAGAGCGTAAGGAGAAAATTGATCATCTAGAAGATCATGTAATAACCCTCACCCCATATTTACAAACTCTCATGGATTTGAACATTGTTTTTCCTCTTCCAATTGAATAAGTTACTCCCATAAATAGATTTGACCCAGATTCTATCAGAAGAACATATGATTTCACTATGCAAGGTAGGGTGAATGTAAATTTGGTGAACAAGATCTTGGAAAAAGGTAAAATGTTCCTTCTCGAGATCCCTTCATTGTTAAATTACATGAGTGAAACTATCACGAAAGTAGGAATGACTAGAGAAGTGATTGAAAAATAAAAGGAGAAATGGGACTAAGTGTTTCAATGGGTCTTTGATATGGGTAAATTTAACTCTTTCGCTGCTAGTAAGCAAGGGGTATGTAATTCAAAGCACCGAAGACTTGTCTCAAGTTTGGATTAGAATTCAGTTACTTGTTACAAAATGATAAACCATGCTCTTGGTGAATTAGATTCATACAAGTAACACAATTTAAAGATGTGAGAGGATGTCAATGTTGAGATGTAAAAACTTGGAGTGTCAGTAGTGGATGAGAACACTTTAGTAGAAGATCTTCTAAAGCCATTTAAATATGTTAAAAAGAAGGAGGTCGAGATATATTTTCCTTTAACTAATACACACTAGAGTCTTTGGCTCAGATAAGATCTGTCATATCAAACACAAAAAAGGAGCATCAGTTATAGTTCATGGAATGTAAGAACATCAGTGATCTCTCTCAAAATTAGGTCAAGTCTTTGAGCTTTTTCCACATCCCCCATGACAATAAATTTGCACTGCAGCAGCTTGATATAGTAAAGAATTCAAAGAAGTTGAGATCTTCCAAACGTACTTAATAAAATTCCACCCGAGAGTGAAGTAGAATCAACAAGGTCATTTTCTTCATCTAAGTAGTTATCTCTTTTCCTTTCTCTCTTCCCTCCCCCTTCCTCTCTTCTTTCATATTCTATTTCTTCATTAGGGGTTGCACTTTTCATTTTTGTCTTATTCATTAAGATGTGACTATAGTTTAAAATTGTAATAAGTTTCCCTCAATTAATAAAAAGGGGACTTAATTTCCTTCCTAGGAATATGAAGAGTCACAAGTTATAAAAGATAAATGAAAGGTCATGTGGGGGTAGGTGAAGAGTCTTTTTGTAAACTATATATTGTAATGACTTCCTCATTCCAAGGGGTTGTCAATTTTTAATTTCATGAGTAGATAGCTACCAAGAATAATAAAAAGATATCATTTTATTCTATTTCCCTTTCTATATGTTTCCTCCTCTCATTGTATAACTTTGTGAAAATTTCAATAAAGAAAGGATTTTCAACTTTTTTGGATGAGTGAATAAGTGAGATTTTATGTTCATGGTTTCATCTTGTCTTGATATAATTAGCAAATTTTTTATTCTTTCCAATTGTGTGTGTTGATATTTTTGGTTAATATTTGTAAGAATCTAATTTAGCCTACTTACAATATTAACTCCTCTCCTAATTTCTCACTCCCACATTCCCACCTTCCTTGCAAATTCCTCCCTTGCACAAAATTGTAAGAATTTTCCGCAGGTGCAGTGGAGTGTTCATGTTGGATCCCCAACCTATAGGCCAACCACATGATTGTTTTTATTTCACTTACAATAAGTTATCCTCCCCTTTCAAGTAGGAGGGAATCGGTCTCAAAGCGTTGGTGAAAATCAACTAATTTTTCCTAGCAAAAATTATTTCACCAACTGATTCTCAATTGGAAATTTAATTTAGGGGCCTTAAATGGATTAGTTTATGGATGCATGTATAGGGCATGTGAACTATTTAACTATAAGTGTGGAATAAATGTGGTCTCATGGAATGAATATATTACAAGATATACACAAAATGGTTTTCTTGAAAATGCCTTAGAACCTTTCAAACAAATATAGTTAGCAGGAGCTTAAAGCCTCACCCCATAACAATGCATATATCTTCCCAACCTATACTAGAATGGGAGATTTAGAACACTAAATTCAATAAAGTGGTTTCCAACCCAACCAATTCATCTTTGCAATGAGACTCCTACAGCTTTTGCCAAAATAATAACTTTCAAACACGGTATGCATATCCATAGAAGCATAATAGAAAAGGAGGTTTTTGTTAGTTGTTGTAATTTATCTTGTCCTGATAGACATTTATATAAAATGTGGAAGCATGCACAAGGCACGTCAATTTTTTTCAAAATGCTTCAAAAAATATGGTCTCTTTGAATGAGATGATTATATGATGTACACAAAATGGTGTTCTTGATGAGGCTTTAAGGATTTTCATAGAAATTTCTCAATTGCATATCATTTCATAGAACACCATAGCTTTAAGTAAGCAAAGAATATGTAAGCATTCAATTGGCATGTGAATTATTTGACAAAATGCCTAAAATAAATGCATCCTCATTGATGGTACTGATAATAGAGATGTATAAAATGGATTTGTTGAAAATGCCTTAGAACATTTTGGTAAATACAATTGGCGGGCGTAAAGCCAGACAATGGAAATGAGAATCCTCACTAAGCATTGCCACTATTTGGATTAATGCAACTAACAATTTTCTGACCTAATCTATTCACCTTTGCTAGCATACTCCTTTCTTGTGCTGAAATGGGATATTTTAAACAAATAATGTATAAGATATTTTTTCAAATGTTGTAGTTGCAGTGCCCAGGGATATATGTATACAAAATTTGAAGCATGCATAGGGTAGGTGAACTATTTAATTAAAAGCGTAGAAGAAATGTGGTCCCATGGATAGCAACGATTGTGGGATGTACACAAACTTATCAAATATAGATCAATAAACTCTTATTCCCTGATTTTCCCATGTCATCTTTCGCTTTATTATTTATATGTGAACATATCATTATGGATTACATGGTAGAATATAAAATATTAGTGACATAATAGAATAAATGGCACTAATTTTTAAGTTCCTACCAGGGTGTTATCTTAGAGTAAATGGATGTTACGTTGGAATTTCATTTGATATGGTATTTGAGAATAAATGGATGTTACCTTTTGAAATTCATTTAACATTGATATCTTGAGTTTGTTATTATCCATTATGTATGTGCCAACATGGCACATAAAATAGGTTGGCAATTTTCTAATAAAATGAATTGGACTAATGCGAGACTTCTCAATTTTTTCCATAATTGTTATTACCTATAGAATAACTATGAATTTGATATTTTTGCTTTTAAATTTCTGACATATATTGGATAGTTGGAATTGCTTACATACATGGATTAATGTTGGATACTCACAATGAGAAGTTTTTATATGCATAAAAGCATTGTTTTTGGATACACACAAGGTGAAGTAGTGAAATGTAACAATATATTGTTTGTTGTTGGTTCTCATAATATATGGTTATATGCATTGTATTTTGTTGGATATTCACAACAATAATTTATATGCATTGTCTCATGGGATCCATTTATTACCCCATATACACCAAATGGATTTCTGAAAAAGTTTAACATGATTAATAGCATACTCCCAGCCCGTGTTAGAGTAGGAGCTTTGAAATATGGTGTGAACATACACCAGAGCATATTGAAGAAGGGATGGGAGATACACATGCAAAGTGCTTAGGCATGCACATGGTATGTGTAATGATTGCAGGATATGCACAAAATAGACTTGTTGAAAATGCAATTGGTAAGTGTAACACTTAACTCAATAACCTTTGTCAACATCCTTCCACTGTGCCAAAATGAGAGATTTAAAATAGGGAATGGACATCCACCATAGCATACTGGAAAGTTGATTTTTGTTAGACATAGCTAAAAGTGCTTTATTACACCTCTATAAACAATAATTACATACAAAGAGAATGGCACATGATTGTTTATTATTTTTCTATTTGAATGTTACCAATTTTAGTGTAGTTTTTTGTCATTAAAAATGACATGTCCACTAACTATTCCATGTGTAACCTGTTAGAATAAGTGAAGTAAACTTATGTAAATGACATGTACAAAAAATATTAGGACGGAGTTGTGAATTAATATAAAAAATAATGTTAAACAAACATTATAAATAAGATAATAATAAACATCGAAATAAAAAGATTTACATAGAGACACAAGATTTACATAGAGACACAAGATTTAACATGGAAAACCCCAATGGGGTAAAAACCATGGATGAAGAATTTTCCATTAAAGAGAAACATTACACAGTCCAACAACTCCTTTCCTCACTCTTGCTCCATGTTTTAACCTAGCGTGAATCCAATTCCCTTGGATTCACCTATGATGACCTATGGCCATATTTACAATGATCATGCCACATAAATCATTTTACCCCATGGGTCATTTAAATATTAAGTGATGGGATGTGACTCCTTGCAAAGCACTGATTTAATAAAATTGATTTAATAAAACCAATTAACCATAAAAACATAGTTTATATTAAATAATTCAGAATATAAATATTCTAAATTATTTAATTATAAACTAAGGTTTATAACAACACTTAATATTATGTTCTAACACTCCCCCTTAATATTAAGTGGGGAACCATATGCCAATATTACCTATTTGTACAACATGATTTACAAATCCATAAACCATTAGTGAAGGTTTAGGCTAGCATATCACTTTTGAAGGAATTATAACACCTTCATCATGCTCAACTTACCTTTTGGTACAAAAGGATTTGGAATCCATAAATTAGAAGTATGATTTAGGCTAAGCATGATTTGTGAGACTACATCCCATAGTTTCTCATGGAAAATTTCTTAAAACTACATCTCTAGGAGCCTTTTATAACACAAGAACATCCTTTATGACCATAAACTCTATCATTTTACAAAGATCATAAAGATATATTTACAATGCTTTATACCATAACAGAAGTATAGAGGAGAAGGATTCATCAACTGGCTGGCCATTAGGAGGTGAAATTTCCTTGCACACTCCCCTTAATGGAAACTCTAAAAGGTCAAGCATTACACAAAACTTGAAGAACTTTAAAACACACAAAGGATTTGTAAACATGTCTATAACTTGATCTTCATTCGAGTAGTACTAGAGATCTATATCATCGCAGAGAACCTTCTCTCGGATAAAGTGCATATGTATCTTGATATGCTTTGTCCTTTGATGTTGAACTAGATTTTTAGTGAGAGAAATGAAACTCTAAATATCACATAGAAGAGGAGTACTTCCTTTAGCTTCCATGTGCATCTCTTCCAACAGCCACTTCAACCACATGGCTTCTTTTGTTTCTTCCATTACACTTCTATACTCTTCCTCAGTAGAAGAAATGGAGATTGTTGGTTACTTTTTACTGCTCTAAGTAATGGCACATGTACCAAACTTGAACACATGTTCATTTATAGAATTTTGATCTATCACATCACCAACATGGTCAGAATCACAATATCCATATAAATATGCATTTTTAGAAGAAGTATAATGTAAACCAAAATTAACTATGCCTTTAATATATTGTAATATTCTTTGTGATAACTTCTAGTGATCCTGATAAGGCTCCTTCATAAACCTTAAAGCAATCACTCTGCATAAGAAATCTCAAGTCTAGGAATAGTTAGATAAATCAAACTACCTACAAATTGACTGTATAAAGTAGGATTAGCTTTTTCACATGCAGGTTTAGTATCAAGTTCACATCCAACTTCTATAGGAATAGCAACAGGTTTACAATCAATCATATTAAACCTTTTAAGAAAATTAGTGGCATATTGTGATTGATATACAATAATAGAATAAAAAAGGGGTCTTGTGAATATAATCTACACAAAGATGTATTAGATTGACTTACATTATATTATTTTTAAATTTAAAAAATAAACAAAAGAAGAAGAAATTTGTGGAGCTTTTGCTCATATCAAGATGAATAGGAATCCTCATTAGATCGATTTGAGTTGAGTATTCCAATATAGCAAGACATTGATCAGCTAAATGAGCTATCACTTTACATGAATGGGCTAACATATTTACCCATAATGGTTTAACATATCATAGTTAATAAGCCAAGCACCGACCGCACCATATTAGACTAACCCATGGTTGAGCGCTTTAATTATATGACCGAAATGACTCGGTGAGTTACTAACCACATAACGATATAACAACCAATGAAAATCATGGATCACACCACATGTACTCTCACTAAGGACCTACCTTAGATTGATTCTTAGGGTCAGGTGGTCCCGAAAAAATTTATTAAAAGTGGTTGATTTCATGGGCATGTGTCTACTAAATCTAATCTCTGAGAGGATTACCAGAAAGATGAAGTGTGATATCCATTGATGGCCTTTGATGTACCATGTGTCTCCGTCCTTGGTTGGATTATGTCCTTCATTAACTATTGACTCACGAATTTAACCTCCGTTCTAGACCTAAAATAAAAATTGACTTTGGATTTTTCTAGGGGTTGGCATCTTCCATAAGCCTTTAGTAAGGGGATCACCTAGAATGGTGACACATGTCACCTACCAACCATTTATTTGAGCACCATCTGGCATCATCATCACTTGACATGTGGCCTTTGACCAAATCCTGGACCCAAAAGCTTCTTCAAAATAGATAAATTCACATACTTGAGGTCCACAAAAGGCTTCAACCTTGAGAAGCACCTGAAATGAAGACACGTGGCCTCTTGTTTATTAGGTTCGGAAGGTGAAAAACAATGGACAAGTACAAGGGTGTCTTGACTGGGTTCAAGGTAGAGTCACTATAGCAATAGGTTATTTTGAATTCTCCATAGGGGAAAAGGATAAATAAGAGCCCTATTTTTCTAAAAACTTGTCTCCCCCTTCATTCAATAACATTAAATTATGCACACATGAACTTCAGAGAGCATGGAAAAAATATTAGAAACCCATACATGGTCTTTTTAAGAAGTTTTCACGTGTAATAATATAGTCCCTTTCTTGCGAGAATACAACATCAAAACAAAAACATGTCATAGAGGGAAGGGGGTTAAACAAATATAAATAACTGACAACTACCCAACCATCGTGTGATTGGTTAAAAAAATTTACCACATCACTCGATACCATATTAGGACCGAGTTTTGAATTAATATAATAAATAATGTTAAACAACTAATAATAAATATGTGAAATAAAAATATTTACACAAAGATACGAAATTCAATGTGGAAAACCCCAATGGAGTAAAACCCATGAATGAACAATTTTCCATTAAAGAGAAACATTACATAGTCCAACAATTCCTTTCCTCACTCCTACTCCATGTTTTTAACCAAAGCATGAATCCAATTCCATTGGATTCACCTATGATGACCTATGGCCATATTTATAATAATCATACCACATGAATCATTTGACCCCATGGGTCATTTAAATATTAAGTGATAGGATGTGACTCCTTGCGAAGCACCCAATTTAATAAAATTGATTTAATAAAACCAATTAACCATAAACAACATAGTTTATATTAAATAATTCAGAATATAAGTATTCTAAATTATTTAATTATAAAATAAGGTTTATAACAACACTTAATATTATGTTCTAACACAAAATGGGAAATTGTACATAAATTAGATGCTCTATTTGATAAAATGCCTTGATGTTGAGGCATACACAAAGGATGTGAACTGTTTCACTAAATGACTCATGAAAATGTGGTCTCGTAGAATAAATTTTTTCATTTATTTTAATGACTTCAAAATAAAATCACAAACTAACTATAAATTCATATTTTACACCTAACTTTGCGACTCATGTGCAATTGTTAGTAATTATAGACATGTAAAATGTTGACATTTTCATATAGTAAATAACATACTCATTATGCATTATTAATCCCCCCATCACTAACCATATAATAATTAATCATGAGATTAATTATTATTATCCTTATTATCATACCTCAATTATTCTCATTATTCACCTAATAATCCCATCTCATCCTTAATCATATTAACTCATCATTAATATCTTATTATCCCATTAACTAATCCCTATTGTCAATTTATAAGAATTAAAAATTCCTACTCACCTACTCACCTCCCCTACACCTATCTTCTCCATCTAATCACTTCCCTAATCACAATTAATCTCACCTAATCCTATGCTAACCAAATCGTTTAAATCTAGAGACTTCTATTTCTAAAATCCTGTCTGAATTTCCCTCTTTCATTTTTAAATATTTAAATATATTTCCCTCCCTCCATTTTTAATTCAAAGGAGCTTTCCTCTAATTTCTAGAATTATCCAATTCTAAATCTTTATACTCTCTCATGCAACCATGACCATTGATCTTCCATCCACATGGAAAGATCACAATCATCCATTCTCCATTCCTCTAACTAGGAGGGACACCCTCCATGGCCACCAACTTATGAAATTACAACTAAGTGCTACCAAAATATTTCTAAGAAAACTCTCAATCATCAAGTATTCCATCAAGAAAAATCATCATTCAACAAGGGGATTTGATTGTCTAACTCATCTCAAAAATTTGAAGCGATGTTACAACTATCTTGAGCACATCCAAAGAAACAAGGGAAGAGCATTGGATCTTATAGGTAAGTGTAGGTATAACACTCTTTCTCCCTTTTATCTTTCCCAATCGGAGGTAGATAATAGGTATGTTAGATTAGGAACTAGTCTAGTTTAGTTCTTAGTTTGCATTTATAATTAACACCACTTATTTTTGTCTACATTGTGGTGCCCACCATGGGATTACCCCATAAAACAATTTGTTTCTAATAACATTTCATATTTAAAACAAGCTACTCAAATTTTTAAAACATTGTTTCAGTTTACACCTTGAAAATTTGAATTTTGTGACTAATTGTTGTTTTCAAAGACAGTGTAGTGTATACACCCTATCATTTAGCGCTTACGTTGAAGAAGTAGCACCCTTGACCTAAAACAATGCTTTTGCATGGTATATTGACTTTTTTGGTTGCAAGGTTATGCTTTGGCACCTTTGAAAAACTTGTGGTGCATTTGTGGCATACTTTAGCGCCTTTATTTTCTAACCTTGTTTTGTGCAGGATCAATGCCTTTATCTATCTTTTGGCACCTTTTTGTACTCTAGCATCCTTGACCTAAAGTAGTGCTTTTGTTCTGGAAATTAGCGCCTTTGTTGTATTGCAATTTTACATTAGTACAAACAAATCTAATCACATTTTTTTGTGTTTTGGTGGTGTTTTATAGGGTTTCAAATTCTGTTTTTGTAGAAATATTATAGGGATAAGGGGAAACTCCACCCATTTTAATACTCACTTTGTTTTTACCTAACATTTGTAGATGCAAGATCTTTATTAATTAAAAAATTACTGACCATCCTTTTTGCAGCTCGAGCGATCCGAGAATATTGGGGTATAAACAACAAAATTACCAATCCTTTGTTTTACAGGACCTCTTTCTGAAGGCCCCATTATATAAGCTTTATTATTAATCTTTATTATCGTAGACACAAAATCACACACTTACTACTATTATTATACCATCAAGTATGTTGTTTTATATATGGATCTTGCATAAGAAAAGTATTCATTGATGACCCATCCCATAGTCCATCCACTTGTCTTATTAGTCTTTATTTGATTTTATCTTTCACACTTGTCACTCATACACACAATTCTAGTCAAGTCACAGGGATCCCTATTTTTCATTTATCACTCATTTTTCATCACACCGAATCTAGGCACTAGCACCTGAGTTTAGACAGAGCGTCGGTACTCCTATCCATCCTGGGTGCCCCTATCCTCTTTATGTTTAATCTTATTTTTATAATTTGAGGTAATTCTTTTTGGTTTTCCATCTCATCTCATGTAATGCTTCTACCATGGTTTATATCCTTGATGACTTATGTAATCAAAGTTGCGAAACATTGATATGTGATTCTTGTTTGAAGATAGTGCACTCTCATGAACAAAGTAATCATGTTTTTTGTAGATGATATATTATCTTCTAAAAATGGATATAATCATGTCGTGTCAATTCTAAATTTAAAATTAAGTATTTAATACTTTCTTTATATTGAATTTTCACTTTGCATGTGGATGGAGGAGATAAATTCGGTCTAAACTCCTTCATATCCTATTTTGCATTTGAACTTGTGCTTCAGTCTATTTGATTTTTATGCACGATAGTCATACCTTGGATCAATTTTAGTGGTCTAACACATACTTTCAATTTTATAACATTTAGTTCATTTCACCAAGCCGGGTAGAATGTTGGATTTCGAACCCGAGCTACTACAAGATCACATGGGTGACATATTTTACATATGCCCTCTATCATGATCTAAAAATGTCATTTCTATTCATCATGAAAGGTAGTGTTGATAATTAGTTTGGGGACCTAATTTAATCTAAGTTCCTATGATTATTATCTTATCCTAAGTTTAAGCTAAGGTGATTTTATTATTTTGGTTGATTATTTGGAAGGGGGTAATCCTAAGTCTTGATACTAGTTATTCTAAGACTAAATAAGAAATTATACCTAAGGACCTAAGCTTGGTTTATAAGCTAATATTATTTGAACCTAACCTAAGGGCATTGGGCTAGCCTAAAGGGGATGGCATGGATGGCAAGTGGATGGGTGTTGGTGGCACCAATTTCTAAGGCATTTAAAAGATTTGAATGTGACATTAAATACATTGTTATCACCAATTTTGGTCAATGCATGGAAATTAAAGGGAATGTTGAGTTGTCAACTCTACTAATTTCATTTACATGAAGTTTTAATTTTTAGTTTTAACCAAGGAGTTAGTGATGGCGGGAATGTAGGAGAGGACTCTGTCAGTTCTGTTGGCATTTAATGTTCTTGACCAAATCGAAAACCCGTGGGAAATAGGAGAAGGTGGGAGGAATAGATGGTTTTGGTTTTTATTGTTTCATTTGGTTTTGGGAGCTTCAAAGTTGTGTATGTGGTTTTTCATTATTTCAAACCTCTAGTTTGAATCTGTGCATGCTTAATCTCACCTTACATGGTGGAAATGGTAACGAAATCTAAGCATGGAAGCTATAAGAAGGAAATAAGAAAAATTTTAAAGTTGGGTTTTGTCATTTTCGTGGAAATCTTGCAAAGTAGAAGTTTTTCCTAAAGGATTGAGGCAAGGAAAAGGAGACATGAGCACTACCAGGCATGATAAGCCCTATCTCATTAAATCTTCTGCTTTTACTTAAAAAATTTCATTAAAATAACTCTACTCTTTTATGAAATCATTCTTGGTATTAGTTGTTTTTGTTTTCTGTTTTCTTCTTCTTTCTTCAATGACATTTCTCGATTATGGTTTCTTGTGGATATATTGTGATGTTGTGTATATAGTTGTTTATCGTGATTCTGGGTTTCCTTTCTTGGTAAACAGTTATGTTTTCCTTAGCTTTATATCTATCAAACTCCATGAATGGTAAGGGAAGACTGTATTAGTTTTATTTGTTAGATTATCCTCCTTGATTTGGTAACTTGTATGCGTGGAATGTATGCCAGTGTTATGGTGGAAATATTTATGGATTTTGGGGTATTGGCTAGTTTACCTTGTTAAATGGTTGGAGACCAACATTATTTGGTCATCTTTTGTTATGACTATTTGTGACTCCTGCATTATTTTTGGTTACTCGTTGGCTTATATCATGGTAGAAATCTTAAATTTAGGAAGCACCTAGCTGTTAGTAAACTGGGTTATGATTTATTGTTTGGTTTCAAAAATTTTTTGCCTTATTGGAAGGGTTTGAAATGGAACTTAAATTTCAATCGATAGACTTTTGTTTTGGAAGTTTTATCTTTTTTTGTTATTCAATTCACTATGGTATGTCTTTCGGGTGTTCTATTTTCAGTCCTCGGTTTGTCATTGAGCTTTAGTTGTTAATCATACTTGGTTTTGTAGTTATCTTTAGTGAGATCTTGTTTGACCCATACTGGGCATGCATGAAGTTGTTTTTAAGCACCGTAGGTGCATTCAAGAAGGGAGATTGTTGGAGTTATTCAGTCTCTATTTTACTATATGTGTTTGTTGTATAAAACCCATCACGGTTGGATCAGTTTAGTATCTAATACTAGTAAACTTTTCTCTCTCTTCTGTGGTTTGTTCTTCTTTCTCGCTTACTCTTCTCGAGTCGGTTCTTGTTATGGAACTTGACTGAACCTATGAGGAAATCATGGGTTGTTACTTTCAATCTGGGTTCATTTTATTTTATTATTATGCTCCCATGTGGAACTTTAGGCTCCATAAGTGCATGTGGATATTGTGTTAAGTTACAGATCATGTTATCCTTAACAAGATTTGTATTGGAACATCGTGTTTTTCTTGATGACGGTTGCAGGTTTGATGGATTATTTTAACTATCTCCTTAAGACTATATTGGCATCCTTAGTTGTATTTAAGAGTTGAATGATGTTCTTTTCGTATGCAAGTTCTTTTCTGTAGATTGATAATGTTATGTCTACATTGATCAATGTAAGTAAGTTACTCTTCTTTGATCCGGGGTTGGTCTTTTGGGTAAGATAAAAACCTTGTGTGTTTTCTTGTAAAACCGATCTGTTTCTTTCACCATTTGTATCTTATGAAAACAATGAACATTCAGATGTGATTGTTTTAGATGTAAGGATTGTGATAAATATGTTTTGTTTGATTGATTTTTGAACTTAGTGTGAAATTTAGGTTCTCAAGGAACTGTTACCATTGGTTAAGTTGTTATTTGGGTTTGTACCAAATCTCTCATGTTATATACAACTATTCTTTCCTGTATTGTCTGGTTGGTTCCATGATCAACATAATCCTTTTTATTATGAATAAGGCTTTGGATGGCAATGATTGTTTGGAAGGGTTGATATCCAAGTTGGGTATTTCTTGTTTTATCATTGATTTATTCACAGGTTGTTGGTGTTTTGATGTTGTTCTTGTCAAGACAATATATTTAGATCAATTCACCTTCCTTTGAATGATAAGAACTAGTTGAGTTTTGTTGAACTTAGGTTGGAAAATTAGATTGAGAATTTTGAGATTAGGATATGAATTTATTTATTCTTTTTCTTAATTGGTTGTTGTTTGGATGATTATCATGTTGTATTGATTTTCATAACCGTGTTTGAGATAAAATTAATTATGTTGGTTTAATTGGTTCATTCTTGAATATTATTACTTGCAGAGTCTATGAATCCTCTCTATATCTGTTTTGTAATCATTAGGGAAAAGTATTTCTAATTGACCTTATTTTTGTATTTGGAACCTTTTCATTAACAATAGGGTTCCTTTTGTGAAACAGTTAGATAAAATCATATTGTTTTAATGTTATAGTGTTTATCATGCTCAGTTCTTGTGAACTGACTCATGCTAACAATTTTTTGAGATGGAATTCATAAGAGATTAAAGGATAAAAACTTATAGAAAGTTACATTTGTTTTACTAATGAAATCATCTCTTCATTGTGATATCTATGTATTGACATTTACTTGAAATGTACTTCTTATTGGAAAAATTAAATCATGAAGATGTATTAAAATTAGTTTTATATTGATGGAAAGACATTTGTGTAAACCTTTGAAATACTTACTAAGTTTAGAGAGTGGTGAACTCTCTTTTTGATAAATGAATTGTTGTGGTAAAGATGTTGATTTCTGATTTATTTCTAAGGTCTTCATAACTTTGGTCTGTGTAATATTCCTAGATAATATCTTGCATGATGGGGATTTATGGATATATTTTAATATTGAAATACATAACCTAGTAGATTCTAAGATATATAATGCTTCTAGGATTAAGGATCTATACTTTTAGTTTGATTCTTTTCTTTTGGGGAGAGCACAACTAAGCTGATAATTATAAGTAGATCCTTACCTAGAAAAGGGAATATGAATAGTTTATATAAAATATTGTGGCTTCTTATTACTAAACTAAACCATATGTTTTTGATTACACTAATAGGACATCAGTCCTTAATAAAGAAAGAAAAGGATACTTTCCTTTGTAATTAAATAATGAGTTATGTATGATATCTTGTTAAGTGTTTATGATTAAATCATAATGATGATTGGTTGTATGTACCTTATCTAATATCAATATTTGAAGCATGGATGCTTAAAAGAGTTAATAGAAATATTTAGACTTATGATATTCTGAGGTCTAAAGTATAATTTTTCAAACAAGCTTGTTACAATGTTAACTGTAGTGAGAAAACTTAATGATCTTACTTTTCTAATATTGAATTAAGACATATCGATAAATGAAAATAAATGATTAAGAATAAAATGAGTTTAAGCATGATTGTAGAATAAGCAGGAATGCTGATTTTATCCGCATACCTTTCTCTTGTATAAAATACACTTCGTACCCTTCTTTGGGTAAATCATGCATAGTGGACCCTTAAGTGCATTGTTGGGTTAATAATCTAATATTCTTAAGTATGTTAGCTTAGTTGAGGGAACTCAGTTGGTTGTTGTAACATAGCGATCGCAGAGAGTACCTTTATAATGACATGATTCATTACAAGGATACCATAATATAGCATGTTATGCTTCAACACCCCACTTAGTTCAATTACCTCGATTGATATAAGTGGAAATTTGGTTTATGGTTCTACTCTAAACAGAGATAGAAACATGGATTAGTGTAGTGGTCAACTCATGTTGACTTAGGATAACTAGACACACCTAATCGACAAAAGTCAATTGAGTATGTCTATGTATCCTTAGTCACCATGAGTAGTCTTCCACACTAGTACATGTATCTTGCCCCTATTTAGTGTGAAACTTTGATTTGGATTTGGGTTGACAATAGTCAAGGATGACCAATCTAGATAATAGTAAAAGTGTGGTGAAGAACATATTCCTTTCGATGAGTATGTCGTCTTGGAATGTAAACATGGTAGACATGTTTAAAACTTTGGCCAAAGTATCACAAGTTGTTAGTTACATTTTCTTATGTCACCTAGTCTAAGATGCGGTATTTTAGATGAATATCGGTAATAGATATTCAGATATACTTCTTAGACAAAAAACTTGAGTTCCCTTAAAATGGTAAAGCAACCAAGTATACATAGTATACACTTAAACAATTTAACATGAGATATCGGTTTAATATTGAGTCATGGAATGAGAGATCGGTGTTTCACCGAGTCATTACAGCTGCATATGGTTTTCTGTTATGAGATGGATGGCAATGGAATTTGTGTTCTGAATTATATTGATTTAGAATAGAGAACATTATGTTAAAAAAATTCCCTTGTTTCTAAGTCTTAAAAAGTGGATGTTACATCTCTCGAGGTACTAGTTGGCATGTCGGGTCATAAGTGTTGAAATTCGAACAAGAGATCCCTATATATACACAACATACATACGATTATAAGGTGACACTATTCTTATCAAGGGCTAGTTATCTACATAGAGCAAGGGACTACATTTGGGCTATTACTATGCATACACATTGCATAGGAAGGGGAGTTCTATTCTATTCCATCCACACATTTGCATTTTTATCTAGCTATTTCCCACCATCTTAGCGTCATTGCACGAGGGCGACCTAAGAGAACTCTTGTACCCAAAAGCACACGAACTACGTTGGGTCTAAGATGTAGTGTAGCACTCAATTGTAAGTCCACCATTGTGGCGGTGAGGATAGTCTGACCCCTTATTTTGCATCATTATTTTTTAGGATTTGATGTCTATTTGAGGGTTTTGTAGGTACTTTCTTCATTGCATATTTTCAAGTACCTCGGTGATCCAAGTGTGACATACACATGAAAAAGGTGAACAAGTGTGAAACCCTAACAACACTAGGTCACCCATGGTGCCCCATCCCTCTCTAAATGCCCCAGTCCATCCATTTTCCAAATTTGCTATAATTTTTGTGGTTCGTTGCGATGGTATTCCAGTTTGTTTCACTATATTTGTCAATTACAAGTCACTTCAAGGTAAGAAAAATCAAGGTTAGTACTTTATCCCTCTCATTTCCTTTTATTGATAAAATCAAATAAATTATTTAGCATTCATATTTTATTGCATATCATTTATATCATAGTTGTACATTTAGATTTAAATAAAATATTCATATTTTATTAAATCATTTTGGTGAACCCATAGATTAGAACTATTTTCCCTAGGATCCACTACAAAACCCTAATGGCTAAGGGTAGCTCTTCTCCTACTAAGATAGTCATGTCTGGTGTTAGCATTAATTCTATCTATGATGAGGTAAGCATGGCTAAACTCACTGCCCTATATCATGATGTTACTCTTTTGGATGATACTCAACAATAAATCTTAGCTAATGAATTCCATGTACCTACTAGCTTTGATAATTCTACTATTGGCATTGTTTATGATCTGATGAGCTTTACTCGTTGCACACCTTGTTATACAATTAGTTGCACCCCTCCTTCTAGAATTTCTAATGAAAAATTGGATGATGATATTATTAATTTCATGCTTGGTCTTGATAATAATAAACATGTTCTTGATGATTCTCATACTAGTCATGATGATACTCTAGCTACATCTCATGCCTCTCCTATTTCTGAAAATGTTAGTGCTCCTACTACTTCATTCTATGTCAATGATATGCTTAATGATATCCTTCTATCTGAATCTTTGTTTGATTTCAATGACACACTTGATAGTCATGATTCCACTTCTTTACATATTGTTGAGTGTGAGTCCCTTTCCCCACTATCATCATCTTATGATGTTGTATCTAATAACATGCATGGGTCATCTCCTTCTATTAATTCATCTCCTCCTATTAGTTCATCTCTTCCTATTAGTTCATCTCCTCCTATCACTTCACCTCCTTCTATTAGTCCATCTCCACCTACCATCTCATCTCCATCTCCTATGGATGTTTCGATGTTATTCCTACTGATTCTATGGATTTTCCATGTCCTTCACCACTTATTACTTCTTCGACACTAACATCTAGTGTGCCTTTAGCATCAGAATATCTTATATCTCCTCTTAATATTCCTATGATTTCTCATAATGGAAAATTGCAACCACTTAACACATTATTGCCATCTTTTTCTATTCCTTCACAGGATATATTTTCCCTCATGCATGTTGTTGGTCACTTACAATCTCAATTCCAATCTCTCACATTAGAAATCAAGGCCTATTATACTTCCATTTATAATAATTCATTGTACGATGATACTATTTCTAAAAATATTCACCACTCAAAGCATTTCCTAAGGATTTTGTTATGCCTACATTTTCATGTTTTAATGGTACTAGAAATCCATATTTGCATCTCAAGCATTATCATATGGCTATGGCTTCATATTCCAATGATCAATTATTTCTTAAATCCGTTTCACCAAAGTCTCATAGATGACGCTCTCCAATGGTACATGCATATATCCTTTAGATCTATTAGTAATTATGGTGATATGGAGTAATCTTTTCTTCATTGATTCATAGTCAACAATGGCCCTAGAGTCACATATGATCATCTACTTACCTTACACCAGATCAAAAATAACCTATCATTGATTACATCTTACGATTCAATTTTTTCATGCACCAACTAGTCTTCCAGCCTATTGACTTAGAGAAATAGTTTATCTTCTGTCACGAGTTTGATTCCTCCCTTAAAACAATGATTGCAATATGACACATGTGAATCATTCACGCTTTTATGCTATAGAGTCATTGACTTAGAACAAGATCTCATTACTACACATGTTATAGGTCCTCCTCCTATTACCACTACTACTACATCATCTAGTTCTTCTCCACTCCCATATATTGAGTGTCCTACATGGTCTCCATATCCTCTACCTCATAAACACATTCAGTCTACTCCATCACCTACATGTCCTCCATCTCCTTCTCCATGTGAGGCTGCGCATCATACTCCTCCTCCTCCTCATGTATCACAGGAACCGTTACATGTTTCTCATCATGCTAGACCTCATGATGTATTGCATACATTAATTAACAAAAGTTTAATCCGCTTACCTTCTAATCAGCACTATCCACCACATCACTTACAACATCCACGTGATAATCCTTACTACAATTATCACTGTATCAATGGCCATGGGGACAATTTCCTTTAGTCCCTTCATGATCATTTGAAACAATTAGAATATAAGGGTATCATCTCCTTTGGATATTTCTCATGTGAGTGGTATATATCTCCACTCCCTCATAGGCACATTATTACTTCGGTTGATTTATCTCCTTCAGCTAGTTCTAAGGTCATTATCCATCCACCACCACAATTCATTACTCATGCATGCTCTCCATCTCATCCATCCTTTGCTACACCATCTCATCCATTGTGTCATAATACCATTATACATTGGCTTCCTCATCCCTCTGCATTTACACTTCCCACCATCATTTCTCCCATATTTGGCACCGCTCCACATGGCATTCGGGTTCAGCTCATAAACTCATGTTTCTTTCATTATACATGCTTCCACCACTTCACATCAGCTTGGCCTTTGGTAGGTGATTTATATCACCTTACTCCCTTATGATGCACTCGTGTTCTTATAGTTCTTACATGAATGTTGAGGGATCTGTTACAATAATAACCTCTCTTCACATGCTTTATCGATTCATCTAGCGCACATTTTTAAATCATTTCCCGATGATGCACTCTTGCTTTATGGTTCATTCTTGACTGTTGAGGGGTATTATATCAACTAACCTTATCACCTATACACTATGGGGAATTGATATTATCCTCCCCTTCTTCATCATACTAACACACGTTTCAATACACTATTACGATCATACCTTTTCACATCTTTCATTTTTATTTTACCATTCATCACAATGTTATTCATATACACAATGCACTTTTTCATTTTGACTATTACACATACATTATCTATCATCATATGCACTATATCATCATCAACAACAACTATACATTGCAAAATCAAATTAACAACACAATATTCACAATATCAAAGCATCCAATATAACAACAATCATCAACACATCATATATTAACATACTTTCTTGACAAAAGCAGGGAAAACTCAATTGTTCCAAAGCTCAATGTAAGGAGTGGACACATACACAATGTCTATTTTTACCATGCCCCACAAAATCAGGAAAGCTATTGAAGGCATACAAAAAATATTTTTGTGGTCTGGGACTGAAGTTAAAACTAGGATTCCTCTGATAGCCTGGGAAAAGGTGACAACACCAAAAGTCGAGGTGGCCTTGGCCTGAAAAATATGCAGATGATGAATCAAGCTCTCATTTCTAAAGTTAGAAGGAGGCTACATAAATAAGAGGGAATTTGGATTGATATATTGAAGGTGAAATATTTACAGAATGTTGGTGGCACTTTAGGTTTTTTACTGATAAAGATCTTCCTAATAAATCTATTTTTGGAATAATTTGGGGAAATCAAAGGATATAATGAACAAAGGGGTCAAGTGGAATTTGGGGAATGGTACAAATATTAAATTTTGGGAGGACCCATGGATCATAAATCAAGCTCTAAAGGAGGAGATGCCTTGGAATGATCACTTTCTATTTTATAAAATTGAGTTTGGGGAAAGAGTGTGTGACTATTGGATGGAAGATAGGTAATGGAAATTGATTATTCCCCCACCTTCTTACAATTCCCCCTTCTCCCCTTTGATAACTTCAACAATTATATTAAGTTTTGTAGTTTCACAAATAGGAATGGAAGCTTGTATATTTTGTTAATGTGAAAATCAATTAACCATTACAATGGAGTGCTGCAATATTGCATAAGGATAACATTTACCATGCCTCAAGATATGAGGAGAGGAATTCTCTGAAAAATATTTTATGTGTACATGACTTTGTGAAGATTCCTCCACATAGGTGATTCACCATGCTTAGGTGTCCTATGTGGGTGTCATTATGAACACCCTCAACATACATGGTGGTCGGTTTGTCCTATGGTATAGAGCACGTAACCAAATCGTTGTTGGTAGGAGTTACATTTGATTCCTCCACATAGGTATTCACCATGCGTAGTTGAATGTAATGGCCTCCCATCCTCTTGACGGCTACATTTGACGGCTACATTTGTGGGGGAGTTACACACCCCACTACTATATGTACACCCTTTCATCTTGAGCATTATATGGTGGAATGGAATAGAGTATGGGATTTGAGCCTTTTTTCCCTTAATGCATGCACATTGCTCTCATGGGTGATTTCTTGCTTCGATCTTGAAGCTACATCATTTTGTGGTTGAGTGCAACATTTTGATGCTCACGGATTCCCTCTAGATCTTCGTCATTCCTCCAACATGGTATCAGAGCTTGGGGATCGGAATCATGTTGCTCGCTTTAGTTGCTTACTACTCACCACCTCGTAGTTTCATGTGCAAGTTCTCATCCTTGCTTTGTGCTCTACTTGCATTTTCAAGGGTTTTGTGCATTTGGTTTTGTTTTTAGGTTTGCTTGTATATGGATGTTTTCTACATGCTGACTTGTTTTTTGGTGATCTCACCCATTTCTAGTTTGATTTTTGGTTTTACTCGGGCTTTGCTTATACGTGGTCATCCTCTACTTGGACTATGTTGTCTTTGCTTGAGTGGGGGCCTTTGCATTCACGTTGGCTCGTGATTCTCCACTGTCGTGTTCATTTTCCTTGTTCGAATGAGATTCACCTTTTTCCTCGATTCAACACTCTATAATTTGGCTTTGTTGCTCATGGCACCTTGGCCATTAGACATCAACTCATGCTCTTACATTGCTAACTCATTTTTTTACTTATGGCTTGTGTTCAACCATGTTGCTTTCTTGCATGCGGTCTTTGATGCACGTTGTAGTGCACAGTTTCTTGTCATTAGTTTGACTTTGTTGCATCTTTGCTTACATGCATGAAATGGACTTCTACCCTCACATTCATTGTCTTTTTCATGCATTGTCCAAGCTCTTGTGGCCTCTGCACCTATGGATCCTTGCTTGAAATTACTCTTTCTTGACTTGGACTTTGCCCCTGTGTTTGAAGCGTGCTCTCCATTTGTCCATCCTGTTTCTTGAGCTCACTTTGGTGTGGATGTTGACACATGACATGAATATTGCAACATTACTCTATTGGGATGGAATTTTCCAAGTTTCTCTACTCGAGACATTACGAACTGCGTTGGGATCTCTCATTAAGCACGTGGTCTTTACATGGCAAGTCGATTTACAACATTCAACTCATGGCACCAATCTTCATTAGCTCGATTCTAACACCCACTCATAAACCTTGACACGTGGTTTCACCTTCCATGCACTGACTCGATGGTTCACCTACCATGACTGACTGCACAGAATTTACAAGCACAACTCGGCTCAATCTTACCATGACTCGGCCTTGAGTCACTCCTTCGACTCTTGCATTGTGTTTTACCATGTGGACCACTTGGATGCTCGTGGTATTTCTGCTAGACCGTGGAAAGTTTGTGTAATACAACTTGGCTCGGTCAATAGCCACCTCCGGCACCTGGCAGTTCGAGTTAGCTTGGTCATAATGCCTTGAACCACTAGCTTGGTTTCCCTTTTAGAATTGTTTGGTGGTCAAAACAATCCCTCTTTTTAATGTTTTAAGTTAAAACATTTATTTCATGGCATTGTAATAATTTTTTGTACCTATTTTTCTTGTATTATGTCCTTCATTTGTGTTTCGAAGATGGAGGGCAAGGTCCGGGGTTGGCAAGAGGCTAATCCCCCCTCGCAAGCAAAACAAACCCTACTTAAAATTTGATGTCATTTCCAATGAGTACCCACACGACACCCTTTGCACCCATTTCAAGAACTTTTTTAATCATTTTGCAAAGTTATTGGCATTTTCCATCAAGTTGGGGAATTGTATTTTTCTATAACTTTTGACTCGTTGCTCATTTTGAGTGCTTCTTTAGTCAAATTTGCATGATTTTTCACACATTACGTGATGACATTACAAGTTTTTGTAAATGCACTACTTTATAAAGTGCCACATTCGGGGGGTTCACTAGTACTCTTGGGTTTTTACATGTAGACGCATTATTGGCCGAGTCGATGTCTTGCTTTTGTGCACCTTGCACTTCTTTCTTCCACATCATGGAGGGTGCTCTTTCTAGACTTGAGTGTTGTAGGATCTCTTTACAGCCTCCACCACTTCTCACTAGGAGAGGGAACTATTCAGCTTGGTGTGCTTCCATGGAACGTTACTTCACTCATGAGGGTCTTTCACCCTTCTTACTTGGGCCAGTTCCTGCACCCACTGATCATCATCATCTGGAGGACTTCTTGACACTTGCGACCATGTTTTTGGTCACTTGATGATGCATGTCTCCAGATCTCTCTGGTTTCACGTGGTAGACTCAAATCCTCCCCACCATGTCTAGAGCATTCTTCAGTCCCTCTATGGAGACCCTTCACATACTACCACCATTGTTGCTGTTGTTGATTTAGTTGGTCTCCTCTTCTTCTTCATGTGATGGCAGTTCACACGACATAGACTCACTTAGTTCTACTTCGATGATGGCGAGGATTTTGCACCTAGTTTGATGTTAAGAGTACTATAAAGGACTCTTCTTCTCCTCCTCTCACTATTCCAGAGAGTGTTGACACATCCCACATCTCATCAAATATCGAGTAGTCTCCTATTGGGCCTCATCATATATCATCACACCCGCCTCTTTTCCACCTTTAGTGTGTGAGGCCCCTTTCACTCCTCTACCTTCATTGGATGACTCATACCTATCTGACATCGCTCTTCTATTTGTTGAGCCCCCTCATTGGGATGAGTATCCCTGACCTTAGTCATCTTTTCGCAGAGTACACTTGTGATGTACTACAGGTTCCTCATCCATCTATAGGTATTTCAAGAGGAGTTCATCATCTCCATTGTTGGGAGTGCCCCTTCTGGGACTCTTACCACTTCCACTTTTTTGGAGACCTTCATTGATCCACCCTTGCTTATGGATCCATTTTTTGTTGTGGGGGATGTTTTGTTCCTTCACATTAGTTAGACATCCTTTCTACAGGTGTTCACCCTTCATACTCTGATAGTTCTACACTCGTGACATTACCTTCGGTTCCTTCACACTCACTTGCTAGACCTATGTCACACTTTCATGGACCAGACTCAGAGTTCTTCATGTTGTTGCCTTGGTTTCCTTCATGGAGTGGGTAGACTTTCAAAGCACATCATTTATGTCCTTCCTAAGGGTAGGCACATAGTTTGGTGTGGATGGCTCTTCTTCAGTCTAGAGGTAGAGGATCTCATCATCGACATTCTTTGGGAGACCTCCTAGAGCTGTAGAGTTCATATCCATCCATGGCATCTTCTGCATTCCTCTCATCTCCCTCTTCTTCTCTCTTCTTCTTCTTTCGAGAGATTTCCTCTTGTACATGGGTACCTTTATAGGCTTGTCTATGGCGGGACCCATCTTTGGCATCTTTCTTAGATTAGAGAGTGGGCTTGTCTCTCTTTTGGGGGAGTTTTTCCCACTGGGTTTTCTCCTTTTACTCCACTTTTGAGAGTTTCTTGTTCGTGGGTACCTCATCAAGCTTGTTGTGGGACCCACTTCTCCTTGTTTTCATCTATGTGTCCACCTAAGCTATGCTTCAAGGGGGGTGTTGGTGTAGGATATTTACCATGCACATATTTTATGTACATGGGATTCCTCCACATAGGTGATTCACCATGCTTAGGTGTCCTAGGGTGTCATTATGGCCTTACACGTGTCATAGAGCATCATAGGAGTTACATTTGACCAGATATTCTGGGAATGTAACTCCCACCTCTTGATGGCTACATTTGTGGGGGAGTTACACACCCCACTACTATATGTACACCCTTTCATCTTGAGCATTATATGGTGGAATGGAATAGAGTATGGGTTTTGTGCTTTTTTCCTTTTACATGCACATTGCTCTCATGGGTGATTTTGCTTCGATCTCTCATCATTTTGGTGCAACATTTTGATGCTTGGATTCCCTCCGATCTTCATCATTCCTCCGAAAAATGCTTCATCATGCATTCTCATGCGAGAAAAATACTCGGTTTCTATGGAAGAATGAGAAATAAAGTGTTATTTCTTGAATCCTAATGATATTGGCCTAGATCATGAAGAATAAAAACCCCTGAAGTAGATTTTTTGTCATCAATATTTCTCGGGTAAATGAGACTCCCAATCAACTTCCGATAGAGAGTGGAATTTACCTTAGGAGATGGATCTCGAATGAAATAATTGTAATTTGTTCCCCATAGTTATAGTAATTGGTGTGCAATCCATCATCCTGAATTTCTTGAGTGTTGTCTTGGTATATTTCATCTGAGAAACAATGTGATTCTCTTTCTTCCATACTTCCAATCCAACACAATATGGCATTATCCTAAGATCTATCATGTTAAATGATCAATTAAGATATTTCTTCATTGCATTGATCATCCTCACTGAATGGTCAATGATGACTAGATTGTCAACATAGATAATGACAATCATAATCTCCCCCCCTTGCTTTTTGAGGTAAAGATTGGGATTATATGGATTTCTAACAAATCCATGGTGTATGAGATGCTCATCAATTTTGATGTACCATGATTGTGGTGCATTTTTGAAGCCATATAAATATTTCTTGAGTCTACATACCTTTACTTCTTGACTGTGTACAACATATCCCTCGGGTTGAGTCATATAGACTTCTTCTTATAATTATTCGTTCAGAAGGCACTTTTTACATCCATCTAATGAAATTTCCAACCAAAATGTGCGATTACAAAAAGTTCATCCCGATTGTTTTGATCTTAGTTATGGGAGTAAATGTATCCTCGTATTCAATGCCTTATTTTTGTGCATACTCCTTTTTGCTACTAGTCATGATTTGTACTTTTCCATTGTCTCATCTACTTTGTACTTCGTTTTGAATATCCATCTCGCATCTAATTGCTTTCTTCCCTGGTGGAAGATCGACAAGCTTCCATGTTTTATTTTTCATTACTAACTGATATTCAAAATCCATGGCATCTTTCCAAGATTTTGACTGTAGGGCTTCTTGGACTATAGATGGCTCATCAGATTCAATAACTCTACTCATCAAAGAAAAGTTCACTTATTCTTTTTCTTTACTATGATTTTGTGGTCCAGGGGTGGATGTATTTGGTGGAGCATCCATTATTACATCTCATAATGTGTTACTACACCACTTGGGCATACGTTGAACTATTCTTGTGGGTCATGGTTCTATCAGATCAACACCATCATCCCCATCATCACTTTCATCATCTGTGGGAACATCAGCTTCATTTTTTACAACTAGTGAAGAATCTACATCAGTGATTCTAGAGGAGGAGACTCTTCTTCCTTCTTCTCAAAGAAATCAACATCTCTACTAGTGTAGACTTTTCTTGGCTTTGGATGTGTCAATCTATACCCAAGAGTCTCTTCACTGTACCTAATGAAGATGAGTTTTTGTGTCTTCATGTCCAATTTCGTTATTCTTGGGTATATGCATACTTTCTTTGCACTTTAATACTCTAAGGTGTACAATAGATGGTTTTTGTTTTGACCATGCTTAATGTGGTGTTACTCTGTCAAGAGAAACTGTGGGCACTTTTTTCAACAAATACATCGTTGTCTTTGTTGCTTCTACCCATAATGTCTTTACAAGTCTAGATTCATTGATAATGAATCACACCATTTCCATGGTAGTACGAATTCTTCTCTCAATAACACCATTTTGTTGCGGTGTGTGGAGGAGGCATTTGTCGATGAATCCCATGAGCTTATAGGTAGTCTTTGAACTCATCACTAGTGAATTCCCACCCTTGATCTAAGTAGAGAGTTTGATGTGATGACCAATTTCATTCTCAACAACTACTTTGAACTTATTAAAGGTTTCAAAATCTTCACTTTTCTTGTGAAGATAAAAAATCCACATTTTTCTTGAATAGTCATCAACACAAAGCATGAAGTATTGAAATCCAGAATGACTTGGTTGCATCGGACCACAAAGATCGGTATGAACTAGATCAAGCTTACCATGAGCTTGATATGTACTCTTCTGGAATGAAGCTCTATGTTATTTTCTTGCTAGGTAGTGAGGACACTTTTCTATATCCTTCTGAAGAGATGGTAACCCATGTACCATATTGCACCGACAAAGTGTCTCAAGATACTTGAAACTAACATGACCAAGTCTTCAATGCCACAACTATGCTGAGGTAGAGTTCTTAGCCACAAGTGCTTGATCATCTCTGTGGAAAAATCAAGCTGGAACATGCATCCCACATTGGAGGCTTTTGTAACTATTTTTGAGCCTCGTGATTTGTCTTGAATTAAACACGTTTTCTTGTCACGATAACTATCAAAGTCAATTTTTCAATTGTGATCAAGGAGTTTTGACTGAAAATTGATATTTAGTCAACCAAGTATGTATAAGACATCCGATAGTCTATAGTTGCATGAACCAAGAGGTAGAGAAATGTTCCCAATCCCTTGAACTGTATATGAAGAATCATCACCCAACGAAACATGGTTTTTTGAAGGTGTGTCCCTCATTGAATTAAACCAGTCTCTATGGTTGATCATGTGTTGAATGGATCCTAAATAAACATACCAAACATCACTAGATGATGTGGAGGGTTCACTTGATAGAGAAGTGTACAATAAGTCTTCATTATCTGATTGTTCTTGTTGCTTAGCAATATTTCCTTGCTGATGAAGTCTTCTTTTCTAGTTCCCCTTTTTCTACCCTTGATTGTAGTTAGAATTTCCCTTGTGAGATTTTTGTTTTGGAGGTCCAAATTTTCTTGATGAACCTTTCTTGTAAGTATTATACCAACAATCTTTCAATTCATGTCCTCTTTTACAAATTGGACATTTCTTCTTCTATTGATTGTCCCCTTGATGTTGATACTAATTTTGGGACTTTTGATAGGAATTAGGTTTTCCTTTACCTTTTCCTTTCCATTTTTGATGTGAAGAAAGTGCTTGCTCCTCTTCATCATCCTTATTATGCATAATTTCTGTTGTTGTAGTAGGTTTACTAGTTTGTCAAAACTAATTGTCGTGTCTGACAAGTTTAGTGTTGTTACAAAAATGTGGTAAGAAGAAGGGAGAGATCTCAAAACAATGGGAACGAGAGCTTCATCTATGACCACTTCTCCCAGGGCTAGAAGTGAAGCCCTTAACTCTCAAACTCTTCTCAAGAAAGCTTCTAATTTTTTCATTCTTCTTGAACTTTAGTGTGTGTAATTGACTCTCAAATTTAGTATGACATTCTTGTTTTTAGCCTCATATACTATGCTCAATTTATCCCATGCTTCTTTGGCTGTTTTGGCATCTCAAATGTGGGGTTACACATCATCAGACACTCCAAACAAGATGATGAGTTTGGCCTTCTGATCTACTTTATCAAACTATCGTTGTTGTGTTGTATCAGTAGTTGATCTAGTCAGAGTACCATTCACAATAGTCTAGATCTCTTCAAACTCAAGTTGTGTCTTGATTTTTGTCTTCCATGTAACATAGTTGTTTCCTCTGAGTAGTTGTGAATCTAGAAGAAAACATTTGGGGGCATTGGTGCCCATTTTGTAGAAATCACTGATAGGGTTTGGCTCTTATCACTCCAGGTATAAGGTCTCCCAATCTATATATTGTCATTCCAATATACCAAACCTTTCTATATACACGCCCTTCCAATATACCCGGTGGTATGTGGAAGAATCTCACCCTTTCTATATACCCCATGATACGTGAAACAGGTGTTAACGTACATGAAATAATTCGATACATGGTACCAATATAGTACCGAAAGGGGTCTGTGTGATTATTGACACCAGCTTAAATAAATATACTAATACACTTGTGTAACTTCATGATATACTTAGATAATTTCTAAATCTATATTAATTTTGTGTAATCGTTCACGACGTGTGGGATGGCTCATAGTGTGTGTATTGTCACCTTATTACTCCCCTGTCGATTTAAAGGGTCAATGCCTAGATGATGTTGTTGAATCTATATTAGGCATTAAGTGTAGTAGTCATGACTTTACCTATAAGCTCTTCCTAGAGGCCTTGTATATACCGAAACTACAAATGAGATCTAGGATCTCATGAGTGTTTTTAACCAAATTTTATTATTTCGAGTAAAATATTCTGCGAGTTTCGAGAAGTTATAAACTTTGCGATTGACTATGGCAACCTACAAATTAGTACAATATACTAAAGTATACAAATTTCATTCAAAAATTTGGAAAAATTGAATGGTGGGAAAAAAATTGTTTTGCGGGCCCTGGTGGCCTCCAAAGCCCAAAATGACCCTCTATGCCAAAAATTACAAAAAAATAGCTGAAAATGCAATTTTTTGGTATACCCCCTTTAGCAAATGTTGCTTAGAATGAAAAATAGGTCTAATAGGAGAAAAAATTGCCTTAAAGTAGGGTTTTTCTCACTAAAAAATTTAGAGGGGTTTTAGTTGTAACTAGTGGGTTTAGTGGTGGTTTTGGCCACTAACTATGGTGGTTCCCTCCAATAGTGCCGCTAAATTCAATTATACTAAAAATTCAATGTAAGAGGTGGGGTTCGAACCATGTACCCATCAACCCCAACACTCTCCTTTTATCCAACACGACGTTATATACGCTTTGCATATAAACTGGAGCACGTTATATTTCAATTAAAAATGTGACTAACCTTTTTGAATGAAAACATGGCTAGAGTGGAGCTCCACATGGATGTGAGCTTGAGGAGGGCGATTATGGTTTTCACATGCTCAAAACCAGATCGAAATTTCTTATTATCCTCGTTTTCTTTATTTTCCTCCACCTTTTTATTTTTTTATCTGTAATTTTTATTCAACACTTCCTATATGCTTCTTTTCACTTTGTTGTGGATTGATATTGTGGATTTTTTTTGCAGGTCCACAACATTGACCTTTGTCACTTGCAGTTAATGTTGAATATTCATGCCTCTCGCTCTCTTTTTTATTTCTTTACCAATTGATTCACTGCTGATTATGATTGAATGCCACTTTGAATTGATTAGAACCAATTTTTGTAGGGTTACAGTTCATGTGGAGGGATGGCTCGATGGAGCAGAGGGGCACATCTCGGTCGGAGGGTCGCTTGACATAGAATAGGAATGCATAGATAGACCGGTCTCAGTAATAGATTTGAACTTAGAATGATCATGATGGCTTGGTCATTCCAATGCAAAACCCAATACAAATATAACTTAATTGTTTACATGCAAAGGTCGACTCGGTGGATTCAAAACTCTCCTTCAATCACACAAGTCTTTAGTGGGGGTCTCGGTCATAATACAAGATGAACTCAATGAGGAGCTTGATCTAGATTATAATGGATCATCTAATGTTCACATCTTAGCCCGGCTCGAAAAAATGAACACAGATTCCTCCAATGTAACTCGGCGGTTAGATAGCTCCAACTCGGTGCTTGTAAAATCCTCGACCCGTTCAACACTGATAACATAGCACAGAATCCTCCAAATCTGGTGTTACTGCCATTGTTAGCTATGTCACTAAATTTTAGTGACAAAACCCCTAATGGGGAAAAAAATTAAATTCTTGCAGGAGAATTTGCCTAGTGCAGGTGCACCAAAGTGAAAAAAATTACGTTCAAAACACCCGAAGCGAACAGGAGGTTATGGGGATGTAAGGATGGGGCCGGGAAGTTGCAGGAGGCTACACATGCTCTCAATTGTTACAAATTCTTCTCTAATCTCCTTTATATCTTCTTCTCTCTCTTTCCACACCTTCTCTGCTTCACAGGTCTAAGTTCTCACTATGGTACCAAATGTAGTTTCAAAAACAGGGATGGAAGCTTGTATATTTTATTAATGTGAAATTAATTAACCATTACAATGGAGTGTTGCAATATTTATACATATTGGACAGCAATATACAAACAAATAAATGGGTTGCATAGGTACAACCAAAATCACAACAACTTCCAAAATACATCCAGGAAGCAACAATAATTAAATACAAACAAATAATAATTGTTACAACTACGTAACAATATAACCTATGCAATAATATGACAAATATTGTTATAAAACTTTATAACAATATATAAACTAATTACCTTATTAAATAATTAATTACTTAAGGTAATATAATGCATAAATTAACCTAAAAAATTCTACCATATTCCTCCTAGATAAATTCAAGATGAGCTAATATGGAGGAACATGGATTTTGGGATTTATGAAGTTAAATCAGTTATCTCCTTAACTTTGAACAAATTGTTGCTAATGATTATTGGAGGAGAGTTTGGAACAAAAATATTATTCCAAAAATTAATATTTTCTTTTGGGAGGTTGTCCAAAATAAAATCCTCATTGTGGACAAGCTTAGAAAGAGAGGCATGATAATCATAAATAGGTGTATCCTTTGCAAAGGTCAAGAAGAAACTACTAATCATCTTTTTTTAGAATGTTCCTTTACTTTTCAAGTTTTCTCGGTGATGCTTGATATTTTCAAAATCCATATGATCCTTCCTAGGGACATCTCTAACCTCCCGAACAATGGACTTCCATTTTCTACCATGATAGTGTCAAGGAATTATGGAAATTTTCCCTTCCACATACTCTATGGGGTATATGGATTGAAAGGAATAACATGCTTTTCAGGAACTAGGGATCTAATCTAAAGAAGGTGGTGAAGTTAATCATCCAAAACCTTAAAGATAATTTCCAAACTATCAAAAGTAATTCTATCAAACCTCCTTCAGGTTTGGATTTGGATATTCTTAATAATCTAAATCTCATGATTACAAACGAGGAAAATAGAAATGAGAGGGAAGATAAGAAAAATAAGGTAAAGTGGAAACGCCCCCATTCTGGTTGGTGCAAACTAAATTTTGATGGTTCATCTAAAATAAGGGAAGGAAAGGCTGAGGGTGGGATAATTAGGAATCATGAGGGGGGATTCCTCGGGGCATATGCGGGTCTAGTTGGGCACCACTATAATCACCATGCTAAAGCAATAGCTATGTTATGGGGATTAAAGATAAGTGAATCCATGAACATACAAAGATTAATAATAGAAGGGAAGTGATTAATTATCTTAAGCAAAATGATAACATGTGATGGAAGCTTAAAAACATCATTAGGGAGGCCAAGTAGATGATGGGATAATTTGAGAGGGTCAAGATACAACACATGTTCAAGAGTGGGAACAAGACCACGAGATAAAGCAAGCTAATAATGGAAATGACCTTCAAGGATAAATGAGCTGGCAGCATGATGAGTTACCTTGGAATCATATCAAAAAAATTATTAATGAAGACAATATTTTTCATAATTATAGGGATATGAAGGACAAAACTTGCATGAATGTGAATAGAAATTTAGAGAGGGTGTCGAAAGCCAACACGGTATCTAATATCCATTTTTGGCTCTTTTTCTTCTTCAATCTTGATGCCACGACTGGTTTTTGTGGAGGGAATAACATGGGTGGTGATAGAGTGAGAATTGAACCGACTATCTGTATGCATATGAAAAGGGATGATACTCTGTGGAGTCTCCTTTAATGGGGTGGTTTGTCCATTTTTATTGAAAAATTGCAAGGCCATGATCCACAACTTGCCAATGAATTTGGGAAATCTTGGGAGAACAGCGAGGTCAAGATGAGGGGCACCAAAATCGAGGTTAATGAGAACACCATCACCAAAGCCACTAGTATGTCCACAGATGGTCTTAAAAATTTTAAAGATAAAACTAGGAAAAAACATGAAATTTCAATCTTCTTTGGCCCTGGGGAAAATATTGTTTAGTATGATGATGGTATTACTAGAACCTATTTGCCAAGTAGGTGGGCAGATGTTTTCCTAGTTGTGATGAAATACCTCACTCTTGAGGGTAAATTTAGGAAGCTTTTCTCTTATCACTTGTCCATTTTGAATTATCTTCGTAGAAACCAGGAGATAAGCTTCCCATTTTTCCTCCTTTGGTCCTTAACCAATTCCATTGAAGACTACCAGAATGATAAGTTAGAAACCCCTCTTCACCATGGTTTAATTATTTTGATGTTTAAGAAAGGGATAATCCTTATACCCCCTCATCTAAGGGATTAAAGTGAGGATTCGGATAATGAGACCCTAGCTTCACACAAAAAATGAAAAAGGGGAAACAACAAGAGGGGTCTGTTGTCATAGCTTACATTCTTTGGACATGAAAAATAGTGACCAAGCCAGGGAGGAAAGTGTTAGTAATAGGGAGAGAGCTAGAGAAATTGTTGACTAGGAAGCCCACATCCTTATAGTGGATTCTATTGCGGATAAAATTCTGGTGGTCAACAAGAATTAGGTTCAAGAAGTCAAGGATTTCCACAAAAAATTGAAATCCAAAATAGGTGTATTGGTGGTTTGAACATTGATATCATTATCCAAGAGCAGAGGATATTGATTCTTCAAGACTAGATTACCACCATGGAAGAAGAGAAGGAAGAGGTTAACATGTGGTTGGAAATGAGCAATATGATGACGATGACATCGGGAGATGGAGGAAAAGAAAATAGAAAAAATGCCTTCTAGGGTCATCATCAAGTGTAAAGGGAATAAGGAAGATGGCCCGAGCACTCACACTAGAAGAAAATATTCCCACAACAAGGCAGACTGATGGCTGCCCTTTGGCCATACTTATCTCTTTTTCCTTTCTTAAGGTTCTATGTGCCTTGGTGTTCTAAGTATTATCTTTTTAAAAATATATATATATTATGTATTGTAATACTTAGACCACATGTGGTATGTTATGCTTTTTTTCTACACTACTTGTCAAGCATGTTTAACACTATGCTTTTGGATCTTTTTTTAGCTTGTGTGCATTGGATTCTTTTTGTGTAAAGGGTTTTTAGTCCCTTCAAAACTAAACTCTTATTACCTATTATATATATATATATATATATATATATCCCAATCAGCACAATATCACACATTGAATATAATAACAATAATCATCACATCATACATAAATATCAAATCATCACATCGCATAATCAATAAACATCAAATATAACAACATATGTCAATGGTCCATATATATCTCGATCAAAATCATAGTTACAATAAACCCTATCATTGGGGAAACTCCCCTACATCAATACATCAAAATATATCAAATCTCATCATCATTATCACTATCTACTAATGCAAGAGCTCTAGAACTAGAAGCCTCGTCATTCACCCTATGTCATTGATTGTAGACCTTATATCTCTTTATCTATATCCACAATAGGGTATTATTTGTTAACTACTTTGCAAAGTGACTATGTAACTCAACAAAATGAGCAAATACATCCTATGATAGAGGACCACCACCGCCTCTTTATCTCGTTGTGTCTCCTATCGCGGTTCATCCCTCTCACTCAAAGAACAACTTTGTACACATTGCTTTTACTATTGTCATTGGCTCAAAAAAATGGCCATGCTCACCCACAATATCATCCACATGCTCTAACATCCAACCATAATAAAAATGCCTTAGACAATAATGACCATTACACAATCAAATAATAAATCATATAACATAACTATACAAATAATTACGTTCACTCACATTATCGATACTCCATTGGGTTCAAGTGCCTCGCCCCTCTAATCCTCCTCTTGGTGGTAACCCTACCGCATCCACCAACATTGGAAATAAAAATACCCACCGATGTGAGGCCCACCATGCATGGTATGCCTCTATACACCCCGTATCATTTGCATCTATCGGCTCTATCACCACATCTTCCTCATTTTTTTCCTAGAGGTACTAGATGCCCTATTGTGGGCCCTGATCTCGCTCCAACCCTCCTAGGTTCCTTAATAGCTCTAACCCATACATATGGCTCTAAGGGCATGTCCTAGGCCATGCCAAACTATCATGATATGCACTCAACCTGAAATAACTCAGCCACCCCTGGAAACCAATCCTCTAACCACATAGTATGACATACACATCGTAGCTCTACTACATCCTCTAGCCATCCTCTCGTAGTCTCGGTATAGTCTCCATATAATGGCCTCTTTCCCCATACGATATAGCATAGCTCAATAGGTATCGGTGTCCATATTCCTACCTCATACACCAACCCACCTACCTACAAATATATTTTTTCTCGTCCACTCTCCTCACATCCCACCAACTAGCCTCAATACTACCCATAAGACCATACATGTAACAATGTTGTAGCTCCAATACCACCCCCATGCTCCTCCTATGTGAACCTATATAAATTAGTGTATAAATGGGATAATACACATTGTGCCCAGGAATACTCAAGTGCTCTCCTCCTCTATCCAAAGGTGGTAGATATCATGCATCTTATATAAGATTCCTATACCACCACCCTCCACTGTAATCAACGATGTTATCACCATGGAAATAAAATTCCACAATCACGGAACCCCTGATCTCATAATAGCATCTAGGCTAATATGGGCCTCGGTGGGAACTTAAATCCCTATAAAATACCACCTAGTGGCCCTTATTTTCTTTGCATATCATCCATTTTCATAACATGTACCCTCTTTCCAACAATAGGTAATCGCAGTATGTGATACATATTCTCTAGTGTGAATGTTACCTCCCCTGTAGGTAACCAAAAATTACACGTATCTAAACACTACCTCTCGCATATAGTTGTAAGCATATTCATATTATGGGGCATATCCCCCATTCTTGTTATGTGTCATAGGTTGGCACAGTCTAGAACCTCCCACTCATCATCCAACAACCCTAATCTAAGCAATGTACTCAAATGGTGTCCTCCACGAAACTCTCTTGAATGGATATCCCTCTGCACACCACAAAACAACAAAAAACACAATATTAGAGCATCATCCATATACAAACATACTCACCTATAACATCAACACACACTAACTTTCACATTTACATCACTCTAGACTCAACTCACACTCTGGACATGGGCGCCTGTAAGTAGAACCTGGGCACCTAGAGCAAGCAAGACACCGGCGCCCATGTCTGGGTGCACTGTCCCAAAGTTCATTAGCACCTTCACCACTCTTTTCCAGGTCCAAAACATCAATAAATTCAAAAGCACAAATTTCACAAAAAAAAATTCAAAATGACTACTATCACCACATTTTTTGAAAAAATCATGCTTACCAACTCGATTGTCAGCACGCGACGCCACACTGTCGCCACCATCTCGGATCAACTCGGTCACACTGCTCCAATTTTGGCATCCTAACACACTTAGAGATCACTTTTACACTCACATAAAAGATAAATGAGGTGCTTATTCACTTTTTACACTACTATTTATAATAACTTTCCATTATTCACTTTACTATGGTCATTCGCCACATTCATTCTCTCAACTAATTCACATCACATGGTTTCGATCATATCTTGAGCATACCTACTTCGATTTTTGTTTCATTTATGAAATTCTCTTCAAAATTATACATGTTACCATAATGTACATGTTTCACACACATTCTATTCCTATTCACTATCGTTTACACTCAATATATATAACCTTTTGCGATATCCATAACATACTTACATCATTATGTGATTACTTTCGGCTTAGCGTTCGTTCTCATCATCACTCCCCTTTTTCTGAAAGGGGGCATATAATTAGGGTCATCCTATAATTCCCCTTACTCCATTATGTGAAAAATCTATATTGCTAACACACCATTATCGAACATTTTCTCATACACAATACAACATGTCACATCACTTTTTAGTGATTCCCCTAATGACCTAACCTAGGGGCAACAAGCATAAAATATCTCCATGAATAATCAACCAATCAATCAATCACACACATTTAACTCACGACAATACAAATTTCACAACACATTCATCAAATCGACACAACACAATGTATGTACCCTCCCAGATGACCTAACTTGGGAGTTATGTCACCATGTTCCCAAATGACCTAACATGGGAAATCACTTTACATTTTGCAACTACTTCTAGATGACCTAACATGGAAGAAATACATTTAGACAATACAAATTATCAACCAATCAACACAAAAACAACACATTTATCCTCCCATATGACATAACTTGGGAGTTACATCACCATTTTCCTAGATGACCTAACATGGGAAGTTGTTCTACATTTCACGATTACTTCCAGATGACCTAACATGGAAGCCACCACACACACATTGCGGTGACACCCATGGAGTGGGGGAAATGAGACATCATTTCCTTTCCTATACTGATCTTATATGGGTTATCACGTTTGATCGAAAATTGGATCCAAAATCAACAAAAATTGATATGTTTCCATCTACAGTGGCTAGATATTTTGAGGATGTGGTTAAAGTTGGAGAGATACTAGACTTCTCTCCCTACGCCTTTCCTATGGCACTAGGACACCCAAATCCTTAATTTTTTACACACACACACACACACACACACACACACACACACACACACACACACACACACACACACACACACACACACACACACACACACACACACACACAATCGAGTTAGGAATTGATCACTCCCTTCCCCATCACATCTCCATTAGCAAAAAAATCACCCAATCTCCAACCATTCATTAATCGACATCATCTATTTTTCTTAGTGCTTCTCATAACAGTCTCACGTCCCTCATCATGCCACATGGATCAACACGTTGATCCATGGTTTATCACGCTATATGTTCTCACTTGGCATGCACTTCTACTACACTCTTCACATACTTCAGTGACATGGGCTTCTCTAGACTTCTCATGTATGCATCTCTATCTACTTTATGTTACCAAGCTTTCACTCACCAACATAAAGTGGGGGAAAATGTAGACACAAAATCACGCACTTACTACTATTATTATACCATCAAGTATGTTGTTTTATATATGGATCTTGCATAAGAAAAGTATTCATTGATGACCATCCCATAGTCCATTCACTTGTCTTGTTGGTCTTTATTTACTTTTATCTTTCACACTTGTCACTCATACACATAGTTCTGGTCAAGTCACAGGATCCTTGTCTATCAGTTATCACTCATTTGTCATCACTTATCTTTAGACACTAGTGCCCACATCTAGATAGTAGTGCCAAGCACTCCTATCCATCCTGAGCACCCCTGTCCTCTTTATGTTTGATCTTATTTTTGGCATTTGAGGTCGGTATTTTTGGTTTTCCCTCTCATCTCCCGAGGTACTAGTCGACATATTGGGTCATTAGTGTTGAAATTCGAACAAGAGATCCCTATATAAACACAACATACATATCATTATAGGGTAAAACTATTCTATCAAGGGATAGTTATCTACATAGAGCAAGGGACTGCATTTGGGCTATTACTCTACATACACATTGTATAGGAAGGGGAGTTCTATTCTATTCCATCCACACATTTACATTTTTATCTAGTTATTACCCACTATCTTGGTGTCATTGGCATGAGGGTGACCTAGGAGCACTATTACACACACAAGCACATAGAACTACATTGGGTCTGAGATGTAGTGTAGTGCTTAGTTATAAGTCCACCATTGTGGCGGTTGAGGATAGTCTGACCCCTCATTTTACATCTTTCTTTTTAGGATTTGATGTTTATTTGAGGGTTTTGCAAGTTATTTCTTCAATGTATATTTTTAGATACTGGGTGATCCAAGTGCGATATACACTTGACAAAAGGTGAACAAAGGAAAAACCCTAAGGACTTATTGGAACCGAGTCCTAACCTTTTTCTCAAGACCAAGGCACCCCAAAACAAGACTAGGGCACCCCTATCCATCTCCAGGCACCCCAATCCAACTAGTTCCACCTCTATTGCACTTTTATGTGGTTCATTGAGACATTCTACCATTTTGTTTCACTATATTGTTCATTTCTAGGTCACTACAAGGTAAGAAAAATCAAGGTTAGTACCTTATCCCTCTCATTTCCTTTTATTGATAAGATCAAATAAAATTTTTAGTATTCTTATTTTATTACATATCATTTATATCATAGTTGTACATTTAGATTTAAATAAAATATTCATACTTTATTAAATCAATTATTATCTTGCATTTATTTTCTTTTTATGTTACGTGTTTTTGTTTTTTTAATCCCAAAGACGACAATGTGTATGTTCTCCTCTCACATCCTAGGATGATCTTGAGGATCAAAAGTAGCTAGTCTTCCTTCCCTTTTTTTCTAGGGGTAACGTGACATAAAAATTACATCCACACACTTACCATAGTCCTAGAGTTCTCATAACCATGGGTTTCACCTTCATGCACGTAGACACACCCCGTGATCTGGTAGGGTATATAAATTATTGGATAGGTGTCGTTATTGGCTAAGAACTTATTTCTTTTAAGAGCAACGTGAAGTGAAGGGATTTCACATCCCAATACCCGTGCCTTAGAAAACATCCTTGTAACATGGATGTGGGCCCTATGTACCGCAAGGTATATCAGAACTCCCTAGTGAACCTCGTTATCCTATACTAAGTAGAACCTGGCCGCATACTAAACTATAGTGCAAAGAGGCCACACTTCCCAAGATCACTCACTGGCCAACCCCAAATTGACACATAGGTGGAGAGCCAATTTTGGTACCACCATCGATGTGTGGTATTGAAAGTGGGCTATAGTTCGGTTGTAATCCCACTTGACTAACTAGGATTGTGATTTCAAGTTTGTACTTGTTTGAGTGTTTTATCAAAACCAGTGAAAAAACCTCACACTAATCCTTTTAATTAAACCATACACCTCTCATCCATCCTTTTTGACTATGATTTTTGACCTCGATTTTTACCACACATCATTTACCATATACCTTTGACCATATCCATCACACACCTACCATCATTTACACCTTTTACATCATCTTATAAATACAAAATAAAATAAACAATAAGCCTCTCCACCTAATCGATAAATTTTATAATAATAAAAATTTGACCATACATTATTTATCCTCCATTCAC
Source organism: Taxus wallichiana var. yunnanensis (assembly GCA_018340775.1). Lineage (NCBI taxonomy): Eukaryota > Viridiplantae > Streptophyta > Pinopsida > Cupressales > Taxaceae > Taxus > Taxus wallichiana. The sequence continues at coordinate 398,647,388 of CM031233.1, forward strand.
CTATCACCCTTTTACATCACCCTATTAATAAAAATCAAATAACTAATAAACCTTTCCACCAATCAATAAAATTTAAAAGCTACAAAAGGACATTTATAAACATCCCTCCCCATTTCACAAAACACATCTTACAAATTCCACTTAATACATCCCATCTTATCCACGTAACTCATCCCATACCACCTTACCCAATCTAAAAGATCACCCCTCTCATCATCACAAAAACCACCCTCCTCTTAATAGCTTAACATTTCCTATTGGTATCATCATACTTACCTGGACCAAGATATCCCAAAAACCTATCACAATGCTCACTACATCCTTACATCTTCACTCAAATCTACACATATGTTTTCATATCTAAACACCCCATCTACCTTTTCCTATTGACACGAATAATCTAATCTTGTTAATCAACACCTGCGTATGAAGAAAACATCCTTATCACTTATAATATTCCTCTAAGCACTTAAATCAAGGTACATCCTAAGCCCTCTAATAAAAATCCTTCTTCTGTCTCCTTAATACCTCCTCAAATTCTTCCATCCTACAAACAAGGTTCAATTATTAAGATTATTGTTGAGCCCCTAAGAAGACTAAGTACCTAAGGTGCAGAGGGTTTTTCACGTATCGTAGGGTGCGAAGGAACATGCGGAAGTGACCTCCGGAATGACGTGAAGTTTCATACCTAGAAAAACAAGATCAAGAATTAATCATATTTTGGACCACGGTTAGAGTTACGATAAGGGACACATGGAGATGCGACCAGATCTGATTGCGGATAAGGATAAAACATAGAGACTTATAGCCCAAGGAAATCATATTCTAAGATATGGTTATCATGATGAGATTAAGAGTTGTAAAGTAGAGTTAGTTATGGTTTAGTTGGAACTTGCATGTTTAGGGTACTTGAGTATGGTGGGGTATGATGACATTTGGCATGTGGTTTGCTCTTGAATGATGAATGGGCGGTGAAGGGAAGATTCCCTCCAATCTCTTGATATGTATTGATTTGCACGGTAATAGAGAGAGAGGGGATGTGTGAATGAATGTGTGCAAGGGATTAGAGATAAATGGAAGTGAAATGCGTAGGAATGTTGTAAATTATAGAGAAGATTCATTTGTAGGATGAGAATTTTGTTGATGTATCTAGTCCGTTTTATGGATCTTATCATGTATTTGGCTATTGTAACAATGGAGGATTAATATAATGGTGTTGTTCTAAATATCAATGCTTAATGGATCTAAGTGTTTGTGTTCTTTATTATGCTCATGGTTCAAATCTAGTTCTTGTATGTTTTGTTTAATCTTCATAGTCATATGGATCATTTAAGCTCAAATCTAGTTTCTTTATCTTTGTCATAAGATGTATGTATTTATGTTTATACATTTTTATACTATTCATGGTAACATTCTTGACAAATCTCACATAGAAGAGGGGCTTGGTGCCTTTGTGCACCTTGGGTGAGCTCCCAGTTTAGGTTGGGTGATATGTTGGCACGCTTGGGAATTAAAGGGTTAGGAAAAGTGACTACATCTTGGTTCCATTACCATGACCTCTTTTGAATTTATTGCAAAAATGGTGGACGATGGTAGAACGCTTGACCTTGGATGCTCGGAGACTTGGCTTAAGAACACCGAGGATGATTTATTACACGGATATTCAACACTGACCTAAGTTTGATACATGTGCATGGTAGAGGAGCATCTCTATCATGAGCTTTATGAAACGTTATTTTGTTGTTTTCCAATAGAACTATATGAATGGTTTTTGCTTGTATGCATCAAGGTGGAATTGGTATTATCAACCTCATGTGTGGACCCAAGAAGATTATTAGTGGCTTCATGATGCCAATCTGATTTAGACTCATGTTGTTGATTGTTAGTGGAGTGGTGTGTTGACTAGCTACACGTTGGAGTGTGTGGTTTCTACTTATTCTTTCCCATAGGTTACTGAGTTCAAGTTATTGCAAGAACTAAGGGGATATTTCTGTGTGTTATACCACTAGCCATAAAGATCTTAATCATCACTCTGAGTTTAGAATCATTTCCTATGGCTATCTAAACTCCCACTAGGTGTGGGGTGTGGAAGCGTGTGTGGTGATAAATGGAAGATCCTAAGGAAAAAGTGGAGAGAGAAGAGAGGTGTATCAATTATAATGAAGCTCGGGAGAGGGAATTAGTGAGACGATGTGAGATTGTAAGAATGATGGATGTTTGGAGATAGATGTCACGGGAAGAATTTGAGGTTCATGTGGACGACGCAGAACTTGAGCAGTCTATGCTACCTCATATTGGAAAATGCGTAAGGAGAACCCCCTTATCTTTTGATGAGAGATCGTCAGTGGAGAAAGGATACAGACCGTAGCTGCACATTTGAACCCATCTGGTGACCAAGCCCTTGTGCTTTGTTTTCCAATTTATGAGACAAGTATTGCTATTTCGGTTGGCATTAGTAAGTAAATAACATCAAGTAGATATAATTTTACATTACATCCATCTATGGTGATGTAGACATTTCCTATGTTTGGTGGTATCCTATCAGGCACATCATTTGGAAAAGGTGTTGGCTCACAAAACTTGGGCATCACATCTGGAAGTAGTTCAACTTCAAAGACTGTTGGAGCTCAATTTAGTATAATGGTGGGAACATAGAGTAGCACTAATTTAGGCCCTCAGTAACTACTACAAAGAAGAGGATATAGAGGATCTGGTAGATCTGGAGGGTCAGGATTTAGTGAAACTAGTGGATCTAGTGGTGGAGGAAACACATGAGGAAATCAAGGTTCTAGATCTGGTGGATAAGGACCACAACCCCATCAACAGGTATTTTATGAGATGTCTCTTCATTTACCTGATTATAAAGGTTTCAAGGATGTTATAAAGCATGTACACAAGTGTGAATTGTTATGGCATGCTAAGGGGATCACTACCCTAGAGTGGAAGGCAAGTCAGTTTGCAATTACATTATAGGGGCGCTTGCATAGTTGGTACCAAAAATATGACCCACATCAGACGGCGGTGGATTATATAGCACTGTGTGATGCCTTATTAATGGAATTTCATATTACTAAATTTGAGTAAAAGAGCATCGCGCACATAAGGAGATTGAACAACGTATAGCAAAGAGTGTGTGGGAGTATGATGCATGTTTTAAGACTCTCTTGTCAAAGTTGTCATATGATATCCATCCCTCTCAACATGTTCAGTGGTTCATTGGAGGTTTGATAACACCATTCAGATGAGTGCTTTTGCATAATACTTTCACATATCTACACGAGTCCTTGAGGTTTGCTTTATGCATTGAGGCCATTAGAAGTTTTAATGTTGGGGTAAGTCCCTTTTTGGAGGCATAGATTTCTTCCATGGTGAAGCAACTTGAGAAATTGTCTACAAATTCAGCACATGAGACTCGTAGCAGACTTTGGTGTATAAATTGTGAAGTAGAAGGACACACCAATGATAGTTTCCCTCAAAATTCAAAGTGCATGCCATGTCATTAGACTATGAAATCTATCATGGGGATCATGATCCAAGTAGATGCCCTTTGTTATAACACATGCTCCATAATAATGTGTCATGCTATTGTAAGATTTATACATCTACCACTCATGATACTAAGGATTTTGGTTGATAGACCAGATTCATGATGCAATTGATATTGGTGTGCGTCAGGCCAAAGCATTGCAAATAGTTCTAAAAATGAGGGCATCGGCATAAAGGGCGTGAAGATGGTGGTGGAAGGGGAAGAAGCTTTTGTGGAGGATTCAAAGTTTGTGTTGATCGTGGTGGAGGAAGGAGTGAATTCTCCTATGGAACTTGTTTCAATTGTGGATCTATGGATCACTATAAGTGTGAGTGCCCGAATTTATTTTAATGTTGATGGTGCAGAAAAAAACATAAGTATGAGGAGCGTCCCGACTTGTATGATCACACGATAAAGAATCAAAAAAGGACAAGGGTGTGGGAATGGTTAGTGTGAAGTACATTGAACCCATGTTCATGCCTACGATGACGTCTAATCTAGATTGGAGCTTGTATTAGTAATTACACGCGTTGAAGCTGCACATGCTAGAGAAATACCAAAGCAGAGGCCTCTCATTATAAGAGAAGAGGTATTTCATGAGAAGTACCCTAATTCAACTTATCAGGAAGGAGGTTTGCTAAGATACTATGGAGGTGATTAGGTGTTTGCAAGGGGAGATCTAGTGCTTGAAAGAGCAATCACGGAAAGTTGAACAAGCAAAGAATATTGAGATCCCTCATAATCATGTTAATGATGTCAAAGAGGTATGTAAGATGTTGCACCAAGAAAATATAATTCCCCTGTTAGGAGAATGGTTGAGAGGAAAGGTTTTGTGGGCTGGATGTGAGCACGAGAGGAAGGATTTGCATGTTAATTTTTCCCATCATAGTCTTGATTATGACGAGGAAACCACATTGAATGCAGTAGTTTATGGATGGCTTCTGAGAAACATACTAATTGACACATGTGTAGAGGTTAATGTTCTTACTCTGGATGCATGGAACCAGATGGGTTGACCACCATTGCAGCCATCTTTGAATGTGTTGCACATGGAAAATAGAACTAAATATATGCCCATCGGAGTCTTGAAGGATGCTTCTATAACCATTCAATGGGCCAAGTTCACTGGGGACTTTGAAGTCTTAGCACTTTCCGAGGTAGATAGTTTTCTAGCCTTACTTGTGATACCCTTGGTGTTATACAAATAATTTTGATTTACTCTTCAACAAGGATACGCCAGACTTTGAGAACAAGAAGGAACATATTATTATTCCACTAACAGATGGAATATTTGTGCCCTATGTCAAGCCTTTGGGGGAATAATACATCAATATAATTTATGTGTGCCCCATCAAGGACCCAGAGATTATTGAGTCATCAAGAGAAGGAGTCATTCAGTGGGATGATTCTCATTCCTTGAGTTATATGACTATAATTACATGTAATAATTGGGTGCATGGGACTTATGAGTTGGTTGGAAGAGAATTGAAGGGCATTGTGACTCGTGTTGTCAAGGTGTGTTCGGTTAGGTGTCTGGGAGGAAGATAGTTACCAAGTTACATGGGAGAAGGTAACCTTGATGTCTTGTTGTGCACTATGGAAGTCCATTAGACCTATGAAATAGAAATGAGAGGAATATGCTTTTTTATACCATGCACAGGACAGCAACGCATTGGTAAATGACTCATCGAGATAATCTCATAGAGTGGCACGAGGTAGGAATCATGTTCTTTGTTAGATTTATAAGGACCAATGCACCTTCAAATATATGCGACTATCATGGGAAGGAATCATCCTTGTACCACATTCGGGAATGTGAGAAATCCTAGAAAAAAGGCCTAGAAGCTTTACCCCTCCCTCTAGGTGCATAATTTTTATTCCACCTTGTAGGGTTGTGCATGTGCATGGTACGTCTATTCAGAGTTACGTCATAAAAAAGGAAATTAGTAGGAGTTGACAGTAGGTATTATTCATAATTTTGAGTATCTATCTTCTAAACCATTAGTGAATGAAGCTTTACAGGTAGTCAAGCACCTTGCTCTAGGAGATAATGTTAAATTTTAGGACCTTATCCTACCCTGATTTGGAGGCACACTTTGTGGAAGGAGAAGAAATAGATGAAATACGGTTTGAGTGTGTCTATGTAGAAAAACAGAAAGGAAAAATGGTGTACCTTATAGAGGATTAACAAATAGATAACCTCGATTTTGATCATATATAGAGGGTATGCGCGATGTCTTGGATAGTGCGGGTGAGAAGGCATGCACCTACCATGAGTCATTGAAGACAAATAAGCTCAACATTGGCACAAAACCAAAACTGAAAGAAGCAGTCATTGGTGATTACTCGGCGGACACTGGAGGTTTCAAAGATAATTGAGCTGTTGTGTGACTTCTAGGATTTGTTCCCACGTTGATACCATGAATTGAAAGGATTTCATCACTCATTGGGAGAGATGTGGATTAAGTTAAAGGAAGGTGCACACCTGATTAGGAAAAGTCCTTATAGGATGAATCATAATCTGTGTGTAAAGGTGAAAGAAGAGATTGACAAAATGTTGGAATCCGGGATCATTGAAGCCATTGAAGAATCTGAATGGGTTAGCCCAATGGTGATTAATATCAAGAAATATAGAAGGATATAGATCTATGTAGACTATAGAGACTTGAATGTTGCATGTGTGATAGATCCTTTTCCAACGCCTTTTATTGAGGAAATCTTGGAAGGTGTAGCAGGGCGTGAGATCTACTCTTTTACAGATGGATTCTCAGGGTATCACCAGGTAAGGATTACAAAAGAAGACCAGGAGAAGACTACTTTCACCACTGAATGGGGAATTTTTTCTTATATGGTTATGCCATTCGGGATTAGGAATGCACCTATTGTATTTTCGTGCATTGTGGTGCAAGCATTCCAATCTTTATTCATAAGTTTCTACAAGTCTACGGATTATTAAACAATGTATGGATTAGTAAAATATCATTGTGTTGAGATTGATGTTTGAAAGATGCGGTAGTTAAGTATCTCTATAAACATTAATAAATGTGTCTTTCTTTACTCCTTTTGACACATTGCTAGGTCATATTATTTGTAAGGAGGGCTTATTCGTGGACCCTACCAAATTTTTTTTTATTTTGGGTTTGAAGGATTTTTTCAATCAAAGCGTAGTGCACGGATTTTTGGGGCTTACGGGTTACTAAAAAAAATTCATCAAAGGTTATGTCAAGATTTCCACATCCTTGGAAGAACTATTTAGGCATAAAGGAAGATTTCACTGGGATGAGGCACAACAAGTAGATTTTGATACGTTGAAGGAGAAGCTTACTACTGCACCCATTTTGTGCTTTCCCTCTTGAGACAAGCCCTTTCATGTTCATGTGGATGCATCAAGTATGGCAATAGGAGTAGTGTTAGAAAATCTGGAGAAGGGACTGTTGATCACCCTTTATGCTTTGTAAGCATAAATTTAACTCAGTTGAGTAGAATTACACAACAACGGAGTGCAAAGTGTTGTCTATGATTTATGTGCTACATAATTTTAGGTAGTACTTGTTGGCTACTCTATTTATCTTTTACATAGATCACATGGTGCTTAAGTATTTGGTAAACAAGATTTTTTTTACAAGGGCACATATGCCAATGTATCTTTTTATTTCATGAATTCAAATTTTCTGTGGTAGTCAAACCAAGAAAGTGTAATTCAGGACCCGAGCATCTTTCTAGAATTAATTCAGGTGAGGATACACAGCATTGAAGACACAATGTTGGATGTATAGTTTTTCAAATTACAATGCATGCCCACTGATTTGGAGGATATTGTTGTCTTTTTACAAACAGTGTGGCACCTGATGGACTAAAGAGTATAGAAAGGAAACAACTTGTCATTCGTGTCGTGCCTTATATGTTGATTGGTGGAGATCTATACAAACTTGGTTGAGATGATATTTTACATTGGTGTGTACTAGAGCATGAGCACGTAGGTATTATGGAGAAATATCGTGGAGGGATTTTGGTGGACACTATGTAAGGTGAGCCACCGCACACAAGATTCTAATGGTTGGTTTGTGGTGGGAGACATTGTATAAGGATTGCCAAGAATATGTTAGGGGTTGTGATCATTTCCAGCACCTTGGGAAGCCTGGGCATAGAGATGAAATGTCGTTGAGGCCTATAGCAAGTGCGAGAACCCTTTGAAAAATGGTCAATTGACTTCATGGGCCCTATTTCTCCCCTAGCGCATAGGACAGGGTCATGCTACATCATTACTTGTACATATTATCTTACACGGTGGACGGAAGAAGCATCTACGAAGGATTTCACCACAACTACCCTGACAAGGTTATTTTTGGAGAATATCATAGCAGGTATGGATTTCCATTGAGTTTAACAAGTGATAGGGGTACTCATTTCTTGAATGAGAATGTTAGGATATTATTGGTAGAATTTATAGTAGCCATCATAAAACTACACCCTATCACCCACAAACTAATGGAACTGTTGAAGCTTTCAACAATATTTTGAGCCACACATTGACAAAGATCTATGATGTTGGAAGGAAGGATTGGGATGATAAAGTCTTTATTGTTCTTTGGTTGTATATAATAACCTACAAGAGACTCAACAAAGTAAAACCATTTTAGTTGGTGTTTCAAGCGTCAAGGTTTTTTTAGTAGTTTAATTTATGTTAACATCCCTATGTATTATGCACAAAGCATGATTAGCTTATGAGCGATCACTTGAATAGCACATAGAAAAACTAATACAGTTGGATGAGAGGTGCACCATAGCTCGATGGAGCCAAAAAATTGAGAAATCAAGACAGAAGGCCTGGCATGATCGACACATTAAAAATAAGAGGTTGGAGGTTGGACAGATGGTTCTTCTATATGATTCCAATTTTTTGCACCACCCTAAAAAGTTCCAAGATTGGTTGGGATCGTATATTGTGACCTATATACTTGACTCAAGTGTTTTCCAGTTAGAATTTTTGGATGGCACACAGTTTCCTACTTTCTTTATTGGGGGTAGGTTGAATCCCCACTATAAATAAGTCTTCTTGGTTTTTGTAATAAGGAAGTGTTTCCATTTAGCTTAGGTTTCCCTTTAATGTAGTTTCCTTTATTTTGGTTCTCTTTCATCATCGCTATGCTTTGTCTTTTTATCCTTGTGTTGTGTTGCATGTTGGTGTGCAGTAATTAATTACATTTTAAGTTATTCCATGTGCAGAGGACCACGCATACCTTTAGTGTGGGGTAGGATTGGAGTATAGTGTGGAAAATTGTTGACATGTTTCTAAGGGAGGTTGGTCTGACTAAAAACTCATTCGAGGATATTGGCGCAAAGGTAGAAAAATGGGTTGTGCTATAAGAAAGGTGTTTTGAGAGAATTTGAGATGATTGAAGACCACGTTGGAGAGAAAAACATATCACTCATTATGACATGAGGTAGGTGGAGTCTTGGGAAATTACTTAGTGGTTGGCACGGAGGTTAAGTACTTCAAAGACAATAAGGTGTGTGGAGGAGGTGCGTGGCAAGTAAAGTAATGTAAGCACACCAAAACGTTATGACTGTAGAGTGCAAAGTGAAGTTATAAAAGTTTAATTAAGTGGGAAAAGGTACTTTATTAAAAATTAACATTAAGACACGTAGGTCAAAATGACAAAGTGAGGTCTTGGAAAAAGTATAAATAAGGCGTGAGGGTAGTCATTTTAACTACCTTGCCTTTAGAAATTTTTATTCTCTCGACCTATTGAAGTGCAACAAGGGTGTGATATAGAAGTAGAGTAATTTTTATGAACCAGTGGTGTTGTGTGAACTATAATGGGACCTTGTGGAGTGGAAAGTAGAGAAAACAGGAAGGCAACAGGAATTTGAGTAAAAGTGAAGCTATCAAAGTTGAGAGATCGGGAAGACAAGGAGAGGTGAACACCTAGGGCACGGAGTGAAGAAATGAAGATGGCACCAAAGAAGGCACGAACCAAGAGACCGGTGGTGGAGGAGGAACCAGATTGAGATATACTCATAAATGTAATACCCTCTAGGTGTGATAAAAGTAGAGAAGTGGAGTTTGAAGCTATATAGGTGAAAGATTAGTAAGTTCAACCACAAGACGGAGGAACATGACAAATTAATGCATGTGGATTTAGTCATAGATGTTCTAGGGTTAGAAGATCTTGGAAACCCTAGGGTGGATGACTCGGTGCAACAGAGTTACATAAAATTGGGGTTTTATAGCTGTGGGAGCTGCCTTTCTTTGCTAAACCTACCCCACTCTTCAGGTGGTTAATGTCACAGGTGCATGAGGATTTTTCTACTTTACAGGAAGAATAATGAGAATTACATTCCAAATGATGAGTGTGACATTCATGTGGAACACTAATGAATATATGGCATTCAATATATGTGCCAATGCAAAAATGGAGGAATTGGCGAAGCAATTGAATTATGAAAAGGAGGAAGGGCTCAAGTTATCTCAGATCTTGATGACCTAGCATTAAGGGTTTTAGCCCGCCTTATCACCTACAAATTAGGTGTATCAAAATTGTGGATAGATATAAACAAGAGATTCATGTACATTGCATATAAAGTATCAAAGCAAGCACACTATAATTTCACGTAATTCATTATGAAGAGTATCATTGAGGAAGTGCATGTGCAAAATGAAGTTAGAGCAAAGATAACGTGGGTGTTTATTCTCATCAATTGATCATATTTTGGGAAATCAGCATCCCTAATGGACCAAATGGGAACATGTGGGTTTACCCACCAGCGCACTCATCTCCTATGGTGTAATTTTTACAGTTCACTTGTGATGGTTCCATTACAAACACCTACAAGGACCGAATGAACAAGTGGTACGAGAGACTGTGTGCATCCTTTGAGAATGAGTAGCATATTTCACTCAAATTACCAACAATTTTAGAGGACCAGGTGAAGTTTGTAATTACGCAACACTTCAACGTGGAAAAATTTAAAATGGCCAATGGAGAAATGGGACCATGCTGAAAACTATCATTCACATTCACCATGAAATATTTGAAGTGTGTCATCAATCAACTAAAGGATGCTTAGAATCTGAACATTGATGCCGACAAAGTGGACTCTAATGTTCACACTCTTTACGCGACCTACAAGTATGATGTGAGGCTAGATTATGTTGAATTCTTGGAAGTAGACTCCTAGATCTACATCCGCATATCAATATCACCATAAAGGGCTTCATACACCGAGTGTTTTACAATTGTGTCCTAAGACGCAAGGAGGATTTTAAGTGGAAGTTACATAATCCACCTTTCCAAGGCCAAGAGAAGCGTCAATCCCACCTATGAGAGTGGTTCAGGAAGAAGGAGAAGAAGAAGAAGAAGTGAGGAGAAATTTGAAACTTCTAGAAAGAGGAAGTATTATATGTGTTGGAATAGTAGTGGGGGTGCAGTACATCATATCAAGGTAGCACCAAGGTTTCACAACTAGAGTGTGAAGAAGATAACTAGCCTGAGGAAGAAGATTCGGAGAAGAAAAATTCTAAGGTACATGATGTCTCTAGTTTTGAACGGAGATGCACCGAGTAAGACCACATTTAGAGAGGAATTTAAGGCAAAGCTTGAAGAGGAGGAGAAAAGAAGGGATGAGAATGACACTAAGGTAGTAGTAGACACGTGCACAAAGGTAAATACGCATGTTGTGGAGGGGCCTGTGAAGAGTACAACTCGAGGGAATTCACCCACCCAGCCCACAAAGCCTAGAAGAAGAGAATAAGGGAGACTCCTTTGTCATTAAGGAGGATAAGGGGTTTTTTTTAGGAACAAGCACCCTATGGAAGCAACATTCAAAGCGCAAGGAAAAGAGGAAGAAGTGGATGCCTATGTCCCTCACATGGACTTCGTGGATAATCCCACGAAGGTATTACACACAAGGTTCCATGACACCCTTTGCCCAGAGAAGTTACATGCTTGGGACATTTTAGACCAAGATGGGGGCATGACGAGGACAAAGAAGATGATAAGTTAGAATCTACATTTTCATGCTTGAAGAGCCCGAGTTCTAGGTTAGTGATCATGTGATTCGGACCATCCATTTTGTTATCCATTTTTTCCCTTAGGGTAAAATTGGACAACGAGCACCTATTGGATCCTAAAACTGGGAAATTTCTTCATGACCATTCTAGACCATTTCAAGTAAATTTTGAACTTTGAAAACATTTACAATGTTCGAGAAAGTCCAAGATCATTTTTAAGTATTTTCTCTGTTCCAATGTTTTGAAGGTTGCTAGTTTGGTCGGAACATGAATGTTGATCCTAGTAAGCCCACTACAAGTCACCATGGAAAAAAATTGGTTGAAATTAATAAAATAATTTTGGGGGGCCTTATTGATTATTCATGATCCTCAAAGTTCAAGTAAATGGTGGAAATTCAGAGGTTTTGGTGCCAACAGTGAGAATGCTATGGGAGCTTTGAACTTAAATGTCTCATCGAGCTAATTAATATACTCTAGCGAGTTGCCTAAGTTTGTGTGTATATCGACTTGGGCAAGCCATGTTACTAAATGGTATGATTGTATTGGGGCTCAAAGTGTTATAGAAAAATGGGATCATGTCATGTGAGAGCTCAATGGATAGTTGTTAGGACAAGAGAGCTCAACGAATATGTGAAAATAGTTGGCCTCGGTGGAAAAATTTGGCTCATATTAGGGAGGAGAATATGTAAGAATGAGTTCTTCATTTCAGCTCATTTGAAGAAGATTTGACTTATTAGAATGATTAGCGTGATGCATCAATGAACGGTCTAAGTTGAGGTGAGTTATTCGGCATATGAGCTCAGTAGCATGGAGGTGAGGCAACCTTTTCACTCGAACATGCCATATAATGTGAATCATTGTGTGGATCTATCAAGGAGAATATGATTGATTCACGATACATCAAGGGATGACATTGGCGTTGAGTTCATGTCATAGGAGGTCATTTCATAGGTATGTAAGGCTAGCAAGTTGAAGTTGGTGCACTCAGCATGTAAGTGCTCTAGCTCGAGATGGTTGAATTGTGGAATGGAATTTTGTTTTCAAGTCAGGATCAGCGAGTAAGAACTCAACATATAGCCATGCACCAAGCTAAGTGAGCAGATATGTTCAGGAATAGAGTTTAGAATGTTTTGTGGGAGTGTGTGTTACCTCCTTAACCTATTGATTATAGTAGGATATGAGTATCTGACTTGTGGCTTACCATATCATTCATACTTTCTTATGCTTAGAATTTTGGCCTTAGTGATGGCCATAACATATGAATAGTATATATAGGGGATTGTAGGTAGTAGTTGATCATCATTCAACCATTTGAGTCTTATTGTATCATTTGGAGGTTGCCCCCTCGAAGTGGTAAAGCTATTATAATTACATATTGAGATCATTTATCGAAATATTATGTTTTTGGTGTTTTATATATGCTCATAATCTAAATTATACAAGTAATCTCATTACAAGTGGTATCGTAGTGTGATCGGGAAAAATTATGGCAAAACCCCTCATTTTTGTTTCCAATATGTATTACAAACCGGAGAGAATTTATCGATATTGTTTTTCCATAGTTCGAATAATTCCAAGTAATATTCCCTGAAAATTTCATACTTTTTTATTTATTTTGCAAAACTTATTGCAAATTTAGGGTTTTTCATAAAATTGCTCCTTAGGCTATAGTTTGTGGAATTTTTCCAAGTTCTTTACATTTTCAAAAATCCCTACAAAAAATATTGGTAGTATATTGTTTTTTTTCTATTTGATCCATTTTTATCGAAATCCTAAACCCTAGGTTTTGACATCATGGCAGGGCCTTCCACAAGAGCCAAAAATAATCCGGTCACTTCAGATAAAACCCTAGATAAATATGGGGTAGTGATAGAATACTTGGATTCAAAAGGGGTAAATACAGTTTCCTCAAAGACTAAGGTTTACCTCGGTTGATCATAAGGTGAGCCAACTTGACTATGAAGCTGCTAATGTACAATCTTAGATGGCTTGTAAAGGATACATAAACCAAATCAAGCGGTGGTTAGATGATATCATGTAACATATAAATGGTAAACATTATGTCCCAAATCAGTCCCAACTCAACCAAGGAGGATCTTCAGTTTAGAATAATGGGAAAAAATAACCATGTTGGAACACTTTTCTAGCCAAATCAGAATCTAACTTATTCGCAACCACGGAACATGATGTCAAAAGTGGAAATGTGCCAATTTGAGGGGAAGGATCCACTAAATTAGATAAATCAAATGGATAACTTCTTTGAGTTACATCAAACCCTACGAGAACAAAAGGTGACCTTAGAATCCTTGTATCTTAAACGAGACCAATTCATCTAGTATCAATGGTTATGTGCTCGAGAGATAGAAGAGTGGTCTTAATGTCACTTGGACAGCTTTTACCGAGGAGTTGCAATTTCACTATAGTTCCAATGTTTTAGATAACTACTTTAGTCAATTGGAAAGTTAAGACAAACAAGATTAGTCAAAGATTATGTGCATCAATTCTAGAACCTGTCCTTAAGGGTGGAGAATATTACAGAAGAGAACCTAAATGACATTTTTCTTAGGGGTCTTAAGGACCACATTGAGCATGAGGTACGTATGTTTAATCCACTCAATATTTCGATTCTATTATCATGGTATGTAAATCAGAAGAAAAAAATATTTGTAGTACGAGGAAATCTTTCACTAACACTAGAGACCGTAGTACCCCTTCCCCATCATTCACTCAGCCAATTAGACTGACTCAATGAATGGAAGAAAAAAGAGAAAAATGATTATGTTTTAACTGTGACAACAAATATGGACTAGACACAAATGTGCTTTGAGAATAAGTTGTTCTATATTGAAGGAGGAAATGAGGATAAAGAGGAAGCTAAAATTATAGGATAAGTTGAGGAACCAGTATAAGATCAAGTATAGGATCACCAACCTACAATTTCTTGTCATGTGTTGTCAGTATTAGTACTCTCGAAAACTCAAGGTTATTGGCTATCTCAAAAAATAGAAGGTGATGGTGTTGATTGACTTAGGGAGTACTCATAACTTCAAGCTCTCATCAAATGAATAAGGTTCTCAGAAAAGGAGTAGATGGATTTGTAGAAAAGTTATTTTCCATAGAGGTACAAAATACTGAGAGTCTCAATGCAACCCAATCTTCGAGAAGATTGTTGATTCTCACTGTCTATTTTGATGCAATTCAAAGGGACTACCACCAATTAGGGATCATGATCAAGACATTCAACTGATTCTAGGGAGCCAACCACCTAACATCATACCATACATATACCCATATTCCTAGAAAAGTGAGATCAAGAAAATGGTGCGGGAAATTTTGAAGGCGGGTAACATCGACATAGAGAGTGTGTATTCTTCACCAAAGTGGTCATGGTAAGTAAGAAGGATGAAACATGGAGAATGTTTCTAGATTAATGAGAACTCAACAAGTACACCATCAAAGATAAGTTTCCAATTCTATTAATTTATGATTTACTTGATCAATTACATGGTGTTATTTATAACACAAAATTATATCTTCATTTGGGGTACCATCGAATTAGAATAAGACAGAAGATGTTTAGAAAATGGCTTTCAAGACTCATGAGGGCCATTATGTTTTTGGTAATGCCTTTTGGTCCTACAAATTCTCCTCAACATTTCAAATCTTGATGAACATTGTTTTTAGGCCATTTTTAAGGAAGTTTGTATTAGTTTTCTTTGATGATATATTGATTTATAGTAAGACATGGGAAGAACACTTGTAGCATGTATAAAGTATTACAAGTTTTATAGAAACATAAGCTCTATGAAAATCCATCCAAATGTTCTTTTGGTGTACAAGAGATAGAGTACTTGGGTCACATTATATCCCATGAAGGTGTCAAAGTTGGTCCTTAAAATATCAAAGCTAAGGTGGAATGGCCAAGGCCCAAAACTCTCAAAAATATTTGAGGGTTCCTAGGACTAACATGATACTATAAAAGATTTGTGAGGGGATATGGTAGAATTGCGGCTCCACTTATTAGACAGAACACCAAGATAAATCCTTTGAGCAGCTGAACAAATCCATGTGTACCACCCTAGTTTTGGCTACTCCCAACTTCTCAAAAACCTTCATTGTTGAATGTGACGCTTCAGGATCAGGATTGGGAGCAGTTCTAATGTAGGAAGGAATACCAATTGCATTTGAGATTAAAAAAATTAAATAAAAAGATCTTCTCAAACCTATCTATGAGAAATAAATGATGGCCATTCTTCATACAATCAAACAATGGAGGCCCTATCTAATGGGTAAACACTTTAAGGTAAAACTGATCATTATAGTCTCAAATAATTTTTAGAGCAAAGGTTGTCATCTAAGGAACAAAAAAAGTGAGTAAAAAAATGTTGGGTTATGATTTTGAAATCATATATTAAAAGGATAAAGAACATGTATTAGTCGATGCACTATCCGAAGGGATGCATCCATAAATGCCTTACTATGTGCAATGTCCATATTTAAGGCCGATTGGGTGGATGATCCAAGATTGGAATGGGAGAAGGATAAGGATACATAATCTCTAATAAATAATATCAAGCAAGGCTCTCTAACATCTAACAAATTTGAGTGGAAAGGTAATGCCCTATGGTACAAGGACAAGTTATTCTTGTGTAAAGATTCTAAGTTGAAGCATAAGATTCTTGCAGAGCTACATGCATCACCTATTGGAGGACACTCTAGGTTTTTGAAGACATATCATAGAATAAATTGATATTTCTTTTGGGAAGGAATTAAAGGGGATTTACAAAATTTTGTGTAAAAGTGTTTGGTGTGCTAATGTAACAAAGGTGAAACCATTAAGACACCAGTTTATTGTAGCCATTACCAATTCCTAGCCGAGATATGGGAGGAGGTCTCGATGGATTTCATCACAAGATTGCTTTATTCGAGGGTAAGAATGTTATTTTGGTGATTATGGATAGTCTCAAAAACTATGCCCATTTTTTTCATGTCACATCCATTTGCAGCTAAATACGATTGTAGCTATTTTTTGGAGACATTTCACAAGGCTATATACAACCCCAAAGATAATTATAAGTGATCATGATCCTATTTTCACAAGTAATTTTTGGACAGAATTATTTGCATGTGTTGGGTACTCAGCTAGCTCACAATTCAACTTATCATCCCGAAACCGATGAGAAAACGAAGTGGTCAACAAATGCTTAGAGGGATATATATGTTGTTACGTAGACGGATAAGTAGGAATGGTGGGTTAAATGACTACCACTTACGCTGAATGGTGGTATAACACATCTTTTCATACCTATTCTCAAATGACCCCATTTTTAGCATTATATGGTTACCATCTATCACTTCTTCCATGAGGATGAAAAATAAGGTCGAGATGTTGAGGAACACATTTAGCATCAACAACAGGTTTTGGCTAGTTTGAAGGGGAGTTTGGCACTGGCATAAACAGGATGAAACAATAAGCGAGATCAACACCTTAGTGAAAGACATTTTGAAATTGGTGACTTGGTTTTTCTACATCTACATCCTTACAAAGCAAATGTCCCTAAAGTGACAGAAAAAGGACAACACACTTTCTCCTAAATATTATGGTCCTTATCAAGTTCAAAAAATTGGAAGTGTTGCTTATAAACTAGATTTTCCTCAATCTTCATGCATACACCTAGTATTCCATGCTTCCTACCTAAATAAGGTTATTAGATAGAAATTTGCAGCCCAGATAGAGCTATCAGAACTTTATGAGGAAGGAAGAATCGGTTTGGAGCTATAGAAGATTCTACAAACATGTACTAAAAGGTTGAGAACGAGAGACATTAAAAAATATCTGATGAAGTGGAAGAATAGAAAGATAGAAAATGTGACCTAGGAGGATGAAGGTTTTCTGCAACAACATCCAGGGTTATTTAATGTTGAGGGCAACATTGGTTTTAAGGGGAATGGCAAGTTATTCCCTTAAGCTATTGCTTGTATTAGGATATGCATAGCCAACTTGTGGCTTACCATATCATTTATACTTTCTCATGCTTAGTAGGTCAGCCTTGGTGATTGTCATAACATATGAATATCATATATAAGGGATTGTAGGTAGTAGTTGATCATCATTCGATTATTTGAGTCTTATTGTATGGTTTGGAGGTTTCCCCCTGAAGTGGCAAAGCTATTCTAATTACATATTGAGATCATTTATCTAAAGTATTTTTTTCTTTGGTGTTCTATTTATGCTCATAATCCGAACTATACAAGTAATTTCATTACGGTGTGAAGTCGGTGAGTCATTAGAAACCTCAAGCTCAAGACATTGAACAAAGTGATAGAGGATTGGGTGGATAGCACATGTAACTCATCACATGGCATAGGTATGAAGCTCAGTAAATTAATGCTTGGAGTGGGGAGAATGTGAAGTCAAAGTTGAGTGATGAGTAGAGCCCCGATCAACTTGGTCGAATGAGTTAGGCCAAGTCGATGGAAAATCCATCGAGCCGAGCGGGAAATTCAGGGAATCTTGGGTTCATTTCCTATCAAATTGGCCAAATAGTACCAAAATTCCACACGTCGAGTTATCAACGTGGGGATATTAGGGAGATTAGTGAAAAAATGGCCAAGTGGGACTCGATGATGGAAAACCAAGATAAATGTTCCATGTCTTGGGTTTCTGATACTCGCATTTCCAAAACACGAAGATTCATGCAAATAACAATGTATGCCAAGCATCAAATTCCAACAAGTGAATGTGCCATTACAGACAAATTTTGATGACAAAGCATCCAAGCTAGTGTGTGGAGGCAAAGCAATGTTCAATGATTTTGGTGAGTCATGGGGAATTCGAGCCCATCGTCGAAAGTTATTAGGTGAGTCATTTGATGACTCGGGCCAGATGGTAGGTTTCACGAAAGGTAATGAGGAGGAGCTCTTTCACATATGGTTGTGAGGTGTTTAGCACCGAGTTGATTGGCCGTTGAATGTGAGAAAGGGTGGTGTGAACCATCCATGTAGGCCCTTTAACCAAGTCATGAGTGGTCGAGGTGGCACCGGATTAGTTGTAATAAATCTAGGGTGGAACACTTTAGAAGAAATATTCACGGCGTCGAGTCAATGAGAAGCTCATGGGTAAGGCACAAAGACCTCACGGAAAAAGATAGTTTGGGATGTCTATCGAGCTCGCTAGGTAGAGGTTGAAGAAGTTAAACTCGTAGATCGACATCGGGAATACATGCATGACACCAGAGAGGAGTTCGATGAGCTCGTGAAGGGGTAAGTAGAGCTTAGCCAGAGAGATAATATTTTGAAGCTCGAAGCTCATGGAGTTACGCCATGAGATGGGTAGCTCGATTTGAGCTCAACATCGAGTCATTTGAATGCAACAAGCTAGTAAAATGAAAGTGAGTGAGTTGTGATAGTTGATGTATGGCTCGTACAAAAGTTCAACAAAGATGAGTAAAATATCGGCAGATGTAAATCAAGAAATGCATTAAGTGACCGATCAACTTGCCATGTCAATGGTCAAATTCACAAGGAAAGGAGGATCTCATTGATTGATGCAATGTAAGGAGCTCGATGTGGTGGAATGCGAGGGGAACAACTTGTCGACCAACTTGGTGAGTTGGCAGGCGAGCCAACCACCGAGTTGTTCCATTTTAGCAAATTAAGCCCCTTCAAATGCAAATTGACCCTAAGGGGGTCACACCTAAATTATTAAATTAATATTTTATTAAAATATTTTAATAAAATGATATTTTTATTATTAAAATATTATTTTAATTAAATAAATGGATAAGTCAAATCCTTGCATTAATGAGACATGATGGAATGTTCCTAAGTGGTGCAACTAATTTTGTAATTAATGTAGGCCATCATGTGCCTTCATTTTAGGCCAAAAATTTATGATTTCTCCTCTCTTCTCTCATAGGAATTTTCTATAAATGTAAGTTGGAAGCTCATTCTAAGGGGTTGGACATTTTTCCGATTCCTCTCTCTTTCTACAAGTTTTGTGTATTGTGGGGACTTTCAAGCTTCTTTTCCAAAATTGTAATGGCAAACTTTTCCTCTTCCTCATGTACTGATCTATTGTGCACATGATTGAAGTAATAAAATTGTGTTTGTTGATGATGAATCGCAGCACCCCTGAATGTCTACAACATGATGGGTTGAGACTCTCAGTACGATTGCATAACATGGAGCTTTTCCCAAGTGTGGGACCTTGCAAAATCGGAAAATCTCTCCGGATGAAGGTCGGTTCCTATTCCTCTATTCAGATGCACACGTAGAAAATGCAGAGGGTTTACTAAAAACCTAATCTAACTTGCCAAGGAGACAGGGTAAGAAAATGCATAAAATAAAACCTAAACTACAAAGGTGATGCACCGAGGAATGAAGAACACCTGTCTTGCCAATAAACACAGACCATTAAAATGTAATGCAAGATCATGCACAGATAGCCAGATTCACAGTGAAAGATCAGGGGGATGCAAATGAATACAGAGAGGGTTGAGAATCATCCACAGACATGCATTAATTTGCTCCAAAGATTGATACAACACACTGCAAAATGCCAAGAGGCAAGGTTGCATTACAGTTTCAAATGGGAGGTTTTAACTCCACAAGTTCACCTGCCAAAGAGAAGAAGGGAGGGGCAAAACAAGAATGTCCAACCTTTAGAAAGAAGCCCCTCCTTACAATTTATAGGAAGAATGAGAGAGAAAAGAGAGAGGAATTCCAAAACTACCCCAACCACCTCTAGATTGCACTTAACTATCTCATAATGATGGTAGGTGAGAACCCAGCGAACCCAAAAGTGGCGAACTGTATTTTGCATTTTTAAGAATTTTTTCTCACCCAATTAAAGATATCTAGTTGTAGTTGGATAGAGGACCTTGTAAGCTTTCCGAAAAGTCCAACCTTGCATAAACCGAGCTCCCAGGTCAAAAGTTATGGCCATCCGAATATCTCGCGCTGTGGTTTGCTTCCTGTCAAGACTCAAAAAATGTTAAAGGTGCGCGAGGGCGCATCCGTGTGTGTGTCGACATCCTCTTTCATGCACCAAGGGTGCACCATTTTCCCTATTGACATTCCGTGTTGTGTGCCACTTCTGTGCGCCTTGGGCACATCATTTGGCATGTCGACATTCCGTCTTTGGCGCCACTTATGTGCGCCTTGGGCGCACCATTTGCCCTGTCGACATCCATTGTCGTGTGCCACTTCTGTGTGCCTTGGGCGCACCATTTTCCTGTCAACATCCATTGTCATGTGCCACTTCTGTGCACCTTGGGTGCACCATTTTCCCTATCGACATCCATTGTCATGCACCACTTTTGAATGTCAGGGATTTGAGCTTCTTTGATTTCTATATTCTCCTGTTTGTCTATATCGACCCGAGGGGAGATATTTACAACAGTGTTTTGTGACTAATTATTGGTCCTTTCATCTTTCTAGCTACTTCTTTTTGCCATTCTTGTGTATGCAGGTATACTGTGTAACTTCAAGTTTCCATTACATGTTTTAGGAGTTTTGTGCTTATCTGGGAGTGAAGATTTGTATGTGGTTGAGTTTTGGTGCTTGTTTATCCTTCTCATTTTCATCTTCCTTCACTGGAAAATTGAAAAATTATCTATCAACACCCTTTCTTGGTGCATCACCACTTCTATTATAGGTTTTATTTTTTCAAATATCATTCCCTAAACCCCGTGAGAATGTTAGCATAGGTCTAGATAAATGTTTTATTACACTAGGAGTAGTATAGCACTTAGTTTAGGAAGAGGAAGTCAGCCTTCTCCAGAGGTTCACCTTGAGCCCAAGTCCCATAGCTTGAGAGGTAATCCCATGTTACCCAATCACAATGAACATCATGATCACATTCGGCCATTCAAAGGGTGCAGTGATTTGGTGATAATAGTTTTTGGTGCATTGTCGATGGGACCACAAGAGTCATATATTTTACGAGTGTGTGTTTTGTGTTCACTCCATTTCATTAATTTGTTGTGTTCTTAGTGAAATTTCAGCCTTAGGAGGTATACCCAAGCACAACTGGTGACTCCATTGGTCAAAGTAACCCACTCTCTGTGTTGTAGAATTTCATTTTTTACCCATTTCCATCTATTTTTCTTCCATATCTTTCCATTCTTCTCTCATTTATGAAGTGGTGCAATCATGGCTTCATTTCCACAAATGGGATTCCCACTTGCAGCAGCATGCAGCTCTTTCCATCTTCAGGATATTATAATCCACCTCCATACCAATTTCATGATGGATATCAATTTGAGCATGCATGTCCACATGAGAAAGATGCAAATCAATTTGGTCATCCACCAAACTAGGGGGCTACTGAAGAATAATGGCATGTAGATTTTGGAATCTATCCTACACCTGAAGAAGACCACTTATAGAAGAAGGTTTGAGAGTTAGAGTATAACATGGTGCAAATAAGGATCAATGAAATGACAAAGGCAGCCCATATTGGCTTCAACATTCCATACCCATGGACTGGCCCTATACCATGTGATTTTAATCCTCAACAAAAGCTTCAATTCATAATCAAAACAATGACTCAAGTTGGAGAATGGATCAAGAAGAGAGAATCTTACGAATGTAATGTTAGTCAATCCTATCAATGGGAGGTCCCTACATTACTACCTATCAACCCTCTTCCCATGTTTCCATCCATGCAGTTTCAACTTGAGCCTCATAATCCTAACCTTCTAGTTATAACCCCTATGGTGGAATTCATTGCTTTATCACATATTCCTCCACCCCATCATGTATCCTCCATGCCTCACCCATTTTTCGAGAAGCATCATCAAGAAATGAGAAAAAGGGATGAGTATATGGTTGAGGAGACTAGTAAGGAAGAGCTTGCAAACAAATTGAAGGAGTGGGCTACAAAAATGAACATCAGGTGAACTCCACTTCTGACCAAACCTTCTTCTGAAGGTGAGGCTCAAGAACAAGCAGAAAAAACTAGTTTTGTACTAGAAACAAATCCATAGATGAAGGATGAAGACCAATAGTCTACCTATTTAGAATTCAATATCCATATTGGTTCCATATCATCAGAGGAGTTTGAATCACCACAAGTGGAAAAACCAGTTGTAGAAGAGAAAGAGTTAGTCCCAAATCTGCCAGGAGAAAAGCATGTGCAAGTTGAAGAAGGAATACTCTCAAGTGTACAAGGTAATTCTAATGAGTGCAATGATCCCAACTGTCATGCATGTCAAGAGCTTGTAGAATTTTTGGAATGTTGCATTATTCCTCTAAAGTCATTACCACATACTAAAACTAGTCATGAAGAGCTTTGGTTGTGAACAAATACCATACAGGTTTAGGGGTCTCCTATGAAAGTTTAGAGGTTTCAAATCCTTCCCCTCTTCATCTTTGCAAAAATCTGATTTCTTAGATGGATTTGATCTTTCTAATTTCATGTTTGAGAATGAGGACTATCATGGTGAACAAAATCCCAATCTGGAGATCACCATGGTAAAGGAAGTTGAAACCTCACACAACCAGGGAATGAAGAAGCAAGCTATTTTTCAGATGTGGAGGAATTGAATCTTCCATACAGCTCATTAAACGAAGAGGAAAAGGAGCACATGGGAAAGACTAGAGTCGATTCGAAATCTTGTGCAGAGATGACATCATTGAAATTTTCTTGCTCTCAATTGGGGAATCTAACTTAGTTGATGAACCAGTGATGATGGAAGGTTTTATTTTGAATAAGGAGATTAATAGTGCATGTCAATCAAAGGAGGAATAATTCTTAGATGAGAAACACATTTTAAACATTTGCAGCGGTTCAACATTGGAGACTGCAAACAATCCAAAGGAGTTGCATGTTGTGGAAGAACTCCTTGTTGCCAAGGAAGAAAATGGGAATGAAGAAGACATCACTTTCATACCATTTATTCACAAGGATGATCAGTTATTTGTAAATGGGAAACAAGAGGGAAATCAGATCATGGACAAGCATCTTTTTCAAGGATGTCTTCAACTAGAATTTCTTATTAAAGTTGAATTTCAAGAGAAGCAGGAATATTCAACGGGTTAGACCATGCCCCATAAGGTATTTGGCTTCATTAAATCCAGGAGAAGCCACAACTAGTCACATTCACTTCAGAATGTAAGGATGAATTTTACAACCCAAGGATCATTTGCAATGTCTCTATGAAACAAATGCAGAGCAACTAAAAGAGGCATTCTTTCTCTTTCCAATTGATGCCTTGGTGAACCAAGTGGAGAATTAGGCTTGTTTCAGTTTTCCACTCTCAGTCTCAACCATGTTCATTGTCAAATCATCTGCATGGCTTCCCATTGTGAGGAAAGGGAACTATTTTGAACAACTAGTTATAGGGTTTGTTTAACTCACATGTGCCTCTAGTTATCGTAGGGTAGGAATAGGTTTTCTTTTAGTAGAATAAGTGTCTGGCACACTCTGCATGTTTCATTTGAAGCATGTATGGTTTTCAGTTTCGGTGTGTGTTGTGTTTTGTCGTTGCTCATGCATAATGTTTCGAAGGTGGAGGTTTTATAGGAGAAGGAAAGGTTTAGGTTTTAATAAAATTTCATGATATCCCAATTACTCAAATTTTTTGTTCAAAACTCTGCAATGTGTCATAAATTCTAAGCATTCATCAGATTCATTATACCTCCTACTTAGCATTACGAAAGGTTCGGGAACACCAATGCTCGAGGGCACTTCAGGTTCTATCATGAAGAATCAAATTAGTTTAGGATTTTGACATTGACTTCATGCCCAATGGATTGTTGAAGGCTACTAGAACCATGCTTAGCAGGTAATCATCCCCGAGAGGTTTCCAAAAATGTTATCTAATTTGGTCCTTGGGGTAAAATTGGACAACGAATGCATATTGGATCCTAAGACTGGGAAAGTTCTTCATGACCATTCTAGACCATTTCAAGTAAATTTTGAGCTTTGAGAACATTTACAGTGTTTTGAGAAATTCCATGATCATTTTGAAGTATTTTCTCCATTCCATGGTTTTGAAGGTTGTTAGTTTGCTCAGAATAGGAATGTTGATCCTAGTAAGCCCACTTCAAGTCACCATGGTAAAAAATTGGTCAAAATTAATAAACTAATTTTGGGGGCCTTATTGATTATTCGTGATCCTCAGAGTTCAAGTAAATGGTGGAAATTAAGAGGTTTTGGTGCCAAGTGTGAGAATTCTATAGGTGCTTTGAACTCAAATGGCTCGCCGAGCTAATTAATATACTCTAGCGAGTTGCCTAAGTTTGTGTGTATGTCATCTCAGGTGAGCCATGTTACTCAATGGTAAGATTGTAGTTGGGCTTGGTGTTGTATAAAAATGGGATCAGCTCATGTGAGAGCTCAATGGATAGTCACTAGGATGGGAGAGCTCGACAAATCTGCATGAAATGAGTTAGCTTGGAGAAAAACATTGGCTTGTATCGGGAGGAGAAGCTCGTAAGAATGATTTATTCATCAAGCTCATTCAAAGAATCTTTGACTCATTAGAATGATTGGTAGTAATGCATCGATAAACAATTCGATTTAAGGTTGTGTTATTCATTATATGAGCTCTGGTAGCATGGAGGTGAGGTGATATTTTCACTCGAACATGCCGATCGGGTGAATCATTGTGTGGCTCGTTCAAGGATAATATGAGTGAGTCACGATGCATAGAGGGATGACATTGGCGTTGAGTTCACATCATAGGAGGTCAGTTTCGTGAGTATGCAAGGCCAGCCCGAGTTGAATCCGGTACACTCATCGTGTAAGTGTTCAAAGGCTTAAATGGTTGAATTTTGGAATAGAATTTCATTTTCAAGTTAGGATCGGCATGTATGAACTTGGAAAACAGTCATGCACCAAGTCGAGTTGAGTGGATATATTTAGGAATAGAGTTCAACATGTTTTGTGGGAGTGTGAATTCGATGAGTCATGAGAAACCTTGAGCTTGGGATGTTAAACAAAGTGATGGAGGCTCGGGTAGATAAAACATAATTCATCACATGGCATAGGCTTGAATCTTTGTAAATTAATGCTTGGAGCGAGGAAAACGTGAAGTCACGTTGATGATGAGTAGAGTCACAATCAACTTGGTCGGTTGAGTTGGGCCAAGTCAATGGAAAATCCTTCGAGCCATCATCAAATTGGCAGATAGTACCAAAATTCCACACTTGATTATCAACATGGGGATCTCGGGGAGATTAGTGAACAAATGGCCAAGTGGGACTCGACAATAGAAATCGATATAAATGTTCCACATATGGGGTTTTTGATACTTGCATTGCTAAGACATAGAGATTCATGCGAGCGTGGCCAAGGGGGGAAAAATGATGTTGTGTCAAGGGTCAAATTCGCTAAAGCGAACGTGATATTATTACAGGACCAAGTTTGATGACGAAGCATTGGCTAAATGTGAAGGTAGAGAAATGTTCAATGAGTCATGAGTCATGGGGAGTCCGAGTCTGTCGATGAGTTATCGAGGTGAGTCATTCGATTACTAAGGCTGAGTTTACATGGTAGGTTTCACAAAAGGTAATGAGGAGGAGCTCACTCAGAGATGGTTAATGAGTTTAGCACCGAGTTACTCAACCATTGAATATGTGAAAGGCTGGTGTGAGCACCCACGCAGGCCCTTTGATTAAGTCATGGGTGGTCGAGGTGGCACTAGATTATTTGTAAGATATCCGGGGTGGAATGCTTTGGAAGAAATATTCACTCGCTAAGTCAATAAGAATATCATGGGTAAGGCACGAAGACCTCAAGGTGAAAGATAGTTTAGGATGTCTACTAAGTTCACTAGGCAGAGGTTGAAGGATTTACGCTCGTAGATCGACATCAAGGAATACATGCATGACACCGTAGAGGAGTTTGATGAGCTTGTGAAGGGGTAAGTAGAGCTTAGCTAGAGAGAAAGAATATTTTGAAGCTTGAAGCTCATGGAGTTGAGCCATGAGATGGGTAGCTCAGGTTTGAGCTTGGCATTGAGTCATTTGAATGGAACGAGCTAGTAAAATGGAAGTCGAGTGAGTTGTGATAGTTGATGTATGGCTTGTGCAAAATTTCAATAAAGATGAGTGAGAGCTTGATACAGAAATCAAGTGATGCATTAAGTGACAGATCAACTCGCCATGTCAACGGTCGAATTCATAAGAAAAGGAGGAGCTCATTGATTGATACAAAGATAAGGATCTTGATGTGGTGGAATGCGAGGGAACAACTTGCACGACCAACGTAATGAGTCGACAGTGAACCAACCACCAAGTTGGTCCATTTTAGCAAAGTAAGCCCCTTCAAATGTAAATCGACCCTAAGGGGGTCCCATCTAAATTATTAAATTAGTATTTTTATTAAAATATTTCAATAAAATGATATTTTATTATTAAAATATTCTTTTAATTAAATAAATGGATAAGTCAAATCCATGCATTGATGAGATCTGATGTAATATTCCTAAGTGGTGCAACTAATTATGTAACTAATGTAGGTCATCATGTGCCTTCATTTTAGGTCAAGAATTTATGATTTCTCCTCTCTTCTCTCACAGAATTTTCTATAAATGTAAGTTGGAAGCTCATTCCAAGGGGTTAGACATCTTTTCCATATTCCTCTCTCTTTCTACAAGTTTTGTGGATTGTGGGGACTTTCAAGCCTCTTTTCCAACATTGTAATGGCAAACTTTGCCTCTTCCTCATGTAATGATGCATTATGCATGTGATTGAAGTAATAAAATTGTGTTTTGTGACTAATTATTGGTCCTTTCATCATTCTAGCTACTTCTTTGTGCCTTTCTCATGTATACAAGTATATTGTATGCAACTTCAAGTTTCCATTGCAGGTTTTGGGAGTTTTGTGCTTATCTAGGAGTGAAGCTTTGTATGTGGTTGAGTTGTGGTGCTTGTTCATCCTTCTCATTTTCATCTTCCTTCACTGGAAAACCAAAAATTGTCTAGCAACACCCTTTCTTGGTGCATCACCACTTCTAGTATAGGTTTTATTTTTTGTAAATCTCTTTCCATAAACCCCATGAGAATGTTAGCATAGGTATAGATAATTTTTTATTACACTAGGAGTTGTACAACACTTAGTTTAGGAAGAGTAATCTAGCCTTCTCTAGAGGTTCACCTCGAGCCCAAGTCCCACAGCTTGAGAGGTGATCCCATGTTACCCAATCACACCGAACATCTTGTTCACATTCTAACCATTCGAGGGTGCAAAGTGATTTGACGATAACACATTTGAAGAAGATTAAAGGGTGAATTTATAAAGTGGTGGACCTAAGCCACCTCATAGATGAGTAGACATGCAATGCGCTATAGAAGATGTCCTTAGAAGTTGTAAGATGGAGCTTGGATGCAGGAGAAATTGTTTGAACCCTAGTCACATATCAGAAAGGAAAGGAGAAAGAGATAGAAAGACTACGAAATGGTTTTAAGGGTGAGCAGGTGTAGACTAAGGAAGCATATGATCAAGCCGATACCTTGGTCAAAAAGGTCCTAGAATAATGTCCAACATTGGTGAGCCAAGCCAGGATGGATTATGGTGATGAAATGGAGTATTTAGAGGACTTGGTGAGGATGTTGTTGGTCAACATCAAGGATGGCATGGGACCCATAGCTAAGGATCTCACAAAGGAAAAAGAGAACAACAAGATTGTTGTTGTGGCCTGGATTATTGAGTTGGAGGACACTCTTACCCAACTCAAGGAGGAAAACATATTGGCAAAGAGGGGCTTCAACGGTTGTCGTAAGTGTTATCCCAAAGATTGATGCACATGTTATAGGTGAAGAGGCCAACCTCAAGGCCTTGCAAGAGAATTTTAAGATGAATAAGATTGAGCATGCCCAATTGATAGTTGACACCACAAAGTAGAAGGATGAGATAAAAATAGAGTGAAAAGATGGAATTTCGAATTAGTGAACTCTAAGATTCTATTACATAATGGATGGATAAGTTCAAGGGAGTTTATGCGGAGTGGTGGTGGTCATAGAGGAGCTCAAGGGGAAGGTTAAAGAGATTACACCAAACCATGTACCCAGTATAGTGGAAAAAGTGTCAAGAAAAGCTATGGCCAAACTGGAGGCATGGAAGAATCTAAAGGGGAAAATAGATGCAGAGTTTCTTGAACTCCTCCAGTTAACCATTTAGGTTGTCAAAACATACAATGTTTTTTCTATGGCCACTTTTTGGATCATGGAGTTTTGTTTGGAGAATGTGAAGGATTACCGTGGGTGGAAATAAAACTAGTGTTGGGTAATGTTGATCCCTAAGAAGACTAAGTACCTAAGGCGCGGAGGGTTTTGTCACGTGCCATCAAGGCGCGAAGGCACACACAGAGGTAATCTTTGTAATGTCATGAAGGTTCATGCCCAAGCAGAATAGGCTCGATACTTAATCACATTTTGGACCATGGTTAGAGTTTTGATAAGGGATACATAGAGATGTGACAAGATATGATTGCAGATGAGGCTAAAACATAGAGACTTGTATCCCAAGGAAAGCATCTTCTAGGATATGGTTATCATGATGAGATTAAGAGCTATAAAGTAGAGTTAGTTATGGTTTATCTAGCACTTGCATGTTTAGGGTACTTGAGTATGGCGGGGTATGATGACATTTGGCATGTGGTTTTTCTTGAATGATGAATGGGTGGTGAAGGGAAGATTCCCTCCAATCTCTTGATATGTATTGATTTGCATGGCAACAGGGAGAGAGGGGATGTGTGAATGAATGTGTGCAAAGGAGTAGAGATAACTAGAAGTGAAATGCGTAGGAATGTTGTTGTAACTTCTAGAGTAGAGTCATTTGTAGGATGAGAATTCTATTGATGTATCTAGTCCGTTTTATGGATCTTATCATGTATTTGGCTACTGTAATAATGGAGGATTAATATAATGGTGTTGTTCTAAATATCAATGCTTAATGGATATAAGTGTTTATGTTCTTTATTATGCTCATGGTTCAAATATAGTTCCTGTATGTTTTTTTAATCTTCATAGTCATAATATGGATCATTTAAGCTCAGATCTAGTTTCTTTATCTTTGTCATAAGATGTATGCATTTATGTTTGTACATTGTTATGTTATTCATGGTAACATTCTTGACAAATCTCACATAGAAGAGGGTCGATGCCATCTCGTGCCTGGGTGAGCTCCAAATTTAGGTTGGGTGATATGTTGGCGTGCCTAAGAATTAAAGGGTTAGGAAAAGTGACTACAATTATACATCTGTTAAATAAGAAATCTTAACTTTTCCTCATCTACACATTTCTCATCTATTTAACACACCCTCATCTCAACACCAATAGGGTCTAATGGAACCTAGGAGAATGCCTACCTGGTCCGAATCAGAAATGATGATGTAAAAATCGCTAAGAAATAGGACACGACATATTTAATCACAACTATTATGATGTCAATGCAGAAGAAAACCACACTCAAGGAGAAGATGAGGAAACCATGGTCAACACCAGTAGTGATGATGATTCAAGTACATATTTCACGGGAGGAAGATGAAAAAATGCTTAATCACTTTGTTGATAAAAACAAAGATGCTCTCTTACTCCAATTATATCATATGGGAGAAAACTTCCTCTTGATTATACTCACGACCAACTTCATAGTCTCCTCCACGATGAAAGTGATTGCATTGGAAAATGACCACCATCCCCACATCATCATAATCTAAATAACCATTGTGTTACACATGGACGGGATAACAGAGAGAACACCAATAATCCACATGTATCAAAGGAAGTCATATTGTCTCAACTATAACAAATGAGTAACTAGATTTCTTAATTAGCCTCCCAACTTGGCCCACAACCATCAAATGACCATGGATCACAACATTCCTAACAACCCAATTTCAATCCACCACCCATCAGTCCTCAAGAACCTACCTTGGAGCAAGAAATAAATTCTATGAAGGAAACACTTAGGGGTTACAACTCGGAAAATAGGGATGACAATAAAAGTTTGAGGAACTTTGTCCTATCCATTTGACTATGATATCCTACGGGTCCCTTTTCCACCATACTTTGAACCACCTAAATTCAAAAATATAAGGGAAAAGGTGATCCTTGTGAGCATGTCAAGGAGTTTTATATGTTATGTCAAGAAGTATCCTATGACAAATCCTACCTATTAAGACTCTTCTCAAGAAGTCTAGGTGGTCCCACACTTGAATGGTTCCTTTGTCTACCTAAAGGTTCCATCACTACATTCACCGAATTATCTGAAAATTTTGTCAAACACTTCTCCTATAATGTGGAACATGATGTCACCATGATTGACTTATGTAACACCAAATAACGTAATGGAGAAAGCTTTTCATCCTTCATACAATGATGGTGAGCCCTTGCCAACATTATTATGCCTATCCCTATAAATCAACTAGTCACTAATTTTGTCACCAACCTCCATAAAGATTTAGCTTTCCATCTCCAGGTCCATTGTTAATAATACCTTTGATGACATCAAAGATAAAGGAATGCAAATTAAAAAATCCCACGTTGTCAAAGGCCTCATCAAGTTGTATTCCCATGATAACTACTATTAATCCAGTCAACCTTCCACATATGAGAATCCCAAATACTTCAATAAGAATAAAAATTTCGTTAGTGATGGAGTGAAAGATACCAAACATGTCCAACATCTCCACAAATTCGCTGGTATATCCATCCCCAAAGGATAACCTCAGTCCACCCAAGACCCAAAACGAAGGACATATACCCCCTTAGTGAATCTATCAAGTAATTCTTGAAAAATTAGCTACGCAATATGGTCATTTTCCCCAAACTCAACAAATTGATGAGTACAAACCAAAACCCTCATGGCTTAAGGAAAATTAATATTGCAAATTCCATATAATCAAGGGTTATGCCACCACAAGATGTATGAAGTGTCAAGAATTACATTCAGACCTAATCGACCGAGGCAAAATTGAAATCAAAGACAATTATTCCTCTACCTCCCAAAATTAGAAGCTTGGGATCTACCAAAATCCACTTCCTAATCATGGTCAGACCCATGCTTCAAACTAGGTCAATAGAGGTCTACAAAAACCCTAAATCATCCACTCACCATTTTAATCACATCAACTACCGTCGTAGATTCCGAATAAATCTCTTGTTGCCCATATCCATCATTCCCACATCAAGTAACTACTATTAAATTCAAAGGCACTTCAAAGAACCCTCGGTGTGTGGTTACCACTCGATCTATGTAGTGGTTTAAGGAGCTGCTCCATCTTCCTCAAATCCACCACCACAAGCTTAATACAATATCATCGAACAACTTGAGAAGACCCCCACACAAATATCCATTATGGATCTTCTCAAAACATCCTTCATACACAAATATATCCTTTATCATTCCCTTCAAGAAACATGCACCCTAAATGGCATTGATACCTCGTAATAATCCCATATTTCCCATTTCTACCCCC
This sequence comes from Taxus wallichiana var. yunnanensis, assembly GCA_018340775.1. Classification (NCBI taxonomy): domain Eukaryota; kingdom Viridiplantae; phylum Streptophyta; class Pinopsida; order Cupressales; family Taxaceae; genus Taxus; species Taxus wallichiana. Next base: position 398,679,360 of record CM031233.1, read on the forward strand.
ATCCAACATTACCACTCACCTTCACCCAACAGGACTTGCCACTACATGGCCCAACACATAATCTTCCTCTATACATTGAGGTGCACATTGAACACAATTGCGTTAAAAGGTTACTCGTGGAAAACAGATATGGATTTAACCTTTGTACACTATCTTTGATTAGGTACAATGAATTGGAACTAAGACAGGATATAATTACCATTAAAGCATATGATAATACTAAGTGAAAATTTGTGGGCACCTTATATCTTCCTATCAATGTAGGGCTTGTCATGCTCCCCACTGCACGGTACATGATGCAGAGAGAAATAAAAACAACCATATTAGTCAAATTTCAATAGTTTCCAAATAACAACATAACCCTCTCGTGCACCGAGGATCATACTCCCGCTTTTTTGTGCTTTTGAAAACCCACACCGCCATAAATTTCTATCATGAAAAAATTCGCGTAAGTGTTTAAAATAACAAAACTATTAAAAACCCACCTGAAAAATGATTTCAATATTATACCCTCTAAATTTCAGCAACTAATTCTTCAAGACACGAGAGATAAATTAATTTTATCGATGACATTATGTCAAACAATTGGTATGCAACCTCAGTCCAGCTGGGAAAACACGTAATAACTCAAAACCTACTAATAATCAAGAAAAACGGTTGAAAACCCATCTAGAGAATGAAATTATTCACCCACATACCAAATTTAAGATCATTTTGAGATCATATGAAAAATTTATTAACTCTGTCCTAAAATTGGTTTTTGCACAATTTAGTTTCTTGTCAAAATATAGTCACAATCATGCATTCCTCAGATAGACTTTTGTTTCTTCAAGTTAGCCAAATAGTGTATGCAACCTAGGATTATTCATAAATTCTTACCATATATGTAAATATATTATACATGGTTACTACACTAATCCACAAAACATGACTATCAAACTCAGATTTCATTCAAAAAAGACAAGATCTCCATATCACAAAACAAAGTTATCATATACACGTAACCATTGTTAAAAATTGTGAAATTCTTCCACCTCTCAGCTCTTCATCCTTGAGATATGTGTTCTCACACACTCTCCCTCCTCCATATTTGAAATCATCTTCCATTTGTAATTCCCTTTCTTGAATTCTCAACTCACGCCTCAAATCCATAATGACTCATGCATGTAACTCCCTCTTTTAGTGTAATCTGCCATTTTTGTGACTCTTCACCTTCCATTTAATACATGATGGAATTTCTAACCTTTGATGACTTAGAATTAATTTTAAACCCTCTAAAACATGACTAAACAACTAATTTCCCTTAACAAGACTCTATTGGATTACTTACATGTTTCATAATTAAAAATACATTCTTTGGAGGAACCTTTTGAAATTCCAAGATCTCTCTCATACTCCACACACCGTAAAATACTTCATTTGACCATATAGCTAGGAAATACTTATATTAATATGCTTATGGATGATGTTCATGCATCAATACACATCATGGACATCTAGTTCCCATATAATATATTGCTTGGTTGACAATGGATCCATAAAATGTACATTGTACCATCTACATTACATCAATGTCTCAAATTCAAGCATGCCAACATAGAGGTTACCATCCATGGTGACCCTTAACCCTTCCAATATTTCCAATCACTCGAAGCACAAGGTTATCAGAACCATATTGTCCTATCACCAAAATTGTACCATCACAATCTCCATCTCCATCATCATCCACTACTTCATATGTTTCACCTGACAGTATTCCATCCACATCACATAATGCCTCATCATCATCTGCCCTCTCTTACCCACTCCATCCATATCCACTCCTCTTCTACCTACTCCTCCGCTCAATTTGAAATCCACAAGGTACGGGGAATATCAAACTTTTAAAGACTAAATAACTACCACTATCACCTAAACAATATTATAGGCATGACATGAGTCTAGTCAAAAAGCAAAAATATTCATTAGGTTCTTCCAATTTTATCTGTTTTTGGTATTTTTCTAATGAGTACCTCAAACCATCTAATACCACATGGTTCATTAAAACCTCTATATCATCTTGCTTCTTGAACAACATATATATGATCCCCTGCAGATGATGACTCGCATGAGTTATCTCGGATGAGAACTAGGTCGCAACGAATAAGGCGTCCCTAAAACCCTTACTATCATCCCCAACCTTGATGACTATGGACTAGGGTATCAACCACCTGGTGAGAGTATCTCGTGATGACCATAGTTATACAACCTAAATAGCTAAGGAGGCCATAGACACTATTAAAACAAGTTCCATCTATAGCCAATACAAATACCTTGCCGCCACCAATCTCTTCCATGACACCGCCATTTTCACCATCAATGTTATTCTCACCTACCCTCAACTCATCCAGTGGGATGAATAATCTGAACATATCTCTCTTGATACATTTCAAAATGATGAGGCAATTCTTGAGTTTATGGGAACCGAGATAATATACACGTTAGCGATCATAAGAAAGGTTTCCTAATATGTTTAAATGTTGATGCCTATTTGGCGAACATAATTCTAACCTCTCCATTCAATCACAATCCAATATCCCTCATCCTAAATCCTCTTTCCATATCAACGAGGAGGATCCCCTTGCAAAATTCTTCCAAGATCCCCCAAATCTCGAGCAAGATCCGGCTATGGATCAACTTCTTCGGCTTCAAACGCTACAAGATGGCTCAACATCATTAATTGAGGAAACCATTGACATTAACATCGGCACTAAAGAAGACCCCAAGATCCTCAAGCTGGGGGCATCCTTATTAGTAGAATAGCAAGCCACCTTTACAACACTCCTAAAATAATTCTCGGACGTATTCACATGGTACTATACGGATATGTCGGGTCTTGATCCATCTCTAATGGTTCATAATCGTGTGGTGCATAAATATACAAATTTAATTTAGTAAAAACTACATAAGATGCATCAAAATGTTTCCTCGCTTGTCAAAGAATAATTGCATAAACTACTTAATGTCGGTTTCATTCAATCCACTGATTATTCTGATTGGATCTCTAACATTGTCCCAAAGAGGGCAAAAATCTGGGGAATCTATAATGTATAGACTTCTACGACATTAACAAGGCTTACCCAAAAGATCATTTTCCTTTACCAAATATCGAAATGATTGTAGACTCTACATGCGATCACGAAATGTTATCCCTCATGGACGGTTTCTCCAAATATAATCATATTGAAATATTTGAAGAAGATCAACATAAGACCACTTTCACCATGCCACGAGACACGTTTTGCTTCCAAGGCATGCCCTTTGGTCTTAAAAATGCCATATCCACTTATCAACATGCCATGAATGTCATATTCCATGATATGATGCATGACATTATTGAGGATTATTTCGATGATATTTTGGGAAAATCCAAGACTAGAGAATAACATCCCATGGTTCTTCACCACATTTTTTATGAATCCGGGAATACAAATTTTGGCTTAATCCCAATAAATGTTTTTTCGAGTTACTTGTATGGATTAAAATTGACATGCAACCTTCAAACACACTAGACACCCCGAGGTCGTGTCGGGGAAAGCAGATGTGGAAATGTGTGTGGCTAAATATAGGAGGATCGGTGATAAAGATCCAGAGTGTGATCTCCTAAGTAGTTTGAGTTGGAAAAGGGAGATTTAGAGGTTGTTAATGTAGTGTAAATTCCCTATGGTTTTTCTAACTGAATCTCAATGTTAAACTAGTTTGAAGTGTCCAAATTAACTAAGATGAAACTAACAATCTATATTCGCTAAAAGGAAACTAACCTAAATAAATCAACAAAACTAAAACATCATAATTACAAACAACAATTTCTTTTACTCTAAACAAATAAATCCTAAACAAACAAAGTAGTTAGATGTGGCTATTTTCTTGTGCATTTGTGAATTAAATATAAACTAATTAATCAATTGAATCTTTCTAACAAAACCCTCAATCATGCCTCAAAGGTAGAGAATAAATCATAGCTTCAACGAAGCTATTATTTCCTACAACTTCCCTAACAATATTGAAGAGCAAACTTTCTAATGTGATTTGATCTATGTAATTGCTTGATAATTGAAAAAATGAAATAATTTCTCTACTGTATTTCATATGGATTTGGTTTGATAAATGCATAATTAACAATTAAAATCAATGAAGTAGACAAACAACACCTCCAACCTAGATATACAAGAATAATGGCAAAATCTGGTTGTGTGAATATTCATCCCCTCAGTTTATCCTTTCGATTTCTATGTCCACATGAGTCCAACAAGTGGGAATGTAGTAACAACGAAGAAGAAAAGTGTAGGAGTAGCAGTAGCTTGGATTGGAAGACTAGGAAGCAATGCAGGTGGAAGAATGCAAGCATAATTGAACTGAGATTGGCTTTGGCAATTTCCAGCAAGAAAGGTAGTAGCTTTGTAATAACAAGAATACTCAAAATTCTCTAGGTTTTATTTGAACACAAGCATGGTATTTATAGGAATTTGGTTGGCTAATGGTTGAAGCCACTGATGTACCCAAAGGGTGACATAACAATAGTAAAGAGGAAGTTCAAACTATTAATAACCATCAATCACAAATAGAAGTGCAAGAATATATTACCACAAGGTAGTTGGGCCTTGGAATCATCTAAAATGGGCAAGCAATGCATCTAAAAATGGAAGTGAGATAATTCCATGTTAAAATGTGAGTGAACTCTCTAGAAAATTCACACAGACCGCCACCTTGTGTAGGGTGGCAAGTTATAGGACTACCACCCCGCCTAAGGTAGTGGTTGGCAAACCATTTTCTTGGTGGGCAGCGATCACAAAACCACCACCCAAGCAAGGTGGTGGTTTTGACACTAAAGGTCAAAACTACTCTAAAACTGAAGCAGAAGCTAGGAAAAAGCATGCAAGGGCTAAGTAGGGATACCTAGGCTAGAAATACATACTGCGAATGTGTTTAGGAACTCAAACACCTTCTGAAAGGATATGAATCATCATTGAGGACCTTTTGTAATTATTTACCAATAATGTAGCAAGTACAATTTTGGGTGCGTATAGTTACATCGATAAGCTACTTGGTTTTTTTCGTCTCACACCAAAAAATTGAAATTGACCCAGATAAAGTTAAAGCTAGGGTTGAAATTCCTTTCCCACAAAGCTAAAACAACTTACAATCCTACAAGGTAAAATAAAAGCCATCAAAAGATTCATAACACAGTTCATTTGAAAAGTGTCATCCATCTCATCATTTACTCAAAAAAGGAACAATATTCCATTAGAATGAAGAATGTCAAGCTTCTTTTGACAAACTCAAGGAATATCTAATGCATCCTCTAGTCTTAGTGCCTCCTACTCTTGGAATTCCTCTCAACCTATACATTTCAACTACTCAGCATGCCTTGGGAGCCCTCCTAGCACAACATGATGACCATGGAAAATAACATGTCATCTACTACCTAAGCCGAACACTAGTCGCTTATGAGCTCAATTACACTCCTATGGAAAATGCATGTCTTGTTGTTATTTTTGCCTCTCAAAAGCTACAACATTACATGCTCAACAATATAGTCAAACTCGTAGCCAAGGTATATCTACTCAAATATCTACTCTCTAAATTGGCTTTAACATGATGCATGGCTAAATGGATCATACTCTTGAGTGAGTTTGACATTGAATATGTTAATCAAAATGCTATCAAAAGACATGCCCTAATGATCGTTAGTAGAAGTTGTAGTTTCTGATTCCATGTTATTAAATACATGGTTCCTAGATGAATCTATATTCACCATTGAAGAATCAGACACATGGACATTATATTTTTATGGATCTTTTACACATCACGGCTCAAGAGAAAGTATTCTTTTTATTACACCCCAAATATATATGATCCACAAGGCCTTTTGGCTCGCCTTTCCCTACACCAACAATATAGCTGAATATGAGGCACTCATAGTTGGACTAAGAATGGCCATCTAATAGAACATTAAAACTCTCAATGTCTTTGGTGACTCATAACTAATAATCAAACAGTTAATGATGAATATTCTACCAAATACGATAAATTGGTTCCTTACAAATGAATGGTGGATAGTTTCAAGGCTTATTTCTAGCACATTTAGTTCAAGCAAGTCACCCGAACAAACAACAAATCAGCAGATGCAATAGCAACCATTAGTTCTCTACTTGACATGCTTTCAGATGCCTCTAATTCACAGTTCTTGGTTGAACAACTCATGGTGTCATCCTATGATGTCCCCGAATTGAAGATGGTATGTGATATTGTTGGTCATGACTCCCTATTGTACCATGACATCTACACTGTCTCCACAACTACACATTTTCACCCAACCTCCCCACAACCATCATAAGTCCTTCATCCAATGCGCGTATCCCGATTCACCATCCTTGATGATATGCTATGACGAAACTTTTTGTGGTTCCTTAATTCCCAAGAGGCCGAATTAGCACTTAAGGAAGTTTACGATGGAATTTTGGTGCTCACACCAATGGTGTGGTACTTGCTAAGAAACTTCTATGAACTGGTTACTACTGGAAAACCATGGAGAAAGATGCATGTTTGTACGTTCGTAAATTTGTCACATGCCAAAAACATGATGATCTTATCCATGCGTAATCCCAAACTTTGCAACCTATTACTACTCCATGGCCCTGTTTTGTAAAAATTAAATCACCCCTGATAACTCAAGTGTGTGAGCATGGGTCATCGGTGTAATCTACATAACATGGGGTTATCCCTCAAGTTTTGGGACTTGTAATCTTAAGATAACCCTTCGGAGAAGGCCAGCTTCCTCTACCTAATCCTAATGCTAAACTATTCCTAATGCAAGAAAAACACCTAACTACACCTATCCTAACAATTCCAAGGAGACAGGAGAGAGAGAGTGCATGAAAAGGGAAATCCTACACTAAGGGGGTTGATGATAGCACCAAGAAAGGGGGCGAGATATCCTATTGAGGGAGACAGAAGAGGGAAAATAGAGCTAGAAGAGGTCGAACAACAATGACACGGACCTAAGCTCCATTCGTCATATGCACTCTATGAAACACAAAGCATCTTACACATATAAATGTGAAACACATGCACATAAAAATAACTACAAAATGGAGAGGCACGGAGATACAATAAAACATGAGAAAGGGCTAAAAACACCACAAAAACATGAATTTATTGCTCCAAAACATGCACAAACCATTTACATTGATGCTCGAAGCATAATTATGTTTTTCATGTGTAGAAGAAGGCTTACACTCAATGGAGTGAGGGAAAAATTTCAAGAGTTTCCCAATATCCTAGAATGTCTCTACAAAAATGAGGGGGTCGAGTTCTTTATTTAGGAAAATTTGTCACCCACCATCATTAAAGAGGTATGGGAATTCATACCAATTCACTTCCTGAGGATACCTTCTATCAGATGAAGACATGGGCTCCATACCACATTAAAAATGGTTGTTGAGTTGTGATTCACCCACCTACCTTAACCTTTCTTGGGACTCCTAAGTCGTCTAACAATGTGACCCATCCAACCTCACCGTATAATAGCCAAGCCATCCAACCACATGACCCGTCTAATCGTGTGTATTTCCTGACCTCAACTATCCAACCGATAGGCCGTACATTTTTGGTAGACACCCAACCTGATGGTCACCACCTTTACACAATCAATCATCCAAACCGGGAGGTCGAACGGCCATCTAACCTATCTATATGCATCCAACCCGTGAATCGACCAACCCATGTGGCTAACCTTATGTTTTCCAACCCGAGGCAGTTAGACATCGTCTAACCCATACGTACACCACTGACCCATCGAACCATGAGCCATCTATCATAGCTGACCAACCTAGATGTGTTTTCTCGACCGCTCACCCTAGCTCGTGATGGACTCGCCCATCTTGCTCTACTGCCCTAGCCATCATCTAGCTCGGTTCTAACTCACTAGACCACTTGACCAACTCGGTTCGCCGTGGTGAGATGGAACTCACCAAACCATCTTGAGCTCTCTTTCTCTCTGATACCTAGGGCTGAAATTGGCCAGGTCATCCACATGTCCAAGAATTTGAATAGCTAAGTCCATTTATAAAGAATTATCCAAATTAACTAGGGGTAAATTTCAAATAACATGCCCTTCTACACCAGGATCTCAATCTCATCGGAAAGTTAAATCCCACTTCATCCGATGGTCACAAATTTATCATTACTGCCATGAAATACTTCACTAAATGGGTCGAATCCATCCCACTTACTTATGTTACCGACAAAAAAATCTCTAAGTTCATCCTTAATCACATCATTTGCCACTATGATATTCCATTTTTCTCTCATCACGTAAAATTACAAATCCTTTAATAATCGAGAAGTCTGTGAGCTTTGTGACCATTTCCACATCAAGCTCAAATTTTCCACCCCTATTACCCATAAGGTAATGGCCAATTTGAAGTATCCAATAAAACGCTAAAACACATCCTTGGTAAAATTGTCAGTCAAGCAGACAAGATTGGCATACACAAATATATCCCGCCTTGTGGGCCTATCACACATCCATCCGCACCCCCACTAGCTCCACTCCATACTCTCTCATCTTTGGCACTGAAGCAATCCTACTTATTGAGATCGAGCTCCCTTCCCTCCACATTTCTCTCCAACACCTCATTGATGATGAGACTATCACATGCATTACCTACAAGAACTTGAGTTACTAGATGAGAAACACCTTCATGCCCTGGATAACCTCAAATCTTATCAAAACCGCCTCCGCAAACACTACAATAAGCACATCAAAACCCACAAATTTTAATTTGGTGACCTAGTCCTCAAAGAAAACTAGCGTAACACTAATTTTGATTGTGAAAAGAAAGGCAAGTTTGAGCCAAATTGACTCGGACCTTATGTCGTCATTCACAAATTTAACTCAGATGCTTATAAGCTTGCTACACAATATGGGTATGAGCTGGATGAGCCCATGAATATTATGAATCTCAAGTGGTTCTATGCCTAAGTGCCCACCACTCAAATCCAAAAAATCAAAAAATTATAAAAATCTCAAAAACAATCCAAAAAATCCAAAAAATCATAAAATCATATATAATATATATATATATATAATCCAAAAATATTTTAAAATATTTTTAAAAATAATAATAATAATAATAAAACCAAAAATCAAAAATCAAAACATCACAAAATTATAAAAATTCCAATAAACAAACCATCCAAAGTTTAAAATCTAGAAATATAAATAGAGTGTGTGTTTTTTGCTTGTGTTTTCTTTCCTATCTGCATTTACATGGTGGCCGATGATATGAGGCCCCTTTAGTTTCTTTTGCACGGTCCAATGATATGAGGACCCCCTTTTTTATTATACGATGAAATGAGGAAAAAGGCATTTGGTAATTCAATCATCATGGTCTTTATACCTTGATGCATTTTGCTCTATGCCACATTAATCACATCGCTAATAGATTTAATAAAATCTGATTTTTATTTTATTAAAATCTAAAAGAAATGACTATTATAAGTGACACATAATGAAATATAAATTTTAGGAAATTTATCCAATCTTAATTATGAAAGAAAATGGAAGAGATAGGGCACTTACCTTGATTTTTCTTATCCCGAAGTGTGATTGGGATGAGAAATGTGATGAAACAGAAATACAGATCGCCGAAAGAGCCTCGAGAAAAATGCAGAGGAGGTGGAAATGCTTAGACAAGGGTACTGTGAGTGCCCAAGACCTCTATGGGGGCGTTGGAGTCTAGAAATGGTCAAAACCTAGTTTTGATATTGTCACTAGGGTTTTTTTACTTGTTTGCCTTTGGTCACCTATATGTCACACTTGGATCGCTAAGGTACCTATAAACCTACACACAAATATCCTCTTGTAAAATCCTCAAAAATACATCAAATCCTAAGAAAGAAAGATGTAAAATGAGGTGTCAGACTATCCTCAACTGTCAACTAGTGAGCTTACAACTGAGTGTTGCACTACATCTCAGACCAATGTAGTTCTATGTGCTTATGTGTGCAATAGTTCTCCTAGGTATCCCTCACGCCAATGACACTAAGATAGCGGGTGGTAGCTAGATAAAATGCAAATTTGTGGATGGAATATAATGAACTCCCATTCCTATGCAGTGTGTATGTAGAATAATAAGCCCAAGATACAATCCCTTTGATACGTAGATAAATAGCCCTTGATATAAATTACACGCCCTTATAATGGTATGTATGTTATGTTTATATAAGGATCTCTTGCTTGAATTTTGACACTAATGACCTGACATGTCGACTAGTACCTCGGGATATGAATGGAAAAACCAAAAAGACTGACCTCAAGTGTCAAAAATAAGATCAAACATAAAGAGGGCATGGGCACAAGGATGGACGGGAGTGCTCAGTGTGCTAGTGTCCATCCCAGGCACCAAAGTGTCCAGAGACAAGTGACGAAAAATGAGTGGAGAATGGTGACGAGAGATCCTTGTGCTCGACTAGAACTAGGTGTATGAGTGAAAAGTTTGAAAGATAAAAGAAATAGAAACCAATAAGACAATCAGATGGACTAGGGAATGTGTTACCATTGAATACTTTTCTTATGCAAGATCCATATATAAAACAACATACTTGGCGTATGGTAAATATTAGTAAGTGCGTGATTTTGTGTCTACTTTTTCCCCCTTTATGATATTTGAATGAAATTCAAGTAGTGTAAAGGAAGTAAAGAACATACATGTGAGAATTCTAGAGAAGTCCATGTTACTGTATACATGTAGAATAAGAATATATAGCATGGCGAACCATGGATCGGCGTGTCAATCCATGTAGCATAATGAGAGATGTGGGACCATTATGAGGAGCACTAAGTGAGATTGATGATTTTGATATTGAGTGATTGGAGATTTCGATTTTGTCACTGATGGAGATGTGTTGGGGTAGGGAGTGATCAATTCCCAACCCAATTTCATGTGTGTGGCCCGGGGATTTTGGGCGTCCTACCACCATAGGAAGAGTGTAGGGAGAGAGGTTTAGTTTTACTCTCCAACTTTAACTACATCCTCAAAAGGTCTAGCCATTGTAGATGGAAAAAGACCAGATTTTGTTCATTTGGATCCATTTTGCTTTATTTCAATCAAACGTGAATAACCCATATAGGAGTAGTATAGGAAAGGAAATGACGTCTCATTTCCCCCACTCCGATGTGTCGCCACAATGTATATGAGATGGCTTCCATGTTAGGTCATCTGGAAGTGGTAGAAAATGTAGAATAACTTCCCATGTTAGGTCATCTAGGAAAGTGGTGATGTAACTCCCAAGTTAGGTCATCTAGGAGGATAAATACGCTATGTTGTGTCAATTGATTGATGTGATTTCAAATAGTAGAAGGTTTGTGTTGTTGATATTTGAATGTGTGTGATTGATTGATTGACTACTCATGGAGAGATTTTAAGTTTGTTTCCCTCATGTTATGTCATTAGGGGGGATCGCTAGAAAGTGGTGTGAAATATCGCGTAATGTATGAGAAAATTTTCAATAATGAGTTAGGAATGTAAAATGATCACGTAATAGTTTCGGGAGGATTATGGGATGCCTCGATTGTATGTCCCCCTTTCGGTGAAAGGAAAGGTTCATTTTAAGAATCCTCTAGTAAATTGGAGGTGGAAAATCCTGAAAAATATACCTATAACCACTTTTTCCAAAAAGGTGAATTTTCCTAGGTTTCAGAATGAAATTTTTACCTAACATTTTTTAGGTAGAGCCAAGGCCCAGAGTCAAGTTTTATTTAAGTAAGTTCGGAGAAGAGATTTTTGTTGGACGCATAGTTTTCACATGATAACAAGGATTGTAGACACGCATCAAGCTGACCCTTGGTATCATGTGACAACAAGTCTTGTTGACGCGCATCAACAAGACTTGTTGTCACATGACAGTAAGGGTTGTTGATGTACATTAACAACCCTTGTTGTTATGCGTCAACAATTCTCATTGACACGCGACAAATAGAATTATTGATGTGCATCAACAACATATGTTATTGTATGACAAAAAATGTTGTTGACGCATGTCACCAATTCTTGTTGTCACACGTCAACGAGAATTTTGATGCACGCACAAGAAGGCTCATTGTCGTGCGTCCACAACTCAAAAACCCTAATATTTTCCCTATAAATACCCCTCTAACCCTCATTTTCACGTCCACACTTCCCGGATCGCAAATTTTATCTCCATTCTCCTAGTGCTAACTGTTATAGGTACCATACGTCAACACACCAGCCAAACATAAAACAAACTCTAGGTCTCAAATCAAGCTCAAGTACTCATGGTTGCTCAAGCTCAAGATCAAATAGAACATCAAACTAACTAGCAGTGGTAAGCCCCAAATCCTACCTAAGGGCAAGATTCAATACAGGAGCTTGATGTGCCCACACATTTATAATGTTTTGTAAATGAATGAAAAATATAAGGATTCTGTAGAAGCATGTGAATTCGTAGGGCTTGTTAACATGCCCCAGTTTGAGATAGATCATGATATTCTTAACTACCTTCTCTCATCGTTTAATACAGAAGATGGTCATTTTACTATTACTTTGGAAGATGGTCGTACATTTAGGTTCAGTGTTGATCCAGCTGATATCCATCGATTGATAAGTCTTCCATTTAAAAATTCACCCATAGTAACAACCAAAGAAACCCTCACTAAAGATGATAAGATTTACCTCAAATCTTGTTTTGGTTTCCATGTTGATTGTATGTGTAACTTTGCTTTCATTTGAAAGATTTTTATTTTGATATTAATTCAAATTGATATTAATTCCAATGAATTTTTTTAGCTCATGTCAATAAGTCAAGATGAGGAGTAGATACACAAGGAATTACACACCACTTTCTTGCTGCCATGATTTCTTTTTTTCAAGCTAGAATTGTTCTACAGGGTCAAAAACTGATATTCCAAATTGGGCTATTGCATACATTCTTGCATCAATCGGAAAGTAAAAATTTGATTGGTGCACATTTTTATCTAATAAGATAAAAGTTGACATTACAAATGTAAGACTTGTTGAAAAACCAGTTATTCATTCCATTATCTCCTTGGTCTTTATTACGAGGCATATTTTAATTTAAAAGGCAAACCAACTCCCACTTGCATAACGACACAATGAAGAATTTTTCAATTCCATTTGAAGAACAATAGGTTAATAGTTTATATTTCGACATTAGTAAGGTTATTTTCTTGATTTTTCACTTGTGTGACAAATCTTCTTCTCTCTACTAACATAACATACTTGATTGAATCTTTACCATATACAGAGAAGATTTTGAAGGCCCTTCCATGAAAAAAAGAAGCATCAAGAGGAAGAGGCCAACAACATGTTGAGGCATCGGGAGATTCCCAATCTGAAATGGAAGCTCACTCATCACCTAACCCCAAGTGTTTTCATTAGTTAAATGACAGAGACGTAATACCCTTAACATTCAATATAGTTTTTTTACACTTACCATTTAGTATTTACTATTTACCATTTACCATATTGAATTGACATGCAGATGTTGCACTTGCAGGGACTTTGGACTATCTGCATGCTTCTCAACAAGCATCACCCACTCACTCAGTCCAATCACATGTAATTTTTGATTCTCAATCGAAGAAATTGGAACACCCTACTCCACCATACATATCACCCACAACTCCAACACAATCAATTCAAACTCGACATGGCCACCTCCGGTACAACGACAGGTTTCCCCTCAATAAGGTATAACTTTATTGATTTTGTGTAGTTTTAATAGTTTTTCATATAAGTTAGTAATGATTACTTTCGAGACTTTACTGATACATAGTAGTCTTTCTTGTTTATTCAAACGAGTGTCACCGCCATTTCCTCCACCAACAAAATCATTTCAATTTAAAATTCCCACAAGAAGTTTAGGTAAAAAGGCATTGGTAAACGTATGATGTCAATTTTGGTCCCTAGTGGGACATTAAGCATTCCCTCTTCATTTCCAATTGTGACCCTCTCTTTTGGTGGCTTGCCCAGAACAGGCTAATTAGTTTTAAACCAAATAAATTTAGATGAAGATTATTTGGGCATTGATAGTAATGACCCAATCAGGTTTTTTTAACACATGTGATATGATTCAAGGCCTATAGGTATATTTCCATTTCGATGTACTTTATTTAACATTGATACATTTCAATTTCTCATCTCTTTTTATTTTTATCACATACAATTTTAATATTAATTTATTTTATCACAAATAGGATCAGGGCACCCAGAGGCAAAAAGAGGCAGCAGATGTTGCTCGACCCGAAAGCCCCCATACCTCTCCATCGGAAACATCCTCTTTGGATATAGATAGTGAATAGTTGACATCATTTCCTTTGGAGAGCTTGATTGGTTATGATTGTGAAGCCCATGTCAAAGAGTTTATTATGCCTCATATCAGTCAGCTCATAGAATGGGAGTGAAGGGAGAAAGTATTAATCAACAAGATAATAAGTCATTATGATAACCATTGGAAAAGGGACAATTTATATGTTGTAGTCCAAAATCAACCTACCAAGATGGATGCCTTACTCATCCAAGAAAAAGGTGGGACTGTCACATATAACAACAATTATAATGACAATGTTTTAGATAAAGTTTTGAATAAATTGGAAAATATTAGTGTTGAAGCCCAGGCATATTTCAACAAATGGTCAAAGGACAAAGATTTGGTGGCAATTGCAAATGCTGAAAGAGATAGAGTTGTTGTAAGTATTATCAATTTGAAACAATATTTTTTATTAATTTCTTATTTTAGTAATATGTTTAATTGAGCTCAATGTTTTTGTTGCAGTTGAAATATGAAAACTTAAAGAGTCAAGCAAAGGTGCTCCAAGTTCACTTAGAAACCGCTAAGAACATTTTACTCACATCAATGAAGATGAAGGAAAATATTGTTTTAGTTAACAAGAAAAACAATACACTTAAGTGGATTATTAAAGAGAATGGATTCGACCCAAAGATTTTGTTCAACACAAAAGCAATTGCATATCCTTCTTTGGCATCCCATGGAGATGCTACAAAGGAAGAAGAAGCAATCATAAATAATCTAGACATTATTGTGGAGGATCTTGTTAGTTCTAGAATTATTGAAGAAAAGAATATAGGAGGGAAAACCATTGGGGACAACGACACAGAAGTCGCTACAGAAAATCAAAAGGAAAGTGCTAGTGGGTCTGGGGAACCTATTAAGGATTGAGAAAATAGTGACTATTCGAGTGGGTGTGGGGAACTTGAAAATTGAAACTTGAAATATTTTATATATTGAAGAATGAAACTTGAATATTTATTTAATTTGAAGAATGTTTGGAGTTGAATATACGATACTGATGGTTTTACATTCCATGTAATTTAATTTTACATGTATTATTTTACAACTGGATTTTTATATCTTGTTATATATTATATATAGAAATTATAGATTGTATATGGTGTTTATGTTTGATATGGATGTGATGGTTATGAATATAATAGTGATAGATGATAATCATGATTCATGGATGATGATAATGGATTTAAACATTAGGCATTATTATTTCTCTTCCAGTTAATACAACAAAATATTCTTCTCTCTACTTGTAATGATGATGACATTAGATGTGGATGATGACATTAGATGTGGATGATGGCATTAAATGTGGATGATGACATTAGAGTAGATATGGATGATGATGAATTATATTTAGACATAGATGTAGTTGTTATCACGATCATGGATGATGATAATGGATTTAAATGATTATGTTTTAAGAAAATTTAGAATGTGGTATGACAGTGACATCTTAATACAGTAAAATATTCTTCTCTACTTGTAAAATTTGAACTTTGTATCAGGGTTATTCACATTTAAATGTTCTGAAAATCTTCTTCTATCTACTTGTAAAATTTGAACTTTGTATCAAGTTTCTTCACATTTAAACCTTCTCAAAATCTTCTTCTCTCTACTTGTAAATGCGATGTTTTTTGGGAATATCAATTTTTACATGTAATTTGATGCACTCATTTATGATTTCACATGACCTGAGTACATTCAATATTTCATGTAATGATTCTCTTCATCTCTCTACTTGTAAAATTCAAACTTTGTAACAAGTTTCTTCACATTACCTCTATAACAAGTTTCTTCATGTTACCTCTAATTGCATGTTTCAGTTTCTTCTCAGAATCTCATGGAATGCATTTGATTTAATGTTGAAATTTTATTTATTTACATCTAATTATGATATTTAAAAATAGTATTCCAAATATGCATGCCACAAATTTCAAACACTACATCAAAACATTTTACAAATACCAAAATAAATTAAACATGATTGTTAAAACTCCAAGCTATGATAGGGTTTAAGGTACCTCTTGTCTTCTAGATGGGTGACAAATCATATGGAAGGAAAATGAGAAATCATCCTTCAGCAGCAAGCTAGACAACCTTTGAATCCAGAGAACTCAACATGAAAAATGGATTAGTATATAGATGGGTGAGTTTCTTGACAATGTCAATCCCGAGAAGTGAGAGCTTCCTCGGATGGATGTCAACCCATGTTTTCAATAAAGAAAAGATGAAATATTGATTGAGAAGATGAAGGAAGAAAACAAAACATTAAAGAAAATTAAAGCAAACGAGAACCTGTGCATGTCGATGGTGACACAAGTGTCAAGAATGTAGTGCCCAATTGACGGCAACTAGAGCAAATCAACTGGAAGTCTGGAAGAGACTAAGAGTGGTAGAATATGTAGATCTGAACTTTAAAGGCCTTGCAAATTAGTATTCGAAAAATGCATGTCACAAACACAACATCAAAGCAATTTGAAAAATCCAAAATACCAATTAAATAAAATAGATTTTTTTATAAATAATTATATTTAAATAAATGTAAATATATATACCTATAACATCTTCAATGATAACTAGATCTGAAACAAAATATGTTAAAAATCCTCCTCATAGTCAATATTTACATCTGTAGAGTTACAATTGTGTTACGTCTAACTATAAACTTTTATATTCAAATCTATTAATATCAAATTAAATAAATAACAACAGTTAAAATGTAAGGTTAAAAACAATAAAAGTAAGGTCAAGGTGATACCTATTTAAAGCGAAATAATCCATTATCAACAAATTTTCATAGTTGATATTCGCATCTGCAGAGTTTGATGACGCACCAATTCTAGTCTCATCGTTGAGAACATTTATACTTGTAGCTGCATTATTTACACCTTTTTTTCATATAAATGTGCAACATGAAAATTTATATTTTTTTAGCATGACAATGATACCCCCTGTCAAAGTTTTCAAGTTTCTCCTATCCAAGACACCCTAGGTCTACCCATCCTCAACATCGGTCTTACCCAGTCAATCCAATGACCTCCTAGTGGATTTTAACTCATTCCCCTAGGTGAATTAGGAAATTCAAGTCAATCCCCTAGGTGATTTTAGGAGTTCTTGAAGAATGCAAGTTTTGGACAGAGTGTTAGGAAGGGTTGTCATTAGCCTTCCAGTGACGAGTGCAACCCCAGGGGTAGAACAAAGGATAAAAATTTAACATGGAGATGAATTGAAGGTATAATAAAATCATGTATTTGATTTTGGAATGTTCACAAAATATTTGGAGGGTTGGGGCAGATTCATCAAAAATAGGGTTCACAAGCCTAGGCAGTGCACAAGGCCAAAAGAGCTACTGAGCTTCAAGAAGTGATTTTGAGAGCTCTAGATGGAGTTACTGAGCTAAACAAGACATCTTCATAAAGTAAATTTAGAGCTCTACAAGATGGTGAAATAATGTTTTTCACAACACTATAGCGTAATAGGTTTATATCTAGTTTTTTTCCATGCTCAACTAGGGATCCAGAACAAAAATCTGATTTTCAGGGCATAAATGGAGGAATCGAGAGTTGATAACCCCACCATTGGATTCATAAGGATTCATAAGGACATTTTCAATCAAATTAATATAAAAAGTCTTTTGAAAATTCCATCGGGGAACTCAACATATCGTCATTTCAAGTTGCCCTCAAGGTGAGCTTTCAGTAGTTAGTCAAATTTAGTAATGGACACGTGTCAGCTCCAAGAGCCTAGCAAATTTTATGTCCCTTTCATCCCTTAAGAAAAGGGACATAGGGGACATTAAAATTTTCCTAGCCCTATTTTTCCCTCTAGTTACACATGGAACCCTCTGGATCACTAGTTCATCCCTCAGGTGTTTGTCGGAGCCTATCCCCTCAATCATTCAGATCGTGACAAGTGGCACAACCTGGTAGGATGTGTAATTTGATGACCCTTTCATCCATTAATCAAAGCAACATGAGGGACATGAAAATTTTCCCAACCTCTTATGGCCCTCAAGTCATCAATACGGTCTTTTATAGTGTAAGTTTCTAGCACCCAAGAGCTAGTTGGAGCCAAATGCACAACTGTCGGATGCCCGCCAAGTGTCAGCTATAGGCACAATGTGAAAACAAATGACCCTTTCATCCATTTATCTTGAGGGACATTAGGGATAGGAAAATTTTCCCAGCCCTAGGTATGCCTCCTCGTCCTTCATACGACCAATTTCAAGCCCCCAAGTGCTTCCCTCAAGCTTTTTAGCCCTAATGCTCAACCGTTGGATTTTTGACAAGTGGCGCAACTTTGGCGTGATGTGTAATTTAATGAACCTTTCATCCTTTAAATATTAAGGGACATTAGAGACATAAAATTCACCCCACCCCGGTATGCATTTTCAAATGGCTTTAAATTTGCACTTAGCTTTATTTCCCTCCTTTTCTTCTTCTCAACTTTGTATCTTGTCATAGCTCTATTCATGCTTGCACCCAATCCAAAATTTATGCTCCAAACCACCTCCGCCATGGCCACCAAATCCTCTACTCCATGAAAATAAATAGATTACAAAGGAAGTACCAAAGGGTGCATGTGCGGGCGGGACCAATAGGAATAAGGGTGCGCGAGGAGAAGCATACGGGACAAGGTTTAAGAAGGGTTTAGGAGAAACCAGTATGTGCACATAAGACAATACATAAGGTCTAAGGACTTAGCCATATTCAATGTTCTAGAGGCACTTAAGGAAAAACGTGACCCGACTAGGCATGTCGAGTGGATAAGGTGTCAAGCCTAGAGACTTGGTGGTCAAGGAAAGAATATTCCATGCATGGAATATTCCTAGGAAGACATCATTATAGAAAGTGGAGAGCTTGGAGTAGAATAAGCATGCACCATTGGAGGACCACATTGACACTTGGCATCGATTTTCTCCTAAAGAAAGGCATGGCGGTGGGTGTTGATCCTATAAGAAGAGATGCTCGGGTAGAATATCGGACACACATGAAGGCATGAAGAGAGACACCAAAACATATAGCATGGGAAGAGCGAAGCTCTACAGAGAATACTAGGATACCCTAGGAGTTGGGGTTCTCATTAGAGGACTGTAGGAATGTTATCATGTCTAAGTGATGGGTTTGTAAAAAAATTTGATAAAGAAAGCATAGTTATGACCTCTGATTTATGGGTAGATCCTGTCTTGATACATTTGATACGATACGAACCTTTTGAATGTAATGTGGTTGTTGAGACTATGATCGAGTATAAATATATGGATTTGTTCGAATATCTCGGTTCGGGGTGCAAACCCTAGTGTTTTTTCCTTATATTTTATACAGACACTATTCTTTTTATTTCATGTCATGATGTTTCTCTTGTTATTAAATGCTTGGGTATAAGGATATGATAGATCATGTTGTGATTTTACATGAATATTCACTTCTCTGTAACTAATCCTCTAATAAAGGCAAGATCTTCTCACAATACTCACATAAAGGAGGGGCTCGGCACCCGCGTGTGCCTCAGTGAGTGCCCAACACTCGTTGGGTGATAGATCGGCGCACATGGGCTTAGAAGTTATTAGATGGGTAAAAATGATTACATCTTGGTTCCATTGCCAAGACCTCTTTTTGAAGTTATTGTGAGAATAATGTGTGATGACAAAGTGCTTGACCTTGGATAGTGTTGAAGCATGGTTTAAGAGCACGGAGGATGAGTTTTCTCTAGAGATTTAGTACTGGACTGAGTTTGATGCACACAAATGGGTAGAAGAACACATGTATCATGAGTTATATGAGACCTTCTTTTGCTACTTTCCAAGTAGAGTTGTATGAATGGATTTCCGCATATGCATCTAGATCAAGTTGGTACTATAGATCTTACATTTGGACCCAAGAGGAATATCAGAGGCTGCAGGATGTTGATTTGACTTGGACGTGTGTTGTTGATCATTGGTGGAAGAGAGTGCTGACTAGTTATACCCTGGAATACGCTATTTCTACATATTCTTGTCCTAAGGTTGTTGAGTTTGAGTTCTTAAAGGAACCTAGAGGATCATTTTTGTGTGTTATCCCTTTAGCCATAAAGATCCTTCTCATTACACTAAGTTTGGAAGCATTTCCTATGGCCACCTAAATCTCTTATAAGTGTTGAGTGAGGAGTCTAGGGTGCGGGAAGATGGTAGACATTGCGGTTGAAAAGGGAGAGAGAGGAGAGACGACTCAAGGATAGTGAAGCTCGTGAAAGGGAGTTGGCTAGACAATGCAAGGTTGCATGAGTGATGGATCTATGGAGACAGATGTAGTACAAAGGAATTGAGTTTCACACAAAGGACATAAAGTCGAAAGCGGTTTGTGTTACCCCATCTTGGCAAGTGCAGGAGAGAGACCCCTTCAGCTTCTGATGAGAGTTTGTTGCTTGGAGAAAGGAGAGTCATCGACGCGCATCTGAATCCACCTGATGACCAACCCCTGGTGCTTATTTTTCCAAATCCAGAGATAAGTATTGCTAACCCAGTTGGTATTGGTAAGAGTGACCGATTTGCACCTAGGAGATATAATTTCTCATTTGGTACATCTATGGTTGCACAATCATTCCCTGTATTTGGAGGAATACTATCTAGAATGACATTTGGGAAAAGTATGGGTACGTAAAGTTTAGGTATCACATCTGGAAGTGGTATGGGACACACATCTGGTAGTGGTGTAATATCATAAATCATTGGCACACTGACAGTTCAGTGGGATGTTTGGGACACTAGGTGCGACCACTTGGGCCCATTGCGGCTAGGAGGAGGATCTAGTGGTATAGGAGTTGGAGTACCTAGTGGACTTGGTGGATCTAGAAGATCGGTTGATCAAAAGGGATATGACACGGTGGATCTAGTGAATCTAGTGGTGGAGGTAACACCAGAGGGAATTAAGGTTTTGCATCAGGAGGACAAGGACCTTAACCACCTCAGCAAGTGTTTTTGAAATGTCTTTACATCTACAAGACTACAAAGGTGTTGAGGGTGTTGCAGAGCATATACACAAGTGTGAGTTACTATGGCACGCAAAGGGGATAACTACCCCTGAGCGAAGGTAAGTCAGTTTGCAATGATGTTGTAAGGATGCGCACATATTTGGTACCAAAAGTATGACCCCCATCAAATAGTGGTGGATTACACCACACTGCGAAATGCCTTCTTAGCTAAATTTCATATCCCTGAGTTTGAACAAAAGAGCATCAGTGCATTGAAGGAGATTCAACAAGGTATGACAGAGAAAGTGTGCGGGAGTATGACACATATTTCAAGACTCTCTTATCAAAGTTATCTTATGATATTCACCCCTCTCAGCATGCTCAGTGGTTTGTTGGAGGATTGATAACACTGTTTAGGAGAGCACTTTCACACAAGACTTTCACAGACCCACGCAAGGCCTTAGAGGTTACCCTGCACGCTAAGGCTATTGGAAGCATGGATACCAGTGTTAGCCCCTTCCTTGAGGCTCAGATTGTTGTAATGGTAAAGCAATCTGGAGAAGTTATATATAAACTCGGCACATGAGACTCATAGTGGTCTATGGTGTATAAATTGTGAGGTAGAGTGACATACAAAGGACAGTGTCCCCGGAGATTGGTACGTGTCATGACGGTGGACTATGAAATTTTCCATGGGGATCATGATGCAAGTAGGTGCCCACTTGCTGCAATGTGTGATCCATAAGAATGTGTCTTGCTATTGCAAAATTTACACTTCTACTACTCTTGACACCAAGGATCATAGACTAATTGACTAGATACATGATGTGATTAATATTGGTGTGCACCAGACTAGCCTCGCAAATAATTCCAAGGACGATGGTCTTCACTATGAAGGGCACGCAGATGGAGGGGCACATGGAAGAGGTTTCTGAGGAGGATTTTGTAGTCATGGTATCTATAGAGGGAGAAGTGGTTTCCGCATGGAACCTATTACAATTGTGGGTCTATAAAGTACTATAAGCATGAATGCCCGAACCTATTAAAATGCTCTTAGTATGGAAAAAAACATTAAGTATGAGGAGTGTCTAGATTTTTTTGAACATATGAGCCAGCAACACCAAAAG
This sequence comes from Taxus wallichiana var. yunnanensis, assembly GCA_018340775.1. Taxonomy (NCBI): domain Eukaryota; kingdom Viridiplantae; phylum Streptophyta; class Pinopsida; order Cupressales; family Taxaceae; genus Taxus; species Taxus wallichiana. The sequence continues at coordinate 398,701,829 of CM031233.1, forward strand.
GACAAAGGCATCGAGATGGTAAGCATGAGAAAGGTCAATTCATAATGGTTGCCAACAATGGCGTGCGAGTCGAGAACTAGATCATGTACTAGTTAAGAAGCAAGATTAGGTTGCGCGTGCAAGGAAGTACCAAGGTAAAGACTGTTGGTTATTAGAGAAGAGGTGGTGCATGGAAAGTATCTAGACCCTACTCATCAGAAAGAAGTGTATCAAGAAACCATGGATTTCATTGAAGCCTTGAGGAGAGATCAAGTGCCTAAAAAGAGCAAACAAGACGATTCTGACAAAGGAAGAATTTTGAGGCTCCACAAAAGGATCTAGATGAGGTTAGAGAAGTATGCAAGATGTTGAGGCAAGAGAATATCATCCCCTTACTAGGAGAGTGGTTACGGGAGAAGGTACGAGAACGCTGGAGCGGGGTGTGAGAGGCGGAGTTACGCATGCCAACCTTCCTCCCCACAGCCTTGATTATGAAAAGGATATTACCTTGAATTTTTTGTAGATGGGTGGCTTCTGAGCAATATTTTGATTGACACAAGCATGGAATTCAATGTTCTCACTCTATATGCATGGCATCAAATGGGAAGGCCCCCATTACATCCATCCTTGAATGTGATGTATATGGATAACAAGACAAAGGCAATGCCCATTAGTGTCTTAAAGGATGTTTTTATCACTATCCATGGGACAAATTTCTTTGGGGGTTTCAAGTCTTGGTGCTAGTAAAATGACAAATTTCTAGCATTACTTGGGTGCCCTTGGTGTTATAAGAACAATGTTGACCTAAGGTTTAATAAAGGATACATAAGCTTTGAGAACAAGGAAGAGCGGGTCATCATCCCCTTAACCGATGGAAAATCAACACCCTATACTAAGCCCTTGGGAGAATAATTTCTTGACAGGATCTATGTGCGCTCTATCAGGGACCTTGAGGTGATTCACCCTACAGAGGGAGTTATTCAGTTTGAAGATGCTCAGTCCATGAGTGATACAACTAGTGTGGCATGTGAAAATTGGGTGCATGGGACTTATGAGTTAATTGGGCGATAGCTAAGAGGCTCTATGATAAGGGTAACGAAGGCACGCTCATTCAAGTGTCAGGAGGGAAGAAGTTACCAAGTTATTCTGGAGGAGCCAACCCTGAGGATTTCTTACAAGAAATGGAGGCTCAATGGAAAAATGAGGTCGAAAGAAGAGGGATGCTTAGCTATAACTTTCTCGGGACTACAGTGCGTTGGTGGGCAACATATCATGATAGCCTTCTAGAGTGGCATGAGGTAAGAATCATGACCTCTGTTAGGTTCTCCTGAAGCAATGCACCCACTACAATACAAGACTACCATGTGAAGGAACCTACCTTGTCGACATCTACACATGTGAGAAAGCATGGATGGAAGGCACGGAAGCCTTGTCACCTTCTTTATGGGTGCATAAGTTGTATTCTACCTTACAAGGTTGTGCGTACACATGGTATATTCACTTTGAGATGCGTCATCAGATAGGAAATTGGCAAGGAGTTGACGACTAACCTCCTTCAAGCTTTCGAGTATCGGAGTACTAAACCATCGGTGGATAGGGTGTTGCAGGTTGTTAAGCACCTAACGATGGGAGATAGTGCCATGGTAGAAGATAGAATACTAGAGTTATTGGGTGAACCTAGCTTGGAACCATGCTTTGATGAGGAAGAGTCAAAAGAGATGCAGCTTGAGCGTGCATGCATGGAGAAAGAGAAAGGAAATATGGTCTATGTGATAGATGGAGAAGATATGGAGAGTTTGGATATCAACCATACTAAAGGTACGCATGAAGTTATTGATAGTGTTGATAAGAAGCACGCTTCTACCATGAGCCCCTCAAAACAAATAAGGTTAACATTGGTTCAAAAATAAAACCTAAAGAGGCCACTATTGGAGACTATTGATCAGAGAAGGAGGTCTCAAAGATAATTGACCTGTTGCGTGAGTTTCAAGACTTATTTTTTTTGCCATGAGCTTAAAGGTGTTCACCACTCCTTGGGAGAAATGAAAATCAAGTTAAATGAGGGTGTACGGCCAATATGGAAGAGGTGTTATCGAATGAATTAGAATCTTCGTGTCAAGGTTAAGGAGGATATAGACAAAATGATCACTTGGGCATCATTAAATTTGTGGAGGAATCAGAATGGATAAGCCGCATGGTGATCAAAGCATTAAAAAGATGGAAGGATAAAGATCTATGTTGATGCAGGACTTAAATATGGTATGTGTAATTGATCCTTTTCCAAGCCCTTTTCTTGAAGAGATTATAGGAGTGGTGGGGCACGAAATCTATTCCTTCACGGATGGATTCTCGGGATGCCATATGGTTAGAATTCCTAAAAAGACCAAGAAAAGACAACTTTTTCCACTTAATGGGGAAATTTTTCCTATACGATCATGCCTTTTGGATTGAAGAACGCAGGTGTTGTGTTTTCACAAATAGTGGTCCAGAATTTCAGGATTTTATCCATAAGTTTCTACAAGTATACCTTGATGACTAGACAATATATGGACTAGTGAAAGACCATTATGACAATTTGAGACTGATGTTTGAGAGATGTCGGCAGTTGAGGATATCCCTCAACATTAAGAAATGTGTTTTTGCTACTCCATTTGGGACCCTATTGGGGAATATTATATGTAAGGAAGGCTTATTGGTGGATCTGAAAAAGTTTTCATTATCATGGGATTGGGGGAGCCTACCAGCCAAAGTGTAATGTGTAGATTCCTTGGGCATACGAGGATACTACCGGAATTTTATCAAGGGGTATGCCAAAATCATCACGTCATTGGAGAAGTTATTAAAACATAAGAGTGTCTTTCACTGGGGAGAGGTGCAGTGAGACGGTGTTTGACACTTTGAAGGATAGACTTGTCACTTTGCACCCATACTACGATTTCCTTCTTGGGATAAACCTTTCCACATGCATGTTGATGCTTCAGGGATGGCAATTGGAGCAGTCTTAGCACAACTTGGAGAAGGGATTGTTGACCACCCCTTGTGTTTTTCTAGCAAGAAGTTAACACCAATAGAGTAGAACTACACCTACTGAGCGCAAAGCACTATCGATGATCTACACACTGCATAAGTTTAGGAAGTATCTACTGGAAACACCCTTCATATTCTATGTAACATCCCCATTTTAAGATACTAGAACAAGGAAAAAAAAATTATAAAATGTTCTCTGTTATGAATTATATAATTCAAACACGCGTTCAAGTTTTAATAATTATTCTCTGCCCAAACAATGCAATTTGGAACACACAATTTCCTTTTAAAACTAATGTTCCCTATTCACATATTTACAATATGGAACACACATTCAGTGTCATTCAATCTTATAACAGATTCTATATGCTGCTGTAAATGACTCGAAGAACTACCGATCTCCCATTTTCATGGCTCGGAGTTTCAACGATCTCTCATTTCATGACTCGGCAACTACCGATCCTTCATGTTCATTCATGCATAGTATAATATATATACAAGGTTCTCTTAACCATTTCCGGTTATCGAAGTGATCCATTTAAGAAGCCTATCTGAATATCTGTTACTGATATTCATCTGACATCCTGCATCTTAAATTAAGTGATTAGGACAATGCAACCAGCACTTGCGATACTTTGGCCAAAGATTTTCACATGCTTTGCATGATCATATTCCTGGATGTGATACACACCAATGGAATACGTCCTTCACCTCACTTCACCTGTTATCTAGAATGGTCTTTCCTGGTTCCTACCAGTCCTTTCAATTTAAGGTCAAATTCTAACTTCCAATTTCCAACTAGCAATATGAACGAATATAGGAAGGCACTCATGGTAACTAAAGATACGCAGACATACGGTGTCGTTCCCCACAACTCCGTGTGTCTAGTTATCTTTAGTCCTCCAGAGTCACTCCGTATATGTGATCATACTCCTATCCCCAGCCAAGAACTTAACATTCATCCTATGTATTCTTGATGATTTAATTCGGGAGGGCATTGTAATATGTCAGCTATAACATTGTGTCGTCATGGGTCTTCATGAAGACACCATTGTAGAAGGCGTATGTCAATGTCCTATGGAATCCTCCCATCGAGAGTACACATCCTACTCAAGTGATTTGGATATGATCTTAATATTTAAGATCAAATTTCAGCAACCATGCTAATCCTTTATCCTCGTTCCCGTTACAGTTGTATGTAGCTAAGAGAGACTAAATCCGTCTTCTAGCTTACTATGCATCTTCTCCTTCGTACCGAAGGGTTGCATTTTCTCTACTTGGTTCTCTTCTTAATCATTGGATTAAGCAGCCCATTACTGATTTGGACCGGACGGGATAAGTTTAACCTATTAAACTTAACCAAGTTTTTCACAACTGTAACCCAATTCAGAATTCCAGCTTATTAGACGTCATTTAAACGAGGTCTAATTCTCAATAAATGTATTCATTTATTCTCCTTAACCTTACATAGTTAAGGTCTATTAGCCCTGGATATATTTATCCCATATCCTTACTTTCTGAATTTAACATTCGAGGCTATTAACGGAGTCCGAAAACGAAGTTCGGTTGCTCCTAAGTTAATTGATATTCCTTAGCTTCCAAGCTAATCCTGAATACCTATCAGTTATGGAATCATGTTCTTCCTAATCCTTTTTAATGTCAATTAAAAATTCATCTTAACCCAAAGTATGAACTAATTACACATTTCAACTTAAAAGTTGCATTTAGGTAAGAATAGATATCAATTCCTTTTAAATCCATCCAAGGACAATTAAATAATTCCAAATCGAGAAATAACATTATATTTCCACTTTAATCAACAATATCAAACTGATATAGTTATTAAAATATCACACTTGTATTGGTATTCATCAATCCATTTCATAATCCATACATCTGCCAATCCAAATGACTGGACTTTGTTTATATTAAACAACGTTACAACTCATAGATAGAAGAATGTACTTTCTTCTTTTCACAATTCCTCATAGAGGAATAATAACTAACAAATACAATTCATCTTCAGACAATCAAAAGAAGTATCAGAAAATAGCCATGTCTTTGTTTTAATCAAATTCCATCTGCAAAATTACTTGCATGGGTCAGTTCATGAACTGAGCATATTAAGCACTTGTCATTAAAATGAGGTGCTTCTAATTAACTGTCTCAATAAAAGAACCCTGCTTTTATGAAACGACAGTATGAACATCAATCAAGAATTAAGTATCAAAAGAATGAACAGTATGACAACTGAACCATCTAAATACCATCCCAATCAGTCAAAGAATTGCTGTCCTATTTCCCACATAACCATACAAGAAGTGATTTCCTTCAAAGTTCCAGATTACAACATTTGTAAAGAACTAGGAATACAAGTAGCATACTCTTGTATAACATAAATCTGTTATCCTTTCTATTCCTTTCATTAGTAATAAATGCAAAGGATAAAAAAATCCAACTGAAATGTAAACCAATTACTTTCCTTTTAGTTCATGCAACTCATTTGATTTCTAGCAATCAAGTGCAGATGATATAAGCAAACAATGAATACATATAGATGCTTAAACCCAAGCAATTACAAAATTCGTTCCTAAACGATTACAGATTTCCAACTGTATGAGAGAAGAAAATATCATTTTTCCAAGTTATCCATCCACATTCCTATTTCTTTCCTCATGATTGTCCTAAAAATTGAATCCAAATGAGACACAAATCAAGATAATGATTGAGTGAAACTTACAAAATCCATTCGAGAATTCACTTTCAGTAATGAAGAATAATTTCATTCATAATCATCTTTAAATGAAAACAAGGAAGAACTTATCGTCCTTATCAATACTTCATTTAATTCAGGCTCATACGAATGCCATAAATAGGTTAGTAAAACATCTTATTATCATAGAACAAGCAGTATCAAGATGCATACTATGTACTTGTTGTACTAGAAGATTCCATACTTCTTTCACTGTATATTTTAACCAAATAAACAGTTATACAATCACGTAATCAATTATTCACATGACCTTCTATATCCATGAACGCATACAGTTCATAAATATCCATTTGCACCTTGTTGTTACCTACAGCAAGTCCGATTCATAATGCACAGTAAAGCTCTAATGCTATTTCCAGAATTCAAACAGCAAGAAGAGAAGAATTCATTCCTTTAACCTTTCAATAAGAAAACAACCATTTTCTTCAAACTCAACAAGAATTATTCAGGTCGATTTCATTTCTTTTAAATGACTGTGCAAAATCAGAATCATACGAAACCTTTCAATATTTCGTTTGTACAGAAAAACACAGCACTCAGGAAATTAATCAAAATATCACTGTCACTTCTATCAAGCCGAATCCAAGTGATCAAAGAAACCCAATTATTATTTCTTCAGAATTAAAAACAACAGAAGGAAGAACTCATTTCTTTAATAATTCCAGAAAAGAAACGATCATTTTCTTCAAAATGTGATAAGAACACCCTAGTCGTGTTTACTTCATACTGACAGCTCAAACCCATCTCGACAGTAGAACAATTGTTCAATAATGAAAAACAAACTCATATAACCTGTACAGTTTTCATTCATTATGTCTCTTTTAAAGAATACCCAATTTGAGTTCCTGCCAACAAACATTTCTACCCGAAATCCATTTTTCAAGTTCATAATGATATGCAGAACTTCAGAATGCAATAATCAGTTATCAATACCTCTATCAAGGCAAACCCGCATAGGGTGTTAAATGCGTAAGCTTGGTACAGTCAAGACAGACCCAAACAGCAAAACAAATTTTCATGTTTTTCTTCCTTTGCACAGCAATCCAAAGTCAAGTGCGTTTTCACGATGACAGTCTGAGTTAGAAGATCAACCGCATCCATAAAACACTATAAAATCGACTTTCCATCACAGCAAGAAGACAACATAATTCATTCATTGCACAAAAATACAAAGCCAAGCTCGTTTTCACGACTACAGTCTGAACTGGAAGATCAAATCGCTTCCATAAAACACAACAAAATCAACTTTCCATCACAGCAAGGAAAGAATGTAATCATTTATAAGTTCAGAAGAAAAACAATTTCTTTTTCCAACTCCCACGAATACCCAAGTCGTATTCGTCCATTTATACAAAAGAAAAAGCACAAAGCAATAATTATATTACTATTATTTCCTTCTAACCGAGCTCGTAATGCTCAAACAAAACTCAAATGCCAGTTCCTTTAAAATCCAAAACAGCATAAGAAAAAAAGGATCTTATTTCCTTTTTAAAAATTTCATAAAGAAACAACTTCAAACAACTCGCACAACTAATACTTTCCATCATTCAAGTTCATATTAGCAAAAGAACGATTGCATAGACACAGAATGAAAACAACTCATACTTCCTGTATTGTTTTCATATAAACATTATCAGAGAATACCCATTTTGAATTCCCCAAAACTGTCAAACAAACCAACACAGCAAGTTCATATTTCCAACTCAAATTTATGCAAAGACAGATCAAATCACAATAGCAAGGAAACGATTCTACCCAATTCATTTCCACACTAACAGCAAAATCGAATAAACCCAAAACCTGTTCAGAAGAAGAAGAGCAGGGTTGTTTTAATGAGACGCTTAAATAAAGCAAGTGTTTTAAAGAGAAGGGCTTAACATGCCTGGTATTCTTCCTCGAAACTCGAAGAAAACCGCGTTTACAGAAGGTGTTTCCTTCCACGGCGACAGCAACGAGCTTCCAAACAATCCCTTCCTCTTCAGGCTCAGACAAACGGCCTTCAATTTCCAAAGAACAGAGATAGAAACCAAACACAACCTGGTTCGTAGAACAATCAAAACCAAATGCAGAGCAACTTCTCAAAAACCCGAGCAAACACAAATGACCAACAAAAATTCCTCCATACTCTTTCCAAGGCGGGCTGGTCACGAAGACCAAAAAAATTAAATGCATTAAAGGCTCTGCCTTTTCCCTATTTTCTCACGCCACCGCCGACTTGGGTTGGCGAGTTGCCAATTTCAAATTTTGCATGCAAAACCAAGTTTAGTGCATAACTAACTAGATACCTCTAGCTTTTCCTGTTCCCACCAAACTTGGCGCTGTCCACGCAAGGACTTACATTAATTGCCATTAAATTCCCTTTCATCCTTATCCTTTCCCATGGGTCTGTGCGTCCCCTTCTAGGTTAGGATTAGTTTAGGATTCATAATAGTGTTCGACCTAGGTCATAGCCTAGTCTTTAGGTTAATAGAACTTAGGTCTATTTTCACCTTTTTAGAATTTAAAAATCCACTTAGGATAGTAGTTTAGGATGTAAGGTAGAACTTAGGATTAGATTAGAATCTAATTTCCCCTTAGCATCTAACACATAATCAATCAACTTCCAGTCAAGTCTTCCCGACTGACTTCCAATTTCAACACTGTGCAGGACATTTCGTCCTTCGTTAAACATACCTGAGCCACCCGTATCCAGGCATTTCTCACCTTACGAGGTCTCACGTTACGACAGTGTATGGTTCGTGAATCAAACCTTTTCCGTTGGCATCTACGTGCCAACTGTTCATACCTGTAATCAGGTGCTGCACATTTATATCAACCTTCAATTCGGTTCAAGAGTAAATCGACAAAGTGATTATAAGAAGGCCCTGACATATAGAGTTCAAAGCAAGCATACGACAAATTTGTTGTCACATCAAGAACATACAAGCAATAATAACTTTGCTTTCCCATGTAAACAAATTACAGCATGCAAGAATCAGTTAGCAACACATTCCCTTAAGATCAAAATATATCTTAACATGTTTGCCTTGATTTCACTAGATTATAACAGAAGATGAAAAATAATCACCAAGATAACTTACAAAAATCGGGGTGTTACATTCTACACACGGATCACAAGGCATTTAAGTACTTGGTGAACAAGTTTGTTTTGCAAGGGCGCATATGTCGTTGGGTCCTGTTGTTTTAAGAATTTGAGTTTAAAATTGTTGTGAAAATAGGAACTAGTAACTCAGGGCCTGACCATTTGTCAAGAATTGACTCAGGGGAGGACATGCATAAGATTGAGGATGTTATGCTAGATGCATAACTGTTTAGGTTGTGGTGTGTGCCCTCTAACTTAGAAGATATTTATGTGTTTCTCAAAATGGGTGTGGTGCCAGAAGGAATGAAAACTTTGAAAACTGTTAGCTATATGTGTCATGCCCTACATGCTAATTAGTGGATACTTATACAAGTTAGGCCATGATGAGGTTCTGACACCGATGCATGTTAGAACATGAGCATGTTGCAATCATGGAAGAAGCACATGGTGGGATTACAGGAGGGCACTATGCAGGGAATGTTACATCGCGGAAGATTGTACTTGTAGGGATTTAGAGGGGAAGTATCTACCAAGATTGCATTGAATTTTTAAGCCCTGTGACCATTGCAAAGTGCCTGGCAAGTTTGGGAAAAATATATGAAATGCCCTTAAGACCTATAGCCTGCCCAGAACCATTTGAGAAATGGGTAATTGATTTTGTAGGACCAATTTCACCTACCATGCAAAGGACTGGTTTGTGATAAATCATTACTTAATTTGATTACTTAACAAGGTGGGCGGAGGCAGTGCTTACAAGGGATTGACAAAGAACAACAGATTCAAGATTCTTATGGGAGAACATAATCAACATGTATGGATGTCCTTTAATCTTGACTAGTGACAGGGTACACATTTTTTGAATGAAACAGTTAGGATTTTGTTGGCGAGTTCATGGTGGCCCATCATAAGACTACCCCATATCACCCACAAGCTAATGGAACTGTTGAGGCATTTAACAAGATATTAAGCCACACACTGACCAAAATTTATGATGTGGGAAGACAAGATTGGGATGACAAGGTATCATCCGTTCTATGGGCATACAGGACAACCTACAAGAGATTGAACAAGGCCACACCATTTTAGTTGGTGTTTGGCATGGAGGTTGTTTTACCGGTTGAATTTATGCTACCATTGTTGTGTATTGCGCGCACAAGAGGGTTAGCTAATGAATAAGCAATTCAAGAGTGCATGGAGAAGTTAATGCAGCTAGACAAAAGGTGATCACTTGCTAGATGGAGTCAGAAGACTGAAAAGGCACGACAAAAAGCATGGCATGATCGCCATATTAAAAACAAACAATTCAAGGTTGGGCAAATGGTTTTGTTATATGATTCCAAGTTTCTGTGCCATCCTGGGAAACTGAAATTCCATTGGTTAGGGCCATATATCATCTCATACATCCTTGATTCAGGCACTTTCTAGTTACAAGCGCTTGATGGAACACGATTACCAGGCCATTTCAATGGGAGTAGGCTAAAGCCCTACTATAAATAAGTCTTCCTTGTGTTCATAAATAAGGCAATATTGCCATTTATCCTAGGATTTCCTTTTATGCATCTCTTTTCCTTGTGTTTCCCTTTCTTGTTGCTTGTTCCTTTCTTTGTGTTGTTGTTTTGCACGCCTTATGCACCAGTAGCCACTTATTATTTTCAAAATGCTATGTATTCACATATGATCGCACATTTATTTTTGTATGGTGTAAAGTAATGTGAAGTAAAATGGAAGTTGGTAGTAGAAGTTGTGTTTCGGTGGCCCATTAAAAGCACATAGTGTAGAAGAGTGTGCGTAGAAAAGGTGGACATAAGGAATTTTGGTGTCAGGATAGCTTTACAAAGACCACGTACAAAGGATGAGAAGCACAGGAATAACATGAGGTAGGCAAGGGAAAAAATCAGGTTAAGGACAGAAGAAGTGCCTTCGGCATTGCAAGCGCGCACATGAGGATCTTGATCAATAAGGATTTTTTCACGCCAAAAGTTTGTAGAGATTTTTCACCCAGATTGGGCATGAGGTTAAGAGCACTTAAGGTTGGATTTAGTGAAAAAATTGCCTTTATTACAAAATTACATTAGTAGGTGACATAGCATTTATTGCGGGAGAGAAGCAAAAGCTATAAGTAGAAGGTCGAGATACATTGTTATTACCTTGCATTTGTGATAAAGAAGAGCTCTTGCAAACTAGGGCATCCATGAAGAAGATTTATGCGAAGGAAAAAGTGTGAGAAATATGAGTGCATGACTAGTGTGATTTGTGAACCAGAGTGGATAAAGTACACGAACGTAGGGAGAAAGGTTTCTGAAGCGTACACCATCTTGTGGAAGGATTATCTAGGTTAAAGTTCTACATCTATAGCAAAGGAGTAAAGGGATTTTTCATGAAGGAAAGCCACAAATTTGAGTAGAGTGAGGATGAGGAGCAAGGAAGGTTTTGCTTTTAATAACCTAACAAGAAGATGGCACCAAATAAGGAATTTATCTCACCAAATAAGGGCAACAGCAAGGGAAAATAGAATGTCGCCACCAGCTTCAACGAAGAGTGGTATGTGGAGATGGAATACCCAGATGGCATGTTTCTCAGAAAAAAATGGGTATCTCATGTAAGGAAGATTGCAGCGAGCGATTACAACCATCACATAAGCACCATATAGAAGGAGATGATATTATAATTGGTTTTCCCCATAAAAAAAGGACACTAGAAGGAATGTCAATCTATGATAATGAAATGAAGGTCAAATTAGAGAAGGTTAGGTCACTGCAACGTTATGAATTTCCCTACTTTGGCAAACCTAAATGACTGTACCAATGGTTTATATCACACGTGCATGAGGACCACTTCTACTTCACAGGCCAAAGGATGCACATAATCCCTAGACTAATATCTAAGTTTATCAGCCTTGTCTATGATGAGGAGCCCTAGATGATTACTTGGAGGATAAGGAGACCATTAAAGAGACCGTGAAGACTTATGATCATAATAAGGGGTCTCACTACTTCAAAATCCCCGATATCTCGACCCAGTGATGAGGATGGTCACATGCTTGGTATCCAAGTTGAATGGACAAGAAAGGTGGACATAGATAAATAAGGCTTGGTTGAATGTGTGCCAAAAATTTTAGAAGGAAATATCTATAACATGTCCACCTTCATTGTAGATGAGATAGTTAATGTCACGCATGAATGAGAGAAGATCATGTTTGGCAATGTCCTCCTCACCATTGTATTCTCAAAAATTGGAGTGTCTCGATGGGTCAAAGAATTTTGTATGGGAATATCTAAATGAAGATCCTTCCCCGCAAAGAGATTTAAAAAGTACACTTGTGACACCATGATGGCCACCCACAAGGCGCACCTAGAGAAATGGTACAAGAGGATGCACAATGCACTCGGAGCTGAATGAAGGATACTCGAACAATTACTCCGTACATACTAGTGCAAGGAGAAGCCGAGTTTGTTGTATACCAACATTTCTACATTGGAAAATTCACGTTGACAGATGGGACCAAGAGCCCATGGTGTAAACTACCTTTCTCTTTCACCACGTAATATTTCAAGTAGGGGTCAATCACTTCAAGGAGGCCAAAATAATAAGGTTCGACCTCAACGAGGTAGACCAGGACCACTGTGACCTATGAAGGAAGCTAGTATACCCTAAGAAGCACACCTATGTGGAGAAGTATGTCTCCCATGAGGTGCGCATGATAAAACTTGTGACGTTGTCAATTGCTAGAAGGACCGCAGCAAGGGTATACCTACGGATCAAGCCCAAGTATGAGAAGGGTACCTACTTGGAGAATGATTTCTCCATCCCAGAAGACCCCACCGGGAGAAAGAAGGTCATGCAAGGAAGAGGGAAAGAGAAGAGGTGCCAAAGAAGAAGGCACCAAGTGTGCAAACAACACAATTTATGGGAATGTAGGAGTCAGGCACAAATTCGAGCACATATGCACAGAGGAAGAAGTCCCCCATTAAGGAAAAGGAAAAATCACCTGAGGAAGAGGTGTTAGAGCAAGAAGAGCCTCCTGCACAAGAAGAATCGCTAAGGAAGGAGTCGCCTATTGAAGAAGAAGAGAAGGAAGAGTCTCCTATATTGGAATCACCAATTAGGAAGAGGCGAAGGTAGCAGAGAAGGCGGACTCAAAAGGAACAGAGAGCTTGGAGGCCTACAGAGGTGAGAGAGATGATGATGAGCATGAAGAGGCTTAGGACCATCCTGTGTATGATGTGCACGACTCAAGGATGAGGGAAATGAAGAAAAGGATGGGGAAGAGGAAGGCACTCAAGGTAAAGGGAGAGTGAGGAAGTGAATACAAAGGATCAAAGGACCCCAAGCCTCACCAAGGAGAAGATAGAAGAGGCTGCGAGAAAGAGAAGTAGCAGGCATAATAAAGGATTTAGTGGAGCAGGAGGTGGAGCACAGCACTAACAAAGTGCTCAAGGAGATAGAGGAGGAAAGCGTGGGAAAAGAGTATGGAAGCATGGGTGGAGACCTAGTGGTGAGCTTTGCTAAGGTAGCACACATAGGGGGAAAAGGTATGGTAGTGGTGTAGGAGTAGGGAATGAGTTATATCAATGATCCAAATAAGGTACTACGCACACGCTTCCAAAGTACCATGCCTACAAACCAACTCCTTGCATGGTCTTCATTCGAAGAAGAAGGCACATACCCACGAATAAGGAAGATGTTATCTTGGGATTTTGAGTCCCATGTTGATGAGCCCGAGTTTGAGGTTAGCAAGGAGCACTGATGAAGATACCAGAGAACAAGGGAGTGAACCCCCTAATAAATTCTCAACAGTTATCTCGATGAGCAAGTCTGCAACACCCTCAACAAGGTATCGGTTGAGGTTGAGGTAAGACTCTTCAGAAGGAATGACAGGGTAAGGTTCCTAGAGGAAGAACTGGAGAAGGAAGAACTCATTGAGAAGAGCAAGGATATGAAGTAGGAAGAGTTGATCAATGCACAGTTAAGGCACAAACTAAGGGAGGAGAAGGCGAAGGTGCACGAGGTATACAAGAAGATTGAAATGATCACGGATGACATCACTTTGAAACACCCAGACCTAGTACCGTTTGAGCATAAATATTAGTCAACATTGTAATTCTTGGAAGACTTAACCCACATCCTTACCATGGAGAGGCGTTCGCTCACTCTAGAATCAGTAGAAGAGGTATTGGCGCACCAGAAGGAGGAAGAGAAGCAAAATATTGGTAAGACAGTGACATGATATTCTGATATCCTTTTCTTTTCACTGCATCTGATTGTCACACGTATGGCTAAGGTTGTGTATGATAATTGTGCTGATAGAGATAGGGTAGCAAGCATACTAGTTTCTACACATGAGGTGGGTTTGAAGGAATACCAAGAGAAGAATAAAGGAAATAGGGTGGAGAGGGATAAGATCCTAGCTGAGGTAGAAAAAAAGATGGAAGTGATCAAAGCCTTAAGGGGATATATTAAAAATCAACTTAAGGAACTGTATTCCCAAATCACTCGTAGAATAGACACGCTAGATGACCTTAGCAAGCAGCTAGAAGGGATTATAGATATGTTGAATGCTAAGGGAAATGAACTAATTTTTGAGGAGGTAAGTGCCCTAGTGGGTGACCTACTTTAGCAGGTGCAAGGTGAAGTGGACACCTGGGAAAAGATCGAGGAAACAATAAGGAGTTCCCACTCCTCTTGTAGCAGTAGTAAGATCTTCAATTCTTTCATTTCTTTTATTCTTCATTCTTCCATTCTTTACTTATTCATTCAATTTTTCTAGGTTCCACCATTCGTTATTCTTTAAAGGAGCAGTATGTTTCCAAGGACGGAGAACAAGCTTAGTGTGGGGTGATGTTGGGCCTCAAAATATTGGCTAAGTACCAAATGGCACATGAGCACGTAGGACCAATAGGAAGAAGGGAACACAGGAGAAGTGCATAGGACAAGGGTTTAAGAAGGGTTTAGGAGAAACCAGGGTGTGCGTAAGACAATACACAGGGTCTAAGGACTTAGTCATACTCAACGTTCGGAGGCACTTGAGAAAAAACGTGACCTGACTAGGCATGTTGAGTGGATAAGGTGCCAACCTGAAGACTTGGTGGTCAAGGAAAGAATATTCCATACATGGAATATTCCTAGGAATACATCATTATAGAAAGTGGAGAGCTCGGATCGAATAAGCATGCACCATTGGAGGACCACATTGACACTTAGCATCTCGATATGCTCTGAAGAAAGGCATGGTGATGAGTGTTGATCCTATAAGAAGAGATGCTCGAGTAGAAGAATAGACACACATGAAGGCATGAAGAGAGACACCAAGACATATAGCATGGGAAGAGCGAAGCTCTGCAGAGAATATTAGGAGGCCCTAAGAGTTGGGGTTCTCATTAGAGGACTATAGGAATGTTATCATGTGTACGGGATGGGTTTGTATAATTTTTGTAATAAAGAAAGAATAACTAGGAGCTCTGATATATGGGTAGATCCTGTCTTGATACATTTGGTCTGATACGACCCTTTTGAATGTAATGTGGTTGTTGAGACTATGATCAATATAAATATATGGCTTTGTTATGAATATCTGGTTCAGGGGTGTAAACCCTAGTGTTATTTCCTTATATTTTATGACAGATTTGTTCTTTGTATTTCATGCCATGATGTTTCTCTTGTTATTAAATTCTTGGGTATAAGGATATGATAGCTCATGTTGTGCTTTTACATGAATATTCACTTCTCTACAACTAATCCTCTAACAATGGCAATATCTTCTCACAATGCTCACATAAAGGAGGGCTCGACACCCGCGGGTGCCTTAGGTGAGTGCCCAGCGCCCGCTGGGTGATAGGCCGATTTGCATGGGGTTAGAAGTTATTAGATGGGTAAAAATGACTACACTAATTGAAAGAGTCAAAGAAACAAAGAAGAGAAAAAGAACAAATAAATTCATCGAAACCCCCTTGTTGCCATAATACGAAGAATTTAAGATATCTTGTAAATCAGTGCATGAAATGAAGAACCATTTTTTGCTGCATTATTCATTTTCAGAGGCCAAAAAACTTTAACAACATACCTTCCTTCCGCATCATATATTATTTACGGTGAAGAAATCTCCCTCTAGGCCCGACGAAGACAAAAGTCAAATTTCTTGTCAAACCAACAATCAGTTTAAAGAGAAAATTCAACGGTGGAACAAGAAACAAAAACCCATATCAAAAATATGTTTTTTGTTGTGAATGGAGAAGAAAACCAGACTTGCAATTTTCAAGCTCCGTTAATGGCTGTCATGTCTAGAACTGCCACTAGGTGAAAATTTTGAAATTTTAAAATCTCACGAACTAGTGATCAAGTAAGCCTAAGATTTCTAGAGGGGTGATATTGGGAAAAACCCCATATCAGAAAACATGTTTCCACCATGATGATTTGACCACAGAATCTCACTTTCTAAAAATAGTAGGTCTTCTACATGGGAGACTACTATTTTGGGTAAGTCACCAACTGAAGAATCTGCGAAGGAGGCGGTGAACACAAGAAGAGGCATCACAGGAAAAAATCATCGAAGAGATCATCCCAATCCATAATTTACACTTATTAAAAATAGTAAGTGGTCTCACAAGCACCTATCAAAAATAGCAAAATGGTCCAAAAGGTGAGAATAACACATGGAGAAAGAGGAATTCAAGTTGCAACATCTCAATTGAGGTTCAAAGGAGCTGATTTTTCATACTTACTAAAAATAGTAAGTCATCTCATTGGCACTTACTAAAAATAGTAAGTCATTCCAGAGGGTGAATTTCACAAAATAGCATTCTGAGAGTTGGACATTCAAATTGGAAACCATAGTTGGAGTTCAAAGAAGAATTTTCACACTTACTAAAAATACTAAGTTATTTTTTCCATAAATAGTAAGTGTTGAGGAACCATGAAGTACAAATGGATAGGATAGACGCCGACACAACCTTTTAACCTCCGAGATAGAAGACAATGATGTCTCTATATGGACTTTAATGATCTAAAGGCTCACATGAATACCAAGGAAAGAGGGAAGATCGAGATCAAGTATTCACAAGTGGGTTGTTCGCAGCTACGGGACACCTCGTGTCCATACAAAGCACTGAGATGGTCTTGGCCTACTCACACCACTATGAGCCTAAAACATAGACAATTCGAGATGAAAATGACATGGCAATGGAATTCATTAATCCTAGAACCATCTCACTCTCTCTGTAAATTCCAACATCACCTAACATGGTCATCATCACAAAGGAGAAGGCCATACATGAGTGGGAAAAGATGGATGCATACGTGCAAGGGATTACACTAGGATCATGGATGAAGATAGGGAGAAAACCCTCAAGGATGCGAAAACACTTTCGAGATGTGAGTTTTGGGAAGGCTATTCAGATACAATCACTCTCCTCAATATGGTGATGGGAGAAGCAAACACGAGGGACTTCCAAGATTGGATGGGCCTTTTCATCTTGAAAGTGACTGAAGGAAAGAAAAGAATTGACTGGGGAAGATAATCAAGTGATAATTTACATCTACAACTTCTCAGTGCCCATGAAAAATAAGTTCCACATGACTTCTTACTTGGTATATTTTCTCACCAGCTCAAGATCATTCAAGGGATTGGCCTCACACAGAACATTGCTGCCAAGGTGCCCACATTCGAGAAGCTCCTGTAGTTGGTAATGGAGGAAAGTCATAGGCACTTCACCCATGTGAATGATGCATTCATGATGTATGTGGTCCAAACTTTGGAGGGTGATTGGAGGCAAAGGATGTCACCACAAGTGGCGTCCTTAATAAAAAAATATGGCTCTTATTTCATACAATTCTTGACTTTCTCCTACTTGTGAGTTTCCAGCTTCGACCAAGCTCGCTAAGGTTTCCCAAGTACCTTAGTGACCAAATTGTACTATTTGAGATCTCTGCAAGTAGTTCATATAGGTAAACAATAGACTCAGGAGAAAGAAAAAGAAGTTGATTTCATTCCCATCTCTCTGGGGTATTCACATGTAAGAATGTGAATGATGCATCTCATCTGGAGGCTACCTTCAGCACATTTGACTCTACATTCCTACATTGCCAGACCCAATTTTGACATTGAGATGATCCTGACTCTTTCCATATCCCAGACTTACACCATGATCCATAAATCGAAGACTATTGGGCCAATTGTGTTGATGAATTTGAAGTATGGGAGAAGGATCATATGAGGATGATAGTTGATGAGATGAAGAAATTCCACTTCTCTTGGTATGAAGATATTTACAAGATGATGGGACAGAAATGTATGATCCTGAGTAGTATGTGATCAAGGTTTCTCCATTGCCTCAAGTCAATTGGCATGTTCATGAGTCAGGGGATATAAAGGAATGAACTAAGAAGTGGTCAGAGAATGAGGGATTGGTTCAGAGAAAGAGAGCCATGATCATCCAATCATGAGGTACTCCCCATGAGTCAAAAAAATTCTCGTAAAATCATCATCAAAAGTTGTGGAAGTTACTTCAAGTTCAAGACACTCTAGAGCAAGTTCAAAATGAAATCCATAGAATTGGATACTTCTTCTCATGAAAATTCACCAAAGAGAGCCAGGACAGAAGAAGGCTCAATTGCAAAAATACAAGAGGAAGAATTGGTTGTGGAAACACAAGAAGAAGATCTAGTGGTAAAAACACAAGCGGAGGAAGAGCATAGTTCAAGACCCAGTCTTTGAACTACCACAAGAGGCCTCACCTCTTTTCCATACTAATATCTCTCCCATCCAAGATGTGCCTCCTCTTCTAGAGTAGGGAATAATTGATGCACCTGTCGTAGAGCCTGAGTCCAATGAAATGTTCCCATGGATGCAAGAAACAATAACACCTGATACTCACACTGTTCAACAAGTGGCCCCTGATTTATCAAGCAATTACCTCATTATCAAAGGGAAGGAAAAGGAAGTTCACACACATGGCCTCATGGTTTTACAATGGAGAAATAGGTAATCAATATATTGAAGTATCCCACCAAAGGTGATCAAGCTAGTGGATGAGATGACACCGGTTGATTATGAGATGAGCACAATCAACTAGGGTCAACTACTCATGAAGGGGATTTACATATGTATCAATAGTCTTCGATCACATGGTGGTAAGGAATAAATAATATAAGAAGAATATTGATGAGCTAAAATAATAGGTGTGAACTCTTTCATCATATGTGCAACATCTGGTAGATCTAAATGCCATGAAATTCCCATTGAAGAAGTTACACCCATCAACAACTTCAATCCAAAATCTATCAAGAGGACACATGAGCTCATGATGCAGGGGATGAGATAATAATGAATGGATCAATTCAATTTCCAAAAAGGGAAAGTTAATGCTCAAGAGGTAGTCAAACTCTTTGCCTACATGTGTGCAACTGCAAACAGGACATGGGCACTTAGAGAATATTTGGAGAAAGAAAGGATCACTGGGATCCTCTGGGTCAAGTGGTGAGTGAAATGAGCAACACTCGCTCTTAGGAGTTGATTAGTAAGAATGTTTTTGGCACCCCTTCTAAATACTTGTCATGTGTATGGGAAAGGGCCTTAACAATCAGATTTGAAGCAATCAACCGAGCCATTGTTGAGTTGGATGAAAAGAAGAACAAGTGTACAAGTTGCAGGATAGTATCAATCACCAAATTTAGAAACTTGGAGTGCCTACAATGGGAGAAGACACAACTACCAATGAGTTGATTGGCCATTCGAGGAATATGTTAAGAAAGAAGTAGGAAATCCATTATCCTTTAATAAGGATACCCTAGAGTTCCTCTCAGAGATTTGGGCCGCCATTGCACTCATTGCAGAGAGAAGCATCCATCATGGTTCGAAAGTGTAAAGATATCAATGGTGTGTCTAATGGGTGGATAAAGACTCTAAGTTGCATGTGCATTCCTCACATTGATAAAGTGGATCCTGCAGTGGCTCATTTTAGCAAGGAATTTGGAGGAATGGAGATCTTCTCAACATCGCGAGATGGAGATCGGTTAGGAAGTGAGATCAGATCAACTAGAGCAGCTCGCATTCCTCACATTGATAAAGTGGATCCTGTAGTGGCTCATTTTAGCAAGGATGGAGGAATGGAGATCTTCTCAACATCGCGAGATGGAGATTGGTTAGGAAGCGAGATCAGATCAACTAGAGCAGCTCATTCTTCTACATGATTCTTCCTCTTTCTTCTTCTTCTTCTTCTTTCTCTCTCTCTCTCTCTCTTCCCTCCCAAACTCTCTTTCTTCAATGTTCTAATTTCACGTTGGGGTTTGCACTTTTTGATATGTCTTTAAGTGACTTTAGAAACATAATGTAACATTTAAGTCACCTTGTTTTTATAAAAGGGACTTAAATATTTGATAGGAATATGAACAACCTAAAGTCAAAAATATGGCATATGAAAAGTCACTAGGAAGATGAAGAGTTTTTTCTCTTCTATAAATTGTAAATGCTCCTCATTTGAGGGTCTTCTTAGCTATTTTTGTGAATTCATGAGAGAGAGATCCTTGTGAAAAAGAAAGAGATAGAAAATTCTTCCATTTCCCCTATTCTCAAATGTCTTCCATTCTCATACTATGTACAATTTTTCTTAAGCATCAATATAAGAAGGAGTTTCTAGCCCTTTTTGACTAAGGGATTTATTGATACTTTGTGTTCATTAAATTTTAATTGGTCTTGTTGCTTTATTTGCAAAATTATTTCTTCTTAATTTTAGTGCATGTGATGAAACTTCTAACTGATGTATGCAAGACTTGATTTTCTACTTGCAACATTATTCCTCTTATCTAACATTCTCACTCCCTTTCCCGCTCTCCTAGAAAATTCCTCCCTTGTAAAATATCTGCAAGATTTTTCCATAGGGTTAGTGGAGTGCCCTTGTTGGATCCCCCGAGCCGCAAGGCCAACCCGGATAAAACTCACCTCACCTTACTCATGCATGCATATACAAAATTTGCACCATTTAAGTAGAGGGACTTAGATTCCCAGAGTGTTGGCAAGAAACCCACAAATTTTTCCCCTGAAAAATTTTCTCACCAATAGTTTTTGGCACCCACCGTGGGGAAGATTTAGTAGCATCTGCACCCAAAAAATGACCTTGAAAAATACAAAAAAATTAAAAATCCAAAAATTCAAAAAAAAAAAATTTCTAGAATTTGAATAGCCACTCGAGCCTTATGTCTTCAAACCATGGCTATTTTGGGAAATCCTCCTATTGAAAGACCTGAGTTACTCTTCCACATTCAAGAGGATATTGCTTTCAGATTTGTGAGAGGCTATTTGGCATAATAGGAAAAGTGTCAACCACTACTTCATCACCATGAGAGTACTTGACCTGAAGAAGATGAATGTATTGAATTAGAAAGGAAAAGATAGATTCAAGCACCAAAAAGAAGAGTATAAATTTCAAGAGTTGGTGATAGATAGAAGATACACTGGAAACAGAGACAAGGAGGAAAAATGATCCCATTTTTGAAGAGCTTCAAAGAAGACAAGAGTTGCTTAAAATTAAGAGGTCTCCCCTTCATCACACAATTGGTCACATTGGGATTCCAAGTGTTGTCAATCCATTAGACGTTGAGTTTCATACATCAATGAGAATCTTGAATATTTCATTGATGTAGAGACCGAAGAAGAAGCTAGAGAAAGAGAAGCAAGAGTTGAAGTGGAAATAAGAGCTCAAATTGAAGAGATTGAAAGAGCTCAAGCTGAAGTAGATGCAAGAGCAGCAAAGCTAAAGCCACACCTTAGAAAGGTTAGAAGCTAGAATCGAAATAGAATGGTGGATCGTGATCATGAAGAATGTAGGCCAAATGTACCATGGGGTGGAAACACCAGCCCACTTGCCCTTGCACAACCACTCCATGAGCTACCAAAAGGCTCAAGAAAAAACTTTCCAAAATTAGAGGGGATGGTTCTCAACTCCCGATGAACATGTAAACATTCATCACCACTTGTGGTGTGTTGGGCATGGAGCATGAAGATGTATCAGTCTGACTCTTTATGGAATCACTTCAAGAAAAAGATTTTGAATGGTTCTACATGTTTCCCCAAGGTCTATCACCTGTTGGGAAGATATAAGAAGTGCATTCAACATAGGTTCAAATCTATAGAAGACTATCAAGATCTCTTGGTCAATTGGTACAAATGAAGAAAGATGCTTCAAATCAATGTGAGACTTCATTTCCAAATATAACAGGATGATAAGAAGAATTCTGAAGATGTCATGCCTCCCAAAAATAATTTGAAAATATTCTTCATTAGTTGCTTTGCCACCATGGAAGTTGGTTTCTTCCTTAGAAGAGCCCAACCTAGAAATTTGAGGGAAGCACAGGACTTGTGATCGAGACAAGAAGATGATTTGATCTTTTCTGGAAAAGTGAAAGGTCTGAATGGAAAGAAAAAAGGTCAGAGTTTAGGCTCAGTTACCACAGACCCAATGTTCCAAAAAATGGCCAATGACTTAATTTTCGTGAAGAAACAACTATCTCATATCACAATGTGGAATACTCCAAGGAAGCCAAATCCTCCCAATAGACCAATAATTTACTCCACCTCCTCCTCATCAGATCACTCTGAAGCACCACTTTAATGCCACTTAACTTGTACCGAGGAGCGAAAAGGAAGAAGTAGAGATAGAAGAACCTAAAGAAGAAGATGTAGGAGATGATGATAACTATCTCGAGGTTGAAGAAGTTGATGGTGATACACATAATGGCCTAATTGAGTATGTTGATGGAGATGAAGATGAAATGATGAAGAATCCCCAAGCTTCTCATGTGTATTTTTCACTCATGCACAATCCAAGAAAGGAGCCTCATCCTCAATGGTTGTGGTGAAGGAAAAGAAAAAGAAAGAAGATCCTCCATGGAAAGTTCCACAAAACAAAATCATCAAGCAGAGGATCGCCACTACCACCTTCAATGGAGTCACTAAAGAAAAACTAGACCCACTAGTTAGCAAGGATCACACTACCACACCAAGTAAGTCTCCTAGTCCTTCTCCTAGTCCTAAAGTTGCTAAAAATAATTCTTCTTCAAATGTTATTCCTACAAAATCATCTAAGGTTCCATCAAAATCTACATCCCCATCTCCTTCCAAGCCAGTTACCACACCCGTGAAAGAAAATCCAACTCCCAAAATAGAAAAACCTTCACCATGTAAATATTTTTTCATCCCTGGAACCTCAACCTCACCCACCATGACCCCATTTGATTATGTGGAACACACGTAAGCAAAACCAAAGTCAGATCACAGAGCTAGAATATTTACAACACACCCTACCCAATTTGATAGGTTTATTGATGTAGTTATGTGGTGGTAGTTCTATAGAATCAAATCAAATTCCAAAGGCCTACTTCCCACACCATCCACACCACCTTCACAAAACATGCTAGCCCTCAGTGCCTCCAAAACCAACAAAGTTGAGCCTTTTTACTTGTCACTTCTCATCAAAGGTTTTCAACTCAATAATTACATCATAGATTTAGAGCCTCAGATAATGTGATGCCAGTCAAAGTTACAAATTCTCTAGGCCTCACCTTGACCCAAGAAAATGGCTCTTATTATTCAATGGAATCCAAACAAGTGCCATTGGTGGGAAGAATCAAAGATGCACAAGTAGCACTAGCTGATTTTTACAGAGAAGAAGGTGCTTCTCACCATCTAGTGGTAGACATTCCAACATCCTTTGGGATGCTACTGAGTGAAGCTTTCTGTAGAGATTTGGGTGGAGAGATCAAAATGGATTGGTCATCTACAACTATTCTAATAAAAGGTGAGATGAAGAAATTTCTTCCAGTAAGGAAGATGAAGTACATGGTATGAAAATTTGATGATCAAGGGAAAACATTCTATTTTAGACAACGGGCTAGGAAACTACTTCCTCACATAGAAAAGATGAGAATTTTCCACTTCTTATGGAAGAGGAAGAAGATCAAATCTGGAAAATGGAATTTGATGGTAGTCACTCTAGTGGGTTTCGGGAGTAGGTGTGGTGTTGTGCTCTCCTTCAGTGAATTGTACCCATTTTCCTACAAGCTATAGTTTGATAATACAAATAACATGAAGAGTATGAAGCTCTCCTCTTGGGCATGGGTGTAGTAGAAGATATGGGAATCAAAAAATTGAAATGCTAGGGTGATGTGGAGGTGATAGTAAAGCAAGTTTGGAAGCAATATCAAGAAAAATCCAAGACTCGTCATTATAGAAATAGAGTATGGGACTGCATTGAATCTTTGATGCATTTTCCATCAAGTTTTTCCATGAGAAAAAATGAAAAGGTTGATTCCCTTATAGTGTCAACTTCTCTAGTGACACCCCATCCTTCCTTTGGAAAGATAAAGTGACTATTGAGATGGTGTTTAGACCCAGTGTGCCCGATAATGTAAACCATTGAGCAAGTCTTCAATGATGATAATCAGCTCCTGGATTTCTAGAACAAAGAGACAATTTCAATAATCTCTTCTTTGAAGGAAGTGAGAATCCACATAGGAAGTGGTAGTATGAAGAGGAGAAAGAAGGAATTGAAGGAATTGATGAAGGAGTGATCAAATTGAAAGGAAACAAGATTCCTAAAGGCCTAGTCTCTCTAGAAGACCTCTTTGATAAGCATGATAGATTCATTCAAGAGAAAAAAAGCAATCTTCTTCGTGGTGCCCAAGCTGATTTTGAAAAAGAAAACATTGGCACTCTGAGAGAACCAAGAATGGTCAACATTGGAAAGTGTTGTTCACCTGAAGAAAAGAGAAGGTTTGTGTCATTGCTCAAAAAATATTTAGATGTTTTGGCCTATTCTTACGATGAGCTTAAATCCTTCAACCAAAGGAAATGCATCACTCAATTCCCTTGAATTCGGATGCCAAGCCATTTAAAGGGAAAAACAAAGGCCATATAACCCAAAGATAGTGGACACCATCAAAGAGGAAGTGATGAAGATGCTCAATGCAAGGATCATCTTTCCCATCCATCATTCCACATGGGTGGGAAAACATTGTGCCAGTGTGGAAGAAGAATGGTGAAATAAGAATATGTGTGGATTTCCACAACTTGAACTAGGCATCACTAAAAGATAATTACCCCTCCCCGTCATGGATCACATTTTGTAGATGGTCACCGGATCTGAAATGCTCTCATTTCTCGATGGATTCTGGGGTATAATCAAATCAAGGTGGTAGAGGAGGATCACACCAAGACAAACTTTCACAACACCTGGGGCACTTTTGCATACAAGAATGCCTTTTGGTCTGATCAATGTAGGAGCTACATTTCCAAAGGGTGATGGATCTAGCATTCAAATATTTGAAGCATTGTATTTTCATATACCTAGATGATCTCACAAGTCTTCTCAAAAAGAGAGGAGACCATATTCACCATTTGGAACAGGTACTCACAAGGTGTAGAAAGCATGACATATCCTTGAACCAAAAAAGTGCATTTTGGAGTTATGGAAGGTAAGTTTTTGGGGCACATTGTGAATAAGCATGGAGCACACATTGATCCCAAAAAGAGTGAAGGCCATTCAAGCACTATCTCTACCCACAAGCAAGAAAGGATTTCACTCCTTCTTTGGCAAGGTAAATTTCTTATCACTTTGCTTTCATTCGGAGTTCATAGAATGAAGCACATCACCACCATGATGAAACCTCAAAGCAAGCTTCAAGTGGAATGATGAGGGAAAAACAACTTTTGAAGAAATCAAGAAATCCATTTCCAAAGCTCCGACTCTCTTGTATCTTGGATTTAGTAAAGAGTTCATCATGTATTGTTATGCATCGGAACATATACTCTCTCTTGTTGTTCTTGTTCAAAAGAATGATGAAGGTGTGGAAGCACCTATTGCTTTCATGAGCTGCCCATTGAAGAAGCATGAACTAAACTACAGCCAATTGGAGAAACATGCATATGCGGTGGTCAAGGCTATAAAAAATTTCAGGTTTTACATACTCAACTCTCATACGGTGGTGATGGTCCCCTGAAAGTGCAATCAAGTCCATCTTGACACAACAAGATCTAGAGCTAAAAGAGGAAATTGGGTTGCAAAGACTCAAGAGTATGACTTGGAGATCTAGCCCTCAATTTGGTGTGGGGAAATGGTCTATGTAGATTGATCACGAAGATGAAGCTCTCAAAGCTCAACATGGTGAAGATAATTGTGCTTGCTCAAATTGTTTTGAAGATAGTCCATAGGTCCTCTTCGTAACTACTACTGATGAGTGGTACATGCAAACATTTCCTATTATCTAACCTATGGAGAATTCCCCCCTCATCTTGATTACAAAAAAGGAGAACACTCAAGCTGAAAGGAAACAAATTTTGTGATCTGGAACCACACACTCTACAAAATAAGTCTTGATGGATGCTTTCTTAGTGTGTAGACAAAGAACAACAAGAAAAAGTTTCTTAAAGCATATCATGACCAAGCGTGTGGTGGGAATTTTTCAGCCATGGTCACTACACATAAGATTCTCGAGGAAGATATTATTGGCCTACCCTCTTTGCAGATACTCAAGAATGGGTTTCCAAGTGTGAAGCATGTCAACAATTTGTTGGGAGACCACAACTTACAGCACTACCACTCAGCCAGTTGTCATTGAAGAACCATTTCAGCAAGTGGGGACTAGACTTCATTAGTGCTCTAAATCCTCACTCAAGCGGGGCACACCTACGTGCTCACAATGACAAATTATTTCACAAAGTGGGTGGAGGCCATCCCAGTCAAGCAAGCTAACACCAAAATGGTATGCAATTTCATCAAAGAGAATATCATAGTACATTTTGAGAGTGCCACAAAAGATCGTAGTAGATAATGCTACCTATTTTTCTTCAAGGGAGTTGATTGAGTTCTACTATGGATATGGAATCTCCCTTGTCCCACTCATCAAGACTACTATCCATAGGGAAATGGTTAGATGCCAAATCAAGTAACAAGAACATCATGACCATTTCTACAAGCTCATGGATGAAAACCAGAGGAATTGGCACAAGAAGTTGTATGATGCACTATGGGTGGACATGATCACTCAAAAAAGGCAATAGGTATGTCACCATTCTAACTGTTATATGGAGTTGAAGCAGAAATTCCCATTACAGTTGAAATGTCAGCTCTCAAATTACTCCAAGGAATAGAAGATGAACAATATAAGGATTCTATTGACAAAAGGATCATATTTCTTAGAGAAGATGGAAGAGAATAGACTCAGGTGGTTGACCGTATCAAAGAGCATCAACTGAAAGTGAAGAGGATCTTTAAAAAAAAGGCTAAGGCAAGAGAATTCAAAGTTGGAGACCTTGTCCTACTATGGGACAAAAGGAGAGAACCAAAAGGAATCCATGGAAATTTTGATTCATTATGGCTCGACCCATTCCAGATTCATGAAGCTTGTGGTGAAAACATATTTCTACTCTCATATCTGGATGGAACACCATTGGAATTTCCTCGCAAAGTGGGAAATATCTGAAGTTGTATCATCAGTGAAAGTGGTTGTCCCCCACCTTGTACCATAGGTGATTGTTAGGTGTGTTTCCCTTTTTTTGTGTGTGTCTTTTCCTTTCCATGTGTGTTGTGTGTTTTCCTTTTTTTCATTTTTTGGTGTGTGTGTGTGTTCTTCTTGTTATCTCTCTCTTGTAAGTTGTACATGACTCCACAGGGCCCAATGGATAAGGCACTAGTCATTATATTGTAAAGTTGAGATTATGGGATTCTTCATGTCATGTCTTCACTACACTCAGTCCATACCATGTCCCCAAGCTAGAGCCAGTTTTTTTCATGCAAATGTGCAACAGGAAAATTTACAATTTTCAAGCATGACAACGATACCCCTGTGTCAAAATTTTCAAGTTTTACCTTTCCAAGACACCCCAAGTCTACCCATCCTCAACACCGGCCTTACCCAGTTAGTCCAATGACCCCCAGTGGATGTTAACTCAGTCCCTAGGTGAATTAGGAAATTCAAGTCAATCCCCTAGGTGATTTTAGGAGTTCTTGAAGAATACAATTTTGGGTAGTGTTGGGAAGGGCTACCACTAGCCTTCCCAAGGATAGGTGCAACCCCCTGGAGTGGAAAAAGGAAAAATTCAACATGGAGATGAATTGAAGGTATAATAAACATCATGGAATTGATTTTGGAAGATTCAGGAAATATTTGGAGGAGTTGGGGTAGATTCATCAAAATAGGGTTCACAGGCCTAGGTAGTGCATAAGGCCAAAAAAAGAGCTACTGAGCTTTGGGAAGTGATTTTGGGAGCTCTAGATGGATTTAGGAGCTAAAAAGACATCTTTAGAAAGGTAATTCAGATATATACAATATGGTGAAATCATATTTTTCACAACACTTTGGTGTAATAGGTTTATATCTAGTTTTTTCCATGCTCAACTAGGGATAGAAAAAAATCCAATTTTTAGGGCTTAAATGGAGGAATAAAGATGACCCCCACCATTGGATTATAAGGCCATTTTAGTCAAATTAATATAATTTTTTTCCAAAAATTCCATCGGGAGCTCAAGTTATCGTCATTTCAAGTTGTCCTCAAGGTGAGCTTCCACAGATTAGTCAAATTTTGATGAGGACACGTGTCAACTCCAAGAGCCTGGCACATTTTGATGTCCCTTTCATCCCTTAAGAAAAGGGACATAGGGGAAAATAAAATTCACCCAACCCTATTTTCCCTCTGGTCACACATGGAACCCTCTAGATCGCTAGTTCAGCCCCCAGGTGCTTGTTAGAGCCTATCCCCTCAATCATTCAGATCGTGACAAGTGGCACAAACCTGGTGCGATGTGAAAATTGATTAACCCTTTATTCCTTTAATAAAAGGGACATGAGGGACATGAAAATTCACCCAGCCCCTTGTGGCCCTAGGTCATCAATGTGACCCTCTACAAGTGTAAGTTTCAAGCCCCAGAGAGCTAGTTGGAGCCAAATGCACACAACCGTCGGATGCCCACCAAGTGTCACTCCTAGAGCGCGATGTGAAAATTGATGACCCTTTCATCCCTTTAGCTTAAGGGACATAGGGGACATGAAAATTCATCCCAGCCCCAGTATGCCTCTTGGTCCTTCATGACCATTTTCAGCCCCCAGGTGCTTTTCTCAAGCTTTTAGCCCTAATGCTCAACCATTGGATTTTTGACAAGTGTCGCATGGAGGCGCGATGTGAAATTTGATGACCCTTTCATCCCTTAATATTAAGGGACATCAGGGACATAAAAATGTGCCCCACCCCTTGGTATGCATTTTTAAATTGCTTTAAAGTTGGACACTTAGCTTTATTTCCCTCCATTTTTCTTCTTCACAACTTTCACACCCTGCCATAGCTCTATTCATTTTGCTTGCAACTAAATCCACCATTATTTGCTCAAACCAGCTCTTACCATGGCCACCAAATCCTCCACTCCATGAAAATACATATATTTATAGAGGAAGGATTGATCAAAAGAGTTCAAAGAAAAGAAGAAAAGAAGAAAAAGAAGAAATTCAGAAACCCCTCATTGTCGTGAGATGAAGAAATTTGAACATATCTTTGCAAAACCAAGTGCACAAACGAAGAACCATTTTTTTCTGCATTCTTCATTTTTAGAGGCCACAAAAACCTCAGCAATAGATCTCCCTTTAACAACATGGATTGTTTTTGTAGTGAAGAAATCTCCTCTTGGCCCAACGAAGAAAAATTTAGATTTCCCATCAAACCGAACAATCGGTTTGAAGAGAAAATTCACCGGTGGAATGAGAAAAAAAAAAACCCATATCAAAAATATGATTTTCATCACAAAAAGGAGAAAAAACCCAAACTGTAATTTTCAAGCTCCATTAATGGTTATCATGTCTAGAATTACCACTAGGTGAAAAATTTGAAATTTTAAAATCTCATGAACTAAGTGATCGAGTAAGCCTAAAATTTAGAGGGGTGATATTGGGAAAAAACCCATATCAAAAAACTTCATTCCACCATGATCGACCACCAGAAGCTCACTTTCTAAAAATAGCAGGCCTTCTACATGGGAGACTACTATTTTGGGTAAGTCACCAACTAAAGAAGCTGTGAAGGAGGCGGTGAACACAGAAAGATATCATAGGAAAAAATCATCGAAATGGTCATCTCGGTCCAGAATTGACACTTACTAAAAATAGTAAGTGGTCTCATGAGCACCTACTAAAAATAGCAAATTGGTCTAGAAGGTGAGAAGAACATAGGGAGAAAGAGGAATTTGAGTTGCAATATCCAATTGAGGTTTGAAAGGAGCTGATTTTCATACTTACTAAAAATAGTAAGTTGTCTCATTGGCACTTACTAAAAATAGTAAGTCATTCTAGAAGGTGAATTTCACAAAAGGAGCATTTTGAGAGTTGAGCATTCAAATTGGAAAGCCATAGTTGGAGTTCGGAGAAGAATTTTCACACTTACTAAAAATAGTAAGTTGTTTTTTCCAAAAATAGTAAGTGTTGAGGAACCATGAAGTACAAATGGACAAGGATAAAAGTTGGCACAACCTTTCACTTCTTTGAGTATGAGATAGAAGATAATGATGTCTCATATATGGACTTCAATGATCTAAAGGCTTACATGACTAGCCAAGGAAAGAGGAAGATTGAAGATCAAGTATTCACAAGTGGGTTGTTTGTAGCCATGGGACACCCCGTGTCCATACAAAGAATTGAGTTGGTCTTGGCCTTCTCACACCACTATGAGCCTGAAACAAGATAATTTGAGTTGAAAATGGCATGAAATGGCATTCATTAATCTAGAACCATCTCACTCTCTCTACAAATTCCAACATCACCTAACATGGTCATCATCACAAAGGAGAAGGCCATATGCATGAGTGGGAAAAGATGGATGCATACGTGTAAGGGATTGCACTAGGATCATGGATGAAGATAGGAGAAAACCCTCAAGGATGTAAAAACACTTTCAAGATGTGATTTTTGGGAAGGATATTAGATGCAATCACTCTCCTCAATAGGGTGATGGGAGAAGGAAAACATGAGGGACTTCTAAGATTGGATGGGCCTTTTCATCTTGATAGTGACTAAAGGAAAAAAAGAATTGACTGGGGGTAGATAATCAATGATAATTTACATCTATAATTACTTAGGTGCCCATGAAAAATAAGTTCCACATGACTTCTTACTTGGTCTATTTTCTCACCAGCTCGAGATCATTCAAGGGATTGGCTCTCACAAAACATTGTTGCCAAGGTGCCCACATTCGAGAAAGCTCCATAGTTGGTAATGGAGGAAAGTCACAGAACTTCACCCGTGTGAATGATGCATTCATGATGTATGTGGTTTGAAATTTGGAGGGTGATTTGGAGGAAAGGATGTCGCCACAAGTGACATCCTTAATAAAAAATATGGCTCCTATTTCATACAATTCTCAACTTTCTCCTACTACTTGAGTTTCGGCTTGACCAAGCTCCATTAAGGTTTCCCAAGTACCTTAGTGACCAAATTGTACTATTTGAGCTCTACATAAGTAGTTCATATAGGTAAACAATAGACTTAGGAGCAAGAAAAATAAGTTGATTTCATTCCCCATCTCTCTCGGGGTATTCACATGTAAGAATGTGAATGATGCATCTCATCTGGAGGTTGCCTTTCACACATTTGACTTTACATTCCTACACTTCCAAGCCCAATTTTGACATTCAAGATGATCCTAACTCTTTCCATATCCTAGACTTGCACCATGATCCTAAAGTCAAAGACTATTGGGCCAATTGTGTTGATGAATTTGAAGTATGGGAAAAGGATCATATGAGGATGATAGTTGATGAGATGAAGAAATTCAAGTTCTCTTGGTATGAAGATATTTTGCAAGATGATGGGATAAAATGTATGATCCTAAGTATGATGATCAAGGTTTCTCCATTGCCTCTCAAATGAAAGCACATTCATGAGTCAAGGGATATAAAGGAACAAACTAAGAAGGTGGTCAGGAGAATGAGGGATTGGTTCAGAGAAAGAGAGCCATGATCATCCAATCACGAGGTACCCCACAAGTAGAAAAACAAGCTTCTGGAAGTCATCATCAAAATTTGTGGAAGTTACTTCAAGTTCAAGACACTTTGGAGCAAGTTCAAAATGAAATCCATAAAATTGGAGACTTTTTCTCATGAAAAGTCACCAAAGAGAGCCAAGACAAAAGAAGGATCAACTGTAGCAATGCAAGAGGAAGACTTGGTTGTGGAAACACAAGAAGAAGATCCAGTGGCAGAAACACAAGCAAAGGAAGAGCACATAGTTCAAGACCCAATCTTTGAACCGCCATAAGAGGCCTCACCACTTTTCCATACTACTACCTCTCCCATCCAAGATGTGCCTCCTCTTCTAGAGTAGGGAATGATTGATGCACCTATCATAGAGCCTGAGTCCAATGAAATGTTCCCATGGATGCAGGAAACAATAACACCTGATACTCACACTGTTCAACAAGTGGCAGCCCTTGATTTATCAAAATTTCCTCATTGGCTAAGGGAAGGAAAAGGAAGTTCACACACATGGCCTCATGGTTCTATAATGGAGAAATAAGTAATCAATATATTGAAGTATCCACCAAAGGTGATCAAGCCAGTGGATGAGATGACATTGGCTGATTATGAGATGAGCACAATCTAACTAGGGTCAGCTACTCATGAAGGGGATTTGCATATGTATCAATAGTCTTCTACTCACATGGTGGCAAGGAATAAATAATATAAGAAGAAGATTGATGAGCTAAAAGAATAGGTGTGAACCTTTTCATCCTATGTGCAACATTTGGTAGATCCAAATGCCATGACAATTCCCATCGAAGAAGTTACACCCATCAGCAACTTTAATCCAAAATCTATCAAGAGGACACATGAGCTCATGATGCAGGGGAAGATAATAATGAATGGATCAGTTCAATTTTAAAAAGGAAAGTTAATGCTCCAAGAGGTAGTCAAACTCTTCACCTACATGTGTGTAAATGCAAATAGGATGTGGACACTTAAAGAAGATTTGGAGAAAGAAAGGGATCACTGGGATCCTTTGGGTCAAGTGGTGAGTGAAATGAGAAACACTCACTCTCAGGAGTTGATTAACAAGAATATTTTTGGCACTCCTTTTGAATACTTATCACATGTATGGGCAAGGTCCATAATAATCAAATTTGAAGCAATCAATCAATCAGAGCCATCACCGAGTTGGATGATGAAAAAGGAACAAACATACAAGTTGTAGGATAACATCAATCACCAAATTTAGAAACTTGGAGTGCCTACGATGGGAGAAGACACAATTGCCGATGATTGATCGGGCCATTCAAGGAATATGTTAAGAAAGAAGTGGGTAATCCATTATCCTTCAATAAGGATACCCTAGAGTTCCTCTTAGAGATTTGGGTCGTCATTGCACTCATTGCAGAGAAACATCCATCATGGTTCAAAAAGTGCAAAGATATCAATGACTTGTGTTGATGGATGGATCAAGACTCTAAGTTGTATGTCATTCCTCATGTCGATAAATTGGAGCCTATGTATTGGCTCATTTCAGAAAGGAATTTGGAGAATGACGAGATCTTCTCGGCATGCAAGATGGAGATGAGTCAAGAAGTGAGATCGAGATCCAATAGAGTGGCTCATTCTTATACATAATTCTTCCTCTCTCTCTCTCTCTCTCTCTCTCTCTCTCTCTCTCTCTCTCTCTCTCTCTCTCTCTCTCTCTCTCTCTCTCTCTCTCTCTCTCTCTCTCTCTCTCTCTCTCTCTCTCTCTCTCTCTCTCTCTCTCTCTCTCTCTCTCTCTCAATGCTCTCTCTCTCTCTCTCTCTCTCTCTCTTGATGTTCTAATTTTGTTCTAATTCCACGTTGGGGTTTGCACTTTTTGATATGTATTTAAGTGACTTTAGAAACATAATGTAACATTTAAGTCACCTTGTTTTTATAAAAGGGACTTAAATATTTGATAGGAATATAAACAACCTAAATTCAAAATATGGACATATGAAAAGTCACCGGGAAGATGAAGAGTTACTTCTCTCTTATAAATTGTAATGAACTCCTCATTTGAGGGTCTTCTTAGCTTTTTTGAAATTCATGAGAGAGAGATCCTTGTGAAAAGAGCAAAAGATAGTAAATTCTTTCCATTTTCCCCTATTCTCAAATGTCTTCCATTCTCATACTATGTACAATTTCTGCGTAAACATCAATACAAGGAGTTTCTAGCCTTTTTTGACTAAGGGATTTATTGATACTTTGTGCTCATTAAATTCTAATTGGTCTTGTTGTTATTAAAAAATATTTCTTGTTAATCTTAGTGGATGTGATGAAATTTCTAAGCGATGTATGCAAGACTCTGATTTTCTACTTGCAGCATTAGTTCTCTTATCTAACATTCTCACTCCCTTTCTCGCTCTCCTAGAAAATTCCTTCATTGCGAGATATCTGCAAGCTTTTTCCGAGGTCGGTGGAGTGCCCATGTTGGATCCTTGGCCACTAGGCCATCCCCAGATAAAACTCACCTTCCAACCTATTTCTCGAGTTTTGTTTTTATAAAATATAAAGCATTGAAAACCCTTTCGTCCTCCATAGATCCCAAAATCATTGTTTGGAACAACTCATATAATCAAAAATATTCACTGATGTCTTCCTATAACACACTACTTTGGTAGATTTTTCACCAAAGCCTTGTAATAGCACCACTCTCGGAAGGTTCATCTAATAATTTATACTGGGTCCTCATTGTCATTGTAAAATTAGTTGATTGAGACTTTATTAAATCAATATTCAATATACCTTTGATTTTGATACCCTTGACCTCTGACATCTTAGTGAAATGATCCATTATTGTACCCATGGATTTATGGAAAAGCTTACTTACAAACTCTACACGAGCACCTTCAGTATTCCAAAAATTTGGATTCATCACTCCTATTACTTCAAGAATTTTATCTTTGCTGAAATGTTCTCTAATTTCTAATGATAAGGATTCGTAATTTTTCTAAGTTTTATTCTTGTTTCAACCGTATGTAGAATCAAACAGATTACATGTCACAGGAACTTCTTCTTTTTCTATCCCTTTAATATCTTGACATTTTTGCAAAATGTGCAGTGGTATCTCTCTCCCATTAACATTGATACAAAGGTGATCATGGATATTAAATCTCAAATAATTACTAGGATTCTTAAGATCTAATAAAACTTTTCAATTATCGAAAATAGGTGTATCAAAACTATCTTGGGAAGTGTACAAGACATCAAGATTTTGACATACCATTTTTCTCATCGTATAAAATCAACAATATAGATTAATCTCTCTTGTGCATGTTTCATCAATGTATTGATATCCTTCAACATTGGAAGAATGCCAACCAATGTAAGCAATGTTTCCAAATCAGTTAAATGGAACAACAAGTCCTTAGCCCTATCAACATCATGACGATATTTGTGCATGAAACCAACCAACGATGGATACTCCTCATGAATTCTACATGTAAGTTCATACAAATAATTCCACCTTATCTCAACATCCTTCAGAAGTTTTTTGCCATCTATAATTCCAATTGCAAATTTTTGAAACTCAAGAAATCACTTTGGGTTGCTTGCCATATAGGCATGCAGTTCTCTGATAACGTCTTCTACTTTAGAAACATTTTCATAATTGCTAACCATTTTATATGTTAAATTCATTTTGTGAGCCATACAGTGAATTACTAGCATTTAAGGGGCCAATGTTGTTTTCAATCGAACACACAACCAGTTGGTGACCTGCATCGATGCACCATCTCGCCCAACGCATACCAACTTCGTAACAATTTCATAATTAGTCATGCCAGCAATATCTTTCAAATGAGAAACAAATATTTTATGTAGGTTTTCAACATTGAATTTTTCAACCATTTTTATAACACCTAGTAGATGCAAAGTCCTTATATGATTTTCTAAATTTTAAACGTGGATACATACCCATGTGGTCTTGTCAATTGTTATCACTTCATCAATTGATAGAGAGATAAACTTTACATTTTTTACACTCTCTTTCAAATCTTCCTTCTCTATCATTGCAAGGCATTTAGCCATTTCCCATGCACTATTATCTGACCAATGAGACTGAGGAACATTGTGCATTCCATTATATTGATACAAAACTTTGAAATCAAGGAAATATGAAATTGGTCTTCCTTTCTTAAGGATGTGGAATAAAGTAGAGAACTGTATGATTTTAGCATGCAAATTTGATTGATTCATCTTACCAATTTGCGATGTGATCGTTCCTCCCTTTTCCATGAGATGTCTGCGTCTTTTCTGCTTTACTTCATACTTTGTTGTGTATTTAACATGCATGCATTCTTTTTCAGTTTTCCACCTGTGTGTTTTTATTTTCTGGCCATCCTCCCCCGTTACAGTCAAATATTATTTTCCATAGTGTTTTTCAATTATGTCCAACTTCAATTATATTTTTGTTGCTTTCCCAATTTCCACGTACATATTGTACATGTACATTTAGATGGGATATCTTCTGAATTAGCTGGTTGTACAGGTTTGATAAAAGGAAATTTAGCAGCCCACTCGAACTTGTATGTCCTCCCAAGTGTCCACATATTCTTGTTCATTTTCAATGTTTTACTTTTACGAGCAGAATTTTGAGGAATATCACAATCATCTGGTTTCCTCTTTCGTGAACCAGAATTTGCATTTGATTTTTGTGTTACATTTTTCTAAGTATTTGTATTTGAGATATCTTGATGCACTCCTAGTTGCACCTCAACAGGAATATCTTCAAGCTTTGGCATCTCAACAGGAATATCTTCAAGCTCTTACACGATATCATCATAGGTGTCATTTGTTTTATACTGTGTAAAATTCATGTCCACTTCAATGATACCTTCCACACAATCTATACTTTGATTGATTCTAGTCGCAGCTATATGGGTGTTGGTGGTTGTAGTATCTATAGCAATAGAGTTTCCAAAATACTTGAAAAGGGACTTTTGAGTTTTTTTGTTACTTTTTAGGTCTTCTGAGCACTAACAACTTCCATTGTTCTGAACAACGAAGTTAAACCTTTATTGTGTTCAAAAAATACCATGTCCCACATTAGTAATACTCTGTAGTGTATCAATAACAAGAGTGTCATGCGTTAACAACAACATTTTCATGTGTCAATAGCCTCATCAACGAAATAACCTTGTCATGTGTCAACATAAGAACCTTGTCGCGGCGTCAAAGAATATAACCTTGTCATGCGTCAACAAAATAACATTGTCACTCATCGGTAGAATAAAATTGTTGCACGTTTCGCTTAAAACCCTTGTCACATGTCACCCTTGTTATGTGTCAATAAATAACACTAAATCGCATGTCAACAAATAGCCCTTATTATTCATTAGTAAATATCACTTGTTGTGCGTTAGTGGTTTGGGCTTATCACCCATTGTAAAGTTGATCTCGCAATGTGTATTGGTACTTCGAGTTCGCAAGTTCATGAAACTTGATATGTCGATACCTCAAGTAAGCTAGTATTAAGTTACTAGTATATTACCCGATGAATCACCTAGGTTTATATAGGATATGTTTTAAAGGGTAGGCGAGGATGGCCCCTAAAAAAATTATACTATAAATTTTAGGCGAACAGAACACTGACTTGTTTCGAAAAATTCACCTTTTTAAATTTTCCTAAAATGAAAATTTTGCCATATTACTAATATTCACCACTAAAAAAATCTACGGCAAAAGGGAGAGTAATGAAGAGAACAAACGTTGAGCCAAAAGTAATCACGAAATGATGTAATAGTGAATGTATGATAGGTATCACAAAAGTGTGTGTATATCGAGTTGAAATGATGTCAAGGAGGAATATAGTGTTTGTGGAATGTGTACAATACGATATTAAAAGGAATTTTGAAGTGAACAATGCAAACAAGACAAGAATCGAAGTAGGGGTGCTCAAGATATGATTGAAACTATGCGATGTGTATTAGTTCGGAGGATAAGTGTAAATAATGACTATAGTGCGGTAGGTAATTGAAAGTTACTATAAATAGTAATATGAAAAGTGAATAGGAAATTCATTTGATTATTGTGTGAGTGTGATTTTGAGCTCTAGGTGTGCAAAGATGCCTCAAGTGAGAGCACCATGATTGAGTTGGTTTGAGATGGTGGCGACATTTGTGGTGTCACGTCACGACTAATTTAGTAAGCGTGATTTTTTAGAAATTGTGTTGAAATTAGTCGTTTTTAATGATTTCTTGTAAAAAAATATTTTTGATTTTCTAGGTGTTTTAGACCTAATCAAGAGCGGTGAAGGCGCTAATGAACTTCGGGACACCAATGCCCCGAGATATAGGCATTGGTGACCTACTCCTGAGTGCCTAAGTCCTGCTCTTGGGCGTTGGCGACCCCCAGAATGATTGTTTTTAGCCCAGAGCTTGAGAAATGCAAAAAATTATGTTTTTATGTTATTGGTAGGAGTATTTGCATATGTATAAGGTTCTAATGTCATGTTTGTTGTCACTTTGTGTTGTAGAAAGGGCTATTCATTCGCAAGAGTTTTGTGGTGGCCATCATTTGAGTACGTTCTTTGAGATTGGGTTTGTCAGATGATGAGTGGGATGTATTGGATTGTGTCGGCTGTGGTACATAGCGATGACAGTGGATGTGCCCCATAATATGTCGATGATCACCACATTGTGTGAGAGATGGTGTGCATATACTTACACATTTTGGTTACCTACAAGAGAGATGACCATGAATTTGGAGGATGTTGATATGGAGGATATTTTGGGATATTTGGGAATTCCCTAAATCTCCCTAAACCATGACAAAGTGGTAGAGAGTTCGTTGAGATTTATGTCGGTACCTGGAACGCGGAAAATAGAATTTGTATGCTCAAGATACAACCAATCAAATTTTGGTCAACATTCAGTCCTAACAGGGTCAACTGACTAATGTGGCAGCGACACATGGTGAAAAGTGAAGGAGAAAAAATGTGGTTTTGTGACGTTGGTCTTTGACACTCGTATTCGGATGGGTGGACCCCGCCTTTTACTAGTCAGGGGCCCTTATC
This sequence comes from Taxus wallichiana var. yunnanensis, assembly GCA_018340775.1. Lineage (NCBI taxonomy): Eukaryota > Viridiplantae > Streptophyta > Pinopsida > Cupressales > Taxaceae > Taxus > Taxus wallichiana. Next base: position 398,740,723 of record CM031233.1, read on the forward strand.
TAGGTTCGACACACTCTTTTAACGGCGATCCCTTTGCGACATGATTGATATTTCGCCACGTGGTGGGTCCTCAGGTCACCATGTACCCTGGCACCACGATGACAATGTTATTATACAGAGCAGTTGGGCAAGTCCACACAACTCAATGAGTTGTTATTTACATTAGGCGAGCTATTCTCTACATTGAGCGGCGGTCATGATACGAGCTATTCATTTAATTATATGATGTGGGATATACATTACCATTGCGAATGTATTTACATGGGCTTATACACTATCATTGACAATGTTTATTTCAACTCGGTGTATTCAAAATTGTGGTGTAACCAAGCCAACAATGTGGTCGTAGGATGTGGTGGAGCCACATTATTTAAAGGCCCACCCATATGACATGTAGCACCCAAGCCCTTCACACTTGGGCCTTATATATATTCAACGGTGAGAAAACTAATAATGCATGGTCATGCCACGTTTTCCACTTAAAAGGATTGAGTTTTTGTATACAATATAGTTTGGATACAAAGTGAAGGTGAATTGTATTTGTATTGCATTACAAGTGGGGTTTGCGTATATATATGTGCAACACTTAACTTATTTAATGTCGGAGATTACTAATGGCTACATCACCATTCATGACGGTACCAACGAAAACAAATCATTATCATTATCAGGATCATTGTCTTGTTTTTTTTTTTGGTTTTGAATGCGGTAATCATTGCACTAATACCTTGGAACCGAGTAGCCATCATGCTAGCACTGGCACTAACAACATACCCACTCTTGCACTTTCGTCCACATTGTTGAAGAAGGTTTAAAAACCATTTGTTTTTGACTCTTTCGATTCAAATATTTTGGATTTGGTTGTTGGCAGTCAGTTCGTTGATTACACCTTTTTTAAGTACGCAGGTTGGATCCTAGATCCTGGTACACTATTGTGAGCATGATGGGGGAAGGAGTATGCACATGCCTTGTACGTCGTGTGCCAATTCTGTGTTACAAAGTCTTTTCTCCTCCTCCTTGCGTGCTTTTACGTTCTTTGTATATCTCATTCTTGCGTAGCATTCAAACGTAAAAGCTGGTAGGATTTGTAGATCTTTGATGGCACGAACTCTTGACATTGTTGTGAATGTTAGTCCTTGACGGTCAACATTTTCGATGTCTATTGTGGCCTTGTCAAGAGTTAGGCCTTGTGATTTGTGGATGGTGAGGCCCCAAGACATTTTTAGTGGGATTTGGTGATGATTTCCACGTGTGACAGGAGGTAGGGGCAAGTGGGTTGGGTTGAGTATGTCCCATGGGGGCCCTTGGTAGTGTTTGAAGTTGACAACAACAAAGGATGGCAAGTCTGGTGGTTGTGTTTCTGGGTTGTACACGACATCTGTCACTTGCCCGAGTGCACCATTAACCAATCCTGAGCTAACCCATAAGTTAGATGTCAACATGACCTCTTGTCCAGGTGCATAGGAAAACTACTGGGTCTAGTTGAGTGTCGTTGATGTTTGAGTCAGAGTTATGTTTGCTTTGTTCTGCGATGCTCATTGCAATTGGTACGTGTAAGGATTTTAGCATTTGTTTATTGTGCTTGCTTGCTAGGTCCTTTGTTGCAAATAGGTGCTTCTCAGTCGTGAACATGGATTGCTCTGAGGTAGACATGCACGACTTTGTACGTGACATGAGAAGAGACCAATCCTTAATGGTTGCTTCTGCATTTCTGATGTTGGTCAACATTTCTCTGAATTCAAGTTGTGTCGAGTTTAATCCTTGTTGCCTAAAGTTTGTGTCCAAGGTGATCACGGTATCAAAAGCATGCCAAAGGGAGCTTCCTACTTTGTTGCTGCATATAATGGTACATCATTGACCGGAGGGAGCTGGCCTAAGTCACCCACCAAAATCATTGAACAGTTACGAATGCATGGTTACTATGTTGGGGGAATGCCTCACGAAGTCTTTTGTTGATGTTGTGTAACATTGTAGGACCTATAAAGCTCATTTCATCTATGAGTATGTAATGTACGACACTCATACGCTCTTGGAAGATTGCTAGGGCTTGGCCTTCAAGAGGTTTCATGTCGGATATGGGTATTCGAGAGGGAAGAATGTATAGTAGATGATTTTATATTGAATGCAAGCAATACCTGTTGGGGCTAGTACAAGGAGGGAAGATTTAAATTTGCAGTCATATTTTCAAGCCCATTTCTTATGCGTTGTATGAGGTATGATTTTCCTGTACCAGCGGTTCCCTGAATGATCATCTTCAATGGTGGGTGTTTCCCTTGTTGAGTTGCATGGGAAAGTACAATTGAGTATGCAAGGTGTTGTTTTGATGATAGTTGCAGAGCGTCTAATTGGGTAGGTGGAGTAACAAGTGGTGGTGAATTTTCAGTGTGGGCAAGGTCTATGAATTTAGGTGCACTTTTTTGTAAGGCAGCAGGGATTGAATGAACCTTCCAATCATGGTTAATGTCAAAGTCACGAAGGCCTATCATGTCTACATCATCAATTGTTGTATTGAGTGTTGGGTGCATGCGTGATATATGCTCCCATTCAAATAGTTTTGCATGCAGTGGATTAGATCCCTGCGAGTTATTGTCGTCACTACTTGTCCCAGTTGCAGTTTCTTCTAGAGTAGTGGCTCTATTAACATGTAAAGGGACGTACGAGTTTTTCAATTTTCCCCATTGGTTAGTTATTTCAGATGTAGAGATGCCAATGTCTGTTTGGATATGTCGAAAGGGTTTATAAAGCAGAAGCTCTGACCAACAAAAATCCTCATAGTGTATCACATCTGGGGTGGGGACATCACTGTATCGGGGAATACACGAGACAACAACAGGGGTTCTTCTTTGTAGCCATTGAGTAACTTTCCTTTGGTTGTTGTAGGACCAGGAACGAGCAGCTTCAAAGAGGGAGGTGTTCTCTAATTGTGAAGGGCGTTTTATGTATGCATCTACGAATGAAGGGAATTGGAATGTGTTTCCTAGGTCTGTGAGGACACGTTTGAATACCTACTTACCGACGGATAGGGTAATAAATGTTTGACTACAACTGGAGAGGGGGAGTTTTTGTAACATGTGGCATGTTTCTTGTGCACCAATGTCCCGGTCAACAATAGTTTCTGAGAGGAATTTGTTGTAGGCCGCCTTTGCAGGGTGATCGACGCTAACTTCATTAGATATCCATGTCAACATGTGATGGTAGCTCTCTGATTTCTTCTCTGCCTTGGCTGCATATTTTGTAATGTATTGTAAGACCGCATGTTGTGACAAAATGGGTTGACAGTCAACGTTGGCTCGCCATAGAGCTAGCATGTCTGCGTTGTGTATGTTGACCCGTGCATCATTGCGTGCAGGGGTGTACTTTTTTTTACCTGTTTCATCTATGCCCAAACTCGAATACTCTTGGAGTGGCCAAGGGGCTTTATATCTACATTGAAGTGTCCCATTTTTTTTTTGCAAAGCAGTTGCCTCACTGCATTTTGTGTGGCGTTGCACGCGGTTCAACAAGTTTTCATAGTCAGCTACAGGGTTGTCTGTAAGTATCCCATATGTGTCTAACAAGCATGGGTCATCTTCCTGCGAACGATGTATCCCATGTTTTCCACTCTCAGGGCCCCTTGGATTCCATGCAGTTACTAATTGGTCGAAGTAAGTCTTTGCCGCATCAAGTTCACGGGGGTTGTCCCAGTTTAGGATCTCCATGTTTGGTGCATTTGGAAGCCATATAAACCGTGGATATGAGCTGAGCCTCGGTGTTGCCATTCGTACCTGTATTTTGCACAAAGAAGATCCACTTAGTAAATGGGGTAGGGGTGGTATTGTATTAAAATCTAAGTGGTAGTGACCTCACCTATACCAGTAGTCGGTGCAATGTAGTTTTTTTGAAGCACCTCCTCGCAAAATATTGTAAATCTTTTTTCCATGTATGCAGAGACGATATGGGGGTGCATGTTCAAGTTCGTGTTTCTCCATTGTTGGCCAGTTGTTGTGGGTGGCGTCGGGGTTCCTGGCATTGCTTTGTGTAAATCTGGCCATTTAGTATCTGTTGCACTTAAAGTGAAGAAAAGCGTAGGGCTTTCTAGTTGGGTTATCATATCTGTGAGTTCATGCCTGCACTTGCACCAAAATGATTTAGTTCCTCGCAAATTGGACCCAAAGCGCATTAGTTGTTCTGCAATGTGGGCATCCGGGTAGTGTGCAAGTTGCTGGCGTAACATCGAAACCGTGGTAGGCAAGTTGTCCCCTATATTTTTTTTTGTGAAAACAACAGATGTTGATTGGCTTCTGTGGCGCAACATAATGTTGAGAATGAAGTAGCGAAAGCGTGGATGGCTTCCAAATCTATTATCATGGTAACGTATTAGGTGCAATGTGTATTCATGCATGTGAACCCTTTTGATCCGTGCTTGGTGGAACAATGCAATCCCTGTAGGGAACAATGTTGGAAAAGCCATAGAGAGCAAACCCTCAGTGTTGTATTCGTTAACTGCAGCTGAACCAATGTGTGGCCACTCAATTGATTGTAGCGGAGTTTGTTTTCTACCTTTGATGAAATTTGTTATTTGGTCAACCTCCGAAGTGGCTGGAGGGAGGGAGGACACAAAAGATGATGGTTGCCGCTCATGGGTATTTGGTGGGGAACTTGAGAGAAGGTCTGCTTCTGATTCTGCTTCAGCATTGTCTGGGATAGTTGAATTGAAGTGTGGTAGGGAAGTAGATATATCAGTACTGTGAGGTGGTAGGGAATGCAATGCAGTGTGGTCTAGGACAACATCCTTGTAGTAAGGGTCATGAGCTATTTTGAATTGCAATGCAGCCAAAACACGAGATCTACTTACAAAGCATTCGTAAGCTTTATTTGTTGCTCCGATTCTTCGGATGATTAAGATGTCCAAGTCTTCGACATGCCGAGGCAAGTGTTTAGTTATGGATGAAACATCTTGGGGGAAGCATATGGTGTGGCCCCTATATTTGTATTGACCACCTACAACGTGAGTCACCTGCAATATTGGGTTGACCCTTGCTATCAACATTTCCTCAACTTGTGTAAGTGAAGATAAAACCTTAGGTTGCGGGCTGGGTCCATGTTATTCCAACTTGAGAAGCGACGATCATCTTTTTCAACAATGCATCTGCGACAGGTATTGGCACCTTTGTAAACCCTTGTATGTAGCCCAACATATAATTCATTACAACATGAACATCTGTTTGGAGGTGGGAGGTGATCTAATCTTTGATGGAATTGGCACTAGGTATCTTGGAGTGAATGTGTATTTGGTGTGTGATCTTCGAGTAGGTTGACATGGTTGGCTATATAGACTGGCCTGTGTGTTCAGCTTTTGTCATTTCATGCAAGCTATATGGTGACGATGCTCATTTAGGTTGTTTTTGTTGGCTGCATACCTCAACCGAGCCTTTGCATTTTTCTCAGTTCGTGTCAGGCCTGCGCAAAATGAGGGAAACAGGTAACAATAATTAGGTATAGAGGGTAGTTAATGCATGCAAAAAGTAGAAGTACTTTTTTATTGACGTGAAGTGTAACAATGTATGTCTAAACATCATTTTTTTGTTTAATAATGTCGACAGTGTTTGCATTGCTGGTATAAAGTGACCTTTTAACGTGCAAGATATCCTCAGATGACGGGGTGAGAGGGAAATGTCCCCCTCCACCCGAATATGTTGTATTATAAAGACATATTAAGAATCAAGAGTGATATATAAATATAGGAAAACTTGAGCACAAATGCATATGGTGAACTGTCGCAACTTACTATGAAAACCAACAACATGCATCAATATTAAAGGTTATATAACTTACGAATGCAAAAACTTATATGTGGAGTAGGTGGTATGGTAAGTATGTATTTGTAAGTTCCTAACATTGTGTGGGTACAGTATAATATGTTTTCTGAGATAGTGCAGGATCTTTTTGGTCAATAGATAGTTAAGGGGATGCGAGGAATGCATCTAGTGGGGATTCCTGCATGTTGAAAGTCATGTCCTTAACTGCAGCGACAACAGTGCATTGGGCTTTCTCTTCTGACTTGTAGACCTCTAGCTTCGCGGTTATTGTGAACATGTAGCGGTGGAATAGAATTGGCTTAACAACAGGCCAAAACTTGTCGGGTGTTGGTGCAAGAAGTTGTAGCTCTTGTGCTGATATACCCATGATTGATGTAGCAACCTCATCAAAAGTAGTTACCCATGTTGTTGTTGTGCCATCCTCAATGATGAAGTGTAATGCATATTTGTAGTCGCAATGAGAGACATCATGCTTGCATTTTTGGCAATACCAAGAGGAGTTTGCAGTTAGATCAAGTTTTTTCTTGCATTGTTGGTTGTTAACAATTGATGTGCATGCTGGATAGCTAAATGAGGACATATTCATGTGTATAATTGTTGCTGCGGTGGAGAAGGTGAGTGTTTTACCTAGTTGTGAGGAGGATTTTATGCCTGCGATATCGGTTTCCTCAATTTTTCCAATACTCACTGAAGGGTATGCAATAGTAGAGTCGAGCGAAGTAAACCATGCACGCAGTGCATGAGCCTCAGTTATATCAGGATCTATGAAGATTTGTGTATTAGGGCTGTGGCTAATGTTGTTCCTTTGAAAGATGTAATTTTTCTCTCTTAATTGCAACAACTGGTCTGACCGATGTCTATGTAGCACATAGTTCACTAGAAGTTTTCCCTCATTGTCACTAAAAGCACCCCATAACGTTGCCTCAATACATAGTGTCGAGTTATCACTAAGTAGGACTGTGCGTTTGTGGTTAAAAGTACTATCACTTTTCCTTATAGTGGAGGGGGCAGTAATGGATAGTGCAATAGCTAGTAGGTCAATGGTGGATTTGGCGGGGAGGAGTTGATTTCTGCTATTGTTTTGAAATGAAAAGATATTGCGGTATGTCCATGGACTGATTTGTACTAAGTTTTACAGAGGAATCCAAGTCTAGGATGATGTCCCAAGGAGTTGTGGAGTTGTTGTAATCTTTTTTTGCAGGCCGCAAGGTGCCTCCTCTGATTGTGTATGTTTTACCTAGTTGTATTTGGTTGTAGTAAGAAGTTGCAGCTTGGTCAAAAGAAGTCACCACTATATCTGAACTGCTTTTGTCGATAACGTTGAAGCTAAAAACTTGCCTGTGCGTTTGTCCGTGGTATAGTTGTTTAGGTAGCCTTTTTTGATGACCCTGCCTTCAATAGTCCAAAGGCTTTGGTAAGGATTTAATGATTTTATTGGCATGAGTTGCATGCAGTCTACAGGGCGTCCTTCATGAGTAGTTGGTGCCAAAGTATCAGTGCGGGCTGTTGGCATGTGTACGGCCAGTTGGGGAGGCACAACGTTGGGGCCAATGGAGCCTGTGATGCTGGTGGTTCCTAAACAATAAAATAAAATGGAAATGAATTAGCAAATGGGGTAACGTAAAGTACGAGGGCGCATGCGCTAAACCATAAAGTGGGGTAACCAAGTTATCGTACACATTAAGTGGTTTTTTTAGAGAATAAGCACGTAAAGATATGTACAGTGGGGAAGATGTTCATAGAATACAACAATTTTCATGCTCATTCAAAGTAAAGTACGAAACATATGTACAACAACTATTATGTATTTCTCATGATAGGCAGTATACAAAACTTCTGACGGTGGTATTAAAATGGAACAAGTACAACATATTTATGCAAGTATAGGTTTATCGAGGCAGCCCTTCAAAAAGAGGTTACTGTGGGTTAGAATAGAAGAGGTGGGCATATGTATGAGCAGTGCAAAGTCGTAGTAGGGGTGAGGTAGGGGCTAAAATTATAGGGACGCAAGATAAGCATTGAATGCAACTCTAATGGAGTGTTCCTCGCCACCAGAGTAGTACTGATCATAGCTTAGCAAACGAAGGAAAGTGTACAACGCGTCAAGCCTAAGGTACGTTGCATCTACCTTGTGCATCATGTCTAAGACAATGGTTAAATCACTATCGAGAATCATTGCTGATGGGATGAGAGACTCTGATATCCTACCAGAAATGGTTGAGCATGTAGTTGCAACAGAAGTAGCCAAAGAATGGATAGAAGTTGCAAGCGGTGGTTGGACACTTTGTATTGAGCTTTCGTTGGTGGCTGCCTGGGTTGCATATGACTGAGGGGACCCATTTGAAGCTACCAGTTCAATCGGAGGGCTCCCGACAATGGCACTAGAGGTATCATCAGATATTGTGATAATGGATGGACTTCCATTTGGAGTGGCCATAATACCTGAAAAAAGCAACCAACTTTGTTTAGTATAAATTTTTCTTCTACTGACAAGTACAGAAATACATATACATATATATGTCATGGATTTCAATCATTTATGTAGCATTGAAGGTGGGAAAAAGAGATATTGTAGAATAATTTATGTTGGACGTAATAACAAGACATCTTGAGCCTGCATCTCCAAATCCTAGACATTTCATTCAATAACTCCAACAAATCCAATTTCTTCTTTAGAATAAAGTTATGCAAGAGCATAAATTTGTACTAAGGGCACAACCTCAGCAGAACTTTTTAATATCCAGTAAAAATCAAAACAAATGTCCAGAACTTAGTACAAATAGCTGAACCTCAGTATAGGAGAATCCGAGAATATGAAAAATTTGTTATGGAAAACCAAAATTTCTGAATTCATAACAAGCTAGAACCCAAATATCGCTAGAAATCGAGAATTTTATGACAAACAATTAATTAGATTTCTCCTTCAAGAACAAGAACAAATTACATACATAAAAATCAAAATATAATTCAAAGATTCAAAGAAATGGTAAAATTTCAGCACACAAGAAAAAGGCTACGAGAAAGGCATAACAGACCAGCATTGATGCTAAATATTGCAAATTTAAATGTAAATTATACATATAAAAATGAAAATATAAATTCAAAGATTTGAAGAAATGGTGAAATTTCAGAAAACAAGAAAAAGCCATGGAGAAATAAATAAATGCACAGTCTATCATGCCATGAGAAGATGTCGCTTCCTTCAGGAGGGAGCTGCTGAGGGGTCCTTGTGGGTGGAAGAAAACGTAAAGACTGTCTGATATTCGCTTCTCTGTGCCAAACTCATAGTCGACCACCACATGGAACTGACAATTTCTAGCGTTGTCAAATATCTAGATATAATGGATCTGAAAACACATACGTTGCATGTTTGTCAAGAATACAGACAGAGCTTAAGCATCCCTCAACCAAATAGATCTCCATTAGATGCCCAGGACTTCGATCGAGTGAATCTTACAAATACATGGATGACTAAATAAGATCAGCTAAGATCAACTACAATGAATATTGAGGAAAGGTGGAGCCTCCCGAATGTAATGTTGAATCCAGTGCTCAAAAGATAGAGACTTCGATGTAAAAAGAGTGATCGACAAGAGCAGATGAATGGCAAAATATTAGCACCTTTATGCCATTTCTTAGATGGATACGCCTGGTCACAAATCGGGACTGGCTGAAGGAACTATTGCCACTGTTGGAACTTCAATGTTATTTCCAATACAAGGATACAAATAAATGCATTACAGGGAAGATACAATACGTCTAATGCAAACTTTAACATCAAATTTTAATTCAGATATTTGTAGCAATAGTAGAGATTCAGCATACAAACATAATAAGGCATAATAAATCAAGAAATGCTATGTAAAAAGGTCTTAATACTAAATACTAAAAAGAATCCCTCCTAAAATAGCAATGTCTATGAATATGGTTAAAATAAAGCTAGACACAACAAATCCACCGCAAATCTATTCCAAACGACTCCTTAAACAAGAAACATTTCCAGTTTCAGACTTAGCAACTACAATAACTCAAAATCAACGTTTACTGCAAAGATTTCGACAAAGTATGTATACGCAACTGCTCGTAAAACACTGCAACAATCTAAAAATCAGTCTTCCACCAGCTTCGTTGAAAAGATCAAAAATTATCGGTGAAAGTCACTATTTTTGTCAATATTTCCAAGTGAAAATTCAATGTTCCTCGAATACTTCTCCGAAAGAAACAGTTTCTACAGAAAAAATCACCAAACTCTTTCTGCAAAACTCTTTCTGGAATTATAAGTCAGTAAAATAAGAAGCAGAAGCAGCTAATCTAATTGTGGAGATGGTGCAGGATGAAAACTAAAAAAAGTAGGGGTGTATTTATAGACAGAGAACAACTACAACACATCCACTACTATTGCAACAACCACAGTTATGAGAGGAGAGTTCTACAGGAAAAATCCAGAAAAATCCAAATGTATTTATTGCAAAGCGGTGGATGTATTTATGCAGTCTGGTGCATACGTAGCATGGGAGACAGATGGGACTGTGAAGCAGGCAGCTGGGAGGGTCGGTGGAGTCTGGTGCAATTGCTTTTGTGATTTCTTTTCTGTTTCTTCAAACAAGCTATGCATACGTTGGTAATGGCAAACTTTAATGTTTTAATGTTTGGGCACGAAGATATTTTAGATCTTTTTAACAAAATATGTGGAGTTTGCCATATGTGTGTCACAAAAAGTCATTTCATAAACAGTTGGATAAATGGCGTATGCAGCTGTAATGAAGTCAAGTCATTGTTTGTTGTTACTTTTACATATTGGATGACCTGTCATTTCCTGCCTGCTTTGTCTTCATGGCAATCCAAAGTATACACACTTTTCTTTGTTTTCTATTCTTTCATGTTGTGAGTTTTTAAAAAAGAAAAAGAAAATTCAATAAATATAAAATAAAATAAAATGGTGTGTCGTTTAAAATATAAAAGCCTTAATAAAGGCTTAAGGATGTCGATGGGGAGAATCAAACCCCCACCGCCCAATTAAAAATATTAACCGCCATACCACCCTAGCTCGACAAGCTATAAAATGAAGCTCATGGGTATTGTTCAATACTTATGTTATGTGTAGAGCCCATGTGCTCCTAGGCGGTTTTCACATATCACTAATTTTGGAGGTCTTAAAGGCAAAATCAACCTTTGGTGTAAAAAGAGAAAATGCACATAATTTCCCCATGCTCTAGTGGTTATATTATCTTCCCAATATGGAGGTGTTTTGACACTATTTTAATCTATAAAATTCACATCAAGTATCCATCCTGGAGTTTTCGTCAAGCATGTCATTCATCTAAGGAAGATTATTGAAGACTCATACTTCTGCAATGGTCACTATTAGCTGAGTTTCTACTTCTCGATGGACTTGGAGTAGTTTGTCTTCATATTTCTAGTTCAAAGTAATCTACTAGATCTTGATCACTTTATTTTATCTGGTTAGATTCACATGTAATCGGCAAGGTATGTGGTCATAAAGGGTAGAATCCCTATACCACTATCACAAGGGTGGAATCCCTATACCACTATCACATGGGAGAAATCCCTATAAAATTATCATTTGGGTATTAGATTAGATATGTTCACTAATATCTGCATGTAGACTCATAGCTTCATTGTATGTACTAGTTTACAACTCAGAATTGTAATGAATCGGTTCGTATGAACCCGCAGACGTAGGTATTAACGAACTCTGTTATTAATTTTCTTTGGAGTGTGTGTGCATTATTTACATTGCATTTCATTTAAAATTGATAATATATGTGGAGTATAAATAGGAGAAGTGTCTATAGGGGTCCGTGGGTAGTTTAAAAAGTTACCCTTGTTTACTTATCAAACGTATTATTATCGCATATTGTGATTGCCTATTATTGGTGAGAGGGTTCAAGTGATGGCTATAGATGATGCTCAGAGATAGATGAGGGCCACTAGGTGGTATTTTACAGGGACCCAAGTACATACTGAGGTCCATATCAGTTTGGATGTTATACTAAGATCAGGAGTTCCGTGATTGTGGAAGTTTATTGTTGTTGTGATTGCTTCGTTGGTTGCAGTAGAGGGAGGTGGTGTAGGCATATTGTATAAGATGCATGATATTTTTATCGAATAGAGGAGGATGGGACAAGAAATGTTTGGGCACGATGTGTATTGGCCCGGTTATATGAGAGATTTATCTGATTTATGCGGGAGTATAGGGGTGGGATTGGAGCTACCACATTGTTACATGTATGGGCCTACAAGAATATTACGATATTGAGGTGGTTGGTGGGCCACGTGTAGAGTGGGAGAGGCTAGATATATTTGTTGGGAGATGGGTAGGTATTCGGAGTAGGAGGATGGACACGATACATATATGGCGATGTTAGATCATATGGGGCTAGAGACCATGATATAAAGGCCATACGAAGACTATAGAGGATAGACGGAGGATGGAGTAGAGCTACAATGTATACGACGCACTATGTGACTAGAGAATCGGTTTCCAGGGGTGACCGAGCTATTCCAGGTAGAGTGTGTTTCACGTCAGTTTGGTATGGCCCATGATGTACCCCTAAAGCCATATATATGGGTGAGGGACATTAGGGCATGAAGGAGGGTTGGAGCTAGACCAGAATCCACATGAATGTAACTAGTGCCTCTTAGGCTAGACGATGCAAATGCGGTGATAGAGTTGATAGATGTGGATGACACAGGGTGTACATAGGCATACCATGCATGGTGGACATCACATTGGTGGGTATTTTTGTTTCTAATCTTTGTGGATGCGATGACAACACCTTTGCCAGGGGAGGATGGGAGGGAAAGCACATGCCCCGATAAAGCATAACAACAATGATAACAAAACATGAGTATCTGCACATAGTAATGTTTGTGTTTAGTTATTTGGTTACGTAATTGTCATTGTCTAATGTGGTGATTTATGGATGTAGGTGATGCATATTGGTTGTTGATTGTGGACACATCCATCGCAGTACATTGATGTAGAATGTGCCACTTGGTGTACTCATAAGTGGTGGTATGTTAGAGCGCGTGGATGGTATTAAGGGTGAACATGTGCATTTGTTTGATCAATGGCATTAACGATAGCTACGTGTACCATGTTATTGAGCGAGAGGGATGGGGTACGAGAAGAAACATAGTGAGCTAGAGAGGTTGCGGGTAGAGGTCCCCTAGCACAAGATGTATTTGTGAGGTTCATGGAGAGCCTGCAAGGTCGTTTCTACTGAGTAGTCAACTAAGGTTACATTATTGCATTGATATGTAGAGAGATATAGGGGTTCGCAATCAACAACGTAGATTAAGCGGTGAAGCTTTTAGTTCTAGAGATCCCGCAATTTTTGATAGTGATAGTGATGATGAGATATGATGTACATGCATGTAGGGGCTTGCCCCCAATGATTGTATTATGTAACCATGATATTTTGATGATATATAGAAATGGATGATTATCGTTATTATATTGTGTTGATGTGTTGTATTGATATGTGATGTGTTGAGAATTGTTCGTATTTGTTGATTTGATTTGTATTGTGTAGTTGTTGATGTTGACTAATGGATAATAATGTTGAATGTGATCATAGATAGATAAGTAATGAGATAATGTATGTGATAATAGATAGTGTATGAAATATATATAGTGTGATCACACCATGTGATAGATAAATGATGTAAAAGTGATGAATGGTAGAGTATGTATAAAATGAATGATGTAAAAGAGTATGTGAAATGTGATAGTCGTGATAGTGTACTTAAACACATGTTAGTATGATGAAGAGGGAGGAAGGAGAATAATGATGCCCCCTAGTGTGTAGATGATAAGGTTCATTTATATAAGACCCCTCAACAATCAAGAATGAACCATAAAGTAAGAGTGCATCATCGGGAAGTGATATGATTGTGTACGCTTAGATAAATATATAGAAGTAATGTGTAGTGCAGAGATATGGCGACGTTCTTATCATTGAACAAATATTTTAACAACCATGTAAGAACTATAAGAACACAAGTGTGTCATCGGGGTGAGGTGAAGGAAATCACCTACCAAAGACCAAGCGGGTGTGGAGTGGTGGAAGCATCTGGAACAGAGGCATCATGAGCATATAAACCAAACCAAATTCTGATGAAATGGTGCCAACAATGGGAGATGTTGCGGTGGGAAGTGCAGATCCTAACAGCTTAGGAAGCCAATGTGTAAAAGTAACAATGTGTGGTAAATGAGATGGTGCAATAATGGATGAATGAGATGGAGAGTGTGCATGAATAATGACCTATGGCAGTGGACGAATAATGACCTTAGAACTAGATGAAGGAGATAAGTCAACTGGAGTAACAACATGCTTGTGTGGAATTAGAGACATAGACCACTCACAAGAGCGAGAGCCAAAGGAAATGACACCCTTATATTCTAATTGTTGTAATCATTCGTGAAGGGTGCAACAATCATTGTCACGATGGTCATTGATATGATGATAGTTGCAATAAGGTTGATCGTGTTGGTGTTGTAAGCGATGAGATGGATGATGCCGATAGGTAAGTGAATCAAATACTTGTTAAGCAAGGAACGTAACACATCATGAGGTCTAGCGTGATGAGAAAAGTGTAATGGCTCTCATGAAGGAGATACAAAAGTCTAAGGTGGAGCCCTACACGGTGGAGGGGATGAAGGATGCATACATAATGGAGAAGAATGAACTTGCTTGAGTGGAGGAGATGGATACCGTGGAGGACGCTCAATAGATGGAAGTGGAGAAGAAGTAGATGATGTAGTAATAACAGTGATAGGAGGATGATCTATAACATGTGCAATAATGAGATCTTGTTCTAGATCGATGACCTTATAACATAAGAGTGTGAATGATTCACATGTGTCATATTGCAAGTGTTCTTTTAAAGTAGGAATCAAGCCACAACAAAAGATGAATTACTTTTCTAAGTCAATGGGTGAAAGACTAACTAATGCATACAAGCATTGAAACATAAGATGTAATCAAGGATAGGTTTTTTCTTGCCTTGATGTAAGCTAGGTAAGCGGTCATGTGTGACTCTAGGGCCATTGTTAAGTATGAAGTGATGAAGAAATACCTCTTCCATCTCACAATAGGTACTAATAGATCCGAAGATAAATGTGTGTACCATTGGAGATCATCGGCGATGAAGAGCTGTGACGAAAGGCTTTAAGCAATAATCAATCATTGGAGTAAGAATCCATAGCTTAACGATAATGCTTGAGATGTAAATATGGGTTGTTAGTACCATCAAAGCATGAAAATGTAGGCATAATGAAATCCTTGGGGAATGTTGAATTGTGAATCTTCTTTGGAATAAGATTTCCATGTAAATAATTGTTATCAATGGAAGCATAATAGGCCTTGCTTTCAAGAGTGAGAGATTAGACCTGAGATTGTAATTGACCAACAACATGCATGAGTGATAAGATATCCTATGATGGAATAGTAGGAGATGTAGATGGTGTATTGAGTGGTTGTATCTTTCCATTATGAGTGATCATAGGAATATCAGAAGAAGAAGTGGAGGATGTTGACACTATAGGCACCATAGGTGTAGGTGCGGAAGAAGTAATGGGTGGTGAAGAGCATGGAATATTGATAACATCATTAGGAATATTATTGGAAGTAATGGAAGGAGATGATTCAACATGCATGTTACTAGACACAATCTCATAAGAAGATGAAAGTGGAGTGGGGATTCACATTCAAGTAATATGCAAAGAGGTGGAATCGTTACTATCATGTGCCTCATCAATATCAGAAAAAGATTCAGAGGCAAGGATTTCATCAAGCATATCATCAATGTATAATGAAGAAGAGCTAGTATGAGATGTAACCTTAGAATCACTTAAAACATTTTGTAAATGCAAGGAGTATGAGATGTAGCTATACAATTATCCTAACTAGTATTAGAAGCAATATCATGCACATGTATATTGTCATTATGTGTTGTATTTGTACTACCACTATCAATGTTAAGCAAATAATCAATAATATCCTCATCTAGAGTTGCATAGAAAAAGAAGAAGGTGGAGGAGGCCTATTGCGATAGGATAGCTAAGACAACAACCCGAAAAGCCTGTTGGATCTCGAAACAATACTAATGGTAGAATGATCAAAGCTAGTAGGAACATTGCATTCATTGGCCAAAAGATGTCTTTGAACCTCATTCGGAGAGTAAGATTGAGATAGAGAGCACAAAGTTTAACGATAGGTGCTTCATCATAGATAGTGTTTACACTCGTAGGAGGCATGGCTTGGGTAAGGGGAGAAGAGCTACTCTTAGCCATTAGGGTTTTAACAGATCCTAGGGTGCGAGTTCTATGTTACGAGTTCACCAAAATGATTTAATAAAATTTGAATTTTATTTTATTAAAAAATATGAAAGCAATGACTGCTATAAGTGACATATAATGAAATATAGATGCTAGGTAATTTATCCAATCTTAATTATGAAAGCAAATGGAAGAGATAGGGAACTTACCTTGATTTCACTTATCCTGAAGTGTGCCTAGGCTAAAGAATGTGATGAAACAAAAACACATACCATCGTAACTTGAGCCTTAAAAAAATGCAGAGGAGGTGGAAATGCTTAGACATGGGTGCCTGGGCAAGAACAAGGGTGCATGCGGGAGCACAAGACCTTTGTGAAGGCACCTGAGTCTGTAGAAATGGTCGAACATGGTTACGATATTGTCCGCTAAGGTTTCACACTTATTTGCTTATATGTTGCACTTGGATCATGAAGTACTGTAAATTTGCACACAAATATCTTCTGTAAAATCCTCAAAAAGACATCAAATCCTAAAAAGAAAGATGCAAAATGAGGGGTCAGACTATCCTCATTTGTCAACTAGTGAACTTAGGACTGAGCGTTGCACTACAACTCAAACCTAATGTAGTTCTATGTGCTTGTGTGTGCAATAGTGCTCCTAGGTCTCCCTCGCACCAATGACGCCAAGATAACATGTGGTAACTAGAAAAAATGCAAATTTGTGGATGGAATAGAATGATCTCCCCTTCCTATGTAGTGTGTATGCATAATAATAAGCCTAAAATGTAGTCCCTTTGATACATAGATAGATAACCCTTGATATAAGTTATCCGCCCTTATAAAGGTATGTATGTTTTGTTTATATAGGATCTGTTTGAATTTCAACATTAATGACCCGACATGCCAACTAGTACCTCAGGATACGAATGGAAAAACGAAAAGACCGACCTTAAGTGTTAAAAATAAGATCAAACATAAAGAGGGCATGGGCACCCAAGATGGATAGGAGTGCTCGACGCTAGTGTCCAATCACAGGCGCTAGTGTCCAAAGACATGTGACGACACATGAGTGGAGAGTGATTAACATGGATACCGTGCTCGACTAGAACTGGGTGTATGAGTGACAAGTGTGAAAGATAAAAGCAACAGAAACCAACAAGATAAGTGTGGATGAACTAGGGAATGGGTCACTAATGAATATTTTTCCTATGCAAGATCCATATATAAAACCACATACTTAACGGTATAGTAAATAATAGTAAGTGTGTGATTTTATAAGGCCCACATCTACCATTCTCACCCCTTGGCTGGGGCATCTTCCAATACCCTCTTATCAATCAATCAAATATTATTTCTCATCGCTTCATCAACCATCTTATCATCCAACATTGATCCCTCTCATCCAAAAAAATCTAGCACCTTCCAATCCAACATCCTATGATCAATCCGCACCCCTTGGTAGGGCATCCTATATTAACTCGACCCCCGACAAGGGCATCTTCTAATCCTATATCTTCACCCTAGCCTATGCCATCCTTTATTCCAAAATTTAATAACTCCTAATCCTTGATCTGCTTTACTCCTATTCATCTAAATTACCAATTCTCTAATCCTCTATTCTAATATCTCAAATCTTCTAATCCTTTGAATCCTTCAATCTTCTTATCCTCTAATTATGTTCCTCTGAATCCTCAATCCTCTAATCCTCTAATCCAATTCTTCATATCTTCTAATCATCTAATCTTCTTACTCTCTACTCCTAATCCTCTACATCCTCAAATCTTCTCATCCTCTAATCTTCACTCATCGCTAACTTGGGCCTTTCATCTTTTCGAGCGGTCACCCGACTCGTTTCCTCTTCGCCCGACCCCTTGAGGGGACATCACCCTCATGATTTATCCTGTTATCTATCTTTCTTTGAACGATCATTGCTATGCAATAACCATTCAAAGAGGGGTAAAATGTAGACATATGAAATGTTGACATGTTCATTTAGCAAATAATATACTCACTATGCATTATTAATTCTCCCATCACTAACCACATACTAATTAATAATTAATTGTGAGATTAATTATTATCATCCCCATTATCATACCTCGAATTATTCTCATTATTCACCCAATAATCCCATCTCATCCTTAATCATATTAATTCATCATTAATATCTTATTATCCCATTAACTAATCCCTATTATCAATTTCTAAGAATTAAAAATTCCTACTCACCTACCCACTTACCCTACACCTAGCTTCTCCATATAATCACTTCCATAATCACAATTAATCTCACCTAATCCTAAGCTAACCAAATCCTCTAAATATAGAGGCTTCTATTTCTAGAAGCCTCTCCAAATTTCCCTCCTTATTTAAAAATTTAAATATATTTCCCTCCCTCCATTGAATTTTTAATTCAATGGAGGCTTCTTCTAATTTATAGAATTCTCCAATTCTAGATCTTTATAGTCTCTCATGCAACCACAACCATTAATCTTCTATCTACATGGAAATATCTCAACCCTCCATTCTCCCTTAAATTTAAATATATTTCCCTCCCTCCATTGAATTTTTAATTCAATGGAGGCTTCTTCTAATTTATAGAATTCTCCAATTCTAGATCTTTATACTCTCTCATGCAACCACAACCATTGATCTTCCATCTACATGGAAAGATCTCAACCCTCCATTCTTCCTTCCTCTAACTATAAATAGGAGTGCCACCCTCCATGGCCACCAACTTATGAAATTGCAAGTAAGTGTTGCCAAAATATTTCCAAGAAAGCTCTCAATCATCAAGCATTCCATCAAGCAAAATCATCATTCAACAAGGGGAGGTGTTTTCCAATTCATCTCACAAATATGAAGCAATATAACAACTATCTTGAGCACATCCAAAGCAACAAGGGAAGAACATTGGAGCTTGTAGGTAAGTGCAGGTATAACACTCTTTCTCCCTTTTATCCTACTCAATCAGAGGTAGATAATAGGTGTGTTAGATTAGGAACTAGTTTGGTTTAGTTCTTAGTTTACATTTATAACTACCACCACTTTTTTGTCTCTACAAAATAAACTAGCAATTGCACATGAGTTGCAATCAACGCCAAGCGAGGTAAGATTGTAAATTTATTATGGAGAGAATAAAGTGTGATAATGATATTTGATATTTTATAATTAATCTGTGGATATAAAAGTTTGGGGTACTATAACAATGTATGGTGACTATGACAACATTAAATAATGGAGTATGGAAAGGTGGGAAGCAATTTTTGTGTGTTTTAGTAGTGTATTGCAGAAGCGATTTTGAACTAACATATTTCAATTTGTGTCCTTGCCTCATATTTCCTTATGTAAGCATCAAGTAGTATAGACAAATTTTTTTCTTATGTGTTTAGTATGTTTTACAAAGAAATCATGGCAGGAAACTGAGTGATGGGAGTTCATTCATAGCAATAAATATAATCAATTTTATGTGCATAAAATTAATAGTTTACGGGGAATAACACATATTATTATTCTTTAAAACAAAAGCACATCTATTAAATTCTATGTAACTTAACAAAAGCCACAAAATCCTAACATTTTATATTTCATCTTCTACTTCATGAGCATTTAGGCACTTACATTTTATTTAAGAGAGGGTAATAAGAAGAATGATTCTTTTGTGAAAGATGAAAGCACAAACATTACGATGCCAACCGAATACAATAAGCATCAAGTATTGGAGACATTTTTCCATTTTCTTTTAAGTATGTTTTGTAAAGAAATCATGCTCGAGAAACTAAGTGATGGGAGTGCATCCATATTTGGAGAAAACAACATGGTGTTTCACATAACTATGTTGATGTGTTGGATGTTTGTGTTGAAATTTTATTCGAGGCTTCTTCAATGTGCATGTTGAGAACGATACATCATACATGTTCTTTGTTGTTGTAGAGCTCCAATTATGTGGATAGTGTGAAGTGGTATTTGTGAGACATAATATTTGGTTCACCTGATATTTACAGCCATTATGTGTGTATCTACTCTCAAACACAATATAAATCATGTTGTTATGGTAGCAAAAATTGCTGATTCTAGTGAATAATATTTGGCTCTGTAGTTTCTTTGAAACTATAATTATGGTCATTTAGAGTCAATTTATTATCATTTTATCAATGGGTTATTAATTGGTTCACTTTGAGTATTGCCAATCATAGGTGACAGCTTAGTCTTCATAACAAAACATTGCATGTAAATTTGTGTTATGGTTTTAAATTTGGTGACCTCGTTAATCGCCACACATTCTCTAAAATAGAAATAAACAATATGAATTCGGAGGATGAGGATGAGGATGATGATGATGCAATCTGATTTGACGAGAAACATAAGGTCATTTTTTTCTAAGTTAAGGTGTATCACTAAATAACTCATGAACATGTAGTCTCATAAAATACATTTTTTCATTTATTTTACTAACATCAAAATAAAATCATAAATTAGCTTGGAACTTTTTACACGTAACTTGCGACTCATGTGTAATTATGCCGAAGGCGTTCCCCCTATGGGAAAGGCCTCTGTGGACGTTTCTGCAACTGTATTAAATTTGACGGTTTGACGACCGTCTGGACATTTTTATGTTTTTAACAGTTTTTTGCCCTACCTTCTTATTTTAGACGGTTAAAGATTAGTGTTTTTGTCAATCCGGTTGCAAAATCAATGTAAAATATATGCTACAGAGGAATGGTTTGATGTGCATACAGAAATAAATGAATCAAAGAATAACACACCTAAGATATTGGAGAATCGCGCTGAAAAAGGGTCTTGTTCAATGGAGAGGCTGATGAAATTTAATTCTAATTCAACATAGTCGTTTGGGAAGGCTAGGGTCTGTACTTCTATTCACCTTTGAAGATGCAGAGCAACCTCAAGAGTGTGCAGGATCTAATGATCCAATGGAGAACAAATCCAATTCACTGATCGATTACAACATTAACAAAAACAACTACAAAATAGCTAGGCCAGCGCTTTGCATGATTATGTTACCTCTTTTTCTGTTTCTTGCATTAGCCACTGCCTACCCCGGATTTGGTTTTCTGAATACTAGCTATGGCGGTGCCAAGAATGTACAGGATCACAAGCCCCACATGTATTCTCTGCCAGTTGGGGAAAGATTGAGTCCATCACAAAAAATCGAAGAGTTCTCCTCCTGCTTATTGGAACCTGTATTGCATTCTGAATACATGGGTCGACTCAAAACTTCATCACACACAATTGCGGGTAAATTTTTAGACTCGTTCTATCTTTGCTCTAGTTTTGCTTTCTCCTATGTCAGGTCTTGCACAGGATACATGACAGAGGAAGTTTGTGGCAATTTCATCAATGTTTGCAGAAGGTTTCTGGGTAATTTATTGGATTTCCTATACCAAGATCTGCTGGTCAGCATGAGGTCTGCAACACATGCGATTCAGGGATTGTGCAAATCTTATAATTCCAACAAAATTGCAGACCCTATGAATACTAGCTACCCAATGGAATCTAGTATTAATAATTTTGCCCTGTGGTGGATAACCAGGTCAGCGAACAGGAAACCAAACAGGAACTCAGGGGAATTCATCCACTAGACAAACTGATTTCATTCTCGAAACTGACCATTCTACCATTGATGCAGAAAATCGTGGTTATCAAGAAGTGCATGATCATATGGTAGCAGAAAATAAGGAGGATTCAACATTTTCTGAAGAGAATGTATCAGAGGGCTCACATTCCTCCTCTCGAGAAATGATGGAAGCCCAACAAGTCCATTTGAATGCAGAGACAATGGTAATACCAGTTAAACAAGACTCCTTCAATGCCCCTACTACCATGTTAGGTCTGGAGCATAAATCCTCGTGGATTCTTTGTAAATTTGTTGCAATTGCAGTAATTATGTTGGTTTCAATTGATGGTGGAAGTCTCTACTTAGGGTGGGGTAGTGACCATGAAATGAAGGGAACAAAGCAAAGGAACAAGCATCAAAGGAGGAGGAAGCAATTTGAAGGTGCGAGTAGAATGCCACATGACTCAGGATGTATGGTTGAAGAAATAAAGGCTTTGAGGATTCGAACTCAGGAAGTATGGTTGAATATTATCAGAAAGGAAAGCAAAGGAATGGAATTAATTGAAAATCGGTATCGGAGCTATGTTACTTATATGAAAATGGAGAGCGCGTAAATGGACAAGGAAAAGGGTGATGACGAGTCGGATAAGTGGCGAGCGATTCGGAAAATATCTAGCATCCAGGGTTTTCCTTTGATATTTTATGATTAGATATTTTCTCTCACTCCATTCGGATGAGGGTTATCCTTTTTTAAATCTAATAAGGAGACACACTTGTCTCCTACGAAATGAATAAATTTGCAATGCGATATGGATGTAGTGACTCGGAGCAGAGATTCCATGCATCATCTCTTTATCATAGTTTTCTTTCTTTTGTGCAAGTAAAAACAAACTAATTAATGTTTAACAATTTTTATAATAAAATATTAGTTGGTTCAGTTTTTGGTAATATATAATTTTAACATATTTATGACGATAGGGGCTTCATTGCTTTGACTTGGGCTATCGACCGTATGGAGTTTGTTTCGTCACGAAGCGACTATCAGCTTCATCTTAGTGGTTCTATTGGATTCATGGGTTGACGTAGGCCTCATAAATGGTGCTATAGGAACAATCACCGACATTGTCTATGATGCATCAATGCCACCACCATCATTACCTTTATTTGTTGTTGTCAAATTTTATAGATACAACGGCCCATGTTGGGATCCCTCCAACCCGTTACATATTTCGATACCCCCTATTTTGAGAGGGAATCAAAGAACATTGCCGATTAAAATGGCATGGGGATTAACTATCCACAAGTCCCAAGGACTTACTTTGCATAGAGCAATTGTCGACATTAGAACCACTGAAAGGCAGGTTTTGACATTCACAACTTTCTCTAGAGTTCCCTTGCTTGCAAATCTGCGCATTTCACCTCATTTTTCATTCGAAATGTACTATAAAATGGCGCACGTACCAACACTTGGAGCAAGAAGAAAGGAGGAGTCAAGGCTATTATCCCTCAACCCTTCGTAAATAATACCCTCTACTTTGATAGCACCTCCACTACTACTTTACTCAACACCTATAGTTTTAAAATTCTGAGAAAGAACCATACAATTTATAGTTGTTTCCATCCAAAGCTTTATACATTTTATCACTTTTTTGCATATTGAATTGTTCAAGGGTTAGACCTCATGTTTGCACTTTTTAAATGAAGTGGTTCATCTATATTTCTACACAACCAAAATCAATCACACCTATAATCAACTTCAATTACAAAAGTAATAACTACCCCTCTAAATCAAATAACTTATACCGTTCGGCGTTCACATTGCATTGTACAGGGGCGATTGCTAGTTGCTAGTAATAATAAATTACACAGCCGCCCTGATGAACATTTTCGTGGAGAGTCAAAGATAATAAGGCGAGACATTAGGTAGGTTCTTAGTCATAATCTAAAGGCCAAATGCGCCAAGCCCTAAACCTTGTGTACTCTTCGTGTGGGTTTTGAAGAGCGTAACAATGGCGGCCGTAACTTCCTCATCTGCAGCAGCTATCAGATTCAGCAATTCCAAAGGCAATTTGGCCGTGGAGAATAAGGGCGTTAGTAAATCTCATTATCCTGAGCTGGGGTTTTCATCAACATCAAAACGCTCCTCCATCAGGGCAATAATGCAGGTGCCCCGTGCCTCTTTTCCATCCACACGGAGGAGGATCAGTCCCCCTCTCTGCATTGCGGCAGCCAGCACACTCTCCCAAACTGGCCCTTCTCTTAATTTCCAGACCGATGTTTTCATCAAAGAGAAGATAACTCTCGCTGGCCAAGACGAGGTTTTTTTCTATTTTCTTTCCATATCACGAGCTCGGGATGTTTGTTACTCGTGTTTTGTTATCTGAGATATGTCTATTTCTTTCAATGCGGCGGTGTGCAGTATATTGTAAGGGGAGGCAGAGATCTGTTCAAGCTGCTTCCTGAGGCATTCAGCGGCATCAAACAGATTGGAGTCATTGGATGGGGTTCTCAGGTAACTCTATCGTCGTTAAATATATAAACATATTACAATTTCAATGATTACCATGTACCCAGAATCAAGGCAGGACCAATCATAGTATTCTGATGGCGTGCTTATGGCTTTCGTCCTTCACCAGTTCAACTAAATCATCATTTCCTAATCTCCCGTAGTTTTCTTTTGGATTCTTAGACGTGCCTTGCAGGTATCTGTTGTTTAATTTTTTTTGGATTTTCTTTCCAGCTTGGCGCTGCCATAGTCTAAAGACTTGAAACGCCGATACGTTGTCTATTTGCAGATAGCCTGAACATATTCTTTAGGGAAAGGTTCCATGCCTATTTGTGTAATGCATTTTGTCAAACCATTCACATGGTTTCTGCTGCAAACTTGATGAGAATAGCAATCACTCACAAATCTTTGATGTCTAGACGCACTGGAATGAATCTCCACACTCGTCAAATGCAGCTGGAACCTATATTTTGCACATAAGACTTCTTGTTCACCACCGACACCCTGACGTTGTGAGGAATTCTAGCCGCGTTATTAATTTTCATTTGATAGCAGAAGAACCTGATGCTCCATGACCTGCATGTTGTTTCCACATCCCGTTGGGATGATAAATAAACTGCGTTCGTCTTTATTATTTTTTGCAGCAGCAAGTCTGAGCCAAATCGATTTCGTCTCATGTTCAATGTTCTTCTTCAGATACAGTCACAGCAGGGATGCCATCAGTCTTTGGGGATGAGATGCAAAGCATCTGGGTCTCATGGAACAGAGAATATGCCACATCTGGGAGATATTACCAGCTGTAGGGCAGTGTAAAGGTGTCATGACAACAAAAATATTGTCTTCAAACAAATTCTTCCCGAGTTCTGGTGAGATACAATTACGTTTTGAGTAGGACAAAGACATTCCTTTTTTATTTTGGGATCTTTGGCAAGGAAAGAACTTGGGCTGTTTTGGCAGAGGACACCCTTCAAAGACTTGGGCAAGGAAAGGACTTGGGCTGTTTTGGCAGACACCCTTCAAAGACTGCCTTGTTGCAATTGTATTCTTCTTCTCAACCCTTGCCGGAAATGCTTTGTTCAACTTTCGAACAAAGAGATGCTGCACTCACTCTTAAGGCATTTTTGGATGCCATGAATTCACTGCAAGTTAGACCTGGCTGGCTTTGATGACATGTTCTTCATATGCAGTCTGAAAACAAACTCAACTTTGTGGAAAATCAAACAAATTCTTTGATTACCAACTTGTGAGGATGTTCAACAAGTAAAAACGACCCAACCAAACATTGAATGCCACCTTGCCCACTACATTTTTGCATGTGGCCTATATTCAATTTCATTGAGTATCCTTTAATAACAATATTACATTAGTTTGATGTGAGCGGGATGAGGGGGTGGAGGCACAAGCTTTCAATCTTAACATAAAATTTGACTTGGACCTTTCTTTCTTTCACGGAGGTAAAGTTATAGAGTACAAGTTTGAAATGAGAGATTGTGTGTCAAAATCATCTTGGAGTTTTACTGTTCACTACATTTGCTTTATTAATAAAAATGGAGGGTGGGAAAAACAAAATCACAACTTGTACATTCCATTACTTCTGTGTCCAACTCACCTCTCAACTAACAATGTACTTTCATTTGCAATAAGCAACTTACGTGCAAAAATTTCTCCTATAAATCAGTATCTATGTTCAAACTTTAACCTTTACTTAATCTCTAATTCAAAATAGATGGCTTGTTTTAGTCAAGCTGTGGTGTAAAAGAAAATGGCT
Organism: Taxus wallichiana var. yunnanensis; assembly: GCA_018340775.1. NCBI lineage: Eukaryota > Viridiplantae > Streptophyta > Pinopsida > Cupressales > Taxaceae > Taxus > Taxus wallichiana. The sequence continues at coordinate 398,766,675 of CM031233.1, forward strand.
TGTCATCAAACCTTAACTTCACTTCAAACTTTATGACAAATTATTACTATATTTCCTTCAATTCACAGTTGAATCTCCCATACAATTTTATTCAGACAATTAATAGTGGATAGTAAAGTAATTTATCAATCAATAAAATATCCCTCTACCAAATAAATACCTTTAGATCATTGAAGGGGGGGGGGGCGGTAAACGTGACATTAATAGCCTTTTGCTGTCTCTAGAATATTTCTTTGAGTGTGATTGATTTGTGATGAAAATGTTATTTGCTTAAATCATGTTAGACACAAATTTAAAACTTGGACTTGGCAAAATTTGGCTGCCGGAAATTTTGACTTGTTTGCACGACAAGGAAAAATCTTGGCAAATTAAAAAATCATAAAATTGTAAAATAAACTTAAATAACATTTCAAATACTATTGAAAAGCATAAAAATGCATGTAGAGAACACATAAGTATATTTTCTATTATTGTTAAACTATAAAAAGTGCAATATACATTATAATATCATTGGATGATTGATCATCATCCTAGAAAATTACAAACCCATAAAATATTTTATGAATTTCTCTTCCCTTTTTGGAACCTCATAGACATCGATTGTGCCCTCCAAGTGGAAGGTACATATTCCTCCTCAGAACAAAATCATCCTTAAGCATGTCATCCTCTTGTCCAACCCCTCCGATGCTTCCATTTGTTCCTTTGTTTCTACTCTCAAATTTTGCGTTCTCCTTGTGGGTAACCACGGGCTTCACATCCTTGGCAATTCAATAAGAACATGGATTGATGTCATCCAAGCCAATCACATTGTGCATTCCCTTTGGCTCCACCTTTTTTGTTTGAAGAAGAAGATTGTATTGCACAAAAACGAGGTTGTCGAGACAATGTTGAGTAAACATGTTGTTTTTCGTGTGAATGGCATGAAACATGCTCCAATTGCATTCACATCTAGAAGAGCTACGGGGCTGACACAAAATGCAAATGACCAGCCTTTATCGATTTGGTGTCTTGCACCGTAATCTTCACCCCAAAAGATTTGGTGTTTTGCACCATAATCTTCACCCGAAAATTGCAAGCAAGACATATAACTTTGTAAGTAAACCAGAATTGCATTTATTAAATAAGGCCAGTATCTACGAGACTATGATTAAAGGACTTAATTTTTAAACTGGTTGTTGGGTCAATCTCTTTCGAATGCATAAAGCCTAAAAAAAGAGCCCCCTTGCACTGTTGTAAATCGGCAACTCATCAAGTATTATGTCTATAAGGGTTTTATTGGCACCATCTTTTTGTTAAGCAGTGATCCCTGGAAGCATTTTAGGATTTGCTAAGGTTGTATTCTAGAGCCTAAACATCATTATTTGCAGGAATCTAAGTTCTCATACAAAATTTTCATTGAGTTAATTACAGATTATAGAAAATAATCATCACATGCATTATTTTACTACAAATTCAAACGACATCACATGCATTGGGAATATATAAAGATAAACTTCACTATTTGACAACCCGTGAACTAGCCATGCAATATTTCTTTTAATTAATCATGAAGCGAAGTTTATTAGACTAGGGAAGATCATCCTTTTCAATGCAAGCCTTACATATTTTTATAGCTTTACATATGATTGTTCATATTCTACTAACTATTCGGTTAAGCTTCCTCTTTTGCTATGTAGTGATACATATGCTGTTTTTGCATTTCTAGCTTTTGACATACATAAAAGTATCATTACCCTATTACATATTTACTTGAAAAGTTTACATACACCTACTCAAAGTGCGTGTTGCTCGAGGAATACTTTGTCCGAAGCTATGTTCTTACTTTCACAGGAGTGTCGTTTATTGACTTTCATCCCTATGCATTTCTTAATCACATGTGTGGGTTTTCAATCAAGTATTGTGCTAACCTACCGCCCTTGTGGTGTTTAATAGGCTAGCATAACTATTTGGCGCGCCTTTACGGGTTTTCAACTAGTCTAGCCCCACTCGTAGAGACTTGAGTCTTCAAAATACTTGGCCCCAAATCTTATTTTTGTTTCAAAATTTGAACTTGCTTACTTTGGTGGAGGTGGTGGCAGAGGTTGAGTGCCAAACGACCGTGTTGTTGGAGTTGGTACCTACTGGGTAGGTATTTGCCTTGTAGCTCATAGTTGTTGGAGTTTGATAGGTGGTATAAATGCGGGTTTAGTGTTGGCTCTATGATTGCGATGTTTGTTTTGAATGTTAGCTATTTCTCCATTGCTTTGCAAATCAACGAGAAGTAGGCTTGCAAATATGAAGTAACTTATGTCGCCTTAACAAATGCCCATCTTTAAATTTTTGCATTAGTAGTTACTTTGCTATTGTATTAGCTTCAATGTCTTTTTGCGGCGCTAGATTTTTCTTCAAATATCTTGGGTTGAACTCCCACAAATTGATTGTGAGACATGTTGAATTCCCATTGCCTTGCCCTATCCAACATAGTTTGTTGATGCTCCATTGATGTTTTGAATGCATCCTCTCGCTTTGTTTCTTCCGTGTCTCTTTCATCACTTCTTCATGTTGTGGTCCAATTCAATTGTCTTGTTGTGATTGAATCTCCTTGAGTGGCATTATTATTGAGTACTTTCTTGTAGTTGTCAGGAGGATGAGGATGGAGAGGAAATCGTTCATTTGTTCCTTCACTTTGGTTTTGATCTTTTAATTTCTCGATTGTTTGCCAACTCTCCTCTTACATTAAACCAAAGATGCGACTGCAATTGATCAAATAGTACTTGATCGCCGATCACATCCTTTATGATATGAACCTACTTGCAAATTATTAATGAAAACAAAAAGTACAGAATGATTTAACCTAATTGGTTAATATCTTTAGGGATAGTAACCGATGGTAGATTATCCTAATCAATTAGTTTCCAAAGCTAATATCAACAATATCAGGAATAACCATATGACCAATACTAAACAACGATGAACATCAAATAGATAAAACACTTATAATGAGAGAGAGAAGACAACTTAGCTGATATCTTACTTTATGTGATGATCTGGGCTGGTCTCGATGACCGAAATAGGTTGAAATGACCTATCAAGTGCCTCATTGCCAAACCGTGTCTGAGCCGCTACACGGATCAAAGCGGATGGCACATGCCAAAGCGCACTCGCCACGACCCTTCTTGTACACTTTTGTTTTGTCAAATCCTCTCTCTCCCGATACTTTGGGTTTGTGTATTGTCTTGAGATCTGCTCTTATTTGGAATTTGGACTTTCTACAACTATGCGATGCTCACTGTGCAACCGATTGATCCTTCAAAACCCTAGATAGCCAAGAAGTCCTGTAAAATAAACATTAGGTGGGTTGTGGGCACCCCTATGCATTGCCGACGTCACCACTACTTTGAAGAGGGCTCAAACTACACATCGTTCTCGCCTAGCATGTGATCTCTAGAATGTATGCAACCAAATAGATAACCATGATCTTACAACAATGATATTGTACTTTCACCTTTGCCCTAGTTTGACTTGGAATGATGATATGTTCCTTGCATTTGCAGACTTGAGTGGATGATTGCCCTAGAAAGAGTATGTAGAGTATATGGAGCTCAAGGGAGTCTTGGAATGGCTTTGCTTGTGATTGCTCTTAGTGTATGCTCATTAGGATCTTTGGGTGTCAAGTGTGCATGATCTCCTCCTTGATAATGGATGAATAATTAGCTTATATATGTGTTTTGGATCTAGAAAGCTCGGATAAGGCCGACTAGAAGTGTACCAAAGGGGTTCAAATTGGAAAAAGTGTTGTTAGAGGAGAAAGGTGTAAGCAAAAAGGGAGAATGCCAAGTGTAGAGAGTGCCAAGTGTTAGTATGGCGTTGTTTCAAGGGTGAATAGAGAAAAGGTTTAAAAACAAGCGCGAGATTGCCACGTGTCCAGGGTTGGTTCTTGGGGAAAAGTTGGTTCCCCTTGTTATCTCAAAAAGGGTAAAAGTTGCAAAATGGCCCATGACTCCGCCCGAGGAAAAAAGTCGAGCATCTGGGCCGAGTCAAAGGAAAGGGAAAAAGATAAATTGTGGACCCGTAGGCCCGATTTTTGTTCCAATCTGGCTGCCACGTGTCCCATATCAAAAGGGGACCCATTTTTCAAGTTGTTTTCCCGCCCTCCTGTATGGACCCAATACAAACTTGAAGGGGCATATCTTTTGACTCAGGGCTCGAAATATTGCAAATCTGATGCCGTTGGAAAGATCTCGGCCTCACCCATGCCATGGAGGTCTGAAACTTTAATTTTGAGGAGGTTAGGTGAAGAAAAATGGAGGAAACGTCTTTGGATTTTAATGCGGGATCTTCTTGCCTCAACAACCAGATCAGATTTGATTTGTTTCGTTGTTTCCTCTTCCTTAAGGTGCGAACCAAGGATTGATGTAGTAAAGATGGATTTGGGGAGAGATTTCATCAGAGGCATTAACAGTGGTGGTTGAACTTCAACCTGCTTTTTCGCTTCTCTCTCTCTCTTTTCTTCTTTCAAGTTGAATCTATAAATACGGGGTAGGATTCATTGTAAAGGGTTGGACATTCTTTGTTTTGTAGGCTCCCTTCTCCTTCTAGCAAAGGGATGTGGGGTTCGAGGCCTTATCAAAAATTGCATTACGTTTTACGCCTCTTGGCTACTTTGTAATGGGTGTATCAATCTCTGAGCAATAAAACACGTATGTGATCGATTTTAGATCCTCTCTTGTCTCTTTTGCTTTCATCTGGTCTCCCATTATATATCTGGCTATTTGTGCTTGTTTATTGTATGCATTTTGTTGGTTTGTGTCTATTAGCAAAATAAGTGTTCATCATTCCTTTGGTGCATCACCTCGTAGTTTAGCTTTGTTTTAATTTTTGTATTCCTTCTATCCTTGTCTCCTTGGTAAAGTTTAGATTAGGATTAAGAATAGATCCTCTGCAAGTTTCTACGTATGCACCTAAATAGAGGAATAAGGAACCAACCTTCAATTTGGAGAGCTTTCCCATTTTGCAAGGTCCCACACCTTGGGGAAAGTTCAATGTTATGCAATCACACCAAATGACTCTGCCTTAGAAAAGTAGATTTGTAGAACTCATTTGGGGGTGTTGTGATTTCACGTTAATAGTTTTGGCATGCCGGTGGGACTAAGAAGTCTCCATCTTATTATAGTAGGGATTGATGTACACTTGTTGTGATTCTGGCTTTTAAGAAGCCTTAAAATTGTACATCTGGTGACTCCAAAAGAAACAAATCTACTGGTTTTAGCAGCCCAAGCTTGGGAGATTCATGAGAAAAACCCGGTCTAGAGCAAGGAAAGAAGGTATATTTGAATACTTGCATCTATCCCCAGGCTAGAGAAAGGAGAGGAAGAAGAATTCAGAGGTCTCCATCTCCACCAAGTAGAACCTTGTCAACACCTCCACCTGCTAAGGCCTTTCTTTCAGTCTGCAAGGATTCTTAGGCCAATCAGAATGGCATAACCAAATCCATATGTCAACTTCACCGGTAGTAGTCCACTCGCCTTGAATGCACAAAACCTAGTTTCGATTGTAGCATTAAAGAGCATCCCACATTTCATTGGGGAAAATCAAACTTCTCTGGTGACCATGTCAAGATATTGCAAAAATGTCATCTATACAATCCACGAGATCCATGAGATGGACATTGCGAGTCAAGTTGCTCACCTCTTCATTCAAAGGAAAGCTTCACATGATGGTTCGGGAGTCTTGAGCGAGGCTCTATCAGAAGCTGGAACCAGTTGTGCATGGCTCTTCACAATCAGTTTGGGAAAAAGGTGATAACTTGTCTTTGTTGGAGCAACTAACAACAATCAAGAGAGCCCCGAGCGAATGAGCGGTGACAGACTTCAACCTCAGATTCTAGCGGACTGGGATAGGATTCCAACAATAGTAAAGCCCACTAATGAAGGTGCCTTCTTATACTTTCTTAGGGCTTTAAATTCTGATATTTCTCTGATGATTCAGTCAATGGGGGGCACTACATTACTGCATAGCCTATAGCCTCTCCATAGGGGCTGAGAACCATTTGATTCAAGCTGGAAAAATCACTCCTAGGCCATCCATGCCTCTGTACCCTGAGTTAGGAAGCCCAGATACTAGCCAAGTGCCTACATTAGCTCCTATACCCACCCCAGGAGTCAAAGCTCAGTTGAAGCTTCCACTTCATCATCTAATACCTCTAAAGAGTTTTAGGAAGTGGTGATGAAGCAATTTCAGAACTTTGGGAATGAGCTAGTGACCATCAAAAGACAACAAGCTCAGAGTTCAGGCCATACCAGCCCCAGGCTCAATATCAAGCTAGACCCCAGTATCAGTAGAATAGGCCACCACCTCAGACTGTGAATCAGAGCCAGAACCAAGGACAACCCCAAGTTGCTAGACCTTTTAGGTCCGTATGATCCTAACACAACTTCAACATCAAGGGCATTGGTTCCTACACAGAACAATATGGCACATGAATATGATTGGTGTTTTCCATGCGATCAACCACATAACCAATCAACGTGCTTTAATGGTGCTCTAAATCGAGGCCTTGATGGTGCGAAACTAGTATGGTGCCACAGAGAACTGGCAAGAGGAAGATCAGCAACAAGGAGCTCAACAAGGTGGCCCCCAAATGAGACTATGCTTGTCAATTGGTAGGCTGAAGACTTATGTGGGATGAATCAGTTCCCTTCTCAAAGTGTAGCTGCCAATACACGGTCCAAAAAGAGAAGTATTGGAGAGGGCCGACCACTGAATTTAGGTGACCCTCAATCTTCCATCACTCCACAAGGTCTTGGTGCTCCAAGTGCAACTCCAAACATACAGAACCAATCCAAGCCACCTCCCAAACCCAGTCAAGCACCGGTTGTAACAACCCATGTGCAAGAAAGAAATGTGTCTGGGAAGGGGCAAAAAAGGACAACACATTCAATATTATTGAGTAGATGAAAAGGACAAGTGTGAACATTTCACTATGGGAGTCATTGGCCATTCCAGGGCAGAGGATCATTGCGAGACTGCCATGCGATTGGTCAAGTTCAAATCACCCCCCTAACCAGCAAGAAAGAGTGCTTGCCAATGCTAGTTCAGTCTAGGAGGAACCATGGAGAACAACAAGGTAAAAACTTGAGACCTCCTCCCTTATATGTCTCATTGATTATTGGAGACAAATTGGTGCATAATTGTATGATTGATTAGGGCTAGTAGTTTGTGATGCCCAAACAAATAGTGATCGGTTGGGTCTCAATATGAGGTCATCTCTAGAGGAGTAGTCAATTAGATGGGACAATAGTGACTACTGTGGGAATCATCAAGGATTGAGTCTCACTCTACATGCTTGCCCTAATGTGACTATTTTGCAAAACGTGTCACTCATAGACTTGCCACCACATTTTGCTTTGTGTCTGTCAGAGACTTCATTGCCAAAATTGGAGGCTACTATCTATTTGATTGGTCACATATGCTCTTTAGGACAAGGTATGGGGGGGCAAAGGCCACAATCAGATCTGAACCTATTGTTGATTATCATATTGATCCTATGTGCCTAGCCCAATCAATGCCAACTTGCTCAACTTTTGATCAAGAAGACCTCTAAGCACTTATGAAAGCAAATACCAAGGTGGGATGTATCCCAGACTTGACTCTAGATGAGTGGGCCAAAAAAAACATGCTTTTGACCCCTATAAGGAGATGGAAGAATCTGAAGCTGGGTGTCTACTACCTACATGAAGAGAATCAACCTCTTCTGACCTAATCAAGCTAGAATACAAGGATGACAATGAGGTATGGCAATTGTTCTTTGATGGCTCAAGGAGTAGACAAGGAGCTGGAGGAGGAGCCATGATTGTGTCCCCAGAGGTATGAGATATTATTCAGCCTTCAGATTCTAGTTGCTTGCTCAAATAACACTGTTGAATATGAGGCTTTAGTCTAAGGTCTTCATTGGGAAGGAAGAAGCTGGGAATCAAGAACTTGCAAGTATTGGTGATGTGATGGCTGGTTGCCCAATCAGTCGAGAGAGGACTTAATGTTGTCAAAAATGACCTGCTCAAAAACTACAAGAGTAGGGTATGGGATCTCATGGAGGATTTTGAGGCCTTCAGTATTGTGTCCATACCCAGGAAGGAGAATGAAGTTGTTGATAGACTTGCAGTAGTTGGAGCAACGTTTGATGTGGTTGACAACATCAAGAGGGACAAAGAACAACCACATATCCATGTGGTTGTGAGGCCAGAAGTGCCAGATAATAATACATGCTGGTAGGTGTTTGAGAATGATCAACAGATCATTAACTTTCTACAAGAAGAAGCTGAATTCTCAGCTATAAACCAGAGCAGACTAGAGCAGCAGTACGGGAATCAGATAGATGCATTGCATACAAACAAGCTTCCCAAAGGCTTAGTGACATTGGAATCTATTTTCAATCCTAATGATCTAGTTCAGAAAAGAGAAGGCTAACATGCTAGATCAAAGGAGAAGATTCAGAGTCAATCCCAGTTGGAGAAGACAAAACACTTCAAATTGGAAAAGTGGCCACCAAACAAGAAAGGTATGAATTCATACAACTTTGCCAAGAATTCCCTGATGTGTTTCTTGGAGTTATGAAGACCTAAGAGGGTTCAATCCAAAGCTAGCACAACACACAATAGAACTAGATCCAGTTGCTCAGCCCATCAGGCAGAAGTAGAGACCAGTCAACCCACATATTGAGCCTTTGATGAAGAAGGAGTTGAACAAGTTGATAGAGGCAAGCATCATATTTCCAATTAAACACTCAAGTTGGGTTGCAAATCTGGTCCCAGTCAGAAAGAAAAATGGAGAAATCAGGTTGTGTGTTGACTTCAGGGATTTGAACAGAGCCTCCCTCAAAGACCACTACCCACTCCCTTAATGGAGCAGATCTTGCAAGTAGTGTTTGGGTCAGAAAGGTTCTCCCTCCTAGATGGCTACTCGGGTACAACCAGATCATGGTGAAAGAAGATGATCAATTCAAAACAACTTTCACACCACGAATGGGGCACCTATGCCTACGAGGAAAATGCCATTTGGATTATCAATCTTTGGAGCCACTTTTGAGAGGGCAATGGATATGGCATTCAAGGGGATGATCAAAAAAATAGTGTTGATCTATCTGGATGACATTATAGTGTTTTCCAAGAATGCAGCAGACCACCTTTTCCATCTAAGGTAGGTGTTCCAATGATGCAGGAGTTTTGGGGTGTCATTGAACCCCAAAAAATGCATATTCTTGGCCCATGAAGGCAAGCTTCTAGGCCATATCGTATCAAAGGAAGGATTGGAAATTGACCGGAAAGAGTTCAAGCAATAAGAGCATTGCCATTGCCAAGTCACAAGAAGGCTCTTCAAAGCTTCTTGGGAAAAATCAATTTTGTCCATAGGTTTGTTCCAAACTTTGTTGCCCTTGTTAAGCCAATAACGTTGATGTTGAAGAAGAGCTTAACATTCAGGTGGACAGCTGAAGGAAAAGCAAGTTTTGAGGCTATCAAAGAAGCCATATCACAAGCCCCTAACTCTTGTGAACCCATATTTTCCAAAGACTTCATATTGTATGCCTTTGGTGGTAGTGACACAATTTCTGCAATCTTGGTGTGCAGAACAAAGAAAGTATCAGAACAACCAATTGCTTTCTTCAGCCAGAGTCTGGAAGATTATGAGGTAAGGTACTCCTTCATTGAGAAGTAGGTCTGGTGGTAATCAGAGGATTGAAGAAGTTTAAGCATTTGGTTTCAAACAACAAAATCCAACTATTGGTCTCCCATGCGGGAGTTAAAGAATTCCTTCTCAGCAAGGACTGAATGAGAAGCGTGTAGGATGGATCACTCGTGTCATGGAATATGACATTGAGATCAAGGTCACCAAGCTGGTCCGTGGGAAGGGGTTATGTGAACAACTAGCCTCGGGTCAACAAGATGAAACAGACAGTGAAAAGGAGGTTGTTTTTGTTCTACAAGATGATCAAGAAGAAGGGAGAGATGATGTACTGCTCCTTGTTGGACCCAAGACATGGTGCACTTCCTTCAAATAGGCATGTGTCCTCATGGGATGAGTAAAGCAAAAAAAAAAAAAGAAGGCATTTTAGGCTACAGGCCATCCCATATGTTCTTATTGATGGTGTCTTGTTCAAAAGAGACATCAATGGCATTCTGTTGAGATGCATTGGGACAGATCAGGTGGAGAGAGTGCTATAAGAATTCCATGTTGAAGCAGTTGGAGGCCATTTTTCTCAAGAGTGACAACACTCAAAATCATGAAAGTAGGATATTATTGGCCCGAGTGTTTAGTGATTGCTACACATGGATCAAAAGGTGCAAGAATTGTGCATTCTTCAAAGGCAAGGAAAGGCTAGCAACACTTCCATTGCACCCAATCTCAATCGACCAACCTTTCATGCAATGGGGATTGGACTTCATTGGAGTCATCAATCAAACTCAAGCCAAGGTCACAAATGGATCTGATAGTGACAGATTATTTCACCAAATGGACCGAGGCAGTGGCACTCAAGGAAGCAAATGAGTCTAGTATCCTGGATTTCTATGAAGGGATAGTGACCAGATTTGGAGTGCCAACCACCATCATATCAGACAATGCATTAGCATTTATAGGTTCAAGATCACAGGATGGGCTATTAAGAATGGGACTTATTTGAGTACTTCATCAAACTATTACCCTCAAGGTAATGGCTAGGCTGAGTCCACAAACAAGAACCTGCTAAAGATCATCAGAAGAACTCTTGATGAGAATCAAAGGACCTAGCACACAAAGCTCAAAATGGCCTTATGGGCTGATAGAATAACACCCAAGAGATCTAGGAAGCTCTCCATTCAAGCTCATCTATGGGAAAGAGGTAGTGTTGCCTATATCACTTGAGTTGCTAGCATTGGAGCTCGTGAAGCAACTAGAGATGTCTGAATTTGGACCAATGGAGGCCAGGTATGTGGAGCTGATAGAATTAGAAGAAACCAGAGAGCATGCTCTCCAAGCAATAGAGAAGAATCAGGCTTAATCAAGAAATGCTTTGAGAAGACAAAACAAGGACCTTCCAGGAAGGAGACCTGGTTTTGAAATGGGATGCAGATCGAGAAAAACCAGGAAGGCATTCCAAATTTGATGCCATCTGGAGTGGCCCCTATATGATCACAAGATGCAAAAGTAGCAATGCTTTCCAATTGTCTACATTGGAGGGTGAAGAGTTGTAGATTCTAGTAAATGGGATCTATCTTAAGCACTACTACTAAAAGGGGAGTTTCTCACCTGTACATATTAGTTTAGTTTTCTCTTTCCTCTAAGTGCTTATGCACATTGTCTTGTTGTAGTGTAGATTGCTTTTCTCCTAAGTGCTTTGCATGCTCTGCATGTTCCATTTGGAGCATGTATGATTTCAAATTTTGTATATAGTGTGGTGTTGTTTTGTTGCTCTCATGTAGTGTTTGGACTTGGCATTTGGTCAAGATCAGTTTCAGTTCTAATGGGTTTCAAGTGGCCCAGGGGTCAGTTTTTCAAAGTTTAGATCAATAGTAAGTTATCACTCATGACTCCATGCCCAATGGATATGACAAGGCAATTGGTCTTTTCATCTAGCAGGCAGATACCCCTGTGAGTCACCAAATTGTTATCCATATTTCACCCCCGTGCCAAATATTGGATCGACCACGATCCGCATAACAGAAAACAGAGTCAAAAGGCGGATAGAAAAGGGCCTCAAAATTGGCTAAGTATAAAGGTGTAAGCGGAGAATGCCAAGTGTCAGTATGGCGTTGTTTCAAGGGGTGAATAGAGAAAAGGTTTCTAAATGAGTGCTAAGCCCACGTGTGTCCCAAGGGAAAGTGGACCATCGGGGAAAAGGTTGGTTCTTTGCCCCTTGTTATCTCAAAAGGGGTAAAAGTTGCAAAATGGCCCGCAACTCCGCCCAAGGAAAAAGTCAGCATTTGGGCCGAGTCAAAGCCAAAGCGGGAATCGGAAGAAAGGGAAAAAGATAAATTGTGGACCCGTAGGCCCGATTTTTGTTCCAATCTGGCTGCCACGTGTCCCATATCAAAAGGGGACCCATTTTTCAAGTTGTTTTCCCGCCCTCTGTATGGACCCGATACAAACTTTGAAGGGGCATATCTTTCGACTCAGGGCTCGAAATATTGCAAATCTGATGCCGTTGGAAAGATCTCGGCCTCACCCATGCCATGGAGGTCTGAAACTTTAATTTTGAGGAGGTTAGGTGAAGAAAAATGGAGGAAACGTCTTGGGATTTTAATGCAGGATCTTCTTGCCTCAACAACTAGATCAGATTTGATTGTTTGTCGTTTCCTCTTCCTTGAGTGCGAACCAAGGATTGATGTAGTAAAGATGGATTTGGGGAGAGATTTCATCAGAGGCATTAACAGTGGTGGTTGAACTTCAACCTGCTTTTCCCGCTTCTCTCTCTTTTCTTCTTTCAGGTTGAATCTATAAATACGGGGGCAGGATTCATTGTAAAGGGTTGGACATTCTTTGTTTTGTAGGCTCCCTCCTCCTTCTTAGCAAAGGGATTTGTGGGGTTCAGGCCTTCTATCAAAATTGCATTATGTTTTTACCTCTTGGCTACTTTGTAATGGATTGTATCAATCTACAGAGCAATAAAACACATATGTGATCGATTTTAGATCCTCTCTTGTCTCTTTTGCTTTCATCTGGTCTCCCATTATATATCTGGCTATCTGTGCTTGTTTATTGTATGCATTTTGTTGGTTTGTGTCTATTAGCAAAATAAGTGTTCATCATTCCTTTGGTGCATCACCTCGTAGTTTAGCTTTGTTTTAATTGTAGAGTGTGTGTTCGTCCTGGGCAAGATAGCTTTAGGTTCAAGGATGATGGGGCTCTCTTCATTGAACTCGGGGATTAAATCGCAAATGAACTCTCTTTTGAAGGACTTTCCTCAAACAAGATACATAAAAGTGGTTGTCCTTAAAAATGGGGGTAGGTCCAAATTATATGCCACGTTGCCAATTTGTTGCAACACTCGATATGGTCCATAGAGTCTTGATGCTAACTTTTGACTACCTTTGAACTTCATGGAAGTCTATTTATATGGTTGAGTCGTAGGAAAACCATATCCCTAACGACAAAGGTGCATTTTGAACAGTGTTGGTCTCATTTGTTGCTTCATATGATTTTGGGCACGTGCAATCTATCTTTTAGAGCTGCGGTAGAGTTTCGTGGTGACATAGAGTTCAATCAACGTCCCGCACCTTGGAGCTACCTGGAAGGTAGTATATGAGAGATGGTGGTGGTTGGCCATATACAACTTTATAGGGCGTTATCGAGCGAAGTGTGGTAAGAAAGGTACATTCAACATGAATGAGCCACCGAGCCCAACGAGTTTGTTGCTTTGAGGAAAAAATAATGTTAGTAGGTCTCGAAGCATTTGTTCACAATCTTTGTTTGTTCATCCATTGAGTGATATGTGGAGCTCATTTTGAGTTGTGTCCTTTGTTGTATAAGCAATTCTTGCCAAAAGTTGCTAGTGAGATTGGCATTGCGTTCGAGACAATGGAAGAGAGCATACCATGGAGGAAAAAATGATCAATGTAGATTTGTGTTATTGTGGAAGTGTTGAAAGGATAGGCCAATTAGCAAAAATGGGCATATTTGGAGAGGTGGTCAACCATGATAAGGATCCTTGATTTCCAATGAGACTTAGGCAACCCTCAATCAAGTCAATGGATACATCCGTCCATACTATAGTGGGAATTAGTACTGGTTGTAGTGTGCCATGAGTTCGAGACAATCTTTCCTTTTTGATGCTAACATATATTGCATTCCACCATAAAATGTTTGATATCTTGTTTTAGGCCATCTCGAAAAGAAGTTCCTTTTGACGTGTGTATAGGTCCTTTAAAACCCATAATATTCTATAAAAGATGATGCATGTAATTCTTGTAAGAGTTTCTCTAGAAGATCTAACTTTGCAAAGAGCTCAAGATGTCCTTGATATCACAAACAATTGCCATCCCAAGGGTATCCCCTGTTGAGCTATAGGATTGGTTGTGAGTTGTTGAACTAGTGCATCTTGCTGCCATTCTTGATGGACCTCCTATAACCAATCATGCGTTGGTAAGGGTAAGACACATAAGGTACCTCCTTCAAATTTATGCTATAACATTTTCCACCACATTTTCTTTGCCTGTTCTTGTATAGAATTTCATAGTCATCTCCCAAGAGTTTAGTCACCCAATTCTGTTGTTTGGTGAAGGTAGATGTTGTTCTAGGAAATACTTCAGTCGTGATGATTTGTCTTGATGTAAAAACATTAACCCAATAGATATGGTTGTTAGTGAATTATTACTTGGAGAATGGCAAGATTCTTTCATGGTATGCCCTCGCTAGTAGTAAATGCCAAAGGATTCCTTCTTGCATCAATACGACTCCAATTCCTATCTCACAAACATTACTTTAAATGATGAGAGGTTTCAAGAAATTTGGGATCGTAAGGACTGGGGTGGTACATGTGGCTTGTTTGAGCAAATCATAGGTTTCTTTATGTTGGTGGCAATCATGTGAAAGAAGTTTTGCACAACATGGTTGTCAAACAAGCCACAATCTTACCATAGTTCTTTACAAATTTGTAATAATAGCCAACAAGCCCTAAAAATCCTCAAGACTCTCGAGGGTTTTAGGTTTGGGCTAGTTTTGCATATCTTCAATTTTCTTGGGATCCACTTTAATGCCTTCGATTGAGACAACGTGACCAAGATATTCCACCTCTATAGTGCCAAAAGAACACTTAAGAGTGTTTGGTATACAACCGATTGCCAACGAGGCATTGTAGGGGTGGTCAAAGTGAACAAGATGTTCTTCCCACATCTTGCTATAGACCAAGATGTCATCAAAGAAAACTAGGATGCATTTATGAAGCAAATGATGAGAAATTTGGTTCATTAGGCACAAGAGGTTGACACATTTGTGAGACCAAAATGCAATACCAAAACTCGTCTTGGTTGTCATGGGTTTGAGAAGCTGTCCTAGGGATATCCTCTTCTTGTAAGCGAATTCGATGCTCTAGTCAGATTTGAGATCAAACTTAGATAAGAAGTGTGCCCCATGCAATTCATTCAATAATTCATCTATCACTAGAATTTGGGAATGTCCTAGATTGTCAGTTTGTTTTATTCCTGTAAATCCACGCATAAGTGCCATGACCCATCTTTCTTGCAAACAAGAAGCAATGGAGAGGAAGACGAACTCACACTTGGCCAAATGATCCTTGTGTCTAACAATTCCTTGACCATCTTTTTTAATTTTGGTTTTTTGAATGTTAGGGTAACAAATATGACCAAATGTTGGGTAATTGACTAGCTGGAAATTATATGGCATGGTCATGGGAGTGTTGTGGTGGTAGTGCTTGAGATTTTCAAACGCCCATGAGTGTTTGTGAAGAAATAGTTGCAACTCTATGGGTGTTGCAAATATCCCTGTTTTTATAATGCTAACTACACAATTGAGCCACTACACTTGAGGGGTTATTTTTGACCAATATAGCCATGTGGTGAGAACTAATAACCCGAGTATGTCTTGTTGCCATTCTTGTTAAGGTGTATTGTTGTCATGCAATTGTGAGTTGCATCCATAATTCAGAAAAATCCCTTAGGATGAGTTCTAAGGATTGAAGCCACTGGGCACCCAAGACAATGTTGCAAACACCTAGTGAAAGTGCGAATATGCCTGATTTGAGCTTGTAATCACCCATTGAAACTTGGACATTTCGACATTTTCCCTTACATGCCAATGTCCTCCGTTAGCTATTGTCACCTCAAAGTTGTTACTTGAGCACACATAACAAGCTACTTGTTTGGCCACCCTCGAGTCAATAAAGCTATGAGTGCTTCTTGTGTCAATGAGGGTGGCTCGGTGATGCCTTTTGAAGTATCCAACTTCCATTGTTTGGGGGTTTTTATCGTAGCTAGGGCATATGTAGTAAAATGTCGGGGGCAAAATCTTCACTTGACCACTTTGATCAAGTTGTTCATCTTTTAAGCTGTTGTTAGAGTCGAGCAATATGTTAGATCTAGAAGGGGCCTTGACATCTAGGAGATATATTTTTAGTTCAAGGCATTTATGGCTTGACCGTGTTTGTCAACACAATTATAGCACAACCCTTTGGCTTTGTGAGCATCCATTTCCGCATGAATAAGGCACTTGACAGTTGGTGGTCTAGTGCCTTGATTGGGTGTTGGTTGAGACAATTGTGGATTCCCGACTTGTGATGGTTTGTTTATATGGATGTTGTTGGGTTGTATGTTTGTCTTCGGCATAATTAGCCAACCCAATCATTTCCATCAAGGTAGCGTGTTTGAATAATTTGCCTTTGCTTTGATGTCTTCCTTTAATCCATACTTGACGTAGTTTTTGAAAAGGTCCTCACCCAACACATCTAGTTGGTAATTTTTTTAAACTCGGCTTGGTAATCACAGATAGAGTGATTTTTCCTTAGTTTAATCAATGCACTTGTGAAGTCCTCGTATTTACTAGGGCCCAATTGGGTGAGTGGGTGTTTACTAAAATACGCCCATTTATATGAGCATAGTGTATGCTTTTGCCAACCGATGAATAGCTTCATGTTCTAAGTTGAATGAAGTTGCAAGAAGTTTTTGATCCATGGGAGTTTGATGGACAAAAAGATTGCTATGCTTTATATAGCCAACTTGTGGGGTCATCATTGATCAATTTCGGGAAATCCAGCTGAGGAGTTCGGGGTTGTCCCCATATTGTTGGTGGTGATTGTGACCATGGTGTCCAGTGTTAGAGCTATGTCCATCGTGTATGGAATTGTATTTGGCATTCATCCGCCTTAACTTGCTTTCCAAGTCGTCTATGAGATTCAAATTGTTCAATCCGGGTAATTTCTTTACTGTAGTGGAGTGGTCTGACTGAATTGTTTTGATGTCGTCTAGAATTTGGTCCATTTCTTTGGACTGGCTCACAATCATCATATGAGAGAACATTTTTTATTGTTTAAACTTAGTTTTAACACTAAAATGATTAGGACGAAGAGAAAAGTAGTTTGGGACATGTGGGAAATAAGAGAATTTTCTAGACTTTTTTGAAATAAGATTTTTTTCTTGTCTTTTTTGAATATCCTATATTCTAACCCGACTAATTAGTTGGACTAAATAGTTCTCGAACTGTTTTGATTTTTCTGTCCTCTGTAATTATCTCTGTAATTGCCTCTGTAACTATCTAGGAGTAATGTGGGGGCTGCAATATTTTGGGGATGTTATGTCACTGTTATGCACTTCTTGCTATTTGGAAGTTCTTCAATCTTCTGCATTATTACTTGGTTTTTAACTCTTCTTCGTCCAAAACCCTATTTGTGCTAGCAAATTTTCAAAGACCCTTTAAAAAGGGGTTAGCATTTTGAATGGGATTGATCCCAACCACCTCAATGGCTTAGGGTTGCCTACATAACACTGCTCCGAAGAAGCCTCAAACTCATATAGTTCTCCCACCCATGTGAAAGTGTGCTCAAACAATTTACCTTCCATTAGACTTCTACATTTGGCATCATTAACTTTGACCTTGTTTTTTTTAAATTTAGCTATATGGATTGTTTTAGGGCTGCTTTTGGGTATTTTGGAAGTTTTTCAATCTTCAGCATTGGTACTTGTTTTTTACTCTTCTTTGTCCAAAATCCTATTTGTGCTTGCAAATCTCAAAGAACCTTTAAAAAGGGGTTAGCATTTTGAGTCGGATTGACTCCAACTGTCCCAATGGCTTAGGGTTGCCTACATAACATTACTCCAAAGAAGCCTCGGACTCATATAGTTCTCCCACCTATGTGAAAGTGTGCTGACACAAGTTACCTTCCTTTAGACTTTGACATTTGACATCATGTAACTTTGACCTCATTTATTTTAAATTTAGGTATATGGATTGTTTTAGGGCCGTTCCTTGAGAGATTACAGATTTGCTTCAGCTTTGGTAATGATCCTAAATGTAGTGAGAGTGCTCTAGGTGTCTCCAAATGTGCTCTTTGATTTCAGACTTAGCTCTATGGACTGCTCTAGGGCTGCTCCTTGAGAGAGTATATATTTCCTTTAGCTTTGGTAGTGATCCTCAATACAATGAGAGTGCTCTAGGTGTCCCCAAAGATGTCTAAGAGGTGAAGGAGGTGATAATGAACTCATAGATGTTTTTATATATACGCGACTCTTTGTTTATATCTCACCATAGCCAACTCATGAAATATGTCCAGCCAACCTAATGATCATTTGCCTAATTTGAAAACTATTTGATGTAGGCACTGAACCCTATTGGCAAGAGGCGACTCTCGCGGTAGAGTGGAATTGTTTGACTTCACCATTAGTGTCCTAAGAGTGCAAAAGGTGGATCTATAGTATAAGAATACCTGTTTAGGATTTTGGAGTGTTCTTGTATAGACTAAGCTGGTTTTGAATAGATATGTGTGGCAGATAGACGCGGCTATAAGACAACATGGTGGGCATATTGATAAAGGGAAAGTTTGCCAATGAGTAAAATATATGGGTTTTGTCCAATGTGGGTAATAGTATGTCAAAGTATGCCAAAATTTTCAATTATATGGGTTTTGCCTGTGTATAAAAGTATGTCGAAGTATTCTAAAGTTGATGTTGCCAAATTGACAAAGAGCAAATTTAGGTGTCTACAATGCCCAACTGTTACAAATATATTGTGACGTTATTAATAAATTGTAATATTATTAATTACGAGTTTATAGAACTCATATTAATAATATAATTGTAATAGTTAGTATTAGTATTTGGGTGAGTTGTGAGAACAACTCACGTAGCTATTTTGGTGTGTGAGATAATAAAGGGATTAAAGAGATATCCTTGGGATAGATTTGAGAGATTCTAGGAAGGGGTTGAGAGATATGAGGGATGACTATTGACTCCTAGAATCAAGGAGATCAAACTCTATATATTGTAATCTCATACATGGATGATATATCCCGAATGAATTGAAATTATACATTTTTATATTCGGTGTTATTTTATTTAGTAATCAATATTTATTTATTTGTGTGCAAAGCTGTACTAAATATAAGATTTGGTATCAGAGCGTGGCTATTCCAGAGAGGTGGATAGAGATTTGAGGAAGAAATGGAGAAATTTTCAGACATGTAGCAAGTTTGCTACTTGAAGCTTGACGCAGGTTATTAAAACTGCGATATCTTTCGCGTTTCTTAATGAAATTGGGCGATTCAAAATGTTATGGAAAGCTAACATCATGTAGAAAAAAACCCAGAAATATTTTTTGATATTGATTTACAGGTTGAGAGCAGTTTACATTGGAAAATAGATGAATTTTGAGTGACGGGATTGGTATATCTGAGGATCCGTAATGACTTGATAGACTTGGAGGGGTTTTTGTAGGTGGGAAGATATGCAAGCAAGCTACATGTCTTTTTCTATTGGCTGAATTTTTTAATTTTTTAGCAAAACTATAGTTTGAAAAAAAAGTTTTCCTATAGTTTTTGCTTAATAATTGCATTTTGAGTGCAATTAATATATATTTTGGCCAAATTAATATTTTTTGGTGCCAATTCTCTGAAATATTGATATTTTTGGAATCCTCAATTTCTCCGGTTCCAACGAGTTATCACACGATAATTTTGCTTTCTGGTTTTAGCAAGTTTTTAATCGTGGAGACAATTTTAATTAAATTAAGCCATTTTTACGAGAAGTTAAAACCTCAATAACTTTTGCTCAGTAACTCAAAATCGAGTTCTTTCTTTTGCAAAAGTACTTATTTTTTTATTCCCGTTACATTGGTTGTAATTTCATGAAAAAAATACTAAGTTTGAAAATTACCCTCTATTTTGGCCATCTTGTGGACGCATTATCGGTTGTACCCGACGTCCTGAAAAAAAAGGGTTTTACATTGAGGGGGAAGCTGGAATAAATACAATGTAGAAACCATGAAGCCTCATGATTGAATTTGGCTGAGTTAGTAGCTACTACATGGAGGAAGGAGGCAACAGAGGAAGGAGGTCAATCAGCGACCTCTCGTCAGCCGCAAGCGACGGGGCCGCACAATGGTGTTGTGGCATTTTATTTCAGTTGTGTGTTTACTTTCTGAAAATAAGAACAGATGATTTATACCTGTTCAACTATTGTAATAAGTGAGCTCCTGCGTGAGCAATATTTCCTATATTTTCTCTTGATGTCAGAACATTGCAGAAGATCAAAAGCACCAATGTAAGTCAGTTCGTGGATCTTGAAACGGTTTGTGGAAGATCCAGAAAACCACATGAGGTGGACAGTTGATGGTTCTTGTCACATCAAGGTTTGTGGTAAACCTGGTTAAAACCATGGAAGGAGATAGCCTTTCTTTTGATCAAGGTCATGAGCCAAGTTGGGCATGCCACATGGGTGAGCATACTACAGATAAGTGTGTGAATGTTTTTCCACCATGTCAACATTAGGGGAGTGTATATTGGGAATTAATAATGTTAACAATAGGGGAGTGAATGTTACAAATATATTGTGACATTATTAATAAATTGTAATATTATTAATTACGAGTTTATAGAACTCATATTAATAATATAATTGTAATAGTTAGTATTAGTATTTGGGTGAGTTGTGAGAACTCATGTAGCTATTTTGGTGTGTGAGATAATAAAGGGATTAAAGAGATATCCTTGGGATAGATTTAAGAGATTCTAGGAAGGGGTTGAGAGATATGAGGGATGACTATTGACTCCTAGAATCAAGGAGCTCAAACTATATATTGTAATCTCATACATGGATTGATATATCCCGAATGAATTGAAATTATACATTTTTATATTCGGTGTTATTTTATTTAGTAATCAATATTTATTTATTTGTGTGCAAAGTCTGTACTAAATATAAGACCAACATCCTTGGGTTTTGTGTTTCTCCTCCTTGTGTCCCAATCTGCATTATATTGGTTCTGTAGGTGTTTATTTGCGCCTTTTCATGCGCTATCACATGCTCCTCGTTTTTGTGGCATCTCCCCAGGGGTTGCACCTTCAACTTCTCCTTGTGTTGCACCTTCAACTCGCTTTTCCTTCCTGAGCTCCCTTGCGATATGCTTTCAACTTGCTCTTCCTTTGGTACCGCATCTCCTTCGGCATCCTCGGTTTCTTGGCTCACTTCCCAAAGGACTTTGCTGCCTACCGCTACCAAAGTGTTTAATCATACTACACTTTGTTCCAATTCTTTCTATGCGCCGCTTATGTCCATTCTAGGAGTCTCAATTGCATCTCGTTTAGATGTATTTGATAAAATCTTTGGCTAGTTGGATGAGTTGGAGATAGTGGTGTGTTTAGTTGTTTAGTTTATTCCCCAATGAACACGCCAAAAACTTTAGGAGCTCTTGCGTGGTCTTCTCAATTTCCACAACATTGCGCAAAGCAAGCCCATGCACACTATACTAGTGGCTCTGTTGATACTTGAGTCGGTGAGCCTCATTCTTTGGTCGACAAAAAGTAGAAGTATCTTTTGTGGACATATGAGAGAAGGAATTGAACCAATTCCACTAGCTTCCCAAAGTAAGGCAATTCAAAAAGTTGCAACATTCCTACATCTTATAGCGCATGCTTGATGCTATCGTCGAAGATTATACCTCCTTCAGAGTCTTCCGGTCTGTTTTCCTCGTGTAATCTTTTTCTAACAATGCCTCCAACCCACGGTATGCAATGGTTAAAATTTGTGATTTTGCATGAGGTCACCATCAAGGTCCATTCTTCGCCGCTCACTACTGACTTTGGGTATTGCATCTCCGAGAATATGTTTTGTGATGGGGGCAACAGTCTTTGGGTTTTTCTTTACTCTTTTGCTTTGCGTTATCGTGCGTGCTTGCTCTGCTCGTTGCCCCGGAAGAAGTACGTGGTCGAGGTTCTTCGTCACTTGCCCTTTTGCCTAGTTCCTTCTCAACGATTCTTTCTTCCTTCTCTTCCAACATTGAGGTATCCCAACACACTTCTTCAACTATACACTTTTCTACTCGCCTAGCTGTTCAACCCTCGTTGGTTCACCCTTGGCCGATTTAGGTTCTTGAAGCCCCTCATTTTGAAGGAAAACCTTGACCCCCACGTTAATGGTGGTTGAGAGTATTAAAATGATGGCCCTATATCCTACAACCCACAACAATCTTTCCTCTCTCTAACATCTCTCGCTTGTCTACCAAATTTTCAAGAGCTTTTGCTTTCAACAATGGTGGTCAACACAAGTTTATGTGTTTTGTAAATTTCTCTCGCCATTTTCTTCGTTGTTTTTGTGCAGGAGCTCAAATTCGTCAAATGCAAAGTGTTTGAATGAAATCCTTCACCTCAATTCATACCCCTCCAAAACTCGACGCACCTCTTCTCGACGATGTCTTCGCATGCTCGAGCTTTTAACTTGTCACCATCCACATTTATTACCAAATGGATGCCATCTGTATGCCACTTCCAGTTCCTGCTCAATTAAAACTTATTTCAAGTGGGTGAGACGTCATCTTTATTCATTTTCACGCTGCAATCAATGTGGGTTCTTCAAGTGTTGCTTTTCCTCACACACTCCATCGTGCTATTGACTACATTCTTGGGTCATGTGTTGCATCTCACATGATTCTATGCACCGCTTTTTCCCGCCCGCCTCCTTGCCCGTAGCTTTCTTGCATATACATTCTCCTTCCTACCCGTTATTTTGCGCGTTCCAAACATTTCCACTTTTATGCCTTTGTCTATCGTATCTTTCACCCTCACGTTGTACCTAAGAATCTTTATCAAATTGTGCGATATTTTTTGACATTTCCTTCTTTTCCACATGCACATCACACGAACTCTTCTGTATAAAGAACCTTGTATTTGTTTACCCCACACTAAATTTGTGCACGGTTTTCCACTCAAGTATCTTTCAAATTTATTAACGGCTTGAATTGTATAGAGAATGAACAAAATTGTTGCTTCAAAGAAAGTACATATATTAGATTCAAATCTCATGGGTAAATGGTATTGTCACCAATATCCAAGTTTACAATTGCTCGATAATGCGCGCTTATTAACAACAAAGGAAATGTATAAAAATTAACCTACTAAATGTTACTCCATAATTTCCTACCCTAACTTGTGGTATACGCCTTATTCATTACAATAGTACTATCTTATGTGTTGTAGGGCTTCAACTTACTACCATCGAAATGACTCGGCAACACCTCTTCATTTAGCGTTTTGAGCTTGCAAGCATCGGTGCTCAAAATATCATGGATTTCATAGGGCCCAAGCCGGTGAGTTTTGAATTTACTTGGGTGGTGCACGAAGTTGGAATTGTAAAGTAGGACCAATGTGCGATATTGAACACCTTATTTTTAATGCGGTGATCATGCCGTGCTTTCTACCTTTCTTTTTCTATGCTCTAGCTCCAACGCGTCAAAATGCATTTTTCATCCAATTTTAGTAGCACCTCCACTTGTTGCAATAGATGCTTCATCATCCGGTTGTCCCACATGCGCGATCCGGAGAGAAGGGACCATGAATTCCTTTGGAAGGACGGCCTCTGCTTTGAACACTATCTCTGCAAGGGTGTGGCTTTGTTTAGGTGCTTGTAAGTAGTTCTATATGCCTATAGTGCCACTAAAACCTTATCATCCAGTCTCACCTTCCTACATCGAAACCTTTGTAAGTGTTATACACAAGATTTTGTTGAACGTGTCAATAGTTCCATTTGCCCGGGGATGGTAGGGAGTGTGCAACCATTAATTCTGCAAGGGAAATGTGCATTGTTTCATTTAGGAAGTGGGTGCCCTTGTCACTTGTCAAATTGAGTTGGCATCCATAGTGGCTGATGATGTTCTCCCAAAGGAACCTTGTAGTTGTTGCAACTGTGTAGTTTCGAGTTGGTGCGGCCTTCGCCCAACAAGTCAAACAATTTGTTGTGGTTATAATGTACCAAGCCCCTATCTTGCGTGCTTTTGTTGAAATTGGACCTACAAAGTCAATAGCCCACTTTTCAAATGGTTCTTTTGAAGTGACAAAGTGCAATAATATTTCATTGCACTTGTTTGGTTTCCCCACACCGGCAATGGTCGTACTTACTTACATAGTCCTTTGTATCCGTGAATAGATTTTGCCACAACAGACCCGCCATCAGGATCTTCTTGACAGTTGCATTTTCTGCATAATGTTCGCTCGCGACTCCTTCATGAACTTCTCTTATGATCTCGTCTCTTTCATGCTCCATGACACTTTGGCACAAGACTTCATTGTGGCCCATATTGTACAATACTCTACTTATGATTTGATAACGTGCTGCATTGGCTACTAATTGCTTTCTTTGTTGCACATTCATATTTTCAGGGGAAGTCCAAACTCCAGGAAGATGGCAATTTCATCTAGTTCATTTGGCACACTTTATATTAGAAACAATTACGCATCTAGCATTCCTTCTTCAAGGTTAGAAGCTGTTTCTCCCATATTGATGCACGAGTGGTGTTTGGGCCTTGAATTACTCTTGTTAGGCTTGACAACTACTGAGAATTGAAACTCCTTGAATAGTATTATCCATCGACAAATGCATCTGTGAAGAACAACCTTATTGACTAGGTACTTCAACGCCATATGATTTGTGTAGAAAACAAAGGGGGTTGCCAATAAGCTTTGATGGAACTTTTGTAGCGCATACACCATTGAAAGCCCCTTGTGCTTTGTTCTGGTGTAAATTTGCTCCGCTGGTTTCAGCTTCCAGCTTGCAAAGAATATGTAATGATCCATGTTGTCCTTTCCTGGTTGTGCGAGAATGGCACCAATAATTGTGCCAGATGCGTCCACATGTACATGAAAAGGTGTGGTCAAGTTTGGACATTGTAAGATCGACGCTCTAACTAGCTTTTCCTTTAGGGCCTCCAAAGCCTGTCATTGTGATTCCTCTCACTCAAAACTCCCTTGCTTCTTGAAAAACTTCTTTAGGGGTGTTGCAATCTTTGTATATCTGCGCATGAATTTTTGGTTGTATCCACACTGTCCAAGGAACACGCGCATTTGCGTCTGTGGTACTTCAAGTTGAGAATGACTACAATCTTTTCGAGATCCACCAAAAGTCTATCTTTACAAATGATATGGCCAAGAAAAGTGCCAAAGGGAGTTGCAAAGCCACAGTTTTTTAGGTTCAGTGAGATTAGAATCTGCCAACAACGCTAAAACATCAAGCGCAGACAAACGCAATGATCTTTGAGAAGACCATAAACAATTTAGTCATTGAGGTATACTTGAAGGAATTGTAGGATGAAGTCCTCAAAGGTTGCAACCACAATACACGAGAATGTGGCCAATGCGTTTTTAGTCCGAAGGGCATGATGACGTATGTGAAGGAGCCCTACTCAGTGGCAAAAGTATAGTTTTTGTCCTTTGCTATTTGCACTTGATGGTACCATAAGAACCCATCAATGAATGTGTAAATCTTATGCCCCCAACACCCTCCAAAATTTCTTCAGTAAAAGGTGTTGGGAAGGGATCATCAACATATACTGCATTAAGTTGTTGGCAGTCCTCACAGATGCGGATGCACCCATCTTTGTTTATTCTAATCACCATAGGACCTAACCAATTTGACTCATCAATAGGTGTTATCACTCCGATGGCCAATATGTTGTCTATCTCCTACTTTACCTGGGCATGCAGGTTTTGGTTCATCTAGTATGGTCTCTTGCGCACTGGCTTAGCTCCATCAACCAACTTGATGTGCATTTTCCCCAAGGAGGGGTGCACCCCCTTCATTTCTTTGTAATTGGGTTGCAACTCAGTTATCTTTGACGTCTTTGCTTCAAACCAATACAGGTTCATCCTCTGAGCCAATATTAACATTCATTGAATCAAGCGGCTCGTTGCATGGTTCATTCCCGACACCCTTATTGTGCCGATGACCTCGTGCGAGTTGATGGATGTTTTAACCTTTAGATGATTCTCAATGGGCTTTTCTTCTAGTTGACAAACTTTTTGGCCTTACCCTTTCGTAGACAATTCATGTCTAGCCACACTTGCTCATCATCTTCACTTGTGTCACTGTTGATGTTGTGCTCCTCGAATGTTTTGGGTAAAGATATTCCTTTCTCTTTTCATAATACACACATCCGTTCTTCCTAGACAACATCATCTCCAAAGATCGTGTGTGAATACATTGCAGAAATTGGTGTAGGTCTGACATGTGTGAAGTGAATGCAAAAGTATGTATGGAAGCAAATTTTAGATCCTCCCAAATAGTTGTAGCGCAACACACTTCGCAATTTACATACCATGTGCATGCCCAAGCATGCAACGTGTATTAGGAAGCATGTGTCCAAAGGGATGGTGCTAATGCCAAGGGGCCTTCTGTCCTAGCTGCTTCACATATGGATAAGTGCTCCTTTGGTTTTGTGGCACCATTATAACTTGGTATGGTCTGCACGCGGTTCGTTTGTTCAAATCTAACGCGCATAGCTTCTTGTATTTGGTCCCATGTTATCAATATGGGGTAGTGCATCGGCCACCTATGTGTTGAAGTCCCTCTAAGAGCATACACTAGTGTGTTGATGTGTGCCTTTTCCAATGGTGTATACTCTCTCATTTCTTCAAGAAAACTTTGGATGTTACTTCCTTGGTAATTTGGCAAAGGAGCTATGTTTTCGCTTTCCAAGCTGCCATACATACTGCATTCTTGATGTTTGTTTGGTGTTGGGCAAGGGGCTTGTTTGACTTGACAACTCTACAATCTCTTTTATGTCGTACAAACCTTGTGCCCAATTTTGACAAGCTGCGCTCAGTGTGTCTGATATTGAGTTTGCATCATCCCATTGTAATACCCTTTCAGGAGTTGGGTCAAAACGCCCCAAACTCTCTGCTTCAATGTTGTAGATGTGGTTTAAGTCATCTCCATCATTTATAAACTCAACATAGGGTGGCCCTTGGTTGCTGTCCATTGGAAAGACCATGTGCTGGGAATCATTTTCAAAACTGATATAGTGCTTCTTAAAGTGTAAGTCTGCATTATTTGTGTAGCACCAAGGTCTACCCGAAAGAGATGGGAAGTTGTCTGCCCCAGCCAACACTATGACTTTGAAGTCTCCTTTTGAACTTCACTCCCATGATGTTGATGATGGCATTCTTTAGTATTTCTATGGGTAATGTGCGAGTCTTGTTTTCCATAAACAAGATGTGGGGAGATGGATGAAGCGCAAGGTGTCCCATTTTGTTTAATGTGCGGAGAGTAAGGATGTTGACCTTTGCACCTGTATCTACCAAGATGTCATTGATCAACCATCCATCTATAGCAACATCAACCAAAATCTCCTGATCACACTCATTGTTTTGGGAAACCTTTATCTCTTTGCAATGCATGTGAACAAGTGCAATTTCCTTGACCTGTTGTGAAAGCCGGCGACCAAATAGAGGAATGATTCCCTCTGTGCGCAGTAGTTTACATACTTAACAAAACTCATCTCTGTCAAACCCTTAAAACTTTGGATATCCACTTGCTTGATTGCGCGTGTGGGTCTTCATTTAGAAACTCAATCTCTCCTTGTATTTCCTTGATTAGCCCCATGGTTTCATGCAGTCTCTCTTTTGCTTTCTTCCTTTGGGGTACCCTTTTCCAATTTGAGGATCATTGCACCTTATTGCCTCCAAGGCGACCTCAGAGCAACAACTCTTGTAGATATATTCACTTTGGGACCTTGATTGGAGGTTGGCGCATTTGCTTGGTTTTCCAGTCACTACAAAGGAGCGCACTATCTTGATCATGCCTGTACCCTTCTTGCTCTATCTTTCATTTCCGCATATAGATCTGGACAATCTTCTACCTTGTGTTCCCCTTGGAAAACACACATATTGGAAATGTAGGGAAGTTGTGTTGATAGTGATCCGGGGATCCACACTTATACAAGTCTTAGGGAGAAATCTTCCTATGTGTCCACCACGCCGCGGCCACCATGACCTCGCTCATTCCCTCCACGATGTTCTTGATTGTTCCCCACTGTTGCCTGCACATCGCAAATCTTACAATAAAGAGATACCTTTGATTGGGTAGTGCGTTGCAGTAGGGGATAGTTCCTTATATCACGCTCTTCCTTGCAAATCTCGCAAGCCTTAAGTGAGTGCGCACACTTTGTCGGGGCAATTGGTCTTTGTGTGCCCTTTGACTTTGTAGTTTGAACACCAAATTCTGCTGTGTTTCTCGTGCGCTGTTAGCAGTCAACTTTTCGAATTAGGTGGCCATTGATGTGATTTGCACTTCCTTGAACAGGCTTACTCTATTACGAATGCTTCCCATTTCTTATGCGCGTAGCACAACCTCTAGTGCCTCTAGAGTATTCGTGAAAATCGTATGGGAGCTGGCACGTTGAAACGACATTAGCAATGCTCCAACAAACCATTGCACATGTTGAACATGATGGATCTCATATGATAACTTTGAAATCAAGGTCTTGAAACACACATTGTACGTGCACACACTCATTGTTAACTCCCGTCTATCGGTTGGATATTTTGTTGGAGACAAAATATGAGGCTTAACCACAGTACATGGGACAAAGTCCCTACTCAAATAAAGGGGAGGCGCCCTGTTTATTACTAATCTAAAACATGCCAAAGGATATTTACAATATTTACACTATTCTAACCATTTTTGGGGTTGGGATCTTATCCCCAGTAGATTTATTTCTTGCAGAATTGAAGATAGATGAGAATAGAAGAATGTTTTAAGAGGTGAGGATAGAGAGTAGAAGTAGAAGGAAAGAATAAATGAAAACGTGCTTTCTCCTTGGAAAACGCAGATCTGAAGATAATAACACGAGACAAATCAGTAATAAACTTGAAAGAAAATTCAAAGAGTGATAAACTGGAATTTAAAGGAACATATAATGCATGGAACTTAAGAACAATACATTAATCAAAGAGATACATTTAACACAAAGTTTGTAACACAGTCTTCTTATATTCCTTCTCTCAAAGATTGAAAATACAAAGTTTTTCTTTTCTTTTCGACAATTCCAGCTTATAGCCTTTTTCCAAAATTCTTCCCCTTTTACAATGCCACAACAATTTCTATTTATAGAGAAAGAGGAAGAGAGAGAAAAAGGGAAGTGGTTAGGGTGCATTCTAAAAATAGGAAATACACATTAAAGCCCTTTTGACGGTTCTTGCACAAAATGACCAAGTCAACTTGTCAATTCGAATGATGTCTCAACATCTTAAAAATTTACATGTTCGATTCAAAGATGGAGAAACATGTGAGGACTTAGCCAAACTTCTCTTTTTTTGATCCAAACATTGAAAGATGAACTTGAAAACTTTGTTTGAAAACTCCTCCGAATGCTTTGAAACAACAGTTGGAACTCTTACCTTGATTTGCACAATAGAAAGCCCGAAAAGCCTTTTTCGGGTTTTGCTCTTTGCTTATCATTCCTGAAAACCCGACGCACTGTTGGAACATAGTGCTTGTTTTGCACCTTGAGAAATTTGACACACTGTTGGGATTTTGATCATGTTGTGCACCTAGAAAATCCCGACACACTGTCGGGGAAATGAACCTGCCAAACACCTTGGAAATCCCGACACATTGAGTCGGGAAATGATTATGTTGAACATGTTGAAAACCTCGACACAAGCAAGTCAGGGAAATGCACTTGTTAAGCATGCCAATGAACTTGATACACTCAAAACACACTTCTCTTCCTTGATAGGAAAAACAATTGAGAAAACATACTCAACAAAGTAAAACAAGGAGAAGAAAAGTGGAAAACAGCCTAACAACCATGCAAAACCAACAAGGGAGAAAAAGATGGCAAAACCAACCCAAAATTGGCAAAAACCTAGGAGAACAATCAAGCTCACCTAGAAATGAAATGGGTTTGAAGGAAAAACGTGAAAAGATGCCCAAATCGCTAAGAAAATTGCAATTCGGGTTTCATCGATAGAAAACATGTGTTTTTGAGCTAAGATGTTCCGATGTCTCTTACTCCCGAAAATGTCGTTGTATCGGGTTTTGGGGTTCGAAGACATGGAGCATATGACATGCATATGCATTTTCCCTCACATGTCCCGATGCAATTAACCCCTGAAAACCCGATACAAAGAGCTTGTCGGGTTTTGGGGATTGAGGAACATGCTAAGATGCAAGATGTTCCAATGTAAAGAAAACCCAAAACCTGGCACACAAAGAGACTGTCGGGTTTCGGGGATTGGAATGCAGTTAAGATGTAACATGCAAAGATGTATGGTGAACCCGAAAAACATTGCAAATGTACCCTTAAAGCTTAGAAACTTAAGATTTTTGGAAAGGTGGGAAAATTCCTAAGGCCCCAAAGATGAAAAGTTTGGTGGGTTACCCAAATTTATCGTAAAGTTAAAGTTTGGGATAACACCGTCAAATGACCTTCAAACCTGAAATGCTTTGTTGCTCAAACTCAAGAATGTCAAATTCCTTGAGAAATGCTTCTTTCAATCTGCCTTAATCTACCACAACTTGCTAAAGATCGTACTAGCAATGCCAAGTATGTGTGCGCTCCAACAGGGTTGTGGAAAATTGGCTTGCCTTATGCTTTGGAGAGATGATCCCCTTCGTGCACCAAAGTAGTTCGCACTTATGAAAGTGCTTTGTTGCGTTCTCCACCTGTTGATATTCCGGGAGATGTAGAGACATTTTGTAGAAAATTTGAGGGGCAAGAACCCCTCTAGGCTGTGTGGCTGTAATAATTCTTCTTTGCACTGGCATTCTTGCTGTCTGTCCAATTCTTGATGTTCTTGCACTTCCATGGCTCCCAAATGTGATGGGTGCAATAGTAGTTGTTGCAATGCGTGTGGGTGTCATGACCTCACCTGTCTGTGTGACGCGATTGCTTATTGCACGGGAGCAACGTTCTTGGTTACTCTTACCTGTGTACTGCCAAGAGCTTGGTGAACTGGCCCACTACTCATCATCCCGAATTGTCATGCCCTAGATGTAATCTTAAGAGGCCTAGATGGACCCTTACATAGTTGTCTGAAGTGTGAAATTTGTTGCAGTACAAAAGGAGATGTGTTGTCCAAAGCTTCCTTCTCCTTGCCCTTGTCCAATTCCTCATCATTATCAGTTTTGATGCTTACAGACCTGTCAATATCAAGAGACCTAGTTGCATGAGCATGCTTATTGGGTTGGGAAATGAGACCATCAACATTCTTTAGAGTTTGCTTTTCGCTAGTGGCATGTATCTCTTCATCTACTAGGCCTTCTTCTTCGTGGTAGTCATTTTTGCGCCATTTCCATTTAACCTGGGTCTTCATGGCACTTCCAGAGTTTGATTCACCTTCTTGTTGATCACCTCTTTCTATTAGAGCCTTTTGCCAGGCTTCCTTGTATCATGGTTGCGTAAGTGCACGCTCATCTGAGATGTCCATGTTCAATTTTGCAATCAACTGCACTCCTTCCTTGAACCTTTTGTGCTGATCACGTGCATAGGGGTTTAGTAGGCCATAGGGAAGTTCTCAATCCCAAGATCTACCATGTGTTTCTTGATTTCCAGGGGGAGGCGTTTTGAGTAAGTCCTGCACTGTTCTCGGAAGAAGTTACATTCTGCTTCCTTGGGTAGGAAAATGTGGAAATTGCATACTCTAGGACGTAACTACAAAGCGCTTCGCTCCACCATAAATCTAATGCGTTGGATACATAATGTTGAGTTGCGCAAGTCTTCTGCTGTGTTCTGCCATCCAAGTGTACTTCCGCCCCAAATTTAGACTTCAGCGCATAGAATAAGCAACCAACAAGCATACAAGTTGTAGGGAGTTCGCTAAAGAATGTTGTATACAAAGCATCATACAAATGCCTCTCCACCCATTTTCTTGGTGAACAATAACTGCAACCGGGAACTTTTGTGCGAATTCCTCTTCCACTCTCTCCAGTCCGTGCTCAATATTTTTTGCGTATATTGAAACATCCTTTTGCAGTACCATTATGGCAACACAATATGACACGTCTCTGCAATGGAACCAAAATGTTGCTCTAACTTTACCCTTTGCTAGTGACTTGCGTGCAAGCCCAAGTTACCAGTGTGCACAACGTGTAAAGGCAAAGCCCTCGTGCCGGCCTGTCACACAAGAGATCCGCGTTGCATGCTCACTTGGGTTGCGTAGAGAAGACCAGTCCCGTTGGTTTCAGCTGTGTCATGATGTCTATACAGAGGTTTACTTATTTAGCTTCCAAATAACAACACACCCACATATGGATGCATAAGAACAAAGATAGAGTAACTACTAAGCATAATAGAGCAACACAGTAGTGCTTAATAGCATGAATAACCCCTTCATTCATTCAACCCATAGATTACAATTTCTCTTCGTCACAATAATAATCATTCGAACCTCTAGAACTAGCCTTAACAATGTCCCAAGGGTTATTTATACTGATGGAGCATTGCCCTTCACCAGTTTATCAATCAGTTTGTACCGGCCTTAAAGAACCAGTTTACAATGGCTTAACTTGCAGTTCAAGGTTGGCATACATGCATGCAAAGGTCAATCCCCATTTTAGTGCATGCAACATTCCTTGGCTGACTCATCTTGTTGGTAACTCCGATTCTATTGGTGAACTGCAGCTTAACTCACTGTTGTGTTCCCCTGATTCTTCTCTTACATGCAATGGTCCCTCAACTGGTAGTTAGGAGTCCCTTTGTCCGTGAATACCCTCACTCAAATTCTCGCTCACTATCAGTGGGGAAAGTGTCCAGCTCCTCGTGTGCGATGTGTGGATGGAGCTTTTCCTTCCGCTGCACACGCCAAATGTAATCTTGACCCTAAGCCTCTGCACGTGCTATCCCAAAATGCCTTATGCTCCAAACAAAAGAGTAATTAGCCAAAACTTGTATAATTCAACAAGATATGGGCTCAGCAAATCTTGACCAAGAGCACAACCCCTCCACCAGTTACAACTTGAAGGGCTAAGAGCCTGCTTGAGATAATTATGGGAATTGATTGCTCTTGAAATCTCTTCGCATATTGAATCTTGACCAAAACTTCAGAACAATTATACATGGTTAAAGATATATATTATATCTTGAATGTACCGCAATTTAATAGCCAACTGCCTTTGCTTAAATTAGTATTCTGTTTTATAACGAAGAAAAGGATTATCAATGTAAAGCTACATTGCAAGAAAATTAACACAACCCTATTCTTTAGAGGCCTCATTGAAACTTCTGAAGCAAGATTTGTAGAGCTTGTAATCATTCCTTAATCAAACAAGGGTTACACCGAAGAGGTTTTGAGCATGCGTTTAAGTACATCAAATCTGATGAAGCATCATAGGAACCAAGTAGAGAGCCTTGACAATAACACGGAGCAAGAATTTAATAGGAACACATTTGAGTGGGGTTATTTAAAAGGCCGAGGAAGGATTACTGGTGGGGCACTAAGATAGATAAAAGTGTGTGAAGCTTAGCGCACAATTTAACACTAAACTCTTACTCTAATTCTGGAAAGTGATATTTGCTCATATTCAGTCGTAGTATAGTCTCCTGAGTCACTTGCCTGACATTGAGAGGGATATTTTCCAAAACCTGCCCTCACTCTTAAGTTCCCGAATATTTTTCCTAACAAAGATGTATATTTTTTAAATTAGAAGGTTTAATATTGTCCAACATAAATCTAATGTAAAATCCAATATAACCTTTTTTATAAGCAGCGTGTAGTACTGTTTTCACTATATGAGCAACTAATACAAATAAAGAACACTCAACTGTCCAGAGGTAACTGGTGAAGGATACATATAGAGAGAGGATTGCAAAAGAGAACAATGATGAGTCACTTTTGATTGCTATTGGTACCCAACCAGCATTCTATTATAAATGCTTTACTTAGAAGTGTGGATATTTTTGTCATATTCTATTTTACAAATGCTGAGAAGCAATTTCCACAATCCATCAAGGGTTAGTTCTATTTCTTCTTCCTTTTTAGAAGGATATGATTATATTGTGATTCACTGAAATTATATTATATGACCTGATTGTGTTTTGTGGCAGGGTCCAGCTCAAGCTCAAAACCTGAGGGATTCTCTGGCAGATGCAAAGTCAAACATTAAAGTGAAGGTAATAAACATCTCACTAGAAACTACTTTTGATGGTTAGATGGTTTGCCACAAGTTACAGTCAAGCAATATTTGGTTATTCATGGTATAATGGGGGAAATACCATATTTTATGCTTTAGTGCCTAGAACTCCTGCTTTCATTACAGTACGTTCTGAATAGACAATTTATATGTTATACATAGTATCTCCAAGATACACCTAGATGGTATTTGGTGAAGGATTGCTGTGCATGATTTATCTTTCATTTCTCCTCTGTTTAATGATCTAGTAGAAGAGTTGGAGATGAAGTTTAAGTAGCTGAAACGTTTTGGATATGGGAGCGGGAGCGGGTATCGGATACGTGGAAACGGCAAATTTTTTTGACCCCGGATACGGCAGTACAAAAACTATATAAAAATTAAAAAAATATATAAATTTCAACCTTCTAAATAGGAATTTAATTATTAACCACATATTATGCATATGAAAGACAAGTTATAAGCTAAATAAATGAATAACCACAAAAAACAAGCTAGGATACCGATAAAACTTAGAAACTTAAAAGCTTAAAAATTAAATTAAAATACTTAAATCGAACACAATGTGAATGTCATGAATCTCATGATATATTAAATTCAATCATAGATCAATATTCAAAGTTCAAACTATCTTTCATTGTCAATATTTATTATTCATCATATTCCTCTTCATCAAGAGGATCAAGATCAGCTACATCATCATCATCATTATGTGGTTCATTAGAACCACATGGGCTCGAACCACTCGCACTAGGGCCACTGCCAGTTGCACCCCCTTGTGCATGTAGGTCTCGTGGTGCCACATAACTCCCCTCATCATCATATGCTCCATGGTGGGAAATGGAAGCATCCAAGTCAACTATCTTTGGATCAATGTCCCAATGTCTTGTTGACCCTTCCTTGTACTCGGCTGCTTGTGGGATAAAAGGCGCAAGTTGGAATGTATGTATACCAAATCTTCAGCCCTTTTAGCCCCCAACCTGTTGCGTTTCTGTGAGTGGATGAAACTATACGTACTCCAGTTGCGCTTAGAGGAAGATGAACTTGCAACCTATTAAGGCAACCCAAACTTCAAAGTCAATGCAAAGTTCAACTTCAAATTTAAACACTCAAACTTAAATTTTAAAAAACTAAAAGAAAAGAGAATAAAAAAATTAAAAACTTACTTGTGCCAAGACCTTGATTGCAAGAGGTTGCAAGTAAACCGATGAAGTACCATGGAGGTACCACCACATATGAGCATCCATCTTGTATTTGCTCAAGAGCGAGAAGGCTATGACCCATTTCTCACGCTATGAAATTGCCAAACTCTACCATAACCTCGGTCTTGGGCCTCGTGGATCGGGAAGAGCCTAGCCAATGCTGCCATATATCCCTCACTGACTTTCGCATCCCTGTATGGTGCTACCCTCCCTGGCAAGGAAAGGATCTCTGTGCTATAAAATCTAGGAGTCAATGCAAAAGCTAGTAGATGTAATGGGGTGGTCATTTTGTTCCACTACTCAATGAGGATTGACTTCACTTGTTTGAAAAATATTTCCTCGGGATCTTGTTCTTTTGCATTTATGACGGCTTTTATCTTCTCAATCATTGAGTCGATGCCGTCATATATCTCTCCTAGACATGGCTGATCCGTGTCAGTAAACCGGATCATGCTCATAATGGGCTCCGTAAAACTCAACAGATAATCCACTCTATCCCACCAAGGGTCCTCTAAGATCAGGTTCTTCACTTTTTG
This sequence comes from Taxus wallichiana var. yunnanensis, assembly GCA_018340775.1. NCBI lineage: Eukaryota > Viridiplantae > Streptophyta > Pinopsida > Cupressales > Taxaceae > Taxus > Taxus wallichiana. The sequence goes on from CM031233.1 coordinate 398,802,480, forward strand.
AGCCCGTTGAGTGTTTGATTGCCTCCATACGACCAAAGATTGGATGTTACCATCCTCATGAGTGCCTCTCGCACCTTCACTAGTCGTCTCAAGATGATTGTGTGTGATGCAAACCGAGTCTCAGCAACCTAATAAGAACGAGGAACAAAAATTAAAAATAAAATTTAAATTATAAAATTGAAAGCTAAAAGAATACTAAAAAACTTATATTAAATTTTAAATTAAAAAGAAAGAAATAAAGCTTTTCCTTAGCTTCAGTAGCTCCAACTGCGAGAATGATCTAAAAATGCCCTGTGACATGTGGTGGTTGGTGACAAACATTTGGATCTCTTCAGCTTCTGCATACACTTGCTGGATCCACTCTATTTTGTTTGCCATTTTCTTTAGCATTAAATTCAATGAATGCACGGCACAAGGTGTCCAAAAAATATGCCCATACCGTGCCTCAACTAGCATCCCCGCAGCTTTGCAATTTTTGGCATTGTCCGTTATGACTTGGACAACATTTTCAGGCCCCATTGCCTCAATGGACTCAAAGAGAATGTTGGCTATGAATTGGGCATCTTTCACTTGCCCCTCACAATCAACCGCTTTCAAAAACATTGTCCCCTTAGGGCATATTGCAATCACATTGATTAAAGGGCGGTTTCTTGCATCTTTCCATCCATCAGAAACAATGAATACACCAGTTTTGGTCCATGAGTCCCTAATTGGTTGCAAGGAGGTTTCCACATTTTTTTTTGTCTATCCAAAAGGGTGGTGCGGATCTTCTCATATCCTGGTGGTTTATACCCTTTTGGTGCCTCATTGATGGCTTTCACCATCTCATGCCAATAAGGTGATCTCACAACATTAAAAGAAAGCCCATTAGCATATACACACCTTGCAATGTGTTCATTTGCAATCTTCCTGCTCTCATTCTGAAAGGCCTTTTCCAATGGCCCTTTTGTCTTACTTTTCTTTCGTGCAAGGGAAACATCCTCATCCGTGGAGATAGGAGCCACAAATGGATGTGGCATGGCCACAATTGGGGATCCACTAGATGATGGAGCAACTGGAGGCCTCGCTGAACGAGATGAACCTCCTCTTTTGGCCAATGGATGACCCGCTCTCATAGCCATTTTTGCCTCTGCATCTTCCTGCTCTTTGATATATGCCAAAACTTTTGCTTTTGGCACCCCAACATTATTCCTCCCCCTGCATACTCTTATACCATTACCCGTTATGGCACACAAGTGGCTTTTCACCCTACTGTAAGAGCCTTTGAATAGTCCATCACACTCATTGCATTTCCATTCAAAACAACCACCACCTGCAAGTTGTTGAACTATTGTTACGTGCCTCCATAACGGTGAATTTGGGTCAAAGTCCTTGGCCAAAGATTGCCCAAAAGAAGCAGAACTTGTTGCCATTGTAGAAATACCTACAAGGTTAAAAAAATTAAGCAAAGAAAACAATGGCATGCAATTGCATTGTGATTGAACAATGAAAATTAAAAAAATTAAATAGAAAGAGCAAAAATAAAAATGAACATAAGCAAAAAAATGTAATGTGTGAAAGATTAAATAATAAAATAAAAAAATAGAGGAACAAGGCTAGAAATTAAAAAAAAACTTACCTTCACTTAGTAAACCACAAATCCTTCACAAATCCTCCTCCTTTGCAGCTCCTCACACTCCTACAAGCTTAGCAATAGCTCCTCAAACCCTAGACAAGCACAATGCAATTTTGGAGAGCCACAATGTGAGTTTGTTTGCTTTATGTTTTGTTTTTGTGTTGTTCTTTTGTTTTATTGTTTAGAGGTAGCTTTTAGGTTTTAGATTAGAAGAATTTTTAATTTTTTATTGTTGTGGGGCTTTAAAAACATAAAAAAATAAAAATAAAATTAAAAACACGTTTTTTTGCATGCGGGAGCGGGCAGGGGCTGCGGAAACACCCGGGTATGGCACAGGCCGTACTCGGGCGTTTCCGCAGCCCCCGCCCTCCTCGGCCTCTCCCGCTCCCGCTCGCGCTACCGCTGGCCGTACCCGGGCATTTCCGCAGCCCCGCCCGCTACCTCGCCTCTCCCGCTCCCGCTCCCGCTCCCGCTCCCGCTCCCGAGGCCCCCAGCCGCGTTTCCGGTAACATAGGATGAAGTTCTTTAAATAAAGCAAAGTTACAGCAGTGTAGTTTTTCTGCTTTGATGTTGAACTTACTGCCATGATTTTCTTTGAAATTGAAAGTAAGGAGGCAAATGCCTCATTGAATGGTGATGTGCTCATTGACATTGTGATCTTATTCCGTGCACTTAGCTGGCAAACCTGTATCATAGCTGTTGTGGTTAACTATTGGTGCTTAGAGTACAATCGGCCTTCTGATCGTTCAATCAACCAATCATGGTCATACAATGCACTATTTAAAGATTTTTTTTTCAGGTATTGCTTGATGGTTCGTATGTGGGAACACTGGGTGTCTATTGGAAAATATATTGAAATTATTTGATCGTTTCTGTTATATTTGATGCACTTTGTTGAAGTCCTTGGTCAACTGTTAACCAAAGTTTTAAAAGAAAAACATCAATGATAATATACAGCTATCCATTTTCTAGTCCTATGACTTTATTTTGAAGTAAAACTCTGCCAGAAAATTCTATATACAGGGATGCTTCCCATTTGTTGGAAGTATACACTGCAAGGAAATGCTAATACAAGGAGAATTAACCCTCATTTGAAGTTATCCCGCTGATAGAATATGTTAAAGCAGTGAGAATTGACCTTTCTTACATTGTGAACTAGGTAACCGGTATCTACCTTGCAGGGCATGGGTACAGGTACGGTACATACTTGGTACGTGGTATGGGTATGGTATGCTCAAAGTTACGTCCAACAAGATCGGGTATGTCTGGGTACTTCTCAGGAAGTACCCAGACGTACCCGGGTACTGCTGGACGTACCTGGCCGTACCCAACCGTACCCACCAGTAAAAACAACAATTTTTTTATTTTTTTAATTTTTTAAAAACTTTTTGTTAAAAAAACTATTTTTGGGGGTCAATAAAGGTCAATAGATGGGATTACGTAAATGATTCAACTGTGGTAAAACTTCACAGAAGTACCTAAAACAATGGCTGAAACTGCAACAGTTGAGATGCGTTTGGGTAATGTAGGATCAAAAAACACAGTGGCAGCATCTCCACTAGCAAGTAAGACTAATGCAGGAATAATAAGAGAAACCCCAAAGGAATCTGAACTGCCAGATTTGAAGGGAGCTGGTAATAGCCAGAATTCCAGTCCAGTTATGTGATTTGTTATTATTTATGTTAATAATTGGACATTGTAACATTTGGAGTTTGAACAATGTACTTGTTCGAAGTTCAATCAATGAATATCATGACAAAATGCATTGAATTATTAATACGTTATTTGGCTATTTCACTTAATTAATAATTTGTTTACTCTATTCATGTATAAGGCTGAATTTTTGCTTATTTGGCTATATTTTTAATATTTTATATGTATATTGTATTGCCGTACCCAAGTGCCGTACCCACCCCCAAATTGCCGTATCAACGCATCGGATCCCCGCACTGCACTCCACACCGCACCCCGTATCGGCTACCTAGATTGTGAATCAAGGGTGTTACCACTTGCTACGCCCTTAATCATATATCTTATATTGGATGTATATAGCCGACTTGTGGCTATCATAACTTCTTATCATTATGTATCTCTTTCATATATATTATATTTTCATTAGTAGGTCGTCCTTGGTGTTGGCCATAGCATAGGAATAGTATATATAGGGGTTAGTAGGTAATATTTGATCATCATATTCAACATCTGAGTCTTATTGTCTAGTTTGGAGGTTGCCCCCTCGAAGTGGCTAAGCTATTCTTCTTGCACATTGAGATCATTTATCTGAAATATTGTGTTCATTGGTGTTATATTTCTGCTAATAATCAGATTTATACAAGTAATTACATTACAAGTGGTATCAGAGCTTGAACTCGGCCAACACTGTGTCAAACCCTAATTGTGAAGGTTTGTCCATATCTCAAAAATCGGTAGTAAATTTTTCTACAAATTTTTTTTGTGGTGTGGCGAAATAATTCAAGTAAGCTTCCCTCAAAATTTTAAGAATTTTTGACTTGGTTTGCAAAAGTTATAGCGGTTTTATGTTTTTTCATAATTCGGCTACCTAGGGTGCAATTTGTGGAATTTTTCAAAGTTATTTACATTTACAGAAAGAAGATTAAAAATTAGTTTGAGTTCGTTCTTTGAGTTTTATAAAATTTGGCCGAATTCCTATTGAAATCCCAAACCCTAAATTTTGACCTTGATCCTTAAATCTTACCATTTTGGGGCATCATGGTTGGGCCTTCGACAAGAGGAAAAAGAATCAGATCACTCGGGTATAATCCTTGATAAGGATGAGATAATAGTTGAGGAGTTAGAGTCAAAAGGGGTATCTACAGAGTCCTCAGGGTTAGGGTTTACTTCAATTGACCATAAGGTCAGCTATCTTGAGTTAGAGTTGTGAAACCTCGAGGGTAGAGTGGCCAACAAAGAAGATGTAGAAAAGATTGGACAATGATTGGAGGATTTCATTCACCAATTTAGTTACAATATCATGGGTCATCATATCCTTCCTAATCAGCCACAACTCAATCATACTCATATTAACCAGGGTGGATCTTTAGGTCAAAGTAATAGACAAACTAGCGAGTGGATCTGCAAACATGACCAATCCAAATACAAACACTCTGTAAGCCCGTAACATGATTCCAAAAGTGGAAATGCGTAAGTTTGATGGAAAGGATCCACTCAATTGGATTAACTAGATGGAGAATTTCTTTGATCTTCATCAAATTCCATCGGGACAAAAGGTTACCATGGCATCATTGTATCTTGAACCTGACCAATTCATTTGGTATCGATGGTTATGTGCTCAAAGGAAAAAGAGTGGCCTCAATGTTACATGGACAATATTCACCGAAGAGTTGCAATTGCACTATAGTTCTAGTGTGTCAGAGAATTATTTCAGTTAATTAGCAAAGCTCAGACAAATATGAACAATCAAAGATTACATCCATCAATTCCAAAACCTTTCCTTACAGGTGGAAAATATTCCTGAAGATAATTTGAATGACTTATTTCTTGGGGGTCTTAAAGAACAAATTGAGATTGAGGTGCGTATGTTTAATCCTCATAAGGTTTCAGACTCTATGATCATGGCACGTAGGGCAGAGGAAAAAATTCTTTCCAGTAGGAAACAAACTATTAGTAATATCAGAGATCGTAGCACCCTTCCACCATCATTCCCTCGGCAGTGAGACTAACACCTCAACAAATTGAAGAAAAGAGAGCCAAAGGGTTATGTTTTAATTGTGACAACAAATTTGGACCAAGACATAAGTGTGTTAAAAAGAAGTTGTTCTACATTGAGGGACCTAATGAAGAAGACGAAGAGGTAGAGCCAGAGGAGGAATTAGGATATCCCAGCCAACAATATCATGCCATGCAATTTCGGTATTAGCACTCCCAAACTCTCAAAGTAGTTGGATTCTTAAAAAATAGAGGGTAACAGTGTTGATTGATTTGGGAAGTACTCACAATTTCATCAATCATAAGTTGGCGGTATGCTTGAACTGCTTTGTTTATCCAACTCCAGAATGTCAAGTCATGATTGTTGATGGGAAAACTGTTAGTTGTTCAGGAAAATGCCATAACATTAATCTCGCCATGGGAGATTACTTGCTAACTAGCAATATGTATGCCATTGCCATGGGAGGAGAAGACATTGTGTTAGGAGTTCAGTGGCTTACCACCTTGGGAACCATTGAAATGAATTTCCAAGAGTTGTTCATGCAATTTCAGTCAGAAGGGAGGACTTTTAAACTAAAAGGACTAAGAGCAAAGTACCCACAGATGGTAAGTTCTCATTAGATGCAAAAATTGCTTAGAAAAGGGTGCAGAAGGGTTTGTGGCACAACTATTTTCATTGGAAGCACATCATTCCAATACATTTATACCCGTAGATATGCAAGTGTTATAGATGAGCACTCAGTGGTGTTTGGAGAAATGCCCAAGGGTTTGCCTCCGAAAAGAGACCATGACCATGCCATCCAGCTAGTACTGGGAGTCAACCACCCAACATCAGACCTTATAGGTACCCCTATATGCAAAAGAGTGAGATTGAGAAGATAGTTCAAGAGATGTTAGAAGCAGGACTTATTCGTCATAGTCAAAGTGCTTACTCTTCTCCTGTAGTGATGGTACGGAAAAATATGACAATTGGCGCATGTGTCTAGATTATAGGGAACTCAATAAGTACACAGTTAAAGATAAGTTTCCTATTCCTATAATTAATGATTTGCTAGATGAGTTACATGGTGTTTTGTTTACTTAACAAAACTTGATCTTTGTTCTGGATATCTTCAGATTAGAATCAGGGATGAAGATATTCATAAAACAGCCTTTAGGACACATGAAGGACACTATGAGTTCTTGGTAATGCCTTTTGGACTAACAAATGCACCCTCTACATTTCAAAGCTTGATGAATTCCATCTTTAAGCCATTTCTTTGAAAGTTTGTTTTAGTGTTCTTTGATGATATATTAATCTATAGTAAAACATGGGAGGAACACTTGCATCATGTAAATAAGGTGTTGGAAACTCTTGAACAACATCAACTTTATGCAAAGCCTTCTAAGTGTTCTTTTGGTGTCAAGGAGGTTGAATATCTGGGTCATATTGTCTCTTATGAAGGTGTTAAAGTGGATCCTAACAAGATAAAAGACATGCTTGAATGAAAGGTTCCAAAACGCTAAAAAATCTCGAGGATTTTTGGGGCTTACAGGTTATTATTGTAGATTTGTAAGGAATTATGGCAGCATCGCAACACCACTCATAACTTTATTGAAGGACTCTTTCCATTGGAACGAGCAAGCTATTATGGCCTTTGAGAAGTTGAAGGAGGCCATGTGCACCACTCCAGTTCTAGCCACCCCAGATTTTTCAAAAACATTCATTGTTGAATGTGATGCTTCAGGGTATGGTATGGGGGCAAGTACTCATGCAAGAAGGGTGACCCATTGCCTTTGAGAGCCACCAATTCAAAGGTAAGAATATCTCTAAACTAGTTTATGAGAAAGAAATGTTAGCAATACTTCATGCAGTGAAGCAATGGAGACCATATCTAATGGGACGACATTTCAAAGTAAAGACAGATCATGATAGTTTGAAATACTTCTTAGAGCAACGTTTATCATCAGAAGAACAACAGAAATGGGTCTCAAAAATGTTGGGGTATGATTTTGAGATAATATACAAGAAAGGGAAAGAGAATGTAGTTGTTGATGCTTTATCTCGGAAGGATGAATCTGCTAGGCATTGTTGTGTGCCATATCTGTATTACAGGAGGATTGGATAGAGGATGCAAGGTCTGAATGGAAAAATGACCTAGGTACACAAAATCTCATTCAGAATCTCCAACAAGATCCAAGCATGTTAGAAAAATTTGTATGGAAAGGAGATGTTTTATGGTATAAAGATTATATCTATGTAAGAATTCAATCCTTAAAAATAGGGTTCTATCTGAGCTCCATGCTTCTCCAGTAGGGGGTCATTCTAGCTTCTTAAAGACTTATCATCGAATCAAGCATGATTTTTTTTGGGAAGGGCTAAAAGGAGATGTCCAAAAGTTTGTGGCAGAATGTATGGCAGAATGCATGGTTTGTCAACAAAATAAGGGCGAAACAATTAAGTCCCTAGGTCTTTTACAACCTCTATCTATTCCTAGCCAGAGGTGGGAAGAGGTGTCCATGGACTTCATCACAAGATTTCCTAAATCAGAAGGTAAAAATGTAATCATGGTGGTGGTGGACAGACTCACCAAATATGCCCATTTTTGTGCTTTATCACATCCATTTGTTGAGAGTACAATAACAACGGCCTTTAGGGATACAATTCAGAAGCTACATGGGACACCAAAGATTATAGTAAGTGATCGAGACCCTATCTTTACTAGTAATTTTTGGACTGACTTGTTCTCATGCTTGGGCACACAACTAGCTCGTAGTTCCTCTTATCATCCCCAGTCTGATGGGCAAACAAAGGTGGTAAACAAGTGCTTGGAGGGATATCTTCGTTGTTTTACATCAGATAAGCAAGCGAGATGGGTCCAATGGTTACCGCTGGCAGAATGGTGGTATAACACCTCCTTTCATACTTCATCTAAAATGTCTCCTTTCTTGGCATTATATGGGTACCATCCACCATCTATCACTTCATCTTTGAGATTCCAACCAAAGGTTCGAGCAGTTGAAGAACATATTCAACACCAACAAGAGGTGCTTTCTAGTCTCAGGGAGAATTTGGCCATGTCACAAAACCGCATGAAGCAACAGGCAGACCAACATCGTAGTGAAAGACATTTTGAAGTCGGTGATTGGGTTTTTGTGCGTTTACAACCATATAAGCAAATGTCCTTAAAACAACAGAAAAAGGATAACAAGCTTTCACCTAAGTATTATGGTCCTTATCAAGTGTTACAGAAGATTGGCAATGTAGCATACAAATTGGAACTTCCTCCAGCTACTCGAATTCATCCAGTCTTCCATGTATCTTGCCTAAAGAAGGTAATTGGACAGACAGTATCAACCCAGATAGTGTTACCCGAGCTTGATGAAGAGGGCAGAATCATCCTGGAACCAGAATGCATCCTTTAGACACGCACTAAGCGATTGAGGACAAGGGTCATCACTGAGTATTTGATCAAGTGGAAAAATCTAGACAATGAAGACGCAACTTGGGAGGATGCAAATTTCCTGCAGCAACATCCAGATCTTCTCAACATTGGGGACAATGTTGCTTCGAAGGGGAGGGGCATGCTACGCCCTTAATCATATATCTTATATTGGATGTATATAGCCGACTTGTGGCTATCATAACTTCTTATCATTATGTATCTCTTTCATATATGTTATATTTTCATTAGTGGGTCGGCCTTGGTGTTGGCCATAGCATAGGAATAGTATATATAGGGGTTAGTAGGTAGTAGTTGATCATCATATTCAGCATTTGAGTCTTATTGTCTGGTTTGGAGGTTGCCCCCTCGAAGTGGCTAAGCTATTCTTCTTGCACATTGAGATCATTTATCTGAAATATTGTGTTCATTGGTGTTATATTTCTGCTAATAATCAGATTTATACAAGTAATTACATTACACCACTGCTAGACTCAATTTGCTTGAAGACTTGGGAAAATTGCTTATAGACTACTTCTATCTGCTGAATCTTATGGCGGATTTGTTATCATTTTTCATAAATGAACTTTCAGGTTCCATATTGTGAATTGAAGGGTATTGCCACCACTAGACTCAAATTGCTTGAAGACTAGGGAAAATTGCTTATAGACAACTTCTATCTGCTGAATATTATGATGGATTTGTTATCATTTTGCATCAATGAACTTTCAGGTTCCTTTTTTGCAGAATATGAATACAAAAATGAACGATTCTGCTTGGTTTCTGCCAATTTTTCATCTTATGATATGCTATGTAGCTGTGTCCATCCAGCTCCGTGACTTGAACTATATAGTTTGGGTTTCCTTTCTTGTTTCATTGCTATTAATATTTTGGAATGCTGTATGCCAATCTTTTTCTCCTGATCCTTGTAATTACTCTGTACACAACCTTTCTAATTTCTTTTTTGATAATTGTTGTATTTCAATTAGTGAAGGAATCTTCTTTGGATCCAAATTTTGCTACAATGTTCAGAGAATTTTCTCAGATGATTTGAGCCTTTGTTGCCCCTAAGACCTTATCAAGACCATATCAAGTATTATGTTTCCTGTTGAGTTTACTTGCATCAAATATATATTCTTTCTGAATACATGCTTGTTTTGTATTGTATTCCAAGGGCATCAAAATTATGTGTTTATAATAGGCCAGTTACCATCCGGGATTCACATTAGTTACTTTGAACAAACAATTTAATTTTTAATTTGATAAGATGAAGCAAAGTTCATATATTTACTTTTGCTTTAAATGGAGCATCTCCCATACGAACAGGTTCCCATTTTTTCACCAATCTTATTATGTGCATGGAATGCGTGATAGTTTGCGCCATGGTAGGACCACACTGAACTATAGGCTGTGGATATGGGTCTAACACATTCCATGTTTGACCTTATTTACATTGAAAACATATTTCTGTTATTCCACTTCAATTTTTGTACACTCAGATGTCACAGGTATAAGGTTCTTCTTGCATGCAGATTGGCTTACGGAAAGGCTCCAAGTCCTTTGATGAGGCACGTGCAGCAGGATTTTCAGAAGAGAATGGAACACTTGGTGAAATTATAGACACTATATCTGGCAGCGACCTTGTAATGCTTTTGATATCTGATGCTGCACAGGTAACTCTTTACCATCCATTTTAAGTTGAAGAGTTGTAAATTATCTCTTACTCCAAGAGACAATATTCTAATGTTTTGTAATGATGTTGATTAGTGAGCATGCTTAATGTTCAAAGTAAAGGCTCCTATTTGATATTTCATTTTGCAGGCAGACAATTACCAGCAAATTTTTTCTGCCATGAAACCAAACAGTATTCTTGGTCTCTCACACGGGTTTTTACTTGGACATCTGAAATCCAGTGGTGCTGATTTCCCAAAGGGCGTAAGTGTGGTAGCTGTATGTCCCAAGGGTATGGGCCCATCTGTGAGGCGGTTGTATGTACAGGGCAAGGAGATCAATGGTGCAGGAATAAACTCTAGTTTTGCTGTGCATCAGGTGCTTTTTCTTTACACACAGCTTATTCCTAGCTGAATGCTTGTGCTTGAGTTTAAAAAATCATTATTAGTGAAGACTTTCAGTGAACTTGTGCAGTTTTATAATATCTGTCTTGAGAAGTAATAGAGTTGGTGTTTATTTTACTCTGTGCTTATCCAGGATGTTGATGGGAGAGCAACTGATGTTGCTTTAGGTTGGTCAGTTGCTTTGGGTTCGCCATTTACATTTGCGACAACCCTGGAGGATGAATACAAGAGTGATATTTTTGGAGAACGAGGTGTGTATATTTTGAAGGGGAAATTTGGCACTGTTTTGTAAGTACATGTTTTTGGGGACATTTTGCCCTGTTTAGTGTTACACAATTATTCTCTTGATTTCTGTAGTATTTTACAGGGATTTTGCTGGGAGCAGTGCATGGTATAGTTGAAGCATTGTTCAGAAGATATACTGAACGTGGAATGGATGAAGAGCTTGCTTACAAAAATACCGTGGAAGGCATAACAGGGATTATATCAAAAACTATCTCTACAAAGGTATTCACTGATTATGGTTGAAATATTTCAGTCTTTATTGCTCTTGAAACTGTTAGTATTACTATGGGGTTTGTCTCTGGCCAATAGTGAATTCTGTCTATATAAGATTCTCTTAGTAAAGAAGGAAAGAAGGATGTTTAAAATATTTTACTCTTTATTACTCTTTAAACTGTTAGTATTTCTGATGGGGTTTGTCTTTGGACCAATAGGGAATTCTGTCCATATACGATTCTCTCAGTGAAGAAGGAAAGAAGGATTTTGAGATGGCATACAGTGCTTCGTATTATCCTTGCATGGATATTTTGTATGAGTGTTATGAGGATGTAGCTTGTGGTAATGAGATTCGGAGTGTAGTCATGGCAGGGCGTCGGTTTATTGTAAGCTCTTTTCCTGGCTGCAGCTTAATCAATGTTTTTGGTACATTTTGGAGATATCATTTATTGAGCCAGATCATCCAATTGCCTACATCTTTTCACAGGAAAAGGATGGTCTTCCAGCATTTCCAATGGGCAAGATTGACCAAACTCGAATGTGGAAAGTCGGTGAACGGGTTCGTGCAGTGCGACCTGCGGGTGACTTGGGTCCTCTTTATCCATTTACTGCTGGTGTTTATGTGGCGTTGATGATGGCACAGGTAGAAACTGATACTGATTCATACAACAATTTTTTGATTTATGTAAAATTTAAAATCTATGTTTTATGTATTTTATTTTTCATAGATCCTGTATCATTGTACACCTGAATCTAATCACGAGGAATGTTTCAATTAAGTTTTACAATAATAAACACATTTTTATAGGGCACTTGTCATGGTTTTTTGGGTCAGCGTTATTTTTAATTTTCGATGCACAACACTACATTTGAAAAATTGGGGATCTTGTTTTCTTGCAATGCTATCAAGGGAAATTTCACTTCTATCCATCCCAATTTTAGCACCGTTTTTTTCATTAGTGCCTTATGTTTAGGAGATGTTGACAAGGTTGTTGAGTATTTTGTCATTGATGTCAAAGGTACAACATTAGTGTTGATGGAAATATTGAGGTTTGAATATTTGTTTAATATTCAACATTACAACATTAGTGTTTGTAAAATATTTATCCATGTCAAAATTAGTGTGATGTCAAAATTTGAATATTTTAATATTCAACATCACCAAGGAATCTTACAACACATGGCGGGATGTGTAAGAGATTCTATGATAGCTTATGATGCGTAAGAGATTCTATGACAGCTTATGACGCGTAAGAGATTCTATGACGTGTAAGAGATTTTATGATAGTTTATGACGCGTAAGAGATTCTATGATGCGTAAGAGGAGTTACTTAAAGAGGTGTAAGGAAGTGTAAGAAGGTTTATGACGCGTAAGAGGAGTTACTCTTACATGTGTAAGAGAATATTTCTATTTGGAGCAAATATTTAATATTGTTGTAACCACCAAGTGATGTGGCTTCCTTATGGCGCATTTTTTCATGTAGGAGATTTAAATTTCAATATAGGCGCCAAAATTGGCCCATGGTATGGGCACATGGTTTTAGGGAAACCACAAGTGGTTTTTCCTCTCCTTCTTTCTATATAAGCAAGAGTTGTGTGAACATTTTAATGTGAGCGAGAAAGAGAGCATTTTGCATGAGTGTGATATGTATGTGAGTTGATATTATAAATCTCTTAAGTGAGTATGAGTATGTGAGAGAGAGAATATAGAAGGAGAAATTATCATTGATTTGTATTGCAGATTTTCTGGAGTGGGTGCTTCGGATTGGGGATTGGTGTCTCCAGAAGTTGGTGCTTCGAATCAGAGATTGCACAGTCAGTGGTGTTTGCATTCAAGGGCTGAATTGGTGTTCGGCTTGGAGATTGGTGTCTTCTGTGAGTGGGTGCTCACACTTTGTAAACACTATTTTTTCGGCTGGATTTGGACAGTAGATCCAAGCAGTCTCTTTTGGTGGATGTAGCCCACACTGGGTGAACCACGGTATATCTGGTGTTATGTGCATTTGATTTTTGTGTGTGCTCTCATTTTACTTTCAGATTTGAATATCTTGTTAAGTGTGAAAAAGAAAATTAATAAGTTGGAGAAAAAGTTTTTATTGTCGAATACTGATTCACCCCCCACACACCCTCCCCCGTTTTTCATTAGTGCCTTATGTTTAGGAGATGTTGACAAGGTTCTATCTGTACAACTCACTGGGCTAGATTCCTCTATCTCTTTGAATTTGAAGTTGGTGTCTACATTATCTTACTTGGCTAACAGTTTTCAAGTATGTTGGATTATCTCCTAAGATTTTTAAGGTATTCTCGGTCAGAGTTACTCATAATTAAAATGAAGTTTGGTGATAAGTCTCGCCATTTAGTTATCTGGATTGGTTTGTATCTAACCTTGCAAGTTCCATGTGGATTGAACTTGTACTTGCAGATTGAGATCCTGAAGAAAAAAGGTCATTCATACTCTGAAATTGTTAATGAAAGTGTTATTGAACCTGTAGACTCCATAAATCCTTTCATGCATGCTCGTGGTCTCTCCTTCATGGTTGACAATTGCTCAACAACAGCCAGGCTTGGGTCAAGAAAATGGGCCCCTCGATTTGACTATATTCTAACTCAACAGGTCTGTCTCTCTTCTCTTTTACATATACTTGTCTTGGTTAATTGTATGGTTGATATTTAATCCTTCGGTGAATTGATGTTTGTAGGCTTTTGTAGCTGTGGATGGAGGCTCACCCATTAACAAAGATCTCATTAGCAACTTTCTCTCAGATCCCGTGCACAATGCTATAGAAGGTTGTGCAAAACTGCGACCTACGGTGGATATTGCTGTTACAGCCGATGCAGACTATGTTAGGCCAGAATTACGGCAGTAAACAGCACAAAATGGTCAGGTTAGCTGCTACGGGTCATACTTGGTTGAGGGCAATGCATACTCCAGCGGAGGGTAATGCATACTCCAGCAAGATCCAATGCAACATAGTATAGTGGTTGTTCTGGGTGATGTCGTAACTCTGAATTTATTTGAGTATCAGTATGGGGAAGGGTTATATGAAGTAATAACTGCAGGTCTTTAGCATTTACACGTGCTAGATGCAGTTTTTGCTTTAGTAAAAGCTAAACTGACTTCGAGATGCTACTTTAATACCGATTAAACAAGGCATTATTATCTATAATCCGCCTTTGAGTTTTCACTTCAATATCGAAAAATAAAGGCATTATTATATGCCTGATAAAACAAATTTAGGAAGAAACACTGATCTCTCTCTATAGAGTTTGTTGAATTTGGTGGTACAATAAACAAAGCGTATGGTTTGCCCATCTTCCTTTAAGTTTATATCTATATAATAATTTGTGGGTGCCTATAATAAAGATGCTATCTCTCAACATTATCAATTTTATGGTTAGTGTTTGTAACTTTGTAATAAAGTGATTTATTAGCTTTGAATAATTATTGATTTTTTCTATTGTTTCTTTTCCTGAATCCATCCTATGGATAGCGTGGGATTCCCAGCGACAACTTGTGGCTAGTACTGTAATCTTAGCAGCTCTACAATGAAGATAAAAACCCTAGGATAAAAGTACCTTATTTCCAAGTGTTTGGGAAAGGGGAATTTCTTGCTATTTTAGGGTATATAGATGAAATTCCCTAGGTAATTTGTTTTTTTGTGGGATGCATTTAGTCTTTCTAAGTATAGTGCATATTGCATGAGGGAAGAAAATTTTCAATTTTAGTAGACTAGCACGTATTGTAAACTACTTGGGAAAGTAAAGTGGGAAAACACCGAATAAAGAATTGCTAACCGTCTTAATTCAATTTATGCATCCCATGAAACGTGTACAACTACAAAACATCGTATTAAACAAGAGTTGTAATTTTATAGCATTTCAATGGGAATTTCTCCCATTATGTATTTTGTTTTGGCAATTTTATGCAATCTTTTCTATGTACCATACAATCATTTTATGTATTCACTATTTTTGGTGGAGGTGGTGAAGCTAGTGAAACTTTGATAAATATTATAGAAGTATAGAACAAGCTGATTTGTGGTGTTAGATGGGCCTCTGTTCATTCACCTTGAAATTTTAACTTAATACACTAGAGAGGGGGCTGGATCAATCCATGGTCTATCTAATGTAAGTAGAATAGAATCAAACAACCATCTCCCATATACTTAGATTGGCCACTCCCCTCTATACCATAGATAGGGCAATAGTTGACACAAACTAGACTATGATAGTTTATTAAGTTCATTTTGTTCGGATGGAGGTGATGTCTGTGGAGGTGGATATGATAGATTGTACATAAACACACAACACATTAGTAAACAAATTATTGAAGTGGGTCTACAAATTTACATGTGTTATAACACACATAGGTAAGTAAAATAGACACAAACACAATTCTCTTACTCAATAAGTAGTAGAATGTTTAAATTATTGCGGTTAACATAAATTCAATCCATCCTCCCACGTGTGTTCTACTCCGCCTTCTAATTTGACATACATAACTTGCTTCCACACTACGTACATAACCACACACACATACCCACACATACCGAGCACATTTACTCGCTCTACTCCATTATGCACTCACGTATCCTATATTTTACATACCAATATTATCCTTTTGTATTTGTACATGTTAATTATGTTATATGCAACCATGTCTATTATACATATTTATCGAACAATTAATGTCTTCAATCCGACTGTGAAGCTTAGTTTCTTTGATGCACAATTTCTTCCAACTTGCGGTGGATTGTTTATCAATGTGCAACTCGTAGTTAACATATTCTAATTATCTTGACGAGCTTTGTCAACATCGTCCCCAAATTTAACCAATTGTCTTGTCCTAGATACAACCAACATATGAAGAACCTTCCAAAATTTCAAATATTTGTACTCAATTCCTTTAACTTCTAAGATTTTTCATTTCATTATTAGTTCGGGGAATGTTCACCATTGACTACCCGGAACTTAGACATCCGGTATAAGGGAGTGTTGGCGAGAAAATTTGTCTTGTGGACAAATTGGTGGGTTTCAAGCCAACGCTATGGGAATCTAAGTCCCTCTACTTGAACGGTGCAACTTCCATAGGTGCATGCGTGAAAAAGTGGATTTCAATGGTGGCCTTTCGACCGAGAAATCTAACAGTGCACTCCACGACCCCGTGGCAAAGTTAGCAATGTCTCACTAGTGAAGAAAGCTGTCTTGGAAAGGGGAGTGGAAATAGAGGTAGGAGAAAACTAATGTTGTGAGTAGAATATCAGATGCCCACACACATTAATTAGAAATTTCATTTACATGCATTTATAGTTAGAAGAAAAACAAATCCATGAGAAGCTACAAGACCGAATGAAATTCATTGGTCGAAAGTACCAATTAATTCCTCAATCAAAGAGGCAAAAATTCCTTCTTTTATTATTAAAGCTCAAGCAAAGTTTGTACATAGCTTGAGAATGGAAGAAATTCGAGGAAGAAGAGAAAATAGAAGTAGTGTGGCGTTTTTGTCGTTTTCAAGTACAAAACACTCTGATCTTTTTGAAATCAATCGCCAACCCTTGGAATGACGTCGAGAAGCCATTATATTCTTCGCAAGAAACCGTTACAACTTCACAAATCCTCAACGCCTTTTCAAATTCCTCTGTTGTGAAGAAAACGCTCATGGCGGGTTAAAAACCAGATCTTGCAAAGCAACCATTACATTCAATTTGCCAGTTTAAATATAGACCATTTGATTTGCTCCTCTAACTCTGAAATTGGGCCATCCACGTGGCAGGAAGGGATTGGAGCGGTTATGGGGAAGCCTTTCACATTTTGTGATTTTTCATGAGATTTGGCAATTTGGAACAAATTGGCTGCACTTCACTTTGACTTTTCAACTTAGACACGTGGCACGTTCTGGTTGGAGATGGGGTCGTGGCTCTTTTCTAAACATTTTAACCTTTTTGGAAAAAGGCTCAAAAACTCAATTTCCTCCGCCGGCCCGTTGCTCCGATTTGACTAGGACACATGGCACGTTCTGGTTGGAGACGGGGTCACGGCTCTTTTCTAAACATTTTAACCTTTTTTGGAAAAAGACTCAAAAACTCAATTTCCTCCTGGCCCGTTGCTCGATTGAACTCTTGACACATGGCATCCTCTGATTGGAAATGGGGTTGTGGCCCTTTTCTCAACATTTTAACCTTTTTGGAAAAAGGCTCAAAAACTCAAAAGTTCTATGCCGTTCCGCTCCTTCGCTTTGACTTTTCAACGACGTGGGCCCGAGACCTTGGCGGAGCCGCGGAGCATTCTAGAACTTTTACTTCACTTTTGGGAATTTGGTTAAATTTCCAAAAGTGCCCCAATGGCCCGCTCGTCTACTTTGACTTTTCAACAGCGGGCTTCAACTTTGACTTTTTCCCTGCGGGCTTCAACTTTGACTTTTCTCTGCGGGCTCAAAATTTGACTTTTACCTTTATAGCTTGATCGGGGCCGCGGGGAAAATTTACCATTTTTGCCAAAAGTGACCAAAAGTGTTAAGTTCACCAAAAATCCCTGTTCCTCCCCATCCAATAGGATCTGACCACGTACCTGCATTCATTGGGGTCAAAATTTGACGGGGAAAAGACGCCCGTCATCCCGACTGTGGAAAATACGCAGAGGAAGAAAACTTCATCGTTTTGAGTCCAATTTTCGAATTTCCTTCACGAACCAGAGGCATGGAGGCAAAACAATGATTTGACGACCGGACCATAGAACAAGTGAACAATTTCGATCAAAAATGGAGGTTGCAAAGAGGATATTATGTGCACAGACCGGGAAAAGGAGGATTTCTAAAAACGAGCAAAACAGAGGTTTAAATAGCTCTAGGGCACGACTTTTGCTAATTTCTTGAATCTCTAACTTGGCTTAAACACCAACGAAGGGCATGAGCTCAAAAAATTTGAATTTGGCTATGAAAACGCAGAGTAGTTTTCGGGAGACAACAGGGGCAAAGTATCTCTTTTGCGTGACTTGCCCGATTGGGTTAGGGACACTAGAGAGACATTCGAATATAAAAAAACTTCAATGTTACAAGGTTCAACTTATTCCTTACGTTGATATTTAGCAAATTAGGTTGTTATTTGCTTTTTAAACTCCTTCCATGTTGTGATTAATGCGACATATCTTTGTTTTACTTGTTGCACTTGGGCATTTTGGACAATTAATTCTTGTAATATTGAAAGGAGTCAATTTTGATGTGATCGGTGTGATCTTTGTCTTTAGCTCAACTACTTCTCTAACTTCCTCTGTGCATGCAATTGTGCTACCATATTCTTCCATGTTGTTTAGTGTTTTGGCCCTTGCATATTGCTTTCTTCTATATTCATCTCTTAATTGTACCAATGTTTTTCACTTAGCTCTATCCTTAATATGCTTTAATGTCATAGTATGTAGATGCCTTAGTGAGGAGAACAAAACCACATGCCTTCATTGCACTAGGATATTCTTAATTATATCAAAGTTTGTGATCGGACCTCTAGAGGTTGAAGGTATGTAGATAGAACCAATGCCTCCTTGCACTTGTATCATGACCATCTTGGTCTTCTTGTTCCCTTTCCTTATCCAATTTATCCTTTGATGCCTTTTATTCTGCTTCTTTCGTTTAGCCGCTTCCTTGGTGGTTTTCTCTTGTTTTGCCTTTTCCATTGCGGCCTTAGATCTAGTGTTTGAATTCTTTTCTTCATCATGTTCTTGTTCTTTCTTTTTAATTCCTTCTCCTTTTCTTCTTGAATGTCCCTCTAGGTGTTTGTGGCATATTTATTCTTCTCCTCATCCTCTTTTTCCTCTATGTTTCTTTCCTTGCTTCCCCATTCTTCTTTTCTTTGTCTAATTTCTTCTTAGCCTCCATGACTTGTCTTTTCGTTCTTCCCGCTTCTTGATTCTCTCCCTTCCCTTTATTTTTGGGCTTTGAAAGTTGCCGCCTCAACCTCTACCTTGGTTTGTTCTTCTTGCCCCTTCATAGCTTTCTCAATCTATTCCCTCCTTTTCCAAGCATATTCTTCCTCTTATTTGAGCTTTTCCAAAGGTTTTTGTTGCTACGTTTGGATTCTCATAGCTTCATGTTGTTTCTTCGATCGAAAATTCTCTTCTTGTAACTCAATTTTTAAGCCTCTAGATTTTGTTTTCTTATTGATACCTAGGGAGAAGGCCCTAGCCTACAAAAAATACATGAAGTACCAGTCCATGATAATAACATACATCGATGGACTCTCAAAAAAGTGTGTAAACACCTTATCGTGCATCATACATACAAAATAAAGGGGAAGAGTTGTATTCAACCAATAACCACCCTTACCATCTACTAAAAACTATGTACAATATATTATATTAATTAGCCTAAAAAGGGCATATTCGAAAAATTCAAAATGCCCCCATTAATCACTTACAACCAATACCAAAAAATTATATGCATGCTTCGTGGGACACATGCAAGACTACTCCTTACGACCAACAGGGAGACTATGAATATTTCCACCTCTGAATCGTCCATGCTTTGAGCCAATGAAGAGGAAGGCACCACACAACATTCAGGCATATCAACTTTTGCTCCCACTAGAAGAGCAAGCCTTAGATTCGCAGCCAGAGCCTCCTGACCTCGAGCCACCGCTTGCAAGCCCTTGGTTAGAGCATGGATACGAAATTGGATGCTCATTAAACGCTCCTCCAAACAAGCATGCTTCTGTGGAGGATAAATTTCCTGAAGGAATTCGACAGAATGTTGGCAACACTCAGACCTTGAGCGATATCGAAGACATTCCATCTTCCAATCGATTGATTCGGGTCCAACATCAATTTTCTCATGCTCTCACAGATATCAAAATCCTCATCCTCTTCAAATTTCTTAGCCACAGACCAAACTTTCTCCAACCACCCTCTCATTGCCATATTTTTTATTTTACCGTCCATCTAGGAGGTGAAGGACTCACTTGCCTCTTCACCAGTTAGGGCTCTCTTCCTATTCCTACTCGGCCCGGCCTCCAAGCCCCCCAAATTCTTCATAGCGATCAGGCATAAATCTAACCCACGAACTAACCAAATTCCTACCCATAAGAGCCACACACCACAAGTGGAGATGCAATTGAGATCCCCACCGGAGAAATGGGCTTAAAAGACCATCGACACGCCTCGCACGAAGGAAGGAGCATGTGCCAGTACCTAAGATCATTGAGAATATATCCCATGCATTACC
Organism: Taxus wallichiana var. yunnanensis; assembly: GCA_018340775.1. Taxonomy (NCBI): domain Eukaryota; kingdom Viridiplantae; phylum Streptophyta; class Pinopsida; order Cupressales; family Taxaceae; genus Taxus; species Taxus wallichiana. Next base: position 398,822,985 of record CM031233.1, read on the forward strand.
ATAATCGCTCTAATTATAGCAATAAATGCCCGATGACCTACATTCTTACTCTCCCACATGGCCTTTGGCCAACCTTGCATCACTCGCGGTTAGAGAGATGATGTCACTAGGGAAGTTCACCTCCCACACTTGACGCCTTGAATGATATTTATCCCAAATCTCAACACCTCTATTAGCCAAACAATCAACAACTTGATTTCCAACTCTTTTAATGTGGGAAATTCGAATCTCAGAGAAAAAAGAAAGAATAGCCTTAATCTTCGAAAAATTGGATTTAGCAACCAAGCCTTAGGATACCTACCTTGAGCAACTCCGATAATGATTTTAGAATCACCCTCTATCCACAACCACTGCCAATTCTGATTTTTTGCCTCCAATAAACCAAAAAGGAGGGCCATGCCTTCCGCCACATTATTGGAGGAGACACCACAATCTACCACTAATGCCAACACCGGTTGACACCTAGAGTCTCCGAATATGCATCCATAACTTGCTGTACTCGGATTTCCTCTTGAAGTGCCATCAAAATTTAATTTGATCCATCCTTCCTCAGGAGGCCGCCACATACTATTCTGTTCTTCCTTACTCCCATTATTAAGAGGCCCACTAGAATACTTCCAGGAATTAAAGGCCATTTACAACATAAGACTATATTGTCACTAATTCTACACTCCAAATCTTTACTCCATGACTTAACTAATTAAGATAAAATGCCTTCTATCATATTCCATACTTGACGAAATGAAAGTTTGGTCCGTTGAAAAGTTCTCATGTTTCGTTCTATCCATTAACTCCAAATAATAGCTGCTGGAGTTAGGTTCTAAAGAAGTTGTATCCCCTTATGTGCCACCACTATGAAACCAAATCATAAACCGAACAAGGAAGGACCCAAGTTACATTCCATTGTTGCCACACCATAAGCCATATTTGATGGGCGAATGGGAAATGAATAAAAATATGATTACCAGATTCTTCCCATTCTTCACAAAGGAAACAAAAGGCTGGACCATGAAAACCTCTTTTCATCAGATTTTCATAAGTGAGGCACTTTCCTAAAGCAGCAAGCCAGAGGAAAATATTTGCTTTGGGAAAGCCCTCCTTTTGCCACACCATTTTTGTCGGGAAGGAGATAGTTGCATCCCTTCCCCTCGCCCTGCTACAAAGCCTGTTATAGATTGCCTTAATTGTCACCTCCAAAGAGCTCGACTCTTCCCAAATAAGCCTATCCTCCATATCATCACCTGGACAGGGTGAGGAACCCAATAACCTGAAAAGAGACTCAACCCCCTCCCGATTCTCAAAATCTTCATAGGAGAAGTTGATCCAACCTCTAACCCCATCAATCATACAAGTATAGTTTTCAACTGGGAGTCCCACTTGTTAATAGCCTCCTCCTTAAAGGTGCTCAAAATTGCATCCTCAACAAGGGGACCAATCGGATCCCAGTTATCGTCCCAAAATTGACCTTGTTTCCCTTCTGAGATTGCCATTTCAAGCTAGGAAGCACAATATTTCTACAAATTTTGATAAAATTCCATATACTTGATCCCGAGGGAAGCTCTTGTTGGAAAAAATATTTTTGGATCTTGATCTTCTAAATATTTGGCCCTTCTGATTCTGCTCCACAGATGCTCTTGATCCTTATATACACGCCAAAGGAGATTGCAACCCATAGCTTTATTCATCATGGCACAATTTCTAAAACCCAATCCACCATCTTTTTTGGACAATAGACATCATCCCGAGACAACTAGACTAAATTTCTTCTTTTCTTCAGATCCACTCCACATAAAATTCCTTTGCATTCTTGAAATGCATATAGCAACCTTCTCCGGAATTTTTAAAAAGACATGAGAAGATGAATCAACTTTGCCCTTCCAACCAAGGTCAACCATTTACCTTTCCAAGAGGCCAATTTATTTTTAATCCAGCCCAACATAGGTTTCCAAATATCTTTCCCAGCAGCTCCACCAATTAAGGGCATACCCAAATAAGAACTGGGAAGAGAGCCAATTGAAAAGCCAAAAATATTCGCAATCCTACGTTGCAGCTTAGGTCCACATTTAAGAAATAAATTACAGATTTTGGAGCACTTACCTTTTGACTAGTTGCCTTTTCATACTTGTCCAAAATCTCCTGGAACTTCCTAGCCTCTGCTACAGATGGTTCCCCAAACAGAGATGTATCATCAACAAATTGCGAATTTGTCACTGGATCAATCCTGGAAGAAATTTTAAGCCCCTTCAATTCCTTGCTTTCCACAACTTTTTGAATCACTCTAGACAAACCTTCAGCCATTATTATAAAGAGGAATGGGAAATCAGATCTCCTTGCCTTAGGCCCCTAGAGGATAAAAATTTCCAGCCGACACACCATTTATGAGGACAAAAAATTTCGGGGTAGAGAAGCAATTTCTGATCAATTGAATCCGTCCGGAGGAAGTTGAATTTGGAAAACACAACTTCCAAAACTTCCGGTTCACTCTATGATATGCCTTAATCATATCTAACATGATTATCATCCACGAGTTCTTTTTTATGACACGAGAATGTATGGCTTCATGAGCAACCACATTTCCATCCAAAATTTGTTTACCTTCCACAAAACCACTTGATATGCGGGATGATGGATTCAAGAAAATATTTCGGGCTTGGACGCAAAATCCTTGAAAATTATTTTATAAATTCCATTGCACAAAGCAATTAGGAAAAAGGCATCGAAATATTGAGCATATTCTTTTTTGGGAAGTAAAGCCAGGAAACTCGAGTTCCATTCTTTTGAAATTGCCTTTTTCTTCCTACACTCTTCTACATCAACCCATACATCTTCCCCAACAATATGCCAAAATCTTGGGAAGAAGCCAATCTAAAATCCATCCAACTCGGGGCTTTGTTAGCCCCAAGACTAAAAACTACCCCACGGACCTCCTCCAGGGAGATGATGAACATCATCCTATTTGATTCACCATCCTTTATGATCTTTGGGATACAAAGTAAAGCAAGGACTCTTCCTCTTCTTGCCCTAGAAGATAAGGTTTCTAGAAGGTATGACTACCCATATTGTGAGTATGACTACCCATATTGTGAGTAATGCACAAAATGAAAAAATGTGCACACCCTATTATTTATTAGAGCTTAATTATTTATCCTAACACCCTCCCTTAAGCGAAGAATTAGGAAGGTGGGAACAAAAAATGGGTCCTGGCTACTAGGCCATATTAGGTACCCATGTACATAACAAAGAGAAGGAAGGAGGACTTCATGGTGAATCCCCTAAGGAAAACTTCCTTCACCCCAAGAAAATCTCGTAAATGAAGATAATGAGGAGTTGTTAAAGGTTTAGTGAAGATGTCGACAACTTGGTCAGCAGTAGGCACAAAATCAAGTGAAAGGACTCCATCCTGGATCAACTGTCGAATGAAGTGCATGTGTATCTCAATATGTTTCATACGTTGATGCTCGATTGGATTGAGAAATAGCAATGGCACTGGTTATCACACCAAAGAGTAGTAGGAACAAATTGTGGAAGACCAAACTCATCAAGTAGTTGTCAAAGCCAAATAGCCTCCTGACTAGCTCGAACTGCACCTCGATACTCAGCCTCAGTAGAAGATAATGCAATAGTAGTTTGCTTCTTACATCCCCAAGCAACTGGACTAGAACCAAGATGATAAAAAAATCTAGAGGTAGATTTGTGAGTGTCAACATCACCTGCCCAATCTGAAGTTGGTATATCCAATGAGTTGTGAAGAACTCTGTGGTGTGTATTGTATGCCATAGTGCAAAGTGCCCCCAAAGATAGTAAAATACACTTAGCCACTTTCCAATGACTCTCATGAGGCTCATGTGCAAAGTGAGAGACAAGGTTAACAACAAATGTGATGTCGGGGTGAGTGTGTGTCAAGTAGAGAAGACTTCCTACAAGTTGTTGGTATAGTGTGGGATCAACTAGAGGAGTCTTACAATTAGTAGATAAAACAACACCTGACTGAAATGGATTAGGAGCAGGATTTGCAATTTTCCATATGAAACCGGTGAAGTAAATCATGAGCATACTTATGTTGTCCAATAGAGATTCCTTTGAAGTTTGATGAACCTACAAACCAAGGAAATAATGTAGAAGTCCCATATCGGTCATGTCAAAATGCTCCATCAATTTGTGTTGAATGTCACGAATGAGGGAATCTAAACTGCTAGTGAGAATGAGATCATCAACATAAAGGACTAGTATCATAATAGTATCCCCATTCCGTTGAATGTAGACATTAGGGTCTGAGTGGCACCGAAGAAATCCAGAAGAGAGAAAAAAAGAATCCATCTTTTCATACCAAGCTCGTGGAGCTTGTTTGAGACCATAGAGAGAAGACGATGGAGTCTACAAATGAGTGAAGGATCCTACACAAAACCTAGAGGTTGCTCCATATATATCTCCTCATGAAGATCACCATGCAAGAACACACTCTTTACATCCATCTGGTATATGTGCCAATGATTAGCTGCAAAGCAAGAGAGAACACAACTGAATCGAATCCATCTTAGCTATAGGGGAAAAAGTCTCAGAGTAATCAATCCCTCAACTTGTGAAAAACCCTTTTGCAACTAAGTGAGCCTTGTACCGATCAACAAAACCATATGTTGCATACTTGGTCTTATAGACCCATTTGCATCGCACAAGTTTTCTTCCTTTAGGAAGAGGAACTAAATCCCAAGTGTGATTCTTCATAAGTGAAGAATACTCCTCACACATAGCTTTCTCCCACTCTGGTTTGGAAATAACATCAGAAAAGTGAATTGGATCATCTAAAATAGCATGACTAACAAGAGTCGTACCAAAAATTTGTGAGCGAGTTTGATGAGGAACTGAAGGATCACCAACCATAAGACCTGCAGAATCCAAAGTGGATTGAGCCCATTTGGGAAAATCTTGAGAAGCATTTGGTGGTGGAGGATGAGGTTGTACATGTACATCAATTGGGTCCTCATCATCATCATCTGGAAACATATTAGAAGAAGGAGAAGTATGAGAAACAAGGGATGGAGTGTCAGGAGATGAAGTCTCCATAGAAGGATCACTCTCATCAAAATGAACATCTGCCAAAAATAAAACATCATTAGTGACAGGGTCATGAAGGCGATAAGCCTTAATAGTCTCACAATAGCCAACAAAAATAAGTGATTGGATTTTCCTCTCCATAGACTTGTGTTTGTCATCAGGAACAAATGCCCATGCCTTACTCCCAAATACATGAAAATATGACACATTTGGTTTCTCTCCAGACCAAACCTGCATAGGAGTCTTGTTCTGCAAGGCCTTATGTATGGTACGGTTCTGAATATAATTTACACAATTGATTGCCTCAACCCAATAATGAGGATCCATTTCCTTAGAATGAATCATGCAATTAGCCATCTCCTTCAATGTTCTATTCTTCCGCTCAGCCACACCATTTGTTGAGGAGTATAGGGTATTGTAAACTGATGCACGATCCCATGTTGAGTGCAGAAATCCTTGAATGCATTGCTCACATATTCCCCCATTATCGGTGCATATCATCTTGAGTGGAAGAGATGATTGCTTCTCAACAAGATCCTTAAAGGCTTTGAAATTCTCAAAAACATCACTTTTGGTCTTAAGAAAGTAGACCCAAGTGCGTCGAGAAAAGTCATCAATAAAAGTGAGTACATATTTGGCCCTAGAAAATGAATGAGTAGGAAAGGTGAGAAGATCACTATGTACCAACTCGAGAAGATCCCTTGCGCAAGATGCCTTGCCCTTTGGAAAAGGATCCTGATGTTGTTTCCAAGCATACATCAGGACATACTCCATTTGTGCAAGAAATCTTGGAAGACCGAGAACCAACTTCTGTGTACTCATCTCGTTGTAAGTATTTGTAGTTCATGTGGCCAAACCTCTCATGCCACAATTTACTGACTAGATCAGCATGGGAAAGTAATGAAGCACTGTAGAAGGCTCAAATCCTTCAAAATGATAAAGACAAGCACTATGATCTGCAACACATGTAGCCACTATCTCTTGAGGATCTTGTATTTCTTTGATTACAACTTTATGTGGAGTAAATTCCACAATTTTTCTAGTGCCTGAATTACAAATTTGATAGACAAACAACAAATTAGAAGTAATTTTGGGAACAAGGAGTACATCAGTAATACAACCATCCTGTATCTGAACATTTCCTTTCCCCAAAACATCAACTCGAGAAGAGTTACCAACTTCAATATGGGAAGTGTTGTAATCAAAAACTGAAGATAGAAGATCTTGAGAATGTGTGAGGTGATGAGAAGCCCTTGAATCAATGATCCAATTATCATGAGATGCAGATATACCTCGAGCAGAAATAAGTTTCCTTTTCTTGATGAAGAAGAAGAGAGTAACAAAAATCTTATTTTGTTTAACTGCTTCCTCCAAGGCTTTCATCTTCTTGAAACATCTATTCTCTGAATGATTTGTGCCACCAAAAAGGTGCAAGGTCCATGGGTCTTCTTTTGTTTGGATTTTCCTTTAGGATTAGGATTGTTGAAAGACTTAGTGGACTCAGAAGATAGATTAGGCTCAAAATATTGAGAAGGAGGAGGTTTATTTACCGATTTGGTGGAGGGCAAGGTCTTTGTTTTAGACTTGGGTTTTCCTTTGGAAGAGCTAGCAACAAGAGCGTGAGAGCTACTAGGAAGGGCATCAAGGGACATTAATTTGGTTTTCTCCCTAGTAAGGTGATCACAAAAGAGCTCAAAAGTAGGCCATTTGAATTGGTCACCAAGGGCATCCATAGCCGAATAAAAGGTAGAGGCAAAGACACTAAAAGGACCCTTCAACTTAGAGAGGATAAGAAATATAACTTCTTTATCAGTTTTAGTTTTTCCTCCTGCTTGTAATTATGAGCGAATAGACTTAAACTTGGACAAAAATTCTTCTATAGTGGAAAAATAGATGGCAAAAGGGAAGATAATTCTTGCATCTAATTGCAACAATTTGAATTCATTCACCTTACCAAAGAGCTCGACAAACTTGTCCCATGCTTCCTTAGGTGTGCTAAGGCTAGAAAGGTGGAACATCAAGTTGTCAAAACGTTCAACCCGATCAAACCAAGAGCCTCGTCCTTGCTTGCACTCGATCAAGTAGCAATATTTTTCAGAAGTGAAGGTTGGACCATTATCCAAACACCACGTGCCACAAGCCCTTCGATTGCAATAATTGTTGCATCTTTGGTTTCTAGACATTATAATTGGAAGTATTAAGTGGCTCAAACAAACGTGACTCCATAGGAGAAAATGAGGACATGAATGGGCCTGAGACGTCGGGTACCACTAAAAATGTGTCCCAAGGCACAAGAGGACCCTCCGAAAAAGTCAAAAAATCAACCCCCGGATTGTAATAAAAATTGAACCAATAGAATGGGAACAAAAAATAAGTCACTTTTGCAAAAATGACACTCAAATCCTAAGCTACCATGCAAAATTTATTAACAAATCAATTTCCCGTAATTAAAAAGGCTCAAATTAATTAAAAAGACTCAATGAAAAAAATCGTTAAGACAAAGGGAAAAGTGGTGTGTGACCACTCGTTGGAACTAGGAGGAAATAAGGAACTCAAATTTGGTCTCCGTTTACAAACAGCCCACCCTGTCAAAAAATTATTAATTAGCCCAAAAACACATTAATTTCCCCAAAGGCAATTTTTAATAGCAAACTATAGAAAATAATTTTTTTAATAGAAAAATTAAACTATAGGTTAGGCCCAAAATTGTTTTAATCAACCAATGAATGGGCTATTATGTGCATAAAAATAAAAATTTCATAAAAAAAACTAACTTGCTTAATGAAATTTTATAGACACACTACGTGAGGGCTCCCACAAGTCTATGGCAGATTTGAAATCTCTAGTGAGAATTTGTGAAGGAAATATGGCAGATTTGAAATCTCCAGACAAATTTGTTTAACAAGAAATCCAAACAATAGTATATTAGTGAAGATTTCAACACACAACAAGCAAATTTAGACAATGTAGAGGCATTTTTTTGGATGTTTGGGGCATTTTTTGCACTATTTCAATCCAAAAAAAGAGTGCACATGTTAAAAATCTCTCCACACACTTTTATTAACCTTCTAACACTATTTTGTTTGGAAAGGATGTATCCCAAGTCTGCAAATGAGCCAAATAGGTGGTTCTAAACAACAAAAACGCCCTTAGAAACAACAAAAATGCCCTTAGAATAGAAAGAACATCTTTAGAATAGCTGAAGGTGCAAGAAGAAGAGCAGATCTGTGGCTTTAGATGCACAAACGTCTCAAAATGGCAAAAATTCTCCTTCACAAATTGTCCCAACAAGTCTCACATCGATCCAAAACAATGTAGAATATTGTGGGCAAGAGTGAAAGAGCCTTCCAAACTCTTCAATGCTCTGATACCATGTAGGTAGAACTAGCACATGCAAGATCTAGCTGGAAGACAACTTCAACAAAGAAACCAAGAACACAAGATCTGCAAAAAAGAGATTGTTATTATTGATCTCTCTCACATACAACCCAAAGAATGATCCAAAGAGGAGTGTAGAATGCCAATAAATAGGCAACTGTAGAAGAGAGAGGATCATTCTAGAGAGGATTCTAGAAGATAAGGTTTCTAGAAGGTATGACTACCCATATTGTGAGTATGACTACCCATATTGTGAGTAATGCACAAAATGACAAAGAAATGTGCACACCCTATTATTTATTAGAGCTTAATTAGATGCTCTAAAGCCCCTTTTATCATAATTTCTTCGGAACTAACTCAAGATTTGAAGCGTATTCATTTTCTTGTGGAACATATTACCAAAGGATTGCTAGTTCCACTTTCACGCTTCTACTTGAACATGCTTCAATTTTCGATTAAGCAATACCTCTTACTCCCTTCCACTTTTATCCCCCAGTAGGCTTGTAAGTTTTCTTCAAAAGAAGGGTCCAGAAACCACATAAATTCCATTTTAAAAGGGATACCAGCAGGGCATCTCTTAGAGGCCAATGTCAAACTAATGGGAAAGTGATCGAGACCTAGCCACCTTCAGAATATTTGAGGAAAATTGAAAATTTTCCAATCCATGTTTTGAGCTAATCAAGAATCTATCCAATCTTTCTAAAATGGCCTCGAACCTATTCTTCTATTATTCCAAGTGAAGCAACCATACTTTGGTTCAACATCAATTAAAGCTAAATTATTAGAAATCCTTGAAATATTGAGAGCTCTTTGTGGAAGGAAAATTTTCCCTCCTTTCTTTTCTTTTAAATTTAAAATTGCATTAAAATCTCCTCCTATAACTTTTTATTGACTTCATTCTCCATAAGATTACTCAAAGCTAACCAACATTCCTTTTTCTCTTCTACACCAATGGGCCCATACACATTCACTAACATGAACCTATCATTTGAAAGCAAATCCAAACATCCCAAAGAAATGAACCACTTAATTTTTACTATCAATTGATCACTAATTCTGCAAGGGTTCTAAAGCTGTTGTAAGACCTCTAGAAGTGACAACCGTATCCACCGATACAACTTCACCCTTGAACCGTAACCTTCGCCTAGCATTATCAAGCTCCTCTTTTACCATCTTAGTCTATTGGAACATAAATATATATGGGTTTTCACTTTACGTAAGTCGCTTAACAAAACGACCTTTGTCAGAGGAGTTTAATCCTTTGACATTCCAACTTAAGATTTTCATGGCCCTTGGGTGGAAGGTGAATCCCTTCCACTAGACACAAAAGCCTCTAAGGTACTCTGATTTCCAATATCAATATTCAACTTAGCCTCCAATTGAGTTTTAAGAGCATTAGAGCATCTGCTTGTAGATTTCAAGATGCCCGTATCTGGTTGGGGTTTAGAATGAGATGAGGCTAACCTTTCTGATTTCCTCAAAGGGGTTAGAGCCACCTTCTTGTTTGTATCCACTTCCTTCAAAACCTCTTCTGAAGATTTATGTAGAGCCTCTATATTTTCCTTATTCTCCTTATTGGGATCCGAAATCCAATCATTCCCACCCCGACCCCAAGATTCTCGCTTTAGAGAATCCTCCCTATTTCCGTTCCCAAACCATTGAAGGCTTCTAGAAGAATTTCTAAATCTCCTTGATCTAAGGGAATTTTCTAATGGGGCATCTCCTTATCTTGATCAAAGACCTCAACAAAATCCAGAATTGCCTCTCCTTTCTCCGAAAAATTCATAGGCGGAGGGACTTGGTCTACATTTGTGAGACTCATGCTTCTCCGATTCCTTCTCTAGGGATAAATATGTGGATTTTTTTATCATCCTTCAATTTTTCACCCGCTTTGATAGGGTTAGAGCCCCGCTTTCGATCTAGATTTCCGTATTTCTTTTGGATCCTCATTTTCCTTTTGCAAAATAACTTTTCTTTTTCATTCAATGGACACTTATTCATTTTGTGCCCTACTTCTCGACATTTGAAGCATATGAATGAAAGGAATTCATAATCTATGGCCTGAAACCATACCCCAATAGGAGTGTTGAGCCTTATGGCTTGGATCAGAGGTTTGTCAAATCAACTTTAACACAAATCCTTACATATGAAGAGAAAGTAACACACTTAGTCTTCCAAAAACTTCACCTAAAACTTCCGCTATGGTCCTCAAAGTTATCCGGACCTAGAATTCCGGGGGTAATTTGTAAACCCTCACCCACAGAGGAACAATTTTTACCAATTCTTCTTTAGGTTTAAAGAGTGGGGACCAAGGTCAAAGGTAAAAATGACATTTAAAAAAACCATAGCCCATTGAAAAAAGCCCTATCCCTATCTTTGGTATTTTTGAAGCCAACTGGAAGAAGCCTTTGGATAAAATCCTAATGCATGAATGCTCCTTACATACCCAATTTTTCTCAATCCATTTCTATAGCTATTCCTTTGAAGGCCAAAAACCAATGAATTTACAAATCAACGCTCTTTTCCCTATTCATTCACATATTTCTTCTAAGTCAAGAACCCACATCTACCAAATTTACTATCTTAGACACTTTTATCTCCAATTCACCCAAACTCAAAGACGCAAGGGAATCCTTTGGCATCTCACTTGAATCCGCTATATTTCCATCCTTCCGGATCACCTTTTGATTGGGATTACTTCTAGAGACCCCATTTTTGGAAAAACCCACATACCCCGCTTAGCATCCTTTTCAACCTCTAGTTCTTCATTCTCCCGATACTCTCCCGGGTGCTTACAATTTCTATGATCATTTTGACCCCCACCCGGAGGAATAACATTCTCTCTGACAACGACATTTCTTCTACCCTAAACATTTTGGTTGAAGGCCCCATCGAGTGCCCATTCTCCCAACTGCCATAGCTCCTCTCGCTCCCTTGCTCAACAGCCTTGGCCTCTTCCTTGAATCTTCCAGTACCCCAAGCCTTTTCAACTTCCTTTCCAAAATGATGACCTTCACCTTCGCCAAAAGCCTTTTCTTTCCTTTCGCTTGCTAACCCAAATGCATCTTTGCATTTTTTTGCCATTTTTCACTCCAAGCACACACAAAAATTAGATAAAAAAAAGCCTCCTCTAGGATTAAATGGGATTGGGTAGACAAATTTGCCAACTTTACGTCCTATTTTAGTTGGGTTTCCTTAAGAACCTCTTTATTTATACCCCTTTTTCTCTTCATAATGGGAGCTTATATGCATCTAGTATGCCTTGAAAAGGGTAAGGGGCTTCCTTTATGTATTCCATTAGGGCTTCAATAATTTGTATTTTTCTAATGAGGAAGTATTTTTGTATCTACTTATCTTATACAATCCATCCCCTATTTTACATTAGTATAATAAAGTACATGATGGTTTTATAAAGACTTATTCATCCTTGTTCATAGGCTTGAAAGGAATTCCATGTTCTTCCTCGGTGTTTGTACTTTCATCATTTCACTTTTTGAATTTTTGGAATGGATTCCAATTTTGGTGTCTCGAGATAGAAGCTTCCTTCCGTGCTTTAATGTTATACCTTTCCTATTTATCTGCATCTTCTTTTTGGTTTAGGAAAAACTTCTAATTCCAACTTATTTACTTTTTCTTCCACTGAGGACTCACCCTTAAAACCATAGACAACAGAGCTTTACCTTTTGCATTGGATAGAGGTGTTTGAATATTTTTTAGTTGTTCTTCAGCCATCCTTTAACCTATCACAAAGAATTGGACCTCAAACCATGTCTCATTCTCTCTTGCGGATGATCCTTGAACTTAATTATGGTTGTCCCATCTCAACTCCTCTAGTAGCAAAGCTCCCACACCCTCATGTACTGATTGGCCATCTCATATATTTTTAATATTTTTTCCTTCTCCCGAAGGCCTAGTCTCCATGGGTCCTATCAAGTATTCCTTCCACGCACCCTTAATGATTTCATTGATGTTAGTAATTTTTGTTTTTGGGATCTATTGGAAAAATTTGAATAGTAACTATTATGCTATGGATTTATTTAATGGCCACTTAATTTTGTAAGGGTGCTATAATTGTGGTCTGCAAAATGAAAGGGTAGATTTATAAATTGTTTGTGTTATTAATGGAAATCACCTCATTCTCATAGAGGGCAAATACTTGCTTAGAAATTCCACTTTTTTTCTTGCCACCATACCCATAATTCTTTCACCCCATTGAAGTAGTGATGTTAGTGTGTGTAATTTAGTTATAGATTTCAAATGCTATTTGATTTGAGCTTTAATGGGTTCATTATCTTTCCAATTCACTTGTCCCTCTACCCGTGACATTGTTATGGTAAAATACATCGCTAAAAAAAACAATAAAGCGCCATAAAAAGTCATGTTTACTTGATATCATTTTTGGATATCATTGTTGAACTCTTCTAACAAAATTTTGCATAGGTTATATTTGAAATCGATCGCTATTGTGCCATATCATTGTTTCATTTCGAGAGTGGACAATATCATCCTTGTTTGCATGGTAGACTTTCCACACCACCACTTTTATCACGTATCTTAGTGTAGTGCTTTTGTAATGCCCACAATTTACAACCTAAAATCACAGTTAAGATCAAGGCAATTTATTCCAAAAATACTTAAGAACACTTACTACACAATAATGCATGAAACAATTACACATTCACAAACACACTCATACAACAAAACAAAATTTTCTTGTAACAAGAAAGAGAGAAGGGAAAAATATTAATCCAAATGTAAAAACAACACATGCTACCAAGCCTACTAATCAAGTTTGCAAAGGGAAAATACCATCATATGTACTACTCCTTATCCCTCTACGAAGGAATAATGGTTAACCTTTGGTTACTCCAAGATAAAACACACAAACAACATATCATTTTATTTCCAATTAAGCCAAACCTTTTCACTCTAAAATTTGGTCGAGTTGAATTAACACAACACAAAGATTATCTTCTATTAATTAGCTGCTACATATTGTATTCAGACCAAATACTAAGGCTATTATATAGCCATAGAAATATAAAACCGACCTCTTATAAAATAGGAAGTCATACAACCAAATATCTTGTTAATAACTTTACGGGTACAACCAACCTATACAAATATATTTTTGTTGAAACAATATGTGATAAGAATATAACCTAAATATTTACCTATGGAAAATATTGAATATGTGAGCACTAGACATATTCCTAACATCCCCCTTAGTATGAACATGGGAGAAAAATAATCACACTTCCTTCGTAGCTTGTCGCCCGTGTGTGCTCATGATTTGGATGGTTTTACAGGACAACCAATAACCTCAACAAGGATGGTTTTATAGGACAACCAACAACCTCAACATGTATGGTTTAACAAGACAACCAATAACCTCAACAAGGATGGTTTTACAGGATAACCAACAACCTCAACAAAGGATGGTTTTACAGGACAACCAACAACCAAAATATCATGATGCTGCTTTTCCTTTGTGCTTTCTATAAAGTTTGGTTCAGAATTACACAAGTAAGAACACTAAATATATTATTAATTCTCCATATACAATACATACGGGATTCTCAAATAAATAGGGAGAGAGTTTCCTATAAACTAGGAAACTTACTCAACCAATACACCTATTTTCGTGAGTTGTTACAACCTCATGTAAACAACGCAATATACCAACTATTATATTATAAGAGTTGTATTATGAGCCAATATAATGTAAACACTATATTTCCTAACATTCCCCCCCTTAGTGTTTACATGGTAGAAAAACATCCACACACTCCTTTGCAGTATGCTCACCCTTGTGGCATGTCCAATTCTGTGACTCATGACCTTGATCCAAAAGAAAGGCTCTCTCCTCCCATGGTTTTAAACAGCTTACCACAAAACTTGATGCGACATGAACCTCATCAACTGTCGACCTCATGTGGTTTTCTGGATCCTCCGACAAGCCCTTTCAAGATCCATGAACTGACTTACTCTGGTGCTACTGTTCACCACTATGCTTATACATCAGGGAATTATGTAGGAAACACAACTTGAATATCTCAAAACTGCACAATAGAAGATATACTGAAAAAATTTCACATTACTTCCTATAAGAATCGTAATGTTCTTAATCGTAGTCTCTGTCATTGATCGCTGCCACTCGATCTCGAACAAAGATAGAAAAGCGCCCCGCCACTGGAAGCTTTCCTTGACTAAGCCATTTTGGGTGCAGAATGGGAATGGAACATTGGTATGTATTCCCCCCCACAATGTGAAATTCCACTCATATAGATACTGAGAAGCAAAATGCATCGAAGAACATACTCCTGAATGGATCTTGCTAGTTAGGTCTTGCTGCACATGGTCACTAATGCTAGTGAACGTATTCTCCTAGCTGACCATCTTCCAACGAAGTACGGCAGTCAGAGGACCAAGTCAGTCAGAGGATCACTGACAGTCATCTGTGCTCCAACACAACTTTCTTTCCAACATCCATCAAATACCAAACAAAACAAGAAATCTGAAAAAGAATCACACCAAGCTGAAACTGGAACACTGCAAAACTCAAAAAGAAGTACTCACACTGCACACTTGTGCCACCAAATCATTCTGTGCGGCCTCGTCGTTGGTGACTGACGAGAGGTCGCTATTCGACCTCCTTCTTCCGATGCCTCCTTCCTCCATCTTCATGCTGCTAGATCAAGCTGGATTTGGATATGAAGCTCAAAAATTACTCACCTTACCCGAACGTCGGATTCCACCGAAAATGCGTTCGTAAGGCAAAATTTTTATTTTCGGACTTAATACAATGACACGACTTTAACACTTGACAAGACAATAATCCTAAAATCACCTATTTAACAATGTTGACAATACAACTTTTGAGAATTTTGACGCAAAAAATGACTGTGAAACCTAAATGAAATAAGGACCCGACAATACTTATACACAATGTATCTTATGGTTTAGACACCAAAAGTATTGATTTTTAAACAACCTATTTAAAAAAATAATAGAAAATTACTTTTTAATACCTTACAACTATTGACTTGAATAATAAATAAACACTAAAATTCTACCTATAGAATAAAAAGTAATATTTAATTACTTTTTACAAACTATAAAAATAAAGACTCAAAGATTTTTTTTTACTTTGATAAACTTCACGGGAAATGACTCTTCTTTTGACAACAGATGTAGACAAATAAAAAATACACTAAATTTTTTTTAAACAAATACAATACACCGCCTAACATATAAAACTATGAGACATAAAGACTAATCAACTGCAATATCGATCTTGATGTGATGTAAAGCAGGTGCATCGAAGTATGCTCACCGAACAGGATCATAAATATGTGTCTCTAAATTTTGGCTGCTGTAAATTGCAGGAGAAACCCCCAAATCTGGCGCAAGAATCACCATATCCACCAATCAATCAAACACCTTCCGATCACAGTTGGCTATTGAGAATGAACCGTGTAGACAGCGTGGTCTCGAGGAGGTTGGGCTGATCTGGAAACTTCCCAATTCACATTCACGAGATATCGAACAACAATCTTCGCCAAACATACGGGTAAGTGCACCAAGTTGGGAGACAATGAAGTGGACATCAAATTCTGAATTTTACATTAAAAATAGCAAAACATCAAATTTAGTCTTCCATGAGACTTGAACCATGCCGAAAAGTAAAAACTATGTCAGGAGGGAGACTATTAGCTTTGTAGAAATACTGATTTTAAAGTGAATAGAAGAGGATAAATATCATTTTATAATTTTTACTAATAGTAGGTCTTTAAGACACTTTTTTCCGTGAATTTTTATGTCTACGTTTAAGACTGCATAAAATTTGTTTCACCTATCGAGAATGTGATAAAACTTATACCATCCCAACCATGGTGAAATTATATACATGTTCAAAAAAATATTATTCGATTTCAAAAAAATATTATTTGATTTCAATAATTTTTGATGAAGTTATGGCGAATGCAAACGGAAAGTGCTTTGTTTTCTTTATGTTTTCATACCACTTTCACGGAAAAAATCATAAAAAATAAAATATTACTCAAAAAAATACAAAATAAAATCCATCCCAAGATAGATAGTGGCATATAACTTCTCACCAAAGGAAAAATATATATATCAATTTTTGGTCATCCAAATTGTGGGCAAACGAACTATAATCTTATCGGCGTTTTAAAAAAAAATACCAAGTCATTGAATTTTGAGTGTTTAATATAGGTAATCTTGTCCATTTTTTACAAAAATTAGTATTTTAGAAACTAGATTTTGGATGCTACGATTCATATTAATATAATTTTGTCTAATTTTGAGTGTATGTATTGCTAATAAGCCCTACAAGTTGATATTATGTTGTTATTTGCAATATGATGTCCACGGATGACCCTATATTTGTCCATCAACTTTGCACTTACCCATACACATGCATGAACCCCGAACAAACCGACGTCAACTACTCTTTCGAGAGATCCGAATTCTAATCAATTTGTAAATGTGAGTTTGCAGAGACGTCAATCATGGATAGTGGAAGCGTAAAAGAACATGGAAGGTCAAGAAAGAGCTCTCATCCGTAGGCATCAATAAAATTCTAATAGAAGGTCGATCTCATACACCTCGAAAGTTGTTTCATTACCTTCAAAACTCTGCCGCAGATGCAAGACTTTGGTAAAACAAATTATATTGATCACGTCTCTTTTCCACGCTTTGCCTCTCCTCGACCTGATCCGTAATGTATTTATTGAAATTGATGCATAGAGACTACATCAGCCAGGGCAGAGAGAAATGGATGCCCCTAGAAGCAAACTAATTCTCCATGGAGCAATCAGTAGAGGAACCAGTCGCTCTGATACCAAATATAAAGTTTGGTTCGAATTACACAAAGAAGAACACTTGGATATATTATTAATTCTCCATATACAATACATACGGGATTCTCAAATAAATAGGGAGAGAGTTCCTATAAACTAGGAAACTTACTCAACCAATACACCTATTTACGTGAGTTGTTACAACCTCATGTAAACAACCCAATATACCAACTATTATATTATAAGAGTTATATTATGAGCCAATATAATGTAAACACTATATTTCCTAACACTTTCATCTTTTCCATTATGCTTTTCCTTCAGGGAATTATGTAGGAAACATTGCTCACTGATTACAAACTTGAAAAAGAAGGCAAAAATGGAAATGGAACATTGAGATCATGTTCCCCCCTCAATGTGAACATTTCACTTATTCAACACAAAATAAGAACTCGAAATCATACTACACACAATCTGGAACCGAATTTCGAAAAAGAAGCACACTAGAAATCAAATATTGAAAGTAAACTCACACCACAAAATGCCACCACAAACTACATGCGGCCCCATCGTTGGTGATCGACGAGAGGTCGCCGGTCGACCTTCATCGCTCGATGCCTCTCGTCTTCAGTGTATTTTCGCTAACTCAAGAGAACACAAACATGAAGTACATTTGTTTTGAGATTGGATTTATTCTTTTATTTCTCTCGCAATGTGAAACATTTTATTTCCTTGGACGTCGGGTAACACCGAAAATGCGTCTATGAGGCAAATTTTTTTTTTTTTTTTTGCAACTTTTACAATGACACTTATAATAATGACTCAAAATTTATTCTCATTGACATGCAACACAAAACGACTACTTCAAATTTTGACTCTAAGACAAGACGACAATTAGTCAAATTTGACAAGACGACACTTGACTTTGACTTAAGATTTTTTTAAAAAATGACAATATAAATCTAAATGACTCTAATCCTTATTTATTGAGTTCAACATAACAAAATCCTAAAGACATCTAAATTAGACTCTTAATGACTCTTGAGTTACAAATTCAAAAATAACCATTAATCAACTTTAATCTAATCTAATACCCAATGAAAAAGACGAAGTGAAGGTTCGACTTGACAAGAGACTCCACATAG
Source organism: Taxus wallichiana var. yunnanensis (assembly GCA_018340775.1). Classification (NCBI taxonomy): domain Eukaryota; kingdom Viridiplantae; phylum Streptophyta; class Pinopsida; order Cupressales; family Taxaceae; genus Taxus; species Taxus wallichiana. The sequence continues at coordinate 398,841,385 of CM031233.1, forward strand.
ATGGAACATACATGAACAAAACTACAAGATAAAATGACACACCTCTTATTCCATGCTTCTCCCTTTTGTTTTGCATAGATCTATATAAGGAATGAAATATTGACACAATATTCAAGATTCATGGGGATATACCATCTCTCGAGCCACGTTTGAAAGATCCATAAGAGGAATCGACTGCCTTAGGTTTTGAGGACGCATGCAGGTTGTATTGGAATTTTGGATTGGGCAAGCTTACGCGGCTGCAACACTGCATATCCACTTCAGACACCCACACGTGATGCTAACACTTCCACTCAGTCCATGCAACCACGTGTACCTTGATTATAGCACTCTAAAATCCTGAAACACTCCCTACACCAAATTTACAGCCTCCAGAAATACCAAATCTTCTGCTAAATTCTACCAATTAAAATCCCCTGACCAAACAAGTATTCAGTTCTGCCAGGATAGAATTTGGACATAAATGCTTGATAATAGAGCAACTATTTATTCGCCATGTAATGCCTACAAAGTATAACTGTGCAGCTGAGTATCTGTTAATGAATTCAATGTTGCATTTTTCTGGTCTCCATACTTTCTACAATAAACTTGGAAGATTTAACGCAAAGTGTTGAGAGATGAGCCAATACAAATTAATAGTCAATCCAATGAAAACATATAATCATTGGGACCTGTAAATTCTAATGCGTTGGGCTCAAACTGAGGCGTGAAGATTGTATCGAACACCACAGGTCCACGAGCCATATGCATGGAAAAATTGGTAGCTGAGAAGCTCAGGAGTCGTGGCAGGGAGGTGAGCACCCAATAGAGCCCACACAGAGGCGTTGATATCGTTAATACTGGCTGACTAGTGATCAGGCTGCAAGCTTAGAATAATACTTGTTTTAAACAACTGCACATCCCTTGCCTATAACTATTCCAATTCTTTTGAAAGAAAGCTTGGACGGTTTGACAGGTTCTTAGCAGTGCATAAACAATAAAATACTATGAATATGATAGTCGTGTCAAAGAATAAACACGATGAATGGAAATTTGTAAACTAATTGGAAGAAACAAACTCTCACCAACAAATGAATCAGCCTATGGTAAAACAAACTATCATCTAAACAAAATCGACTTGCATCTATAGGGGTGACCAATTTTAATACTAGCTTTGCCCCTCTAAAATCCTCACAAACCCATATTTACTCTGATACCAAATCTAAAATTTGGTCCGAGTCGAATTAGCACAACAAAAATATTATCTTCTATTAATCAATTGTTACATATTATATTTAGACCAAATACTAAGGTTATTATATAGCCATATAAATATAAATCCGACCTCCTACAAAATAGGAAGTCATACAACCAAATATCCCGTTAATAAATTTATGGGTACAACCAACCTAAACAAATATATTGTTGTAAAAAACAATATGCGATAAGAATATAACCTAAATATTTACTTATGACAAATATTGAATATGTGAGCACTAGACACATTCTTAACATTCACCCCCTAAGGCTAGCTATGTATTCCCTTTGGTTCCTCCAATGTAGCAACACCCAAATCCTTATTCCTCCCTTCAAGTAACTATCCCTTTTCCTCCACGAAACAATAATGACTCTTACCCTCACAAATATATTCACACTTGCATACGAGCTTCACAATAATAGTTTAAATTCAACATTTTCTCAAAGGAAAAATTTCAACCATAATAGTTAAGCCAATTAAGAGAGAGAAAGAAGGAAGTTTTATCCACATTTTTCATAGATTACGGTTTATCTTACATAGTAAAATTTGCTTTCCTATTTAATATTTTGTTTTCAGAGCATTTAAAATTACATAAATAGGAATATGACACTTGTTTTCAAGTTACAAAATTCCATTTTTGGGTTAACATGTTTTCTTCAAGGAATCACCTCGCCTTTCCTTAATTTAAGTAAGCCAAAGGTTTACCAATAATTTTTAAGAGGGAAAAATTTCAACTATAAATTACAAATGGATCCTAAATCATTTGTTATACAACAAGCTATATTATTACAAAAGTTTCAAAATGAGGCCTTCTCACTCTGAGTTTAAGGTACAATTGGAAAAACATGTTGAGTTCAAACTTAGTTACAAGTAGCTTATGAAAAGACATCCAAGGTTGAGGTCTAATGTTTAAACACTAGTGGAGGGATGCATAGATATGATCTCTTCCACGTGGTCACACTAGCTATGAAGTGCTATCATCTCTTTCTATTCAAGATGAGATGGGATGGATGTTTCATTGTGTAGAATTAAAGTCCATCTTACTATATAAAATGATATACAAGTGGGAAAACAAATAATCATTTCTCAAGTGATTCAGTGGTCTCACTAACCTACTACGGTTGAACCAAAAGAAGTAGCATGGTGATATAGATTAGGAAACTATTCTAGATCCAACACGTTCTATATTCCATTCATTACACTAATGTTTATTTTTCACAATATAGTCACACCATATCAATGATTACTAAGTTTATTTAACATAAATTAAATATTTATCAAAGGACTGAGATGAAATGAATATAATAGTAACAAGAAATATCTATCATGCAAGAAATAAAAAAGTATAAACAATAGTGAAATAAGAGTGACTTAGCTTGTATTTGAATATCTGGATTGATTTTGGGCTGAAAATTGAGTGGAGGTTAGATATGGAATGGGTAAGATTTGTCTAGAAACTGGAATTTGAAACCCCTCGGGACGGGACCACCCGGATAAGGACATGACTGCCGGGGGCATTAGTGTTTGAGTTGGGTGTTAGTGTCAGGGAACAACTCGGATTTGATTTTCTCGGGGTATGAATTTGTCTTCTTCCTTTCACGCTAGCTTTCTTTGTAGGGTTTCACTGTCACACTTGAACTTACAAAACAAACCCTAGCTACCTACACAAGGATCAAGAAAACATTAGATGAAATAAATAATGCATATGCTTGAGTTAGATTGACCTTGCGCAAGTCACCTCAATGTGATTGTCACCAAGCGCTGCACTACATTTCAGACTCTATGTAGTTCTAGTGTGTGTGTGATTGAATCGTGTCCCTTGAAGATAGGTTTCCCTTGTGCTAGTCATACCAAGATAGTGGGATATAACTACTTTTACCCCAAGATGAATGTGTGAGATGGAATTCATAAATAGCCCCTCCTATGTAGTGAATAATGCAACCCAAATGCAATCCTTGAATGTTTCTTTTTGCCTAAGTAGTAGATAGTAAGTAATAGCCCAAGTTGTCCAACCCCTAATAATAGTGAGTAAGTCATGTATATATATGATTCCCTTGTTTGAATTTTGTCATTAAAAACCAAAAAGGCTAACCAAAAGTGATAGGTAGTAATTTATAAAAGATAACAAATGATATGACATTTCAAATTTGAGAAAAGGAAGGAAAATGATATAAGCACCCAAAGGGGACAATAGCACTGAGTGCTCTTGTCCCTAATGGGCGGTAGTGTCCAGGATGCTCAAAGGATAAAATAGAAAATATAGAGTTGGGTCACACATTGTCCAAATGTTCATAAGTAAATTGACCATTCTAGAAAAGTAAATGATAAGAGTATCAAAAGGATAAAGCAATGTAAAAGAAAAACAAGTGTTGTTAATGCCTAGTTTTCTTGCTTAGGAATCATGCATATAATAACATACTTAGAGGCGTGATGTAAGTAGTAAGTGCGTGATTTTGTGTTTATATTTTCTCCCATTTTATGCCGGTGAATGAATATTCAATAGCATAAAGTAAATAGGAAGAGTGTACCTTGTGGAGAGTTGATGTGATTTGTAACGAATAACATGCTAAATGAGGATTGTACTTGAAATTGTTTTGAATGAAGATTGTGAAATGTGTATTGTAGTATCTAGAAGAGGATAAAGATCATAGGGGTGACCTCATGTGTGTAGTAAAAATAATGTTTGTGTTTGCTAGTTGGATATTATTTTTGCTTGAGCGTATTGTGCTTGAGATTGATCATTGTTCCATTTGTGTTCTACCCTTTTGTCGAGTAAGGTCGGACCTGCAAAAGAAGATAAGTGTAGTCAATTCTCACGATAAATGAAATTTAACTTTAAATTTATAAATGTGAAAATAGGAATGTGTATTGAAAAACAAGTGAATCAAGGATAAAATACACTTGTATGATGTGAGAGAAGAGATATAATTGTTCTTGTATGTTTGTTTGTTCAAGCAAAGTTGATCGAGAGGGGGTGAATTAGTCCTTTCAAAAATTTAAATTTAGATTTCATATTTACCTATTCAAATACTCAAAACATTCAACCATCCATATATGTGTGCATACAACAAATTATAACATGTGCAAGAACCATAAGTAAGATAATCAACACAAGACACAAGATATAAGTGAGAAACCCTCAAGGGGAAGAAAACCCATTGAAACAAAATATTATATTGATATGTTTCAAAATTTAGTGAGGCACCAACCCCACAAGGAGCACCAACCCCTAGTTTAGTAGAGCTACAACCCTACAAGGAGCACCAACCCCTAATTTTGTGAAGCACCAATTACACAAGGAGGCCACAACCCCAAGATGATAAAGTACCCACTCAATGACATTATGATGATATGATCTCTATTTTTTTGCTGCCATAATTGATAAATACTAAGTATTCAGCTTGCACTTCTTTAAATCTTCATACAAACCCTCACAACTAGCTCATCTTTCACTTCTCAAACCTTCAAACACATGCACACATGCTTGCTGATCTTAGTTGACTGTCACACACATGATAAAACCTCAATTCATGCTCACACACCGTAAAAAAACTTCACCTAGGTCACTCTTCTTACACACACAAACCGATGAGGCTAGAATATGCCCATTAAATGTACAATAAATGATCTCATCTTACTCTCCTTTTTATAAAGTTGATTGCATTTTGTGAATTTTGTTTGATTTGATATAAGTTAGGATGTAATTTTCCATCATTTATTGATTATGATTCTAACATTTAAAAGATCCGTAATTCCTAACAAATTGTTTGAAACTCGCTTTGTAATAAAATAGGTCACAATCAGGCAAAAGAACAAATATGAAGTGGATTGCATGTTTTTGGAAGCATTGGAATCAATACGGTTTAGTTCCAAAAGCTGTTAGGCTTAGTTCCGTAACTCCTCCATGCGATTCTGAGTTCTCGTCACTTAGTTCAAAGAAACTCTAGTACTTATTTCCAAAATTATCGAAATTATTTCGAACTCTTCTTTGATAGCTCCAGAACTCTCTTGGTTAGACCTGAAACAATTTCCTTTAGTTTGAAACTCTTTTAAAGTTCCGAACCGATAAGAATCTATTCCAAATGGCCGATGATTTGTCAAATCAATGATCCTATCAATCAGGAGTAGATTAGAAGACTTCCGACTCTCCATACTTGTAGATCCAGGATAATTATCACACAACTGTACGTCTAGCCATGTTCCAATTCAACATCTATTCTAGGCATGATTTAGTTCCATCGTATCAGTGGAACAGTTATGACCATAAATGCACCCCTGGAAGAAGTATATATATACAGACTGTAGATATATTATATATAGGAATATAGATATAGAACAAGAGATAGATATAGATTGATATACACATATCCAACACGTTTTTGTAATGCAGAACATTTTATCAATAAAATAGCCATTTCTGTTTTGAGAGAAAATTAAGTTGTCAATCTGTTTCGAGGCGGAGCAAGGGCCCACTCCTCCAAGAACCAGGATCCTCGTTTTTGTTGGTATTTATATTTTTAAAGAAAATAGTTTAGATCTATTAATTATGTATCTTTTTAATTCCTTAGGTTGAAATCTATTGTCACCTTGTCCTCGTAGGTGTTCTAGATTAACTTCTTACTTCTTTGCAATCATTTTTCCGTGCACTCTCAATTGTGTGTTTATTTATGTAATGTTTATTTCAGCAATTCCTTTCTCGCAAAGTGTCTTTACTTCTAAGGAAAGTGTGTTTATTTCAGCAATTCCTTTCTCGCAAAGCATGTTTACTTCAAAGCAAAGTGTGTTTATTTCCAACAATTCATTTCTCGTAAAGTGTGTTTATTTCTAACATGTTTTAATAGTTTGATTCCAATTATGTTTTTAACCAAGAAGTCCTTAAGACATTGAAAATATCCCCATAAAATACAAAAATACCTATATTCAATTACTAGATTGCTAAGATTCTTCTTGTTGCATATAACTTTAAACACACCCTTGGTTTGAATATGACATCAACATAAAGTTGATTAAACGAAGGGAATAACGACACCCATCATTTTTGGTGCCGTTAGGGACCCACTAGTTATAATTTTCTAATTAGGTGTCAACAAGAGCAACAATCATACATTTAGCAATTGAAGAAATCTTCCCTAAGCTATCACAAAATTTATGAGTGGACCAAGAGAATCCAAGGGTAGATTTCTCCCAAAAATATCTCGAATTAGAATTAACATCATCCTCTAGTTTAAATAAGGAAGTTGACCAAGAATCACCATTATCTCTCCGTAAGACAAGAAGTAGAATTGCCACCTTTGGAATTCTTGGATCATCACCGAGAAGGAAGTGGAACTTTTAGGAGAAGGATTATTTATGTAACAACCACTTTTTTCACTTCGTCTCTAGATTTAAAAAAAAAAAAACTTTATGTAGCTGATTTAAATACCCATATATTTAAATCTACATAAACCTTAAAGCAATCCATTTCGATACTGTCATGAACCATGTGCAATGTATGAGAGAATACTGAACCTACTCGTTCTCCCTCAATACTCTATTCGAATCCTTACATGAAATGTATCCTTTGGTTCTCCTTTGTCAAGGTATGATATATAAGTGAATGCTCCTAAGTGTCTACTTGGGTTCCACCTATGAAATCCATAGGCATCCGACAACTTAGATTAAAGGAAATATCAACAATGTAATCAATAGCTTACAACACTTTGGGCAAAGTTTTTGAGTCATGTATGCCATGCTCAATTCCATGACGACACACTCATCATAAGGAAATTTTCGTTTCACCTTAATCACTTATTCAATTATATGGATTCATAACTTAAATACTGTAAACACTACAAGCCTTGAATAAGGTACAAACCAGTTTAACCTACATGAAGACCTCTATGTCATCCTGTGATGCCTATGGGAAAGAAAGTGTTCTCGTAACAATTCACCTTGTTACTCACCCACATCTCTTCTCATAGCCATCATAGGTTGATATAAGGGTGCATACCCAGGAGGTCCAATCTATCTTGTAACTCTATCAAGGTTTGTACTTAGGACAACACCATACTACAATCCAGTCTCTTGATGAGACAACTCATTATAGATGCTAAACGGTAGTATCCTAATGGTGACAATCGTCACCATAGGGATACGACTGTGTAGTATATGCAGTGAGTTCACCCGCCTAGAATCATGTATTGGTGCATGGTGTTTAATGTTTTCAAGGTAATCATTAAAGAACAACCTAGGACTTACGACACCTTCTCCACGAATGGGTCATACCTAAGGTCCGGATTAAGTTGATCCCAGGACCCCCAATCTCTATAACACTTAATTACCTTTCAATATCTCATACCCATGTTAACCATTGATAGAAACGATATTATCAAGGTCTATGATCAATATTACAATTACAAAAACTATCCCACTTTAACATTTAGGCTCATGTTCCTTATTTCATATTCTAGGGATATGTACTTATATAAAGCTAAGTATTTAGGTATGATTCATTCCTTGAATTAAGTGCCATAGGCTATCAATGCCAATCATCTTTTCAGTTTAAGCACATCACTTTAATTAATTGCAGCTCAGTAAAGAGTGTTCATTTATTTTACTATCTCCAGCAAGTAAGATATATCTGGAGTATCCGATATGGTAGATTTGATGAACCACTTTCCTATTTATCTTTCCCTGTCATATCCTTTTTAAAATATTTCATAACACAATTTATCACAATTATGCAATTCCTAAATAGTGACACCATACTCCATATATTTTCATGTTAGATTACCATAATCCCTTTCTCTTGTTGCTTATGTGTATTGTCCTTGTATAGGACTTAGAGTTGATTTCACTTAGAAACAAATATTAAATTATTATATATTTGTTAAGAGTTAGTATAACCTAAGTTTATAATATAGCCATAGCACAAAAGTATCTGATTATCATAACCTTTCCATGGTTTCATGATAGTCCAACTGCTTTCTTAGCAGCGACCATTAAGATTAGACAATCTTACTTCTAGATATCTTTTACTGGTTGAGTACACTCTATACAAAACCTTTGGAGAACTTAACACAACTTTACAAGTAGGTTGATATATTACATTTTATAATGAGGCTAGTTATCCATTAACAACCTCAACTATTTCCAAGTATGCTTAACGTATGGTTCGTTAGAACATGATATTCTTAGGAAACATTCCACTCATAGTTCCTTATATGTTCCCTAGCATTCACACGTATGTTGTGTGTATCTCTTACTATTTAATTTATACTAATGTTTATTACAATAGTATTGAATACACTAAATACCTATCTTGATAGATTTCTAACTCATAACACATCATTTGCCAATTACTCTTTTATAATACAATATATTACAACTGGTAATCTTCCTTTAATTCCTTCTAAGAGATAAGTACAACTCATGTCTATAAGCATGACCAATATCTTTCATTTTAATGAATAAAACAATTATATTCAGTAGTAAGGCCTTTCCCATTTCCAAGGAGAAGTATTTCATTTAAGAACATTCAAGTCAATCATATCTTCAAACTTTCCTCGATCAAAATAATATACAAAACTAAATACTTCACCCTTCCTTCTCTGCAAAATTGTTAAGACGAGTCGGTTCACAAGAACTAAGGATGATAAGCACCAACTCACCGTAATGACATGCTTTACTTAGTTATTTCATAAAAATAACTCATATTATTTTTATGGATCAATATTACTAAACTTAAGAAGATAAACAATTCTTTCTATAACATGCCAAGAGCAAGCAATTTAATGAGCCATGAAAGAAATCAATTTCAGACTTACATTTCAATACAACTATTTCAGTCCCTCAGAAACAGTCATCTAAATTTAAGACACATGAGAATCATAAGTATTCAAAAGACTACCGTATAAGAGTATCTAGATTTCACTCATGCAATCCCATACTTGCATGCCTAAAATCGTTTTACTCAACAATTAAGTAACCAAAAATATATATAAAGAATCACAATCTGCCATCTCTCAACTCTTCTCAACAGATCCAACAAGGATTTCATACACCCATAAGGTCTACTAAGGTCCAAGAAATAATACCAAGACATCAAGAGTATTTAGTTAAAAATACGATATTAGAGCGATTAACCTCAAGGATGAGAGAGAGCATTCATGGCATCTTGCCATATAGCAAATAGGTAAAATTGAGTGACAAATTACATAACCAAAACTTTCCTTGACTTAAGCATTTATTGAACATTCCAAGACTAGGAAAGAGAACATAATTCCTTTCTTCACTGGCTATCATCATATTAATACTGAATAATTACTAAATCATTTCAAGTTGTTTTAACGAAAGGGAGTCATGATAACATGACTGTAATTAAACCAATTATCCCAATTGGGCATTCATTATCGCATGAATTTTCTCATGACAAAATTCAAATGAAAGGTTTCATTACTCCTCACTGAGTTAAAGACTCTATTATAACAATGAAAATTTCTACCAACCCATTCCACTGAACAAGGTTGGAGCATACCGAATTATTCATGACACAACCCAAAAGAAATCAATAAGGGGCTTTTTAGATGTCATGAGAACTCTATAATCCCTAAGGGAGAACAAAATACAACATGATAAGAGTTAAGGAGTTAAATTTTCAGGCGAATAGGAATAACACACAATCATATACATGAACTTATACCCATCAAGGATCTAGCACTTCATAAGATCTTAGTTAGATAATAAACCGGATATATCCTTATGAGGAGAATGTTACTTGAAATATTATGACCTTAAGTGGGTTTCAACTAAAACTCAACACATCCTATTTTTCAACTAGATATCAAAGTAAGGTCATCAAGTCAATCGAGCTTTGCTCTGCATCGGTTACAATGAAGGAGTAATAACACCCAATTTTTTTAACACTCTAGAAGCCAAGAGGCTTTCTATCTTGATCAACTTTAATATCATATCATGCATGATGAATCAAGTTCAACCATAAGAGACATAAAACCAGCTTAAGATAAAACTGAACAACTCATCAAGAAATCAACTAGACTCATGGAACTGTTCCAAATCATTTTCCCAAACCTTCTAACAACTATGTAAATGGTAGATCAGTACTAGACATAGTAATCATCAAATCTTCTCAAGACAAATTTTTAAATCCAAGAAGAAGGGTATCAACAAAATCAGCAATCATAGTCGAGAGTGTGCAAATCTCGAAATCAAACACAACTAAAAATTCTTGCCTATTTGTTTAGATATTAGAACCCAATAAAAAGAACTGTTCAACTCTTTTCGACCACAAGATATAATGCAAAAGCCTCTAAGAGGACAGTTCAACTATTTAGGATTATTTCCTTAAAATAGCAGTAGGCTATATATATTTCAAGAAGGAGAAGGTTTTTAGTCGTAATCAACTTTTCTTTCAAACTGAACATAGCATTGCGGGTAGAACAACCAAGCTTTTAAGGAAGTCAAAGAGATAAAATAAATGACTTAGACCTCGGGATAGCTACAATATTTTCATAGGAGCACAACAAATTTCCGTTACAAAAGGATTATAGAAGCATCTGAGTGCTAAGTGAGGTAGAATTTGTCTCTAAGAGGAACCAACTCGAACATAATAAGTCCACATCCTGTATTGAACTCGGAAAGAGTCGAATACTACCGAGTTTAGAAGAATAAAAACAAAGATCAATACAAATAAATAGAGTGGATTAAACCCGAGCACCTCAACCTGATGAGTAACCAACTGAAACTAGATTGCAAAAATTACTTCAGTTTGTTAGGAGACTCGACATTCTATCAAGCCGTCATATGTAGCTCGAGGATAAATCATTAACGTCATTCAAGAATACCCATTCAAGGGTTAAAGATCAGACTTAGTATTTTACTGTAGCTGCCCTCATTGTCTCTGTAACTAGATATTATTATTAAATACAATTGTTTATCCTCAGTACAATTACTTACTCAAAATAAAACTAGGTCGACTAAGAATTAACGATACCTCCTACAATACTAACCCAATAGGAATTGTTTTATTTAAAAAGAAACAAACCCAATTTTGTAAATCTAATGATTACCAGACAAGGAAAGTCATCTATAGCCAAAACCCCAAACACACCAGTTTTCAAGTATTCCACAATGTCTTGCAAAATCTATATAACCCCATAAAGGATGGGTAAAAATTTAAGCAAGGTTTTCTATGGTTTAGTTACTTATTAAATTCTCAACTTAAATAAGAATTCAAAACAATACTGGCTGTCGAGCCAAAACTCAATGATGAATATAGCTGCAACACTCATTCAACCCATGGAATACGTTATTTCAGAAATAATAAATCACATTGAAGTCTACAACCATTAATTTATTTCCAAACATAATTCATCACAAATCAAAGGTAAAACATACTCTACAGAAGTAAGAATAAATTGATTCTTCACTACTGAAATTACGAACACAAAATTTCAATCAAAACAAGTTCTTTTTGTGAAATTGCTAAATAGAGCACAAGATTATGATGAGTTCAGAGCGTATCATGCCTGTTACGCCTGTATTTTCTTTCCTTGCAAAGCTTTCACGATTCCTTAGAAAAATCCCTAAACCCTTGAAGTGAATCCCTTTTATTAACAAATCATAATGCTTCCTCGATGTTTAATGAGTCTGGGAACTTGTTGAACAATCAACTCAACTGATGTTTTCACCATGCAACTCACAAAACACATAGTTCTAACTTTCTTTGCATGCAGAGCTTCTGCGAATTTCTTGTAAGAGAACGATTCAATACCAAAAACCTCCTTATCTTCCCCAATCCATCCACGCATTCCCGAGGAAGGTGGAAGTTTATTGCTTAATAAATGACATTAATGCAGCGGTTGGAGCTTGCCGCCAAGTTTTTCAAGCCAGCTATCTTTAGCTTCAAAATTTGGTAAGATTCCATATGCATGCCATGCAAAGCACCTATAGTTTTAGTTAACCGAAAAATCCTTTCCCAAAAACTCAATTGGCGGGAAAATTAAATAAAACAATAAATAATTCTATGCAGATGTACTAGTGGTGGGGTGCCAACTCACCACCTGAGTTAATTTAAAAACTTTAGATTATACAAATTAAGGGGTCAAATAATATCCCATGCAATAATAATTTGGTGTTCTACTTTTCATGACTTAGGACTTAACAAAATTTAATATGTTTATATATCTTTTCTAATAGCCAAAGTTATATCAACTCTAACTTTTCAAACAATAAGTTCTCATGTTAGGTTAAGAACCATACCTCAAGATTAGATTGTTCCTTCCCGATTACAGAAGTTAATACATCTCTAGTAATAGTTGTTTAACTACTTTAAAACTTACAAAATCCCTTTTCACAATATATATATACACACACACACAAAGCCATTATAACATTGGCGTTGATCGATTGAGTTGCTTGAGTATGATTTGAGGGGATTGAAGTCTTCAATTTAAATAATTAATTCCTTGACTAATGACTGTAATCCTTCATCCAAGAAAATACGACCATGCTAGTATTAGCCACCATGTGGGGTAGACTATCGGAGGGTCGGCTCAAGGCCAATTATTAGTCAAAATAAGGTCTTATTCAAATTCCAATTTTGGTCGTTAAATGAACTATCAAAATTTTCAAAGCCTTAACATAACTTAGTTAAAAAAACTATAAGGTTAACAATTTAATAGAGATAAAAAAACATCACAAATCACTTTCAAGGCTTAAATTTACACCAAGGATTTTATGATATACCACATTACAAATGACGTAATGTCACCTTAGCGAAAACAATTCATCAATAAGATAGACCCCAGATTAGTAGGGTTCACATCTAAGGAGATCATCCTTAGCTTTTTCATGATAATTTGATTACATATTCACATCAAGTTTCCATCTAATTTTTGATACGCAAAGGTTCCAACAACAAAGGATAAAACCATTTGTCCTATCATTCCTTTAACAACAGTAATGAAAGCACGAGGCGTTACAATTTCTCAAGATCCATTTTGGATAAGTTTTGATTCTCAATTGAGTAGTCAACCTCCTACTCCTGATTTTTCACCTTCCCCAAAGCAGATCACATGCCACATTGATTAGGAGAAAAGTTTAGAAAATACTTCAGAAATGGCACGAGAAGCTGAAATGGAACCTGATAGGACCTTTACTCATTCAATTCAATTGGATGATGATGCTACACCAATGAAAAATATTTCACCTACATATTTACCCACATTTAGAGGGATTTCATTTAAAGACCCTTACCAATTTCTGTTTGATTTTAAGGTAATATGTCGGACCTATGACTACAAAATAAATAATTAGAAACTCAAGTTGTTTCCATCCATTCGAAGGATGCAACAATGAGGTGGTTCATGTGATTAACATTGAACTCTATTACCACTTGGGCACAAATGGAAACCGCCTTCCCGAGAAAAATATCAAGATTAATGTAGAGGGAGAAATAGGAAGGAAGATTTTTTCAAAATCAAGCGGGAGGATGAGAATATAGAAGATTACTTGGACAGATTCCTCTTTGTGAGTAAATGATGTGGATTTGTACTTTAAGAAGAGTTAAGTAAAACAATTTTTCTTAAAGGTTTGGAAGATAAATCTAGGGAAGCTCTTAACTTGATAGGAGGTGGAAACATTGATCAATTAAGGATAAATGAAATTAAAGACATTTTTAGAAGCTATTCCAGAAAAATGGGTGGACCTAGGAAGGGAAAATCAGTGAAAAGTTTGAATCCAGATATGAACAAACTAATGGATGAATTAGCAAACTTTAAAACATACATTTTAGTTCAATTAACCTCTACTATGGATGGATTACAAGCTAAAGCAAATGCCAAAACTGAACCATTAGCCATGTATTGTCCTAGATGTAAGAAGAAGCATGCAATAAGGGAATGTATTTTGGATAAAAACAAGTATGTCTTATTTGTGAATCTAAAGAACATAATATTCATGCTTGTTCTCTTCTTCCACTCCTAAAGAATCAACTCAATTCAACTAGTACATCATCCATAACAGAAGAATTGAATTTTGTCCAGAGACAACCTACCCAAGGACATTTCATGCCAAGGTCATCTCCTAATCCTTGGATGATGCCATGGGCTGCTCAAACAGTACCAAAAAGTTGGGGACAACCACCTTAGGCCCCTCAACCAACTTGGAATCCTCAGGATTGCGCAGGTCAATCTTGGTATGCTCAAGGATACCAACAACCATGGGTGGTCAAAATAACGGTAAGCTTGGTCACAACCTAGATGGAGTCCTTGTAATTATGCTCAAGGGAAAACATATCCTAATCAGAATCAACAAGCCATAATGGGCACCCAACACAAAATTCACAACCTGAAAATGTGGTTCAAATGCAAATGCCAACACAAACGAGCAAACCCAAGAAACAAACAAACAACTCCTGTCTACGGAACAAAACTAGAAAAATCAGTTGATCTAAATGCCATGGATTGTAAGGATATACAAACTAGATCTAGAAAAATAGTTAGCAGTCCACCTATTATCATCACTAAAATGACAGAAGAAACTAAAACCCCTAGTCTAGTTTCCCCCAAGAAAGATGAAAAATAAAGAGATAAGGAACCAGAAAGAAACTCTACTGAAACTCCATTTCCAGAGAGATTTAAAGAAGCTATAGAAATCAAGGAATCTGAATTGGTGTAGGAACTAAGGAGACTGAATATTGAAATACCACTATTACAAGCAATTAAGGACATTCCAAAATTGAACAAATTAATCAAAATGCTATGTTTGAAAAGGCCTGGAAGAAAGAAGTAGTACCCCAGGACTATTAAGGTAGATGGGAAACTTGCTGATTTATTAGCAGGAAAGCTCCTACTTCCCAAATATGGAGATCCTGGAAGCCCTGTTATTTCTGTCTCTATAGGGAATAAAGATATACATAACATTTTGGTTGATTTAGGAGTAAATATAAATGTAATGATAGTGGACACTCTGAAAACATTACCATTAATAGGTATATAACCTACTAACACCATATTACAGATGGTAGACCAGTCTGTAGCAAAACTAGAAGGAGTTATTGAAGATGTGGTGGTTATGGTGGAGTCATGGGAATATCCAGTTGACTTCCTTATATTGCAACCAAAAGGTAAAACATTGGGTTATCCCATTATTTTGGGCAGACCGTGGTTAGCTATAGTTGCTTCCTTAATTGATTGTAGGTCAGGTGATATGACTATTTCAAATGGTAAGAATTCTAAGAAAATTTCATTATATCCCTCTGCACAACCTTTTAGTGATAATCAAGATCAATGATGAGTTGATGATCCCGATATTAATGAGCAAAATTTATCTTTGTTGGCCATGATCACATTGCAGGATCACATATGAGAAGTAGAAGATATGATTAACCCACCATTAAATGTACACCAATCATCCTTGGAGTAGTCGGGAATAGTTCCAAAACCTACAAAATTAGTTAGGAACCTACGCGTAATCTGCTCCGGAATCATCACAATTAGTTCCGGAACCATCACAATTAGTTTTGGAACCACACCAACAACAATTACCTGCAAATGAAGATAATTTCACTCCGGAGGAACGAGATTTCTCTTGGGGAGAGGAAGAATTTGTAGCTTCAGCTTCACATATATTAGGAGATGATGAAGAATTTCTGGAAAGCAAAGTAGTGATGAAGAGTTCGACCTACAACAAGATAAGTATCATAATTCTTCTTATTGTCCTTTGTCCAACATTTTGTCTCAAGGAACTTTTGGAGATGTTGCTACATATCATATGTTTTTGCCACATGCATGTCCACTAAATACTTTAATGGAACCCTTTCAAAAAATCAGTTCATCATACACTAGAACCAAACATGTTGAGATTCAACCGGTAAAATTTTGAATATTAATAGTTGGTTGAAGAATGATGAAGAAGCTAAGCGTATGATGTTCGAAAGATCATACTAAATATTTTTCTTGGGATTACAAAGATATGAAAGGAATCCAACCAAGTATCTACACTCATCAAATCTATATTGAAAACATTAGACCAGTTAGGAAACCTCGAGAGAAGGATTAATCCGGCCTTAAGGGATATAGTCAAACAAGAAATTGAAAAACTATTACAAGTAGGTTTTATCTACCCTATCTCGATATTCTCTTGTAACTATCCCTAAAAATAATGGAAAATGGAGAATTTGTGTTGACTATAGGGAACTAAACAAATCCTCACCGAGAGATTATTTTCCCTTACCATTCATAGATCAAGTTTTAGACAACCTTTTAGGTAAACAATGCTTTTCCTTCTTGGATGGATTTAGTGGATACAATCAAATCAGAGTTGCTGCTGAGGATTAGGATAAAACTACATTTACATGTCCATGGGGTACTTTTGCCTATAGGGTATTACCATTTGGATTATGCAATTCTCCAACAACCTTCCAAAGAGTTGTATTAGCAATTTTTGCAGACCTAACAAATGACTGTGTAGAGGTATACATGGATGACTTTACTGTGCATGGAGATACATTTGATGATGCTTTGAGAAATTTAGACAGAGTATTAACGAGATGTGAGCAACACAATCTGTCTCTTAGCTATGAAAAATGTTTAATGATGGCTGACGAAGGGATTGTATTAGGACACCATATTTCAAAAAGAGGAATTCAGGTTGATCAAAACAAAATTAGAATTATTTCAGACTTACCTATTCCTCGGAATTCCCCACTGATATTAAGTCATTTTTAGGACATACTGGGTACTATAGATGCTTTATCAAGGATTTTAGTAAAATTGCTACCCCCATGTTCAATTTTCTTACCAAGGAATGTGAATTTCTTTGGGATGAAAGGTGTCAACATGCTTTTGAATAAATCAAAGAAAGATTAGTCACTACCCCAATATTGAGAGGACCTAATTGGGAGAAACCTTTTCATATCCATACGGATGCCTCAAATAATTCCATTGGTGTATTTTTGGGACAGAAAGATGATGAAGGGAAAATGTATGTTATCTATTACCTTAACAAAAATCTTACTCCCACTGAAAGAAATTACACCACCATTGAAAAATAATTTCTTGTTGTGATCTATGCAATTAATAAGTTTAAACATTATATTATAGGGTACAGAATATTTATACATACAAACCACTCAACAATTAAATATTTAATGAATAAAATAGTGGTTGGAGGTAGAATAATTATATGGTTATTGTTTTTACAAGAATTTGATATTACCATTGTGGACAATCCAAGTAAATCTAATGTGGTAGCTAATATCTTGTCAAGACTAACCACTACAGGGGGTGAAAAATACAATCAAGGACAACTTTCTAGATGAATAATTATTTGTTATTTCAGCCGATACACCATGGTTTGCTGATATGATTTTTTTTTGCAACAGGAAGTTTTCTCCTTCTTTCACTAAGAAACAAATAAAGAAGTTAATCAAAACTAGTGCACAATTCAAATGGTTAAATGGAATGCTATTTAAGTGTGGTCCTGATTTGGTTTTACGTAGGTGTGTAAGAGAAGATGAAATATTTGACATCCTCTGGGCATGTCATGATGAACCAAGTGGAGGAAACTATTCAGTGAAAAGAAAAACTCACAAGATACTTGGCACTGGTTATTATTGGCCATCTCTGTACAAAGATGTGAAGAAATATATCAGGCGGTGTGATCCTTGTCAAAGGATGGGACAACCAACCTTTACCAATGAAATTCCTTTGTAACCTCAAGTAGTGATTGAACCATTTGAGAGATGGGGGTTGGATTTTGTTGGTCCCTTAATTCCTTCTTCACAAGGGAAGGAACATATTCTTGTGTACTGATTATGTGACAAAGTGGGTAGAAGTGCAGGCTTTAACAAATGCCATTGAAGAAGTAGTTGTTGATTTTATTTGGCACATAATTATGGTAAAGTTTGGAGCACCAATGAGCATAGTTTGGACCAAGGACTAAAATTTATGTCTAATATGATCAAGAATTTCAGAATGTATTATCGGATCAATCATATGAAGTCATCTTCCTATCACCCACAATCAAATAGACAAGTTGAAGTAACAAACCAAGAATTAGAAAACATCCTTACCAAAATAGTTGAAGCAAGAAGAAGAGATTAGGTAAAGAGACTACCCGAAGTTATGCGAGCTTACAATAACTTGGAAAACTACAATGGGTTTTCACCATATGAGTTAGTCTATGGGAAAAAGCCGTTGTTGCCTATTGAGTTTGAACTACAGACATTGAGGACAACAGTTAAGGTGGGTATTGAGTTGGATGCAACTCAAAAGGAGAGAATCCTTCAACTCAATGAGTTAGATGAATTGAGGATGGAAGCACTTCAGCAGACAGAGATAATTCAAGATCAAAGGAAGCAATGGTATGATACACATATCAATAAAAAGAAATTCAAAGTAGGGGACTATACATTCTTTGTTTGATTCTAAGTACCAACAATTCAAAGGAAAATTGAGAACCAGATGGTTGGGACCCTATCAGATTGAACAAATATTTGACAATGGTTCTATTCGCCATTACTTCCCATTGATGGTAGTAGAAGAACAATTTTGGTCAATGGTCATAGGCTAAAGATTTATAGGAAGCCTCATAATAAGGATGAATTCTTGAGGCAGATTGAAGTAGATAAAGAATTTGATCATATGGAAGAACCTAGTTCTTCTAAAATGATCAAATAATCGATGGATAGATCTAGAATAAAGGGAAGAGAATGCAAACCAAGTAAATGACGTTCTCTCCCCCAAAAATAAGGGAAGAGAGAGAAAACCAAGTAAATGACGTTTCTCTTCCAAAAAAAGTTTCTTTCGAGATCAATTGAAAAACAACAATGGCGGTTGATCTTCTCAAATAAATGGCTAATTTAAAATATTTTTTTGGAATTCCTACTATTTTTCTAACCATTTTCCTTTTATTTCACTTTTTAGGAATGATGAGTCATCATGATGGAGGGATTACATCATCAAGGATGGTAATTATGTTTTTAACTTATTAAAGGTTAGATTAAAAGTTCACATGCGTGATTAGATTTGATTTAAAAGTTTATATGATGAGTCATCTATTGTACTTCATGATTAAAAATGAGTAATCATGAGAAAGATATTGATGGAATAAATTGGTGGCATAGTTATAATGAGTTATCATTAGTGTGGAATCAACAAATTGAAAACTAGTTGCAGGGAAATTTTAAGGAAAAACAACGAATTAGGTTTGCATTCTACAGCTATAACACAAAAGTTCCGTGAGGTAAGTACAATAATTCTACTGACTAAACACAAGAATTCCGTAGCTAAATTCGTTAGTTCTGCAACTAATTCAAGAGTTCTTTAGCCAACCTGCACAAGGTTAAAGAAGAATGAATTTGAATCACCTATGTATCATGGGGATTAAAAAGAAGTTAGAACTAGAGGATGATACCAAACTCATTGTAGATGAACAAGTGGTAGCTAACTTTCATCAAGAAGGATGGATGGAATTTTTGAGAAAGTTCCCCAAGTATAATAACGAATTGGTGAGAGAATTTGTTATAAATTTAGAGCAATCCAGAAAAAGGTTAGAAAATTTTTTATTCCTTTTTCTGTGAATACAATAAGTAATGTTTTTGGAGTGCCAATTGTGCATGTCCCAAACCCTATCAGAAGGACATTAAAAGACTTGGTTGAAACCCCCACTTTGAAAAGGGGGAAGCGAACCCTAATATATTTACAATAAGAAGAACATCATTAAAGGGGGGGAAGGGATAGCTTGCCCAAACCCTTTGATAGAGTGGAATTTTGGATAGTCAAGTCTTTAACTTTGTGATGGTCAATTTGGGTCAAGAGGAAGAGTTTTGAAGATCCTCATATACCTTAGATATGGAGCTACAAAACTAGAATGTACATGATAAAACTTCCAGGTTTTTTTGACTCCATCCATACAATGGCCCAGATGTATTCCTGGGGTGTGGGAACAATCAAACATCATGGGTTAGTGCATTTAGTGTGCCAACACCATTTAATTTTGAAGAAAAATGGAGAGGAAATGTGGGAGAAATTTCTTAGCAAGTTTAAGCAGAGCCCTGATATTCTTAGGAGAGTAATAACAACTCCTTATGCTCCTACAATTAATTTGGAAATTTATGCCACTACAGAGGAAAAGAAAGAACTAGGTGGAGAGGAAATACCAAAAAGAAGAAGATCTGGAAGAAGGACTAAACCGCAGAACCTATCGTGCCTTCTAAAGAAATTCCTTCTTTTCACAAAGAGCTAGCTATAGGAGAGCTAATATCTATCTCTCGACAAGTGACAGTTCACCTAGGCAAGAGTAAGAGGTGAAAATCGAAGAAACTCAAGAGGAGACCTATTTTTGTACATTTTGAGGCTCCTCAAAGAAGGAGAATTCATAAAAGGTCTAGAGAAATTCTGGAGGAGATGGAAGATCAAGAAGAAATGGAAAAGGAAGCTGGTGATATTTTAGGTAGCATGGCCATGACTCCTCTTGGACCAAGCCAAACAGAGATATAGAAAAGGAATATGAGAGATTTGAGGAACAAGTTTTCCAAGAGATGGGTGAATCAACAACACCATCATATGAAGATGAATTGACATCTTGGAAATGGAAAGAGAAATCCCCTATGGTAGAAGAAGAATGCTTAACCCCCAAGGAAATTTTAGAGAAAGAAGAGAAACAACAAGTTAAACAAGATTTGTTTTATCCAGAGTAGAACTCATTATTAGAGAAAAGGATGAGGAGTTGAATTTTCTCAAACTTAAATTGGAACAGAGAGAAATGGTTATTCGGGAATTAACAACTCAACTCACCGACAAGTCGAGGAAGTGATAAGAGTTAAACAATAGATAATGGAGAAAGAGGAAGAATGTCAAAATTCTAGAAAACAAACTACTCTATCAACAATCTCTACACAAACTGAATTAACTTATTGGCCACTTAGACAACTATGGGATGATACTTGCAGAGAACTCAGTGAAGCCAAGATATCTAATGAGGACTTGAAAAGCAAGATAGAAGAAGACAAGAAAGCAAGAAAAGTTTTACAAAGAAGAAAATGACAAATTTAAATATCTTGTGAAAATACAAATGGTTTGCATGATGAGTGAGAAATTGCTTACATGCAGGAGACCTTCTCCTACATATAGTGTGTTTTTGGAGGAACAATTCATTCATTGGTAATTGTCAAGGATAGCATGTGGCCTTCCACATGAAATAAAAGATGAAGCTGATTTCATGACAGCCTATTCCTTAGCCAATGTAGAGTAGAAAAATATTCTCTGTGAATTCTATCTCTACAATTTCATGCTGGAAAAGAACTCAGGTTTTATGATCAATTTGTATGTAGGGGAGAGCCAACTTAATGCATTTGTTTCTGTTCTTCAAAATCAGATTGCATGGAAGGAAAGGGAGTCAGAGAATCTGTTAAAGGCTAGTTCATCTAGTCTCTGTATGAGGATTCATTATGGTAAACCATCCGCCTTTGCTACAAATTTCAGATCCTATGCATTTGATAAAAGGGTTAAGAAACCTTATCTTGCCAATTTTTAGAGAAGTATTAATGCCTTCACCTCTTATGAAGAGGAAAATTTTGAAGATATTTATGAGGCATGTTTGAAATGATGGGAATTACTCATGGTTGCATTGAGAAGAAGGGAAGTAATATCTCCCACAAACTTAATATGGAGTTTGCATAGTGCAAAAGCCTTATGTACGCTAATTCCTTAGATCAATGAAAAGAAAAAAAAGGCATAAGGATGGGAATGAGAAAAAAACCTCCACTCCTTCTCACCCCCATGTCACCATGGGAAAATAGAGAACCACAAGATCCCATTGAATTTGATGCATGGCTGAAGAAAGTAGAAGTAGGAGCAGGGTATAGTACCTCTGAATTAAAGCATTGGGATATTTAGTTCCAGCCATGATCTAAGAAATAAAATGGAATGAAGAATATATAACCCCAAATTTGAAGAGTAAAGTTTGTAAAGGGACTTACAAACAAGTAAGTATAGGGAAATGATGAGGTCGAATATGCCTGTTAAATGTACAATAAATGATCTCATATTACAATCCTTTTTATCAAGTTTGTTGTATTTTGTGACTTTTGTTTGATCTGATATAAGTTAGGATGTAATTGTCCATATTTTTTTGATTATGATTCTAATGTTTAAAAGCTCTGTAATTCCTAATAAAGTGTTTTGGAAACTCAATTTTGTAATAAAACAGGTCACAATCAGGCGAAAGAACAAATATGAAGTGGATTGCATGTTTTGGAAGCATTGAAATCAATACAGTTTAGTTCTAGAAATCTTTGGGATTAGTTCTAGAACTCCTCCACGCAGCCTATGAGTTCGTCACTTAGTTCCGGAACTTTTAGACTTAGTTCAGGAACTCTAGTAATTAGTTCCGGAATTATCAAAATTAGTTCTAGAACTCTTGCAGATAGCTCTAAAACTCTCTCAGTTAGACCTGGAACAATTTCCTTTAGTTCTAGAACTCTTCTAAAGTTCCAGAACCGATAAGAATCTATTACAAATGGGTAGTGATTTGTCAAATCAATGATCCTATCAACCAGGAGAAGATTAGAAGACTTCCGACTCTCCATACTTGCAGATCCAAGATAATTATCACACAACTATATGTCCAGCCATGTTTCAATTCAACATCTATTAAGGCACGATTGGTTCCATCATATGGGTGGAACAATTACGACTATAAATGCACCCCTAGAAGATAATATATATATATATATATATATATATATAACCTATAGATAGATTATATATAGGAATATAGATATAGAACAGGAGATATATATAGATTGATATACACAGATCCAACATGTTTTTATAATGTAGAACATTTTATCAATAAAATAGCCATTTTTGTTTTAAGAGAAAATTAAGTTGTCAATCTGTTTCGAGGTGGAGCAAAGGCCCACTCCTCCAAGAACTAGGATCCTCGTTTTTGTTGGTATTTATATTTTTAAATCAAATAGTTTAGATCTGTTAATTCTTTATCATTTTCAATTCCTTAAGTTGAAATTTGGTGTCACCTTGTCCCTACAGGTGTTCTAGATTAAGTTCTTATTTCTTTGTAATTGTTTTTCCAGGCATTCTCAATTGTGTGTTTATTTCTGTAATGTTTATTTCCAACAATTCCTTTATACAAAGTGTGTTTACTTCCAAGGAAAGTGTGTTTATTTCCAGCAATTCCTTTCTGCAAAGTGTGTTTACTTCCAAAGAAAAGTGTGTTTATTTCCAGAAATTCATTTCTGTAAAGTGTGTTTACTTCCAACATGTTTTAATAATTTGATTCCAATAAGGTTTTTAACCAAGAAGTCCTTAAGACATTGAAAAGATCCCCCATAAAATACAAAAATACCTACAATCATTTACTAGATCGCTAAGATTATTCTTGTTGCATATAGCTTTAGACACACCCTTGGTTTGAATATGACATCAATATAAAGTTGATTAAATAAAGGGAATAACGACACCCATCAATAAATAACATGTGAAAACACCCAAAACAATGCTTTTATAAGCTCCTCTTGATTTCAAATTTAAACACAAAACTTTTCCATCCTTTAGATCTACCTAGGTGTCATGAAAACACCCCAAATTTTAATGATAACACTCATAAGTGACCCAAGTAGGTCGGTCTCGGCTAAAAACCTCATTACATGTGCCAAAAATGGCTCAAAACTCCATGGGCACAAAGATAAAAATGCCCTTACATAAAAAAATACATAGTTATGATGCATAAATCATTAAACATGATTAAAATAACATTTAAAATTCATAAATGGTCACAATTTATCTCAACCAATCAAATTATTTCATTTAATGGGCCCAATACTCTTTGTTCATCTCAAAACTATTTTTTCCTACACCCTTCAGGACCCTGGAAACTTCATTATGCCACCAAATCACTTAAAATAAACCAAACTATGCCATGTGAAAAATTTATGGAAATGGAAGAACCTGTAAAACAATTATAATTAAATTATAAGTCAACCCACATTCACTTTTGTCTTCACCAAATCAACCTACCCAAAAATCTATTTTCAAAGATTAGCTCATAAAATAATTTCTAGAAACATTAAATACCTATAAATGGATTTATTTGATGAAAAATTAATCCCTATTCACATTTCAGGTGATATCAAACATCACACAATCCATATCATGCTTAAACAAATCAAAACTTCCAGAAGATCATGTCCTGTCCTACGCTGGAAAAAAGCTTCTTGTTTAAGGAATGACCTGGAAAGCACATAAAATATCATCATCAAGAGACAAATATTATATCAATAGAAATATATTTGAATCCTATTTCCAAAAAAACTTGGATAATCTTCAAACTCCACCCGGAGCTCCAAATATGCTAATTTTACTAAACACCGCTTTTTATGGCCTCAAAATCACCCTTTGACCAGTCAACCTAAATGAAGCTCATTTGACCATGTACCTGCATAAAATTGTCCTAAAAATCTGTAGACATCAAGATAAACTCACATACATTCCATAATTTCAATTTAGCATGCTACTATTTTAGACAACCTTGTCCCAAAACACTCTTATTCAGAAACTGACTTGTTTGAGTGGGGCCCACTCATCACCATGACCTCTACCATACCTTTATGGAAATATGAAGGATTCCTCTATATGTTCCAATCATTACCTATGTGCTAGGAAGAAAAATTTTCCACTTAGGAATATTTTCTTTCATATTGCTTTCAAGCTAGGGTTTCACACTCATACAAAATTGCTTACCTTCTTAACATTCATTCATAAAAACCTGAGGATGAAATGAACTCATTATTTTTGTGAAACATTATAAAATAAATTTATAAAAATAATTAAAATACAAAATTTCCCATGAAAATCACACAATTTAGGGTGAGCATCAGAAGATCTAATTCGAGCTAGAAAAGCACTAGTTCTTAACCTTGTTTCACCAAAACTAACATATCTTGCAAAATTCACATCCTAGAAATCTAATTTTTTTCTCAAAGCACCATGACACATCACAATAACATATCCAATCATAATAATGTAATCAACATACCTTAAAATCTCCAACCTTTCGATGTACATAGCTTCACCTTAGGGTTTTGCACTATAGAAGCTAGGGTCAATGTAAGGAATGCTATGCCTCACCATTAAATCAATAAAAAGACCCAAACATACCTAGCATACTATAATACACATGAATACATGCATCCATGAGCTCATATAGCTCCAAAAATCATCCTTATACCCCCTATCATGCATACCTTCTCCGAATGAACACCTATAACATGGCCAATCACTTGTATCTGCACCCTGAAACTGATGTGAGTGCCCAATAACTTTCCAAACCTGATCTCCATCATGCCAACATGCTTATGAAGCATCTAAGAAGATCATACCATCATGCAGTGTCACCTAGGCACCTAAATGGGCTTACAAGAGCAATCAAACATCACTGAATCTCCTTGTATCACCAAGTACACATCTAAATCATCATAGAAACATCATCCAAAACATCATAGAACCCTAATCCATCATCCACTTTGTCAGTAATGTGGTTTTATATAAATTACAACACCTATAAGACTACATGCCAATAATCTCCCTCTTTGTCAACGATTTAAAGATATCCGAACTTCTCCCCTTCATACATTAATGAAAAAGGCATACTATACCTACATAGCATTCATCTTCCATAGCTTCATAGCATCATGTTTTGGTTAGAAACATCAACCAAAGATCTCAAACAAGCTCAAGAACCTCAAAATTTACACAAGAATTGATTTTTTCCTTCTTTGCAAGCTTGCATCCATCATGCTGCTCTCCCTGGGTCAAGCATATACAACATATGATCATGTTAATAAACCATGAAGAAAGAAACATCATACCTTATTAGGAGCCAAAACTTCATATTCCACCATCTCCACCATCTAGGCATGCAAAAGTTTCCATTTTACTCCACAACCCTATTTTAGCCTTCAAGAATCAACTATATCGGACCTCATCCTGAGCCATTCATACCTTGAACATGCCAACAATGTAAAAAATAATGGTATAAAGCTATCAAACCACCTTGTTTGACCACAAACCAACTTGTCTAAGAAAATATTTAGCATTTCAATGCACATTCTTACTATTCAAACTGACTTAAGAACATAAGTCTCTAAGTAGACCTTTCAGTGCATTTAGGACCAACATTGAAGCTCTTCCCATCTTCACTTAGCTCTTAATTTAACAAATTATCACCCCCTAGACTAAAGAGTACTATCTCTAGCAGAGAGACTCAAGAATATGCAACTTACCTTACAAACTTGGCATGAAATCACCTTGAGCAACTTTTTCTAGGTTCTAAACAAATTTCTCGGTCTTGGATAGTCATAATTGACCGAGATTATGTATACAAGGAACAAAATTTGGAAACGAATAGTGTAGACACCGAACACATACCTTGTTAGCCTTGGAAACATTAATGTAAATTCTAGGAGTTCACAAAAGCACTCCCCCTATCATAAATGGAATCATACACATTTGTAGGAGCAACTTTAAATGTCACAAGTAACACTTTGTGGTACTCCTTAAGAGACCAAGAACAATCAATCTGTCTTTTTCATGTCTTATGAACCAAATCATTTTCTTCTCAATAACCAAATCTCATTGCAAAACCTTTAAGATCATTCTCAACCCAATATGTATCACCACCATAATTTACTAGACACATATAGGCATGAGATAGAATAACTCTCTACCTCTTGCGAGGATTGTACTTGTAGCTAGCTAGTATTAATCATTGAGCGAAACAATCACCATAACACCTCTTCTCCATGAATTCAGGACATTAGACCACCTTAATGCAAATATATACTATCTTTGTAGGATCTCAAAACACTTCATAAATGTAAAAAGTCAATGCATATACCTATACGGACCCATTTTCAGTTCTAAGACCACTGAGACCAAAGTTTTCCATACAACTATTTTAAATTTTCATCAAGACAATCACAAGAACAATTCATGGAGCATCATGTCAACTTATACTTAACTCACACGTTCATGATACATATTTGAAAACCACCATATTCTTCCCTACATGTACATAGTACATGTAGCTAGTCATTGTGGTATTTAAATATAAACACCATCCAGTCTTTTACATACATGAGATCATATTTTTCAATGCATCAAGGCACAAGTCACCTTATTCATTGCATAACCATGTCTTTGAGACTTAATATTTATCAAAATTGATGTGTATTAACATTCATACCTAAAGAGACCACATTCTCTACCTCGTGTATACCCTTCACCTATAGAGAGTCAATTCTAGCTCAATGCATAACTGAGAACCATACCAACTTACATCACTCATGAGATGGAACATTAAAAATCTATAGATCACTACACCAATGAATATACTTTCTTCTTGAGACTCAAATTCATGAAGAAAGGAGTAAATTTCTCTTGATCCTTTAGATGCACTAAACTTGTTAATCACGAACCTAGATATGGCAAGATAATGAATTCTCTTGAGTGCATATAGGTTATATCATTACATTCATAGGCCATTAGTTTCGTCAAGACAACATACAATGATTTCATACTATTATCCATACTGAGAGAACACAAAGAGTTCATGGAGAACTCACAATACCATCAAATGCTCTTATACAATCTACAAGCATATGCAAAATTGAGAATCACATCAAATTATTGATGAAGGCACTTTAAAGAGGAAACAATTCCAGTTAAAAAGAAACCCACTTGACCATAC
Source organism: Taxus wallichiana var. yunnanensis (assembly GCA_018340775.1). Taxonomy (NCBI): domain Eukaryota; kingdom Viridiplantae; phylum Streptophyta; class Pinopsida; order Cupressales; family Taxaceae; genus Taxus; species Taxus wallichiana. Next base: position 398,869,394 of record CM031233.1, read on the forward strand.
TATCTTCTCCAATCACGTTGTGAGCTCATATCAACAAGGAACTTACCTTGAGTCAACAAGATACATACGTCAAATTAGGCCTCTTGACACTAACACTGCCAAACTTGAACTATGTCACAAATTCCAAGGAGTGAAGACAACCTTAGGACCTGAAACCACTTAAATCCTTTAGCACATAATGTCTAGAAGATTTATACAAACTTTTAGCCCTAAAATCCATCATTATGAATTTCAAAACCATCTTTCCTTCTATATTGCTTAGTAACACTATGATAACACGATCTAGGCAAAGAAGTAGTCAAAATACACTATTTTTCTCTAAGGACCCCAAAAATTGATCACAAATGCTGAGACTATCTCTTTAAACACTCTAAGCACCCTTTAAAATGAACAAGGAGTAACGATAACCACAATCATATACCGAAATCTACTTGTCATTCTATAATGTGCACTTGATTGAACTATATCTTGGCCATACTCCGCTTTTAGTAGTAATGTACTAATCAAGTTATCACTTGATCACATTATTCATCTTCAAGCACATTAAAGAGTCAATATATAACCTTTCAATTTCATGATACATGATCCAATGACACACAAAGACCATAACTTATGCTCAGATTACTTATAATACGATAAGGAGAATAAGTACATTTTGACTCTCGAAGACCTTTTACCACTTGGTGACACCTCCAAAGCTTCATATACTTTGTATCATGGACTACTAAAACACTCAAAAACACCATTATAACTCATGAATAACCTTATGACACCATCAATAACTCAAACTTGTCTTTAGACCACACAAACAACATAATACTTCAATACTTGCTAAGAAAAACTTTAGATACTATGAGGACATATTTCATGAGATTAAGAAACTTACACACTTCTTATGACATGAAAAAATACTCATGAACATACACTACCAAATGATACCAACCACACACCATGATGATGCAAACACAGATTATAAGAACTTCATACATGTAATAAAAGTGGTCTCAAACTGAGATCAATAAATCTTAAATAAGAACCACCATTATGAATCTAACAATATCATGAACAAGAACATAAATGAAATACCTTGACCTTATAGAGGAGGTATCTATTTACTTGAGATCTCTACCCCTTACTAGAATGCTTAATTTGCACTAGTATACCTTCAAGAAGCATATTGAAGGTATGTATGCACCATGATGACCTAAAATAACGTCTTGAAGAGGTTCCAAGCCTTCTTGGGAACCTGCAGAACTCCTTCATCCACACTTTCCTGATATGAATTTTGAGAAACATCTCTTCTTACATAAGTATCTTCTCTTGAAACAATAATATGATATCTTCTTGGTTCCTAAGTCCTTATAGGACCATTTTCATACACTCTAGGTCTTTGAACTCCATAGGCTTTCACTCTAGGACCTGAAGAACTCCTGATTTGACTTGATTAGGCTTGATAACATTCACTTGGAAGATGAAAAACCTGTTCTATTGAAGCATACGACTGTACTCCTTTTCTTAAAGTCATCAACATGACTAAATGCAACATTCATACAATTACTAGCAATATGGGTTACCTCATTGCAATTGTAACATATAACATCTTTAGCATGATCATTTATACCTTCTTTCCATGGTTGAGTATCTCTAGGAGGTCTTCTACACTCCTTAGCCCTATGACCAAATGCATTACATGTATAACAAAAACCATTAAAAGATATTTTATACCTTGAGGCATTGGGTTGCCTAATTTTCTTGATTTTCTCAATGTCCTTAATATGGATCTCCTTCTTTCCTTCCTTGATGCTTGATTCTCTTACTTCCTTGCATGAAATCATGTCTTCTCTCTTCACCTTGTTATTTTTGACTTCAGAATTGAATCCTAAACCAACCTTGTCATATGAAATTTTCTAATTACTCAAGATACTATAAAGATATTTTGTACTCTCTTTAAACCTTTGATAGGATTTCATCTTGTTTTTAGCATCGAGAGCTCCTTCTTGAGAACTATCACCTCTTCCTCCTTAGATTGTAGATTGAGAGTCATGTTACTCATTTAAAACTCTAACCTTCTCACTGATTCCTCAAGTTTTTCAGAAATGGCCCAATGTTTTCCTTCAAGCTCTTGTATCTTTTCTTCATACTCTTTGACTTGTGAAGTCAAATTCTTGTTGTTATTTTTATCATGTTCTAATTCTGATTGGACACATGCCAATTCAAGCCTTAAACCATCATCTTCTCCTTCATCTTCTTTGCAAGAATCAGGTGAAATATCACCCCACAAAGTGGAGCCACCACTAGAGGATCTCATAGCTTCCTTTTTCATGAAAAGAACCTCATCTCCTATATCATTGTGATCAGATTCAATATTTGAATCAAATCTAACAATTTCACTACTTGCATCAGAGGAAGAGTCCTCTTTCTTAGTATAGAGACTCTTCTTGTTATTCTTCATGAATTCATTCTTCTTGAACCTTTTCTTCTTGTTATCAAAATTTTGGATTTTCTTCTCATGATCACTATCATGTTCATCATTTATTTTCTTATCATGTCTATGAGGACACTTAGCAGAAAAATGACCTACTTTACCACATGTAAAACATTTAAAAGGAAGTTTACCCTTGTACTTACGGTTTACAGCTTCCAAGTACAACCTTGACAAATGGTTCTTCATCATCAAGCTCTAAGGTGGTATCTTCAGATTTGACCTTTTTTTCCTTAGCCATCTTCTCCATTTTGAAGGCTATCTCCTTCTTAGTAGGTTTAGAATCAATTACCCTCATCTCATAGGGCTATAAAAGTACCATGTAGATCATCCATCTTTAGCTTAGTCAAATCCTTAGCTTCTTCTATGGCAGACACTTTGGAGTCAAAATTTGAAGTTAAAGACCTCAACACCTTTTGAACAATTACTTCCTCTTTTACTTATTCTCCTAACCCTTTCATGCTATTGAAAATCTTGTCAACTCTAAGAAGATATGCAGAAATAGACTCATCATCATTCATCTTAAGAGATTCAAACTAATTTATGAAAGTTTGAAGTTTTACAATCCTTACCTTTGAGTCACCTTCATAAATAACTTGTAATTTTTCCCATGCTTATTTTATTGATTTGTAATGCATAACCTTTCCCAATTCAGATTCTCCAAGACCTTGAATGATAAAATTAAAATATTTGAATTGAGTTCATATTAATCCTTATGCGCTTTCTTGGTAATATGAGAGAGTAGGAGGATTTAGCCATCTTCAATAATCTTCCAAACATCAAAACCTTGGGACATAATGAAAGTCTTCATCCTTAGATTCCAAAAGACATATTTTGTTCCATCAAATGTGGGTGCCTTGCCAATAACCTTACCACTCACCATTTTTTTCTTCAAGGATCTCCTTTCAAGTTGTCAAAATTCTCTAAAAGGACCTACTTTGATACCAATTATTGGAAGAAAAAAGGAATGAGAGGGGGATGAATCGGTCATTTCAAAAATTTAAATGCAGATTTTAGATTTACTTTTCAAATTATCACAAACATTCAACTATCCATATATGTGTGCATACACCAAATTGTAACATGTGCAAGAACCATAAGCAATATAATAAACACAAGACACAAGATATAAGTGGAAAAATATTAAAGGGAAAAAAACCCATTGAAACACAATATTATATTGATATGTTTCAAAATTTAGTGAGGCACCAATCCCACAAGGTGCACCAACCCCTAGTTTAGTAGAGCTACAACCCTACAAAGAGCACCAAAACTTAATTTTGTGAAGCACCAAATCCACAAGGAGGATGTAACCTCCCAAGATGATCAAGAAACTACTCAACCACCTTATGCTGATATTATCCCTATTTTTTTCTGACACAATTTATGGAGACCAAGTATTCAAATCACACTTCTTCAACTCTTCATACAAACCCTAGGTGATCAAATCCTCACAACTAGCTCTTCCTTCGCTTCTCAAATATTCAAACACATGCACACATGCTTTCTTATCTTCCTTGAAATGTCACAAACCTAATCCAATCTCAATTCATGCTCACACACCTATAAAAAAACTTCACCTAGGTCGCACTTCTTGCACACACACAACTAGCTTGCAAAACAACCAAAACAATGCTTTTATAAGCTCCTCTTGATTTAAAATTCAAACACAAACCTTTTACCTCCTTTGGATTAACCCATGCATCATGAAAAAATCCCAAATTTTAATTACAATAGTCACAAGTGACCCAAGTAGGTCGGCCTAGCTAAAAACCTCATTACATGTGCCAAAAATGGCTCAAAACCCCATGGGCACAAAGATAAAAATGCCCTTACATAAAAACCATACATAGTCATGACCCATAAATCATTAAAAATTCTTAAAATAAAATTTAACATTCATACATGGTCACAATTTATCTCAACTAATCAAATTATTTCATTTAATGGGCCCAATAGTCTTTGTTCATCTCAAAACTCCCGATTACTACACCCTTAAGGACCTTGGAAAATTCAATATGTCACCAAACTAGTTAAAATAAACTAAACCATGACATGTGAAATATTTTATGAAATGGAATAACCTTTAGAAAACTTATAATCAAGTTATAAGCCTTGAAACACTCACTTTCTCAAACCACAACCACTTTTGTCTTCACCAAATCAACTTGCCCAAAATGTTGTTTTCAAAGATTAGATCATAAAATAATTTATAGGAACATTAAAGACATAAATTGATTCATTGGATGAAAAATTCATCCCTCTTCACATTACAGGTGATATAAATCATCAATCAAATCATCTCATACTTCATACAACTCAAAACTTCCAGAAGATCATGTCCCGTCCGCATTGGAAAAAATATTCTTGTCTAAATAATGACCTGAAAACCACATCAAATATCATCATAATGAGAAAAAAATCATATCAATGGAAATATATTTGAATCCTATTTCCAACACAACTTGAATCATATTCGAACTCCACATGTAGCTCCAGATATGCTTATTTTACTTAACACCGCCTTTTATGGCCTCAAAACTGCCCTTTGACCAGTCAACCTGAATGGAGCTCATTCGACCATGTACCTACATTAAATTTTCCTAAAAAATATTTCAACATAAATATAAACTCATATATATTCCACAATGTCAATTTATCATGCTACTCTTTTGGAGAACCTTGTCCCAAAACACTCTTCTTCGTGAAATTGACCTATTTGAGTGGGGTCCACTCATCACCATGGCCTATGCCATACCTTTATGGAAATATGAAGGAATCCTATACATTTTAAAATCATCTCCCATACACTAGGAAGAAAACTGGACACTTAGAAAGGGTTTCTTGCATACCGCTTTCAAGTTAGGTTTTATACTCATAAAAACCTGTTTACCTTCTTAACATTCATTCATAAAAACATGACGATGAAATGACCTCATTATTTTTATAAAACCTTATAAAATAAATTTAGAAACATACATGAAATCTACAAGGTCCCATCCAAAGAAGACAATTTAGGGTGAGTACCAGAAGATCTAATTCGAGATAGAAAAGCACTAGTTCTTAACCATGTTTCACCAAAAATGACATATCTTGCAAAATTCACATCCTAGAAACCTGAAATTTTTCTCAAAGAACCACAACACATCAAAATAAAATCTCCAATAATCATAATATCATCACCATACCTAAAAATATCCAGCCTTTTTTGATTTGCATAGCTTCACCTTAGGGTTTTACGATTGTAGAAGAAGCAAGGGTCAAATGAAGGAATGCTATAACTCATCATGAAATAACTAAAAAAGACTCAAACATACACAATATATAATAATACACCTGAATACATGCATAAATGAGCTCATATAGCTCCAAAACACATCCTCATACCCCATAACATACATATTTGCTCCAAATGAGCACTGTAACATAGCCAATCACATATCTGCACCCTTCAACCTTGTTAATGCCCAAGAACTCTCCAAAACTTATCTCCATCATAAAAACATGATTATTAATCATAAAAGAAGATCATACCATCATGTAGCATCACCTAGGCACCTGAATGGGCTTACAAGAACAAAAAAGTTAATTAAATCTCGTTGTTTCACCAAGTATACATCTCGAACCATCATAACAACATTGTCCACAAAATCATCTAACCATCATCCATTTTTTTATTAATGTGGTTTTAAATCAATGTAAACACCTATAGGACCACATGCTAACATTATTTCCTTGAAGATGGTTGAAATAATATTGAGGATTTAGGCGTCATTTCACCAAACTAAGGATTTAAGAACCCTATCGCTAAACTTAGGATTTAAGTGTGCGATCACCAAGGGAAAAGTATTCGTAGAGCTATAGGATTTTACTTCCAACCGTTAATGCTTCCCCACATATAACTACCACTATAAATGGTCACAAACCCAATAGAAATTGGTCACGAATGACACATAATTCCATACATATCGCTATCCTACATATGCCCGAGGTGCCATTCCTTATTTGATCTTGATAAAACATAATAATTAGCTCCTTTGCTCATATTATGTAACTTGTCACTTGATTTTATTCATGTTGTACCTAATAATAATTCTAAGCGAGTATATGTTTCTGAATTTTTGAGAAAAAGGTCACTGAAACCTTTTGATCCTTTAATATAATTATTTATACCCCCAGGATAGAACCTCCTAGGTGGGACACTAAAGACCCACCATTCCTGTTTGTATTGGGTGCTTTTTTCCCTTATGTAATTTTTTTGGCCCAAGTATAATTATAAACATGTTGTTTAGCTCTTGTTTATTCTAATTTTTGCTATGTACGGTCTGTGTCTAGTTCCCGAACTCGAGAGGGTCAAATAATAACCTAATGATTTTCCCCACTCGTTTGGGGTACATGAGATGAGCCATTGTGAGCACTTGACCAAATAAGGAAAGAAAAAATTGATGTGCACATCTCGAAGTAGAACTACTGTAGGGGAATATGGAATGCATGATAAATACTAGGGAACATGCAAAATAATGGGAGAGGATAACAAAAAGTTTTAGTCACAAACAAGTATGGCATGATGTAATAGAAACTATTCAAAACACACAAAGTAACATGGAAAAAGACACATAGAGTAGTTGGTTGAATACATGGGACACCATTCAGGATGTCGCAAGACACTGGAAAACTTCATGGCTGTAAAATTAAAACATACAATCAAGCATAGGGCATAACCCACAAAAATGAAAATCAAGACACAAACATAGACAAGATATAAGCAAATCATATAACCATGGTTGGAAGTAAGCCTGCAAGAAAAATGCTACACATGAAGCACCCGTTAGCATGTTAGAAAAATTGATAGTATGCCAAAATTTATACAACTAAAAAGAGGAATGAAAGTATGTTGGCGAAATAATTTTTCACAAGGAAAAATTAGGGTTTTCACTAAGCCTCTGGGACTAGGTCCCTGCTTAGGAATGGGGCAACTCAATTTGTTGAAAATAGGAAATATATACACTACTCTAACCATCATGGGAGACCTTTCGACTGGGATCACACACAAATAATCCACTAAAACAAAACCAAAATATTTCCAAGTTAATAAAATAAAACACCATGACAAGGAAAGAGAAAAAAACAAAAGTAAATTCAAGTTTATTTATATAATATTTCATAAGTAACCAATGCTCATGGAGTAAAGTTGAGATTGAGAGGAAAACCTAAGACAAGGAGATAAAATAATTGTATTTTCTTCCTTATAGTAAGAAAATTGGAGATATCAACCAAGAAAAACTAACCCTTTGGAATGGAGAATCCATTCTAATTTATAGCTTATGAAATGTCTCTTCCTCTCCCCCTGTGTGACTTTTCAACTCACCACCATGTGATTTTTTAGATTCCCTGGGAATGGAAATAAGTCCTTTTTCATTTCGAAAAGGGAAGTTTACAATGTAACATTAAGTCACTTGAGTGAATAAGATGAAAGAGTGAAAAATGACATTCTCAATGAAGAAATAAAATTTAGAGAGAGGGAGGGAGGAGAGGAAATAAGTGAGAGCAAGAAAATCCGAGAGATGGGAAACCATCTTGTTAATAAAGAACTTGCTTATGATGGATCTTGAGTGAATGATTCATGAATGAATTTCCATGACTTTGACCTCTGTTGAGTTGGAACTTGTTTGGGCTCAAACTTGCACTAGTGTATTAGATTTGAAAGAACTGAGTCATTGATTCAACAAAGGGACTATCTCCAAGTTGTGGGACCTTGCACGCTTGAGAAATACCTGGAGAAGGCCGGTTCCTCTACATATTTCTCCTGGGATACTGTTACTCCTAATGATGAAAAGGAAATCCTAAGCTAAACATGCCAAGGGACCAGGGATAGAAGGATATGTTGAAAAGGGAAAACTAAAACTAAGGGAGGTGATAACACCGGAAATAAAGGGGATGCACACAATTAGATTTGAGTGAAATTGAAGGAAAATGAGTAGATAAAGGATAGACACATGTAAACAGAGACTAGAACGCATATGCATAGTCATTTTCGTGAAACACAATCAGAAAAAGAGATGCAAGGGATGTGAGAAGGCACAACAAACACACAATGTGAAGGAGAGGCAAGAAAGAAAGATATAAACAAGCTAAGGTAAAAGATAGCCATAAAACAATGCTTCTATTACTTCTAGAAATGTACAAGTCGATTACAATGGTGTCTAAGGTTGATATCCACATGCAAAGACTAGATCTAAAGGTCTGCAACTCAAAATGCAAGGAAATGCCTATACAAATTGAAATAATCCAACCCTTATCAATGAGCAATGCTCTTACATTTATAGATGAATGGAATAGAGAGAGGGAGTAGGAGGATGGAAAATAGGATTTGAAACTTAACCACTAACAACCTTTAATGAATTCTATAAATCCACCTAAAAATATGCCAAATGCACTTCTCCATGTCTGTTTGGCATGTAGGAGAAGGAAAGGGGTGAGATTTGAATCAAATCGAATGGTTGAAGCAATCAAATTTTGCATTAATGGAATGAAAGAAATTTTCCATCTTCTCACACCGCCCAATCCCGCCGAAATTCGAACTTGAGTGATTTGGAGTGTAGACCATGTCATCAACTATTTTTTCATCTTCTACCACATGTTACACCTTTCTTTAGTTGTAATGATTTGGCACCCTATTTACACATTTTGGTAGGTTGCATGTGATTCACTCAATGTTTGATAGTCCATGTGGCACAGGAACCTAAAAGAGAAGAAGACACGACAACGCACGAGAGGAAAGAAGCATGGAAGAAAAATTAGAAGGCACACAAAATTAATGTGTGCGGGAGGTATGAAGGAACACTTGCTGGAGAAATGTATGGGAGAGGCATAATAATTACAAGATAATGTGCAACACCAAGGAAGAAGGGGCACGAGGATGCCAGGGACTTAGCTAATTTTGGGAAGCAAGTCTAAGGTGTGCATGCAGGATGGATAGATTGCTGGGAAGAAGGTGAATGTGTAGAGATTGGGCGTGAGGGAAAATGGGACAGAATAGAAGAAAGGAGAAGGAAAATATGGGAAGCATAGGAAAGGAGCGTGCAAGGGCACATGAGGAACAAAATCCAAGGAACGCGCCAAAATAATAATTGAAGTGTGCACAACCTGCAATATAGAACCTTAGAGCCATAATGGAAATATAAATTATCAAAATAAATAGGTTGTGGTTAACATTTGGAGACTTTTAGGGCCATCTACCTACTAGATGAAGGAGATTAGTAGCTTGGAGCATCCATTGGGCATGGAGTTAGCGTGTATATGAATATCTCGATTTGCAAATTTGAAAGACTACCCTTGAATCACTTGAAGCATATTCGAACTCTATTATGAATCCTACAAAAATATCTATAATCTGTTGGAAGATTCTGACATCCTGGAAGTACAAAAGAGCATGCGCAAAAAGCACACGGAAATAAATAACTATGTACAAACAAGACAAATGTGCGCAATGCACTTAGAGGAATTGAAATTATTCTAATATATACAAAATGATGCAACAATATTAATGGAAGGGTTTGAGATAAATCCCATTGACTGGGATGGATAGGGTGCCTCCATCAAAATGAGATAACTCAAAAAAAGTTAGCCTCCTTACAAGAACAAATAATATATGGACCACTCCAAAGTGCATCAAATTTTGAATGACACCCTGTTTTTGCTCTACCAAAGCATCCCATTTTAAAATGAAGTCCCCAAATTTGAAACCTTGAGGCCTATAATTTTTGTTGAACCACTTTTTTGTTGATTGTTGATATTGTTCTAGCTTGATTATGGCATAATTCCTTGATTCTTCAAATTCAACTAGCTCGCCATTCGATTTCCCCTGGTCTATGCCTTCAAATTCTAGCTATTGGGAAAGTGATAACGAATTCAACTTAAGTATTAAAGGAAGTTCACTCCTTTCCATAGATAAGATTATAAGGTGAAGTTCCTATTACATTCTTCATTGTGATTATGTCTACCCATAGCACACATGTGACCTTTATATGCTAATGTCTGTGGTTGATATTCATTGTTCGCTTCATGATTCTAATAAGGCTCTTGTTTGTTGAATCTGTTAAACCATTACTTGGGGGCAATAATTAGAGGAGGTATTCAAGTATATACCAAGACTAAGATCCCAATCAATGATTTTAGTACCAAGGAAGGATTTTTCATTATCTGAAATGATTTTCGAGGGATGCCAAACCTTGTTACAATACCTTCGAGAAAGTCGAAGATGACTAAATTGGTTGCTTCCTTGAGCGCAAATTTTTGACCATCCCATGAAGTAATTCGTAGCTGTTAGCACCCATTTATGTGCGGTGCTTAAATGAGGATTGATCATGCCAATGAATTTAAGACCTCATTGTGTAAAAGGATGATCTTCTTGGATTGGTTGGAGGGGAAGCACTTCTAATCTTTTCTTTCCTACAAAGAAAGTGCATTCTTTTTACTTCATGATCCACTTGTGTGCGTTCACAAATATGGTAGGCCAAAAGAATCTGCCATAATGATCTTCATTGTTGTAGTCTTGGTAGAGAAGTGTCCACTAGAGAATCCATTGTGAAATTCTACTAACACTTTTTCAATTTGATTGACGTCACAATACATCTTAAAGCAACATGATGTCAAGGGTTCTTTTGAAGAAAAGGCCATCTATCAAAACATTTGGTATTAACGCATCCTCATATGCCTCCTCTTTTATTTTTTCAAACCGGGAGGGTACATACCCTCGAGAAAAGGAATGTGATTGTAGACACCTGAAATTGGTTACCCAATTTTGTGACCCTCCACGTTCGTTTACCTTCTCGGGTAGCCTGGGGCACTTTTATATCACCACTTTTCCTTTAGGGTATTAATTAAATATCTAATTAAACATCTATCCTAAGTTTATTGTATTCCATTGTGTTTTACCCTTGGATAATTAAATATTAACTATTTTATACTTTTTACATGTATCTTAACCGCTTATCTACCCCATATCAATGCCTAACCTCCCATATCAATTTTATCCATCTATCCCCCTATTTCTCCTCCCCCAATCGCCGCACAATGAGATATTTCCTATATTTGAGTCGGAGGGATTGCTTTCATCTTTCCAAAAAATTTCCTTTTGGCCATTTCGGGAGTTTTTTCCTGGTCGGTGCCAGCGACAGTACTTGGTCGACGTTGATTTTTTCGTAATGACGCCGATTATACCTGGTCGACACCAATTACAAATACAGGGCCAAAATTTAGTTTTGGTTAGATAGAAAGAACGACAGAGAGTTTTGAGCATCAAGCCTGAGCATTATCTATCAAGTGAAAGTGAATTATGTCCAAATCAATCCTTGAGAGAATCTTGTTACTCTGCCCCACCATATCGACATGTGAGCCTCCATTGATCTCTTGGTGGCTCTACTTGCATCCGGTGAAGGTGGAGCTTTGTAAGTATCCCTATGACTCTTGCGGATCCGGTGGACATTGACGATCTAGCTTTAATTGTCCATTTCTCCATCTTTCGTAATTTTTCCCTAGTTGACGCTGATCGATCCCGATTGACGCCGATTTTCTTAATCGATGCCAATTCACTCAATCGATGCCGATTGGTCTCTGAGACAGTAAAAGAATTTAGGTAACACAAATCTAGTATTGTTTTCACAGTTCCCTATTTTCTGTTGCTTTGTCATTCTGCTTTTTTTTCTGTCATTTTTAATTAGAAAATCTAGACATTTACTTACATCTTTTATCATGTATGCTTCTTTCTTTAATTGAAAACGTGGATTGACATCCGCCGAGGGAGCTTATCGCTTCCTGGACCCGCTTCTCGGGCAGTCCACCCAAATATCTTGTAACGCGTTGTTGTTTTTTTGTCAAGTATCTGTGTCTTGCAGGTTCCTCGGATCTACTTTGCAGGATTGTTCATGTGCGCCCATCTTATCTACATCGGCTTTCTTTTCCCTCTACATCTTCGGATCTTGTCTTATCTATCAGGTATCAATTTCATTTGAGTTTTTCAGGTTTTTGTGTTTAGTTTAGTACATTAACTTGGATAGGTAACAAGCACGGAAATTCTTGATTTACATTTGGCATGCCGGTGGGACCTAACCAAAGTCCCCTATTGGTAAGTTCATTTCTTTTCTAGTTTTGAGCTTTTTTTCTGTTTCTTCACTACTTTTCATCAATTCTCCTTAAGCATTTCCTTCCTTCATTTTGGTCTTGCTTCTTTCATTTATAATTTACAAAGTCAAAGTTTCTTCTTGCTTGCAAATCTAAATCCCAATTTCTATTTCAAAGATTAGTAAAATCTTTCAGTTGATTTCAAGATTGCATTTTTGATTCATCCCTTTATGCAAAATTGTTATTTCCTTGAAATTTTTCTAGTTTCTTAAATAGAAATTTTTCATTCTACTATTATCCGGATATATCTTTCTGGATTTGTTTGTGTTTTCTTAACCTTTTCTTGCGGAGCACTTTGCTTGTTCACGGGATTGTTCGAGGGGAAGAGCTCAACAATGCGCTTTTTGAAGTCCACACACCTTGGAGAGCTAAATCTACAGGTATTCCTCTTTTATGGTGTTTTTCTTTTTTTTAAGAACTTAAAAGGAACTTGTTTATTTGTTTTCTATCACATTCAAACATTTCAATTTTGGTGCTTAAAAGGAATTTAATCACATTTGGGAAAGAACTTGTTTGACTTGTCTTCATCGAAATCCAACGCTTCATTTTTAGTGCTTAAAAAGAACTTCTTCTTTGTCATTTCTACTATATGTTCTTCATCTAGTTTTCTAAATAGGTTGGAAAATTGATCAAAATCGGTAGTGACACTATTTGATTTTTATTTTTCACCCTTGCACACAAAGCCAAAATCACTAGGTATTAAGCATTTAAACAAAAATTCCTTCCCTGACCTCACCTACTTGGAAGTGACATCCAAGAGGAAGAGCCTATGCGGTACTCGGGCCATGCTATAAATTCACGGAAGTTTTGGTATATATTGACAAAGCACCCAACTCCCTTATTGCAGCGGTGTGTGAAGTGCGGGGGTAGGCCCCTATATCAAGCCATGTACCGGTCTTTTATTGAAGTGCCTTGGGACTTCTCACCAAAATATTCCCAAACCATCCTTAGTTTGGATATCCGAGAAGTTCTTGTTCTAAAAAGCCTTCCCTAATATTTTCTTTCTTAAAAGCATGAAAACTTAAAAGAGATAATCACCTACACTGCTTGAATTTTCTATGCATTAGTTAGGTCAATCTTTTTTCTGTGTTTGTGCTTGTCTATAATGATCATCACCCGGTTACAATCTAGGAAAATGGCTCAATTGGCCCCTTCTTCATCTAAGATCACCACTAATGTGGATGTTTCAACACCCCTCGGGTCTTCCTCAGGACCACTGTTAGTTGGTTCCCCATCTTGGTCATATAATCCTTTCTATCACCCTAAAGTGATCCCATCTTGTCAGCTTCCCCCGAGTCCTTGAATTATCATCTCGCTTCCGATATAGAGTATGTTCGTCATGGAGATCCCGAATTTGGTGCACTCCTTGTTTGCAATCTGGTAGCCCTTATGGATTATCTAGTGCATAAGTCTATTCGAATATCTGATCAGGGACAACCAATCCATCAAGTTTATGATTATTCTCATGAACCATCCCTGAGCTTTTATAGAACAATTAGCATACTTTTTTTTTCCTTGAACTACGGAAGAGGGTGGTGCATCTGTGCCTGCTTTTTCTCTTCCACCGACCATATCGATGGTTCTCAAATGGTCGGAAGAAGGATAGGTATGTTTTTAGAAAGGGAAGATTTATGTTTTTGGGTTGGTAAGTAAATGAGCCAAACCTACTTGCATAAATAAACAAAGCAATCTTGATGATAAATAAATGACAATAAAATAGAAGCGAGATCAACGAGAATAAATACAGATCAACATAAGAAAGATCTAATGTATATAACACAGTTATTCACACAAAGTCCAAATATTGTATTACTAATTTGTTCTGTTACAAAAAGCTCAAAGTCTTTTCTCCTTACTCCTATTTCTCATCTGAAAGATATTCATCCATCTTTCAACACAACAAGTGTTGGGGTATTTATAGAAGAAGAGGAGAAAAGAAGGAAAAAAGGAGCCAACAACTATTTACAAAGATATTTACAAAATATCTAAAAGTCATGTTGACTTTTTACAACTTGATGGATGACATCATCCCATGATGCAACATGGATGATGTCATCGTTTGCATCAACATACTTCAGACATTCCAACAAGAAAGTCGGAGAAGAGAGAGAAGAAGAAGAAGAAGAAGGAGGAGGAGCATTACTCGTCGTCATCATCATCTCCTGCGGCGAAAGGGAGTAGCTTTGCTTTTGATCTTTGCTCGGGTGATGAGATATGGGCGAGCGCGGTATTCCAAAAACTTGTTAATCATTGGCCCAAATTGATCCTGAGAAGGATCCTTGTGCAGTTCGCTGATTGCCTCACAAGTCTCCCGCTCATCTATGAGCTTCTCTGGGAGTTTGGAATAATCTTTTTCCGCCTCAATGAGGAACCCGATGAAGTCCCTACAGGCCAGCAGGTTGTTGATAGATTCAGTGTCAAATGTGACCTCTGGCCCTGTTCCTTGAGAAGCGATCTCCTTGAAGATCCGGATGGTTTCATCAGCTGACCTTAAGATAAAGGAAGGAGTGAGCAACCCTGGAGACATGTTGAGAACAATTCGCTCCATTTGGTGCATTGCATCCAGGGCTGCTTCCTTTACCTTGTCGATTTTTTCCAGAATAAATTCAAGCTGATCCACCCGGTAGTCCAGAGTGGACATGGTTTTGTTGAGGGCCCTTGGATGGCCGAAGACACCGAACTTGACCGGATCTTGGTGAGCAGTCGAACATCATTGAAAGGTCTCGTGTTGGAGTCTAGCATGATCTAGCTCTTGATATGGGCCCGCTTGCTTGGAGCTCTTTGTTCGCCTTCCGATGCTCGAGATACAAATTGACAAACTCGGCGATCACTCTTTCACTTTGTCCTTGAGGATCTGGCTCCTCAGCGAAAGCGGCCATATACCTTGCTCGCCAATCTTTGCATATTCGTTGATTTTCTCCTGGCTGAGAAGCTCAGAAGTTTCGGCGGCAGTTGTGGGAGGCGCACTACCCATCTTCTGTAAGGCTTGGAGCAGATATTTGTTTTGCTCTTTTAGTAGCCTTTTCTCTTCTTTTGTTTCTTGAAGCTTTTGTGAGGCGTCGACCCGCGGAAAGAGCTCCCCCCCTGGAGACTTTCAGAAGATGTCCCCATTGTGACTTGGGTCACGGTAAAATCTGTCGGAGACAGATCCTTTTCTCTTTGAGGGGATCGGGGTATGCAATTTCCATGATTCTCTCACCTGCAGCACTTTTAGAGAAGCGTGCAACAGGCTTCAGCTTCTTTGCCCCTTTGGTTGGGATCACTGAAAAGTCCATCGGAGTGATGGGAACTTTCCTCTTTTCTTTGGCTCATTCTTTGAGAGATCAGGCTGGTCTATGGAAGAAGGACCGAGAAAGCGAGAGGAGGGCAGCTGCGGTAGAGGGGAAAAACGTGGAGACACGCGGAGGTGGCATTGAGAGAATAGCCGAAGAAGTGTCCACGGGAGGAAGGGAAACTGCAGCTGCGGAAGACATAGGAAGGGAAGGGAGCTCGGAGATGAGGGAAGAAATGGAGGAGGAAAGATCAGTGAGGGAAGAGAAGATAGACGAAGAAGCAGGGGAAAGAGTAGAAGAAGGGGCGGAGGACACGACCAAAGGGATGGTCGCTTGAGTCACTCGAGGAGGGGAAGGAAGAGAAGAAGAAGGGATAGAAGGGACCTCTGTTGTGGTAGCAATGCCGACATCCTGAGTGGATGGGCCAATTGGACTATCCCCTGTTGCTTCTTTCTCTGGCGAATCCAGAGTTATTACACATTGCAGCTGTTTGTGGAAGGAGGACTCTCGGGGGCTTCTTCCTGAATGGTGCTGGATTCACCTTCTACACCTTTGCCTTTAAGCTACTTTTGGACCGTGAAGGTGCGTTGCCCAATGGGGAGGTTGTGAAATCTACCCCGAGGTAGATTAGGCCGTTCATCGGCACCGGTGCTCATCTCTGTGAGTTTCCTTGACCCTCTCCTCGATTGTCGAGGAGCTTTGGTTCTATCGATGGTAGGAAGGGCCGATCGTCCCCATCTGTATCATTATATACCTTGTCCACTTCATCTTTTGTTGTTTGGTAGCCTTTGGGGACAATGGCTACCCCATCTTGGATAATTTACGCAATGCTAGGCGAGAATGATCCTTTCTTGAGCTCTACCTCATGGAGGCGTCAATATAAATATCCTCGATCGAGGAACATGGATCGGATCAAGCTTTGCTCTTGGTAGGCAGCCCCTTGGGTCGAAGGTGGGCAGGTGGGAAGTCATGCTTCAAATTGAGTAACTCCGCTCTCTGCAAACATTTCCTTCGCCTTGTGGTGGGTAGAGCATGTGTATCGGCCCCTTTGTGAGGGGAAAGGAGTTCCACCCTTCTTCCTTTTCGAGGCATTTTTCGTGGTATGTGATTAGTTTGCCTTGTGAGCTCAGCGAGAATCAGCTTAGGCCCGGCATACCTTGGTAGCCTGGTTGGCTCTCCCAAAAAGTTGGCAGCCCTCGGATAGGTGAATGTAGGAAATTGGGTGAACAGGGCTCCCCATTTCTCGTGGCTGCCACTATTATGTTTTGGTAAATACGACCATGAGTCGATTGGCCTCAATAGGCGAGATGATGTGATAAAAAGAATGCATCGTTGATTTTGGCGAATTGGCGATGCTATTCTCGGCTTGACTCTGGATAATACTCATATATTTTGACACGAGGCCAAACTCCACTTCGTCTTAGGCACGGATAATCCCTCTCGATCTTTGCGGCGTAGACCACGTAGGAGTTCATATGGAATACTCCGTTGTCTTTGTTATTGTAGCTGCTTTCGGAAATGGTCTTTGCTTATAATTTCCCCCAGTAGCGTTGCTCAGGCACATTCTTATTCATTGTTTCCAGGTAGCGCAGCATCCATTTATGGAAGTAATGGGCGTCAGAAAGCGAAGACCACCTGCTCGGGAAGGTAATGGTATCATTTGAGCTCTTACGAGAAGTCAACTGCGGTGGATGATTTGGGGCCATCGGGTTACCACCTTCTTGTTCTTCAAGTAGACTTCGTTCATTAGTTGCATGCATTGGTCTTCATTGTCTTCCCAGGCCTTGATGCACTCTGCTTGGCTGATGGCCACGAAGTGCCGGTGGTGAGGGATGCCAAGTATCATCTCAAAATGACGGGCAGTGAGGTTAATGACTACCTCGCCCTTACTGTTTTCGACACATCTGGTGTCTTTGTTGTAAGACTGAGCAACCACCATCATAAATTCATTGTTATTTGTCTTTGTGGGGATTCCTCGTGAAGTGCGAGGAGCACTTGCCTATCAATTTGTCCATCCATGGACTCCTTGTAACTTTCTGAGTTCTGGCCCAGAATTCCTCCATGTCGACATGCCCCAATTCTGAGTCTCTGACATCCATGCTGCATTCGGCCTGTGACTCGGGCATTCTGACCCTTTGATATTTATACTTCATCTCTTCCTCAGTAAGCTTAGCCTTCCCTTTTGATTTGGTGGGTCTCTTGCTGGATGTAGACATATGTTCTTCTAAGATTATCTGCTGATCTGCATGAAGAAGAAGCGAGACCCAATCCGAAAAAGTTGAATTAGCCATTTGATCTTCCATTGGAATGTTAGCAGAAGAAAGAGTTAGAGATTTTTAGGCTCAGGGCGCAGGAAAAATGCAGCTTACAGGGCTAAATAGGCAGGGCGCATGGGAAAGGGCTGTTGCAAAGGTTAAACTGGCGCCAAAGGCGCATGGCGCATGCATACTGCAGAGTGCATTTTAGTAAAGGGCGCATGAGAAAATCGTGTTGCATGGAGACAGGATGCGCCAAAGGCGCATGGACCTTGCATGTTACATTGGGATTTGGTGCGCCCTTTGGCGCATGGGAAAAGCGTAACGAGAGGACTTTTCGTGCGCAAAGGAAATATGGCGCGCGCACGGAGGGTTTGCAACACGAATGTTATTGAAAGGAGCGATGCGCTGCTGCTTTTATGACTATACTTAGCGCGAGATATAACTTGTGTTTGCATGGCGCTTTGGCGCGCTAAGGGCGCATGGAAAGGCGATGCGGCACGGAATGATGGTGCGCGAAAAGGCTGCAAGTTTAGCTTGTGCGGCATGTGGAAGAGCGCGCCTTGAGGCGTATGAAAACTTGATGCAGCAAGCATGATGGGTGCGCCATTGGCGGGTTCTAATTATCTTGCGAGAGGGGACGAGATGCGCCATGAAGCGCATATTTATTTATGATGTTACCTGTGCTTATTGTGTAGTGCTAAGGGAAAAACAGTGTTTTTTCATATGGCTCAACCCTTCTTTCTTTTCAGTTCTAAAATTTGCCTTAGGATATTGATAGTTCAAGCCAAAGGGGTTTTCAGACCAAGTTTTCAAAATAACACCCTCTACCAGCAGATCTGGAAAGAGGGGGGGAGGAAAAATAAGGAAAGACAGCACAGGGGAGGGCTAGCTCAACAAATGATATATCTTTAAACCACAAACCAGACCACAAGCAAAAAAAAGAAAATAAAGCACATGGGAAAAGAACCTCTTACCGGATAAAATAACAAAAGCTTGAGCACGGGTCCACTGACGTGTTGAAAATGGCGAGGCGAGGCGGTGTGAGGCTCGGAAAAATCACGTGCACAGTGAATAGTGAAAATGACATTTGGGCGCGCAAACCATATATATATAGGTTAGCTGGACATTAATGCGCCACCCACTTTTTGAAAAGCGCATGAAAACTGCTGTCGACAGGAAAAAGCGTGCGCCCTTTGGCGCACCAAAATGCCTGCCAACATGAAATAAAGCGCGCCTTTGGCGCACCAAACGCTATCTCGACAGGAAATTATGTGCGCCTTTTGGCGCACCAAAGCATTGTGTTGCAATAAGATTATGTGCGCCCTTTGGCGCACCAAAAAGTGGCGCAACAAACGTTGTGCCAACACAATGGCGCATGCGTCTTGGCGCACGCAGGGAAGGCTCAACACACTTTGGTGCACCGAAAGTCGTGTTAACATTGAAAATCATGCGCCAAAGGTTTTAAAGGGGGCGCACCAAAAGTTGGTGTTACATAGCAATTTCATGCGCCCAGCCAAAAAAGGCTCAAAAGACTAAGTTCGAAAAACCAGATTTCCCGGGAAGGGATTTTACAACGTTTGAGCATGGGATCCCTAACGAGGGATCGGGACAAAATTTCGGTATGGTTATCGGTAAAATTGCCCTTGTCAATTTTACGGGATAACAGCTGGCTCTTTCTGGGGACTATCCCTGAGTGAACTCGGGGGTAGAGAATCCCAGTTCTCATGTGCCTATCCATTGGGTAACTGAGTCAAAAACAAAGGGCGCCAGGGAGGAGGCGAAAAAGAAAACACACAACAAACCAAAAGCAAACACACAGCGGAAGCAAACACACAACAAAAGCAAAAGCATACAAAGAAGAGAGCAAGCTCTACTTCACGAAGATCTTGAGATCTTTGCCCGCTATAAGGAAGCGGGAGTTCGGTTCCATCCGGATATGAGAGATAGAAACTATTCTCTCCGTTGAGCAACTTGATCTTGAAGGGCCCTCTCACGGGAATCAAACTTTCCATGCATGCCCTTTGGTTCTCTTCGCTTGTCCCACAAAAGGGCGAGATCTCCCACTTGAAAATCTCTTTGCTTGGCCTTCTTATCAAAAAGCCTCTTAACTTGATTTCGATGTTCGGTGATCTATCGACCACCCTCACTCTCTTTTCTTCAAGTTACGCGAGATACATGATTCTCTTTTCAAGAGAACTTTGGAAAGTTTCATCTTGATAGCTCGTGCAGCGTGAGCGAGGAAGTTCGCGAGAAATGGGAAGCTCGGCATCGATGCCATATAACACTTGAAAAGGTGACATGCGAGAGATCTCTTGGGAGTAATACGATCGGCCCCAAAGCGTCGTCAAAGACTTGTGCCACATTCGCTGATTCTCATCTACTAACTTCCGTATGATGGTCACCAAGTTCTTATTACTGGATTCCGCCTGACCATTTCCCTGAGGATAATAGTCGGATGCGTGAGCCAAAGTTATACCATATTCATAGCAAAAACTAATAACCTCTCGTGAGGAGAAGTTAGAAGCATTATCAGCAACGATTTTGTTTGGAGCGCTTGAACGACAATGATATTTTCTTTAATGAAATTACAAACCACCTCAGAAGTGGCATGCTTGACAGGTATGGCTTCCACCCACTTGGTAAAGTAATCCGTTGCTGTAAGGACATAGCTATGTCTGGCACTCGATTGAGGATTGAGTGCGCCCGATAAAATCAATTCCCCATTGCTGAATGGTTCATTGATAATGGCCGGCCTTAGGGGAAAGGCAGCCTGACTTGGGCTTGCCTTGACGCAATTGTTGGCAGGGTTCACATTTCGCCACCCAGGTGGCTGTATCTTGGAAAGAGCGTCGGCCAATAGTACCTAGCTCGAATGATCTTGTGTGCAGTTACGGAGGAAGAGAAATGCCCTCCACAGGCTGAATTGTGAAAACTTTCCAGTAGTTTTACTTGTTGGGGTTTGTCAACACATCGCAAAAAGATGCCATCTATCCCACGTTTATATAAGCCGTCATCCCAGATGACATATTTAGCCGCTCTGAGCTTTATAGTGCGCTTCTCCTTTGCAGTTAGGTGCATCGGGCATTCGCCGTAGGTAAGGAAGAAAGCGATGTCGGAGTACCACTCATCACTAGTTGCAACAAATAGAACCAGAGGCAGAGAATCAGGCTCTTCCTGCCGGTCCTGTGTTTCATCGGTGTAGTCACCCCTTTCATCAGGGTTTTCTGAATCTTTGTTTTCAGCCATTAGCTGACACAGGCCCTTGCCCCTTACCAGCTTGGTTGGTTTAATATCCAGGTCATACTCCTGGACCTTTGCGATCGATTTCCTCTGCAAGCTTCCTAACTCTCTTTGAGTTAGAATTGATTTCACCGTGCCGTGTCGGGACCGGCACCACCGTATGCGAGTTTAGAATGTAATACCTGAAATTCTTCTTTGCTTTGACTTTGACAATGGCGAAGGCATGCTTTTCAGTTGAGTCATTTTAGTTCGTGAGGCTTGAGAGGAGAACTCATGAGCGCGATTGGAGATTGACATCCTCAGAGTTCTTTTGCATTAAGATTGCGGACACGGTATGCTCGGATGCGTAACTATACATGATGAAGTCCTTGGAGAAATCTGGACATACGGGAGGTGGTGCATGAGCAACGGAAGCTTTTATTTCTTCAAATGACCTTTTCCCCTCTTCACTCCATCGAAAGTTGGTGACCCCTTCATCATGTTCAATATGTGGCCGGGTCTTCTCGAAAAAAGTCGGGAACAAAGCGCTGAGAAAGTTCACCTTTCAAAGAAAGAATGAACACCGAGTCTTGCTTGTAGGCGAGTAAGGCTTTGAATAGCCTTAACTCTTTCGGCATCTATCTTTGTTCCTTCTTTGCTAACCACATGGCCTATGAAACTTCCCTTAGTGACTCAAAAAGCAGACTTTTTGGGTTTAGGGAAATCCATGTTCTCGGCTTTTGGCCAACACTTGCTCGAATGATCACAATGATCATTTCATTTGTTTAGAGAACACGGTTAAGTCATCTAAATAAACCACTGATGACTTTCCCCATCATACCTTTGAATGCGAAAGTCCATGGCCCATTGAAAAGTGGCACCGGCATTAGTTAGGCCGAAAGGCATCTGCTGTAGGCAAATGTACCCGAGGGGAGTAGTGAATCTTTGTTTAAAGCTGATCTTGGTGAAACTTCAATCGATTGTAACTGAAAAACCGTCAAGCATGGATGACATCTACGATCGATTCTTGCTTGCGAGAACTTGATCCATTATCGGAAGAGGGTAGTTGTCTTTCAGCGAAGCTTGATTCAAATTTGAAAGTCTACGCATATGCGTATCTCGCCGTTTTTCTTGCGTACTGGCACAATATTTGCTACCCAAGTGCTGTGATGGATAGGGAAGATGATTCTTGCGTCAGCATCTTCTGAATTTCGGCCTGGATGGTACCCGAAATCTTGGGATTATAGTGCCTCTGCCTTACGGCGGAAGGCTTTGACATCGTCTTTGCGGAATATATCATCTTTGAGCGTCCTTTGGCTTGAAGGACTTTAAATCGGCATAGGACCATGCCAATACATCCATATATTTTTTTAGCAACTTGACAAATTTTCGCTTCTCTTCAGGCGTGCAACATTTGCCAATGTTCATGAATTGCGGGTGTTCTATCGAACCTATATTGACCGGTTCGGTTTCTGGGGACGAGCTAGGGTCGTCCCGCTTCTTCTTTTTACAAAGCGGTCATGCAGCCGAGCAGGCGTTCGGAGAAACCAGGCCCTTTGGAATTTTATTTCCCTTGAGCTGACATATGCCATCGTTCCCTTCAGATTCATTGCCTTGATCGGTGACTGACTCACGGCAAGTGGAAGTAGACCCTTCAAAGTGCAATTCTTTAAAATTTTCTGCCTTCTCCAGAAAAGCAATGAGTTGATTATCATCGTTGAACACCTGCCAATGCTGAGAATTATCTGGTACGCTCGGGCGGAAAACCACCTCAATGGTGTACTTGTTCGTTTTCAAACCTGGGTGTGGGAGCATGAGAGATGCTGAAACAGCCAATGAATCAGCCATGTCATTTTGGGCTCTTGGAATAGATTCAATTGAAAAGGCATCAAACTCTTCAATGTTGTCCCATACCGCATTACGGTAATGTCTGAGCCTTTCATTCTTCACTTGGTAAATCCTTTTGACCTGATTTACAACTAGCTCAGCATCACCTTGCACTTTTAGATTTTTAATTCCTCTTTCTTTTGCGGCTTGCATACCGAGTAAGAGAGATTCATACTCAGTGATATTTGTTAGTGTTGAAAAACTGCAATTTGAAAAGAGAGGAATGACTTCTTCCTCGGGAGATATCGGCCACGGCCCGGCGCCACATCCACTAGTTGCACAGCTGCCATCGAATTGCAATGTCCAGATCTTATTAAGATCTCCTTCTTGAACGAGGACACCCGTTTTATCCGTCTCGGTAGATAAGAAGTAATTCCCCATCACTGATGATTCAAAAGGATTTGAGCTTTGGGGTCTTGAGCTAGTGACCAAGTACTTCTTTTGGGATTCCGGCTCCAAAGTTTGCATTACGCCTTTATTTGGAATTCTAGCTTTAGACCAGTCCATATGAATTTCTCCACCAACATTTGCAAAAACTTCTTCCCAGCCAAAATTCCATAATTTGCGGAATGTCAACGAGATTTGTCATTTTACTCTTTTATCGGGAAAGCCGCAAATGCAAATTGCGCGTCTTTGATTTGGCCAACCAACGGAACTTGCTTAGTTTCGAGGAATAACACTGCTACCGAAAGGCTTGGTAAAGTGAGGCCCAAAGCATGGGTGACTTTTGCGGCATGGCGTTATCGAAGCCCGGAATCAATTATGCAGTTACTCAGCTTGTGTCCATTGATTAGGAGAGAGAGATAGAAAGGCTCTATCTTGCCTGACGCAGATGTTGAAGCAACATTTATATGGGATTCAGGGGGAGTGGAAAGGATTCCTTTTGGGAAACGATTAGATATAATGACTTGACTTTGGATATACTTAGTCAATCTTACAAGCTGTTCGGGGTTTGACTGAAGGTACTCAGCTTCAGACATTTGGATCTTGGTCTTTTTTGCATGATCTATAATATCAAATGCGGCCAAGGGTTGCGTTGGTAAAGGAATGAGTCCCTCACCTCGCGATGATGGAATAGGATTGGTGGTCTTAGTAGGAATGTGAGAGGATTGATTTGGAGGAGAGATAGGGGGAAAAGATTTCCTTGTAAAAGATTTGCCAGGGAGTTGAGTAGGAAGAGGATTACCTCTTTTAGCTTGATGATCGGAGCGCGTTTGACACGGCCTTCTCTGCTGGACATGGGCAGCAACTTCCGCTTCTTTTCCTTGCGAGCGAGTAAAAACAGCATATATTTGTCGCTTGCGTATCACAGGTACCCTCTTCTTCATCGATTCTTCCTCATCAAATTCCATATACCCGATAGTAGAGTCGAGTCGGTTCGACATCTTGATCATCTTCGCCTTGAGGCGAAGGTTCTTCATATCTTGCTCTTCTTCTTGATCTCGGCGGAGCATTGGCCGGAGGAGCCTCAAGTGCCAACCACCGCGGGGCATTTGTAGGTAAGCGCGGTCTTTGTGAAACATTGTTAGGAGCGAAATTCCTCGCGGAATATCCGGTATGAGGAGCTGGGAGAGGCTGGGCAGTTGTCTTCTTTAATGCAAGCAAATCGTTCGCCATCTTTTGGAATCTTTGGATCAGGCGAAGTGGTGGGCGAAGGGCCCAAAGATTTAGGCTTGGCTGATTCCTTTAATTTTAATTCACGGATATTATCGGATTATCCTCTATGCGAATGGCGGCGGCAGGCGAGAACCAAGGTGGCAACTCGTTCTGAAGGAGCAAGAAACTAACTTTCGAGCTCATAGCGTTTCTGAAGAAACACTTTTGATTTTCGGCGTTGGAAGCATGGCAGCGGGGACACGGTTGATTAGTGCATTGAAGCGGGTGACAAAATCGCGCATGGTCTCATTCGCCTCCTTCTTCGGGTGAGTGATCGTGATAATAATGCAAATGCATCCTCACGAAGGCTTGTATCTGTCTTGAAAGCATCCGTAAGGTGGCCCAGTGGTGATAGATCCGGCCGGCAAATCTGAAACCATTCAGTGCGAGGTCCTTGTAGGGTTTCCAGAAAAAGGTGAACCGACACATCTTCGTGGGTCACATCCAAAATACTGCATGACATGATGAATGCAGATATGTGGGAATCCGTGCTTTGATTTCCGCTCCCGTCGAATTTGGGAAAATTCTTTCGATTTCCGTGAGGGAGCGCGTGAACTGGATGTGGTAAAGCCAAAGGACCCATCGCGTTTCCCCATGGTACCGCCATCTGAAAAGCCGGAAAGAGAACACGAGCTGGAAGTGTGGTTCAGCATTGAGTGTGAGCACTCAAAGGGATGTGGATGCCCCCTGCAAAAGACTTTTTCTTCGTGAAGGTGAGACACTCCTGGATGACCGGCTAGCCGAGCTTAGTGCTGAAAAACGTGCCGGTGTTACGCTGAAATTGTGCCTTTGAAGCAGATCGAAAGTAGGATCAGCTTCTCCACGGGCTCTCCTGCTGCGCGTAAAAGGTTCACTCGCCAGTGTTCCTTCCAGATCTGCAATGTTATGGCGCAGATTCAAACTTTCTTTTTGGTTGTACTTGCTGATTTTCTGGTTTTTCTGACAAAAACCAGCAGCAAATACTTTTCTAAATATTTAAAACTATCCTCTTCAGAAAACCGATTGCGGTTAAATGACAAATAACAACGAGGATAAGATGGCAGGGAAGATTAGTAAGCTGATTTTCGGATCTGATTTTAACTTTTTTCAGAGGGTTTCAAACTTTTTGCAAACAGTCAAAACTCAGATCTACGGCAAAATACTGATTTTTGTAAAAACTCAGCGAACTAAAGATCTTTAACTGGACCAGATCTATGACTCTCAGAAGAAAATTTTTCAATTTGAGCACTTTTGCAAATTTTTGGATTTTTAACAAAAGTTGATTTGCAAGCGAGTGACAATCTTGATTTTTACGATTTTTTTTCTTTACCATCATAGATCGTGAGATCTATTCGATCCCAGTAGAGTCGCCAAAATTGTTGGTCGAAAATGCATCGCTTGGGCGAGATCTATGGATAAGCGAGCCAACGGTGTGCGAGGGCATAGCCCCTCTTTGAGTCAGCAAAGTGGCGGTTTATTGCTATTCTACCGGCGAGGAATCTATGCAAGTCTCACAGATTTACGCCTTCGGGGGTTTGGGATCTCATCCCGGTAGGTTTATTTCCATTTGCGAAGAGAAAGGAATGAAAGAGAGGAGAGAAAGGAGGAGCAGTCGAAGGGAGAAAAGAAATGAATTCCAAAGCAGAAAGGTCAGAAGATTTATGTTTTTGGGTTGGTAGTAAACAGAGCCAAACCTACTTGCATAAATAAACAAAGCAATACTGATGATAAATAAATGACAATAAAATAGAAGCGAGATCAACGAGAATAAATACAGATCTAACATAAGAAAGATCTAATGTATATAACACAGGTATTCAGCACAAAGTCCAAATATTGTATTACTAATTTGTTCTGTTACAAAAAGCTCAAAGTCTTTTCTCCTTACTCCTATTTCTCATCTGAAAGATATTCATCCATCCTTCAACACAACAAGTGTTGGGGTATTT
The DNA here is from genome assembly GCA_018340775.1 of Taxus wallichiana var. yunnanensis. NCBI lineage: Eukaryota > Viridiplantae > Streptophyta > Pinopsida > Cupressales > Taxaceae > Taxus > Taxus wallichiana. Next base: position 398,896,278 of record CM031233.1, read on the forward strand.
ATAGAAGAAGAGGAGAAAAGAAGGCAAAAAGGAGCCAACAACTATTTACAAAGATATTTACAAAATATCTAAAAGTCATGTTGACTTTTTACAACTTGATGGATGACATCATCCCATGATGCAACATGGATGATGTCATCATTTGCATCAACATACTTCAGACATTCCAACAAGAAAGTCGGAGAAGAGAGAGAAGAAGAAGAAGAAGAAGAAGGAGGAGCAGCTACTAAATCGTCATCATCCTGCGGCCGAAAGGAGTAGCTTTGCTTTTGATCTTTGCTCGAGGTGATGAGATATGGGCGGCGCGGTATTCCAAAAACTTGTTAATCATTGGCCCAAATTGATCTGAGAAGGATCCTTGTGCGGATTCGTTGATTGCCTCACAAGTCTCCCGCTCATCATGAGCTTCTGCTGGGAGTTTGGAATAATCTTTTCCGCCTCGATGAGGAACCCGATGAAGTCCCTACAGGCCAGCAGGTTGTTGATAGATTCAGTGTCAAATGTGACCTCTGGCCCTGTTCCTTGAGAAGCGATCTCCTTGAAGATCCGGATGGTTTCATCAGCTGACCTTAAGATAAAGGAAGGAGTGAGCAACCACGGAGACATGTTGAACAATTCGCTCCATTTGTGCATTGCATCGGAGTGCTTCCTTTACCTTGTCGATTTTTTCGAGAATAAATTCAAGCTGATCCACCGGTAGTCGAGTGGACATGGTTTTGTTGAGGGCCCTTGGATGGCGAAGACACCGAACTTGACGGAGATCTTTGGTGAGCAGTCGAACATGCATTGAAAGGTCTCGTGTTGGAGTCTAGCATGATCTAGCTCTTCTGATATGGGCCCCGCTAATGCTTGGAGCTCTTTGTTCGCCTTTCCGATGCTCAGATACAAATTGACAAACTCGGCGATCACTCTTTCACTGTCCTTGAGGATCTGGCTCCTCCAAGCAGAAACGGCCATACCTTGCTCGCCAATCTTTGCATATTCGTTGATTTTCTCTGGCTGAGAAGCTCAGAAGTTTCGGCGAGTTGTGGGAGGCGCACTACCCATCTTCTGTAAGGCTTGGAGCAGATATTTGTTTTGCTCTTTTAGTAGCCTTTTCTCTTCTTTTGTTTCTTGAAGCTTTTGACAGAGGGCGTCGACCGCGGAAAGAGCTTCCCCCTGGAGACTTTCAGAAGATGTCCCCATTGTGACTTGGGTCACGGTAAAATCTGTCGGAGACAGATCCTTCTTCTCTTTGAGGGGATCGGGGTATGCAATTTCCATGATTCTCTCACCTGCAGCACTTTTAGAGAAGCGTGCAACAGGCTTCAGCTTCTTTGCCCCTTTGGTTGGGATCACTGAAAAGTCCATCGGAGCGATGGGAACTTTCCTCTTTTGCGTTGGCTCAGCTGCTGAGAGATCCAGGCTGGTCCTATGGAAGAAGGACCAGAAACAGAGAGGAGGGGCAGCTGCAGTAGAAGAGGGGAAAAACGTGGAGACACGCGGAGGCGGCATTGAGAGAATAGCCGAAGAAGTGTCCACGGGAGGAAGGGAAACTGCAGCTGCGGAAGACATAGGAAGGGAAGGGAGCTCGGAGATGAGGGAAGAAATGGAGGAGGAAAGATCAGTGAGGGAAGAGAAGATAGACGAAGAAGCAGGGGAAAGAGTAGAAGAAGGGGCGGAGGACACGACCAAAGGGATGGTCGCTTGAGTCACTCGAGGAGGGGAAGGAAGAGAAGAAGAAGGGATAGAAGGGACCTCTGTTGTGGTAGCAATGCCGACATCCTGAGTGGATGGGCCAATTGGACTATCCCCTGCTGCTTCTTTCTCTGGCGAATCCAGAGTTATTACATTACAAGCATTTGTGGAAAGAGGACTTTCGGGGGCTTCTTTCTGAATGGTCTTTGGATTCACCTTCTACACCTTTGCCTTTAAGCTACTTTTGGACCGTGAAGGTGCGTTGCCCAATGGGGAGGTTGTGAAATCTACCAGAGGTAGATTAGGCCGTTCATCGGCACCGGTGCTCTGTCCTCACGTGAGTTTCCTTGACCCTCTCCTCGATTGTCGAGGAGCTTTAGTTCTATCAATGGCCGGAAAGGGCCAATCGTCCCCATCTGTATCATTATATACCTTGTCCACTTCATCTTCTGTTGTTTGGTAGCCTTTGGGGACAATGGCTACCCCATCTTGGATAATTTACGCCAATGCTAGGCGAGAATGATCCTTTCTTCTGAGCTCTACCTCATGGAGGACGTCAATATAAATATCCTCGATCTGAGGAACATGGATTGGATCAAGCTTTGCTCTTGGCAGGCAGCCCCTTGGGTCGAAGGTGGGCCTGGCTGGGAAGTCATGCTTCAAATTGAGTAACTCCAGCTCTGCAAACATTTCCTTCGCCTTGTGGTGGGTAGAGCATGTGTATCGGCCCACTTTGTGAGGGGAAAGGAGTTCCACCCTTCTTCCTTTTCAGGCATTTTTCGTGGTATGTGATTAGCTGCCTTGACAGCTCCAGCAGAATCAGCTTAGGCCCGGCATACCTTGGTAGCCTGGTTGGCTCTCCCAAAAAGTTGGCAGCCCTCAGATAGGTGAATGTAGGAAATTGGGTGAACAGGGCTCCCCATTTCTCCGTGGCTGCCACTATGTTTTTGGTCGTACGACCATGAGTCAGATTTGGCCTCAATAGGCAGATGATGTGATAAAAGAATGCATCGTTGATTTTGGCGAATTGGGCGATGCTATTCTCAGCTTCGACTCTGGATAATACTCATATATTTTGACACGAGGCCAAACTCCACTTCGTCTTAGGCACGGATAATCCCTCTACGATCTTTGCGGCGTAGACCACGTAGGAGTTCATATGGAATACTCCCGTTGTCTTTGAAGCTATTGTGTGTTTTGCTCGGAAATGGTCTTGCTTATAATTTCCCCCAGTAGCGTTGCTCGGGCACATTCTTATTCATTGTTTCCAAGTAGCGCAACATCCATTTATGGAAGTAATGGGCATCGAGAAAGCGAAGACCTGCTCGGGAAGGTAATGGTATCATTTGAGCTCTTACGAGAAGTCGCTGCGGTGGATGATTTGGGGCCACAGGTTACCACCTTCTTGTTCTTCAAGTAGACTTCGTTCATTAGTTGCATGCATTGGTCTTCATTGTCCTCCCAGGCCTTGATGCACTCTGCTTGGCTGACGGCCACGAAGTGCCGGTGGTGAGGGATGCCAAGTATCATCTCAAAATGACGGGCAGTGAGGTTAATGACTACCTCGCCCTTACTATTTTCGACACATCTGGTGTCTTTGTTGTAAGACTGAGCAACCACCATTATAAATTCATTGTTATTTGTCTTTGTGGGGATTCCTCGTGAAGTGCGAGAGCTTTGCTATCAATTTGTCCATCCATGGACTCCTTGTAACTTTCTGAGTTCTGGCCCAGAATTCCTCCATGTCGACATGCCCCAATTCTGAGTCTCTGACATCCATGCTGCATTCGGCCTGTGACTCGGGCATTCTGACCCTTTGATATTTATACTTCATCTCTTCCTCAGTAAGCTTAGCCTTCCCTTTTGATTTGGTGGGTCTCTTGCTGGATGTAGACATATGTTCTTCTAAGATTATCTGCTGATCTGCATGAAGAAGAAGCGAGACCCAATCCGAAAAAGTTGAATTAGCCATTTGATCTTCCATTGGAATGTTAGCAGAAGAAAGAGTTAGAGATTTTTAGGCTCAGGGCGCAGGAAAAATGCAGCTTACAGGGCTAAATAGGCAGGGCGCACGGGAAAGGGTTATTCTGCAAAGATTAAACTGGCGCTAAAGGCGCATGGCGCATGCATACTGCAGAGTGCATTTTAGTAAAGGGCGCATGAGAAAATCGTGTTGCATGGAGACAGGATGCGCCAAAGGCGCATGGACCTTGCATGTTACATTGGGATTTGGTGCGCCCTTTGGCGCATGGGAAAAGCGTGTAACAGGGACTTTTCGTGCGCCAAAGGAAATATGGCGCGGCGCACGGAGGGTTTGCACAACACGAATGTTATTGAAAGGAGCGATGCGCCTGCGCTTTTACGACTATACTTGGCGCAGATATAACTTGTGTTGCATGGGCGCAGGGCGCGCTAAGGGCGCATGGAAAGGCGATGCAGCACTGAATGATGGTGCGCCAAAGGGGCGCAAGTTTAGCTTGTGCAGCATGTGGAAGAGGCGCGCCTTGAGGGCGTATGAAAACTTGATGCAACAAGCATGATGGGTGCGCCATTGGCGCATGGCGCGGGTTCTAATTATCTTTGCGGAGGGGACAGATGCGCCGTAGGCGCAAGCTGTTTATGATGTTGCATGACAGCTTATTTAGTGCGCCTAAGGGAAAAATAGTGTTTTTTCATATGGCTCAACCCTTCTTTCTTTTCAGTTCTAAGGCTGCCTTGGGATATTCAATGGTTCAAGCCAAAGGGGTTTCAGACCAAGCTTTCAAACTAACACCCTCTACCAGCAGATCTGGAAAGAGGGATGGGAGGAAACAAATAAGGAAAGACGGCACAGGGGAGGGCTAGCTCAACAAATGCATATCAACAAACCAACCAGCAAGCCAAAAACCAGAAAATAAAGCACATGGACGAGAAAAGAACCTCTTACCCGGATAAATAACAAAAGCTCGAGCACGGGTCCACAACGTGTTGAAAACGACGAGGCAGAGGCTGACAGGCTCAGAAAAATCACGTGCACAGCGAATAGTGAAAATGACATTTGGGCGCGCAAACCATATATATAGGTTAGCTGGACATTAATGCGCCACCCACTTTTGAAAAGCGCATGAAAACTGCTGTCGACAGGAAAAAGCGTGCGCCCTTTGGCGCACCAAAATGCCTGCCAACATGAAATAAAGCGCGCCTTTGGCGCACCAAACACTATGTTGGCTATCTCACCAAAACATTGTGTTGCAATAAGATTATGTGCGCCCTTTGGCGCACCAAAACATTGTGTTGCCAACATAAGATTATGTGCGCAGGAAGGCCCTTTGGCGCACCAAAAGTCGTGTGGCGCAAAAATCACGCACCAAAGGTTTTGCGCCAACGTTGGTGCGCATGCGCCCCAACCAAAAAGGCTCAAAAGACTAAGTTGAAAGGAAGGCTCAACACACTTTGGTGCTAACGAGGGATCGGGACAAAAGTATGGTGTGTTAACATTGAAAATCACGCGCCAAAGGTTTTAAAGGGCGCACCAAAGTTGGTGTTACCATAGCAATTTCATGTCGCCTATTCATACGCGAGGATCCTCCACAACAAGTACCTCATTAGGTATCACCCATAATGCTGGTTATTCCTCTTATCATCCTATTAGTTAAAGATGCTCAAAAGATCTATGATTCACTTCTTATACGGGACATACCAACATGCTTCCTCCTCAATCTGACATCGTACAAATTCTTTTCAAGAAAATCGCAGACCTAGAAGCCTCCACCAAAGGGGCTCGCCCTTCATACTCTTTTGAAGAAGTGTGTAATGAACCGATTCATCCATCAATGGCTTTTAAGCCTTATCCTCCCCAATGGGAACTTCCTAAGTTCTCAAAATTTCATAGTCGAGAGGATCCTCAACAGCACCTGCGAGCATTCAAGCACACTTGCTACCTTATAGTCCAAGATCAGGAGCTTATGCTCCGTACTTTCCCTATGTCTCTAGCAGGGCCTGCTTTAGACTGGTACAATAACATTCCCCAACAATCCCTGTTTTCTTTCTCTTAATTAGTTTAGATGTTTGTTGAAAACTATTCAATAAATATCGCACATAAGATCTCAATTACAAATCTTTATAACATTCGTCAATTCGATGACGAGTCTATTGCAGACTTTGTCGCTCGTTGGAGAGGTATAATAAATCAATTGTCTTTCTCCCTCCCTCAATCTCAATAGATCAAGTTGTTTACTCGATCTTGTGATAATCATATTTCTTCCACTTTAAGGATCCAAACCTTTCACACATTTGAAGAAGCCTTTACGATGGCACGCAAACTTGAGTCCCGTGCCATTGAATAAGGGAAGTTAAAACTTCGCTCTAAATCTAAACCAGATTTTTCTCGGTTTACAAAATCAAACCCTTCTGCTTCTAACAAAGACAAGAATCAGGGGTCCACCAACGCTATCATATTAAAAACATCACGAGCTGATAACACTTCTAATCAAACACCTCGGAAAGACTCCTCATCTTCTCAAAAAGGACCCTCGTCATCTCGATCTTTTACTTCATTGGGGGAATCATATGCTTCTATCTTAGAAAAAATGTTGGAAGTTCACATGATTGAACTTCCCCCTATTAGAAATTTTGATGAGAGCCAAGAACGACCATTCTGGTATAGGGAAAATGACTTCTGTGTTATCATAGAACCAAAGGCCATGACATTGAATGATGTCAGACCTTCAAAAATATTGCCCAAAAATTCATTGATATAGGCGAGCTCATTCTAGATAATCCAAATGCTCCCCCAAATTAGGCACTTGATGTCTTTAAACAACCTTTTCCCAATCATTCCCCAAACAATGACGCTTCTGTGGTCTCAAAACCAAACACTCATACTACCAAACTTCATCATCTCTATCAAGAATCTTCTTCTAAAACTAAGCCATCTACGAACACATCGTCGAATCAGAACTTCCTCCTATTCCGTTAAATTCTTAAATTCCGCCATCTTCGGACCATTTGTCTTTGAATATTTCTCCATTATTAGAGATGGATTCATCTCTCCCTTTCTCTTTGTCTGATATTCCATCCATGCCAGAGATAGTGTCATCCTCATATGTCTCATCATCAGACATTCTTTTGATGCTGGAAACATTTATATCCCTTCGAGTTTCCACAAAAGATACATCTACTTTTGTTTCTCCCATTTTCACCATGACTATGCCATTGGTAAATATACCTATAATTACAAACTTCTATACCAACGGAAGCACCTTCGATTCGACTCTTCCCATTTCCTTTCCTACGGTAGTTACACCCACAACTACTGTACTCGAAATATCTTCCTCACAGGAACCACTTCTTCGTCATCCACTTCTTCCATCACCGACGCTACCTTGCCTATTAAGGAAAAATCTAAAGAAATAACATCAGCACCTACACTTTCGGTCTCGAACTTAAACCAAGAAAACTAAAGTCTTACATTACATCATTAGTACCTCACCATCTCCTTCCCCCAAAAAGGTTACAATCACCTTATGCGGTTGAAGTTGTCACCATCCCTGAAAAAGGAAAACCAATATTTCGGACTATTAAGACTCTTGGTGCTTTTCCTCAAAAATCTCTCTCTACGCCTCATAGAAGATTGGATTTATCCCCTGAGAAGACGTCTTCTTCTACAACACCATCAAAACCATCATCTTCTTCTACAACACCCTCTTCACCGGTGTCTCGTAAAATGGATTTACCCATTAGAAAGGCGTCACCTCTTTTATCAGGACCATCATCTTCATCACCAAAAGCCAAGGCACCCTTTGTTCCTCCTATCAGACCTATTTTGGGAGCTCCTCCCTCATCTAAGTTAGTCTTATCTAAATCATCATTTGTTTTGGCCAAGCAGCCTTCTTCATCTCTGAAGACCACAACACATGTCACATCTTCATCTTCTTCAAAATCTATCTTAGGAGCTCCTCCTCCACCAAAATCAATCTTGCCTCGCTTCCGTCTCAATCACCCAAGGCTGCTTCTCTCAATGTCCAGAAAATTAAAATGATATCTAAAAAGATCACTGTCAAACTAGATATGCAGACTCTTTTAGCTCGACAGTCTGCTAAGGTGAAAGAGGCACCTTCTTCATTTCTGGCCTCATCTTTTTCTATCAGATTCTATACTGAAATTCTTCACCAACTTGTCCAATCTTCATCCATATCTCTTCCTCCGATCAAACCCTATAATCCTAAAGGAGTAAAACCTTCCTGGTTCAACTTTGATTTGATTTGTGCTTACCACCGCACCCCAAGACATGACATCGAGGGATGTAAAGCCCTTCAATCTGTCGTTAACAGTCTCTTGGAAGAAAGTGATCTTTTGCTAGAAGAGGAGGAGGAACAAATATCTCCTATCATCTCAATTACATCTGAGCCTGAATGGTCTACCCAGACCTCTAATTCTATTAATTCCACTCAGGATGATCTTCCACTGTCTCAAATCAACACAATTCACATCGCCACTAGAGCACAACAGTATGGTAATCCATCACCATCTACATCTCAGCCGGATTATCATTTTTGCGGCCCCTGAAGGAGTTCCTCCTTCCTCATCAGCCTCGAGACCTCGGGTCTCTATTCTTGCTTCACCTTGGGCTCAGGTTCCGTGTCAGTTGAGGAAAGTGTTATGAAACAACTTACCCATGCTCCGGTCAAAATGTCTCTTTTTGACCTCATTCAATCATCTCCACAACATTACAGGCTTTGATTGATAATCTGCGTCATATCACTGTGAATTCAGATGAGCCCTAGCCTTTCGAGAAGGTTGTTGGATTAAATAGACCATCAACCGCCATTTCCTTTGAGGATTATGAAATTCTTCCCCTTTCTTCTGAGGATTTGGAAGCTCCCCTCTTTATCACAGTTCAAATCAACAACACTATGTTAAAACACACTATGATTGATAGTGGTGCTACACTCAACGTCATTTCCTCTCACACATTCGAGCAACTTAAACTACCAAAGAATGTAGTGTCACCACCACCTTTTTCCCTTTGATCATTTAATGATCAGCTGGTGGTTACTTTAGGAACTGTGGTCCTGCCCATTTGGGTAGGTAAGAAACTGCTTCATGAGCTCTTTTACATTGTTGAAGGGAAATTCCACTACAATATGATCCTCGGATGCTCCTGGATTCATACAATGCATTGCGTCCCATCAACCCTCCATCGATGCTTAAAATATTAGTATGAGGGAAAAATCTATACTCATCCAGGAGATCCTTTTCCTTCCGCACAATGCGACATGACCACAGGGTCTGCCCCTCCAAAGGAGAATTCTTGTTCTCCTGATGAGGCTTCATCCTCTTCCATACTTGCAACAAAACTACTAGATTTACAAAATCTGGAAGAGACGTTGTAGAGTTTTTCGCTAGGAGAGCTTCCTCTTCTCTCTTTTGATGCCCATCTAAAACCTAATGAGTATGGTAGACCAGACAAACAACCTGAATATTAGCTAGGTCTTGGTCACATCGTCACCATTGATCTACCTAATCAACGTAGACTAACTTCATTTACGGTGGTCTTGATACACCTCAATATCACCTAGATTCTCCCCCTAGGCCAAACCCTATTCAAGCAGGTTTAATTGTTTCTGAGAATCCCGCATTCGCAAAAACTTATTTATATTGATGCGCGTGGAAGGGCTTTGGCCTAGGAAAGTATGAATACGGTATACATGACCTTGCGTATATTCCAACTCTTAAACCACATCAAAAATTTGGTTTAGGATTTAAACCTCTCTCAAAAGACACCATCACCATTCTTGATGAGCCTCTTTCCATTGAGGAACCATCTTCTCCCGCCAGGTCAGAAGCATCACTTGATGTGGATGACGCCATTTCCATCCCACCTAACTTTTTTTTTAGTCAATACCATTTCTATAGGTCCATTGACCTATAAAACTAATGGCGAATCCACTTCCATACCATTAGTCTTCCCTGAAATAGTTGGAGACGATTCTCCCACTATTAACACTATCCACTGTGCGGATGATGATTCTGTCCTCACCTATCTAGGGGAAGAAGATTCTTATCTTCCTAAAAACATTCCTTCAGACACGTTTACGCTTCTCAACGAAGCCACTGTCGACCTTAATATAGGGACTTTTGAAGACCCTCGCATCATTAAAGTCGGCCAATCTCTTAATCCAAAGGAGTTAGGAGACTTCACCACCTTTCTTTCCAACCATCGCAAGCATTTGCTTGGTCATACGAAGATATGCCAAGACTCAATCCTGATATTGTGGTCCACAATATCGTTACTCTTCCAGACATCAAACCGGTTACACAAAAATTACGTAGAATGCACCCTCGTGTAGCCCTTCTTATTAAAGAAGAGTTGTAGTGCTTACTTTCTGCTAACTTCATCCAACCCATTGACTATCCACAATGGGTTTCAAATGTAGTACTAGTAACCAAAGCCACTGGGAAAATTTGAATTTACATCGACTTCCAGGATCTTAATCTCGCTTGTCCGAAAGATGATTTCCCTCTAACTAATATCGACAAACTCATAGATTTAGCTCGTAGGTCACGAGATGCTTTCTCTTATGGATGGTTTCTCGGGATATAATCAAATTCTCATCGCACTGAGAAGACCAAAGCATAATACTTCCTTCATAACTCCTTGGGGGAATTTTTGTTATCGTGTAATGTTGTTCGGTCTTAAGAATGCCGGAGAAACCTATCAACGAGAAATGACCTACATCTTCCATGATCTCCCACACAAAACTGTGGAAGATTATGTTGATGTTCTCCTCCGTAAATCCAAATGCCATCAGGATCATCTTTTTACTCTTGCACCTCTCTTTGAGAGGCTCATTCACTTTTGTCTTTGCCTAAATCCATCTAAATGCATGTTCGACATTCTCACTGGTAAACTCTTAGGCTTTATCATTTCTATTAGGGGCATTGAAGTTGATCCTACAAAAATAAAGGCTATCCTTGAGATGCCTCCCCCATCTAACTTAAAAAAGCTTCGTGGCCTTTAGGGACGCCTTCAATTAGTGCGTCATTTTATCTCACAAATATCGGACCGTTGTCAACCTTTTCATCATCTCCTCCATAAGAATGTTCATTTTGAATGGGATGAGCGTTGCCAAAAGGCCTTTGATGATCTCAAAGCTGATCTTCTTTCTCCACCTGTGCTTACACCTCCACGTGAGGGGGAGCCATTCTATCTTTATATTTCGTGGTGACCATGCTTGGGAGTCATGATCTCGCATCGGGATGTTAATGGTAAAGAACAAGCCGTCTATTACATTAGTCACACTCTTCATGAGTATGAAACACGCTATTCTGAAGCTGAAAAATTGTGTTGTGCTCTCTTCTTCGCAACTTCTAAACTTCGTCACTATCTCCTTAATCACAAAACTTATATTGTTATGAGTGTCAATCCACTCAAGACAATGCATGCGAAACCTTATCACAATGATCGTATCACTCGTTGGCTCGCTCATGCTCACGACAAAGTTTGATCTCAAGTTCATCTCACAAAAATTTATCAAGGGTCATGTCATTGCGGATCAATTAATCGATACTTCTCTTCCCGACACCCAAATTCCCCTTGCTCAATTCCCGGATGAGTATATCTAACAAATCGATTATGGTCTATCTCCATTCAAAATAAAACTCGTTTTTGATGGGTCCAAATGTCAGCAGGGGGTGTAGGTTTCATCATGATTCCTCCTTGGGGTGCACCTATCCCAGTCACACACAAGCTTAACTTTGAATGTACCAATAATATGGATGAATATGAAGCTCTTGTTTTAGGTCTTCAGAATGCCATTAATCTCGGTGCTCGCCATATTGACATCTTTGGTGATTCTGAGCTCATCATTAATCAAGTCACTGGTGTCTATCAATGTAAAAATGATATCCTTCAAAAATATCACGATATCGTTCTCTTTCAACTTCAATCTTTTGATAAATTTACTATCCAAGCTATTCCTCGCACTATGAATCGATTCACAGATACAATGGCTTCTTTAGCCTCGCTTATTCCACCTTTTACCGAAGACTTGCGACTTTATGTGGTTGTGCAGCGATTAGACCAATCATCTCATCTTAGGCAATCGACTTCAATTAACGCCATCACAATTAATACTCAAGATGAATGGTATCAACACATTTTACTTATCTATCCTATTCAGTGCTCCCTCCAGATCTGACTTCCAATGGTAGAAGATCTTATATCCTAGAAACTAATCACTATACTATTATGGGCAAAATCCTCTACAAACATAGTTTTGATGGTATTTTGCTTCGGTGCCTCAAAACCCCTGAATCATCTAAAGCTATCCAGGAAGTCCATGACGGTATATGTGGTGGAAATTTTAGTGGCTTGGCCGTAGCTAAACGCATCTTACGTTTAGGTTATTATTTGCCTTCTCTTAATCAAGACTATTGCGAATACACTAAGAAATGTGTCAAGTGTCAACAACATTCCAATCTTACACATATCCCTAGTCAGGATTTGCAACCTACAGCGGATTTGTGGCCTTTTTCAAAATGGGATCTTGATCTCATCAGTCTCATCAATCCCCACTCTTCACAGTGTCATCACTCTATCATTACTACCACATAATATTTCACTAAGTGGGTGGAGGCTATTCCTCTTTCGTCGACCAAAGCTAAACCCATTGTTGATTTTGTCTATCAACACATCATTTATCGCTTTGGTGTCCCACACAAAATCATCACAGCATAATGGTAAATATTTCAAAAACATCAATTTGTAGAACTTCGTGATGCTTTCAATATCAAACTTAGGTTTTCTTCTCCATACTATCCCCAAGCTAACGGCTAGAGCTAAGGCTTCCAATAAAACTTTGCGTAATATTCTGCAAAGGTAACTAGTCGAGTGGTAGGGATTGGCATTTACATATCCCTTTTCTCTCCGGGCTTATCGGACTAGAATTCGTACTCCTGTTGGTGCTACTCCTTCTTTCTCGTCTATGGATCCAAGGATGTCATTCCTTTAGAAGTCCAGATCCCATCTCTTCGTGTCTCTCTTAAAGAATTTTTCTCTAATGAGGATTATCGTCAAAATTGTCTAGCGCAGCTTAAACGCTTGATGAGCAGTGTATTAATGCTTTTGAGCATCATCAAGTCTACCTTGAGCATATCAAATGTGCTTATAACAAGCACTTGCAGCACCATGACTTCAAAGTTGCTTGATCTTGTTCTTAAAGAAAACCAAAATGCCACTACACTAGAAAGGAGTCAACGTGGTAAGTTCACTCCTAACTGGATGGGTCCGTACGTAGTCACTCATAAATACGGGTTCGGGGCTTATCGTCTATCTTCCATGGATGGTGTACCTGAAACGGAGCCTCTTAATGCTTTGCATTTAAGGCCCTTCTACTGTTAAAATCTATCTTATAGGATATTAGTCACAAAACCAGATTCTTCATCCATCTGCAACCAGTCATGCATTTCGTAGTGATTCAGAATTATGTGGTTCTCCACGTTATATCTTTTCTACCTTAAATATGAGTACCGCGGAACTACTCATGACATTTTTCTTATGGATATGTCCCTCCTCATGGTAGGAACACCTTCATCACTACTTCAACTTTCCGGAGTGTTTATCTTAATCAAATCTACTCGGGGCATGAGCACATGTTTGTATACGTTTTCTTCCCCTCTATCTGATCTATCTGGTCTAAGCTCAGCTTCTTTCAAAAGCTCCAAAAAAATGCTATTGTAAAATTCCAAAAGATAGACTGATCCCTCGAAGGACAGCTATCCATGCCTTATCAAAAAGTATAGACCATTCCCTTGAAGGATAGCTATCATCAAATTCAAAATAAAGACCGCTTCTTTGAAGGACTACTGTTTATTTCATGGAATTTTCAAGGCTTCTCACATTGATCAGCCTTTGTAGTAACAGACTTCCTCTTCAGCCAGTTTGTTCACTTTTTAGCATTATTGAAAGACTTCTGTATCAATCAGTCTTTCTATATCTAGCAAACTTCCCACATTGATCAGTTTACCTTTCTATCAAAACAAAAATCATGAAGCTGAGATATAAGACCTTTTTTTTGATCAGATGGAGACCCTATTTTCCCAATATGAGCATGTATTCTGTCCTTTGTCTATTTCAACGAGATACATACTTCTCATTCTATTTACCTCATCGATCTGGTTTGTGACTAGCTAGTGTCAGGTTTATTTTAACCTCATATATGGCCTTGTGTGCATCGTCTTTCGGTTTTCTATCAAGGTCTCTATTTATGGTCGGTTAGGAGCCTAACTTATCATTCTTTTTCCTATCTAGGTGTATTGATTTTTATTTTCAATCAAGGTAATTTCATTACATCCCTTGTGGTCACAAGAATGTTTCCCATTATTATTTGTTGTTCATCCAATTAAATTGACATTTAACATGTTAATTTGGTCACATCTATCTTCTATCTATGCTCATCTTATCTACCTTGTCTAAAAGGCACATCAAAGCATGTATTAAAAACACATGTGAATCCATCTATCTATTTCATTAAAATTAAATTAACATCTTACACGTGTTTAGTTTATCAAATCTATCAATCACATCAAATCACATCACATCTATCTATCCTCTATCAACATATGTATATGTCCATCAAATCACATCACATCTATTTTATCCTCTAAATACATTTCTCTATGTCCATCAAAAGTAGACTACATCTATTCATATCTATCAAAATTAAATGTCTAAGTACAATTACATAACACAAAAAATGATGAATATATATATACACATGTGTGTCTTATACAAAAAAATGAATGGCTTTCAATCAAGCCATCTGTATCATACATCAAAAATGCCTTCAAATCGAGGCTACATCAGTATATCGGTACAAAAATAACATCTCTATATCGTAAAGTTGGATAGGTGGAAGACAATATCTCCTCCACCCTCCTCTGGCCTAGGCTGTCTCTCCTGACCACCCCCTATTAAGCTAGAAGAACCTACTGCTGGGGCCTTGCGCCACCTCGATATCTCCTAGTGCTTCCTCCCTCTGATGCACCACTAGCTACGGTTGTCGCTGCTCGCCTCCTTGTACCGTAACAAGGCACATTAGGGGCATGCTGTGCCAAGGCGTCCTCATAGTATCTCACCTCGGTAAGGAGGGCATGATACATGCTCAGACTCACCATACCGGGTGCTCATAATGGCGCTGCTGCTGCTGCTACTGGTGGCCCTCCTGATGCCGTACCCTATGACCTAGACTCTGAAGTGGTGCTTGTATCACCATATTTGGCCTTGAGGGCCTCTCTCGTGTCGATGGTAGCGATACCTCCGCCTGGATTGCTATATCTCACTCCCCGACGTGCTTTGTGTGTCTCTCTAATATCAGTGCATCCCTCTCCTCCGTCAGAGCTCTAATCTCCTCGAGGGCAGCCTGGTGTGCATGTGTCAGTGCAACATGCTCTCCCTCCAGTCTCTCCAGCACTACAACTATGTCCTCCTCATCTGCGTCTATGGATGCTGGGAGGTGTCGTGGTAGCTCTATAGAGTACCATGCCATGTAACCATCATCTACTCCTACATCGTCATCACTATCTGTGGAAGGTGGGGCCTCCCTCAGTGGATCTGCCGGGATCAAAATTGGCAGATCGGTCTCTCTGCTATCCCACTTGATGGCATATAGGTGGTCGGGACTGCTCGTACTAAACCCAACTACCTCGCACTGTATAAACAGGAGCAATCCCACATATCCGGCTGCAGCCCCTAACCACCCTGCTCCGTCTCAACTCCACTAGGTGAGCATCCTGACCAACCCATGTTGGGTAGACCCGATATGGTCTCCAAATGACCTACTCGGTGCCGTGTCTTCAAGCGCTCGCATGCCACTCTGCAGATCTCCTTATATCTCCCGGGGGCCATGTTGGCCCGCCATCACCGGAATCCATAATCAAGGGCCCCCTCTGCTGCTAGCATTCATGGAAGCCCTGATGGCCTGATCACTGCTATGTGCTAATATGCCCAGCAATGGAGCACAAAGCTAACATCGATACATGTCCACCTACCGATGGTGTACATCCATAACTCATAATATATCTGAGCTATCAGGGCATCGGCAAACGTGAACACATGCCTGAACTCCAGGATGTCACAAACACAGTCTAGTAACAACAATGGAAATTTCCCACCTCCCGAATACAGCAGAGCAAAATAAGAGATTTCCATCAGACAGTTGCTTATCCATCTCGCTCCCTGGCATCATCCTGTCTATAATGTGAGGCTATCCTCACCGCCCCGGACACTATCTCTGAATCATTTGCCCTATCTCCATACAATCGTCCTAGGGCCCTCTGTTGCTGCTCTCGTGGAGTAATCTCAATCGGGTCCCCGGTGATCGGTAGCCTCAAGATCCTATATATATCCTCATGGGTGATGGTCATCTCACCCGTCCTGAACCAGAAAGTGCATGTCTTACTATCCCATCGCCGTATCAGTGCTCGCATCAACTCTACATCTCGAGGAACCCATCGGTAGTAATGGAATCCCCCGAGCCCGGTTAGCTCTAGGTGACACCAATCTACGTCACCACATCGGGAGAATGGTCTCCAACTCGGGAATAGCATCCCGCATATGTAAAGCCTCTCGTGCCTGCATCACATGACATCATGGATGGTGTTAGCTACTTATTTATCCAAATCCAAACATCAAAAACACATTCTATCACTTTCTTAAGTCTAAACACTCCAATTGACATTGATTGAGTTAAATTGATGTCGATCTAATTTAGTCGACGTTGATTGAAACCAATCGGTGCCGATTGAATTCAATCGGGTCGATTTTTCCAATCGACGCCGATTGAAAGGCCAAATGCCCAAAATACTCTGGCCTCTCATTTATCTAGTTTTTCCCTAAAAACTAGCATCCTAATACACTATTTCATGATAAAACTATATAGCAAGTTCGGGTAGATCCACTTACCCCAGGTCATGTCCTCTTCCGCTTCTGGCTGCTCCCAGAGGCTTCCATGTTGCTCAAAATCAATTTTTGACTCTCTCTAAAACAATCGTCATGGAGTAAATAAATCGTTCACGTTTTCCTTTCTCTTATTTATATGGGCTCTGGTACAGTCAGCACCGATTTTTATGGTCGGCACTGATTTGTTTAGTCAACATTGACTTTGCCTATATCGACGCCGATTGAGGCC
This sequence comes from Taxus wallichiana var. yunnanensis, assembly GCA_018340775.1. NCBI lineage: Eukaryota > Viridiplantae > Streptophyta > Pinopsida > Cupressales > Taxaceae > Taxus > Taxus wallichiana. Next base: position 398,913,125 of record CM031233.1, read on the forward strand.
CCTCATTACCGATTAGTTGCAATTATGCCTTTCAACATCGCTTTCTTCCATCTCCTCATCTTTTTGCCAAAGTGTTGATGCTTAGCTTGTTTAATCTGATCATTATTATCACTTGGGTGTTGCCTTTTGGCACATATTTGTGGTATTATCTCCCATTTCGAGTCTGTTCCCTACACATGGGCCACTCGCATTTGTGGCAGCTTAAAGATAGCGGGTCTGTAGGCACTAACGTCGTCTGCTTCGCAGGCCGTCTAGTTGTCCCTACCAATGTGTCTTTCTTTGGTTGTTGCTATTTTGCAGCCCTCCTTACACGCACGGGTCTATGTAGGTACTAACGTTGTCTCATACAAAGTCCTGTCTAGTCCGCCTCTACCAATGTGAGTTCCTTAGGTTGCTGCATTTTTATTATTTTCATGCATCATCAATGATCAGATCTACTCCAAGCATCTAGTTGGGGCATCCTGTGTTTTCATCTACCTATTTCAAACTTGGGATCGGTTGTTCTTTCGGGACCCATCCCATCCCTAGTTTGAGGGGGGGATCGCATCATCATTGTTCTTCACTTATTCCAACTCCTTGTTTTTGTCTTGCAACTTCACTTTTCGTAAGTTGCTCAACAAAAAGGGGCGTAATGTAGACACTTGAAATTGGTTACCGAATTTTGTGTCTCTCCACGTTCGTTTACCTTCTCGGGTAGCCTGGGGCACTTTTATATCACCACTTTTCCTTTAGGGTATTAATTAAATATGTAATCAAACATCTATCCTAAGTTTATTGTACTCCATTGTGTTTTCCCTTGGATAATTAAATATTAACTATTTTATACTTTTTACATGTATCTTAACGGCTTATCTACCCCATATCAATGCCTAACCTCTCATATCAATTTTATCCATCTATCCCCCCTATTTCTCCTCCCCCAAACCACGTGCAAATGGGATATTTCCTTTATTTGTGTCGAAGGGATTGCTTTCATCTTTCCAAAAATGTCCTTTTTGGCCATTTTGGGAGTCCGTTCCTCGGTCAGTGGCGCGACCGGTACTTCGGTCGATGCCGATTTTTTGGAATGGTGATGATTATACCTGGTCAACACCGATTACAAATACAGGGCCAAAATTTAGTTTTGGTTAGACAAAAAGAACGACAGAGAGTTTTGAGCATCAAGCCTGAGCATTATCTATCAAGTGAAAGTGAATTCTATCCAAATCAATCCCTGAGAGGAGTATCGTTACTCTACCCCCACCATATCGACATCGTGAGCCTCCATTGATCTCTTGGTGACTCTGCTCCTGCATCCAGCGAAGGTGGAGCTTTGTTAGTATCCCTACGGCTCTTGCAGATCCAACGGACATCGATGATCTAGCTTTCATTGTCCATTTCTCCATCTTCATGCAATTTTTCCCCTAGTCGATGCCGACCAATCCCAGTTAACGCCGATTTTCTTAATCGACGCCGATTCACTCAATTGACGTTGATCGTCTGCAGATAGGTAAAATAATTCAGGTAACACAAATCCAACATTATTTTCATAGTTTCCTATTTTTGTTGCTTTCTGTCTATTGTTTACATTCTATCTATCATTTTTAATCAGAAAATCTAGACATTTACTTACATCTTTTATCATGTATGCTTCTTTCTTTAATTGAAAATGTGGATTGACATCCGCCGAGGGAGCTTATCGCTTCCCGGACCTACTTTTCGGGCAGTCCACCCAAATATCTTTTAACGTTGTCTTTTTCTGTCAAGTATCTGTGTCTCACAGGTTCCTCGGATCTACTTTGCAGGATTGCTCATGTGCGCCCGTCTTATCTACATCGGCTTTATTTTCCATCTACATCTTTGGATCTTGTCTTATCTATCAGGTATCGATTTCATTTGAGTTTTTAGGGTTTTTGTGTTTAGTTTGGTACATTAATTTGGATAGGTAACAAGCGCGGAAATTATTGATCTACAGTGATCATGTCCTTCATCCTGCTACACACGCTAGGAGTTACATATTATTTAGGTTTTGTGCATGGGAGATCTCCATCCAAAAATAATGAAGTGTCAGGCTCATTTTGCGCATCAACAGTAAGCTGTCTGTAGAGCGTGCTACCTCTAACTAGATTTATGGATTCGATAGTCACATCATACTCCATGATCTTGGTCACCCATCGCACTCGCTTCTCGCTAATTTCATCTCCCATGATGAATTATTTAACACCTGAGTGTGAGACTAATAACATGATGTGGTTTGTGGTGAGCATACTCTTGAAATTCTTGAGCATGCGCATGATGGCGTAGACCAATTTTTCCATGTGATTGTATTTCAACTCATAATCCTTTAGTGTTTGACTAAAGAATTCCATTGGTTACTCGAATCCTTGTTCATTTTCTTACGTCAAGACAACAAAAACACCCGCATCAAAGCCATAAGTGCAAAAGATTAAATATTTTGAGTAATTCGGGTTGATGAGTGTTGGCACACAAAATAATTTCTTTCTTGGTATTGTTGAAGATTTCTTTTCCTTTTGCTGTCCACTTGAAGGTTGTGTCCTTCTTGACCATGAGGGTAATGGGAAAAACCAGTCCTGCAAAGTTAGGAATGAATCTCCTAACAAAATTTATTTTATTGAGGAATAAATACAAGGCTTTCTTATGCACTAGTAGGAAAAGTGCTAGGATATATGAAACACACTCAGATCAATTGCAATTCCATCCTTTGAGACTACATGGCCTAAAAGCTTTCCCCGTGCCACTATGAAATTTCTCTCTTGGGGTTAACAGATACCCCAAAATTTCTATATCTCTCAAATACTTTCCCTAGGTGTGCCATGTGATCCACGCTCTACTTTGAGAAGACATTTATATCATCTAGGTAAACCAAGATGAACTCATGGAGATATCCTTTAAAGGCAATATACATGGCAAACTGAAAGGTGATGCCTATGTTTGACAGACCAAAGGACATATTCTGATATGCATATGTTCCCCACTTAGTTATAAAAATTGTTTTGAATTGATCCTCTTCTTGAACAGGATCCGATTGAAACCAAAATACCCATCTAGCATAGAAAATCTCTACGCACCAACCATAATATGCAAACTCTACTCCATAGAAGGAAAATGATAATGATCCTTTAAAGATGCCATATTCAAATCTATGAAATCAGCAAAAATCTGATTTCACCGTTATTCTGCGCATTGGAACAAGACTCATGACCCAAGAATATTTGATCAGAAATATTATCTTTGCCTCAATGAGTTTAGACAATTATTTCCTCATGAGGGGCTATACCCTTGGATTGGCTAGCCTTTTCTTTTCTTTGGTATGATTGATACGGGATTTGGGTCAATGGAGTGTTGAGAAACACTTGGATCAAATACTTTTAAGTCTTCATACTCCCATGAAAATATGTCACTGTATCTTTGACAAAGAGAGGTGAAGGCCTAATTTTCATGTTGTGCACAATCTTTACTCAACAAAAATTCTTTATTGCGTGTAATAGTGTCTGGGGAGAAATCTTATTATGCCTCACACATATAATTTTCTTCACCATTGAACTCATCATTAGGGCTGAATATTTTCTCGAAGGTAACCTACCCTTTAGGAAACTTGTTTTTCTTTAGCTAGATTAATTGGTCACCATAGCTGTTATGCAAGTCAACTTGCATTATTGTAGAGAACTTAGCTTCATTCTGAATGAAATGGAAAATTTTCACATAACTATCAAACACTTTCTAGAAAGTTGCTATTGTCTAGAATGGATGGTCTAATTACCATATTGACATTCTCGCACATTCCCTTGACAAAATCCTTAATCGACAAGAAATCGACAACCAAGCGTGTCCATCTAATAAGCTTCTTTGTTCATTTTTCTTGGCACCACTTGTAGATTTAGAGCATCAAATCTCTCAAATAGATTCCAAACTCGTGTCTATAATATTTAAGAAAATTATTCTTTGTGGCACACTTGTTTGTGACCTGGTGGATGACCAATTTAGTGTCCCCAAAGATCTGCAGTGCCTTAATCATTTTATTCTCTGCAATAATAAGACCATGCACCACAAATTCATATTCTGCTACATTATTGGAGCATGTGAACTATAACCTATGCGCAAAGAAGAAATTCTCATCCTTGGGAGAAATGAGAACAACTCCTCGCTTTGTCGTGTTGTTTCTACTTCAGAAACAATCAAAGTAAAACTTCCTGAGAATAGAATATTCTTCATTCTTCTTTATCACACATGAAAACACACTTTATTCTTTAAGGATGCAAAGTGAGTGCCAAGCCCAATTTCCAAATCTTCAAGCTCTTCAACATATGGATAAAATTTGTGATGCCTTTCCACCCACTCATCTAACACTAAGTTAGGTATAAGGGGTAGAATAGGTAGTTCTTCTAAATTGAAAATTGTTCTTCATGGATTAGGCAATTGGCTTAGAGAGGGGATAGGTCATATGAATCAACATGATAGGAAAATATTGGATCAAATTTTATGGTAAAACAGGTACCATACCTTGTCTTGAGTAACATATGGGACCAATCAGAAGACAAGTAACCACCCACTTTAGCAGTAAAATCCCTTGATAGACATATGGAAAACAAAGGAGGTAGGTTAATGATTGACACATCTTGAGTTATAGTGAGGCTTGGACATGCATGGAGGGTTAAATCAAGATACTTGATGACTCTTAAAGTGGTGATAGCTTTGGACAAGGGGCTATACTTAAGACCTAGGACATCAACAATTTTCTTAGGCATGACAGAAGTACTAGCACCTGAGTCAATCATACAATTGTGCACAAGGTGTTTTCCTATGATAAAAGACATATAAAAGGGTGGGGTTTTGAAAAACTTACTTTATTCTCCTCTTCTTGACAAATATTGACAACAACGTGTAGTTTTGGACAACTAGATTAGCGCATAGTTTTTGGACAATTGGATCAAAGCACACGAAAGTTGTACTTGAGCTTCATGCAACATGCGGCGTTGATATGGAATGGCTAGGGAATCCCACATTATGAAATTTATATTTTTATTCTTCATCTAGTCCACAATGTTGAATGGAAGGCCCACTGACTTGTGCATTTGGGGCACAACAACATCCTTTCTTATTTATTCGTGCACGAGAGGCAGGGGCCTTAGCTTGTGTAGAGGTTTGACCTACCAAAGGAGCGGTACATGCTGCTTTAGAAGGAGCATTATGTGGATCCTCATGTGTAGGAACTTGCAATTCTTGTTGGATTCCTTGGCTGCATCTATTTGCTTTTAAGGATCAACTTGTGTTGCGGGAATTGAGACTTTTGCACTAGAATCGAGCATTCTCTTATTTTATCTTGTGTTGTCAACAACCCGGTGCATGGTCTATTTGTGTCATCTCGTACTTGATTTATTACATAGAATTATTCAGTGCCAAAGAACATAAAGTTAGCCTCTAAAGGATATTCTAAATTTTCTTCGTTCTCAAGCTCGCTTGTGTTTGTGGTTTACAATTAGAAGAAGCATGAATCATGTAAGCCTGCATGCACACAACATTGGAAAAATGATACTAACTATGAGGCATATCATAAGGAAAACACCATTCTGATTCTTGTGCCATATTGTTCGAACTCGGAACAAGTGCTTGACTTGTGCTGGGCATTGAAAGAGGTTGCGCGGGAGGAATGACTTTAAGGGAAGATGTTAGCATGACATCTATAATTTTGTTAATTTTTCCCGTATCTACGGTTTGCATACTAATTCCACCAGGGATGATTGTTTTGGCTATGCCCTTGTTTAGAACTGTTTCTAAAGGTCAGATATCGGCTACTTTTCTAAAGATATAACTTTATTTGACAAGTTTCTAATCAGGGCTTTCATTTCTTCATATTCTTTCTATTGCATAGGAGAATATGATGTGGATGTAGTAGGTTGCATTCTCTGCTTTGTGGATAGGGAAAATAGAAGGCTGGGGAGTGTGAGACATTTATGGGAATAAGGGTGCGGGAGGTCTAGGAGCTAACTTTCCGCCGAATGAGACTATTTTCTACCCTTATTGCAATGTTGTAAGTAGCAGGTAAGGTTCTACCACCCATGGATTGAATCATGACTGAAATGTCACTATTCAAATCCCTTAGATAATATAAGAAAACATGTTGGGCTATAGGTCTTACCACTAGAGGTATTATATCCCAAGTCTTCTAAAAACTAATATTGAAATCTATCATTTGATCATTGGCTGCCCTCTTTATAGTAGTCATTTGCTCCACCAGTGATAGATCATGTGATTTATCTTAAAAATAATTGCATAGAGTTGTTATAAGATCATCCTAGGTAGCAATAGATGCAAGTCTCAAACCTCTTGTACCATTGAATTGATTTTCCTTTGAATGAGGCTGCAAGTTGTTTGAATGCAACATCGTCATGCGTGATCAGATAGACAAAGCATACATTTACTACATCCTAGATGTGCTCAACAAGGGTGAATTGATTCTCACCGGTGAAGTATGGAATACTCTTGAGCACATGAGATCTTTGGCATATCATTTTGTGCTTTCAAAACAAGAGGGCTTGCACTAGTGAAGTTAGAAAATTTCCTCAGAGGAGGGGGTGGCTGTAGTGCCATAGTAAGGCACACATGTCTACTATGAGGAGTGGAATGCGCATGACGCAATGGAGATGGAGATGCATGCGTAGGTGTTCTACTATGTATTCTCCTCCGGGATAGCTGGGGCTACTCGAAGGATGCTTCAGCTACTGTGCTTTTCTGTGTATGCACGCTTCTCATGAAATGTGCTCAAAACAACCAAAAAAAATAGATGTGGATGTTGGGAGTCACAATATGTTTTGAAACAAGCCTCTAAAGGATAAAAATAAATAAGTCACACACTAGAACTTAGTAATGATGACATTTAAGCTTTCAATGCTAGTCCCACCCAAGCGTGCTAAAGCTGTTAGGGCTCAAACTTGCACCCGTGTCTCATATATGAAAGAACTGAGTCATTGAGCCAACAATGGGAATTTCTCCAAGTTGTGGGAACTTGCGTTCTTGAGATAGACCTCTAGAGAAGGCCGATTCCTCTACATATTTCTACTGCTATTACTACTCCTAATGTTGAAAAGGAAATTCTAAGCTAAACATGCCAAGGGACTAGGGATAGAAGGATATGTGAAAAGGGAAAACTAAAACTAAGGGAGGCAATATAACCATAGAAAAGGGGGATGAACATGATCAAATTTGAGTGAAAATGAAGGAGAATGCGTAGAGGAAGGCTAGACACATGTAGCAAAGACAGAATGTAGCTGCATAGTCATTTTCATGAAACAAAATTAGAAAAGGAGATGCAAGGGATGTAAGAAGGCACAACAAACACAAAACATGAAGGACATGCAAGAAAGAAGGATAGAAAAAGATAAGTGTAAGATAGCCACAAAATGCTTCTATTACTTCCAGAAATGCACAATCGATTACAATGGCATTTGAGGCTGATATCCACATGTAAGTACTAGATCTAAAGGTTTACAACTCAAAATGCAAGGCAATTCCTATATAAACTAAAATAATCCAACCCTTATCAATGAGAAATGCTCTTACATTTATAGATGAATGGAATAAAGAGAGGGAGGAGAAGGAGGGAAAATCTAATTTGAAACTCAACCACAAACAACCAATAATGAATACCTTCAAATATGCCAAATGCGCTTATCCATGTTTGTTTGGCATGTAGGAGAAGGAAAGGGGTGAGATTTGAATCAAAATGAGTGGTTGAAGCAATCATATTTTACATTAATGGTATGAGAGACGTTTTCCAGCTTCTGACCTACCCAATCCTGCCAAAATTTAAACTTGAGTGATCTGGAGTGTAGGCCACATCATCAACTATTTTTTCATCTTCTATCAAATGTCACACCTTAGTTAGTTGCAAGGATTCAACACCCTATTAATGCAATTTGGTAGGTTGTGTGTGATTCACTTAATGTCTGACAATCCATGTGGCACAAGAATTGGTGCAAAAGAAGGCATGAGAGCATGCAAAGGAAATAAACACAAAAGAAGAAAGCGAAGGTGTGTAAAAGTAATGCGCGTGGGAGGGAAAAAAGGAATACCTATAAGAGGAACGTATGAGAGAGGCACAATCATTACAATATAATGTGTGACAACAAGTAAGACAACACACAAGGATGCCATGGACTTAGCTAATTTTGGGAAGCAAGTCGAAGGTGCGCGTGTGGGATGGATAGACTATTAAGAAGAAGGAAAATGATTAGAGATCAGTCTGAGGGAAAATGGGATAGAATAGAAGAAAGGTGAAGGAAAATATGGGAAGTATAGGAAAGGAGTGTGCAAGGGAACGTGAGGAATAGAAGCCAAAGAACGTGTTGAAAGAATAATTTAAGTGCACACAACCTAATATAGAACCTCAGAGCAAGAATGGAAATATAAATTATCCAAATAACTAGGGGAGTTATTATGGATAACAAACACTATGATTAAAAATTCCTCCCTGTGATATGTGAACACACTCCAAAGAAATTAATGAGTGTTTATAAACATTGCTACAAGACGTATTGATATGGAACATGATGATCCTTTTTGAACACAAGGTTGGAGTTAGAACATGAAGATCATCACCTTGCTCTTCTTGGATTCAAAATTCACCTCCGTGACATAGATGTTTCCTTTTTTAATGGAATCAACCCCATGATTCTCAAACACTTTCTTTCTCATCTGTTATTCATTGGAAAATGTCCTCTCCTCTAAACAAAATAATTTCTCCTTCATTTAATTGAAAACGATAGTGTGAAATCATGAATTTGTCAAGTCACTAAGATGTTTTGCACTATTTCAAACTTATCTAGGTGCTATTTCTTCAGCATGAGAGGCTCAACATCCTTGTTTCTTGACCAATATCCCAACACTTACTATTTTTAGTAAAATTTATTTTGAGAAATCCATTTTAATCATCAATTTATTAATTTGGAACTTTTGAGTTTCCCACGACATGTGAAGGGCCATGACAACTATGATAATGAATTGTTTATAGAAATTACTATTCATAGATAGTGATGCTTAGAATGCTAACTATATTTAGAAGTGGGTCTTCTCAGTGTCAGAATGGAATGTAAATATTCTTAAAAGTTTGTTATTTCGTAAGGATGCCTTGCTCTAATTTTTGGAGGATTTCAATTGACACAACTCTGTAGATTTGAAAAATAGGTTTTTATTTTTATAAATTTTATCAAGACATTAAAAATAATGAGGAGCACAATTGGTTACAATTTTGGAATCATTGGAAATTCATTTTGGAGAGGAACCTATAGTCCAAGTTTCATGGCAAACGAGCATGGGGTTTGGAAGATATGAGAAAAATGGTTTTGGGCATGAAGGATGTCTGAAGAAATTTTGGTAGCATAAAACACTATACAAACAATGGGGGAGAGAACATCATAATGAAATAAAAAAATGTCTAAGTATGAAGTTATACCTCTTTCAAATTTATTTTCCCTCTCACTAGCTCCATTTAACTCACCTTAAACTCAAACTAGCTAACCTAGGTTTGGTGGAGGTTAGAGGTGTGGTTTTACCTTAAAAATAGGGGACAAAAGGACAAGGGGATATGAACATCTCTAAAATTTGGCACAGTGAGGTTTGTCATGAGGAGGGGGCCAGATTTTGTGAAAATGGTGAGTTAATACTTCCCTAACACCCAAGTTGTCACTTTCAAGTGACAAAAATTGCTTCTATAGGGGAAGCACAATTTTGTGTCACCCATGTCCCCTTAGCTAGTGGGAAAAAGTTGAAAAGGGACATCAGGCTTCCAAAACGCCGCCATGGGTCTATTTGTCATGGGGAGGGGGCCAAAGATCAAGGTGTGAGTTTATAACCTCTCATAACACCTTAAGTTGTCATTTTAAGTGACATAACCAACTCTTTTATATAGGGAGTGTAGTTTTGTGTCCCCCATGTCCCCTTTCGCTAAGGGATAAAGAGACATCCAAACTCCAAAAATCCTCTCAAAGATGATTGGGTCATCTTGATGTCATCAAACTCAACGTGAAAATAAACTAAGGAGTGGATTTTCAGTCTTGAGAGTAAGACACAATTCATGGGGCCAAAATTATATGATTTTGACTCCAAATGACCCAATGAGTTCATTTCCATCAATTTAAATATCTTATTATGTTTATAATTTTCCTTTTCAAGAGTATAATTCTCCCTTTTTCTTATGTGTGTGTGAGTCGATAGCGAAGTTGCCACTAGAGTCCAGAATGAGTATGAAAAAATCCAACACATGTACCATGAGAAGTGTTGAATGCAATCCATTTTTAACTTTGGTTATGATCCTAAATCTTCATGAGGTGTCTTAAACACATTGATCAAGTTCCACCCTACAAAAATACTCTTGTGCTTATCTTGTGAACACATTTCCAAATTTTATACTCCCAAAATTATATCTTGATTATTGCATTATAAATTAGACTTTGTTAGATTTCCAATTCCTAGGATATGAGCTCCCAACACTTCAAGAGGCTCTTGAAACCTTTCACTAAATTTGAATCTTCAATGAAGCATGCACACTCCCTTTTCTCAAAAAGCACCTAGGGAAAAATATTTCCTAAGACCATCCAAAACCTCCTAGAATGATTTCTAAATCATACCCTCACATAGAAGACTACGATTTATTTCCATTTGATGTAACCAATAATTATGGAATGCTTCAAGGTTCCCAAAACACTTATAAGAAGTTGATATTTGAAAATGAGAAATTTTGACAAATTTGACCAAAAAGGGGAAATGTTTTTGATGGGGTTGTCAAATAAAATGCATTGAAATTTTACTTGAATAAAGTTATGTCATACTCGAGGATTTGATTTGGTTTGACATGAAGTGAAAACAAGGCAAGAAGGAACTCGATACTATCATTTTAGGCTATAGTGGAACAATGCATTATCCATTGGGAAATAGAGTCTCAACAAGGATGTGGAATGAAAATGGACAAACACACACACATGATAGGAAAGGAAACAAACCACACAATAAGAAATGGAAAAAACACACAACAAGGAAAGGGGAAACAAAACAAACCTAAATCACCTATGATATACACGAGGATAACTCACTTTCATTGCTTGTACTTCTCCAAATGTTACCCATGTATGGGTAACATCACATAATGTTGCTCAAAACCCATTCAATGGTTCAATGAAGTAAGACCCCTTCCTCAACTACTTAAGAAAACCAAGCTGCCATGAGAGAAATCCATGCATCTAAGAAGGAGAAAATTGTATGTTTCATTTTGAGAGAACTTGTATGACTCCTCATGCAAGTGAGGATCCATCTAGATAGCTCATTGTCTTAGTTGTTATGAAATTCCATTTTCATTTCTAGTCCATTTTTAGATTCACTCTTGGTCCCGATTTCCCATTATTCACATTACTACGCTGCAGATTGATTCTTGATCATGCTTGGCTTGCCATGTCTAAAACTAGCCTTGTAATCGCTAATGGGAATTCACTCTTTTCCTATCATGATTTGTATGAACATTATTTCTATGCACTAATTATTGGTAGAGCCCTTGATGTTTCCAACATAATTATAGGATTATTGACGTTATTGTTGGCCATTATGTGTTTGTGTTGTCGTTGATGTCAAAACCATTGATGGAAAAGGGTGTGTAAAGGTCATGTGAGTCCCCATGAGGTGTCTTTCAGGTAAAACATGGTGCATTGCATTGGTGGGTGTTTCTTAGGTGAACCAACATGGTGTTCAGGTGTGTTTGGTGCCTGGTCTATTGTGCATGGTCATTTTACAAGTCCTCCTAAGTTGGTTGAATATTTTCATGATGTCAAACATGGTCTTAGAAGTGTGTTACAAGTGTCCAAGTGTCTACATATGGTCAACATGGATAATTCATGAAGAGTAATGGTGTGAAGAGGTAATTATATTATTATTATGGACTGTATGCTTTGCATGGGTCTCGATCTCTATGGCATACATGTTTAGGTCTTTCAAGAAAAATTTCCAAGTGGAACAAATTTGTTTGATCGTCAAACTTTTATGAACGAAGTTTAAGAAGATAAGTTGGTTCAAAACCCTCATAAAACCCTAGCAGTAGAGTGAATTGGAAGATTTGATTGGTATGGAATCCAAATGACCTGTAAATTCAAATGTGATGATTTGGGCTTGTATAGAATTCATCAGGGCTCATTTTGGTGGTGGTTTGGTTTTCTAGCTATTTTGGGAAGAGAGATAAAACCCTAGTTTTATGGGTTTTTAGTTTTAGGGCTGAGATTGTGGTTCCAAAATGAGAAAAAAGGTATTCCAAAATCCTTGGGAGATGATATAAGTATCCATGAAAAGTTTCATACAGGTTCAGTGGAGAATATGGAAGATACATGTGCTTAAAGTGACCCCACCTATTTTTGTCTTAAGGGATAAAATGCTAGTCTCTTGGTTTGGTGTGAGTTTGATCATTTTTATTAATAAATATGATTTTTTTTTCATGGATATTTTTTAGACACATGATACTATGGGTTTAAGTTATTTTTATCATATGAGGTGGTTTCATGTGGAAACCCTTTTGGCCTGGAAAGCCTTCGCTGGCTTCTCAAGAAGGTGTGAAGGAACACGAGTATTGGGTAAGATTTCTCCACGTGAGATATGAATGCTAGTGATTTTACATGTTATTAAAATTTTCCTTGAAGTGTTACAGGTTGTGGATGTTCTCGAACTTTGTTTATATGTATTTGTGCATGTTCCTCTCAAGACTAGTTCTTGAGTCCTTAGAGCCTAAAAGAGCAATTTTAGAGATTGGATTGGTTGAAGGCCTTCCACTATGATTTGGAAGATGAAATGAGATGTTATATAAAATATATTCTGAGAAATTTCTAGTGATATATAGTTTGTGACTTGGTGAAGAGTTTTTATAGGTGAACTAGCTCAGTTTTGAAGAACTAAGTCGTGGTCTTGAATCCATTTTGAAGCAATTTTAAAGATTGAGTTGTTTGGAGGTATTCCACTTAGATTGGAGTGAAAAATTTAGTTGTTATGGAAACTAGACTAAGATATATTTATAATGTTATATTAATTGAGTCATAATGATGATATTTATATGTCAAGTTGGTTGCTCTTCAGGATTGAATTTCTGGGCATTGAAGACCTAGTGGGGTTTGCATGCTTCTTGGTGAGTTTCATGGTAGAGATGGATGTTTTAGTTTTTATTGATCTTGTTTATGATGTTTGGAGGTTGTTACCATATTTTATTATTATTTTTGAGTCATGAAAAATTTATTTTAAGACCTTGGAAGTGTTAGAGGATTCACTAGTGCTTGGAGGCATTGTTTTGAGCTTGTGTGTGCATCTTAGTGCTTGTTCATGATGATTTGACCCTTGCTGACCCTTTTGGTCCTTTTTAGATGTTTTATATGATGTTATTAATATATTTTTGAGTTTTGGTGACCTACCTACTTTTTCATGGCTGACCCAGGTGTGTTTTGGAGTTGAGATTGCTATATAAGCATGTTTTAGTGGTCATTTGTGACTAGTTCTTTGGTAAGTGAAAATGTGTGACCTAGAGGGCAGCATTTATAGATTTAAGGAGGTATTAATGACCATCATGAGGTGGATAATATTATGCTGTAAGATTCCATGTTTAGTGTAGGTAATGGTGATCTAGGGTAGGTATGAGATCAACTTGAAGGAGAGGAAGATTTTGAGTAAAGAAGAAACATGTGTGTTGGGTCATTTGTGAGTAGTTGAGCCTATGGGGTTATGAGAGACCTATAGGAGGTTGAAGAAGAGTGAAGAGGGGTTAAGAACATATCCGAGAATATAATGAAGACTGAAGAAGTATGAGGATCATATGTGCAAGGCAAATTGATATATTCAGCCCTTGAAGGAGAGAGTTTGAGTGAGTTTGGAGAGAGCTTGTTTGGATGAGGGTTTGGTGTGTTTGGAGATGAACTTGGATCACAATCAGCTGTGGGATAAGAATATTTTCAGTGATCATTATTTATCAAAATATCTTATGATGAGTCATATTCATAGGAGTCCTTTCTTTGTGCATAATATCAACAAAGGTTTAGGGGTTGGTGCTCCTTGTGGGGTTGGTGCCTCACTAAAAATCTTGTAGGATGTGTAATATTCTTACAAGTCCTTGCTTTGAGTAATATAATCAATGGTTTTTAATGGGTTTTCTTCCCCATGAGGGTTTCCCACTTACATCTGGTGTCTATGTGTTCTCTCTCTTATTACATGCTCTTGTGAATGGTTAATGTACATCTAATAAGCTCACATGTGGTTATGGATGATGAATGGTTAAATGAATGTTGAATGTTTCTCATGGTAAAATAAGTTAAAGTTTTGTTGGAATAATTCACCCCCTCTCAATCCATTGTGATTCCAATAATTCTATGTTTACCTACCGCTCCAAGTGGTCCTCCTTCACACACACCAGTTCATTCTTGATCTATTTATCACTATGATGTGACTTGCATGATGTTTCCTCTTGTTGAAAAGAGAATAAACATAGGGTTGGGGATGAAATATCAAGACCATCATTTTCCTCATCTTGATCATCCTGAGATACAGTAGTGATCTTCATAATTGAGATACCTTCTTCTCGAGCGGAATCATCATTGAGAGATTGAAATACCTTTTTATTTAGTTTTTTCTCATTGATAAGGTCCTCTTATACAAATGGAAAAGAGAAATCTCAATATTCATAATCATACTCACCAAAAAAATATGAATTAAAAATTGATACTCAAATGGTGAGAATTTATTTGATGTCATTTTTCGTTCGTGATCCACATTACTTATCATCTTGAGGCTATTTCATTGTAGGTCAAGACATCCATTACCCTCATCATCACTAAATAGGGAGTCCATATCCATACTCAATGGGAAGAACACAATGTAAAATTTTGGGTCCATCAAATCAACATCTTCCTTTAAAGTTATGAAGTAGTTGACGTATCTTGAATCATTGTACAAAATGTACATCCTTGGGTCATCTTCCTTTTAAATGGTATATTTCATCTTTATTATAGGAATAATATTCTTCATTTTTTCATTGACTAGTATGGTAACATACAACCAATATATCTGTATATCTCCTCTAACATCTCGATAGACGCTTCGACTCAACAACATCCCATATGAAGCTGGAATGTTGGATAAAATTATTTTCATCTTGACTTTCTTGTTTGGAAAATATATGAATGCCACTTAAGCATATTTGAATTCGAAGATGAGAGGTACTTCTTTGGTCTCCATGGAGTAACACCGACCAACAATAGGGGTGAGAGTGAGACCAAGGGCCTATTATCACCAAAAAATAACACCCTCTGATTTGATCATGAATTAGTGAATGAACAACCAAAATTTTGCGTAACATGGGATTGTCGCAAGTGTGAGACCTTGCTACCGAGACAAAGCTCTAGAGAAATCCAGATTCCTCTACCTAATCTAATTATAAGATACTCCTAATGAAGGAAATACAACTATCTAACTCTATTCTAAACTCCCAAGGGACCAAGAGAGAGAGAAATGTATAGGAGAAATCCTACACTAATGAGAGGTGGTGATAGTACCAAAAGGGGTGTGAAAATATCCCGCTTGAGGGAGAAGGAAAATGTAGTAGGGAGAGGCTAGACAACTGTGACATAGAACCAAGGCTCCATTCACCATATTTTCTCCATGAAACACAATCACACAAACCTATAAATGGGAAATACATGCACAAAACATAACATAAAGAATGGAAAGGTAAGGAGATACAAGAAAATAGATGCCAAGGTTGAAAGAACACCACAAAAGACAAATTGTATTTCTCTTAGAACATGCACAATCTATGTAAAGAGTAGAGACTCAAGAACACTTTCAAGGCCCATGTGAAGGCTTTTAGCTCATTGAAGTTGAGATTTTGTTTTACAAAGTTTCCATACATCCCAAAATATCTCTCCAAAAATGTTCCTAAGCACTTAGATTTATTGATTTCAGAGAGAAGAGAGAGAGAATTTTCGAGCATGCTTTTAGTGGTCCCTTTCCTCTAGAAGATCCAAATGATTTCTCTACATAGAATTATTGACTCTTGGATGGATTTGGTATGTTAATAGAAGCTTGAAGCCAAAGAAAATGTGTTGTTTCCATGATTAAATGATCATGTTTGCAATCATACGTAGAATGAACCATTTCCCCCTTTTTACCTATTTAGACCCACAAAAATATGTTTCTCATGATGCTAGATTAAATTTATTAGGAGAGATTTTAAATGAGACTTATTTTCTTTCATTTGGAGTAGGGAATCAAAATATCTCATCATTTGAATATTTGCATGCTAGAATGAACATAAATGTGATAAGTGGTAGTATTTTATTAGCCTGTGGATCGGGCCTTGCCAACATGCACATTGCTTTGTCCTTTTCCATTTGTCCACCTTCCATTGGATCGGGTCTCAAGATTTTACTTCCCTGTCTTCCTTTCTTACTTTCCCTTTTCTTTTACTTTGGCTTTAAAAAGATCCACTTTGTATTAAAAATATGGAACAATAAGTCCCTGCCATGTTTCTTCACATTGATAGACTGTCCTTAGCTCCCCTTATGCCCCTTTTGAAATGTGATCCAAAGGGATATTTCCATGTTTTCTTGGGTAGTTAGACTGTACTTTAACCCTTGTTAGATCCTAAAAATGTGATCAATAAGAAATAACCACACTTCTTCACAATTTACACCTCATTTGACCATTGCGAAGTGTGAGCCAATAGAAAATATCTATACACTTCATATGTCAGTCCTTTTGATTTTCCCTTCTGACACTTGCAAAGCATCAGCCAATGAAATCATTCCATGTCCTTGCACTGTGTTAGACTCTTGATAGTCTTATCTGACAACTGTGAAGTGTGAGCCTATGAGAAATATCCACACACTTCATGTTGTTAGTATTTTATTTGATCTCCAATGACAACTGTGAAGTATTAACCAATGGGAAAGCCCCATGTTTCCATAGTTTCTGAACTTATCGGACCGCCTCCTCGTTCTCGTCTCTCGATTAGATGGGCCTTCATGTTTATCATTTTTTGAAAGGTGAACTAATGAAATGGCTCCACGTAGCTCTTCGCATCGCAACTTCTAAGTCTCGGGGACATTTTTATTTGGCTTTGAAGTTGGGTGCCGATTGTCATTTGATCTTATTCGACTTACTGGACTTGATGAAATATTAACTACAACTAAATCCAAGGAATTGAAGTCGGAAGATCTCATCGCATTAGAAACTACCAAAATGTTGACACATAGCTTTGCTGAAATGTTTATCTTCTTTCTGTAATACCTTGAACAAACTGTTATATTTCTCTTTGCATTACAAGCGTTGGCATGTGATTTTCTTGAATGAGGTTTTTTCTTGATTGTTGAAAATCATGCTTGTTATGGATAAATCATCTCTTCTCTTGGATTCATTGGACTGAAATGATATGGATTTTAAGAATCCATTTTCACTTCTTGTTGATAAGCTGCAATTGGATTTTTAGAGTTACAAACTTATCTCTTTTTATTAACTCATCCTTGGATCAATTTTAGTGATCTAAGGAATGTTTTAAATCTTCTTAATAGACTGAATGGTAAACTAAAATTCATTGGTTAAGAGACATAACAGACTGAACTTGTGTTTGTTACAAATTATTTATTATCTTGAAAGACCATGCTTGAATTCTATTGTGTGTTGTGCTCAAATTCTTCTTGATTGACCTTCATAGTTTGCTTAATGGTGTTAAGGGAAATAGAAACCTACTTCAGGATTCTTGAGAAAGAGAGAATATAAACATGTCCTATATCTAATAAGGTCTATCCTAATGGGATTCAAGACTCGAGTAAATTTTCCTAACTCTTTCTATGCCACTCTACGTGGGATGAAATCCTAACCTAAGTTGTTAATACTAAGTTAGTATGAAGGGAAATAACCTAAGGGATGCTAAGTTATTTCTAACCTATTGCCTATACTATTTGGTTAAGCTATGTCCTAACCTAAGGTGGCAATCTATTTATTTGAAGGTTATATCCTAAGGTTATAATTTTAAATTAACCTAAGATCTAACCTAAGAAAATTGTATCTATCCTAAACTAATGGGGTATGAAAGGGAACCTATGGGTCGATTGGTAAGTGGGAGCTAAGCAATAGTTCCTAAGCTATTAATGAGATGTGATTTTGATTTAATAGGGCAGAGTACTGCCAGACTTGGTAATTATATGAAAATTTAGTGGAACCTACGTGGAGGCATCACTAAGTTTGGAAATGCTTGTTGAAGTTCAATTTGGTCTCGCCAACTTTGGATGGTGGTGACAAGGAGAGATAGGCGGGAATATGCAATTTAATGTCATTAATTCACCTTAGTTTTGGTGAGCAAACCGTCTTAGAAGGCATGCTAGCAGATTTGTTGGGGTTGTTTGGTTTTGCATGCTTCACAATTTTTGCTCTGCATGGAGCTATTTGGTTCTTCAAACTAGCAGTTTGATCTACACTTTGTGGCTATTTTTGATTTCTCTGATCTATTTTCGATTCAAGGAAAGTATATGAGGCATTTTGGAAAAATATTATTGTTGGTTGATCTTGCTTGGAGAAGAAGAGGTGTTGGAAACTTGGCTGGAAGTCTCCTTCAAATTGGAAGAGGAACTATCAGGCATGATAGGCTCTACCCATTAAGATTTCTTGCTTTCTTCTAAATGATTCATTAAAACAATTTTGCTCACTAGAGATATATTTTTACATGATGTGTCTGGTTATTTACTTGCATGCTTTCATGAAATCTATGTGGTTTTGGAATGAGAATCCATTTCTTTGTTAATGGTATATTTTGGGAAATTTCTCTATATTAGTTATTAGTGGTATTCATGCAAACTTGTATTTGAAGCTCTGTAACTTGTATTCGAAGCTCTGTAACTTGTAGTTGAGACTAATGATGACTAAACCGACTTTGTTATGTGTATGGTTCTAAATCTCTGTTTTAGTCTTGTCATTCATGGAGTTTCGTGGATGTTCTAAGCTTGTATTGAAGCTTCGTGATTTGTTATGAGATTTTATTGGGACTTTGTGTTTGTTTTGGACTGAGTTGGAACTTGGTGTAGTTCTAAAATTTTGGTTGAATCTTTGTATTCAACACTATACTCTTATTCTAGTTCTTGCGAATGCTGAACTTACTTGTTGAGTTGTTGAGCTTGGTTCTGTACTTACGCTCTAAACTGGAGTTTTATTCTTCTTTATGGAATTGGAAATGCTTGAACCTATAATAGAGAAATGGTGTTTATTCTGAGCTTGTATTTAGGGCCTTGGGTTTCGTTATAGGCTTGTATTTGATCTTGTGTTTGTCTGAGCTGGAGTTAGAGCCTTGTGGGGTTCTGAACTTATGTTCGAAGCTCGTATTTGTCACTATACAGGTATTCCATTATTATGGAGTTTTGAACTTGTGTTGGAATCGACGTGTCGATTCTTTACTTGTATTGTGAGTTGGGTTTTGTTGGTTTTTAAGGATTTGAGAAGATTTAATCTCATTTAATATTGTCTTGCTCGAAGGGGGTCTTATGAGTTTTGTTTTGGTCGGAAGTAGACCGTGTAACTTATTTTTGAGATCTCCTCTGTTTTGATTCTTGAGAGGGAATGGTTGTATCACTTCTACCTTTTAGATTGCATTGTGTTCTCAAACTTGATAGGGAATCTAAATCAGGAGTGTATCCTATTCATCTATCTTTGTGAGTGAACCCATGTCTTAGGGAAAGCTTGGTGATTTGTTCATAGAAATAAATGGACTGGAACTACGTTCTGTTGTGGGTTTGGTTTATTTTTAGTTTGTTGGAATAGTCGTATCAAGTTTTGAGGGTTTATGGAATGTATTATTTACTTCCTTTTTGTCATTGATGTTGAACAAATTCTTACCTATCATAATATTTTAACTGGAACTCGAGAGGCTTGTGGTGAATCATTTCAGTTGAGTTGGAAGAAGTTTGGGACAGTGCTTGTCTTAAACGAATTGTTTAGTTTTCTTACTCTCTTCTGATCTTTCATCTGATTCGTGGGTTTTAATAGAATATTGAATATAAACCTATTATACTGTGTGTTATACGAAAGGATACAATATCACTGATTTGAATGCTTGGTAATGTTTCTCTTATTTGGGATCGCGAACTACTTTCTCATTTGCGTTTTGTTGTGATGTTTTGTAATGGGAATTTAGTCTTTGAGTCGTGAGTTGTATTGACCCTAGTAATCTTTTACGATAGAAGTATTTCTACTCCCTTATGGTTTCATTGATTGAACCTCCAAGTTTTAAAAAGAGAATTAAATTTGATCTCTTGGGGACAAGCATTCTTGTTAGGATTTGTAGTGTGAAGTTCATTATGAGTTTTGAATTGAAATTAAGTTTGGTGAATGGAAATAGGTAACCAGTTGTAAGATTTGTGATGGAAAGTTTGTAGTGTGAATTCTTTGACTGTGCATTTGGTTTTGAGTTCTCTTTTGGGAACTAGCTAAAGAATTTCTAAGTTTGTATTAGATAAGGGATTTCATTTCATAGTATAAATGAAATGAAATATGGATTGGGTATTTTCTATTTGAGATCCTTTTTCTATTGATTGTATAAGTTCATTAACTGAACTTCTCTTTAATTGATTCTCTTCTGAGATGGGAACTTCTTGTGGATTGGTTAAGAGATTTATTTTTCTTGAGTATAGCTTGGATTTGTGGACAGTCTAGTTTCAGACCTTTGAAATATAAACTACTAACATACAAAAGTTAGTAAGAATTTTAGTTAGACTGTTTTAATCTACTTGGATTGAATTGGGATTCTTGTTTAGATGTTGCCTCTTTATTTATGGACTCCTTATATTGATATCTTGGACTGAGGTAGTGTTGTGAGTTCTAAACCCGATTCTATCCTTCAGATGAATTGTGTCTGAGGAATAGGTATGTATTGATTCTCTTCTTTTGTTTATATGGAAAGATGAAGCATACTAATTTGAGCTATGCTGTAACTAACTTCTTTTGCTGCTTAGAAAAGATAAATGTGTATTTCTATTCTTATGGAATTATGAAATAATTGGATGACAAGACTTGTTGACTGTTTTAAAGTAATTGATAGGATCAATTAAATCTTGTGATATAATTATGATGTTGCGGATTATATTAAGTTCTTTTCTTAAAAGTGAATTCATACTCTTTTATGGTACTTCTTTTCTGGATGTTATTACTTATGATTGTTTGTATGATGTATATTAATTGTTTCATTAAAGAAGAGTTGTTTAATGAAATAATTAGTGGAATGCACTTTACTTTAATGCTTAGTGCTTATCATGCTCAGTTCATTGAAATGACCCGTGCTAGCAATTTTGCAGATGGACATCATAAGTGATAAAAGAAGACAAGAAATTTCATGATGTATTGGCTTATTTAATTCTAGATCTTATGTAAAGAGTTTGAATTATTCTTGAGTTGTATTGGAAAAGAAAAGTGATGTTCTTTTAAGATCTTATTTATGATTGACATGTAGAATGTCTAAATTGCATAGTCTTGTAAATGTATATTTTAAATCATGAATTGAAAGGTTTGTGTTGGAATTCAATTTGTGAAGTGAAATCTTTGTACTTATATGCCGGAAATAATAGTGTTATCTTTTTAGGATTCTTTATATCTATTTATATACTATTGCTTTGTTATCAGATATTGAGTAGGATTAAGGAGATAGTATAATCTCCCCTATTATAATGCACTGGTTAAATTGTAAAAGATGTCATTCTTTAACTACACAACTATAGTTTAATAATGAAATATGTTTGGGGCATACAATTAATCTATATGTGTAATAAATGCTAAAAAGGTTATGTTAAACCTAACATTTAACCATGTAGAGGAAGACTCTTCCTCTCCCAAAGAACGAAAGATAAGATGATTAGTGGTTATGATCCGTAATGTTTATAACTTCGATTATAAAGTAAACACTAGCTAAATCTAGGTGGATGTTACACCTGATTTGGACAGCTAAGCTGCATTAGGAATTAAACGTTGATGTTTACATCGCCTGTTTTGGGATAAGCGCTTGTTATTCCACATCAATGAACATTAATGAAAACATGGTTTAATGAAGTTCTCCATACCTAATCGGGATAAATATGGGTAAAGGACTTAATGTATGTTGGAATAAGGGTTAGGCTTGGTTGTTGTAATCTAAATCTTAATCCAATTTAATTATGATTAATTACCACTAAGGGGGTATGTACATCTTGATGAATCGTTTATCGAGATGTCAGCACACGCCAATCGCAGATCTGTACCCACAAGAAGTCCTGGGACTTCTCAAGGATACAAGGTTCATAGGTTGACATGTGGCAACACCCTTTCGTATATGTTCATCTAGATTTACACACATCTAGACTTGAACTTAGTTTCTCTCTAGGTCAAGTTAGTAGCATGTTTAGGATAAGTAGTAGCTTTCATCGAATCAGGGTACCTCGGCACGTTCGGTTGACTTAGGTCAACCAAGTATGCCCATATACCCTAAGTCATCGTGAGCATCTTCCTATAATAAACTATGTTTTTGACCTGGGCTAGGGTCAAACCTTGGGCAAGTGGCTTGACGGTAGTCAGTTAAGACCATTCTAGATAACATAAGAGTGAGGTGAAGGATGTATTCCGAAATGACGAGTATGCCGTCTAGGAATAGTAACATGAACAATATGTTAAGAATCTTTGGCCAAAGTATCATAAGGTACTGGTTGCGTTGTCTTATGTCACCTAGTTTAAAGCAACGTTATGTCTAATGAATATTGGTAACAAATATTCAGATAGGTTCTTTAAATAGATCACTCTATACTCGAATAGGGTAAGAGAACCAAGTATATGTAGTATACATAAAATATTTGATACTTTAAGTTAACATGAGAGATCAGTTAGTAATCAAGTCATGGAATGAGAGATCGGTAGCATACCAAGTCATTACAATTGCATATGGTTATTTGTTTTGAGATTGATTGGCATGAAATGTGTGTTCTAAATGATGTTTTATTTAGAACAAAGAACATTATGTTTCAATTTTTTTCCCTTGTTTCTAAAGTCTTAAAATGGGAATGTTACATCGCCACATCTTCTCCTTTGATTCCATCACGAGATATTCTTTATTGTGTGGATTTTAAATGTCCCATAGGTTTAAGTTAAACCCACCTAAGTCTTTGAATGAGATCATTTTTTTGTGGGTTTGGAGAACCAATGGAACACCAAGTTCTATACAAACCCATGGTAAATCTGAAATAGTATTTTGTGATTTTTTGAAAGCCAATGGCTAATGCTTTTGGGAAAGAGAATTTGATGGCCGTTTAACTATCCCAAGCTCTTAAAAATGGATAAGTCCATTTTTAACTCTATTAAAGCTAAAAATAACATGGGGAATTTTTGGATAGTAATTTGGTGACCTCTTAAGGTAATATTCCTGCTAGATTAGATCAGCAGTCTTAATGCAATCCATTGGGCATGGAGTCAAGCCCAATTTTTTTATAAATTGATCAAGACATTAAAATTCTTACCCCTGAGCCACATGAAACATGAAATTAACTTAGAAGGATTTGGAGGGTTGAATTTTGATTTTTGGAGCTTAAAATGAAGCTTCAAAACTACTTCAAACTATCTCGATTTCACTATTAAAGTGTTCAAGCTCAAAGTGAAGCCAAAATTGACCATCTCATTACGTAAATTCTTGAACTTGATTTTATAAGAGTGGAAAATTGTAAAATCCTGAGACTTCACTATATTTTCTTTGCATTTGATCTACTAAGACAAGGAAAGAATCTAAAGTTGCCTCAAATATGGTTTTTTCCAAGTTTTGAAGAAAAATGAACTAAATCATGACAAATAATGAAGCTATTGCAGAGTTTTAGATCACATGCTGATTTGGCAATGAAGTGCATGCAATTGGAACTGTCCCAAGCATTGAATTTGACCAAGGAAGAGGCACCACGGGATATCGATCATGTAACTAATCTCTGCGGGGCTAAATAATTTAACATTTAAACTACCCCATATATGATTTGGAAAATAATGATTGCCCAAACTGAACTAGACTGTGCAAACAACATCAAATCACACAAAAATGTATACAAAACATGAAAATATACATGATCTAAGTGGAAACATGCAAAGTGTACACAAGAACTTTTCTACTTGAAAAAAAAACCTACTCTACTCTACTCTAACTAAACAAATAAGAAGCTAAAAAATCCTAAGAAAGGCGGGGAGAAATAACTTCCCTTTCTTACAATTTTAGACCATGTATTTTTTTTTTTGATTAGAGGTAAAAAAGGGTTAAGGGGACCCTACCCCAAACATCGAACACTCTCCATGAGAGTAGAAAAAAACATTATAATAACATCAAAAAACCATAATATAACTATTCATAGTAATAAGAGCTCTCTGGAGCCCATAAAGTGAAACTAACAACAATAAAAAAATATAGATAAACTAACAACATTGATGAAAGTAACAACCAAGAATGTAAAACAGTGAAAAACAAAACAACCCATCCTAGGTCATTTGTAGGATTTTTCAAGCCCCTCCAACACCTTAGCCCATTCTTTCACCAAAGCTTCTATATTAACCACCAAGGATCCCAGGTCGAAACCATCCGAGGTAGCCTTTCTCTTCACTGCCCGACTATCCACGACACAATAGGTATTGGCGAGCTTCCCCAGCAGTCTGAAGGTGTTGCAGGGTCGATTTCACCATCACAATGCTCCATTCCATATAACTATGGAGAATTGCCTTAACCTGATCCATCTCTTTGGTTATGGCACCAAAGTTGGCCTTTAAAACCTCAATCTCTCCGCCCTGCCCAAAGTTGACTGCTACCTCCACCTGCTCTTTCATCTTATGCCAGTCATTAAATAAAAACTAGACTGAGCTCTTAGTGAGCTGCATATCACCCTTGAGTTCCTCTATATCTCTGTCATCCTTGCAAGTGGTTTTCCCCTTTGATCGGACCAACACGACCCATTTCCTGAAAGTGCTATTCTAGTTGAGCGTTAATAGGGGTTGAGACATCCTGTTTGCTGGACTCACCCTTGGTGTTTGACGGGGAGCAAGGGGTCTACTTTGATTTTAGGTCCTTAAGATTACGGCCGCAACCACCTCCACCTCATCCTGGTCATCATCCAAGTCCCCATCCTAGGAGTTAGAATCATCACTTGATTCCTTCTCCTCCGAGTTTGAACCGCCATCCGCATAAGCTTCCAGAGCCAACTTAAGGGAGCCAATTTTATCAATGTCCAGTGTCACCCTTTTGACTAGGGAAAGGATAAAGCCTTGATGGAGAGGGACATAAATTCTTCTTGTTTTGAACTATGAAATAGAGGCACATAGGGAACGATATAGGAAGTAGGGGAAACTAAAAGCCTGGCCACACCTAAAATGATTTAGCATAGGGAGGTGGTAGGCATAAATACACTTGTGATGGCCTTGAGGGTTAAAAATTGAATGAGAGAGAGAGCCACCTCATCATACAGATTAGGTAAAGACAATCTAAGGTAACCAGCAAAATGGGAGGTGAGATTCTCATTACCTTTGAGAAAAAGATTCAATTCTTCAGATGCTTCCTTCTTTGGTTTGTAGACCTCCCTCCCCACCACTGGAATGCCCATCACTTTTTCCACTAAATCCATAGTAATCTCCATCTTGATCCCCTTCATTTCCACCATAGGTCATTTTTTGGTCACTTTAGGTGTTGACAAAATCCTTGATAAGATTTTCATAATGCCCTTCGAAGATTTTCAGAAAGGGGTAAAGCCCTTGCTATCAAATAGAGCCATAGCTTCAGGCGTGACCCCTTCAAGATTAGCAAGTTCAGTTCTGACAAGATCACCTCCCATTTGGCTAAACACAAACAAAAACTCTTCACAAATAGACCCAAAATCTAGAACACCAACAGATTACTCACACACCAAGAACTAAAATTTCTACAGACACGGGAGATAATAAGAGCTCTCCAATAATACGTGTGAATCTCATTCCCGATCTTCTCATTATTGAGAGATAAATGAAAAATCATCATACGACCAACGAGCTTGATGAGATTGACACCCCATGAAAGGATCTTATATGTGTGCATTGGTGTCTTTTAATAAGTGTGCCCGCACCTTGGGATTGAGAATTTCCACCTCCTTCAAAAGTGTCAACTCAAGCCCATTAACCCCCATATTAGCAAAGAAGTCCACCACAACATTAGCCTCCCTATACACATGTTTGAAAGTGATGAAATTAAAATATAGAGCCATTTTCTTAATACTCTTAATAGAGTTATGGTTGGAGATAGAGATGGAGCCTTTCCCATTTATGTTGTTAATTATGTTTAGGGAGTCCCCTTCCACTTCCAGATTGGAAAAATTGTGTTGCAGAGCTATAGATAGACCAAAAAAACCCCGAAGCTTCAGCGAAATTATTATTTTGAGTTCCCAAATTGTGATAGAACCCAAGGATAAATCTACCTTCAGAATCCAAGAAAACCCCCACAGCACACACGACCAGGGTTTCCCTTGGAAGCCCCATCAAAGTTTAATTTTAAATAGTCCTTGCTAGGTTTCACCCAACCTTTGAGTCGAGGGTTAAGACTAGGGGGCTAATGGTAGTGGGTCCCAGACCCCACTTCAAAGAAAACTTGGATTCATTCTGAAAGAAGGAATTTTTGGAAGTTTAGATTAGAGAAGTTAGCCAGGATAGAATTCACATAGCGGGCTCCAATTTTGCTAGGGGTTTTTTTTCCTTTAAAGATTCTTCTATTTCTTTCCTTCCATATCTCCCAAGCCAAATGCATAATAGAGAAGGTCCATAAAAAATTTAATCCTTGGCTCTTAAAAGGACTTGACCATTGAATCCACAACAGTTTTATGGAATCCGGAAAAATCCAATTAACTTCAAAAATATTGAGGATGGTTTTCTTGAATGAGACAAGAAATGGGCAATTGAGGAAAAGGTGTGAGGCATCTTCACAATCAGGTTCACACAAAACACATCTATTAATCATTTAGAAATTTATCTTGTTCAGGTTGCCAACTGTAAGAATCTTGTCATGGATAACCAACCACTAAAACATATTAATCTTGGATATTAATGCTTTTACCCAAACACTTCCCTAGTTAAAATTATCATCTTCCCACCTCTTGAAAAAAATATTAGTAGGCGCTTTTGACCAAGAAAAAACCATTATCTTCCTTAGTCCAGAATATACTATCCTCTTCAGGATTCTCTTTGTTAATAATAACTCCTCTTAATCTCTTTGTTAATAGAAGAGATCTCAATGTTGTTAGAATGATCCAAAGCTATGGTTTTCCATTTTCCCAAAGGGTCATCCAAATTGAATAAGTCTCGGACCTTGGTCCCATATTTGGTCATAGAATATCTATAGACTATTGGGTAAATAGTCTTAAGAGGAAGGTCCTCCAACCATTTTTCCTCCCAAAAGTTAATGGTTTGCCCATTTCCAACAAGCCATTTGCAGCCCTCAGAGACCACATGTTTATCCCAGTTTAAAGATTTCTAGAAACAAGAAGAAGCATTAGAGTTTTGGGTGCAGAAGCACCATTCGTTAGCAGATAGATTAGGCTAGTATTTCCTTCTTATAATACTAGTCCAAACACTCTCTTCCTTTAATAGTCTCCAACTCATTTTTGCCAGCATAGCTTTATTCATTTTGGTCCAATCTCTGATACCAAGGCCACCAAGTTTTTGGGGGTACAAACCTTATCCCAGGTGATTAGAGGAATTTTGTCTTTTGATTGGTTCCACTCCATAGAAATATTTTTGTATGCTCTCCAGACTTGCAAGCAACTTCGGAGGGTAATCTGTAGATAGACATCATATAAATTGGTAAATTCTGAATAGAGCATTTGAATAGACCATGTATTTGATTATCACGCAATGGACATGGCCTTTAACAAGAGTGAAAAATTAACTTGAAGATAGTTTTCCACCCTACTCAAAGTATAAAAATAAATAACAAAAAAACCTATTTTAGTTACTCTATATTTGGTTTTTGGAGGCATCATTTCTAGCCTTTGGTGCATTATATCTCATCCTCATGCTCTGAAATGAGCATGACAGGTGACAACTTTGATTTTGGATCCAAACTAGCTAGATACCTAATAGGAAAGGGGATTTTTAAACCAATGGGATGATCCTTGTGGTTTTCCCATTTATTTTAAGCTCAAATCCATAAATGGAGTCATCTTGCAGACTTTCTTGAAGAAGGAGGTTGTTTACAAGGTGATTTTGACTTTGTGGTGCTTATACAAACAACTATACCTTCTACATGATGACTGATTTAACAAGGTTGTCAACATTTTTTTCTTCCTCTTGCTCAAACATGAAGTTTTTAAGATCAAACTATTCTTCAATGTCTTCATGAGGACTTCTTTGGGAAATCTCTTCTTTGATGCTCTCCTCCATGGCAAGTTCATCAACAAAATTAGACTCCACAAAAGAAATTAAGAAGCCTTTAATTATGTCATCTTCATTTAAAGTCTCTGAATATGATTTAGTTTCCTCCATGTCATCCTCTTCTTTTGGAATTGAAGCTGATACTTCCTTATCTTCTAACGTTGTAAGCTAAGATGAGTAAAAAACCTTTGAGAACATGGTGTCAACATGCACACTACAATTAGAGCAAAGAGATTTTTGATCATTTGATTCTTATTCTTTATCCTTTGTAAAATCAACTTCCACCTTGTGTTCTTCAACTCAAACCTATTTTAAAGGATTAACAAGTAGTGGAATTGTATTGGTTTCAAATTTGAATCCCAATCCTTAAAATTTTGCACAAGCTCTTCTCTACTAGGCTCTTCAACTTGCTACCCTCCTTGACTGATTTTATTCTTCCCAAAATGGGTTTGGGAATGCAAGAGAAGGGGTGGGATGAATTTCAACTGATTTTTTCAATTTTTGAGGTGGAAGGGAAGGTATACTATATTATTATGGAGGAGATGGAGGTTTAGAAGAAAAGAGGAAAAAGGATTGAAGGTGGGATGAAAGGGAAGAAGATGGAGGGGATCCTCAATGGGAATAGGTAGAAAAAATATAGGAACATGGAAAATAGGATGAGATGGCATAGGTTAGGGAGAAAAATGAGAGGGATATAAGTTGGTAGAATAGGATTTCCCCATTGAAAGGGTTTCCTAAAAATAGATTGGTAAGCTCCATTAACTTAGCCCACTTTGCAACTTGGGGCATCATCTTGACTATAAAGTCCAACTTCTGCTGAGGACTAAACCAACTTGGTATAGGGCCAACCCATGGATAAGGGACCCTAAAACCAATTTTGGATGCCTTCATAGTCTTCTCAATCCTCATCTGCACCATGTTTAGCTCCATTTTTGAATTTGCCTTTGGAAATCAACATTTTCCATGGAGTTGCCGCCATCATCTACATAACCATGTTCTTCATAAACATTTTGGTTATAAGAATAACCACATGGCTTAGTTGGGGTTGGGTTATTGGCATATTTTTCATGACAGAGCTCATCAAACTGATTTGGAGGAGGATTTTGAAATTGTGGGGATGGAGTGAAGCTGGTTCTCGCTATTACAAATATGAATTCTAAGATGGAAATGAAGTCATGATTGCACAAATTCATGAATGAATAAAATGGAAAGATATGAAAGGAAAATGGATGGAAATGGATGGAAAGGAAAGGGGAATGGTTTGGTGATGAGAAATGGGTTACTTGGATCATAGAGTCGCCATATGTGATTGAAAATGCCTCCAAAGGTTGAAATATCACCAAGAACACACCAAACTTGGTAAAATGAAAGTTGCAAACAAATTTGGTGAAATGAAACACCGTAAAAAGGACTTGGATGCAAACTTGTGAAATATAAAGATTTCAATACTTGTCCCACTAGGCATGCGTAAAGCGTTATCACCAAAAATAACACCCACCGATTTGATCATGAATTAGTGAATGACCAACCAAGTGTTTTTAGGTACATGGGATTGTATCTAAGTGTGGGACCTTGATTTTGAGATAAAAATACAGAGAAGGCTGGATTACTCTACCTAATCTAATGCTAAGCTACTCCTAATGAAGGCAATGAAACTATCTAACCCTATTATAAACTTCCAAGGAACAAGGAGAGAGAGAAATGCATGAAAATAGAGAAATCCTACATTAAAAAAGGTGGTGATAACACTAGATAAGGTCCTGTGAAAATATCTTGGTTGAGGGAGAAGGGAGAAGGAAAATGCATTAGGGAGAGGTTGAGACAACCGTGATGGCGAGACCCAAGGCTCCAGTCACCATATTTTCTCCATGAAACACAATCACACAAACTGCAAATGAGAAATACATTCACAAAACACAACAACAAGAATGGAAAAGCAAGGAGATAAAACAAAATGGATGTCATTGAAATAACACCACAAAACAAAAATTTTATTACTCTTAGAATATGGACAATTCATTACATGTGAACATTAGAGGCACATGAAAAATTTCCAGGCCCATGTGATGGTTTTTAGCTCATTGAAGTTGAGAATTTTTTTACAGAGTTTCCCCACATCCTAGAATATCTCTCCAAAAAATGTGCCAAAGAACTTACATTTATTGATTTTAGAGAGAATAAAGAGAGAATTTTTAGATCACATTTTTAGTGGTGGCAACCCTCTAGAAGATCCAAATGATTTATCTACATAGGATGATTGACACTTGGCTAGCTTTGGTATGTTAATAGAAGCTTGGAGCCCAAGAAAATGTGTTGTTTCCATGATTAAATGAGCATGTTTGTAATCATACATAGAACAAAAATTTTCCCCCTTTTTACCCATTTAGAGCCACCAAAATATGTTTCTCATGATGCCAAATTAAAGTGCTTGAGGAGATATTTCGAATGAGACCAATTTTGTTTGATTTGGAGCAAGGAATCAAAAGATATCATCATTTGAATATTTACACACCGGGATGAACATAAATGTGATAAGTGACATCATTTGATTAGCTCGGGGATTGGACCTTGGCAAAATTTATATTACTTTATCTTTTACCATGTGTCCATCTCCCATTGGCTTGGATATCAAGATTTTACTTCCCTATCTTCCTTTCTTTCCTTTCCTTTTTCTTTTGCTTTGGCTTTAAAAAGATCCATCGTATTAAAAAATATGGAACAATAAGTCCTTGCCAAGTTGCTTCGCACCGACAAACTACACTTAGCTCCCCTTCACCCATTTTGAAATGTGAGCCAATGAGATCTTTCCATTTTTCCTTAGGGACTTAGAATTTACTTTATTCCTTGTCGGATCTTGAAACATGAGAAAAAAAGAAACAATCACTCTTCTTTGCAATTTGCCCCTCGGTGACCATTGCGGAGTGCGAGCCAATAGAAAATCTCCACACACTTCACATGTTAGTCCTTTTGATTTACCCTTTTGACAACTGTGAAACATCATCCAATGAAATCATTCCACACCCATGCACTTTGTGTAATACTTTTGATAGTCTTATTTGAAAACTATGAAGTGCGAGCCAATGAGAAAGCTCCACACACTTCACGTTGTCAGTATTTTATTTGATCTCCACCAAAAATTATGAATTATTAACTAATGGGAAAGCCCCACATTTCCACCATGTCAAAACTTATCAGAACTTCCTCCTTATTCCTATATTTTATTAGATGGGCCATTGCGTTTGTTATTTTGTGAAAGGTGAGCTAATAGAATGGATCCATGTAGCTCTTCGCATCATAACTTCTAAGTCCCGAGGACTTAGAATATTTTTTGGCTTTAAAGTTGGTGCCCATTTGTCCTTTGACCTTGTCTAAATTTGGTCCCGATGAAATATTAACTACAGCTAACTAACTCGAGGACTTGATGTATGGAATATCTCATTGCCTTAGGAATTACGGAATGCGAGACACGTAGCCCTGAATTATTGATCTTTTCCATGTCTCCTCCTTAAATACCATTGTAGATCTTCTTTGTTGTGTGGAATTTAAATTTCCTATGTGCTTAAGTTAAACCAACCTAAGTCTTTGAACAAGATCCTTTGTTTCATGGGTTCGAGAGAACTTGCGAACACCAAGTTCCATGTAAACCTAGGGTAAACTAAAATAGTCTTTTGTAGTTTTTTTAAAAGCCAATGGCTAATTCTTTTGAGAAAGATAATTTGACGGTCGTTTAACCATCCCAAGATCTTAAAAATGGCTAAGTCCATTTTTAACTCTTTTAAATCCAAACATAACATCGGGGGAATTTTTTTGGAAAATAGGGCCTTGGAAAACTTAGTAGGCATGATGTTATCAGAAGCACCAAACTCAATGATACAATTAATCAATTTATATCCATTGATTAATAAATAGAGATAAAAGGATTATAATTTCTCAGAAGTGGAGGATGTTGAATCAAAAAGGTTTTGAGGAGGGTATTAGGAACATTAAGTGGTTCTTTGGTAACAACATTTATTGGACTAGAATTTGAACTACTTCCTATGATAAACTAGACAAGTTTATTAAATTACTTAGGATGAGTTCTCGATACTCAAACTATGAAATTTGAACTTTATAATTCTTGATATGGTTTATGATATCAAAGGATGAAGAAGTATATAATTTGCTGACAATGGCATCCTCGATAGGTATAGAAATTACATTTTTATAAGAAAAAGAAGTACAAGTACCAACTGATTTGACCAAGGGAGAGGAATGATATTCACCAAGAGAAGTAGATGTAACCTTGGCTGAGGTGCTCTTAGGATTATTCCTGGAAAATTCCATGGAAGTGGGAAGAGGTGATCCACCTTTTTTTGTTATTTTCTATAGAGTTTCCTTTGGAGGATCTAAGTGATTTTCTTGGTAAACAAAGGAAGAGGACTCTTTTAGTGCTTGTGAGTGATTCAACACTACACAAGAGTAGTTATTCATATCATCCATGGAATCCTCAGGATCTTCATTAGATGAGTATTCAAAATACCCAATGTTTGCATATCCAACTTCTTCTTATCCTATATGTTCTTCTTCAACAATTTCATCTTCTTCATCTTTTCTTGATCCATGTGCTACATTTACAGGTGGAGCTTCTAAGGCAAGCCTTCAAGGTGTTTTGTCAATATGATTCTGATTTGGTTTTGATATGGAATACACTTTGAGCCATTTTATTATTCATTACATTAATATCATTGACCAATTTATATAGAAACAAATCAATTCCTTCATGT
Source organism: Taxus wallichiana var. yunnanensis (assembly GCA_018340775.1). Taxonomy (NCBI): domain Eukaryota; kingdom Viridiplantae; phylum Streptophyta; class Pinopsida; order Cupressales; family Taxaceae; genus Taxus; species Taxus wallichiana. The sequence continues at coordinate 398,946,307 of CM031233.1, forward strand.
TGGGAACTCGGACCTTATTTTTCATTGAATGGTTCTTGATCTTCCCTAACATGATAAGATCATCTTACACATCAATAGAAAGTTCTTGAGAATTGTCCAAAGTGTTTGGTTGAGCTCTCCATAGTATGAATCCAACTTCAGAAACTTAGAATTTATAAATAACCTCTTTTGATTATCTATAATAGGACAATGACCAATAAGAATATTGTTAATCAACTTGTTGAATTTGGCCACAAATTCCCTTATGGTTCCTATGGTTCTTTTTCATTTAATTCAATTGAGTGAGAAGAGTATGAGCATATTCTTCCAACTTGAACTGTGCTTCAAACATAACTTTCATATCTTCCCAATCAGTGATTAAATGAGATGGAAAATAATATAAGATCTTATAATGACTTCATGAATAGCTGAATGATGACATATTTATGTCCTACTTTAAGAATGTCACAAGATGTGATAAAATTTTCAATATGCTCATCTTGATGTTTATTTCCATCTCCACAAAACTTGGGAAATTTCTTTCTTGATCCTTTGGGTAATTCATGAAGTGGAGGTGTGAAAGCCAATCGAATGATGTTATGACCCCAAGGTGCTGGCATCAACATCTCTAGAGTAAGAGTATTCGGTGGTGGTGGAGAGATGAGAGATGCACTAAGACTAACTAAAAAATATTCATATTGATTCTCAAGAGCTTGTTTTTGAATTTTTATGGGAGAAAATATGAAATCAGATGATTCTTGAAATATAAACACATGATTATGAAAGACTATAATTAAACTTGATTAGTATTTTGTAGCGTGAAAGACTATAATTAAACTTGATTAGTATTTTGTAGCGAAACCTCTATCTTCTAGCTTGTAAATGATTTTTCAATGAGGAATAAGAAAGTTTATAACTAGGAATACGAAAAGTCACTACGGAATTCAAAGGGTTTCATGCAATAAATAGCAATGGGTTTTCAAGAAATAGACATCATATAATTGGGTTTTGTATTTTTCAAAATTTTATGGATTTTGGGATATTTGATTTTTAGGATTTTGTGGATCATTATGGGGTGTACGAAAACAAAATATGCCCCACAGTGGGTGCTAAAAATTGTTGGTGAAATAATTTATCACAAGGGAAAATTAGGGTTTTTGATTTAACAAAAAATAACATTTATTAAAACCTATTTTCATAGTTTGAATGTACACTATGATATAAAATTACTAGATACACTATGACAAAAGTAGTAAGGTGATAAAATATGAAACCCTAAGTATAAGAGAGAGAGAGAGAGTAATGGACTTAAGCGATTTACACTTTTCCTGGGAACTGATCTAGATTAAGGAAACCGATGAACATAGAGGGCATCTTGTTGTAAATGCTTAGGATAAATTCTCAGAACTATTGGATAAGGACAAATTAGGAAACTTGTATTGGGTCAAGGACACTTAGTTGTTAAAGTCTACTAATGTGATCTCATGATTGCGAAAGTTTTGGAATCTAATTTTCGTAGCGTCGTAAAAGTGTCACTAATATTCTATGTTAGTCACCTATGTGTCGCACCTTAATCATTGAGTGTACATGTAACCTTGTAATGTCTTGGTCATGAATGTTACTATGATGATTTCCACTTTTGACATTGAAAACATTGACATGTGATTTTTCTTAGTAAGGTGTATTATTTTGACATTGAAAATCATGTTTGCAATGGATAAGTTATTACTGTTTAGAATTCATGCTTGATGTAATTCTATTTACTTGGAAATGAAGCCATTCTGCTCTGTGAATTGTAAGTTACAAATATGTTGTTGTTTTCATACTTACCATATGATAACAACAGACCTTGAATCAATTCCATTGATCCAAGGTATGCTTCAGTTCTTCTCTATTGTCATCTTGTTAACTAACATTCTGAATGAAGGGTACAAAGGAACTGAGCTGTGTTTTGGTTATAAATTTTAAGGACCCGACTTCAGGTATCCTTTCTTGGCATCATGTTGCAAATGGTAAGTTTGGACCTCCTTTATAAATGTTTTATAATGCCGAGCAACATGGAGAGGTTAAGGATCTGTTATTGGGATATTAAGGAAAATACCTTAGCCTTGGTCAGAATGGTTGGTGCTATTCGGATCTGACCTTAATTGAAATGTTTTATCCTAGTTGGATTTTAACCTAAGGTAACAATACTTACCTAGGACCTATTACTAAACTACTATGATTTACACCTTAACCTATGTTGAAGTGTCCTACCCTATATGGATTCTAATCTAAAGGTTATGACCTAACCTAAGGTGATATGATTAGTGGTTGTGGGATTTTGAAATAACCTAAAGTAAATTCTAATGACCTAAGAACTAAGGTGGAAACCTAACTAATGTTAATGTGACCTAAACTATTACTAAGCCTAAAGGGGACCTAAGGGTTACGTGGCAAGTGGGAAGTTGGTGGCGATGGTTTCTAAGGTATTAATGTGGATTGATTTCAGTCCTTACATCTTAAATTCACCAAGTTTGGTGGAGGCATGGAAGGATAGTGGGATGCCTAGCTGACATCATTGCTAAATTTAAAATGCATGAGAAATTTTGAATTTAACCTCACCAAATTTGAAAGGGTGGTGGCGTAAGGAAAGAGGAGGGAATGGGCATTCAATGCATTCAATGGCATCGATTACGGTGAAGAAACCACCTAGGAAAGAGGTGAAGCAAAATTTGAGGGAAGTTGTTTGGTCATTTGATCTTTTTGGTTTTTGCTCTGCATGAGGGATTCTGGTTCTTCAAACCAACAATTTTATTATTTGATCCTTGTGATCTTGGGTATCTTTGAGCTATTTCTGAACCTGTGGAAATATAAAGAAAGCTAGGAGATTTGATTGCTGATGTTGTTTTTGAAAGAAGAGGTTTTTGGGAGGCTTGGAGATCTTTTGCAAATCAAAAGAAAACACTATCATGCATGATAGGCTCTTCTTATTAAATAGTTCTACTTTTTACTAAATGTCTTCATAAGAACAACTCTGCTCTTAGAAACAATGGTTTTGTTGAAATGTTTATGGTGTATTTTTGGCGGTATTCTCCTACTTGGATTGTTGTTTGGAAAAGATTCGATATGGGTATTTTCTTGGTAAATGTTTGAGTTGATCATGCTATATCTTTGTCTAAAACTGGAATGTAGCCAAGGTTTTGTGAACTTTTGATTTCCTGTGCATAATGGATTAAGGGAAAACATTGTGTGATAAATATTTTATATGGGTTGTTTTTCTTTTGTTTGAGGGAAGTATGAAGTGTATTGTCTTCTCGAAACTCGAGTCACTTTGAATCTTGCTGCTTCTATTGAGGTAAGCTGGAATAGTTATTTGGATTCGAAGTCTTGTGAATTTAAACTTGTTTGAAAACAACAGTGATACATTTAATCCTTTTGAGTTTAATACGTTTGAGCCTGTGAACTTTGTGGGGTTGTTAAGAAAGGATTTCATTTAGTTTTGTTCTTCCTTGTTCAAAATCTGGTAAAATATGCTTTAACTTCTTTTCCTGGGACTGTGTGAGGATATTTTTGTTTCTCTCACCTACATGTATGAAATGGTTTGTGGATAACCTTTTGATTTACATCTGTAGATGTTGTAAAAATGGATTATCTTAGTGGAACTTGAGATTAGTTTAGTTTTGGTTATCTAAAGGAAATGAGTTGGAATGTTCAATTTTACTCTTCTCCTTTTTAGTTTGATTTTGAGAACCGACTTGGGGTTAAGTCACTTTTATTGCCTTCATTTGTTCAAATCGGGTTGGAGTTCCTTCCTTCTTACCCATTGGTTGTTTCCTTGATTACTATAAAGTGGGTATATGGTTGGCTTGGTTGTAATTTGTATTCGTCTCCCTTGGGCGCATAAGAATACATTATAGGTCTTTCTCTATATGGGAATTAAGGGAACATCTGGGCAAGATGCTATCTTCACTGAAATGAAAGTAAGGAACTAGTTATTGAGCTTGTTGCTTGAAAATTTGTATTAGTTTTGTACTGCAGTGGTTGTTCTCATTATTGGATGAGAATCCCTCTCTTCGGGCTCTACCTTGCTAGTTTCAGTTGTTTATCTTATATCGATTCAATTTTGACTATGTTGTTTGTGTGGAAATGGTTGTTGAATTTGGATGTTGTTAGGTAAGGAACAATTTTGTTTTCTTGGGATATCGACTGTGTTTATTATTTTATAGGATGGATTATTGGGACCTTCTCTCTATTTCTGAGCTAGGTATTCATCATTGTTTTTCTTTGAAATGTGAAAGGATTTACATTCTATTCTTTCTCTTCTCAGAGTTGTTGAACACAATGCTGTTTCGTTGAACTTTAACAAATGACTTAAGTTGTTTCACTTATCATCGGTTTACTTTTCTCTTATCTGCATTAACCCTATTGAAGTTGAGTGGGTAATTAAGGGAAAACCTACACTTCTTACTCCTCTTGAACCGTTAAATTGAAATTGAATTGGAATTGGTTTAGTAATGGGAAGAAGGGAATTCTTGTTTTAGGATGTTGTTGGTTCATCCTAAATCCCACCCTTTGATTGAATGAATTTGGTCTTTGATATTATATGAAGAATTATGATAGTAATGAGTATTGTGATTCCTTGCTTCTCTAAAAATAATTCTAATATGTGACTGTTAGAGTTAATAACCTTCTTTGATCAAGTAGCATGAAACAAGAATGAACCATAGATAACTATAATATGAAACAAATAAGTAATTTGGATGTTTTTTTTATTATTGGTATATAGTTTTTGAAAGGGACTAATATGAAACAAATAAGTAATTTGGATGTTATATTACTTATCTATTGTAATTTTTCTTATGATATTATTGATTGAAGAGTGTTGGTTTGATCATGATCCTTATTTAATGTAATGTGGATTTTTCATCGTGATCTTCTTTTTATGATCCTTATTCCTTTTGAGGTATCTATCTGAATTGCTTTACTATTTCATAAAAGCAGAGTTATTTTTATGAGACAGTTAGTTGAAAGCACATCGTTTTAATGTTTAGTGCTTATCATGCTCAGTTCGACGAACTGACCCATGCTAGCAATTTTTGCAGATGGATTCCGTAAGTGATAAAAGAAGACAAGTTCTTTTATGATGCTTCTTATGTTTACGTAAAGGCTGGATCTTTATGAGGAATTATGATTCTTATTGTAATGTAATTGAAAAAGGGAATAGTTGTAATTCTCACTTGAGTTTATTAATGCTGATTGGCATGAAAGATGTCTGAAAGGATTAGACTTGTAAAATATGTATTTTGTTTGATAAATGAAAAAGGGATTGAGTGATATTGGTACTAGATGTGTCATTCTTTTGAGGCATTCTGTAAAGTGAATTTGTAAACTTATCCTCATTATCTTATGATCATATCTGTTTTGAATTTCTTAGTTAGACTTAAAACGAAATAGAGAAAAAGGGAGTTAATATTTTATCCCTTCATAAAATGCAACTATACAAGTTGGCATTCATAACTGGTTGTTTAACTAAGTCATTATATACATGAAATGATGATTATAAAAGTACAAACTCATTATGTACCTTGTACAATGCAATAATTGCAATGATCCCTAATTAACATAAGTTAAGGATAAGACAATTATCCGTAGAGATAAACACTCCGTTAAGGTCTTTTGGGATTCACACCAAAATGATATTCGGAAGGAGGAAGATATACTTCTTCTCTTTAAATAAAAAAATCAGATTAAGGTAACGGGAAAAGAATAGTTACATAATCAATAATTAGACTTCATTTTAATGAAGTCCATTATTAAGAAATTTGAATCTAAATACAAACGTGCATAACTTGATCAAACTAAGTAAAACAATCTTGTTGTTGATACGCTGATTTTGTTTGTAAGTTTGAATCCTATAACAAGATACTAAAGAATGAAATACAAACCTTGGGAAGGAGGTTTGGATGCAGATTTATCTACGTGGCAATTGAGAATCATTTAGGGCTAAGCAACCGTAATGATCAAAGAAGTTAGAGATTCAGCAGGGTTGCTGAAATTAAATCTTAAATTAAGAAGATAAGAAAGCATTTAACTTCTTAGCTAGATATGTACCTCTAGATGAGGTGAATCCGTAGGATGTTGGTACATGCCAACTGCAATAAGGTGTCATCATGAAGACTAGGGTCTTCATGAGGACACAGTGTTGTAGCTGACATGTCGCAACACCCTTCCAAATTGGATCATCTAGGTTTACATAAACTTGGACTTGACTTGGTTTCACTCTAGGTTAGTTTAGGAGCATGCTTTGTATAGGGAGGGACTCACGATGACTTAAGGTAACTAGACACATGCAATCAACCTAGGTTGATTGAGTATGTCTATGTACCCTTAGTCACCGCGAGTGGTTCTCTATACCAATCTATGTTGCTAACCTGGGTTATGGTTAAACCTTGGACAAGAGGATTGACAGGAGTCAGTGAAGACCATTCTAGATAACTAGATGGAGTGGGGTGAAGGATGTATTCCGTCGACGAGTATGCCATCTAGGAATATGAACATGCATAGCATGTGAAAATATTTGGCCAAAGTATCACAAGTTGCTGGTTGCGTTGTCCTATGTCACCTAGTTTAAGATGCAGGATTTCAGATGAATATTGGTAACAAATATTCAGATAGGCCTCTTAAATAGAACACTTCAATACCTAGAAAAGGGTAAGAGAACCAAGTATACTTAGTATACAATACATTAAGTCAACATGAGAGATCGACAATTCATTGAGTCATTACAGCTGCATATGGTTATCTATTATGAGATTGAATGGCATGGAATGTGTGTTCTATATTATGATTATTAGAACAGAGAACATTATGCAAAAATTGGAATGTGTGTTCTAAATATTGATTATTTAGAAAAGATAACCTTATCTATTTTTTTCCCTTGTTTCTAAAGTCGCAAAGTGGGAATGTTACAAACCTGCAAAGTACAGGTTCACTTTAAAAACCCACAATACCACATCAAATACAAAAACAAATATAAAATATGAAGATTGAGGATGACCCCAAAGATCACGACAGAGTGAAATTATGATCGAGCACTACACTACATCTCATACTCCATGTAGTTATTATGAGTGTCGAAATAATCGTGCCCTAAGATGCCCTTATACAAGATGCACTTGATAATGGGATAGATTTGCTAAAATATGTAAATGTGTGTATGGAAAGAATATACTTCCCCTTCCTATGTTGTGTATGCAAAAAATGAAATCCATTGAATGGATGCTAGATGAATGAATTTGAGTGCATTGGATGCCTTTGGATGCAAGCTTCGGTGATATATAGTGTGCTTAGAGCTTGGTCCTTTTTTTTTTAATTTTATTTTTATCACATATCTATGTATTTATATGATTCCCTTGTTTTAATTTTGTGATTGACAAGTGGAAAGCTGAACCATAAGAAAATAAGATGCTCAAAACATAAAAGAGGCCCAAAGAGAATGAGTAAGGTGGAAAGAGGTCAAGGGCTCCAAAAGGGGAGGAGGGCGCCTAGGTGCTAGTATCGAAGTCATAAAATATAAGAAAGTAAAGTTCGCATTTGGGTTGTAGGGTGTGTAAGACCAAATATAAAATAAGAAAGATAGAAAAGAGGCCAAAGATATCTACTAATTACTAGTTTTCTCACTTAGGAATCATGTAAATGATAGTATGTTTTTAGGACCTAGAAATGTACCCAAGTACGTGATTTTGTGTCTATATTTACCCCCACTTTATGTTGTTGAGTGAATACTTGATAACATAAAGTAGTTATAAGATGCATACCTTTTGTTCCTATAGAGAGTGATGGCGATAGCATGCCGAAGAGATAAGTGAAAGTGTGAAGTGATAAAAATGAAGCGTAGAAACTAAGAAAGAGGAAGTGACCCTAGGGGTGAAGCGTATTATGTTGTACCTATATTGTGCTTGATGTAGGGTTTCTTCTTGTTGAATATTAAGGATGGACCTGTAAAAGAAGAGTGAAATAGTATTTAAAGCCATGTATTATGAAAACTCTGTAAATATATATAAATGCGTGTAAAAGTAGTAAAAGGAAAGTGTGCACCTAATGAACATGAGTGTAAAAGGATAGAAAGATGTCCTGAAAATGCTATGTAGAGTGAGGTTTTGGGTGATCTCATGCCAAGTGTGAGTTTTTAGGTGATTTCACGGCAAGTATGATTTTTGGGAAATCTCACCCCACTGACAGTGTGTTGGGGAGAGAGGTCTAGTGTTACCCTCCTTCCATGAATGCTTCCCAATTATACATCATTGTAAATGGTGTGAAAATATTTTATTATGAGTTATATCGAATTAGTTCCAAATTTGTTTTGATTGAGAGGAGATAGAATGCATTCTTATGCCAGGAGGACTATGCATGTATTGTGAAACTACTATGTGAACTGCTATAAAATGTGCTGATATGAGAAAGTAATTGTATTCATCCCAAGGACATAGGTGTTATGGAGGAGGTCGGGAGAACCTAGGCACTAATGTCCGAATACGGCGCATTGGTGTATACATACTAAATTGAGGACCAAAGTCAACTTCTAGGCCATTTCTATAACTATAGAGTGTGCTGATTTTGTACTTTACTGGGTTTGTATTATAGCTATGAGTTCTTATAGATGGGGTGGTGATTCACCCAATGTATGCCCCCCTCATTTGGGGTACATAAAAGGAATGATAACCAGATCGTACCAAGCTAAGAAATTAGATGGTAATCAAACACCATGATCAATAAGATGAAAGTAATTTGTGAGAATAACTTTACATAAAACCTTTACAAACAAATGAGTAGCAATATCATATATTATTATGGAACTCAATGAAATACAATGATAATGGGCCTTGCTTATATAGACAAGGAATAACAATCTAAGAACCGATTAAGGTCATAGATCAAACCATAAATCAAGGAAAGAACTAGTCATCAAAGAATTAGTCAAAACCATATATTTATGAGAGAACTAGACATAAAGGATCTAGTCAATACCATAGATCAAGGAAAGAACTATTCAATACCATAGATCAAGGAAATAGCTATACCTAACAACTAGATAATCCCTAATATCTAAATAAATAAAAATAAAAATCCACACACATATGTGGGTGAGGATAAATACAATAAAGGTAAATAAAGTACCTAGGTGAACATGAGCTAAGGTAAATGCCTACTCTAAAAACCCCCTCAAGTGAAGCTAGGGGCCAAAATAAAAGTGGCATGTCCACAATATGAGTCCCGAACACTAGGCCTAATGAGGTACTCATGTACAATATATCCATGAAGAAATCTTGAACTAAAAGAAGGATGTATCCTACTAGAAGGAAAGAAAAAGAATAAGAAGAATAGGAAGGAAGATTTTCTCACAAACACCCCTAAAAACAACTTCCAGAAACCCCAAGCATTCCATGCAACTCAAGGTAGTGAGGTGATGCAAAAGGCATCGTAAAGATGTTCGTAACTTGCTGTTGAGTCGGAATGTACTCCAAGAAAATAAATCCATCCTGAATGTGTTGACAAATGAAGTGGATGTGTATCTCAATATGCTTGGTCCATTAGTGCTCAAATGGGTTGTGATAAATGTGAATTATACTTTGGTTATCACACCAAAGTATAGTTAGTGAATCCTATGGGAATCCAAACTCTGTCAATAATTGTTAAAGAGGAAGAATATGCTAACTCATTGTAACTTTTGCCCTATACGTTGCCTCTACGAAGATGAAATTACAATAGCACATTGTTAATTTTTATACGCCCAAACAACCTGGAGAAGAACCAAGACAAAAACTATATATCTAGAAGTGGAACACATGTCATCAATAGAATCTACCCAATCTGAATTTGTATACCCAACTAGCTGAGTAGAACCCCTAGTGTAGTGTTGGCCAAAGTGGGAAGGACCCTGTAAATAACACAAAATACTTTTAGTAGCCTGCAAGTGACTACTATGAGGAGAATGTGAAAACTGAGATACAAGACCTACTGTAAATGAAATATTAGGGTGAGTATGGATCAAGTACATGAGACTTCCAACCAATTTCCTATACAAAGTGGGATCACAAAGTGGAGTGGTACATGTGGAAGTAAGTGTAATCCCAACCTAAAAGGAGATGGACTTGGCTTACAATAAGCCATATCGAAGCCTTGAAGAAGATCATGAGTGTCTTTTTCGACTCAAATCAATCCCTAAATGCATCGAGAAATCTACAAACCAAGGAAATAATGCGATAACCCAAGATTTGTCATATCAAACTGTGAAGAAATCTCCCTATGAATAGTCTGAATGTGGGAAGAAGAGTTGTCAGTAAGTAATAGATCATCAACATACAAGACAAGTATCACAATATCCTCACTAACATGCTGGAGATACAATGTATGATCGGAGTGACAACGAAAAAAACCAGTAGATAGAAGAAAAGAATCCATCTTCTCATACCAAGCTCGAGGGGCTTATTTGAGATTGTAGAGAGACCTTTGGAGCCTACAAACAAGATAATAATCCTAAACAAATCCAACCAGTTGCTCCATGTATATTTACTCTTGTAAATCTCCTTGTAAAAATGAAATTTTCACATCCATCTGGTATATATGCCACCCATGTGATGCAGCAATAGTAAGTACAAGGTGTATAAAATCCATCTTGGCAATGGGTGCAAAAGTCTCAGAGTAATCAATACCTTAAACTTGTGAAAACCCTTTGTAAAGGAATGGGCCTTATACTTGTCAATGGACCCATCGAGTTATGCATTTTGTTTGGTATATCCACTTACACCTAACCATATTTCTTCCTTTAGGAAGAGATACCAAATCCCAAGTATGATTCTTCATAAAAATGAACATGTGTTCAAAAAGAACATCATGAGTATCATAATCTAGAAGTCGATAAGCTCTCATGTCCTCACAATACCATACAAAGATAAAGGGTTTACTCTTCTTGTCCAAATATTTATTTTTCTTCTTTAGCACAAAGGCCCAAACATGGCTCCCAAAGACTCAAAAAAATGAGACATACGGCTTAGTGTTGGACCACGTTTCCTCTATAGATAAATGCTCAAGTGCTCTGTGTGGTGTGTAATTTTGAATGTAGTTAGCAAAATTAAGCTGCTTTTGCCAGATAGATAGGAGGTAAATCTCTAGAATGCATCATGTTGGTACCCAAATTTGTTCTCCTTTTTAGTCTAGGTAACATCAAAAATATGGCATGAAGATTGAAAGTAGATAGATCATGATGTGTGTTGTTTTGTAGCAGGATATGATCTAACTACCACTTAGATTTGTGGAGAGATGAATAACACTCAAATAGGACATGATCTTGTCCTAACTTGTTTTAGGTTGTGCCTTTCAACCAAGGTAAGAGAACCTATTTTGTAACCATAAAATGGTGAAGGAGATGAAGATATTCTTCAATTTGTGTAAATAGTATGAAAAGGGCCTTGGAAAAATATGATCAACACTCCAAATATGACTTTCACAAGTTGTCACTTCCAGATTATGGGGATAATTTCAATGCAAGGCAAGGGTTCTTGAAGACATTTAGAAATCTTGATTTTTACGCATACTTTAAAGAACTGGATTATGATCTTATGTGGGTATGCGAGGTCAAAACATGGGTAGTATGGGGTAGGATTAGTTGTTTAGAATGATTTTTTGGTGGGATATTGACAAGAAAAACTTGACTATGCCACATCTTTGACAACCTTCACAACATTTGAACAAATATCGGATAAAATGCTTCATAATAGTGAGAATATTATTTCAACGAGAAGATATACACAAATGGAGGCCTAGGTTTGCACTCTTCACACAATCTTTGAGACCTCAACACAATATTTTGAGTTAAAGAACTTAATTAAAAATCAAAATCTTTGATCAAATCACGCCTAAGGTACCCCCAAAGGCTTACAAATAATATCTATCAACAAATGAATGTGAAGTGATTTAAAATGCTTATTTTCAATGCCAAATACAAGATCTTCGACAAATGAAATTGTAAATGCCACTAAACTATCAATAAATATGAGATCTATGTGATTCTTAAAGATTTAAATGCAAGATTGCAACAAGAACAAGGAAAACTATTTGTAGACATTTAAACATGATAACAAACATCATATTGCCCAAAATAACATAGATTAATTTAAAATATTGTTAGATTCATTAGTAGGGGAGAGTTTCAGGAATAATCTTAGAGCTGTGTGATGGCTATACACTTGTAACCAACTCAACATGAATGAAGATCTAACACAGAAGACATTAACCAGGTTTTTTGGAGGGTTTCTCAGAAGATGAGCTTCTCTCAAAATTTTCTCGTGATTTTCAATTTCCCGACCTTTTGCATGTCAAAAAACATGCATTATATAACATTTGTTTACATCCAAGCCTTCTTTCCCAAGAAAAGAATATGCCAAGCATCAAGTTTGTTACAAAATTCCATCATGATTCGCAGACAGGGACGTTTAACATATTTGCAACAAAAGTTGCCAGGTGTTTCAAAAAAAGGTGAATCATTGAGGATTTTTGCATCATAGTTTCAACTGGGAGCATGTTTTCCTCCTTCTTTCATGCAACATGCTCCTCTTTCATCATTTCACCTTTACACTTTCCAAATTTTCCTCTGCTAACTTTTGGATCTGATGTTTTACGTTTTTGGACGGGTTAGGGCAAAAATTCATTTCAAAAACATCTATGATCTTCAAATTGATCCTCAAAACCAATTGCATTGGTAAATTTGATGAAAATTTATGCAAAAAGCGTATCTCCAAACTTCATAGAGCTCAAATGGTGGCCAAACTAAAAATGCATAATTCTGAATTGATCTTATTTTATCCTTTAATCTGAGCCCTACACATGTCATAATGTGATTGGAAATGGACTTGGGATCAATTTTTGACATTTTAACACTTTTTGGAAAAATATAAAAATTTGACATTTTCTCCACTCCTCCACCCTTTGAAAACAAGCTTGACATGTGTCCCAATGTGGGTCCCACCGAATTGCGGCTCGATTCTACACATTTCCAACTTTTTTAGAAAAAGGAAAAATTTCCAAAATATCCCCGCATCTCCGCCTCATGAAAACAGGCGACATGTGTCCTAAAGTAGGCCCCATTAGAATCATGGACTAATTCTACACATTTCCACCTTTTTTCGAATTTTTTTTTTCCAAATTATCTCCGTGGGCCCACACCTTCGATTCGTCACGACACATGTCGGTCCACTGATTAGCGTGAGCTTGTGTTCCTCCTTTTGATTTCTTACATCTAAAGGATAAAATCTAAATTTCCACAAAGACCCGACACTCGAAAGGAAATCCCTTCTATTCATGTAAGCCATACATGTGGCTCAATTGTGACCATTGATGGAGCTACGGCCTCATTTTGCAATTTTAACCCTTTATGCCAAAATGGGAAAAAATATCAAGTTTCCCGAGGCACGAAGATCCACCTCGACCTGCTCCCTGCTACATGTCCAATCCTAATTGGTTTGGCAAACCCACGGCCTTTTTCATAGCTTTTGCTCCCTTTTTCTAAAAAGAAATTTTTTTCTAAGTCCTTCGCTAGCCTTCCATCCCGCTTTTGATGAAAACATGACACGTGTCCACCTCTAATTGGTTGCAGGCCTTAGGGGATTTTCTTCGTTCCCACGCATTTTCCAAAGTGCCCTAAGGCACAAAATGACCTACCCATCCACCTTCACTGCATCTGTGACACGTGTACCTCCTATGGGGCCTGCGGAGCTACAGGGGCAACTTGCACTTTTTTCTAAAAACACAAAAATGTTTAGTTTTTCGAGTAGAATTGCGAACCTTGTCTAATCACAAATGACCATGTAGGAGAAAAATTCTAAGCTAAAATTTGACAGAAAAGGATGCCCGTATGGTCGTCAAAAACACAAAAATTGCCAGCAATGACCTAGAATGCTGAAGATGAAATTGATGGGTAAATGACACCCGTATGACCGTCAAAACACAGAAAAATGCCAAGGATGCCCTAGATTTCAATTTTTTCACTAAGGACGACAAAATTTTCTAAATTGAAGCAACTAAAACATGTTTTCAAAGCATTTTTGATCATGGAATCAGATTTTCAATGGCATACAAGTGTAAATTGATCAATTTTAAACTTCCACGATCGGGCTAAAAGGAAAAAATGGCAGAGCTCGCAGATTTTTGGAAAAATAAGGGCATAAAATAGGGCACACATTCTAATTTCATTCAAATTGGGATAAAACAAAATTTTTATGAGCATTTCAAGGCATTCAATCTAAAGGGAAAAGTCGTAGATCACAATTCGAGAGAAAAAACATTCCAGAGCATGCAAACCAAAGGAAAATTTATGGCAAAATGGTGCAAGCTCAAAAATGGCACCAACACATCATACAATTAGCCATTTTCTTCAAATTTATATTCTTCCTTTATGCTAAGCCATTCTCTTGTGGAGTATGAGGAACATAATTCTGGTGAATAATGCATTGAGTTTCCAAAAATCATAAAACTCATTGTTAAAGTACTCCCCCCATTATCAATACGAAGGTTTTTTATGCAACTAGAAGATTTTTTCTCGACCAAATCCTTGAAGACTTTGAAGTCTAAAAAAACATCACTTTTGTACTTGATAAAATAAACCCAAGTACACATTGAGAAATTATCAATAAAGGTAAGTGCATATTTAGCTCCATTGAAAGAGGGGGTAGGAAAAACCATCAAGTCACTATGCACAAGCTCAAGTGGTGAAGAAGCTCTCTTAGACAAATTATTAGGAAAAGAATATTGGTGTTGTTTCCCTAATGCACAGCCATGAAAAACTCCTTCAATACAAGAAACCCTAGGAATACCATCTACTATACCATGAGTGCTCAACTCCTTCAAATATTTGTAATTGAGATGTCTAAATCTTTCATGCCAAAGCTTACTCTCTGAATCTACATGAGAAACCAATCCTGTCCCTATAGAGGAAGTGTCATCAAAACCCTCAAAGTGATATAGTCTAGAACTATGATCAACAATACCTTGAGCAACAAGTGAATGAGGCTCCAACAAAGTTCATACTTCTGCCCCATGTGGTGTAAAAGTCATTGTTTTTCCTTGACCAAAATGACAAATTTGATATATAGAAAGCAAATTTGTGGTAATTTTAGGAACATACAAAGTGCATCTTGGATACTACCACTATCAAGGTGTATATTTCCTTTTCCCTCAATAGAAAGAAAGGAATAATATCCAACCTCAATTTTAGAAGTATAAATCAAACCTAGAGAAACAAAAGACTCCTTGGAAGAAGTTATGAGATAAGAAACACCATAATCTATAACCCACCTATCTGCAAGTGGTGATTGAGATTTTCCAACAACATTAAGTTCTTTTCCATACTGATTAGAAGGAGGTGGAGTGGAGATAAAAAATTAATGTTTCTTGACCGCATCCTCTAAGGCTTGCATTC
Organism: Taxus wallichiana var. yunnanensis; assembly: GCA_018340775.1. Classification (NCBI taxonomy): domain Eukaryota; kingdom Viridiplantae; phylum Streptophyta; class Pinopsida; order Cupressales; family Taxaceae; genus Taxus; species Taxus wallichiana. The sequence goes on from CM031233.1 coordinate 398,961,740, forward strand.
GCTTATAGCACATATGTTCTTCATGATCATTACCCCCACAAAAAGAGCATGAAAGGCTAGACTTATTCTTGGATTTATAAGATTCCTTGGGTTTAGAGTTGTTTTCTTTGGGTTTAGGAGCACTTTGAGATGGAGAAGGGGTGGATTTGGTTTTACTTTTTGGTTTTCACTTTCCCTTAGGATTAGATACAACTAATGCCTTTTGAGAGGTGGAAGAATAAAGGTGAGATAATTTGGATTCTTCCCTAGTAAGTCTTTCACAAAATGTTTCTAAGTCAAGACATTTTGAATTTGTCACCTAAGGCATCCATGTTAGAGAAAAAGGTTGAAGAAAATATTTGAAATGGTCCTCTTAACTTGGATAGAATCAAGTAAACACGCTCTTCATATTTCTTATCTCTTCCACTCCCCTTAAACTATGTCAAAAAATTCTTGAACTTGGTAAGATAGTCTATAATTGTTGGAAAATATTGAGGATTAAGAGAGGTGATCTCAATTTAAAGTTGCATGACTCTCATATGATCCACCTTACCAAATAAATCCTCGAATATTTTGAAAGGAGAGTCACATTTTTCCAAATGAAACAAAAAGATTGTCACTTACATAAGTTCCTATAAACTCCATACACTCATCAAATGTGCTTGGTACTAAAATTTATCTTATTCTCTAGTAACCATTGGTTGTTATGAATAAGTTAAATCCCATAATACTTTCCACTTAATTATTATTTTCATTCTTTGTTTCCATGTGTGGTAATTATGTGTTGTTAATGCTTCAACACGATCTAATGAAAAAGTAGATAAAGACACCATCCTACAAAAATCACCAAAAAAAATACAAGAACCAAGCAATGCAACAAGACTCCCAAGCAATGCAACAAGGGCCCCCAAAATTTTGGCACTTTATAATGAGTGCGTGTTACAATATGGCACTTATAATTATAGTGCAATTCTCAAAATAAATATTTCTAATGGAAAGATCAAGGAAAACTAAGAACTTTTACAAAAATGGCACTCAAACCCTGTTGGTTGGATATTTTGTTAGACCAAAATATGAGGTTCAACCATAGTACATGGGATTAAATCCCTCCTCAAAGATAGGTGAGGCAGCCTATTTATTACTAATCTAAAACACAATAGAAATAATATATACAATATCCACACTATTCTAACCATTGGGGTTGGGATACAATCCCAAAATCCATATCAACATGAGATGGAGATGTTACAGCTTTAGAAATAGAATGGGTTAGAAAGGAAACTATTACAGATGAAAACAAAGTGGGAAGGGAATGAGAGGAATGTATTTTCTTTCAAGCAAACATAGATCAAGAAATACTTATACAAGTTTTAGATAATGAGTGTAATATTTGAAATGATTAAAATAATCAAGAACACTAAACAAAGAATAGCTTAATATTTTGGACGTAAGAACAATATCTCAAGATAGATGAATCCCACAACATAGAGTTTGCAAAATAATACTGTTTCTATTCCTCAATGATTAAAAATAAAATACAAAGTTTTGCTTCTTCACAATATCTCTTAATATTCTAAAAATTTCTCTCTTTTGGAATGCATAAGCATCCCTTATTTATAATAGAGAGAGTAGAGAGAAAATAGGATAAATCCTAGAAAATAGTCATTTAACGAGAGTCCTATTTTTCTTGACTCTCACACAAGAGAACAAGTAAAAATTTTCTTCCTATGTGATGAAACAAAAATGAAAAAGACATGACAATTTCTTGATAGAAATGACATGAAACATTATGCTTATTCTACTTCGTCATCCTTGTCTTCCTCCAGTGAAGCCTACTTGTCACAAAATTCTTGGAACTTCCAGATTATGCCCTACATCTCAGCTTCATCTGGTGCACTAGAATAATCACTTAGAACCTCGCAAGTTTCCTAAGTGTCACTTGCATTGCCAGGAAGTTTCTTCAATCTCTTGTTGAGTTTCCTTAGTGATTCCAAAACATTCTCGATCCTTATGAACTTATCAATGGTTGTCAGATCGAAGACAAAAGTTGGTTCATGTTGAATTGATTCTTGAATTTTTTTATAGAGATTGTCAATAGGTAGAATATCCGAGCTTTCACCCAACACCTTGGAAAATATCCTGGACAACTCCTCTTCTATATCATTGGTAACATCAACCAACTGATCTCTAGATTCCCTCAACTTGTTGTAAGCTTCACTGAGAATCTTTATCCTAAATCGGATGGCTTTAGCTAGATGGAAATTCTTATCCCCATGCAGAATGATTCCTTCTTCCATTAAGATATGGGATGGAACCTATTTTAGTGCATTGAGAGCCTCAAAAGTTAACTCAAGGTTCCTAATTTCTGTGAAAATTCATCATCCATTTTATCACCATCTTTCTTTACTTCCTCCATAGATTTATAAACCTCCACTGTGTCATCAATGACCTCTCTTCCTTGTAGGATTAGCCTTTGGATCCATTCATCAACCATTCTCCCCTTCTCGTTGATTTTTTTAATCATAGGCACCAATGAGAAATTGAACCTGATTGGAGTAGGGGTAGAAGATGATGGTGTTGACTAAGAAGGCTTTGAGAGATTGAGTAATACTTCCATTAACTATTCAAATTTCTCCTTAAGCTTATCTCTACTCACCTTCGTTTCTCTCAGCTTTTGGCATAGCACGTTCATTGCATCCTACGCATCTTGTTGTGATCCTTCCGTTGTTACCTTTCTTAGATCAACCCTTGTAATATGATAATCAGTAACCACTATATCCTTCTTGGTTTTGTTAGCGTAGTGGGAGTGGCAATCTACGTAAAATTATGCCCTAAGGCATCCACTGAAACCCTTGAAACTATTTTGGGTTTCTTGGTAGATTTGGTAGGAGAGGCCTTGAGTGAACTGAAGTCGAAGGCTGGTAGGGGAACTACCACCTTCCTCTTCCTCAGAGTCTGATCAATCAACCATTAAGGTACAATGGAAGAAGTTACTCCTATCGAAGTTGTTATGGTTGTATCTGTAGGTGGAGGAAGATTTACTTATGGAGTAGTGATGAATGCAAGTGTGGTGAATGTGGGGATAGATTCAAGGAATGAAGGTGCGGAAAAAGGAGGCATATCAATGGCCATATTAGGTGTAGTAGAGAGATGTGAGAGGTCGAGAAGATTCGGCCATGGTGATGAAAGTGGCATAGAAATATGAGGTGAGGAAGATTGGGAGAGAGGAGGTAAATATTCTAGAGTCAAAGCTTGAGAAGAAAGAGAGAGACTTACTTCTAATGAGAAATCATCAAAAGGAGAAACAAGAGGTTGACCAACCTCATCTTCTGAAGGAATTTTTCCTTGTTCTGGTGGAGGAGGTGAATCTAGTACCTCAACTATTTGTGAAGGAGTGGCAGATGATTTGGCTCCTTGTTTTCTCTCTCTTACGGAAAACTTAAATTTAATCGCCTCTTGGTAGGGCTTTTATCCTATTCCTTCTCTACCTTGGAGGGTCCCAATTCTAAAGTAGCTATTTTTGAAAAGATATTTTCCATATAGCTCATTCCCCAATAAATGAACCATGCCTTGGTATGGAAAAGAGTCGAGTAACTCTTTCAAGTGATAGAAGCTTTTTCAACATTAGACCAATTAATGGTTAGGAATCCATGTTGGTCTCCATCCAACTATTCATACCTAGTGTCCAAGACTTTCATTGTCCACGGTGCTTTTAGGGATATCAAAAAGATCTAACATCTGAATTTCTTCAAGCATCAGTCTGTTGTTGTCTTTTCTTTGGATGGCAACTTCATCCGAAGATCAACCCAGATATCTTCCACATTGGGCACATGCAGGTACAAGGTTCCATATGACTTGAGGACTCCTATGATGCCGAATCCCTCCTTGAGATTCATATGGTTCTTCAATTTGTCTTTAAGCTCATGCACCATGTTCTTGGCCTTAACCACAATAGAGGATGTACACCTTCTAATGGAAATAGGGAAGGAGATAACAGCTTTGTGCCTACTTTGTTGGAAATTGTGAAAATCCAATAATTGTTTGACTAACTCCATGAGGATCAATTTGTCACCCAAGAACTTGGGAAAATGGAAAGGGTTACCCTGGAACCTCACCACTTGAAGATAAGTAAACTTCTTGAATTGCAAGAAAATGCAACCCCATTTTGACACTTTGGCCCATGCTTCATTGGAAACCCTTCTCTTCCTCAGATCAAGATCCAACCTATAAATTTTTTCATAGAAGAAGGTATCATTCACTCTTCTATATTGGTCTTTAGACCCTTTTATTGTTAGCTGAGGGAAGTATCGATATATGTGTTCCGTTGCTTGGTTTCCCTTTACATCTAGCCCTGGGTAGTTCCTCATGCCTGTTCTGCATAGGTGACATATGACATCATATAGAACTTGCCAGTAGACAAGACTGTTTTCATTTGGGAGTCTATCTCATCACTTATTAGGCTACCCCAATCAATCCCTTGGTCATTATTCTTTATGACGACCATGAACTGGTACATCCACCCTTGGAATTCCTTTGACTCTGGGAGCCCAAATAATTGGCTCAACAGGGTGATGATATCATTGAATTCAAGAATAAAATCACTTCTAGGGACTGACTTAGGAAACCTAGAAACAACTGGCTTAGCCTTGATCAAGAACTTCTTGTTTATGTTCTTGACACGTCTTTCCCGATCTTTGTCCCGAGATTTTGTGCTGATTTAAGGTCTAAATCAACATACTCCACAAAGTTGGGCAACCTTAGGAGTTGATCGAAATAACCTCCGTCTAATTTCACTATAGACTCTCTTGCTTGATTTCTCACTGAGCGGGAGGCTGAGTCATAGTGGGAAGCACAAGCCAGGATGAATTCAGGGCATTGAGATGATGTTGGAAATCTTGCTGTGAGAGGGAGACCACTGCCTACTATCAACTTCATCTAAGAATTCTGAGAAGAATCCTCAATTCTCTTCCAAAAGTCCATATCTATATTACCAAGCTCTGTGTCCTGAATGTCATAATTGTAGCTTATGTAGGAGGAAGAATCCATCTTTTGATACTTATACTTCATCTTTCTTGACTTATCCTTAGATTGGTGGGTCCGACATGAGGAGTCTTGAAGAAGAAATGCCTTGATGATTTCTGGAAGAGAAATCGGGCTTGAAATCTTGTTGAACAGGTGCACAGACCCGCCACACTGTTTGGATTTTGAAACTTGCAAAACACCTTTGAAAACCTAACACAAAGGAGTTCATGTTAGAAGTCAGGACATGCCGAGAACCAATGAAAACCCAACACACTTCGGAAGTGAGGAAGTGTCAGACAAGTAGGAAAACCTGACACACACGGAAGAACCTGGAGGATGTCGAGCAAGTATGAATTATTGACACACTATGGATCTAGACGGATGTTGAGCACCTGGAAAAACTTGACACAAGGTAGAAAGAGCAAGATGTAAAACACCCTGCAAAACCTGAAACAAGTATATTGGGTTTTTGACGTGTCAGAACATGAAAAATTTCTGCCCCATGATTACTTAGGAATTTTTAGAATCATTTTGAAATCTACAAGTTACAACCTATGGAAAATAAGTAAATAACCTAGGGGTAAATTTCAAACAAGATCCTTCATGGAAAAAGACAAGAAACAAGGAAAACAACCCCAAAACCCTAAAATAATAAAGAAGAAGGAAAAGAAATGAAAACCCCAAGAAAACACTTCAAAAATAACCCAAAAATATTATAAAAGAAATAAGAGAAGAACACCTTCAACTAGCTTGAAAAATGATAAAAAAACGGATAGCGAAATCAATTGGGAAGCTCGATCAAGTTTAGAGGTAGAGGAATCATCAATAAAAATCCAACGTAATAAAAATTATTGGTAAGAAATGACGTAGGAAATCGACTATTTATAATAACCTAGCATTAATTACACCTCATTTGACATGTGTGCCAACTACAGACAACTAGACATTAATGACATGTCATCATGCTTGGAGCGTCTGAAAACCCAATACAAAGGATTTGATTCAATTCGGGTTTCAGTTTTGGGAAACAAGTGACATAAAACATGCATTGGATAAAGCATGTTTCGATGCTTGAGAGTTCGAAAACCCGACACAATGCTAAGGAAATCAGGTTTTGGGTTTTGGGAACATGAGGCATAAAACATGTTTTCATGTAATGAAAACCCGAAAATCTCTTTCAAAGGGAATTTTTAAGAGATTTGTCAAAATTTTCCTATGGTTATCTCATTTTTAGCTGGAATCACTAAAACGAGATAACAAACTGAGTTACCAATCAAAAGATAATTTTTTTAATATTATGCTCTACTATTTATTTTAGTTGCCACTAGAATAGAATAAAATGCTCTTACCTTCACCACACATATGAAATTGAAGGGAGATGGAGTTAAGCACCTACTAGTAGGAATCATAAGATTCAAGACCTCATACGACCATACCATATGACCAAGGGCTAAGGATTTTAATGGGTTATGGAGATTTTATCGAACCTTGTATTGTTTTCAATTCCTTGGTTCGCGAAAGAAATTAGAAATTAGGGCGTATAGGTGGAGTTTTTCCTCTTTTGTTTATTTCTTCCCGCAGTCAGGAATGACGGGCATATCTTCCCATTAATTTTTTCCCCAGCATCCACAAGTAGTACATGGATATCTCTGATTGGATGTGACATGGCCTTGTTTCTAGCAACAACGGAAGCCTCCACATGTCCAAATAGTGCAACTCCAAGGGCAAGGCCCAAGGGACAATCCACAAATAAGTGTAGACTTTCCACATGTGCAGGGTTCAAAATGAAGACAAAACAAGCCCACATAAGCTAAGTATGTAAGGTTCAGTAGATGATGCCATTTTCTTCATCAACATAATTTCAAGGGTCAAAGCTAGGGGACGTTCACAAACTTGCACCAATCTTCCACGTGTCTCGAGTCCAAAAGGGGACAGAGTGAATGCTTAAATTGACCAAGTATGAGCGGGTCGATGGAAGCCTCCATGTGCCTCAATGACATAATTTCAGTAATGAAACGAAAGGTCCAATCTTCAAATGAGTGCTAGTTCTCCACGTGTCTAGAGGTCAACATAAGTCAAGTGGGAAGTAAGCCCGAATCGGCTAAGTATAAAAGAATCGACAGAGATCTCCATGTGTCATCCTAGCGAAAGGAAAAATCCAAAGGTAGGTTCTAAATGAACGCTAGCTCTCCATGTGTTCGTGGTCGAGATATAAAACTCTGCTAAACAAAAGGGAGAAAGTCAAATATTAAGCCCAAATAGAAAGTCAAGGTGGGGAAGCGGGTCATTGGGGAGATTTGAGAATTTGAGCCTTGTTTTCATCAAAGGGGCTTAAAGTTAAAAAGTGACCTGCAGCCCCACCCACGCCAAGGAAAAATTCAAATGTTGATCCGAATTGAAAGTCAAAGTGGGGAAGCGGGTCGGCGGAGAACTTTGAGGTTTTGAGCCTTTTTGTAAAAAGGGCTAAAATTCATAAAGTGACCTATAGCCTCAATTATGCTATGAGGAAAAAGTCAAATGTTGAGCCTGCATTGAAAATCAAAGTGGGGAAGTGGTTCGATGGAGAACTTTAAGGTTTTGAGTCTTTTTGTAAAAATTCTAAAATTCATAAAGCGAGCGCGATTCCTTCAAAGCAATCAAGTGAAGCCACGTGTCGCTTATATCAAAAGTGGAAGGGTAGACCAAAAATGTAAAAAATTCCAAATCTCTATAAAGTCACAAAATTTAAAAGGTATCCTCCACGTCCGCTCCAATAAATTTCTCCCACGTGGATGAATCTAGTTTAAAGTTTCAAAGGAAAGATGAATGGTTCAAATTCAAACTTACAAAATGAGTGTAACAACTACATTATGAAAAGTCTGGTTTTTCTCACCATTGACGTTTCTTTGCGAATCAAGAATCTGAATGGACGCGAATGATTGAAAAGTTGTAAACCATTTCTTGCTAACAAAGAAGAAGTTGTAATAGTTTCTTGCAAGATATTTAATGGCTTCTTCATGCCATTGTAAAAGGGGGGTGATTGATCTTATAGACTCGAGAGTGCGTTGTACCTGGAGAAAAAAAGGAAATAGCCATTTTCTTCTAATTTCCTCCATTCTCAAATTTCTTCCTTTCCCACATTATGTACAACTTTTATTTAAGCATCAATACAAGAAATATTTTATAGCCTCTTTGATGAGAAGATTTTAGAAACTTTGAGTTTGCAATCTTATCTCATCTTATTGCCATTTGTAGGGTTGTTTCTTCTCATAAATGCATGTGTTAAAGTTTCTAGCTAATTTGTGTAGGAATCTAATTTCCTACCTACAACATTAGTTTCCCTATATCATTTCTCACTCCCTTTCCCACTTTTAGACAAAGTATTCCCTAGCAAGAGATTGATAGCTTTGCTGCAGGGTTAGTGGAGTGCCCTTCTTGGATCCCTAGTCGAAATACCACCACATAAATCCACATTTTCTCGCGCATGCACATATGATAGCTACATCGGTTAACTAGAGGGACTTAGATTCTCATAGTGTTGTTAAGAAATCCACAATTTTGTCCACCCAAAATTTTTTCTCGCCATTAGTTTTTGGCGCCCACTGTGGGGCAAATTTAAGCATCTGCACCTGAATGCGACCGCAAGGTTAGAAAATTCAAAATTCAAAAAAGAGAAAAAATTATGGAATTTGAATGGCTATATGAGCCACATGGATTCAAATCATGGCTATTCTAGAAACCTTCCTATTGAAAGACCCAAATTTCTCTTCCACATCCAAGAATACATTGCTTCAGATTTGAGGGAAGCTATCTGGCATAATAGACAAAGTGCTAATCACTACTTCATTGCCACGAGAATTTTGGACCTTGAAGAAGAATGTTGCTGAATTGGAGAGGAAAAGAAAAATTATAGCACCGTAAAGAAGAGCATAGATTTTCAAGCTGGTAGATAGAAGATACACTCGGAAACAGAGACAAGGAGGACAAAATGATCCCATTTTTAGGAACTTCAAAGGAGACAAGAGCTACTCGAGAATCTAGAGGCTTCCTTTTCAAGCAACCGGTCACGTTGGGAACCTGAGTGTTTCCAATCCTTTGGATGATGAATTTTTATACATCAATGAGAACCTTTTAGACTTCACTGACGTGGAGACCAAAGAAGAAGATAAAGAAAGAGAGGTGAGAGCCGATGAAGAAATAAGAGCTCAACTCAAAGAAATTGAGAGACTTCAAGCCGAGGCAGATGAAAGAGCAGTAGTAGAAGCCACAACCTTAACAAGGTTAGAAGCTAGAAATAGAAATAGAATGGGGGATCATGATCATGAGTGTGAATGTGATTGTGAGGCCCATAGGCCTAATGTACCATGGGGAGGAAACACCGGTCCATTGGCTCTTGCTTAACCACTCCATGAGCTACCAAGAGGCTCAAGAAAAAACTTCCCAAAATTTAGAGGGGATGGTTCTCAACTCCTGAAGAGCATGTAGCAACATTTATCACTGCTTGCGGTGTGTTGGGTGTTGAGGATGAAGATGTGTCAGTCCGACTCTTTGTGGAGTCACTTCAAGAGAAAGTTGCCAAATGGTTCTACATGCTACCCCCAAGGTCCGTCACCTGTTGGGAGGATATAAGAAGTGCATTCAAACATAGGTTCAAGAGCACAAAATATTGTTAGGATCTTTTGGTCCAATTGGTACAAATGAAGAAAGAAACCTTCAAGTCAATGAGGGACTTTATAGTAAGATATGATAGAGTGATAAGAAGGATCCTTGAAGATGTGGTGCCTCCGAAAATAATTTGAAGAGGTTTTTCATTAGTGATTTTCCATCAGAAGTAGGTTTCTTCCTTAGAAGATCCCAACCAAGAACATTGAGGGAAGCCCAGGACTATGCAATAGAAACCAATGATGATCTAATCCTTTCTAGAAAGGTGAAAGGCCCCAATGGAAAGTAAAAGGGTCAGAATTTAAACTCTATCACCACAGATCGATGTTCTAAAAAATGGCAAATGACTTGGTTTCCTTGAAGAAGAAACTATCCCAGATCACAATGTGGAATTCTTCAAAGAATTGATAGGCCAAGTATTTCTCCACCTCCTCATCAGCTTTCTCTTGAAGCACCACCAGTCAATTCCATCTGTGACACCAAAGATCCAGAGGAGGAAGTAGAAATTGATGAAACTGAAGAAGAAAATATGGAAGACTATGAAAACTATCTTGAGGTCGAGGAAGTTGATATGCACAATGGCCTAATTGAGTATGTTGATGATGAAGATGAGAATGATGAAGAATCTCCAAGTTTCTCATGTGTTATGTTCAATCGTGCATAATCCAGGAAAGGTGCTTCATCCTTAATGGTTGTAGTAAAGGATAAGAAGAATAAAGAAGATTCTTCTCCAAAGGTCACAAAAAATAAAATCATCAACAAAGGATCACCATTACCACCTTCTATGGAGTTGGCAAAAGAAAAACTAGACTCACTGGTTGTCAGGGGTCATGCTACTATGCCAAGTAAGTCATTTAATTCTTCTCCCAGCTCAAAAGTTGTTAAGAAAAATTGTCCTTTAAATGTTGTTCCCTGTAAAAACATCTAAGGTTCAATCAAAAGCTACTCCCTCACCCCTTTCCAAGCCAATTGCTACACCTGAAAAGGAGAATTCAACACCCAAAGTAGCAAAGCCTCTACTATGTAAATCTTCCTCCATTTCTGGAACCTCTACCTCGATCACCATAACCCCATTTGACTTTGTGGAACATGCAAGCAAAACCAAAGTCTAGTTCCCGAAATAGAATACCTATAAACTCACCCTGTTTAGTTTGACAAGTTCATTAATATAGTTTTGTGGTGATAGCCCTATATCATCAAGTCCTAATTCTAAAGGCTTACTACCCACACCATCCACACCACCTTTCCAAAACATGCTAGCCCTCGGTGCCAAAAATGAACAGGGGTTGAACCTTTCTACCTGTTAATCCTCATTAAAGGCTTCTAGCTAAATAATTGTATCATAGATTCTGGAGCCTCAGAAAATGTGATGCCAGCCAAAGTTACAAATTCTCTAGGCCTCACCTTGACCTAGGTAAATGGAACTTGCTACTCAATGGAATCTAAACAAGTTCCATTGGTAGGAAGAATCAAAGATGCACAGGTAGCACTAGCTGATTTTCTAGACAAGAAGGTGCTCCTAACCATGGTAGCAGAGACATCCCAACATCCTTTGGTATGCTATTGAGTAGGAGTTTCTATAGAGACCTGGGTGGAGAGATAAAAATGGATTGGTCATCTGCAACTATCCCAGTAAAAGGTGAGATGAAGAAGTTGCTACTAGTAAGAAAGATGAAGTTCATAGTATGAAAGTATGATGATCGAAAGCAAACATTCTCTTTCAAGATTGTGGGGTAAGAAACTACTTCCTCACATAAAAAAAAGAGAACTTAACACTTCTCATAGAGGAAGAGGAAGATCAAATTTTGACGATGGAATTTGATGGTAGTCATCCTAGTGCGGGCTTAGGAGCTAGTGTAGTATTGTACTCTCCTTCCAATGAGGTATACCCACTTTCCTACAAACTGCAATTTGATAATACAAATAAAAATGTAGAGTATGAAGCATTACTCTTAGGTATGAGTGTAGCAGAGCACATGGGAATCAAGAAACTAAGATCTTGAGGTGATGCGAGAGGTTGTAGTAGAGTAGATACACCAACAATATCGGGTGAAGAATCCAAGACTTTGGCACTACGAAACAAAGTGTGGGATTGCATTGAATCTTTTGATGCATTTTCCATTGAAGATATTCCAAGGAACAAAATGAAAATTTTGATTCTATTGTAGTGTTAGCTTCCCTAGTGACACCTCATCCTTCTTTTGGTAAAGACAAAATGACCATTGAAATGGCATTCGGGCCTAGTGTGACATTAATCGCAAATCATTGGCAAGACTTCAATGATGATAACCAAATTCTAGCCTTTTAAAGAAAAAGATAATTTCAATAATCTCTTCTTTAAATGAGGTGAAAATTCACACCAAGAAGTAGTCCCCAAAGAAGAGAAAGAAGGAATTGAAGGGATTGATGATGAGGGAGTAATCAAATTGAAAGGGAAAAAAATTCCCAAAGGCCTAGTCTCTTTAGAAGACCTCTTTGACAAACATGACATATTCATTCAAGAGAAAGAAAAGTAATATTCTTGGTGCCCAACTGATTTTGATAAAGAAAAAATTGGTACCCCAGAGGATCCAAGGATGGTCAATATTGGAAAATGTTGCTCACTGAAGAAAAAAGAAGGTTTGTTGCATTACTCAAGAAATACTCAGATGTCTTGGCCTACTCTTATGATGAACTCAAATCCTTCCAGCCAAAGGAAATGCATCACTCAATTCCTTTAAAGTAGGGTGTTAATCCCTTTAGGTAGAAAAAGGCCGTACAACCCAAAGATTGCTGATGTTAGGGAATAAGGGATAAAATATGCGAATAATCCCTCGCTGTAATCAGAATAAAGAGAAACTAATATGCGAAAATATTACATATCTCAAATAAAATTGCATAGTAAAATAAAAATACACAAAGAGACACTATTTAACATGGTTCACCCAATTTGGGCTATGTCCACCAAGAATCAATTGCTTAGGTTTTATTACAAGTCACCACTCTCTCAATACAATACCTAGATATGTTTGGAGCTATTCTCAACAAACTCTTTAGAATTCACAGCCGAATTCAAAAACACATCTGTAATGTTACATTATACCTACCATATGCACAAAACCATATAAATAGACAGCTACTTAAGAAGTTTTACAAAAATTTGGGTATCAAAACCATGGGCCAAAACCATCCCATAAACATATGGGTCAAAATCCAACCCATATGAGAAAAACACATTTCCCGGTATATTGGGCACATTTTAAGGCCAATTTTTTTTTTATCATGGGCTATGCTCTTGAACCCCTTCTATTGGGGACTACCACCTCTAGACCCCGCTCAAAGGGCCCACCCGACCCCAAACCCCGTCACGATAACTTTGGAAAGTGTACAATACTCTTAGTGTACAATCTTCAACACTTTCTCACATGAAAACAAGTTCCACAACCTAACAAAGTGATACCATCAAGGAGGAGGTAACGAAGATGCTTAATGTAAGGATCATCTTTCCCATCCACCATTCAATGTGGGTGGCTAACATTGTGCCAGTACAGAAGAAGAATGGTGAAATAAGGATATGTGTAGATTTTTGCAACTTGAACCAGGCATCACTAAAGGACAATTATCCTCTTCCTATCATGGACCATATCCTGCAAGCATTCATTAGATTTGAAATTCTTTCATTACTTGATGGATTATCAGGATATAATCAAATCAAAGTGGTAGAGGAGGACCACACCAAGACAACCTTTACAACACCTTGGGGCACTTTTGCCTATAGTAGAATACCTTTTGGCCTAATCAATTTAGGAGCTACATTCTAAAGGGTGATGGATTTGGCATTCAAAGATCTGAAGAATTTCATTGTCATATATCTTGATGATCTCATAGTTTTTTCAAAGAATACGGGAGATCATATCTATCACTTGGAACATGTACTTGCAAGGTATAGGAAACATGGCATATCACTAAATCCAAAAAAGTGCATTTTTGGAGTAACAGAAGGCAAGTTATTGGGGCACATTGTGAACAAAAATTGAGCACACATTGATCCTGAGAGGATTAGATCCATTCAAGAATTATCCCTACCCACAAGTAAGAAAGGAGTTCATTCATTTTTCAGAAAGGTGAACTTTCTTTGTTGTTTTGTGCCTGAGTTTGCTGAGTTGATGAAGCACATCACTTCCATGATGAAGCCAAAAGAAAAATTCAAATGGAACAATGAAGGGAAGACAACATTCAAAGAGATCAACAAATCCATTGCCAAGGCTCCGACTCTTGTATCTCAAGATTTTAACAAAGAATTCATCATGTATTGTTATGCATCAGAACATACACTCTTTGCTGTTCTATTTTAGAAAAAATGATGAAGGTGTGGAAGCACCTATTGCTTTCATAAGTTTTCCTTTGAAAAAACATGAGCTGAAATACATCCAATTGGAGAAGCATTCCTATGCAGTGGTCAAGGCTGTAAAAAACTTCAAGTTTTACATCCTCAATTCCCATACGATGGTGATGGTCCTTGGCAGTGCAATCAAGTCCATCTTGACATAGTAGGATCCTGGAGCTAAAAGAGGAAATTGGATTGCAAAGACTCAAGAATATGACTTGGATATTTGACCCTCCAATTTGGTAAGGGAAATGGCTTGTGCAAGTTGATTGTTGAAGATGAAACACTCAAAGTTCAACATGGAGAAGAAAACTATGCTTGCTCAACTTGTTCAGAAGACAACCCATGGGTTCTCTTTGTCACCACTACTAATGAGTGGTATGATGATATTTCCTATTACCTAACTTATGGAGAATGCCCTCCCCATCTTGATTACAAGAAAAGAGAACACTCAAGCTGAAGGCAGCTAAATTTGTAATCTAGAATCATGTGCTTTACAAAAGTGGTTTGTATGGTTGTTTCCTCAGGTGTGTAGATAAAGAGCAACAAGAAAATTTTCTTAAAGCATACCATGACCAATCATTTGGTGGAAATTTTTTAGCAATGGTCACTGCACACAAGATCCTTCGAGGAAGGTATTATTGGCCCACCATATTTGTAGACACTCAAGATTGGGTTTCTAAATGCAAAGCATGCCAACAGTTCATTGGAAGACCACAACTCACTACATTACCACTCAGACTTGTGGTTATAGAAGATCCATTTCAACAGTGGGGGCTGGAATTCATTGGTGTTCGAACCCTCACTCAAGTGTGGGGAACACCTATGTACTCACGAAACATACTACTTCACCAAATGTGTGGAAGACATTCCATCCAAACAAGCCAACTTCTTTGAAACAATATGCAACTTCACCAAGAAGAATATCATAGTCCATTTTGGAGTGCTACAGAAGATTGTAGCAGATAATGCTACCTATTTCTCTTTAAGAGAGCTGACTGAGTTTTGATATAGCTACGAAATCTCCCTATCTCATTCTTCTGAATACTATCCATAAGGAAACAGATCGATTGAATCAAGCAATAAGAACATTATGACCATTATCGTAATCTTGTAAATGAGAATAAAAGAATTGGCACAAAAGCTTGTATGATACATTATGGGCATATAGGATCACTCCCAAGAAGGCAATAGGTATGTCCAATAGGTATGTCACCATTCCAAATGTTGTATGGATTCGAAGCATAGATTTCTCTCACGATCGAGATGTCAGTTCTCAAGTTGCTACAGGAAATAGATTCCATTAACAAGAGGATCCTCTTTCTTGAGAAGATGGAAGAAAATAGAATGCAAGTGGTGGATCGCATTAAGGAGCACCAATTTAAAGTAAAAAAGTTTTTTAATAAGAAGGCCAAGGAAAGAGAATTCAAAGTTGGAGACTTCATCCTGTTATGGGACAAGAGAAGAGAACCAAAAGGCAGCCATGGAAAGTTCGATTCATTATGGCTCGGCCCATTCCAGATTCGTGAAGCTTGCGGTGAGAACACTTTTCTTCTCTCATATTTGGATGGAATGCTACTAGAATTTCCTCGGAGTGGGAAATACTTGAAATTATATCATTAGTGAAAGCGGGTTATTCCCCCACCTTGTACCATAGGTGTGTTTCCCTTTCCGTTGTGTGGTTTTGTTTCCCCTTCTATTACGTGTCATGTGTTTCCTTCCCATTGTGTGCTTGTGTGTTTCCTTCTTCTGATATTTCTTTCTCAAAGTTGTATATGAATCTGCAAGGCCCAATGGATAAGGCACTGGTCAACAAATTATAGGGTCTAGAGATTGAGATTCTAGATTCCCATGTCATGTCTTCACTATGCTCAGTCCATGTCATGTCCCCAAGCTAGAGCTTTGTTTTCGCCCTAAAAATCCCCCTCATTTTAAAAGTAAAATTCAAAATTTTGAGCTCACGCCCTCCATAAGTGTTCAAGTAAAGTTGGAAGTCTGAAAAGATAGAGAAATTCATGCTTTGAAGTTGTTTAAACTCTCCAGTTTGCACGTTTTGATAAATTTTCTGTTTTCCTATTTGGACGCGTGAAAATTTTATTGTTGTCCTCATTTGAATGAAATTTTCAATATTTCTATGGCCATGGATCATCAAACCTTGTATTTTTTTCAATTCCTTGGTTTGTGAAAGAAATTAGAAATTTAGGCATACAAGTGGAGTTTTTCCTCTTCTATTTATTTCTTCCCATAGTTGGGAATGACGGGCATATCTTCCCCGTTAATTTTTCCCCAACATCCATGAGTAGTATGTGGATATATCTGATTGGATGTGGCATGGCCATGTTTCAAGAAATAGCGGAAGCCTCCACATGTCCAAATGACATAAATCCAAGGGCAGGGCCCAAGGGATAGTCCACAAATAAGCGCAGGCTTTCCACGTGTCTAGGGTCCAAAATGAAGACAAAACAAGCCCAAATCGGCTAAGTATGGAAGGTTCAATGGACGGCGCCATGTGCTTCATCAGCACAATTTCAAGGGTTGAAGCTAGGGGTAGTTCTCAAACTTGTGCCAATCCTCCATGTGTCCCAGGTCTAAAAAAGGGGATAGAGCCGATTGCTTAAATTGACTAAGTATGAGCGGGTCGGTGGAAGCCTCCATGTGCCTCAATGATGTAATTTTAGTAATGAAACCAAAGGGCCAATCTTCAAATGAGCACCAATTCTCCATATGTCTAGAGGTCAACATAAGTCAAGTGGGAAGTAAGCCTGAATCGGCTAAGTATAAAAGAACCGACGGAGCTCTCCATGTGTTAGCTGATGTAACTTCAAAGGAAAAATCCAAAGGTAGGTTCCAAATGAGTGCCAGATCACCATGTGTCTAGTGTTAGATATATGGTCCCGCCAAACAAAAGGTATAAAATCAAATATTAAGCCCAAATAGAAAGTCAAGGCGGGGAAGCGGGCCGTTGGGGAAAAGCGAGAATTTGAGCCTTGTTTTCATTAAAGGGGCTCAAAATTAAAAAGTGACTCGTAACCACACCCATGCCGAGGAAAATGTCAAATGTTGAGCCCAAATTGAAAGTCAAAGTAGGGAAGTGGGTCACAGAAAAATTTGAGATTTTGAGCCTTTTTGTAAAAAGGGTAAAAGTCATAAAGTGACCCGTAGCCCCGATCATGCTATGAGGAAAAATTCAAATGTTTAGCCCACATTGAAAGTCAAAGAGGGAATGTGGGTCAATGGAGAACTTTGAGTTTTTAGCCTTTTTGTAAAAAGGGCTAAAATTCATAAAGTGAGCCATGATTCCTTCACCAATCAAGTGAAGCCACGTGTCAGGATTATATCAAAAGTGGAAGGGCAGACCAAAAATGTAAAAAATGCCAAATCTCTATAAAGTCACAAAATGCAAAAGGCATCCTCCATGCCCGCTCTAGTAAATTTATCCCACGTGGATGACTCTGGTTTAAAGTTTCAAAGGAAAGATGAATGGTTCAAATTCAAAGTTACAAAATGAGTGTAACGACTGCATTATGAAAAGTCTGGTTTTTTCGCCATTGGCGTTTCTTCACGAATCAAGAATCTAAATGGATGCGAATGATTGAAAAGTTGTAAACCGTTTCTTGCTAACAAAGAAGAATTTGTAACCATTTCTTGCAAGATATTTAATGGCTTCTTCATGCCATTGTAAAAGGGGGTGATTGATCTTGTAGACTCGAGAGTGCATTGTACCTGGAGAAAGTAAAGGAAATAGCCATTTTCTTCTAATTTCCTCCATTCTCAAATTTCTTCCATTCCCACATTATGTACAACTTCTGTTTAAGCATCAATACAAGAAGAAGGAGTTTTTAGCCTCTTTGATGAGGAGATTTTAGAAACTTTGAGTTCGCAATCTTATCTCATCTTGTTGCCATTTACAGGGTTGTTTCTTCTCATAAATGCATGTGTTAAAGTTTCTAACTAATGTGTGTAGGAATCTAATTTCCTACCTACAACATTAGTTTCCCTATCTCATTTCTCACTCCCTTTCCCACTTTCAGACAAAGTCTTCCCTAGCAAGAGATTACCAGCTTTTTCGTAGGGTCAGAGGAGTGCCCCTGCTGGATCCTTGGTCGAAATCCCACCACATAAATCCACATTTTCTCATGCATACACATACGACATTTGCACTGGTTAAGTAGAGGGACTTAGATTCCTAGAGCATTGACAAGAAATCCATAAGTTTGTCCACCTGATAAATTTTCTCACCAACACACCCATAGAAATAAAAACCTAGATCGGATCTCAAAAAAACCGAAAAACCCAAAAAAATATTTGTTGGGTTTTCTTCCTAGTGAACCAACATGTTTCTCTACACAACAAAAACTCAAAAAAATGATTGCCTCTAAAAATGGTCAAGTTTATAGTCGATCTTAGGGTTTTTCTACCTTCCAGATCCAATGGAAGCCTATGCTTTTCATAAAAACACACGCAACAACAAAATACGAAAAATCCCGAATATATGAATATACAAAAAATGTTTGCAAAACAAAACTTACAAAAAAATGTAAACAACAATCTCTTACTTTAATAACATAAAAGGAATGAAAACTAGATCATACTAAGCCAATAACTCGGATGATAATCAAACACCATTATCAATAAGATGAAAGTAATTCACAGATAACTTTACATAAACCCTTTACAAACAAATGAGAAACAATATCATATATTATTATGGAACTCAATGAAATACAATGAGAATGGGCCTTGGTTATATAGGTAATGAATAAAAATCTAAGAACCAATCAAGGTCGTAGATCAAGCCATAAATCAAGGAAAGAACTAGTCATCAAAGAACTAGTCAAGACCATAAATTTATGAGAGAACTAGACATTGAGGATATAGTCAATACCATAGATAAAGGAAAGAACTAGTCAATACCATAGATCAAGGAAATACCCATACCTAACAACTAGATAATATCCCCTAATATACAAATAAATAAAAATAAATATCCACACACATAAATGGGTGAGGATAAATACAATAAAGGTAAATAAAGTTCCTAGGTGAACATGAGCTAAGATAAATACCTACTCTAATAGTACATGTGATTTTGGTAGGAGTATGCTGCCTAAAGAGACCAGATGCTGATTTGAAACTATATTCCTACAGGGGGTGGGGATATATATGGTAGAAACCAAGGCACATGCAAAAAAATTGGATAAATATATGTGTTAGTAGAAAAATAAGCAAACATGTCATAGAAGAACAATGTAACAAATGAATATGCATACAATATAAACCATGAAAATTGGGTTTCAAACATGGGACATCGCTCACAATGTCATAAGACAATTAGGGCCAAAGTAGCCAAAAGCATAAAGAGCTCGTAAACAATAGCATACAATCAAAAAAATGACAATAAAAGTGTAACAAACAACCATGGTGGTAAATAGTCATGTAAAATAAATGATGCACATGAAGCAATCATTAGCATGTTAGAAAGATAAGAGTATGTAAAAACATATATGTACAAGTAGAAAGTAGTGCGCTAGGAATTATTAGTACAAAATGAAACAATAACACTTGTAATGTGTGAGAAACTTGATGCCCCTAGGAGCCTCATTGGGACTGATAAGAGATGCAATGCCAAACATCATTGTTGCATGTAAGGATATGTAATAAGTATACATTCAAAACTAGAGACCAAGTGAACACACACATGTATATAGAAAATATATTGAGATACTAAGTATCCAAATCTGTCATTGGAAATAAAGTGTACATGTAAGTATGAGCAAGAAAGAGTATGGGTTACCAAGATATGAAAGATGTAACGTGTGAATGCGACATAATGATATGTAATATGAATGTGATAGGGAAGTGTGACTCCCAAAGTGGATGTGGATGAGTATGAGATGAGGTTCATTTATAAAATACCCCTTAATAATCAAGAATAAACCATATAATAAGAGTGCATCATTGGGAAATGGTTTGAAAAAATGTGCACTAGAAAGATAGATCATGAAGCATAGAGCGTAAAGAGTGAATAATGTGAGGTTCATTTTAGATTTAGACCCTCAACAGTTGAGTATGAACCATGGAACTAGAGTGCATCATAGGGTAGTATGATGTGTGAGAATGGAATGCTAGAAATATGTATCATGAAGTGCGGAGCATGAAATGTGTAGTGTGTGAGGTTCATGGATGTAGTATGCCCTTAAAATAAGTGTAAAACTTAGCACAAGAGTGCATCACAGGGTATTGATGATACAATATATGTATCAAGTTATGTATGATTTCCTATAAATAGGAAGTATGAAGCACATAGCATAAGAGTAGAAATAGTAGAAAATTGATGCTAGGAAAGGGGGAAGTAAGCATGATTCCCCCCAAGTATGTGAGTGATGGAGATCTATGTGGTAATGTGAGGACCATGTCATGGCGGTGGAGTTTTAAATGTGTCTTGGCCATAAATATAAGGAATAGTTGGTTTGACAAAATGAATTACAAATGGAATTTGAATAGGATGGGGAGGGATCTTGAATGTCGGTAGCTTATTTTGGATTGATAACATTGTAGAAGAATTGAGAGGAGGAGGGGTTAGATTGTTTTTAGAGGAGTTTTGTTAAAATTTAGCAATGTAGTAGAAGACTAAGTAGGAGGAAGTGATGGAGGGTGGACCTTGAGAGGTGATTTCTTAGTTGGAGTGGGATGTATAGGTAGCGCTTGAGTGATTGAAGAAGGAACATTAAAAGTGATGACATGATACTCATTAGACATAGATGAATAAGACTTAGGAACCGAGTGGGATGTATCAACTGGAGATGAACATGTATAATTTTGTGTAGTAAATGAAATGAGACCATAATGTTTAAGGTGGAATTTTTTTCATTTTATAAAGCATAGTGATCATTGTCATTATGTCCATTAATTCGATGATAATTACAATATGGATGGCCTTGATATTGTGCAAGCCAATAAGGAGGATAGTAATGAGTAGATGGTAAGTTTATCAATTGATGCATGAGGAGTTGAGGAAGAATATCTCATTTCTTAGAATTTGAATAAAAATTGAGAGCTGCAGGGAGTGGTAAGACTTAGAGTTCACTGATATGACCACATATAAAAGACATGAAATGAGGATGAGATGTAGAATACGAACAAGCATGGGCTTGAGAAGCATTCGTGAGACATTGAATTTCAGCTTTGAGAGATGCAATTGTGGATTCCATAGCCTAAATTTGATCTTGAAACAAAGAGTGTAAAGTATGAATGGAATATAAGATGAGTTGATTGGATGGAAGAGTAGGACCAATAGACTCATCAGATAGATGATAAAAAATGACACTTACTTAAGAGGGTGACGTATTGTGGGGAATACACAAAGTGTATAGGTATTTTTAAAGACCATCTTTATAAGGTGGGTGCATTTGAAGCAAGTCATGCAAGGGTATTAGAGGTTTTTTAGGAGCCATAAGAGAAGAAAAAGAAGGATCCAAGTGTATTCAAATGTGGGTTCACCAAATGATTTAACAAAAAATTATCATTTATTAAACCCTAATTGCAAAGTAACTAAATGTACACTATAATATACAACTACTAGATACAATATGACATAAACAAGTAAGATAATAAAAGATGAAACCCTAAGTGTAGAGAGAGAGAGGAATGGACTTAGCTGATTTTCACTTTTCCTAGAACTAATATGCATTGAGGAAATTGATGAACAAAGAGAGGAGACTATTGAAAATACTCGGGATAATTTCAGCTATTGTTAGATAAGGCTAGAATAGGGCACTGGACTAGGTTAGGGGTACATGGGCACCAAATTCTACTACTAAGTGCTCATGACTACAAAATTGGTTGAGACTTGATTTTTGGTGTCACAAGGGTGTGACTAAATTTTTTTTGCTGGTCACCTATATGTTTTAACTTGATTAATGAGTATACTATTAACCGCAAAGTAGATATTCACTGTAAAACCCATAATACCACATTAAATCAAAAAATAAAGATGCAATACGGGGATTTAGACTAACTTTGATGGTCACTGATAGAGTGAACTTATGACTAAGTGCTGCACTACATCTCATACTCCATGTTGTTCTTGTGAATGTGTGAAAGAATAATGCCCTAGGATGCCCTTGTGAAAGATGCACTAGATAGTAAGATAGATTTGCTAAAATATGTAAATGATTGTATGGAATAGAATATACGTTCCCTTCTTATGATGTGTATGCAGAAAATTTAGTCCCTTGTCCCTTGAATGGATGCTAGATGAATGCCTTTGAGTTCTTTGGATGCCTTTGGATGTAAGCTTAGGTGATAGATAGTATGCTTAGAGCTTGGTCCTTTATTTTGATCACATAGCTATGTATTTATATGATTCCCTTAGTTTAATTTTGTAATTGACAACTAGAAGGCCGACCCATAAGAAAATAAGATTCCCAAAACATAACATAGGCCCAAATAGAGAAAGTAATTTAGAAATACGTTGGGGGCGACCAAAGGGGATGAGGGGACCTAGGCACCGGCATTCGGCTGGTGCTGGTCTCTGAAGTCATAAAAGACAATAAAATAAAGTTATGATTGGGTTGTAGGGTGTGTAATACCAAATAGAAAATAAGAAAGACATGAAAGAGGCCATAGATAGATGTCAATTACTAGTTTTCTTGCTTAGGAATCATGCAAATGCTAGTGTGCTTTTAGGACCTATAAATGTACCCAAGTGTGTGATTTTGTGTCTATATTTTTACTACCGCTCTGGGACTAGGCCCCTTACTTAGGAATTGGGTAGCCCCATTTATTAAAAAAGTAAATACATACACTACTCTAACCATCATGGGTTTACTTTTGACCAGGGATCACACAAAAATACTCCACTAAACCCATGTGTAGAAATGAGGTGGAGGAAAGGTGTGTGTATGGAGAGATGAAATAAAGTGAGAAGGAGGTTTTACTCAATAAATAACAAGCTGAGTTTATTGACACAAAACTAGAATATTTCCAAGTTAACAATGATAAGACACCAATGTCAAGGAAAGTGAAACACAACACAAGTAAATCTAAGTTTATTTCCATAATATTACTCAAGTAACTATGCTCATGGAGTAAATTTGAGATGGAGAGGAAAATATAAGACAAAGAGATAAAATAATTATAGTTTCTTACTTGTAGTAAGAAAATGAGAAATATCAACCAAGAAACAATAACCCTCTAGAATGGAGAAGCCATTCTAATTTATAGCTAACAAAATGTCTTTTCCTCTCCCCTCGTGTGACTTTTCATCTCATCACCATGTGACTTTTTAAATTCCCTAGGAATGGAACTAAGTCCTTTTCTCATTTCTAAAAAGGGACTTTTACAATGCAACATTAAGTCACTTAAGTGAATAAGATAAAAGAGTGAAAAAGTACATTCTCAATGAAGAAATATAATTTAGAGATAAAGAGGGAGGGAGGAGATATAAGAAGAAAGAAAATTTAAACTCTAGACATGGGAAAACATCTTGTTCACAAAGAACATATTTTTGATGGATCTTGAGTGAATGCTCCATGAATGAAGTTCCCTGCCTTTGACATCCCATTGAGTTGGAAAACAGTGATTGCAAATTACTCATTTGGTGAGATGTAGAGAAATTTCAAGGCATTGAATGAGTGTTTAGAAACACTATTGTGAGGCTTACACTGATATGGAAACATGATGATCCTTTTGAACACATGTTAGAGTTAGAACATGGAGATAATCACCTTTATCTTATTGGCTTAAAAATTCACCTTTGTGACACAAATTTTCCCTTTTTAATGGAATCAACCCCAAAATTCTTAAAAAATTTCTTTCTCATCTGCTATTAATTAGAAAATGTCCTCTCCTCCAAACATGAGAATTTCTCCTTCATTTAACTAAAAATACATAGTGTGAAATCATGAATCTATGAGGTCACTAAGGTGTTTTGCACTATTTCAAACTTATCTAGGTTCTCTTTCTTCAACATGAGAGGATCAACATCCTTGTTTCTTGACCAATATCCCGACACTTACTATTTTTAGTAAGCCTTATTTTGAGAAGTCCATTTTAATTGCTAGTTTCTTAATTTAGCACTTTTGAGTTTCCTCGATGTGCAAGGGGCAATATCAAATTTGATAATGAGCTATGTGCCACACTTAATATTTATAGATAGTGATTCTTAGGAAGGCTTATTATTTTATAAGTGGGTCTTCCGGTGTCAGAATGGAACATAAATGGTCTTAATTTTTTTGTTATTTTATAAGGATGTTTTGCTCCAATTTTTGGAGGATTTCGATCGTCAGAGCTCAGTAAATCTAAAAATGGGTTTTTTATTTCATTTTTTTTCCAATCATTAAAATAATATATACTAGTATTGGGTGCAAGGTTGGAATCATTGGAACGAAATTTTTAAGAGGAACCTACAGTCCAAGTTTCATGGAAAATAGACATGGGGTTTGGAAGATATGAACAAAAAGGGTTTTTGGGCATGAAGGATGTATGAAATTTTTTTGGTAGCATAAAAACAATACATAATAAATGGGGGGAGAGATTATAAATATGACATACAAAAAATGGCTAACTATGAAGTTATACCTCTTTCAAATTTATTTTCTCTCTCATTTGTTCCATTTAACTCACCTTAAACTCAAACTAGCTAACCCAAGTCTAGTGGAGTTTAGAGGTGTGGTTTTACCATAAAAATAGGGGGAAATAGGACAAGGGGAAATCAACATCTCCAAAATGTTCCATCAATGAGGATTTCATGAGGAGGGGGCCATATTTTGTGAAAATGGCGAGTTGTTAACACTTCCCTAACACCCAAGTTGTCATTTTCAAGTGATGAAAAGTTTTCTCCATAGGGGGAGCACCCGGTTTTTTCCCCCATGTACCATTAGATGTTAGGAAAAATGGAAAAAGGGACATTGAGTACCTAAAAGTATGTCACGAGTCTTGCTATCATTGGGAGGGGGTTAGAGATCAAGTTGTGAGTTTATAACCTCTCTTAACACCTTAAGTTATCACTTTAAGAGGCACAACCAAATATTTCATAGGGGATCACAATTTGGTGTCTCCAATGTTCCCTTGCACTAAGGGATGAACATCCATGCTCCAAAAATCCACTCAAAGTTGATTAGATGTGCTTATGTCATCATAATCAACGTGAAAATAGACTGAGTGGATTTTTTAGACTCGAGAGAAAGGAATGGATTTGAGAGGGCCAAACCTTATATGATTTTGATTCCAAAGGACCGTTTGAATTCATTATCAACATTTTCAAGACCTGATTCATCATGTAATTTTTATTTTTAGTTAATTTTCCCCTTTTGACTATGCGCATGTGCTAGTAAGTGGAGTTGCCACCAGATTCTAGAATGATTATGAACAAATGCAACACATATATAACATGAGGAGGGTCGAATGTAATCCATTTTAACACCTACTCCTCTAAAATCTAGAGATCTTACCATTCCTAGTGCTACTTTTACACGTACACCTAGATCTCCTCCACATGTAACTTTTTGCACCGTAACACCTTTCTAGATAATTTTTCCACAACATTTCAATAATTCGTTCATCTTTCATCCTCTTCGTAGCTTGCTTGTTTGATTTTTGTAACATTGCATTGCCACATTCCCGCCATTGTTGCCCACCTTTTCACATATCCTTTTGAGTTCACAAAATGGTCTATTACGCTTAAGTAATGGTTTTATTTTAATTATTTAAAATTAATTAATTGGTAATATTGATTTAATTCATTTTATTAATTATTATTTTTTAAATAATTAAATCAATGCCATTAATTTATTAAATTTAAAATTTAATTAATTAACGTTACTTATTTATTTATTTTTAATTAATTGACGTTATTAATTAAAAATTTGAATTTA
The DNA here is from genome assembly GCA_018340775.1 of Taxus wallichiana var. yunnanensis. Taxonomy (NCBI): domain Eukaryota; kingdom Viridiplantae; phylum Streptophyta; class Pinopsida; order Cupressales; family Taxaceae; genus Taxus; species Taxus wallichiana. The sequence continues at coordinate 398,987,624 of CM031233.1, forward strand.
ATTATTAAATTAATGATTCCAGTTTTATAAAAACGTTAATTAGTTGTTGAATTGGTGGTTAAATGGAAGGGAAAATGGGAATTTACTCCCACTTCTCCATTTAAAGCACTCCCCAATCGAGATAAAATTTAAACTAATTTCCATGCAAGATACTAGCAAGACATTTCTCTAAGAGGTTCATAGGGAAGTTTACCAAATGCTAAATTTGGAAATAGGTGAAATTCAAACCGCTTCCCACTTTCCCCTTCTCTCTCTCCTTTTCCCACGTTAAATTTACATTTCCCACAAATGAAGGTAATGGTTTATGGAGGTAAAAATAATCAATTTCTTCTTTCATTTCTCATAATTAGAAGAAGCATGCATCCATAACATATGAAAAATGTGGAATATATTTATTATGTGGATCCAATCAAGTTTTGCTAACGAGAACACATTTACAAAGTGGTTCTTGGAAAATTAAAGAATAGAGGGAAACATGAGTGAAATTTGATGAACTATCATTTGTATTGGACCTCGAGCCTTACCATTTTCAGGTCTTCAAGAAGGAATCCAAATGCAGCCAAAAAAATTGTTCCAAGAAGCCCATATGAGCAAGATTCATGTGAAGATGCATTAGGACCAAGAAATAATAACACAAGTGCATCAAGAAAATGTAAAGCCTACATGCAAGTTTTGAAGACACCACGTTGGAAAATAAATCAAGGGCACGAGTGCATGTTTCTTGGGCATAATAAAAAACATATGGAAAGGAAAATAAAAGCTTGCACATGAGTACAAAAGTTTATATAAGCCTATGTTGGAAAAATTTAGTGCCAACACAACCAACACAGGAGAAGACAAAACAGACAAAAATATATATTATATTCGATTTAAAACTTCATACAATTTCATATCTATGGATCTGTATATTTATTTTGTTTCTTTATTACACTATGCTCTGTGATGCTACACATATATATATTTTCCTCTTTGAGATATTGCTCTATATTCCTCCCTTCTCCTATGTATCTTCTCTCTATCTATATATCCTCCGTACTATGCTCTGCATATATTTATCACTATTTTATAGATCGAAAACCACATATATAACCTCTTGTAACCCAAAATATGTTGACCTTCGACATGGAGCCGAAACTAATATTCATTTTGGTGAATTTCGTGGATTTGACTTGCCCTCAATCAGTGCGAGAAAATGATACCTTTTGCATTTGCAGATTTTCCTTTGTCTTCATGCAACCTTTCATTTATTTTCTTTGCTTTTCCTTTGTACCATGGGTTTTGGCTTAGTGGAAAACTAAAGAACCAGATGAAACTCTAGACCAACACAATATTATTGCTTAATTATCTCATGGTTTTGTCCACTCCTTTATCTCGTGGCTTCAAACCATTCCATTAAGAACTAAACATGAAAATTCCACACAATCATCGAACCTTCTTTTATATTGCAAATTTAAAATAATTCCACATGCAATTTAAATAATGACCAAAATAGACATAAATTCCTGTCAATGATGGTGGTTGGAAGAGAGGGAAATAAAATTTGAATTTCTTGTAGGGCTCAAGATTAGTACACACAATAAATTTTGACACTTCCCCTTAATCTTGAGCCAACAAAATTCATTAAAAAATTTGATTATTAATTTATGGAGCTAGGTGGTCCTTCATCTATGACACCCAAACTTTTCCTTAAACACTCAAACCTTTCTTTTGTTAAAGGCTTAGTAAAAATGTCAGCTAGTTGTTGCTTTGAATTACAAAACTTAAGTTTAATTTCACATTTTTCAATTAACTCACAAATGAAATGGTACTTGATTGAAATCTGCTTTCTTCATCCATGGAAAACAAGATTCTTTGACAATGTAATTGAAGACATATTATCACAAAAATTGCATAACATCCTTGTTTCTCTTCATGCAAATATGAGAGGATTCTCCTTAACCATATCATCTAACATGTGGCTGAGTTTTCTACAATATACTCTGCTTCACTATGGAAAGTGAAACAAATGACTATTTATTTGAAGCCCATGAAATGGATCCTAACCCAACATTAAACACATATCTATATGTAATTTTTACATAATCTAGGATACATGCCCAATCACTATCTATATATCCAAATAATTGAAAATCATTATCAACAACATATAAAATTCCATAATTTCTTGTTCCATTCACATACCTCAAAATATGTTTTCCTGCTTGCTAGTGTGTCTCCTTTGGAGTCTCCATGAATCTAGAAATAAGACTAACTACATACATTATATCTGATCTAGTTGCAATTAAATACATCAAGCTTCCTACCATACTTTTGTATCTTGTAGGATCCACATTGTTGTTGCAATCATCTTTGGTCAATTTCATACTTACTTCAGGTGGTCTAGATATTAGTTTTCTATATAACATTCTAAATATTTGCAAGATTTATTTTTCATAATTTTCTTGAGAGACAAATATTCCATGCTCTATTTTCTTTACTTCAATGTCAAGAAATTATTTCAACAGTCCTAAATAAATCATCTCAAACTCCTTTTTCATGGCTGATTTGAATTAATTTATGGTATTGTTTACATTTATAGTAAAGATTAAATCATCTACATACAAAACAAAATACAAATCTCACCATTTTTTATTTGATGTAGAGTGTGGGTTCACTACTACTTTTGCTAAAGCCATTGCTAATCAAATAGGAGTCTATCTTACTATACCATGCCCTTGGTGATTGTTTGAGTCTATACAATGATTTATTGAGATTGTATACTTTTATTTCATATCTTGGAATGTGATAACATGGTTTTTGTCCCACATACACCTCTTCTTATAACACTCCATTCAAGAAAACTGATTTGACACCCATTTGATGGAACTTCCATTTATTTTGAGTAGTTTTGTCGATAATTGTTCTCACAGTTTCTAGCCTTACTACTGGAGAAAATGTCTCATTATAATCACATCCAAACCTTTGTTTGTGTCCTTTGGAAACTAACCTTGCCTTGTGTCTTTCAATTTTTCCTTCGGGAGTAGTCTTTGTTTTATAAACCCACCTAACTCCAATGAATTCCTTTCATTCGGAAGATCTACTAACTCCCTTGTTCCATTTTTCTCTATTACATGTATTTATTCATCCATTGCTTCACACCATTTATGGTCCTTAATTGATTCCTCAAAATAAATAGGACTTGTTTATGAAAATAAAGTAGAATTAATCATTTTATTTTCATTTTCTTCATACCTTAACTACTCATAAATATCTTACACTCCTCATTCTTTCTTGGTACTCACTTGATTCATATGATGATGAATATGCCTCATTTACTGGTCCTTGCATGCTTTGTTGGCTACTGCCGTTTGAAGTTTCACCCCTTTGTGAAATTAGTGTTAATCTTGGTGTGTTGTTTTCTCTTCCATATTCTATTTCAACATCAATGATAGGTGCATTTGTATTTTCTTGTGTCTACTCCACTTCTAGTACATTTCCCCAAGAATTTTCCTCAATGAATCGAACATCTCTGTTGATTATAAGTTCCTTTGTGATTGGATTATACAATATGTAAGCTTTTGATTGCTCACTATACCTAATGAAAATGCAATTCTCTCCTCTATTATCCCACTTTGATATTATTTACTTTTAAACATGTGCATACAACACACCCAAAAAATATCAAGTGTTAAACACTTAGATTTATTCCACTCCATACCTCTTGAGGTAATTTATTCCTCACACTCTTTCAGTAGGACATATATTAAGAAAATATACTACTATTCCAATTGATTCTACCCAAAATTCATCAAACAATCCTTTATTTGTGATCATGCTTCTTGCCATTTGTTGAATGGTTCGATTTTTCCTCTCATCTACACCATTTTTCTATGTTGTATACCTTGTTGTAAATTATTTCTTTATATTGTGATCCTTACAGAAGTTTAAAAAATCATTTTATATATACTCTCCCCCTCTATCCATTATTAATGTCTTTATATAACAACCGCTATGCTTTTTAACCATGGCTTTATATTGCTTGAATACTTCAAATGTCTCTGATTTATTTTTCAAGAAATAAACCCACATCCTTCTACTAAATTCATCTAGTAATTTAAGGAAATTAAAAATTTTAGATGAGGAGGGAGTCTTCATGGGACCACATAAATATGAATGTATCATCTCAAGAGGTGATATTTCTCTCAAGATTTACTTGAGGGAAAAGCATTTCTATGTTACTTCCCCAATATGCAACCTTCACATAATTTTTCTGGTTGTTTAATAGGAGGAATCCCTTTAACCATTTTATTTTTATAAAGAAAATTCAATCCACCAAAACTCAAATGCCCATACCTAAGATGCCAAAGAGTATATTGATTAATAACTATTGTTTTAAACGTTGCTGCACCTTCACTTTGCATCCTCAAAGGAAACATTCTATTTTATGTCATCTTCACTATTTCAACTATCTTATTGTTTCCACTTCTATCATATATACCACATTATCCATTTTCAAACCTCACCTTATATCCATTTTGGAAAAGCTTCCCAATACTGAGAAGATTATACTTCAATCCTGGGACATAGAAGACATTATGAATCTGCTTCTTGTCTCCTTGCTTGGTGAGAATGGATACAATTCCTTTACCCATCACATGAACCTTTTCATTTATTCCCATATTCACTTCATACCTAATTTCATCTATGTTATTGAACATTCCCTTGTTGCCACACATATGGTTGCTGCAAGCACTATCCAAATACCATATTTGTTTGTTTCCTTGCTCAACTACATTACAAGTTAGAAAGAAAGTTCCACTATTTTCATTCTTTTTAGGTTCAACTTCTTTTTCATTAGAGAAGCTTGTATTATGATTATGATTTCTCAAATCATATTCTTTATTTCTACATTCACTTACATAGTGTCCATACTTTTTGCAATAGTAGCATTGCACATTTGATTTATCATACCTTTGTGTAGAACCACCTCTGGAAGTGTTGCTACTCCTTCCTCTTCCTCTTTCTTGTGGCTCTTGATGATTGTGTCTTCCACCTTCTTGCTAGTTGCTAAATATTCCTCTTCCTCTATTGTAGGATCCTCTCCCTCTGCCTTTCAATTTTTTATTTTTTAAAGGCTTGTTCATTGGAGGAGTTGGTTGATCTACTCATCCTTTGTTCATGGGTTTGCAAAGAACCCATTAGCTCATCAAATATCATTTGTCTCAAGTCCTTAGAATCCTCTATTGTAACCATAACTGGATCAAATCTAGTTGGAAGGCTCCTCAATACCTTCTCTATGATCCTATGATCTTCAACCACATATCCATTAGTCCTCATCGATTGACTATGGTCATTGTTCTTGTGAAAAAATAATTTATTGATTCTAATTCTTTCATGAGAAGGGTATACAAGTATCTCCTCAACATATGTAATCTGATTATCTTCACCTTGTCACTTCCTTGATAAGCATTCTGTAAGGTATCCCATGCTTGCTTGGAGTTTATAGCTCTTTGCTATCCTTGGGAAAAGTGAATTAATGAAAAATTATGAATGTAGATTAAATAATTTGCATCCTTTCTTCTATTTTCCTTTAATGCATTATTATGAGCTGATATAAGTGCATTGAAAGCATCTTGGTATGCTACCTCTTCATATCATCCTTCAATTAGTTCCCATAGCTCTTGAGAAGAGAAAAATGTATTCATCTTGATACACTAGATATCACAGTTTTTCCCATTAAATATTGGGGTTGTTGCCACAAGTTATTTGTGGAAGCCATTAAATCTCAACCAAGAAAGTAAAAAACTCAAACCCAAAAAATAATAACTCAAATCCACGAGCTATTGAGTTCTTATTTTCTCTAAAAAACTTTACTCGATGCTAAACTGTTGGATTTTTTTTGTGCCAATAAAAACAACATTGGAGAAAACAAAACTTGAATAAAAAATACACAAATATATATATTATATTGGATTTAAAACTTCATACAATTTCAAAGCTACGACTATGTATATTTATTTTGTTTCTCTATTACACTATTCTCTATATAACTACACATATATCTATTTTCCTCTTTTAGATTTTTCTCTATATTCCTCCCCTCTCCTCTATTTTTTCTCTCCATCTATATATCCTTTGTATTATACTATTGTATATATCTCTATCTCTCTTCTATAGATCGAAAACCGCATATATATAGCCTCGTGTTACCCAAAATGCATTGAAATGTAACACGGACTTGAAACTAATATTAATTTTGGTGGATTATGTGGATTTGACTTTCCCTTGATCCATGTGGACATAATACCTTTACATTTGCAGATTTTTCTTTGTCTGCGGCCTTTTCTTTATTACGTGACTTTTCCTTCAGACTCTTGGGTTTGGATTAGCAAAAAGTAAAGAACCATGGGAAACTCTACACCGGTACAACACTTTTGCCACTCACTTATCTTACGTATTTGACCACTCCTTTATCTCATGGATTTAAACATTATGCGGAGAACTAAACCCAAAAATTGCAAACAACATTGAACCTTCCTTTGTATCATGACTTTAAAACACTACCATGTGTAATTTAACTAACAACTAAAATAGACATAAATACATGTAGCGATGTTGGATGGGAGAGAGGGAAAAGAAAATTTGAATTTATTGTGGGGCTCAATATTACCAATCATAATAAATTCTAACAGCTAAGGTTAATTATAATTCTAATAATAATCCAAGATCAATTTTAGAAGTTCAGTGATGTGAGTACAACTAGAGAAAAAAAAGTTTATCAAGGAAACAATGTTTATGCTCATATTAGGAGAGATAAATTTGAAGATATTAAGCTAGAATAATTTAAAAAGTGCATGAAAATACTTAGGAAATGCCTCTAAGATGCCAAAAGATGGGATTTTGTGAATTTGGGTAAATCCTTTGAGAATAAGTGTATGTGTATCATTGATGACCTTCAACATTTTTGTACTAAAAAAATTGAATCGAGGGATGTATGCACAAATTATGTGGATAGGGTGGGCAAGATATTAAATTATATGAAATCTAAGCTTTGAAAACCACTTGATTTTATATTGTGTTTTCCGCCAAAGAGAAAAAATGATGAAATGCATGGGAATTGGAAGAAAATTTCCTTTCACAGATGGGTATTGTTAATTAATGCATATCCCCATCAAAGAAAATGAATAAATGTGACCTTGAAAATAAACCTAAAGATTAATGGGCTTAACTTAATCATTCTATACAATGTATTTATACAAATCCAATGATCATTATTTTTTGGGAATAGGAAAATGGATAAGTATTGAAATATGTAGAGGTTTACGTGCATGTAGAACGGCCATAAAAGAAACACACAGAAGGATATACCTGGTGAGCACCTTTGGAAGGACATGGTTTTATGCGTGGAACACGAAATGAGATGTGTGTGATAAATATGATAGAAAGGTAGAGGACTTAGTGAGTTTTTGGTATGTGGGGATAAATATAGAAGTGGAGTGTGAGACATGCAAGGAGGAGTAAGCGATCAAGAAGAGTCTATTTTTGAGGAAAGAAATTGTAGTTCAAACATGCACATGAAACTAATAATAGGATTAGAACTAGAGTTAACTATAGATGATCTATTATTAGGTAAATATTGCATACTTCTATAGATATCTTGTAGTGGCACATGGATATTCTTAGCATGTAACCTATTTTGAGAGTGCATGGGTGGTGAAGGGAAAGTTCCCCACCCCTATATATATGTATTGATTTTCATGGTTTAGACAGTGAATGATTTGTAAGGTTATGTCTTTGGTTTATGAGTGCACTTGACTTATGACAATCATATATATGTATTCAATTATTGTGGATTAATATAATGGATAATTATGGTTGGATAATGATTGTTGATTTCTATGTTCTTGTAACTATATATGGCGAATCTGATCTTAATGGTTATGTTTACTTATTTACGTGTGTTTCCAAATTAAGATCATGGATCTAGTTGTTATGATTATGGAATATATGTTCATGCATGCTAACTCTTTGATAAATATGACATAAAAGAGGGACTTGGTACCTTCATGCACTTCGGGTGAGCACTCATATTTGTCTAAGTGATGTGCCAACGCGTATAGGTTTGATCAAGAAGTAAAAGACTACATTTTGGTTCTGTTTCCAAAACCTCTTTTTGAGCTATTGTGAGGATGATGCACACGATGGCTTATCGTTCAGTTGAATTTTGCAACCATTGAATATTAGGTTATTGATAGACAAGATCCATTTGTTCAAAGATATGGTTTTAGACCTAATTTCAATGTGTGTAAGTGGGTTGAGGAATACCTTTATCATGAGCTTTATGAGTCATTCTTTAGCTGCTTCCCTATAGAATTGTATGAGTGGTTATCTGTGTACACATCAATAAGGAGTTGGTATTATAGATCAAGGGTTTAGATACAAGAAGAATATCAGACCTTGTTTGATGTAGATGAACCTTGGACACGTGTTGTAGATCATTAGTGGGATGGTGTTGTGAACATTTACACTATGGAGTAAGCTATTTCACGTATGATTTCCTAGAAGTTGTTGGATTTGAGTTCTTGTGAGATCCCAAAGGATCTTAACTTCACGCTATTCCTTTAAAAATTAAGATCTTTATGGTGGTGTTGAATTTAGAGCACCTCCCTATGGCTAGAAAAACTGACCACCACACGTGGGGGCATGATCAAACATGTTGAAAGATGGAAGATCTTATGGTATAAAGGTAGAGATAAGAAAGGTAGCTTAAGTATAATGAAGCATAAGAGAGGGAATTAGTGAAGTAACGTGATATTGAGGAGTGAATGGTGTTGTGGAGAGAGATGGCTCACGAAGGATTTATAGCTCATGTAGAAGACGTGTAGCCATGAGGAGCATCTGGTTCTTCCCCATTTGGGTAAGCATGAAGGAACCCCTCTCAGCTTCAAATAAGAGTGTGTTAGAAGAAATTATAAGGAACACGAGCACGCATCTGATCTCATTTGGTGACCTTTCCCTTGTACTTGATATTATAGTTTTTAAAACAATTATTGAGAAACAAGATAGTGTTGGTGATAGAGTAGAGATATGTAGATTTAATTTTCTGTTGAGTACATGAGTTAATAAGATAACACATTCATCTACGATGGTGTATATTTAATCCTTGTTGTTTGGAGGTATGGTTGGAGGAATATTCTTTGGTGCATCATCTATAAAGAGCTTGGGTGTGCGAGAACATTGGTAATATGCCTAGAAGTGGTACAAATTCATAGACTATGGGAGTTCAATTTAGCACAATAGTTAAAACATAAAGTAGCTCATATTTTGGTTCGGTTCTTACTACAAGAGGTGGATAAAGAGGATTTGGAGGCTCGAGATATATAAGATTTGGTGGCTATAGAGGTGGAGGAAATACTAGAGGTTGTTAGGAATAATATTAGATATTGTGAACATTATTATGAGTGTGGAAATAAATAATATAGTGTAATGTAATACAACTATTTATGAGTTGTTAACTCATGTAAATAGTTGTAACTAGATAAGGTTTGTTGTGAGAGAATAATGGGATTGAGAGTTTGAGTGAGATATTGTGGGGATTAGGAGAGATATGTGGGATGAGTGTTGACTCCTAGAATCAAGGAGATCAAACTCTATATATGTAATCTTCCTCTATGTATTTGATGTCCCGAATTAATTGAATTATGTGTTTTTTATATGGTTTATTTGTTTACAATATGGGTGAAATATAATATTTGGTATCAGAGCAGGGATTCCAGGATGAGAGTCTTTAGAGATATTTGAGATTTAGATTCTGCTGGAAGTGGGTTCAAAGTGGTTTGACGTTCTGATCCTGCGTATTGGAGCATTCTGTCTGTGATTTGAATCATTCTGCATGCATAGTTGTTTGTGTGTATTTCATCATCCTATTGCCTACGCATTTTATCGACCGACCTACATATTACGTCGCCATTCTGGTAATTGTGATCGGCTTTATCGCTATTTTTGGCAATCGTGGTTTTTTTTTGATGTGTACCAAGATCATGAGCAAACAGGGGTGTGCAATCTGCAGAGAAAGTGTAACTATTCTTTTCTACATTGTTCACATTAGGGGAGTGTATGTGTGGAAATAATAATGTTAACAATAGGGGAGTGAATGTTAGGAATAATATTAGATATTGTGAACATTATTATGAGTTTGGAAATAAATAATATAGTGTAATGTAATACAACTATTTATGAGTTGTTAACTCATGTAAATAGTTGCAACTAGATAATGTTTGATGTGAGAGAATAATTGGATTAAGAGTTTGAGTGAGATATTGTGGGGATTAGGAGAGATATGTGAGATGAGTGTTGACTCCTAGAATCAAGGAGATCATATATATATATATATATATATATATATATATATATATATATGTAATCTTCCTCTATGTATTTGATGTCTCGAATTAATTGAATTCTATGTTTTTTATATAGTTTATTTGTTTACAATATGGGTGAAATATAATAGAGGTAATACTGAGGTTTTGGGTTTAGTGGGCATGGTCCGCACAAGCCACAAAAATCATTTACAAGATGTCCATTTGCTTTTCGAGTATAAATGCATTGAGGATGTAGTAGAGAACATTTACATGTGTGAAATTATATGGTGCGTTAAAGGGATCACAACTTCGAGTGGAAGGAAAACCAATTTACTACTACTTTTCAAGGGCGTGCACATAGTGGTATAGGAAGTATGATACGAACAGATTGCTATAGATTAAAATGTGTTTTATGATGTTTTCTTAGCGGAGTTGGATATACTTGAGTTTGAATATAAAAACATCAGTGTACTGAAAGAGATTAAGGAGGGCATGACTGAGAGTGTAAGGGAGTATGATGCACATTTTAAAAATTTGTTATCAAAGTTTTCCTATGATATCCACCCTAGCCAACATCCATAGTGGTTTTTTGGCGGTTTGATCACAACTTTCAGAAGGGTTATTTTCCATAATAATTTTATAGATCTTCGTGAGGCTTTAGAGGTAGCCCTATGTGTTGAGGAAGTTGGTAGTGTAGACACTAGAGTTAGCCCGTTTCGGAAGCCTAGATTGCATCGATGTCAAAGTAATTTGAAAACTATCAGCCAATTCAGCTCATGAGATACGTAGTGGGATTTGGTGTATAATTTCAATTTGGAAAGACATACTAAGGATATCTATCCTCACAATTTGGTGTGCGCCATGTTGTTGTATTGTGATATATGTCATTTGGACCATGATGCGAGTAGATGTCCCCTCTTACAATGCATGGTCCATAAGAATGTATCCATGTATTGTAATATTTACAAGTCTCATACTCATGACATTGTTAACTACAAAATAATCGATCATATTCATGAGGCTATTGAGATTGGTGTGCACTAGAATAGTGTAGCAAGTGGATCTAAGGATCAGGGAGAGAAACATAATGAAGGGCGCAACAATGGTGATAACTAGAATAGGTGATTTTTTGGAGGATACAGAGGTTGAGGTGGTGGTAGTGGAAGAGGAGTATTTCCTTGGGGTACTTTCTTTACATGTGGATCACCCAATCATTATCGGTGTGAATGCCATCGAATATAATTCTCTCACGGTGCGGGAAGCAACACAAGTTTGAGGAATGTCCTGATTTTAATGACCACATGAGTAAACAACATAAGAAAGAAAAGGGTGTGGCTATGATCAAAATACAACACACTGATATAGGCCAATGGATGCCAAAGGTGGGAGTGGATTTATAAATACAACCCCTGTTAGTCACTACCCGCATAGAGGCAACACGTGTGTGTGAGGCCCTAAGGAGAAAAACTATTATAACAAAGCAAGAAGTGATTAATGCCAAGTACCCTAATGTTGAACAGAAAGAAGTATATATAGAGACTATGGATGTTATCAAGAATTTACAAGAAGAGATTCAGGGCTTGAAGGAAAAATAATGTGCAATGGATAGAGAAAAGAAGGCCGACCTTCCATAGAAAGACATATATGATTTAAAAAGAAGTATGTAAAATATTGCAACAAGAGAATATCATCCCCTTGCTAGATGAATGGTTAAGAGAAAAGGTTCCATGTGTAGGACATGAGGAAGATCCTCTATCAAAATTTTCCTCCCCATAATCATGAGTATGATAAATAAATTACATTGAATTTATTCATAGATGGATGGATCTTGAGTAATATTTTGATAAATACAGGTGCACGAAAGTTAATGTGTTCACATTGGATGCTTGGGATTAGATGGGAAGACCACCATTATAGCCTTCTACAAATGTGTTGTACATGGAAAATAGAACTAGGGCCAATCCTATTAGAGTGTTAAAGGATGCTACTATCATGATTCAAGGGGCCAAGTTTACTGGGGACTTTGAGGTATTGGAGCTTGCGGAGGTAGATAGTTTCCCAACGTTACTTGGGTTCCCTTAGTGTTATAGAAATAATACAAATTTACACTTCAACAAGAGGTACATTAGCTTTGAGAATAAGGAAGAGTGCATCATTATACCATTGAAAGATGCAAAGGCTTCTCCCTATGTTAAGCCCTTGAGTGAAAAGACTTGAACAAAATTTAGGTGTGCATAGTCAGAGATCCTAAAGTAAATGAGCCATCTAAGGAAGGAGAGATACAATGGGATGACACTAATTGAGTTAGTTAGACCACTAGTGTTGGTTATGGAAATTTGGCATATGGAACATATGAAGTAGTAGGGAGGGAGATCAAGAATATTGTTACTCGCATAATCAGGCCACACGCTATTTGGTACTTGGGTCATAGCTAGGCACCTTAGTATCTTGGTAAAGGGAAACTCGACGTATTCTTACACACCATGGAATCTAACTGGAAGGATGAAGGAGATAGAAGGAATATACTTGTATATAATATGTGTGGGACTCTAGCATGCTGGTGGATTACACACAGAGATAACCTTTTGGAGTGGTCGAAGTGAGAATTTCCTTCTCTACTAGGTTTCTTAGGAGCAATGTACCCTCACAAATATGTGAATTTCATGGGAAGGATTCTTCTTCACACCATGTTCAAAAGTGTGAGAGACTCTAGAATGAGGGGTAGGAGGCCTTGCTACCATCACTCTGGGTACATAAGTTTTACACTACCTTAGGCGGCTACGTGTGTGCATGGTATGTGCATGTAGAGTTAACAAGAGTAACAAAAATTGGTAGGAGATGACCTCAAGTATGATTCATACTTTTGATTATTTTTCAACTAAGCCCTAGGTCAATGAAGCACTACAGATTGTAAAACACCTTACCATGGGAGATAACGTGAAGGCTGAAGAACTATTGCTAGATATGTTTGGGGAATTGGACCTAGAGGTACACCTTGACCTTGAAGAGAATGAAGAAGAAGAGATGGTCCATGCCTAGGAAGAAAAAGAGAAGGGTAAGCTGCTATGCGTAATAGATGGTGAAGATGATGAGGATAATAATCTAGATATAAATCACACCTAGGAAACATGAGGTGATGGATATAATGATGCAAAGGTGCACACATATCATGAACCTATGAAAATGAAGAAATTCAACATTGGGATAGATGCAGAGCCCAAAGAGGCCATTATTGGTGACTATTGGTCGAGCAGGAGGTTTCTAAGATTATTGAGCTCATGCATGACTTTTAAGATCTGTTTCTAAGAGGATATCATGAATTGAAAGGAGTACACCCTTATTTAGGAGAGATGCAAATCAAACTTAAAGAAGGCACATGCCCGATTAGGAAGAGGCCTTACAGGATGAATCCTAATTTGCGCGTTAAAGTAAAAGAAGAAATTGATAAAATGTTGAAGTCTGGTATCATTGAGCCTATTGAGGAATCTGAGTGGGTAAGTCCCATGGTCATTAGCACAAAAAAATGCACGGATAAGGATCTTCATAGATTATAGGGAGTTGAATACTTCTTATGCAATTGATCCTTTCCCCACACCTTTTAAAAAAGAGATACTTGAAGAATTTGCTAGGTGTGAGACCTACTCCTCTGCTGAGATGGGTTCTCTGGTTATCATCAGGTACATATTACTAAGGAAGATTAAGAAAAGACCACTTTTACCACAAAGTGGGGAAGTTTTGTATACACCTTTGTGATGCCTTTTGGATTGAAAAACATGACTACAATGTTTTCACACATCGTGGTACAAGCCTTTCAGGACTTAATTCATAAATTTTTGCTAGTTTATTTGGATGATTGGATAGTATATGGATTGGTGAAGGACCATTGTGAAAATTTGAGACTTATGTTTGAAAGGTGCAGGTAATTGAGAATCTCGTTGATCATTAAAAAGCACATCTTTGCAAAACTTTTTGGCACTTTTTTGGGGCATATCATCTATAGAGAAGGGTTTTGGTAGACCTAGCAAAGGTTGCTTTGTAATCTTGGGCTTAGAAGAACAAAGCAATCAGAGCAAAGTGTGCAAATTTGTTGGACATACATGGTATTAAAGGAATTTCATCAAAGGCTATGCAAATATCTTCGTGCCAACATGGAGGAACCTGTTTAAAGCTAAGGGAATATTTTATTAGTACGAAGTGGAATAGTTGGCATTTAACACCCTGAAGGAAATCTTAACCACTGCACCTATTATGCGGTTTTCTTCATGGGAAAAACCATTTCATGTTCATGTAAATGCTTATGGGATGGTTATTGGCATGGTACTAGCCCAACTAGGGGAAGGAATAATGGACCTCCCCATTTTTTACGAGCATGAAGTTGACACGGATGAACAAAATTATACAACTACTGAGTGTGAGGATTTATCTATGATTTATGCATTGTACCAATTTAGAAAATACTTATTGGTTACACCTTTCATATTATTTATAGATCACATGGTGCTTAAGTATTTGGTCAAAAATCCTATTTTACAAGGGCGCATATGTAGGTGGATCCTACTATTTCAATAATTTTAGTTTACAGTTGTGGTAAAACTAGGAAAAAGTAACTCAGGACCTGACCACTTGTCAAGGATCAATTCTGGTGAGGACACACGAGCATTGAGGACACAATTATAGATGTACAACTATTCAAATTAAATCACACACCCACTAAACTTGAGGACATTGTAGTATTCTTGCAAGACTTGGTCATGCACCTAAGGGGATGAAGAATTTGGAAAAGAAGCAACTTGCAATACGTGCGGTTCCCTATCAATTGATAGGTGGAGACTTGTATAAACTTGGTCATGATGAGGTTTTGTGGTAGTGTGTTTTGGAACATGAGCATGAGGGAATAATGGAAAAATATCATGGTGGTATTATGGTGGACATTATGCTAGAGATGCCACTGTGTGCATAAAATTTTGATGGTTGGATTATGGTGGGAGACTCTCTATAAGGATGTTAAAGAGTATGTCAAAGCATGTGACCATTGTCAGTGCCTTGGAAATCCTAGAACAAGAGATGAGATGCCTTTGAGGCCTATTGTAAGTGCTAAACTGTTTGAAAAATGGGAAATTGACTTTGTGGGTCCTATTTTCCCACCCATGTATATGGTAGTGTACACTACATCATAACTTGTACAAATTATTTAACAAAGTGGGATGAAGCAATTCCTAAAAATTATTTTATTGTAGCTATAACATCAAGTTTCTTATGGGAGAACATTATCAGTCACTATGGATTTCCGTTGAGTATTACATGTGATAGGGGCACACACTTTTTAAATGAGACCATCAGGTTTTTGTTAGCAGAATTCATTGTGGTGCACCACAAGATAATACCCTATCACCCACAAGACAATGGGACTACTGAAGCATTCAACAAGATATTGGGCCATACATTAACAAATATTTGTGATGTTGGATGGAAGGACTGGGATGATAAAGTCTCTGTTGTACTTTGGGCATATAGAACTACCTATAAGAGGTTAAATAAGGCCACACCTTTTCAGTTAGTGTTTGGCATTGAGGTTGTGTTACATGTTGAGTTTATATTGTCTTCTTTGCATATTGCACATGTAGGAGGCCTGGATGATGAACAAGCAATGGAAGAGAAAATATGTAAGTCTATGTAGTTGGATGAAGAACACGCCATTGATTGATGGATTCAAAAGACAAAACAAAGATAAAAGGCATGTCTTGATAGGCATATCAGGAAAAAGGAGTTTGAGGTGGGCAAGATGGTTCTTTTATATGATTCAAAGTTTTCACACCACCCTAGGAAGCTGAAATTTCATTGGTTGGGACCATTTGTAGTAACAAAGATATTGGAATCAGGTACTTTCCAGTTATAGGTGCTTTGGATGGAACTTTATTTCCTAGTTACTTCAATGGTTCTTCTTGGTGTTTGTAATAAGACAATATTTCCATATAGATTAGGTTTCCCTTTAATGCATTTCTTTTATATGTGTTTCCTTTCATCATTGTTATGCTTTGTGAATCTCATTTTGTGTTTTGTTGTAATAAGCACACTTGCGTGCCTATAGCTGATTACTATCTATGTGAGTTCATGCACGAGAGGACCACACATAATTAGTGTAGTGTAGGAGGAAATCAAGAGTGTGTGGAAGAGATTTGAGATTCACAAAGGCCTTGTTGGTACCCAAATTTGTTCTCCTTTTTAGTATGAGTAGCATCGAGATATGGCATGAAATTTGAAGTCAAATACATCATGATGTGTGTCGTTTTGTAGTGGGGATGTGATCTAAGCGCACCGAGATTTGTAGAGATATGGATAGCACTTTGAAAGGATTTGATCTGACCCTCACTATTTTAGGTTGTGCCTTTCAACCAAGGTAAGAGAACCTACATTGTAACCCCCAAATGGTGAAGGAGATGAAGATATCCCTCAATTTATGTGAATAGTATGAAAAGGCATCGGGAAATTATGATCAACACTCCAAATATGACTTTCACAAGTTGTCACTCCCAGATTATGGAGATATTTTCAATGCAAGGCAAAGGTTACTGGAGACATTATATGATCCTAATTTTCTTTGTGAATTTTGTAAATGGATTGTATTCTTTTGTTGACACACAATGCAATGCAGGGGTAGTATGGGTAGGATTAGTTTGTTTGAATGAAATTTTTAGTGGGGTGTTGACAAGACAAACTGGGATATATCAGATCTTTGACAACCTCTACAATACTTGAACAACTATCAGATAAAATGCTTCAAATAATCAGGATATTCTTTCAACCAAAAGAGGCATAAATGGAATCCTAGGTTGCACTCTTCACACAATATTTGAGAACTTACCACAAAAGCTTGAAGTAAAGAACTCAATTAAACACAAAAATCCTTGATCAAACCACACCTAAGGTACCCCCAAAGGCTTACAAGCAATCTCTGTAGTCAAGGAAGGTAAAGTGATTTTAAATTTGTTTATCTCTTTATCAGATGAAGGCTCTTCTGAACATGAGATTGCAAATGCCACTAAACTATCAATAAGAAATGGAGATTTTGTGTGATTTCTAAAGACTTTCAATGCAAGATTGTAACAAGAACAATGAAAACTATTTGTAGGCATTTAAAAATGATAACAGACATCATATTTCCTAGAAAACATAGATTAACTCAAAAGCTTGTTAGATTCATCAGTAGGGCAGAGTTTCATGAACAATCTCAGAGTTGTGTGATGGATATACACTTATAACCAACTCACATACATGAAGATCCAACACAGGAGAAATTATTCTTGTTCTTTGGTGGGTTTCTTAGAAAATGAGCTTTCTCTCATAATTTGCTCGTGATTTTCAACTTCCTTGACCTTTGCATTTCTCAAAAATGCATTATATATCTCTTGCCACATTTGATCCTTCTTTTCCAAGAAAATAATATGCCAAGGGATCAATTATGTTATAACAATTCTTCATGATTCACTGAAAATGACATCAAATAGAAAAACATTCGCAGGTTACCTGGTGTGCCTAAAAGATTAAATCATTACAAATATCTGGATCATTATCCATCCTAGAGGCATGTTTTTCATCATTGAGGCATGCAAACACCTTTTACTCATAATTTTCACCTTTTTACCTTTTCAAATTACCTTTCTGCAACTTTTGATTTTTTCATTTCATGTTTTTAGACGGATTAGGGAGAAATTTATTTCAAAACGAGCTCAGATCAAAGAATTAAGCCATGAAAGTGATGCCAATGATCCTGGAAGGCCAAGATGACACAAAATCACTATAAATTTGATGAATTTTGATGCAAAAATTGTGATTCCAAGCTTCTGGAGCTCCCATGGTGGTCAAAAAAAATGGATGCACAACAACCATTGATCTTATCCATCTTTTAATCTTGGCCCTCCATGTGGAAGATGTGGACTTAGAAATAAGCTTGAGTTACCTTTTTAATTTTTTGGATAAGGCCGGACACGTGGCAAAAAATGATTGGAGAAAAATTCGGGCTCATTTTTTACTTTTCCACATTTTTGGAAAAAATGGAAAATTTTTGACTTTTTTCTCCACGCCTCCACCCTTGAAATTTGGAGCTTACACATGGCACATGGTGGGTCCCATTGGGATTGTGCTTCAATTATGCGTATTTTGACCTTTTTGGAAAATTGGAAAATTTTCACTTTTTGCCCCGTGGGCTTGCACCTCCGATTTCTCCCTCACCACGTGTGTCCTTGTGATTTTCATGGGCCAATGCTCTAAATTTTGATTTTGATTCTTTTTTGCAAAAGGGAAAAAATTCCCTCCGCTCTCCACTGCCCGCCAACCCACTCTGTCCTCTACCACGTGTCGTTAGATGATTCACTAGTGGGCCAATGCTTCAAATTTTGATTTTAAGCCTTCTTTGTAAAAGGGGAAAAAGTTTGTCCCGCCTCCACCGACCCCGCCGACCACCTTGTCCGCTCTACCAGCCACGTTTCACTCATTGATTTGCTTGTAGGCCCGTGGATTAAACTTTTTCCTTAACTCCTTTTGCCAAAAAGGGAAAAAAAATCCCCATTTCCCTTTGTGGCCCGCACTTCCCTCTTTGTCTTCTTGGACACGTGTCCTTTCCTAATTTTTGTGGAGCTTCGCCAAAAATTTGAATTCTATCCATTTTAAGTTAAAACTTCAAAGTCACCAAAACCTCCACTCCCTTATATTGAATTTTCCTGGACATGTGTCCACCTCGGTTTCTGCGGGGATTCGGGCAAAATTTTGCATAATAAAGCCAAAATTTTCAAAGGATATCCAACTCCCCGCCTCTCCTTGGCCAATAAGAAAATGCCACATAAGCAACTTTGAAAAAGGCGGAGTCATGGAGCCAAATTTGCCACTTTGCCAAAAATTCAAAAAATGACAAGTTAGAAACATTTCCCGCCACACCTCGGCCAATGAAAACCTGCCACATTGCCAATACCTTCTGAGGATGAATTTGACGGGCAAATGATGCCCGTATGACCGTCAAAACGCAAAAATTTCAAAGGATGCCTTAGAATTCAATTTTCTCACCAATGATGGCAGATTTTCGATTTTAAATCAACTAAAGCATGATTTCTGAACATTTTCAACCTTGGGATTGGATTTTTAAATACAAACAAGTATGAATTGATCAATTTTGATTTTTCCACGATCTAGCAAAGGGAAAAAATGACATAGCCCGTAAAATTGGAAAATCTAGGGCACAGAAAAGGGAAAACTTGGAATATTCCTTTAAATTAGGGCAAAACAACAAGTTTTTGAGCATTTTAAAGCATTCAACTAGAGGGGAAGAATTTTAGACCATCAATTCAAAGGGTAAAATGTTTTTGAGCAAATACATATTTGGAAAATTAGGGCAACATGATGCAAGCTCAAAAATGGCACCAACATCAGCTCTTACTTGGGGATGGGCACTCCCAGTGAGTGCCACAAGGACAAAACATAGACCAAGTGCCAAAATATCCATTGGGAAAAGGAATCACAAGCTAAAATCACCAAAAACAGCTAAGAACCCAATAAAAATGGTTGCCACATAGCAAGGCAAACCAAAAATTGACAAAACACTAAAAACAGAGTGAAAAACCAAACACTATACAATGTACAAGTTGGTGCATACCTCAAATTTGGGGATTAATCCAAGAAATGCTTCAGATGCCCACCTTTAAACAGATAGTTCAAATAATTCCCCATCTAAATATTTGAGAAAAAAAGGTATGCTCACCAATTCGATATCAATGGAGTAAGGGCCCATCTATAATGCATCAAATTTACCATGCTTGCCCTTGTCTTCATGCCTACTATCCCACAAAAAAACTAGATCTCCAACATTGAAGGCTCTAGGAGTGACCTTCTTATCAAATAATCTTTTCAACTTCTATCTAAATCGACATGCCTTTGGTGAGATGCTCTCCTCTCTTCATCTAGCTCCATAATCGATTAATCCTCGGCTTTATATGGACTGACCTCTTGATCTTCAAGTTGTTGAACAAACTGAAATTAAGATAATTACGAGATGTAAGGGTAGCAAATCCGAGTTCTATACACTAACTCAAATTGGCTCTTACCAAGAACTCTTTTTGGCAAAGTGATTCTATCAGCCCAAACTATAAATTTTAGTTGTTCACCCCACTTTCTCTTGTTCAACTCCAAGGTTCTCCTAATGATCTTCAACAAGTTCTTATTGCTTGACTTAGCTTGTCCATTTCCTTAGGGATTATAGTTTGAAGAATAAGTTAGATTGGTTCCATATTCTTTGCACATTTCCATCGAAGGCTTATCTCTAAAACACATGGAATTATCAGCCACAATCTTGGTGACACACCAAATCGCATATGATATTATTCAATAAGAAGTTCATAACTATTTGGTGTGTTTCTTTCTTGGTGGGGATTGCCTCTACCCATTTTATAAAATAATTAGTGGCTACAAGGATCCACTTATGGCCAGCAATAGAAGGATATGAAATCTCACCAATGAAGTCCATCCCCCATTGCTTGAAAGGAGCTTCAATTGATACAGGCTGCAAAGGAAGGGAGCCTGAAGCTTTTAGTCTTCTAGAGAAATGTTGGCAACTATCACATTTTCTAACCATCTAGGTTGCATATTTGAAGAGAGTAGGCCACCAATAACCAGCTCTCAAAATATTATGTGTTGTTACTCTTCCAGCAAAGTGTCCTCCACAAAATCCCCCATGGAAATCAACAACTATCTTGGGAGCTTCATCTTCAGTTATGCATTTCAAGAGGACACCTTTAGGGTTCTTCCAAGCCAACCCAAGGTCTATGATGATATATTTTTGAGAAGCCAGCTTGAGGGCTCTTTTCTGATTTTTATTTAAGTGACTAGGGTAGCACAGGTGTCTGAGGTAGAAGATCACATCTTTGTACCACTCAAAACTTACCAACTTTGCAAGCACATCTACCCTTTCTTCCTCTAGCTGATTCACTTCCACATTCTACAAGTTGCTCTCAGCCATGAGCTTAGCAAGGCCCAAACCACGTACCAAA
The DNA here is from genome assembly GCA_018340775.1 of Taxus wallichiana var. yunnanensis. Classification (NCBI taxonomy): domain Eukaryota; kingdom Viridiplantae; phylum Streptophyta; class Pinopsida; order Cupressales; family Taxaceae; genus Taxus; species Taxus wallichiana. The sequence continues at coordinate 399,009,000 of CM031233.1, forward strand.
TTTGTGGTTTGGATGTCCATATCATACTCTTGCAACTTGTTCACCCACCTACATATTTTTCTTGAGATCTCCATCTCTGATAAGATGTCTTTCACCATGGTGTGGGGAACATAAGCAATAACTTTTGAACTCAATATATAAGGCCTGAAAACTTTTGTTGCTTTCACCAAGGAAAATGCTTGTTTCTCCATGATTGTATACTTCAGCTCAGCTACTTGTAAAGCCTTACTAAAGAAGGCAATAGGCCTCTCAGCCCCATTCTCATCCTTTTGCAGCAAAACAGAAGCAATGGTATACTTAGAGGAAAAGGAAAAGATTTAGAAAGGTCTCTTATAGTTTGGGGCTGTTAAAACATGTGCATGTTTAAGTGCATCCTTAATTCCTTCAAAAGCTTGAATGACAGCCTCCTCCCACCTAATAACTTGGTCCTTCTTTAACATGCTTATGATTGGAAGAGTCCACTCAGCAAAGTGTGAAACAAACCTTTTAATAAAATTAATTTGACCAAAGAAATATTGGATGCCTTTCTTGGTTCTTGCAATAGGTTCTTTGCTGATTGCTTCCACTCTCTTAGGGTCTATCATAACACCATATTTTGACACAATGTGACCAAGAAGCTTGGCATTTTTCATGCCAAAATGACACTTCTTTGGATTAAGAGAAATTCCATACTCCCTACATCTGATCAACATCTTCTCCAAGTGCTGCAAATGATCACCTCTCTGCCTTGAAAACACAGTCACATCATCTTGGTAAACTACAATGAACTCATTGATGTAACCAGCAAAAGCAACATCCATTGCTCTTTGAAAAGTGGCACCAAAATTCATCAAACCAAAGGGCATCCTAACAAAAACATATGTTCCCCAAGGAGTAGTGAATGTTGTCTTAAGTCTTTTTGATTCTTTGACAACCACTTGATTGTATCCGGAGAAACCATCCAATGTAGAAAGCAACTCAGACCCTGTCACAAGCTGCAACATATTTTCCATATTTGGCAAGGGATAGTTGTCCTTCATGGATGCTTTTTTATATTTCTAAAATCCACACAAAGTTTGATGTCTCAGTTCTTCTTTCTGACTGGCACATGGTTTGCAACCCAAGACGAATATCTAGTGGGCTGAATAATACCTCCATCTCTCAACTTCTTTAACTCCTCTTGCATTTTCATGGAGAGAATTGGATTAATTGGCCTTTGCCTCTATTTGAATGGCTTAGTATTTTCCTCAAGAGGGATATCATGTTGAAACAAGTCTTCTTTATATACTTTTAGCTCAGAATAGGACCAAGCAAGGCAATCCCGATATTTTTTCAAGAATTGGGCATAAGACTATTTTTCCTCTTTACTTAAATTATTGCCTAACCAAATCTTCCTGGTTTACCATTAGTGCCAAATTTTTCTCTTCCACATCCCTTGAGGTAGACATGTTTCTATTTATGATGAAATCAACATTGTTAAAATTTGACTCAAGTGCAACAAGACCTCTAGGAATGATGTTTGTTTTTAGTTGGATAATATCTTTTCCAAACAAAAGTCTCTCTTCCTTCAATCATACACACCATTAGTTCCCAATAAATATGTTGATCTACAAATTCACCTTGGTTTTGCAAGAACCTTTTCACTTGAGAATCATCATCAAACACTTTCCAATGTTTGATGTTATCGTGATAGCCGGCCTAGTCAACACTTCAACATTGTACTCACAATAAGGTGAAACGGTACAAACTCCAAATCTTGACCCCAACACTACCAAATTTTCAGCAGAAACATTCAAACTTCTATCATGGTGCATATTATTGAAGGAATCAAACATCTCAACTAGATCCCAAACTGCATGCTTATATTGCTTCATCGGCTGATTTTTTGTAGCATACAGTTTTCTTATTTGTTTGACAACTAGCTCTAAATATCCCTTTGCAATGATGTCATTGACACCATACTTCCATGCAATTCTTAGACCCAACAACAAGGCTTCATACTCAACAATGTTGTTAGTAAATTCAAAATTAAGCTTGAAGGAAAAAACAAATTCTTCCAAGCTAGGAGAAATCAGAATTACACCATCACCATTTCAAAATTTGGAGCAAGCTCCATCAAATAGCAAGGTCCAAGGAGAACATACATGTTCAAGGAACTTTGACTGATCCATTTTGTGTTCTTTTCCATCAACAAAACTAATAAAATTATCAGAATCAACATCAACAAATAATACTTCATACGTAGCATTGTTTGGGTCCTCGATTAGATGCGAATTTTCTTTTCTCCATAGAGCTTGACTAGGCTGCCCTCAACGGGAATGGTGGAAAAAGACATATCCATTTGGAAACTCCCTCCAACACTTGCAACCCACTTTCTTGACAAAAGCATACCCCATTTGGCAGGGAAATCAAAAATCACAACATCTACTTTTAAATTCCTCCCAAGATAAGATGCAAGCTGCACAACCAAACCTTTTACACAACCAACTACCGGAACTTCTCTTGAGTCCATGGAAGTACATTTTCCATAGGCTTCTGTCACTTTGATATCCAACTCATTCATGACTTCTAGAGGCATGACATTACATGATGCACCAGAATCAAACATATAATTATGAAGTAGCTTATCCTTTATGATCAAAGTTGTGAAGAATGGATCAACATTCAATTGAGAATCAACCAAGGACATCCCCAAATATACCTCAAGTGTCTCTCCCAGATATTCTATGCTAGTGGTATTCAAGGTCAGCAATTATTTGAGGAGTAGTCTCAACAACATTTACATTTCTTCCTGGATTGATGTTCTCTTCCTTCAACCCATGTACTCAAATGCTTTCTTCTTACCCTCAGAACTCTAAGCAACTCAATGATTAGAACACTCACTTTAATTTGGCTCAATACTTGGGCTATGTCATAGGGAACACTCTTTGGTAGGACAACATTGGAAGGGAGACAAGAAGATTCATTAGATGGCAATGGATTCTTGGCAGCTTGGGCATGAGGAGGACTGTAATTTTTGCTTGGGACAGTAGAGCTTTTAGCAAGTGTTTCTTTCCTAGGAGATTCTTTTGGAATGCTTGTGAGCAAGGGTATTTTAGGTTTGGCTTGAGGCCCACTTCCTTTAACAACTTTGCTTCTAGTGTTATAATCTTTCTCTTGAGCTACAACAACATTCATCAATAATTGTCTATCTTCCTCCAAAGGGATACCACCATCATACTTCTTAATCATCAAAGCTCTTAAGTATTCAAAGTCATTGTTAGGAATTTCAAAAGATTGTACTACATCAACTTCAAGACCATGAGGGGGAAGAAAAAATTGTACCTGTTTGATGCAATCCCAAAAGGTAGCAGCAATCCTAGCACTTATTACTTCAGTAGATGTTGCTCCTCCTTGTGAGCTTGAAGAACAACCCATCATGCAAATATCATCATCAGTACCATCATCATTATTAGCTTCACCTTATTGCTGGTTTTCTTCACATGGAGGATGGGGCAGAAAAAACCTATCACACCAATCAATATCAACAACCTCTTCAACAAAAACAACCCTAGTAGTTAAGGGATCAGGAAACACTCTTCCTTCACGTGCTTGAGGATGTCTATTTGTAGATCCAATAGGCCCTTTACCTTTGTCATCAAACCTCTACTCATTCCTATGGTGATTGCCAAATCTATCTTGTGCTTGCTACCTAGGCTGACCTTGTGAAGTCTACCCAATTCCCTTCTCAACTCTTGCCAACTTGTATGAGATTTCTTTGACAACCCCTGCCAAAGTTTTCACAACCTCTTCTAAATCAAGCACCTTTGCTAGCTTGAGGTTTTTCAGGGTTTATCAATTTTACACCATCTCTCTTGAGAGGTTTCCCAACAGCCTTGATATTGTTTTCAATTTGAAGTGCCATGGTGAAAGCTTGTCTTAGATTGGTAGGGTTCTTGTCTCTTAGGTAATAGGTTACCTTTTTATCAAATGCATCTGCATATTTGATTAAACAAGATTCATCACAAGGCCTCAAACCAACAGACAACCTTCTCAAAATTTTGTTAAACCTTGTGTTGAAGTCATGGACTAATTCATTAGGGTTCTTCTTGATATTCTCAAACTCAAAAAAGAAATCTAGGATTAGTCTTGTCACCACATTGCAACCTAAATGCATTTTTCATTTCAGTCCATGAATATATAGAATTATCGGGTAGATCCTTGTACCAATCCCTAGCATATTCTTCTAGTGTATGAATGAACAACTTAATATACACATCTTCAAACTCTATCTCAAAATCTTCCATCATATTAACAAAGAGTTTGAGATGCTGATCACCAGTTATTGCATTGTTGCCTTGAAATTTTGGCAATCTATTTCTGACATCTTGTGGAACAACATTCGGGTAACCATCCATTCCTCTAAAATATATGGGACCAAAGGTGTTAACAACAAATGGAGGTCTAGGCTGAGCCATATTGTTTGGTGGAGGTGATCTTGGAGGTGAAACAAGCTGATGAGGAGTGCAAGATCTTTGGGGCTCAAGAATGTGATTCACAAGATTGGTATTCTCTAAGTGCTGATTTTCTTAGAAAGTTTTACTTGAATTAAAACAGAGGTACAAATTGGAGAAGGAACTTACCAGGTACAACAGAAGGGCCTTCACTAGCTGAGGCAAACAAGTTTATGAGAGGATTGCTTGAATCAGAATCACTTGAAGAAGAGTGATAATCCTCTACCAAAGGCTGATCTCTCTCACCAATGGATATATCTTTGCCTGATGTCTGACCTTTAACCACTTTCCAAACTCTTCTCCCTTCCAACTCTAAGTTTCTTGAATTTGAGAACAATTTCTTAGCAGAGTCTCTAAGGAAGAGAGATCTTCTTCCTTCCAGTTTTGCAGAGATCAACAACCAAAAAATAAATGACAGAAAGCTTAAGACACTGGTATTTATCAATATCAAATCAGCATGGATTCGCCACTAAGGAATTTCACCCTAGTTGTGTAAATGCACTAAAATACTCTGTCAAATATTTACCAGCACTGAAAATATTGCCAAACTTTACAAATTAGACCTTCCTTCTTCCTGAATTTATCAATCACAAATGTAAATGAAGTGCAACAACTATTGGAAACTGGTAAAATTACAGGTAGAAATTATATCTTCACTCAATCCTTACAAATCGATTATAAAATGATGCTTCAATAACGTATTTGCATGCAGAATTTGCAAAGGACTTTACCAAGGTTTGATATACACTCAAATATATCAAATATGCATGCACCTGGATCATATTTAACTAAGGGAATATCAAACTCAGAGTTCTCCTTTTATTCCAATCTTATAAATCTAATCAGAAGATGATACTCAGATTTTTAATTGCACATAAATCACACAAGAAGTATTACCAGGGATCTGAAATACTGAAGAATCTCCCCAGTAGTGGTGCCAGAAAGGTGTTGGTACCTAAATTTGTTCTCCTTTTCAGTCTGAGCAACATTAGAGATATGACATGAAGCTTGAAGTTAGATAGATCATGATGTGTGTTGTTTTGTAGCCAAGGATGTGATCTAACTGGCACTCATATTTGTAGAGAGATGGATAGCACTTTGAAAGGATTTGATCTGACCCTCACTATTTTAGGTTGTGCCTTTCAACCAAGGTAAGAGAACCTACATTGTAACCCCCAAATGGTGAAGGAGATGAAGATATCCCTCAATTTATGTAAATAGTATGAAAAGGCCTTGGGAAAATATGATCAACACTCCAAATCTGACTTTCACAAGTTGTCACTCCTAGATTATGGAGATATTTTCAATGCAAGGAAAGGGTTACTGGAGACATTATATGATCCTGATTTTCTTTGTGCATTTTTGTAAATGGATTGTATTCTTTTGTTGACACATAATGCAATGCAGGGGTAGTATGGGTAGGATTAGTTTTTTTGAATGAAATTTTTGGTGGGGTGTTGACAAGACAAACTGGGATATATCAGATCTTTGACAACCTCTACAATAATTGAACAACTATCAGATAAAATGCTTCAAATAATCAGGATATTCTTTTAACCAAGAGAGGCATAAATGGAAGCCCGGGTTGTACTCTTCACACAATATTTGAGAACTTACCACAAAATCTTGAAGTAAAGAACTCAATTAAACACAAAAATCCTTGATCAAACCACACCTAAGGTAACCCCAAAGGATTACAAGCAATCTTTGCAAATCAAGGAAGGTAAAGTGATTTTAAATTTATTTATCTCTTTATCGATGAAGGCTCTTCGAACATGAGATTGCAAATGCCACTAATTTATCAATAAGAAATGGATATTCTATGTGATTTCTAAAGACTTTCAATGCAAGATTGCAAAAAAGAACAATGAAAACTATTTGCAGGCATTTAAAAATGATAATGACCATCATATTGCCCATAAAACATAGATTAACTCAAAAGTTTGTTAGATTTATCAGTAGTGGAGAGTTTCATGAACAATTTCATTACTGTGTGATGGCTATACACTTGTAACCAACTCACATACATGAAAGATCCAACATAGAAGAAATTATTCTGGTTCTTTGGTGGGTTTCTAAAAAAATGAGCTTTCTCTCATAATTTGCTCGTGATTTTCAACTTCCCTTGACCTTTTCATTTCTCAAAAATGCATTATATATCTCTTGCCACATTGGAGCCTTATTTTCCAAGGAAAGAATATGCCAAGGGATCAATTCACATTACATAACAATTCTTCATGATTCACTAAAAATGACATCAAACATAAAAACATTCACGAGTTTCCAAGTGTGCCCAAAAGGATTAAATTATTACAAATATCGGATCATTATCCATCCCTGAGGCACATTTTTCATCATTAAGGCATGCAAACATCTTTTACTCATCATTTTCACCTTTTACCTTTTCGAATTACCTCTATAACTTTAAATTTTTTCATTTCACATTTTTGGATGGATTAGGGAAAATTTATTTCAAAAACACCTCAGATCAAAGAATTAAGCCATGAAAGTGATGTCAATGATCCTGGAAGGCCAAGACGACACAAAATCACTATAAATTTGATGAATTTTGATGCAAAAATTGTGATTCCAAGCTTCCTGGAGCTCCCATGGCGGTCAAAACAAATGGATGCACAACAACCGTTGATCTTATCCATCTTTTAATCCTGGCCCTCCACATGGAAGATGCAGACTTAGAAATAAGCTTGAGTTACCTTTTTAATTTTTGGATAAGGCCGGACACGTGGCAAAAAATGATTGGAGACAAATTCGGGCTCATTTTTGACTTTTCCACATTTTTTTGAAAAATGGAAAATTTTGACTTTTTTTCCGCCCCTCTCACCCTTGAAATTTGGAGTTGACACATGGCACATGGTGGGTCCCATTGGGATTGCGCTTCAATTCTACACATTTTGACCTTTTTTAGAAAATTTGAATTTTTCACTTTTTGCCCCTTGGGCCCGCACCTCCGATTTCTCCCTCGCCACATGTCTCCTTGTGATTTATCATGCACCAGAGCTCCAAATTTTGATTGTGAGTCTTTTTTGCAAAAGGGAAAAAATTCCCTCCTACCTCCACTGGCCTGCCGACCCGCTCTGTCCTCTACCACGTGTTGCTCAATGATTCACTAGCGGGCGTTGCTTCAATTTTTTTTTAAGAATTCTTTGTAAAAGGGGAAAAAGTCTCTCCTACCTCTTCGGACCCACCGACCCGCCTTTTCTTCTCTACCAGCCATGTTTCACTTAATTATTTACTTACGGGCCTCGTGGATTAAACTTTTACCTTAACTCCTTTTTCCAAAAATGGGAAAAAAATCCCCATTTCCCTCCACGGCCCGCACTTCCCTCTTTTCCTTCTTGGACACGTGTCCTTTCCTGATTTGTTGTGGAGATTTAGCCCAAAATTTGACTTCTATCCATTTGAAGTTAAAAAATTCAAAGTCACCAAAACCTCCGCTCCCTTATATTGACTTTTCCTTGACACGTGTCCTCCTCTGGTTGGCTGTGGGGATTCGGGAAAAATTTTGACTTAGGAAATTTTGCAAAATAAAGCCAAAATTTTCAAAGGAGATCTCGACTCCCGCCTCTCCTCGGCCAATAAGAACATGCCACGTAGGCAACTTTGAAAAAGGTGGAGCCGTGGAGCCAAATTTGCCACTTTGCCAAAAATTCAAAAATGACAAGTTAGAAACATTTCCCGCCGCACCTCGGCCAATGAAAACCCGCCACGTTGCCAATACCTTCTGAGGATGAATTTGATGGGAAAATGACGCCCGTATGACTGTCAAAACGCAAAAATTCAAAGGATGCCATAGAGTTCAATTTTCTCACCAATGATGGCAGATTTTTGATTTTAAATCAATCAAGCATGATTTCCAAACATTTTCAACCTTGGGATTGGATTTTTAAATACAAACAAGTATGAATTGATCAATTTTTATTTTTCCATGCTCGCAAAGGAAAAAATGACATGACCCGCAATATTAGAAAAACTAGGCACATGAAAAGGGCAAACTTAGAACCTTCAAATTAGGGTAAAACAACAATTTTGTGATCATTTAAAAGTATTCAACTGGAGGGGAAGAATTTTAGACCATCAATTCAAAGGGTAAAACATTTTTGAGCAAACATAGATTTGGAAAATTAGGGCAACATGGTGCAAGCTCAAAAAAGGCACCAATAGGCCTAAGTAATAAATTAATGTGCGTGTTATTGTTAATGTTGGTTCTTCAAGAATGGTGGTAAGGTGTCATAATAAAAATGGTGATAATGAGGACAAGGCCAAAGGAAAATCCATGTACCATAGGTTCCCAATGTAACATGAGCTAGGAAGTGGCATGGATATCTACTTAGTATAGGGTGCAGAGGAAGATGTACTATGATGCATGGAGTGCTCAAAAAGAGGTCTGCAATAAGATTAGTTTGCATGCTAGAAGGTTGCAAATGGGGTGCATGAAAAACACATGAGTTTGATGTGATGAAAATTGTGAAAAAGGTGGGAAAAGTAGAATTAAATGTAGTTTTACATTGGTGGTTAACAAGTAATTAATGTAGGTAAAAGTTGAATGCTTATAAATAGATCGTCAGGGTAAAATCATTTTTACCGTAGGTTGTGCAAAATTTGTGAATGATTTCTACAACCTAAGGAAAACTTGAGATATTTGGAGATAAATTGAGTGCCGAGCTGAAGAATTGTGAACCAGAGGATGAAGGAGAATATTGCTGTGGGTAGAGTGAGTTCCATTGGAGGGAACCCTATAGGTTGAGATGACATGGTGAGAGTTTTGAAGGAAATAATATTTCTCTAGTTAGGGTTTTGAGAATTAGGACATGACATACATAGTTTAAATAGAGAAGTATAATAGTGTTGCATCAAAGGTTTGTGATAAGAGGTTTAAAATACTAAGGAGAGAAAGGGCCAAGGTAATATTTTGATTTTACATGAATGAAATGGCACCAAGGAAAGCAGTAACCACATCACCAAAGAAGAGGGGAAAGGGAAAAGAAAAGTTGACCCCTACATTAGACGTTCAGGAAGAATGGTACTCAGAGATGCAATACCCAGATGGAGTATTGATGGAAAAAGAGTGGGTATCTCATGTTAGGAGCATGGCCATAAACAATAATAACCATCGAACATATTTGAAAGCGTGTGACAATTTGGTTGACGGAGGAAGAAACCCGGATGATAAGCCAATATATGATGATAAGGTGAAGAGGTTGTTGAAGAAGGTTGAACTATTACAGATATATGAGATTCCATTCTTTGGGAAGCCTGAGAGATTATATCAATGGTTAATGTTGCACATACATGAGGACTATTTCTATTTTGTAGGTAGAAGGATGCACATACATGATGACTATTTATATTTCTGAGGTTTCTTTTTATGATGACTTAGATAATGATGCCGAGGTAAAGAAAATTGCATCAAAGTTTGAGTACAAGAAAGGAGGGTACACACTTGATATTTTTAAGCTGAATGATCATGTCATGAGGATGTCCACATGATTTCTCAAAAATATAAGTGGATAAGAAAGATGGACACAAGTAAATAAAATATGGCTGTATGTATGCAAAAAATATCAAAAGGAACCATATATAATATTGCTTCCTTTATAACAAAGGATATCATTGATGTTGTGCATGATGCTTTGATACAATTATGTTTGGAAACATCTTAATGGTGACCATGTTATCCGAGATTGGGGTGTTTGATAGGATGAAAGATAAGATATGGGAATATCCTACAGAAGATCCCTCCCCTGTAAAATAGTTTGCTAAGTATGCCTCGTGATATGGTGACACCAACATACAAGGCACATGTGGAAAAATGGTATAAACAGATGCATGATGCATTTAGTGCAGAGTGGAGAATTCCAACTAAGTTTCCCACTCTTACAAAGGGAAATTTTTATTTCACTATCTATTAACAGCTTTGTATTGGGAGGTTTACGTTAACTAATGGTACTAAAATCCCATGGTGTAAACTCTCGTTTGATTTTACAATGCAATACTTTTAGAGTGTTGTGAATAGGTTTAATGAGGTACAAAAATTGAGATTTGATTTGACAAAGTGGATAAAGAGCACCCTGAGATGCTTCAAATAAATTTATACCCCAAGAAACACACCTATGAAGAGAAGTGTATATCAGAAAGCATACACTTGTTGAAACTATTTACATTACCAATAGCTTCAGTGGATGAAAAAAGAATATACAATTATCTAAGGCCTTAGTTTGTTGATGGAGCATTCATGGAGGATGATGTAAGTATTCCTTTAGATCCTCTACACAGAATAAGGTAGAACCAAATAAACGAGGGCCCAAAGAGACTCCTTCATTAGTAGGAGTGAAGGGTCATGTAAAGATAGAACACCTGTTCCAAGCACATTAATAGGGAAGACATCAAAATGGAATGAGGTAGATAAAAATGTATGTAAGATGGAAACCTACAAGAGGAAGGTCTCAAAAAGTGCGGGAGAAGAAACAAAAAATAGTCCCTAGCTCAGACTCTGAGGAGACGGAGAGCCCTGAAGGAAGAAGAAGCTAAAAGTGAGGATGAGCCAGTAGGGAAGTTGAGCCCATAGGTGCATACTTGTTGAAGAATTAGATGTAGAGGGATAGAGAGAGAAACTCAAGGATGCACATTTCATGGATGTGGATGTATGTGGTGATGACACAACCAACACACATGTTACATAGGAAAACCCAGAGACCTAACTATAGAAAATTAGGATAGGCGCACTCTTGACACCGAGCTAGAGCATAGAGTGGAGAAAGAGGTTGTGGAGATCATAGAGAATCTTGTAGAGCATGAGATGAAACATAGTACAAAGGAAGGAAAGAGTGAAGAAGAGGAAGGGATCATGGGTGGAGAATTGAAAATTTCTATAGGTTTCCCTACGGGTGTTTGTGGAAAGAGTAGGAGGTGAAATTACATCCCACAAGGACCTGTAATGCAGTATGTTGAAGATCCCAACAAGGTTATGCATGTGATGTATCAAATAATGATATCTTCGGATCAACTAGTTTACTTTTCATCATTCAATAAGGAGGATGCACTATTACACAAAAGGAAGATGTTATCTTGGGCACTTGAGTCACATATTGAGGAGCCAAAATTTAAAGTGAGCACCCATTCATTACTAGATACCTATGAGTTGGCAGACTCAAGAGAGATGTATCTTATAGTTAATTCCCGTAATTAATGAGATGAATAAGCATGTGACATGCTTAACAAGCTATTGGTGGAGGTGGGTTCTAGGATTTTTGACAAGAACAACAATATACGGTTTATATAGAGGGAGTTGGAGGAGAAAAATAAAGAGATAAGAGAAAGGGATAGAGAGATAAAGGAGAAGGAAAATATTATTACGCAGTTGAAACAAAAGTTAAGGGATGAGAAAGGAAGGAAGTACGTGGCTTACAAAAATGCTAAATATAGAACTCGATGTGATCTTACTAGTGTGCTAAGATTTGGCCCGTCCTAATGCAACCAAGTATGAATCTTCCTTCCATTATCTGGAAGATTTAACACGCATAATCACAACTCAACAACCATTCCTTGCATTAACATTTGTAGAAGAAGTTATGGTGTGGCGAAAACAGAAAAAGATAAAATTCAAGCCATAATAACACAATACACCGAGTTAATTAAATCAATGAAAGAAGCAACTCACATGGTAGAAGTTTTCTATGAAAATTGTGATGATAGAGATCATGTAGTGGGACTTCTTTTTACAAAAGATGAGGTAGATATGAAAGAGTTCAGGCCAAGAACAAAGGAAATAGGGTAGATCAAGAAATAATATTGGTAGAGGTTGAGTATAAGTGCAAGGTAATTGATTCATTAAGGGCCTAAATTAAGAATAAGTTGAACGAACTCTACCCTTAAGTTACACACAAGATGGATACACAAGCTAGTGCAGGAAAAAAACTGGAGACTTTGGTCGAAACACTGAAGGAAAAGGGTGAGGATCTAACTATTGAGGAGGTTCCTATCATTATAGGTGAGGATTTTACTCAGGCGAGCAATGAGTTAGAGGGATGGAAAACATTAGAAGCATTAGTAAATAAGGAATTCCCCCTCCTTTTTGCATAGTAGCACTTGGATTATTTCATTATTTGGTGTAAGTTGTTTAGATATTATTTCATTATTTGATTCTTGAAGGATTCTTCATCATTATTGAGTGATTAGGAAGAGTATCACGAGGATGGACAACATAACTAGTGTGGGGTAATGTTGGGCATAAGAAAATGACTAAGTATTTGAAGTATGAAAAGGTTCACGCATGTGCGGAAGGGCCACAAAAGAAATACGTAGAAGGATATACCTAGTGAGCATGTTGGAAGGACATGGTTTTGTACACAGAACATGGAAGGAGATGCTTGCAAGAACTACGATAGAAGTGATTTTTTTGGTATGTGGGGCTAAATATAGACTTGGAGTGTGTTACATACAAAAGTAGTAATCAATCAAGAAGAGTCTTTTTCAAGGAAATAACTTGTAGTTGAAATAGGCACATGGAGCTAATAATAGGATCAGAACTAGAGTTAACTATAGATGATCTATTATTAGGCAAAGCTTGCATGCTTATATAGATATCTTGTAGCAGCGCATGGCTATTATTAGCATGCAACCTATTTTGAGAGTGCATGGGCAGTGAAAAGCAAGTTCACCACCCCTATATATGTATTTATTTACGCGATTTAGACAGTGAATGATTTGTAAGGTTATATTTCTAGTTTATGAGCACACTTGACTTATGACAGTCATATATATGTATTCAACTATTTTGGATTAATATAATGGATCATTGTGGTTGGATATTGATTGTTTATGTCTCTATTACTGGTAACTATATGGTGAATCCAATCTTAATGGTTATGTGAATTGTATGTTTACTTGTTAGATGATCTATTATTAGGCAAAGCTTGCATGCTTCTATAAATATCTTGTAGCACCGCATGACTATTATTAGCATGCATCCTATTTTGAGAGTGCATGGGTGGTGAAAATCAAGTTCACCACCCCTATATATGTATTTATTTACTCGATTTAGACAAAGTGAATGATTTGTAAGGTTATATTTCTAGTTTATGAGCACACTTGACTTATGATAGTCATATATATGTACTCAAATATTTTGGATTAATATAATGGATCATTGTGGTTGGATATTGATTGTTGATGTCTCTATTATTGGTAACTATATGGTGAATCCAATCTTAGTGGTTATGTGAATTATATGTTTACTTGTTAGATGATCTATTATTAGGTAAATCTTGCATGCTTCTATAGATATCTTGTAGCACCGCATGACTATTCTTAGCATGCATCCTATTTTGAGAGTGCATGGGTAGTGAAAAGTAAGTTCACCACCCCTATATATGTATTTATTTACATGATTTAGACAAGTGAATGATTTGTAAGCTTATATTTCTAGTTTATGAGCACACCCGACTTATGAAAGTCATATATATGTACTCAACTATTTTGGATTAATATAATGGATCATTGTGGTTGGATATTGATTGTTGATGTCTCTATTACTGGTAACTATATGGTGAATCCGATCTTAGTGGTTATGTGAATTGTATGTTTACTTGTTTACGCGTAATACCAAATTAAGCTCATGGATCTATTTGTTATGATTATAGAATATATGTTCATGCATGCTAAATCCTTGATAAAGCTAAAATAAAATAGGGAACATGTACCTTCGCGTGCTTTAGGTGAGCACTCATATTTGTATGAGTGATGTGCCAATGAGTATAGGGTTTGATCAAGAAATAAAAGACTACATTATTGGTATGGATGCTTCCCATGATTCTCTAGGACAAGGTGGTACTCCTTCTATTTCAGGTATTATAGCATATAAGGAATGACCTTCTAATTTATAAGTATAAAGCCTTAGTGAGAAATCAATCTTGGAAGGTTGAAGCTCTCTATAAACTCACATCTTTAGAAAAGGATGGAAAAATATAATAGATTTTTATAAGACATGAAATAATATAATAGGAAGAGAACATAAGCCACACTTTTTTTTGTCAAATGCACAAGAATTAGAGATGCACACTAAATGATTGACATAATAATTAAATGAGATGTAATTTTGTGGACTTCTTTAATTTCGGGATAGGAAAATTCATAATTACGTTCTTATAATTGGGTTTGAGATTAATAGTTTTGTATGGAACTTATTTGTGGTCACATACTTAAAGTGTGGAAGCCTAGAATTTTATGCAACCAAGATGGAATTGTTCATGATGTAGGATTGATTCTATTGATGGATATGCTTAATTCTAAAAATTGATCTCTTTAAAAAAATATTAATTTTTCTTTGTATGGGCTTGCAAATAACAATGATGATGTCTCGACATTGTAAACATAGGTAGAGGAACTCATCCAATTATGCAAGATGGTGTCAATAGAGACATATGGAATCATTCAAGATGATTTTACACAATTTATTGCAGAATTTCTTAATGTTATGATCTAAGATGTACACGAGGTGATTTTGTCATCTAGCTCAAATGTGCATTTGATTTCTATTCGAGAGAGAGGGATATGTAAGCAACATCATTAATAAAGCTAAACAATTATTTGTTAATATTATAGATAATGAAAAATCATTATTATTTTTCCACTAAGGAAATAAGTTGTAAATTATGTTTGGATTTTTAAACATGCACCTCAAATAACTATTACAACCATAAAAACATTTGAGTATGTGTTGATTTCCACACTACAATCAATTTCATCTCAAATATTATTAAAATACAAATTGTTATAAGAGATGCGAGATGGATCAATCATTTAAAATAACTACAATATATTTTCAGAGATGGTTTGTTGGTGTTAAGTGACATAATCAAAGTGAACATAGGTTTTCAATATAACAAAGTCCACTATGTAAAAACCTACACAATTTCACATCACCAACATACGGTTGGTGTAGAAATATGGAGTGATGATGAAAATAGAGGTGTTAAGTATAAGAGTAAATAGGAGATGATTAAAAATGATGAAAATTATATGATGATTTATATGCATTAGCATGAAATGCTCACCAACATGGTGTTATGTGATGAGGCGAAAAAAATAGACAAATCGATGGCATGATAGATGAACTTTGAATTTAAAACTCATATATGTAGTAAATTTTATCCAAAGCAAAAAAACAAAACTACGAGACTCAATTCCTTCATCAACTAGAGAATCGCAAAATGAAGATTATTACTTTGTTGTCCCCGGGGTCAATGAGTTCATTTCTCGTACAATTGAGATAGGAAAACTCTTGGTGTCATACTCGCTAATCTAGGTGTAATTTTGGTGTCTAGGTATTTTTCCAAGTCACTCCAATGGGTTCACATGTACCCACTTAATTATCATAATAAATAATTTTAAATAGGTCACTTATGTGATAACATGATTTTATTTTGATAAAGTGACTTTACTTTATTAAAATAAAGTTATGAAATTATAATGTGACCCAATTGTGCCCTAAAGTGATGTCATGCAAACCTTAACTGTCTTATAACCAACTTTTGGGTTATAAAAGGAAGTTAGAGGTCATATGTAAGAGGTCTTATAGGTTGGAGGAAATTTGTGTCATATGGTCTCAAGACAAAGGAGTAAATAGAATTGTGTCTAGATGCTTCTTATGGAGGTTCAAGAGAACTTTGAGTCTATGAAATTCTAGGAGATTGATCATTGTGAAGAATTTTTTGAAGAGGAGGAAAGAAGAAAAATTGTGTTCCTTTCCAAGAAAATATGCATGTATGCTTATAGAAATTTGTTTCTTGAGATTCTTGGTGGTTATGTTTTTTCTTATGTCAAATGTAATATTTCATTTCTTTCCTTTTTATGAAAAATATTAGCATCCGGTATATTTAATTTTATGATGTACTTTCTAGGATGTAGGAATGTGATTTGTGTTTTCTTGTACCTACATGCTCTATATCTTCATTCTTTTCCATTATATTTTTCTCTCTCACTTTCCTTTATTTCCCCTTTCGGGTGCTTTCTAGGTTAAAAATTATCAAAACCAAAAATTTCATCATACGAGGAGTTGCCCCCTTTGAAATGCATAGGTTAGATTATATTTTTGATAGATGATCTCTCCAATGTTACAAGTTTCATGTCACATAATGCTATCAAGCCCGTGAAGATACATAATAAACCAAAATGACATAAAATCTTACCAATAACTATGCATATCATGATATACTACTTATTAAGATATTCCCTAGAGACTTACAAAATTCTCTTTGCAATGGTTTTATGATCTCCCCAGACATTTTGTGTGGTCTTTTACTACATTGGAAAGTAAAATTTTGGCACAATTTTCAATCAACATCAGGGATATGATATCTTATGCAAAAATTTCCAAACTCAAACAAGTATCCGATGGGCATATTAATGATTTTTATTGCATTATCACACAATTATTACCAAGATGAACAATATATTAGTTGAAAGTGAATTACAAGATTATTTTTTCAAATTTTTCTCATTCTATTACAAGAATCAGTCATGTTTCATAAGTTTAAATATTTTGACCATCTATGTCATAAACTAAAAGAGCATGAAGCTAAGCTATTGTACATGAACATTATTAAGTATGTTTTTTGGGATGAGAAAATGACTAAGTGTTAGAACATGAAGGAACACACTCACACACGTAAGTAGAGGTAGTGCATGGGAGAATGAGTAGGGTTACGCATGGGGGACTGTGCATACAAGTAGATTAAGGAATTATCCATTTTCGGAAGCAGGCTAAAAATAGAGTTGGAGTTCTCATCACACAATGGTACCTTGGAAAACAAACATTGATTATTTTTAGAGAATGTACATGCAGATCATACCTAAACATGAAGAGTATTATTAGGATTAAAAAAAGTTTTATTTATAGGATAATCTATTATTAGCTCCATTGTAAAAGAATGTATTTGTTAACACATGACTATTTTGAGTGTACCTATTATTAGGAAGTACATGGGCAATGAAGGAAATTCCTAACCCCATTAAATGCTTGGTTTAAATCTTGGTTTTGGACCACCATTGAGATCACCATTTTATTAGTGTTATGCCATTTTGATATAGACACACACATGAATCTCTCGAGCAATTGTATTGGGTATTATATATCAGCTTCCTATTATGTAGATGATTATGATGATTAGTGGATAATTATGGAAGGATTATGATCATTGATGTGTCTGAATATGGATATTTGTTTCTAAAATTGATCTTGATCCTTTGATAATATGTTATGTTTCCTTATTATGTGTGTTCCCAGTTGAATGTATGAATTGGTTTAGTATGATTGAATGAGTACTTGGCTATATATCATCATGTATCTACATGCTAACATCTTGAAAAACAACAAAAAAAGAGGTACCTAGTAGCTGCATGCACTTTAGGTGAGCATTCAACTTTGTTGAACGAGGTGCCATCACGCATAACATTCTATTAGGAAATAAAATACTACATTTTGGTTTCATTGCCAAGCATACAAGGATATAATAAAGGAATTTTGTCTCAAGTTAAATGCATGATGGATGCATTGGAAGACGCAAACAAAAAATTTGAGGGCCTAATTGAACAACTAAAGGAAAGGATTGATGATCTAACCCCGAAAGAGGTTCCCGACATAGTTGATGTCATGCCCGTCAAGGTGACAAAAGAGTTATAATGGTGGAGAGAGCTAGAGAAAGTATTGGCTAAGGAATTTCCAATCTTAGGACACTTGATTCATTGATTCTTTGGTGCAAGCAAAATTATTTATTCATTGGTGTGACACTCTCTAGTGTTTCGAGGACAAACATCATACCTAGTGTGGGGTAATGTTAGGATGAGAAAATGACTAAGTGTTAGAATAGGTAGGAATGCGCACACGTATAGAAGTAGAGGAAGCTCATGGGAGAATGAGTGGGGTTACACGTTGGGATGCATACATAGGAAGATTAAGGACTTAGCCATTTTTCTGGAAGCAGGATAAAAATAGAGTTGGAGTGCTCATCACGTAAAGGGTACCTTGACAAAAAAACAATGAATATTTTTGGAGAATGTGCATGCAGATCATACCTACATATGAAGGCTATTATTAGGATTAAAGCAAATTTTATTTATAGGATAATCTATTATTAGCTCCATTGTAAAAGCATGCAATTGTTAATGCATGGCTATTTTGAGCATGCCTATTATTAGGAAGTGCATGTGTGGTGAAGGGAAAGTCCCCACCCCTATAAATACTTGATTTAAATCTTTGGTTCTTAGACCACCATTGAGATCACCTTTTTATTAGTTTTATGTCGTTCTCATATAGATGCACACATGAATCTATGAGCACTTGTCTAGGGTATTATGTATCAGCTTCCTATTATGTAGATGATTCTGATGATTAATGGATAATTATGAATGGATTATGATAATTGATGTGTCTGAATATGAATAAGTGTTTCTATAATTGATATTGATCCTTGGGTAATCTGTTATGTTTTCCTTATTATGTGTGTTCCCAATCGTATGTATGCATTGGTTTAGTATGATTGAATGAGAACTTGGTTATATATCATCATGTATCTACATTCTAACATCTTGAAAAACAACACAAAAGAGGGACCTAGTAGTTACATGCACTTCGGGTGAGTAGTCGACTTTGTTGAATCAAAGTGCTAGTGCACATAACATTTTTTTGGGGAATAAAAGACTACATTGTTGCTAGCTCCCTAATCCATCCAATGTCAAATTTAAAATAAAATATAATTTCAAAAAAATCTAACGATCCTAAGGCTGCTTCTAAAGACAACGTCAATGCTAATTCTAAATTTACTAAGGTAAAACTACAACCTAGAAGATAAAAATTTACATAGTTACCTTTTCCTCCTTGCATGGTCTTATAAAAATTAATTGAATGCAATATCACGTCTCTCCGTCCACCATTTCAGGTTAATATGGGAAAGCCTTAAAGTAGGAGATTTTATGCTAATGCTTCTTGTGATTATCACATATGTATTGGGAACTCTACGGATAGATGTATTAAGTTATAACACATCATTAAAGATCTTATTGAACCTAATACAATCGAATGAGATGAGCCATTGAAATATTCTAAGACTACTAATAAAATTTATAAGTTGAAAAAATTCAATGATCCACTTCCTAAGCATACTAATGACACATATGTTTTGGAAGTTCATCACACTAATCATGCGTGCACCACTATCCTCTTATGATCATCCACTTGATGGTATGATTGGAACTATAACATGCACACCATCTTCTAAACCAATCATTTCTTTTGATGATTTTGATATAGATGAATCACTTATGTCGAATCATTATCTATTCCAATCTGTACTCATTAGATTCCTATTTAGTATTTGTTTACATGACCATTACTTGAGTCTATTAGAATTCCTTTTGTGAGTCTTGCACTGAATCGATAAATTTTTTTGAGGCATTATCATACCAATCATAGTTATATCTAACACTACACAAACATCATTTTTGGTTTTTAAGTCCATTCCTACTAGAGTATTACATCTAAGTCTCCCTTGGCTACATGATCTTAGGTATATTCCATCTATTGTTCATTAGTGTATCAAGTTTATTAGTCATAAGGAAGTTGTCATTATTTGAGGCATTGCTTTTTAGGATCTCTCTTAGCATACTTCATCCTTCTACAATTTCTAGTACATCCATGAACATGTCTACTATTTCATACATCACTTCACATATAACTAGTCCTCTTAGGTCTCATAATAGGAATTTGGTTGCACATACTGATTCAAAATTTCTAGGTCCCATGATAAGCCTTTAGTGACACATGTTACATCACATAGTTATAGCCACCATAGGTATCCTCCTAGTCCTTCTTTCCCACACATTGTCTCTAGTGATTCACACTCTCACAAGAATTTATGAAAATCTTATAGATTTTTGAATTGCTCCATAGTTTCTCATAGGTATTCTAGGAGATCTCACTCTTCTAGTCTACTATTTTTGGTTCTCCTCATGGGTATTTTTCGTCACATATAACTACTATGGTTACACTTTCACTTGAGAAACATTCAAGGCTTGAACCTCCATCATATTCAATAGTTTCTTTACATGCTCATAGGGTTATTTTGGGATAGCTATCATTCTATGGCCCCCTTATTTCCCAATGACACACTCTATTTATATGTTCAAATTGACTATTTGGGAGTGTTTCTCACACACACACACACACACACACACACACACACACACACACACACACACACACACACACACACACACACACACACACACACACACACACACACACACACACACACACACACACACACACACACACACACACACACACACACACACACACAGAGAGAGAGAGAGAGAGAGAGAGAGAGAGAGAGAGAGAGAGAGAGAGAGAGAGAGAGAGAGAGAGAGAGAGAGAGAGAGAGAGAGAGAGAGAGAGAGAGAGAGAGAGAGAGAGAGAGAGAGAGAGAGAGAGAGAGAGAGAGAGAGAGAGAGAGAGAGAGAGAGAGAGAGAGAGAGAGAGAGAGAGAGAGAGAGAGAGAGAGAGAGAGAGAGAGAGAGAGAGAGAGAGAGAGAGAGAGAGAGAGAGAGAGAGAGAGAGAGAGAGAGAGAGAGAGAGAGAGAGAGAGAGAGAGAGAGAGATGAGAGATATTGCTTCCCATATTAAGTTTCACAATATCTATCTATTCCCTCCATGGGGGCATTATTGGATCACCTTAATTTCTTAAGAGAATAGGTTTTCATCTATGCTCTCATGGAGGGTCTCAAAAACATTCAAATATTTGCAATGATACAAAATTATGACATGTTTTCATAGCATACATTGAATTTACATTTTACATGTTGTTTATTCCTTTGGTTTAATAGATAACATTTATTATTTACACACATATGTTCATGTGGTATATTGAGCATGATGCAATACCCACATAGAGTGACACATAATGATCAGTGTTGGCCTTCCTTTACCTAGAATGCTAACCTTTAGGGGCATCTACTTATACACACTATCTCTAAGTGCTATATTTACATTATAGTTCTTTTATTTCCTCATTATGCTTGGTTACATATCTATATTGTGTATTTGATATCTTTTGGACTAACATGACTAACACGTATGTTGTATGTAGCACTTACACTTATTAATATATCTTTTTATATCATGTGCTATGAAATATTTATCACATTTGGATACACTTTATTTTCATACAAGATTGTTAGTGTGTGTGTGTGTGTGTGTGTGTGTGTGTGTGTGTGTGTGTGTGTGTGTGTGTGTGTGTGTGTGTGTGTGTGCATGTTTTTTTCTACTTTGATTATGGCCTAAGGGCATTGATTATCTTATAACACCGTAGACATCCCATAGTTATAGACATTTTTGCCTTTTGTGTAACATTGATTGCCATTTTTGCACTTTTTTCTACATTGAATGCACTTATTTTATATTAAAAATTGTTTTCTATTTCTATTTATACTTTTTGTTCCATTGACATTGTTATAGTTATAATGATTTTTTTTTTCGTGTTGTAATTATTTTGTGCCATGGTTTCTACCATGCGTACCCCCTTTGCAAGTTTAGTTTCTTGTTGGTGGCCACCAAATCAACTTCTTAGAGTTTCTCTACAAGTTCTCAACGTCTCATACATAGGTATACATCTTTTGTTTTGAGCAATGTTCTCAAATTATTCATCACACACAACTCCAAAGAGGGGGAAAATATTTGTTGTTTCATTCTACATTTCCAATATATAAACGCATATTTTTGGGCATAGACATATGTAGTGGAAGATTAAAATGCCTCAAAATTGGACTTAATAAAAATATGTTAGCAATATATATAGGGGTTAAGACCGTACAACCTGATCATGACCATATAAATGGTTTTGAACCTATCATATGGTTTTTCCTAGGGGGAATTTTCTCCATATTTTTCAACATTCTTAGGTTTTTCATCTCTATTACAACATTTTCATATGGTTTCATACTCAATTTGACTCATTTTGGCACAAATTTAGGGGGCATGAAGTATTTCATTATCCCTTTCTCCATGGTAATTAGTTTCATTTTTAGTTTTTAGCACATTGGTGATATGGGTCTCCTTTCTGCACTCATATTTCAACATGTAATCCATTTTATTTAGTTTCTACTTAGTTGTGAAACACGTGAGAAGAGTATGAGGGAAGTTATTTCTCTTTTATACTGTGTCATAATTTATAAAATTATGCTTATATATGTATGGAATGGTATGGAATTCAGGGTTGTGGAAGGTATCAAAGTCAAAAATTTCTTCATAGGTAGAGTGTTCTATCCTCTTACACTTAAGGGGAAGATATCAAAGTTTTTGAATGAATTTGATACACAATATTATTCCTTGGAGGGGTGCTTTGGTTCATCATATTGATTATTCTCTTCAGCATTCATGTGTTAGGTTGTTACACCTAAAACATTGACCTATCCTCGACATAAATTGGTGACCGATCACCCCAATTCTTCATAAAAGTTTAGAAAATACAGAATCTCCAAGGCACAAGAACGGGATCACTTTCTTTCCATGTTTTGCATATATTTTGAAATTTATTATTGCACATTTATTTATATTAATTTTATCACATATTAAGTTAAATTTCAATTTCCTATATTGGGAACTCGATTAGACTCTATGTTGTAGGTTTCATTTTAAAGCTTGCTAACACTAACACAATGAGACACTACAAAATAAATTTATTGTGTGTAAAGAAAAATTTCTATATACACTCGGGTATATTTTACTTTCAACATGTAATTTCAACTCATACTTAAAGTGGGGGAAATGTAGATACTCAAATTTGGAAATCTATCCTTTGACATTCATTGATCTTGAAATTACACACTTACATTTACAAATGCCTCTCCTCACTCGGCTTAGCACAACTTGATAGATCTTTGATTACTTGTTTATATTTTCACCTCTATGTCATCAATTTTTGTATTATAAAAACATAAAACACATCTAGAAACATCTATCATATGAACCATAAAGTCAAAATATGCCTTTTCCCTCCCAAATAAAAAAACCGTCATTTTGGTCGGTTTGTATAATTCTACAAATCAACCCTTTTGTATGGTTTTAGACCAACATGCTTTGGGCCAATTATTTTGATTACATCACATTATTTTGTCATATATAATTTGATAACCTAGCACTTTAAGAAGTCTTCATGTAAAAGTAAGCACAAAAGGCACTCCAAGCTCCCTAAACTATGGAATAACTCATGTACATCTATTAGGGAAGTACTTGTTGGAGCTCAAAATTGCACCAGTCCCAAATCAAGATGAACTGGGATTTGAGGAAAGATGGGACTATGTCAAAATTGTGGAAATTGCACTTGATATATACCTTCAGAGAAAAACAACTTCCTCTACCTATTTTTACCGCTAAAATTACTCATAGGAAGGGAATTCAACTACCTATCACTACTCTATGATTCCAAGGGACCGGGGTGAGAATAATATGCTTGAAATCAAACATAATCTAAGGGAAGGTTATATCACCATAAATAGGGGGATGGAAACTCTCAACTAAGTGAAAATGAGGGAAAATGTGCATAGGGAGGGCAAGTAAAATGTGCCACGGTTTGCAATAACACTTGCTCACTTACTATCATGGATCACAACAAAAAATATCTACAAGAGATATACATATGTATATCATATCAACAATACAAAAGAATGTAAGAATATGTAATAACATTTGAACTAGGGTAGAAGATAGCCACAAAATACAAATTTTATTACTTCCAAGTGATGCAAAATTGATTACAGAGATGAAAGAGGAAAGGATCTACATGCAATGAATTCGATCTAAGGCTTCTTGCAACTCAAAATTACATGGAATAATGATCTTAGTAAACTAAGAGGGTCCAACCTTTTATAATGAGCATTATTCAACAATATATAAAAGACATGGGAAAAGAAGAGGAGGGAAAAGGGGGAAAATAATATTTTCAAATCCAACCACCAACAACCAATAATAAATGCCTATAAATACACCTTTAATATTGTCGATCTCGCCTCCCCATGTCGATTAGCTTTAGAAGAAGGAAAGAGGAAATATATAATAAAATATAGGTTGTTGAGTCGACTAAATCTATGGATTAATATTTTAATTGACATTTCCTAATTCACCTACCAAATCTCGCCTTAAAAACTAATTTTAAAAATCCTAATGTGTAGCCCACATCATATAATTTCTAGCAAGACCGAGAAGCACATGAATTCAAGATTTTTAGAATAAGTTATGATGATTTGAAGATGTGTAGTATAAGATGAATAAACATGACACATGTCACAATCTAATCGGCTAAAGGATTCAACTGATCGTATGTTTGTTTTGTCTTTTCGCCATGTGTCATGCATTAATTAGATGTGATGATTCGACATGCATATGGAATGTTATGATAGGTTGCATGTTGTGCACTTTATTTGATAAATTGACATGTGGAAGTCAAGGACTAGCGTAAAATATTTCACTTAGCACATGTAAAAGAGAAAAAGGCATGAGAAGGAAGAATGCGAAGTTTGCAAGAACACACAAGAGAGTATGCAAGGAATGAGAAGAAATGGTGCATATTTGTAAAGGTTTTAATGTATGTGTGAAATAAGGGAAGCACACAATAAGGATACACGAAAGAAATTACACATAAGAGTGCATGAGGGAAATATGCAAAAGTAAAGAGTATGCACGAGGAAAGGCATGGGACACTAGAAGAAAGGTCATGTGTGTAAGGAAAACACACCGGGACTTATAAAAATACAAGGAAAGTATATGGACATGTGCAAGTAGTGTGCAATGACCAAGGAAGGAAAGTGAATGCGCAATGAGCATGTGCCAAGGTGAAATAAAAGGAGATATACGAATAAAGGAGAAGGTGGAAGCATGTAGAAGGAAGCAAAGAGAAGGAGAAGATCAAGGAATAAGTAGGTGGGATTCAAGGGTACACATGAAGAACTACTTGTAAAGTAAATTTTTCCAAGGTAAGGAACCAACTGTGCACACAACCTAAAAATTTAATATCGAGCCAACATGGAATTGTAAGTTTCCTAAATAACTAGGGTGGTTATTTTGGACAATAGTTCATCAATTTCGTGGCTATCTTCCCGATAGATGAAGGATACCAATAACTTTAGAAGTATCCATTAGGCATGGAGTCTACATGAAATAATGCAAATTTGATCTACAACATGAAGAAATACCCCAAAGTCATTTGAAGCATTGTTTGACTCTGAATAGAACTACTTTAAAAATGTTGGAAAGTTCCAGCAAGCTGAAATAAACTCTTTGAGGTTGTGAGCACAAGGACCGAAATATGAAAGTAACTAAAGAGCATGTGCAAGATCGCACAAAAGTAAATAACTATATACAAACAAAGCACTGCGTGCGTAGAGTGCACTTAAAGGAATTAAAACTACCCTAATATGTACAATGATGCAACAAAACTTAATGGAAGTGCTTGAGATAAATCCCATTGATTAGGATTGGTAATATATCTCCATCAAGATGAGACAACTCAAAATATTTAGCCTCCTTATAATATATGGTCCACTCCAAAGTGCATAAAACTTTGAATGGTTCCTAGGTTTGGCTCTTTCAACATCCCATTTTAATTAGATCACCTAATTTGAAAGCTTGAGCTCTAGCCATTTTATCAAACTATTTCTTGGTTGATCTATGATGTTGTTCTAACTTGATCATGGTAGAGTTTTTTAATTCTTCAAGTTCAACTAGCTCTGTCATTATAATTCCTCTTTGGTTTGCACCCTTAAACTCCAACTACTAGGCCAAATCTAATGAAGGCAATTCAAAAGATAAAGGAATCCTAGCCTCCTTTCCATAGAAAAGCTTGTAGGCTGAAGTATCAATTACCTTCTTCACTATGATTCGTCTTCCCGAGCTAGCATGAGACCTTTGTGTGCCATTTCCTCTACCGACGTTCATTATTATTTTCATGATTTTCATCATGTTCTTATTAGTAGATTCTACTAAGCCATTACCTTGAGGGTAGTAGTTGGAATAAGTCTTCAAATAGATATCAAGACTAAGATCCTAATCGTAAATTCTTGTCCTAAGGAATAATTTTTCATTATCAGAGATAATGGTCTGAGGAACACCAAACCTTGTTACAATTCCTTCAAGAAAGTCATGGATGACTAACTCCATTAATTCCTTGAGCGTGAAAACCTATGTCCATCTGGTGAAGTAATCAGAATCGTCAACATACACTTGTAATAAATGGTTGAAAATAGGTTGATAATGCCTATGAAGTCAAGACCCCATCACGAAAAAGGTTGGATTGATTGGATTGGTTGGAGGGGAAATACTACCAATTTCTTTTTACCTACAAAGAAAGCACAATATTTGCATTTTATGACCCACTTGCGTGCATCTGCAAACATGGTAGGACAAAAGTATCCTACCTTAATGATCTTCATTGTTGTTTCCTTGGCAAAGAAGTGTCCACTAGAGAATCCATCATGAAATTTTTCTAACACTTTGTCAACTTGCACACCATCAATACATCTCAATAAAGCATGCCTTCAATGCTTCTTTTGAAGAGGATGCCATCAATAACCAGATAAGGAATAGAATGCAACATCATATGTTGTCTCTTTTCTTTGTTCATCCTAGGAGGGTATGCCCTGGAGGAAATAAATGTTTCCATGTCTTCCATTTAGGTGCGGGCACTAGGATCTCGCATTATTTTCTATTTTAGCATGTGAAGGATATTCATCAAAGAATAAAGAAGTTTTTGTCCATTCTTCACATCCTTAGAAAGTTTCTGTAGAGCACATTGCCTCTAACAAAATTTGTGGCCTTGATAGTCACATCAAACTCCATGATTTTGGTCACCCATCTAGCTCTTTTATCACTAATTTTTGATCCCATAATGGAGTTTCTCACACTAGAGTGTGAAAATAGAACATTGACATGATTTGTGGTAAGCATAATTTTTAATTTGTTTAGAGTGTGCATGATGATGACAAACTATTTCTTTGTGTGATTGTATTTCAATTTATAATCCTTCAGTGTTTAACTAAAGAAATCCATTGGCTTCTCTAGTCCTTATTGATTCTCTTGAGTTAAGAAAGTATAAACACTCATATCAGCTCCATAAACATAAATGATGAAATCCTTGAAGTAATCCAAATTGATGAGTGTTGGGGCCTAATAAATTTCTTGGTAGATTTTTTTGAAGCTCTCTTTTCCTTCTACTATCCATTTGAAGGTTGTGTCCTTATTGAACATGAGGGTGACGGGCCTAACCAATCCTGCAAAGTTAGTAATGTATCTCCTTTAAAAGTGGATTTTACCTAGGAATGATTACAAGTACTTCTTGTGCGCTAGAAAGGACAAAGAGAGGATGACTAAGATGTGCTTGGGATCAATAGAAATTCCATCCTTAGAGACCAAAAGACTCAAAATATTACCTTGCGCAAAATAAAATTTACACTTCTTGGTGTTGATGGATACCCCAAACTATTTTCATCTCTCAAAGACTTTCTACAGATGCATCATGTGATCCATGCTCTACTTTGAGAAGATGGTTATGTCATCCAAGTAAATTAGGATGAACTCATTGATATATCCTTTGAAGGCAATGTCCATGGCTCTCTAAAAATTTTCACCTCTATTTGACAAACCAAAAGGCATCTTCGATAGAAATATGTTCCCCATTTGGTTGTAAATGTTATTTTGAACTGATCATCTTGCTTGATCATGATTTGATTGAATCCACGAGTACCCATATACTATGGAAAATATTTATGCGCCACCATAATCTACAAAATCTAGTCCATATAAGGAAAAAGACAATGATCCTTAAATGAGGGCTTATTACAACATCGAAATCAAAACAAAGTCGATTTCACCAATTTTTTGTGCATTGGAATGAGATTCATCACCCAAGTAGATTACTTGATAGGAAAAATAATCTTTGCCTCAATGAGTTTGGATAATTCCTTCCTCATGAGGGGATCTATCTTAGGATTGAAAGGCTTTTGATTTTTTCTTATGGGTCATTTTGTGTAGACACAAATTTATGTACTTTAGACATTATTTAACCCAAAGCCTTATACTACTATTTAGAAGGTTCTCAACTGAATAAAGTACTAATTAATCCCACATTTTGACCTTCTCTATTTTATATTTTATTTCTTCATTCCAACATATTTTCATGCACTTATCTATCAATTTTGCAACTTCCCTATCATTCTCGGCCCAAAATCAAGGTGCCTCGGCCGCCAAGCATCGGGCACCCCGGTCCTACCCGGGTATCCCACTATATGCACATCCTTTCCCGCTTCTTTTTGGGGCCTTTCTAGCCATTTTTCATCCTTATCCTTTTCCCAACCATCCTTGTTGGGATTAATTATGAAATTAAGTTTGAGAGCCCTATATATATAGAGTTAGAAGACCATAATGAGTGTCCTAATGCCACATACTACTATCAATCCATCTAGAGTTACTTCCATTGCATCACTTGCATCCACATAGTGTCATGGATCAAGGCTAGGAGATCTGCATCATACACACTACATAGGGGAGTTATTCTATTATATTCCATGCACACATGCTATTTACATTTTCTATAGCTACTATTGCTCATTACTTCACAAAGTGCAACTAGAATGAGAGCACCTAGGGCACGACATGCACACACTCACCAGAACTACATCCATGTCTAAAATGTAGTGCAATGCTCAGTGATAAGACCACTAGTTTGGTGGCTGAGGTTATTCTAACCCATTCATTTGCATATTTATTTTTATAGGGTTTGATACTTCCTTTTGTATTGTAGGTCATTATACATCTCATCCAAACTTATCCAATGCAATAGATAGGTAGGGTTCCGAACTAACTTAATATCATACTAGAATTAGGTTATGATCTTGTACACATATCACAAAGCACCCAAACTACGAGACCAAGGTGTGTTTGGGCACCTCAAGACCCTCCCAAGTGCCTCAGTCATTTTAGATCTTCCAGATGTAGTCTTCATAGGGTATCTTAGTGATCATTTGCACTTCCAAATTTTATTTCTAGATCTCGTGATACTGTGCACCATTTATCAACTAAGTCATATAGCCTTCCTTGCATATTTAGAGTTTTATTTCACTTAGAGTAATTAATTACAATAATTCTATAATATTTTAGTCCTCCTAATTAGATTAACATTAATACCCTATACCCCATTTAGGTTTTATTTTTGTTAATCATTTTAGTGAACTTGACGTCTCTTTCTACCACCTTCTAGGGATTTTCATTCTACCATCATGAATATCTCTGTCACTAAATATCTACTTACCCACCCTAATTTTCTTCATCGAGTTCAAACCTCTTTTCTACTACCAATGTTTCTATTGACATGCATCCAGATTCCATGTATGACACGTTTTTAGATGCCTTTTCCTAGCATATTACATTCTGGGCCAATTCTCCAGCTGAAATTCACTCCTTTGATAATGACCCACCACTTTACATCATGTCTTGCATCTACAATGTTTCTGTCAAGCACACTCTTATCGATAATGACTCTAAGCTTAATTTGTGCCCTATGTCCTTTCTCTAGGATTTAGGTTTGTCTGCTTGTGACATTAGCCCTTATTCCATTTCACTCCATGCTTATGATGGTTATGTTCATCCATGTATAAACCACATTACCTTGCCTTTAACCGTAGGTCCTAAGACTCTCCCTAATGTTTTCTTTGTCATTGATTTTTCTGTCTCATATAATTTATTGTTAGGTAGACCATGACTTCATGCCATGCAAGCTATTGCTTCTACTATCCAGCTTTGTGTAAAATTATTACATGAGTGTATTGAGTATACTATATTATGAGATCATGATCCATTCTAATATTGTGTCCATGACCCTCATACTAGTCTCCTTATTCCCCACATTGATACTACAAATGAACCTCAACCTATGGATGATCAACCTCATTTACCACCGCTTGAGGGTGCTATTTGTTTACTAGATGTTATCCCTTCTACACTACCTCCTACTACCACTATTATTCCACATCATCCACCTATTCCATCCATACCCAATATCATCCCATCTTCTTCTTCACAATTAGCTCATACTCCCTTTACATGTACACTCTTCATCCATGGTTTGTATTGGGAACATGTCCCACTTGATCCCACCTATGACATCACCATCTGTTCCCATGCCAACCTCGCTCATCTTGGTTTCACTTTTTAGGACCTTCAACCTTCTACTCATGCTCCTCACTTATACTATGGATTTTTCACTATCACGAAAGCTTATGGTTTGCATGTTTTTCATCTTCTAGTATATTTACCACGTGCCCCTTGTTCCTCCCCACTCACATTAGGGGATTCTTGGCTTACATACATTGGTGGCACCTTATACCCTAGTCATAACAACATTTTTTCCCTATGCCATTTGGTCGTGTCCTAATCTATAATAGTTCCTTTCTTAGCTACTCCCATAACTACGCTCGATGGTATGCCAATGATTTCCCATAACCCCCATTCACTGATGAAGAGTATGCTATGGGCATGTACAACCTACAACTCATAGGCTCCTTGCATGATCAACCCGATACTATTTCTTACTAGGTTAGCAATGCTTGTACATATGAATTCGTCCTTGATGATGATGATATTCTTGATGACTAAATGATTTTTGGCCACCACCACTTGGAGGCATAGCCACTACACACTCCCCCTTCTACATATTAGCATAGCTTCATTTTTCGTTTATTCTACACTAAACTAGGCATATTTATTACATGTCATAGCACCCTCATTACCCAATGACACACTCTTGTGCTTCGGTTCACACTAGACTGTTGAGGGATTACCATTACATTGAACCCCACACACTGTACTATAGGTTCTACACATTTACATTCTATCACATACACCACACATCCTACATAAACCTTTCTACACTTAGTCTATATACTACATTACCTTATACATACCTCTTTTATTAGTCATTTATACATCATCTATCTCATACATGCTACACTAGTCGTCATCTCATTTGTGTCTAGTTTTGCATCCCTTTCTTACATTCTATATTTATGCTAGGTCACATTATACATGGGCCTATATTTACATGTCATCACTACATACTCTATCTACACCTATATTCGCATCTATCCATCCTATCCATTCTATACTACACTCGATTCCATTACACATGGGTATAGTTTCATCTTATCATCCTCACATATTCCATTTCTATATACATTTCCTATTGCATTTAACATGTTACATATTATATACACACTACATATCTTATATTGCATTTCCCACACTACGCATCTACATCATGTATTCATCACTTGGTCATTTACACTACGTTGTCTTCTACATGCTATGCTCACGCCATATGATGCACTTTAGCTCCTTGGTCCATACTCGATTTCCAATGGTTTACCGATCAAATGGACCTTATACTCATCATTCGACATTCCCTCCTACACTATGCAAAATTTCCAGCATTAGTGGCATATGCCTTAGGTTAAATTGTCACATATCTTATCATCTTGTAGGGGTATATGCTTTAGGATGAATCACCACCCCCACTATCATCTTGTAGTGGCATACACCTTAGGGTACATCACCACTCCCTTCTTATCCATATTATAGTGACATACACTTTAGGATAAATTGTCACCCATATTTATCCTTTCATTTTATAGTGATATACACTTAGGGCTAAATCATCACTCACACATTCTACAAGTAGTGGTATATTCTTAGGCTATAGGGTCCATACATATCTTTCCATCTGTATCCTCACCATCCAATAATTCTATTATGATATACGCTTAAGGATAAATCATCACTCCTCCATTCAACAAGTCTTGGTATATTCTTTAGCTATAGTGTCCACACGCATCTCTCTCGCATGTCACATTTCATCACCACTATCATCAAAATGTGCTAGATACAACAAACACTACTTGACCATTTCCTAATGACACACTCTCATTTACGGTTCATTCTTGATTCTTGGGGGGAAAACAAAATGAACCTCACTGCATACACTTCCATCCACTCGGGGGAATGATGCTCCTATCATTCCATATTGCATTCCATTCCATCCATCCACAACATACCGTATTATCTTGGTGGCATTTAATCTTGCTTGCTCATGCTCTTCATGATAAATTTATTAAACATGTTAGATCACTTTATTATATTTCATTATCATACACACATGTGCGTTCACATCTTTGTATAGTGTGATCACAGATACAAAACTCTACACGTGACATAGATACTTGCCTTCTACCCTTCCTATACCAGTCATTTGGAGGCATCCACATTTATCCTACCCATGTGATATTGTTTCATTTTGTACTTAGCATCTTATACTACTTGTTCATACATGCTTTGACATATTGGTTATCACTCTAACATGTTAATGGGTGTTCCATGTGTAACACTTGTTTTGTAGGATTAAATGTTTCCATGACTACTTGTTCATTTTTACTTCTAATTTGTTTTCCATTGTATACAAGATTTTACCTTTGCTTGTGTGCACACTTGTGTCTGTTGTTTCGGCCATGTTTGCCTTGAGTGTCTTATGACATCATGAGTGATGTCCCATGTTTGAAACCTATTTTGTGCGGTCTTCTTGTTTTCTTGTGTGTTTACACTACTTCACTTAGTAGTTCTTACATTGTCTATGTATTTTACACTTGTCTTATTGCATGCATGTGTTTTTGTATGAACACTTGTTTTGGATAGTCATCCCCTTTTGTGTGCACCTTTGTATCTACCAAGTGCTTTCCCTTTCCACCGCAAGGTAGAGTTCTATAGGTCGAGAGTTGTTAGTCCTCTTTTGGGGCCACATTATCCTTTCAACGACGTTGCATGCACCCCCAAAGAGGGGTGCATATTTGAGGGTTTTCTCTTAACACAACATATTTACACCGATTCACACACAATGAGTTAGTTCAGACCAGTCTACGAACTCCATACACAACAACCTCAATAAGACATAGTGTCCTTCGGAATTCCCGCAAAAATAGTTACAGGCTTGGGGGTAATAGTAGGTGTGCCTCTCTACACTACTCCATCCAGTGGTGTCAGATCACCCAAAAAATAGGATAGTAAAAATATATCTTCACACATTTAGGTAGAAGTGGTTAAAGTTAGATGATACAACATATTTCCTCCCTATACTTCTTGATCGGGGTGACATGAGATCACCCAAAAATCACAACACTACAAGATATCCTTCTACACACTTTCTTTTGACATGGATTAGGTGTACATGTTCCATTTACACTTTTATTTCTTTGTATCTTACATTTACTCAATTTACACATGCGTATTTTACAAAATATTTTTACATACATACATATTTGACTACTTGATTGTTTTCTCCTTGCAGGTCTGGCCTTATGAGAAGCAAGAAATTAAATTGGGGGCAATAAAAACAACATATACAATGACAATGACAACACACTGCTACATGCACTTACCTTTACTAACCATGCAGTACACTACACACAATAACAAGCGCACATGCGTTCCGCCATAGGTTCACTCTCATCACATTTTATGCACATTTTTCATCTTTAGAATCCATGCTCCAAATTTTTCTATTTGTCATTCCACGCTTGAGTATAGTCCATTGACACATCTTCGTCTATACTCTACATAGATATCAGGTATGCATCTCTATCTAATTTATGTTACCAAGTGTTCTTCTCACCAACATAAAGTGGGGGAAAATGTAGACACAAAATTATGCACTTTAGAAATTATTTAGCTTGGTCTTATACTACTATTTAGAAGGTTCTCAAGTAAATAAAGTAAAATTAATCCCACCTTTTGGCCATCTTTATTTTATATTTTATTTCGTCATTCTCACATATTTTTATGTCATTATCCACCCATTTCGCAAATCGCCCTATCATTCTAGCCCAAAAGTCAGGGCATCCCAACATGTATTGGAGTGCTCTGGTCCTACCTTGGGTTCCCCTGATCTATGCACATACTTTTCCATTTATGTTTGGCACCTTTTAAGCCATTTTCCATCTTGATCCTTTTCCCATTTGCATTTTTGGGATTAATTACAAAATTAAGTTGAGATCCCTATAAATATAAAGTTATAAGACTATAATGAACATTCTAGCATCACATACTACTATCACTCCATCTAGAGTTACATCCATTTCATCACTCGCATCCACATAGTACCATGCATCAAGGCTAGAAGATTTGAATCACACACACCGCATAGGGGAGAGATTCTAGTATATTCCATGCACACATTCTATTTACATTTTGTATAGTTACTATTTCTCATTACTTCACAAAGTGTAACCGACATGAGAGCAACTAGGGAACAACATGAACACACTCACTAGAACTACATCTCGGGTCCAAAATGTAGTGCAACGTTAAGTGATAAGACAACTAGTTTTATGGTGAGGTCATTTCGACCCATTAATTTACATCTTTATTTTTTCTAGGGTTTAATACTTCCTTTTAAATTGTAGGTCATTAAAGAACTCATCTCGATGAATCAAATGTGATAGATAGGTAGGGTTTTGAACCAACTTGTGATCATACCAAAATTAGGTTATGAGCTTTTATACGGATCGAGTACCCAAACTACATACCAGGGCACCCTGGGCACCCAATACCCTCCCAAGAACCTCATTCATTTCAGATATTCTAGATCTGATCTTCACAGGGTCCCTAAGTGATTATTTGCACTTCCATATTTTATTTCCATATTTGCGACACTTTGTTAATAAACTAAGTCATCTAGCATTCCTTACTTGTATATTTAGGGTTTTATTTCACTTAGAGTAATTAATTACAATCATTATATACTATTTTAGTCCATTTATTACAACATTTTAGTCCTCCTAATTAGATTAACATTAATACCATATACCCCCTTTAGGTTTTATTTTTGTTAATCAACTTGATGCTAAGATTAAGGTCAATGGAGTGTTGAGAAACACTTGGATCAAATCCTTTCAGGTATTCATATTCCTATGAGAAGATGTTAACATACTTCGGCATAGAGAGATGGTCTATTTTTCATCTTGCAAACAATATTTTCTAAGCAATAACTCTTTACACACACACAATAGTGACTGTAATGAATTATCCTTACACTACACACATATTATTTTCTTCACCCTTGAACTTGTCATCAGGACTAAAGATATGCTCTAAGGTGACTAGCCCTTTAGGAAACTTGTTTGTCTCAATTTGAATCACTTGGTAGCCATAGTCAAATTAAGCTTCTACATAGTCATAGTATACCCGAATGTTTTAAGAAAATTCAGCTTCATTTTGGATGAACTGGAAAATTTTTGCATCACTATTAAATAATTGCCAACTATTTTTGCTGTCTAGAATAGATGGCTTGACCACCATATTAATGTGTGTGCATTTCCTTAGAAAAATCCTTAGCGAGTTAGAACTATTAATCAAGGTTTTCCATCTAATCCACTTCTTTATTCAATCTCCTTGGCACCACCTACTGATTTAGAGCTTCAAAACTCTCCAATAGGTACAAAACCTATGTTTGTAAGATTTAAAAGCTTATTATTTATTGTGCACTTGTTTGTGACTTGATGGATGATCATCTTAGTTTACTCAAATATTTGCAATGCCTTGATCTCTCTCTTTTTAGAAATAAAAAGACCATGCACCTATGCTTCATATTCTGCTACGTTGTTTGAGCATTAAAACTATAGCCTATGTGTGAAGAATATTTTTTCACTCTTGAGAGAGATGAGAAAAGACTTGTGCCTATGCCATTTCTTCTTCGAACCATCAAAGAAAAATTTCCATAGTCTAGAAGTCTCATCACTTTACTTAAGTATACTAGGCAACAAATATTCTTCTTCAAGGATATAATAGGTACTCATAATAGTTTCAATAGCATGTGTGTCATATAGATAGTGTTGGTGCTCAATTTGATCTCACCTGCTTTTTCCTTGAAATTATTTAGTTTGTCGGCTCTATCGTGTTTTATGTATCCCGTATTGATGCATGAAAGCTTTGTCCTTCATTTGGTTGCCATGAATAGTCCCTTCCTTTGGTCAAGGATCACTTTAAATCTAGAGTTTTGTTTTATATTCTTATGTCCATGTGAAAGAATTTGTAACTTTGGAAAAAAATTAGGTTTTTTCCCATCCTTCCATTTTCCACAGTCACGTTTTATTTTCCTTGTCAATTTTTGTCCCAATACCTATGGAAAAGTGGTCCTTTCGATTGGATGCAGCTCGGTGGATCACATTTGGGCCTTATATCATTTCCACATCTTTTTCCTAAAGGAAATATTCATTTTCGGGCACAAATGGTGATTTCCCTACATTTTACGGTTTGATAGGTGTGTTTTCCCCATCAAATTTATATCTCAGCATCTATGGAAACGTGGCCCTTTCTAGTTAGATGTGGCTTAGTGGGAAAATTTAAAACTCTAAGGCCTGTTTTAAATCAAAAATTATCCACGTGGAGGGCCGACGCTCATCTAAAAATTTGACTTTTGGTTTGACCTTGGAGTTACACCAGGGAGACACATGGAGGTATCTGTCACCTTTCCTAGACTTAGACATTTTTTTCATGCCGCCTTTGGTGTAACTTTTTTGGACCATGGACATGTGGAGGATGGACGTTCATTTAAGGATCCGCCTCAGGGTCCCACCTTAATAGTTGTACCAAGGGGACACATGGTGAGCCCACACTTGTTTAGGGTCTCCGCTTTTGGGGACCATCTCAAAATTACGTCGAGGAGACACGTGGAGGCTTCCGCCGGATCCTCTTTATACTTAAACTTTTCAATCAAATTTCTAAGGCTTGGGACATGTGGAGGAAATGCACTGTTAAGGGACCCGCCCTAAATTTTATTTTTGAGAAGTGCTAGGATGACACTTGGAGGTTTCTACTCATTCTGCCCTTGCTTGGAATTTTCAAGGGCCGATGAAACTTTCTCAGACCCTAGACATATAGTGCCTTCCGCTTGTCCTTCAAATTTTTAAATAACACTCGCTGGATCGAGACACATGGTGAGCCCACACTTGTTTGGGGTCTCTACTTTTGAGGACCATACCAAAGGTGCACTAAGGAGACACGTGGAGGCTTCCGTTGGCTCCTTTTTTATTGAGACTTTTTCAAAGGCCAAATGGTGTTTTTCTTGGGCCTAAGGCACGTGGAAGGCCCGTGCTTGTTTAGAAACTTTCCGCTATAACTCACCTTTGTATTTGTGCTAAAAAAACATGTGGATGACTCTAATATAAATTCGAGAAGGGGTAGAATCAATGGTTGCTGTGCATTGCATTTATTTTTCCACCATTTTTCTCCAAGACTCTTGGAGATGCGAATACACACTGTTTTTCATCATTTTTTGATAAAATTCCTTATCATTTTTATCTACAAAGTGCCAATTGAATGGATTTAGAACTTAATTTATGAGTCCAAGGATTTTTAAGGTCGATATTTTGAAGTTGGAATTGTTCGGGCACTTGTAAAAACGTGAATTACTAGAGAAGCTAGATGCAGGACAAAGTTGTAGAGGAAAGAGAAGGAAAAGTATGAAATGCTTTGGAGGTTATAGGCACAAAGGATAAAAAAGGTTTTACCTCGAGGGAAAAAAGGATTACCTATCAGATCTAGCTATACAGATCCGCTGGAAAATGATTAAAATAGGGATTTCTCACATGACAGAATTAGAATGATTAAAATAACTGTTAAAAACTTGTGGCATGGCATACTAGTCATTAGTCGAGGGTCTGAGTAACGTGATCAGTTCATAATTAGTCCACCTGGTAGCTTTCAGATGTGAATTTGTTAAACATCACTTTCTGAGGAAAATTATTAACAAGCAAAGGTCCTTCGAATACTCTTATTTATGGGGGAAAATTTGGGCAAGTGAAATGTATAAATGCAATGAGAATACTCTTGCAAAGGGTCAAGGGTTGAATTCTTAAGAGAAAATTTGAGAGAGCCCATCTTCTTGAGAGACCAATCTAAGAAACTTGTTAATTTCATGTGTTTTAGATTTCAATCACATCAAGTTGGTTGTGAGTGTACATCCATTGACAAGCTCTAAGACTGTTCAAAGAAACTTTCCCCTGCTAATGAATCTAATCAATTTTGAGTTAATCTGTGTCAATCTTGGAGCAATTTGTGTCTGCTTTATTTCAAAATGTCTACAAGTAGTTTTTCTTATTCCTATTGCAATCTTGTGTTAAAGTCCCTCCAAATCACACAGGATCTCGTCCCTATGATAGTTTAGTGGCATTTGCAATTTCATTTCAAGAAGAGCTTTCATCCTGTGATGAGATAAACAATTTAAAATCACTTCATTGTCATTTATTGATAAAGATTGTATGTAAGCCTTCAAGTGTATCTTAGGCGTGAGGAACCAGGGGTCTTTGATGTTTTATTGAGTCTTTAGCTCGAGCCTTCATGTTAAATTCTTGGATATTGTGTGAAACTTGCAAATCTGGGCCTCCATTGATGCACACCTTCTGGTTGAAGGAATATCTTAGCTATTCTAAAGCTTTCTATCATTTAGATTTCCAATTGTTGTGAAGTCTCTCAAAGATTTGGTATAATTAATTTTATCGTACTTAATCTCCCACCAAAATTATTCAAAAACCATGAATCCATCCTGAACTACCCTTGTTTTCCCTGTGTGTCCAAAAATGTATAAATTCTATTGCTAAAATATGCAGAAGCAATCAGGATTCCATAATGTCTTTAGTAACCTTAGCCCTATCTAGGAAATATCACCATTCTTTAGAAGTGACAACTCGTGAGAGTTAAATTTTGGTGCATTGATCATATTTTCTTAGGGTCCCCTTTCAAATTTGTGCAAAGAAGGATATCTTCATTCTCCTTCACCAAAAGAGGTTACAAAATAGGTCCTCTTACCCTGCTCAAAAGGAACATCCTAAATAAATAAGGATAGATCAAATCCTTAATGAAGGTGCTATCCATTTCTCCGATGCCCGAGTGATAAAGAGTCAAGAAAATCCCCTCCTGGTTAAAAATGACTCATAATATGATTTGTGTGTCTCTTATTGTCCTTGTAAATCTTTGAAGCTTCTTAGTTTTCAAGGGAGAATCAATTTGGATACCAACACCAGAATGAAACCATTTCCGGGGACGTGAAGTTGTGTGTAAATTTTAAACACCATCAACAACACATATAGACCTTGGTAAATACTTTTACACATTTTAAATTACAAATACGTTGTTGAAACGTCATCCTATGTCTAGATTTGTAAGAATCAAGCAAAGTTACAAGTTCTATGTGCAATATTTCTAGTTTATGTGGTTTTTTGCACTAACTTTACATCTTCAAAGTTAAATATGGGTAAAGGAGGGTCGATCTCGTAGAGATTTTCATGAATTTAGTATTTTTAGAAATTTGATAGATCAATTTTAGTGCATTTGCACAACTAAGGTGAAAATCCTTAGTGGTGACTCCATATTGAATGAATTTTTGATAAATGCCGTGTCTTAACCTCTGTCAATTGCAATTTATCACTAATCTTTGAAAAGATGGAAGGAAGAAGATATTTATTCACTAGAGACCCCGTAGAAAGATGATTATAGAGTGGGAAAGATGAATTTAGAAAGAATAAGAATATGGAAAGTTGTTGGAGATCAAAAATCAAGAAAGGAGTTATCAATTGTGGAAATTGATCAACTTATCATTGAAGATTTCCATACTTCCTCAAGTGCTTCTGAATCAGGTAGTATTTTTGTAAATTTGAATTCTCCATCTAGAGAGGGGCCTTCTTTTGTATTTGAAAATTTACATCTCATTCTATCCTTATGTTCTCCAAAGCTAATAGGATCTTCCAAGAAACAAAGTTTTTAGAGAACATTCATTTTGAGAATTGCATTCTGTGCCCCATAGACCCCTCACTCCTCATCATTTTGTTTCTCTTGTAAGATCACCTCCTAAAACAATATGGCCTAGCCCCCACCCAGACCTCCATTTGTTGTGAACACTTTTGGTCCTATAGATTTTAGAGGTATGGCCGAATATCCAAATCTTTGTGCCCTAAGATGTTAGAAATAGAATGCCTAAATTTCAAGGAAATAATGCCATTATTGTGGATCAACACTTAAAGATTTTTTTCAATATGATGGAAGAATTTGAGATCGAATTTGAGGATGTGTACATAAATTTTTTTATTCATACTCTAGAGGAGGATGCACAGGACTGGTATAAATATTTTCTAAAAAATTCCATTGATTCATGGACAGAGATGAAGAATGCTTTTAGATTGCAATATGGAGATAAAACAAACCCTAGGTTTCTTTTATCAGAATTTGAAAATATAA
Source organism: Taxus wallichiana var. yunnanensis (assembly GCA_018340775.1). Classification (NCBI taxonomy): domain Eukaryota; kingdom Viridiplantae; phylum Streptophyta; class Pinopsida; order Cupressales; family Taxaceae; genus Taxus; species Taxus wallichiana. The sequence continues at coordinate 399,049,860 of CM031233.1, forward strand.
AAAGAATCCTAATGAATCTGTTCATGACTTTAATACAAGGTTCAATAAGACCCTAAATAGGCTTCTTGCGATCTTAAGGAAAAGTGATGTTTCTTGTTTAATAAAATATTTTGATGCTTTTGATAATAAAGCTGCCTATTATTTAAGAGACAAGAACCCAAAAACATTGAGGCAAGCCTTCACCATGGATTTTCTGATTAGGAATAACATCAAGGAAATTGGTAAACCTTCTAAGAGAGAAGGCATCAAGCTAGCCAATCCAGATAAGCCTCAGTCAAGTAAAGTTGTGGATCTGGAGGAGGTTGTGAAAACTTTGGACGGAATTGTTAAGGAAATATCCTATAAATTTTCCAGAGAAGAGAAGGGGATTGGACAAGGTTCCCTGTGGTTGACATAGACCACAAGGTCAAGAAATATTTTCCAATCATCCCGGAGGTGATCGGATATCCGATGAAAGAGGCAAAGGACTCATGGGATTAGGAAATAGAGATTATGAGAATAGAAGCTCGATCCTTTGACTTCTAGAGTTAGCCCATGTGAGAATGAAGAAGTGGTGTGATAGATGCTGATGCCCCATGTGATAAAGAAAAATAAGTTGAGAGTTACTGATGTGTGCATGGTGGAAGAAGCTAATGAAATTGAGTGGTGTGATAGATTAAGAGATTTGAAAGGAAATAAGACATACAAGCACCATAGAGCTCAGAACAACTTCTAGATCCTTGTAGTCATTCTAGACATAAAGTGCTTAACAAATTATAGAACTTACACCAAAACAAAAAGGAAGTCATACAAGCATTCATACTTAGTTCATAAACATAAATGAAAAAGAACTATGAAGAAGGATGTATGCATCAGAACCATTAATGCTCATATTCATATAAATTGGTAACCTCATTACATTCATTAGGCCCATTACAGAATGTCACAGAAAGGCAGACCATAGTCATGCATTATAACTAGATTCATATAACTAGGCCCTCAAAAGAAAATTTATAACTCCCAAACCCTTGATACATCCTTTCCTACCCTTATTTACCCAAGCTAATAGAGTCCTTGCAGTATTTTTCTACAGAGCTCACCCTCTCTCTCTATCTCTCTCTTTTTACTTTATAGGCACTTGTATATATAGCCTTTTTGAACTACCAACTCATTCTTCTGTGGCCTCAGATCTATGTCACCAAGTGTCGAATGTGGTCCTCCATGAGTGCATGCTCCTCAGGCCTGAGCTCACCACTCCTTGCCATGATGTCCTTCTAGAAGCTTCTAACGTAGGGCATATTCCTTCTAGGCCAACCTTGTCGCCAGGCTGGCACCTTATCCACTCTCGCATGCGTAGTCGGGTCACTTTTCTCGTATCCTACCCAAAATGCCCAATATGGCTAAGTCCTGAAACCTTGGCTTTTTTCACATGTGTGCCATGGGTTTCCTTAAACCCTTCCTTAAACCCTTCCCTGTGCCTTCTCCTTGCGCCTTTCTTCAACTAGGCCTTGTGTGCCTATGTGCCTTTTTACACTTAGCCAATATTTTAAGGGCCCAACATCACCCCACACTATACTATTCTCATCCATGGGAACACTTCTTAAATGGATAAGGAATCATAGTAGACTTATGCCTTGGAAAAATAATAAGGGGATGAAGAATTTGGGAAAGAAGAAAGAATGGGATAGTGATGGCATTACTATAATAAGCTAGGAAAATATTTTTGCAAGTCGGCCTCCAACTTGTTCAGGCATCGACTTCATTTTGTGCTCTCTGGAAAAGATCACCTACTAAGGTGCACTCACCTGATCAAAACCTAGCCCATCCCCTTGTGCACTCATGGTGTCAACAATATTTTCTAACTCCTTGCCTATATCCTCCAAGCACATCCATCCTTCGTGTAATCTATGGGTATAGTTCCTTCAACTAGTTTTTGATTGAACCCCTTAAGGTTTCAATGGCCTCAGATTTCTTTTTGACCTGGCTAGGATATTTTCTCACTCCACTCTTTGTTCCCCTTGTTCTTCTCCTAGAACTCTTTAAGTTCCTTCTTCATCATTGGTGACCAGCATGCTTGCCACTTTGTCTCTGTCTGCGTGCAGTTTGTCGTATGTGGCCTCAACATTCGGGAGGAAATCTTTACATCAGCAAGGACCTTGTTGTATTCAGCTATGAGTGCACCACAACTTTCAATTTATCCTCCTTTTCTCTAAGTGTGGCCACTTCTGTAGACTCCAAAGCTAGTGGCTGCCTCTCCATGGTGAGGGTTCTTGTTAAGTCCTCCAGGCATTCCAGGGAAGATGCATACTTCCACATGGGAGGTGCTAGGTCTGGATGCTTCAACACTATGGCATCTGTAATGGACTCCACCTTTTTGTATACTTCATGCATACTCTAGCCTTCTCATCCCTTAACTCACGCTTGCCACTGGGTGTTGATCAAATTTTCTTGACTTAGCTCCTTTGTCCTCATAGCTAGCTCTTCCTCTTTCTTCTTTAGTTCATCCTCTCCAGATCTTTGATTCTATCATTCCACCCAAAGAGTCTAGCTTGACCTCAATGGAGACCTTGTTGAGCATGTTGCATAGTTGTTCATCTGAGAGCTTCTTGAGCATTCACCAATGGGTTGTCTCCTTTTGATTCTAGCAATGTTATTATTTCCCCATGGCTTACTTCAAATTTTGGCTCATCAAGATGGGACTCAAATGCCCATGAGAGCATCTTCCTTGTCCATGGGTATGCAACCTCCTTATCAAAAGATGACATTTCCATGAGCTCCTCTACTGGAATTGTGCTTTGGAACCATGTGCACAACACTTTGTTGGGGTCATCAATATAACCCATCCCTAGCCTCTCCTCCTCCTGCATGCTTTCCTCCCATGCGTGTGCCCTTAGGAATAACTATAGTTAAAGTGGGGCCTCCAGTGCTGTCGTGGTCCTTTTCACACTCTCTTCCTTATCCTTATTCATCACCAGCTCAACATACTTTGCATTCCAACCCCTCTTCCACCAAGGTCTCAATGATCTTTGTTGCTTCTCTTTCTTGCCACCTTGTTTATCTATTCCTGCGTAAGGCTTGGAGCCTTTCTACTTCTACGTGCCAACCTCCTCACTTCTTCCATGTCTGGGTGCCTTCCCCCTCCTGACTACCCTTGTGCCGCATGAAAAGGAACCCTTTCTTCTTCTCTACCCTCTTCTTCTGAATCATGCATGTTGAAGACAAGTGGCTCTTGATCTCTTTAGGATCATCTTCTTCACTATCATCTTCTTCATCATCATCATCCTTTTCACCTATGTATCTCTCCAAACTCTTAGTTTCTTCTGAGGTGGTCTCCTCTTCTATCCTCCTCTCTTCTTCCTAACTGGGGATTCTGGTGTAGGTGACTCTGTCTCTTCTTCTTTTGATGACTCCTTGTCTAATGGATTCTCTAGCTCTGGAGTCTTCTCTTTGATTATGGACTTTTTCTTGCATGAATACATACTTGTTTTGGCACTTGTCAGGGGTACCTATTACCTATGTATCCACTACACTTGGTACTTTCTCTCTGGTTCTTTTTCCTCCCATTTGGGTGTGGGTATTTTCCCTGCCTAGTTGGGTCCTTAGGTATGGACATCTCATTCTCTAGATATGCCCTTCTCAAATTTGGGTCTTATGCGGAGGTATACTCATGCCGTGGATCCTCCTGTAATGGGAAAAGTCATGGGTCTCACCATTTGGACCTCATGCGACATGTACCTCTCCACATATGTGCTTGTTGGGGTAGACCAACCCTTTGCACATTTCTCTGTGGTCCGGTCTAGATTACCAAGGTCCAACTTCAACTTCTTGGATTCTTTGAACCTGTTCACTCCCGCTTGGAAGTGTTGAGTTGTGAAGGAAAAAGGGAGCTTGCACCATGGGCTCCATGTCTCATCTATCAGTTTAAATCTGCCAAGGTAGAAATGTTGGTACACAAGCAAACTTGGCTTCTCCCTTGGTGGTCACTGGTAGTTGTTTAGGGATCCTCCATTCCCCCAAATGCATTCCTCAGGCATGTATACCACTTCTCCAAGTGCGCCTTGTGCATGCCATCATACTATCATAGGTGTACTTTTCAAATCTCTTCGTGGGTGAAGGGTCTTCAACAGGGTACTCCCACATGAATTTTTCCATGCATCCGACACTCCAATCTCTGAAAAACACAATGGTTAATAGGACATTACCAAAAAGGATTTTATCACCTTCCTTTTTCATTTATTGACAATCTCATCCGTGATGAATGCAGACAAGTTGTAGATGGTGCCCTCAAAATTTTCTGCAAACATTCAACCAGGCCTTGTTAACTGGGTCCATCTCTCTGGCCATTTATCTTTGTCACAAGGTGTGTGACCATCTTCATCACCTGGGTCCTTGATGTCCGTGATATCAAAGTACCTCGACCCTTTTTTTATGCATAAGCAGCGAAGTTTCCTTAATTGCCTCCTTGTCGCTTAGGTCATCCTCCAAACTATCTCCTTCATAGATGAGGCCTATGAAATGTGAAATAAGTTGAGGGTAATGTGCATCTTTGCCTGTGAAGTGAAAGTAATCTTCATGCATGTGTGACATCAACCATTGATATAGGCTCTAGGCTTCCCAAAGTAGGGAAACTCAAAGAGTTGCAATAATCCTGACTTCTCCAACTTGACTTTTACATCATCATTATAGATGGGAAAACCCTCTGGTGTCCTTTTATTTGTTGGGCACACTAACTCCAGTGCCATTTCCTTCTCGATTGTGCTCAAGTGATGATTGTAATCATTTACTGACATATTTCTTAAATGGGACTCCCACTCCTTCCCCAACAACACTCCATCTGGGTACTGCATTTCTGTGTACCACTCTTCATTTTATATGCATGATAGTTTCTTGCTTCCCTTGCCCTTGCCCTTTCCCTTCTTAGGTGTGCCAACTGGTTTCTTGGGTGCCATTGTTCTAGGTCCTCTTATCACTTCAATCACTTCTTGTTACTCTATTCTTCCACTCCCTCCAACCTTAGATCTTGAACTTGTGAAGAAAACCCCTTAAACCCGTGCCCTAGTTCTTCAAACCCTAACTGGGATAGTTCCTTCACAAGATGGTGCCTTCTCACAATTTCTCTTATGCCCATGAAATCCCTTCCTTCTGGTTTGCAAATCCAAACTAGTTACTCATGCTCAAACTCTTCAAATTTTTCTTCACACGGATCAGTTTTGGAAGCCCTAGTTTGTAAAGATGCAAAAGTGCTTCTTTCTCCTTATACGCAAAGTGAATAATGAAATGCCCGAACCTTATTTATAGTTTTTCCCATTTTTAAGCATTAAATGCTACTTCACCTACCACCATACTTTTAACGTTTAAAGTGGATTTTTCAAACAAATCTTGACTTTGTGCCCTAACTCACGCACCCAACCTGCGTGGATAATCTCCAACCTTCTGGTGCAACCAATCCATCTTGAGAGACTCTTTGCATGCATGTCACACAGCCTGAAGGCACTTCTTTTATCATGATTTTTTCTCTCACCTACCTTGTGTTGTTTATGCACTTCTTCCTTCTCTGTACGTGGGATCTAAAAGTAGCCTTATCTTGACACCAACCATCCTTTTCCACCTTTTCTTTCATGAATCTCTTTCAACAGGGCCATTCAACTGGGATTTCCAATAGAATCCTCCTTGGCACTTTACCCATGCTTTCCTTCACATCACTCCACCCCACACTTAAATGATGTGTGACCCTCTGCATTCAAAACCCTAAAAAAGTAACAAAGGTTACCGGTGCCCAAGGCACAAAAAAAAAAACAATGTGAAAGGGAAACACAAGAAAGGAAATGCATAAAGGAAATTCTAAATTATCTGGAAAAACTACCTTATTTACAAACACCAAGAAGCCTTATTTATAGTAGGGCTTCAACCTACTCCCATTGAAGTGTCCAAGAAATTTCATTCCATCCAGTGCTTGTAACTGGCACATGCTTGAATCAAGGATGTACGAGATTGTGTAGGGACCCAACCAATGGACTTTCAACTTCCCAGGATGGCGTAAAAACTTAGAATCATATAGTAAGACCATCTGCCCAACCTCAAATTTCTTGTTCCTAATGTGGTGATCATGCCATGCTTTTTGCTTTTCTTTTTTTTTTGTTTGGCTCCACCTGGCAAGTGATCATCTTTCATCCAGCTTCATCAATTCATCAATTCTCTCTTCCAACACTTTCTCAGCCAGACCCCTCCTACACATGCTATTCACAGAGAAGGTATCATGAACTCAACGGTAGAACAACTTCCATGCCAAACACCAATTGAAATGGTGTGGCTTTGTTTAGCCTTTTATAAGTTGTCCTATAAGCCCATAATATATGGCTGATACCTTGTCATCCCAATCTTGTCTTCGACATCAAATTTTTTTGTAGGGTATGACTCAATATTTTGTTAAATGCTTCCATGGTTCCATTTTCTTGTGGGTGATAAGGTGTAGTCTTGTGATGAGCCACCATGAACTCTGCTAATAGGATCCTCATGGTCTCATTCAAGAAATGTGTACCCCTATCGTTGGTTAAACTTAAAGGGCATCCATACCTTGTGATAATGTTTTCCCACAAAAATCTTGTTGTTGTAGTTGTTGTGTAGTCTTTAGTTGGGGCTGCCTCTGCCCACCTTGTCAAATAGTCCATGCAAGTGATTATGTAGCGTGATCTAGTCCTATGTTCTTTGGTGCAATAGGGCCTACAAAGTCTATTGCCCATTTCTCAAAAGGTTTAGTGCTAGGGATAGGGTGCAAAGGCATTTCATCTCTCTTCTTCCTAGCTTGCCAACATGCTAATAGTGGTCACATGCTTTACAATAGTCCTTGTAATCCTTATATAAGAGTTTCCCACCACAATCCTACCATTAATATTTTATGTGTGGTGGCATCACCTGCATAATGTCCACTGCACTTCCTCCGTGTGCTTCCTCTATGATGGTGAGGGTGCTCATGCTCTAGTACACACCTATGTAAAAACTTCATCATGCCCTAATTTGTATAAGTCCCCACTGATCAACATGTAGGGCACGACGCGTATGGCTAGTTGCTTTTTCTCTAATGTCTTCATCCCTTCCAGTGCCACACCTTCCTTTAGAAATACTACAATTTCCTCCAAATATGAGGGGTGCCGCAACCTAAATAAGTTGCATGTGTGCATTGGCATTGTCTCTTCAATGCTCTGTGTGTCCTCCCCTGAATCAATCCTTGAAAAATGATCAGGTCCACAATTACTCTTTCCAGGCTTCACAACTACCACCGTGAACTCAAACTCTTGAAATAATAACACCCACCGACATATGTGCCCTTGTAGAATGGGCTTGTTCACCAAGTACTTTAATGCCATGTGGTCGGTGTAAAATACAAAGGGTTTTACGAGTAGATATTATCTCGAACTTGTGAAGTGCGTAGATCATTGACAATGCTTCGCGCTCGGTCGTAGTATAATTCTCTCTCTATTGGTGTCAACTTCCTTACTTGCAAAGCATAGGGGATGATCAACAATTCCCTCACTAGGTTGTGCAAGCACTACCCCAATGGCCATTTCGGAGGCATCTACATGAACATGGAAGGGCTTATCCCAAGAGGGAAAATGTAATATAGGTGCGGTGACAAGCCTATCCTTCAATGTGTCAAACACCTTCTCTTTATGCCTTTCCCCAATGGAAGGCACTTTTATGTCTAAGAAATTCTTCTAAAGGTGTGGTGATCTTGGCATACCCCTTGATGAACTTTTGATAGTAGCCACGTGTCCAAGAAACCCACACACTGTGCTTTGGCTAGTAGGCTCCCCAATCCCACAATCACTACAACCTTGGCAGGATCTACTAGCAAGCCCTCCTTACATATGATATGCCCCAATAACATTCAAAAGGGGTAGTAAAAGACACACTTCTTAATGTTGAGGGATATCCTCAACTACCGACACCTCTCAAACATCAGCCTCAAATTATCACAATGGTCTTTTACTAGCCCATACACCATCCAATCATCCAGATAGACCTGAAGAAATTTGTGGATGAAGTCCTGGAATGCTTGTACCACTATGCGTGAGAAAAATAACAGGCACATTCTTCAACCCAAAGGGCATGACCATGTATGCAAAACTTCCCCATTCAGTGGTGAAAGTTGTCTTCTCTGGTCTTCCTTTGCAATCCGGACTTGGTGGTACCCCAAAATCCATCCGTAAAGGAATATATTTTCATGCCTAGTGACTCCCTCCAAAATTTCTTTAGTGAAGGGGGTTGGAAAAGGATCGATGACACAAACTACATTCAGCTCCCTATAATCCATGCAGATCCTAATCCACCCATCCTTCTTGATGTTGATTACCATTGGACTTATCCATTTCGATTCTTCAACAACTTCAATGATCCCTAGATGCTATCATTTTGTCTATCTCTTCCTTTACCTTCACGTGTAAATTGGGATTCATCTAGTAGGGTCTCTTCCTGACTAGTGTGCACCACCATCTTCAACTTTATCCTCATTTCCCCAAGGAATGGTGGATGCCTTTGAGCTCATGGTACCCATGTGGAAATAAATCCTCAAATTCATAAAAAGATCAATGATCTTAGAGACTTCCTTCTCTAACCAGTAATCTCAATGATAGCTTCCTTAGGTTCTTCTCTGAGCTGATGTTAACCTTTTTAGTTTTTAAAGGTTCATGGTAGGTGCGCGTGAGTATCAACATTTATCCACTACCTCGTGCATCCCTATAGAATGGTTAACATCCAAGATTTTCTACTTCCTCCCCATCAATCACATATACAAGCTTTCCTTTCTCCTTTTCACACACATGTGTGCTCAAACTGATCCTCCTCTGTTTCCTCTTCTTCAAAGTGCTCCCCAAACCTGGTTCACCAAGCAAGTCCAGTAGCCTATCTTCTGCCATGGCACTATCCCCCATGGTAAGGTGCTTGACAACCTGTAATGCCTTATCAACTGATGGCTTGGTACTTTGATACTCGAATGTTTGAACTAGGTCAGCTACTAGTTCTTGCCAATTCCCTATTGGTGGCATGTCTCAGAATGTATGTACCATGCGTGCGTAACCCTGTAGTGTAGAATATAGTTTGTGCACCCAGAGGGATGGTGGAAAAGCTTCCATGCCTTCCCTCCAGGTTCTCTCATAGGCTTGGATGTGGAAAGAGGTGGGCTCCTTACCATGGTAGTCCTTGATGGTGGTGGGTGCATTGCTTCTAGAGAAGAAAGAGAAGAAGGAAATTCTCACTTGTGCCATTCCAAGAGATTATCGATGTGTTTCCCACCACCGTGTGTAAGTAGTTCCTAGTAGGACGTAACTTAACATCCCCTTCTTTCATTTTCCTCCTTCCATTGAGCTTCCATTTTCTGTAAAAAGACCTCAGGGGAGGCTCCTCCTGAGTACTTAGGTAGCTCTTTTCCTCCTAGGTGCACTGACTATGTGTGCCTTTGTCACCTTTGTCACCGATCCTCTTAAATGTCATCTGATCAATTCGTAGGTCCCATGCACCCAATTATCACATGCTAGACTAGTGGTGTCACTTACTGACTGAGCATCTTCAAACTGGATAACTCCATCGGTAGGATGGATTATCTCTGGATCCTGATTGAGTGCACATATATTCTATCAGGACCTCTTCTCCCAAAGGTTTAGTATAGGGTGTTGACTTCCCATCAGCTAGGGGTATGATGACTCATTCCTCCTCATTTTCAAAGCTGATGTACCCTTTGTTGAACCAAAGATCCGCATTGTTCTTGTAACACCATGGGGCACCCAAGTAGTCTTTGGGAAATTTCTACCTCGGTGAGTGCCAAGACTTTGAAGTCCCCAGTAAACTTAGCTCCCTGAATGGTGATAGTTGCATCCTTTAAGACACCAATGGGCATTGCCTTTGTTTTTTTTTCCATATACAACACATTCGAAGATGGTTGTAATGCAGGCCTTCCCATCTGATGCCATGCATCAATGTGAGAACATTGACCTCTGCGCCTGTGTCAATGAGGATATTACTCAAGCAGCCATCCATCCACCACTGCATTTAACGTGATCTCCCTATCATAGTCAAGGCTGTGAGGGGGAAGGTTTGCATGCAGGACCTACCTCTCGCACTCTTCTCGTGCATGTGGTACCTTCTCCCTCAACCATGCTCCTAGCAAGGGAATAACATTCTCTTGCCTTAGCATTTTACATACTTCCCTGACCTCATCCAGGTCATCTCTTGGCACCTCGACCTTCCTCCTTTGCTCCTCCCTCCTGGACTACTCCTTTAGACACTGGATTTCTCCTTGTAAACTCTGAATGACATCCATGGTATCTTGATATACCTCCTTTTGATGAGCAGGATCTAGGTACTTTCCATGCACCACTTCTTCTCTTGAAACTAGAGTCCTCTGCCTTGGTATTTCCTTTTGTGCATGGCCTCTACTCTTGTTGTTACTAAAACAGGTTCTAAGCTTGCATCACGTGTTACCCATGGCATCCATTGTGTGTCTCATCTTCTTAATGCTTACCATTGTAGTGCCCTTGTCTTTCCATTATTTGTTGATTCATGTGCTCAAACAACTCAGGGCACTCCTCATACTTGTGTTTCTTCCCGCACCATGAGCACTACAATAGGTCTAGGCACTCTTGTTTGTAATGCTCTGTAGACCCACAATTAAAATAGGTTCCACATGGGAACTCACTTCTTCCTCCATGGTTACCATGACCATGGAATCCTCCATGAAATCCCCTTCCATGTGTGCCTCCATCTGCGTGCTCCTCATAATGGTGATCATCACCTTTAGAACTACTAATGCAATGTTGGTCTGGTGCACCCCATGATCAATGGCCTCATGGATCTGGTCAATAAGCCTACAATCCTTAGTATCATGGGTTGTAGAGGTGTAGATCTTATAGTAGCAAGACACATTCTTTGAATTTGTGTTGTAACAAGGGGCATCTACTTGCATCATGGTCCCCATGAAAAATCTCACGAACTCTTATCTGTCACACATGCATGTATCTTGTCCTCAGGGGAAACTATCCTTGACATGCCCCTCTACTTCACAATCTATACACCATAAACCATTGTGAGTCTCATGGGTTGAGTTTGCAGACAAATTTTTCCAGCTTGCTTTGCTTAGCCATAACAACAATCTGAGCCTCAAAAATGGGCTAATACCAGTATCAACACTTCCAATAGCCTCGGTGCGTGTAGAGCAGCTTCTAACACCTCACGTGGGTCTGTGAAAGTTTTATGAGATAAGGCCCTTCTAAAAGGTGTGATCAACCCTCCAAAAACCATTGAGCATGTTGTGAAGGGTGAATATCATATGATAACTTAGACAAGAGAGTTTTAAAAAGCATGCATCATACTCCACACACTCTCTGCCATTCCTGTTGAATCTCCTTCAGGGCGTTGATGCTCTTCTATTCAAACTTAGGATGTGGAATTCTACCAAGAAGGCATTCTTTAAAGTAGTATAATCCACCACCATTTGATGAGGGTCATATTTCCTATACCAGCTATGTGTGTGCCCCTGCAATGTCATTACAAACTGACTAGCCTTCCACTCGAGGTTGTGATCCCCTTTGCATGCCATAGCAGCTCACACTTGTGAACATGTTCTGCAACATCTTCAATACCTCTGTAATCTGGAAAATGTAAAGACATCTCAAAGAAGACTTGAGGGGGTGGTTGGGGCCCTTGTCCTCTGAGCTAGAGCCTTGGTTCCCTCAGTGTTTCCTCACCACCTGGATCCACCGAGATCCACCTGGTCTGTGCCTCTGAGCCACAGATCCACCTAAAACCACCTAGTCCTATTCCTCCCTGATCCACCAGATCCACAGTCCAGGTCCTAGGTCATGTTCCTCTGACCCACCAGATCCACTAGAAACCAGGTCATGTAGTGGTTGTGCCAAGTGTCCCCAAGGTTCCACTAAACTATGCACCGATGGTCTGTGATAATGCCCCACTACCACTAATGTACCCCGTGCCACTCCCAGATGTGAGACCGAAGGCTTGTGTACTTTCTCCTTGTCTAAAAAGACTCCTCCTGAATACTGGAATATATGTGTAGCCATAGAAGTGGGAACTAAAAAATTATATCTCTCTGGGTGTACAGATCTGTCACTTCCACTGATACCAACTGGGTCAATGATACTCCTTCCTTGATCTAGAAAACCAAGCGCTAGGGTTTGGTCACTAGGTGGGTTCAGATACATGCCAATGACTCTTCTCTCTCCATGCATGATGAACTCTCATCAGAAGCTGAAGGGGTCTCTCTTATGCACTTGCCAAGATGGGGTAGCATAGACTGCTCAGGTTCCATGTCCTCTGCGTGAACCTCAACTCCTTCCCACAACATCTGCCTCCATAGATCCATCACACTTGCAACCTCATGTTGTCTAGCAATCTCCCTTTCACATGCTTCACTATACTTGAGTCATCTCTCCTCCCTTTCTTTCTCCATCGTAATATCTTGCCATCTTCCTCCACCCTAGCTTCCTCACCCAACACTCAGAATGGTTTAGCCGGCCATTGGAAATGCCTCTAAACTCAAAGTAACAATCAAGATCTTCATTTCCAGAGGGATAACATGCATAGAAATGATCCTGGGCTCCCACATAGAAATTCAAACTCAGCAACTTCCAGACAAGAATATGTAGAAATAGTGTACTCAGAGTGTAGCTAGCCAACACACCTTTCCACCAATGATCCACAACATGAGTCCACATCAGATCTGCATCCTGTAGCCTCTAGTATTCTTCTTGGGTCCACATGTGCATGATCTATAATACCAGCTTGATCTAGATGCATATGTTGAGAGCCATTCATATAGTTCTACTGGGAAGCAACAGAAAAATGTTTCATATAAATCATGGTAGAGGTTCTCTTCTACCCACCTACGTGCATCAAACTCAGGTCAGTGTTGAATCTCTGAGAAAATTCATCCTCCGTGCTCTTGAACCATGATTCAACACTTTCCAAAGTTAAACATTCTATCATTACTCATTACCTAGATCATGATGTATGCCATTTCCCACTACAACTTTGAAAAGAGGTCCAGAAATGGAACCAAGATGTAGTCATTTTTACCCCCATCACAAAGGAAAGAAATCCCCATGTGTGCATCGGCCTATCCCCCGGGTGGGTCTTTGGGCACTCACCGAGGCACGCATGGGTGTTGAGTCTCTCTTTTATGTGAGTTTAGTGGGAAACATCATCTATGATCTGAGTTTAAGATATTTGAAAGGAAATAAGACATACAAGCACCATAGAGCTCAAAATGGCTTCTAGATCCTTGTAGTCATTCCAGACATAAAGTGCTTAATAGATTATAGAACTTACACCAAAATAGAAAGGAAGTCATACAAGCATTCATACTTAGTTCATAAACATAAATGAAAAAGAACTATGAAGAAGGATGTATGCATCAGAACCATTAATGCTCATATTCATATAAATTGGTAACCTCATTACATTCATTAGGCCCATTACAGAATGTCATAGAAAGGCAGACCGTAGTCATGCATTATAACTGGATTCATATAACTAGGCCCTCAAAAGAAAATTTATAACTCCCAAACCCTTGATACATCCTTTCCTACCCTTATTTACCCAAGCTAATAGAGTCCTTGCAGTATTTCTATAGAGCTCCACCCTCTATCTATCTCTCTCTCTCTCTTTACTTTTACTTTTGTAGGCACTTGTATATATAGCCTTTTTGAACTGCCAACTCATTCTTTGTGGCCTCAGATCTATCACCAAGTGTCTGAATGTGGTCCTCCATGAGCACATGCTCCTCAGGCCTGAGCTCACCACTCCTTGCCATGATGTCCTTCTAGAAGCTTCTAACGTAGGGCATATTCCTTCTAGGCCAACCTGTCGCAGGATGACACCTTATCCACTCGCGCATGCGTAGTGGGTCATGTTTTCTCATATCCTACCCAAAATTCCCAATATGGCTACCGCACGCCTTCTCCTTGCACACCTTTCTTCAACTAGGCTTTGTGCACCTACGCACCTTTTTGCACTTAATCAATATTTCGGGGGGCCCAACAAAGGTCATTAATGATTAAAAATTATGATGGAGGAATCCTTTTAAGGAGCATAGGTAGTTGTTAATGAGTGTGGTAGTTGGCCATGAAAAGGAATATAACACTAGGAGTAAAGTGGTTAAAGGGACAAGGCCTCGAGCCAAGCCAAAACTCATGTTCTCACCAATATCTCAAAAGAAACTCCTAAGAAAGATACATCTGGTAAAAGCCTTGTGTCCCTAAATAGAACTTGTATCCCTTCCCATGCTTAGATAGTGAAAAATACTTTACTGTAAGATGAGTTTGTTAGTCTTCCTCCAAATGTTGCCTTTCCCAAATACGTTCCTTATGACATTGGCCAAGTCTTAAGTTAGATCAAGATTTCTGTTGCAATTATTAAGTTGCTTAGGATTATTGAGCATAAGAAAAGGGCCTTTGAGTATTTGGGATTGAAAGAAGAAAATATTTCCCAAGGTAGAAATGTAAACAATGTTGAGACTCCTCCTACAAGTTCGAGTTGAAAAAACCCCAAGTGCTTTGGAAGAACTAGATGAGACACATGAAGTATATTTGGGAACATCCTTGGTTGAGTCCCAACTGAATGTAGATCCATTTTTCACCACTCTGATTATTAAGGATATGCTATTACACAATTGTATGTTTGATTCTGGAGCATCATGCAATGTTATGCCTCTTGAGGTCATGAATGAATTAGATATCAAAGTGACAACATCTTATGGGAAGTGCACTGCCATGGATTCTAGAGAGGTTCCAGTGGTTGGATGTGTTAAGGGTTTTATAGTGCAACTTGTAGCCTACCCAGGAAAGAAATTAAAACTAGATGTTGTTATTGTTGATTGCCCTGCCAAATGGGGAATGCTGTTATCAAGAAAATGGGTTGCCGGCAGTGTGGGTGGTAGTGTGCAAATGGATATGTCTTTTTCCACTATATCTATTAAGGGAAGTCTTATAAAGTTGTATAGTGAAAATAAGATGCTACATCTCATTGAGGATCCTAATAATGCTTCCTATAAAGTGCTATACATGCGACATTGATGTAGAAAAATTTGTTGGAAATGTTGATGGTAAAGAGAACACAATTTATTAATGCAAGTATCTTAATCAACTAGGTTCTCCTTGGAATTTTTGTTTGATGGGGCTTGCTCTTGATTTGGAAATGGTGTTGGTATTGTTTTGATATCTCTATGCTAGGAAGAGTTTGTTTTCTCTTTTAAACTTAACTTTGAGTGCACTAAATATATTGCTAAATATGAAGCACTTCTCTTGGGTCTAAGAATTGGTTGGAAATATGGTATTAGAGACATCATTATTAAAGGAGATTCAAAGCTAATAATCAAGCGAGAGTTAGAAAGCTGTATGCAACAAAAAATAAGAGAATGAAGTAGTATAAATGTGCAGTCTAGGATTTCATTGAGATGTTTGACTCCTTCAACATAATGCATCATGATAGGAAGTGTAATACTCTATCAAACAAATTGGCCGTATTGGGGTCTAGATTTAAAAATTGTATCGATTGTATACCCCTTTTGTGAGTATAACATTGTGGTGTTGATTAGGCCATCTATTCCTGACAATGTTAAACACTAGAAAGTGTTCGAAGACGATGTCTAGATGTAAAGGATTTTATAGAACTAAGGAGAATTTGATGATCAATGTATAGATTGGGAGCTAATGGTTTGTGCGGCTGATGGAAAGGAGACTTTATTTGGAAAAGACATCATTCAGTTGAAGATTAATACTATTCCCAGAGGCTTGGTAACACTTGAATCAAACTTTGATAATGTTGATTGCATTATCAACAGACATGTCAGCCTCAAGGGATGATGAAGAGCATGAACTAGGAACAAAGGATAAACTGTGAAAGATCTAGCTAGGTAGTAATCTAAGCAAGGAAGAAAAGCAGTCGTATGTCTAATTTTTGAAGAAATACTAGGACTACTTAGCATGGTCTTATTTTGAACTGAAAGCATACAAAGAGGATATTTTCTAGCATGAAATTCCCTTAGAAGATTCTACCAAGCCGTTTAGGTAGAAACAGAGGCCAATCAATCCACTCCTTTCCCTGAAGATGTAAGAAGAATTGAAAAAATTGAGGGATGGAGGAATCATACAACCCACAAGGTACTCATCATGGGTTACAAACTTGGTACCTGTCAAAAAGAAGAATGGAGATATAAGGTTGTGTGTGGACTTTAGAAACCTGAATAGAGCATCAATGAAGGATAACTACCCTCTACCAAATATGGACAATATGTTACAATTGGTTACTGGTTCAGAATTGTTATCCACCTTAGATGGGTTTTCTAGATATAACCAGTAAATGTGAAGGAATTAGAGCAAATTAAGACAGCCTTTACCACTCCTGGGGAACATATGTATATGTTAGAATGCCATTTGGTCTAATGAATGTTGGAGACACTTTCTAAAGAGAAATGGATGTAGATTTCTCTGGTTATATTAATGCTTTCATTGTTGTATATCAAAATGATGTGAATGTTTTCTCCTAGAAAAAGGAGTGACCACCTGTAACACTTAGAAAAAATATTGTTAATGTGCAGGGAGTATGGTATTTCACTTAATCCCAAGAAGTGCCATTTTGGAGTTTAGAAAGAAAATATACTTGGACACATTATGTCAAAGGAGGGGGTCATGATTGATCCTGAAAGGGTTGGTAGAGGCCATCAACAAAGTCCCCATTCAAAGAACCAAGAAGGGAATTCAATCCTTTTTTGGGTAGATTAATTTTATTAGGAGATTTATCTCCAAATTTTCTGAACTAACTATCCCAATCACTAGCATGATGAAGAAATACCAAAGTATCAAATGGGAAGAGGAAGTTATTCAAGATTTTGCTGGAATCAAAGAAGCATTAAAGAATGCCCCTATTTTAGCAGCTCCAGATTATAAGAAGACATTCCAAATGTTTTCTTTTGCTTCAGAAATTACTATTGCATCTGTATTATTGCAGAAGGATGATGAGGGAGTTGAAAGACCAATTGCCTTTTTCATTAAGACATTACAGAGAGTTGAGCTAAAATATACTATCATGGAGGAGTATGTATTTTCTTTGGTAAAAGTAACAAAGGTCTTCAAGCCATATATTATGAGTTCCAAAATCATTTCTTATGTTCCCAACACCACGGTGAAAGATATCCTATTAGAAATGGAGGTTTCAAGCAAGAGATGTCAATGGGTAAAAAATTTCAAGAGTATGATATGGATATCCAAACAACAAATTTAGTCAGAGGTTTGGGCTTGACAAAACTTATGGCAGAGAGAAATCTATAGATAATTGAGGTAAATGAAGTTGAAGAAGAAAGGATGAATGTTCTTGAAAAAATGATAAAATTTGAATGGTACAAGGACATTATTTTTTTATCTCAAACATCTATAATTCCCTAAACATTTGAGCAAGAATCAGAAAAGAGAACTTAAGTTAGCTTCCCAAAAATATGTCATTATTGATTTTGGGTTAGCTTGGAAGAACCCTGAGGGAGTTATCTTAAGATGTATTGCTGAAGATGAAGCCCCTAAAATAATTACTGATATCCATGGAGGATTTTGTGGGGGAAATTTTAATAGAAGAGTCACAACTCATAAAATCTTAAGGGCTAGTTATTGGTGGCCAACTCTTTTCAAGGATACAACTCTATTGGTAAGAAGATGTGAAAGTTGCCAACACTTTTTTGGAAGACTGAAAGCTTCAGGCTCCCTTCCTTTGCATCATGTATCAGTTGAAGCCCCATTTAGGCAATGGGGAATGGATTTCATTGGGGAAATTTATGATCCTTCAAGTGCTAGGCCATAAGTGGATACTAGTGGCCACAGACATTACTTCACCAAGTGGGTGGAGGAAATCCCCACCAAGAAGGTAACTCACCAAATTGTCATGGATTTTATCCTGAATCATATCATTTGCAAATTTGGGGTACCTACCAAAATAGTTTCTGATAATGCCATGAGCTTCGGGCTAAACATTTGGTGGCCATGTGCCATGAATATGGGATCAATTTGACATATGCTTCTAACTATAATCCCCAAGGAAATGGATAAGCAGAGTCCAACAACAAAAATCTTTTGAAGATAATTAGAACTTTAGAGTTAAACAAAAGGAAGTGGGGTGAGTAGTTGAATTTTTTTGTTTGGGATGTTCGAATCACTCTTAAATGAGCTCTTTGGAAAAATCCCATTTGAGTTGGTGTATGGAACTCAAGCTCTGCTACTCCTACATATGCAATTGTCTTCTTTTCAATTTATTCAACTAGAAGATCAATAGGTTAGTCCCTATGATGCTCACATAAATCATATTGTTGAGTTAGATGAAGAAAGAAGGGCATCCCATCAGAGGCATGTGAAATTTAGAGAAAAATTGAAGAAGTTGTTTGATAAGAAAGTGACTCCAAGAGCTTTTAGTGTGGGAGATCTTGTGCTATTATGGGACAATAGGCATGAGGATAAGGGAAAACATGGAAAGTTTGATGCATTGTGGATGGGACCTTATTCAATTGACATTTAAATTGGTGAACATACCTTCTTCTTAAAATACTTAGATGGGGAATTGCTTGAATTTCCTATTAATGACAGACATTTGAAACATTTCCTTGATTGATTTCTCAGAATCAAGGTATAATCCATTGTATAGTGTATAGTATTTTGGTTTATTTTTTCTTTTGTGTTTTTTTTTTTTTGTCCTGGTCCTTGGCAGCCGTTTTGTTGGTTTCTCAATTCATCCTTGGGGGTGTTGGTTATTATTGTTCTTCTCTGGAAGCTTATTCTTTAACTTCGTCACCCAATGGTTCCTTTTTGGCACTTGGTTTCCTATTTGTTCTTGTGGCACATGAAGGAGTGCCCATCCCCGAGTTGGAGCCAATGTTGGTGCTCAATTTGATCTTGCCCTGTTTGTCCTTGAAATTATTCAATTTGTGGGCTCTGTCATGTTTTCTATCTCCCTGTATTGATGCATGAAAGATCTATCCTTCATTTGGTTTCCATGATTAGTCCCTTCCTTTGGTTGAGGATCACTTTAAATCTAGAGTTTTGTTTTCTATTCCTATGTCCATGTGAAAGAATTTGTAACTTGGGTGAAAACTTAGGTTTTTTTCCCTTCCTTTTGTATTGATCAGAGAAAACACATAGTTGAACTTACACACAGAGTCTGCATGGAATAATGGCACATGAGAAAAAGTGCGAAGGTATAGGAAGGCATCACACATGGAGGTGTAGAGTAAGACTCTCAAGGACTTAGCTGATTTTGGAGATCAGGTCTATTCTTAGAGATTGGCATGTGGAGTACACAAAGCAATGCCGAGATTTACGTGCCACTCTTTGTGGAGATTTTGGAAGGACATGTCAACTCACTCTTGCATGGGCATAAGTTAAGAATAGATCCATCACTTCAGTTAACTATCAACAATCTATAGATAGCATACTTGCATGTATGGCTATAATTGTAAAAAGGCACGTGGTTATTATTAGCATGCGACCTATTTCTGGTAGAGTTAAGTGGTGAAGGGTTAGTTCCCCACCCTATATATATATGTAATGAATTACTTAGAGAATAGAGAGACATACATAGAGATACGGATGGAACCACATGTTTGGAGGAATGGAAAAACATGAGTACATGTGACTGGGTAATTGTAATAGATCCATGCGCACATGCCTGGTATTGTATGAAGCTACTATATTGTTGGTTCAATGAATAGATAAAGGAAATTTTCGAACAAAGTGTGTGATGTGTTTTATCAATGCATGTTATTACTTTCATGATGATTTACCTTTAGTGCTTATAGATCTGGTTGGATATAAATGGTGAATGGATGGATTAGTTCCTAAAATATATGTTTACTATTTTATCATACCACCATTCTACTACTGTAACTATTAAGAGGGACCCGATACCTTTGTGCGCTTTGAGTGAGTGCTCAGCCTAGGCTGAGTGATGTGCTAGCATGACTAGGTGTTAACTAAAAATTTTAGGTTGCATCATTAGTTCCGTTGTTGGGACCTCTTTTTCAGTTGTTTAAGAATGGTTCACGATGAAGACATACCGGCTAACCTTGGTAAGTGTTGAAGAATGGATTCATGATTTGGAGGAAGAATATGCACGGAGGTTTGACACTGGATCTAGATTTAGCACACATACTTGGGTAGAGTAGAATATATATGATAGTTTATACAAAAGATTCTTTGCTATCTTTCCAGTAGAATTATACAAATGGTTGACTATGTATGCATCTAAGTGGAATTGGAGGTATCGCACACTTGTTTGGACACAAGAGGAATTTCAAACACTATATGATGCTGACCTAAGCTGGACTCGCGTGGTAGATACCTAGTTTTGTGGTGTCCTAAATAGCTATATTTTGGAGTATTCAATTTCGACTTATTCGTGCCTGAGAGGTAGCAGAGTTCCAGTTTCTACGATATCCTAGAGGGACATATTTGCAAGGTATTCCATTGGCAATCAAAATACTAATGGTAACATTGAACTTGGAAGCTAAACCCATGGAAGGCTAAAGAATCTCCATGCGTGGGGGCAGGAACAAGATTGGTGAAAGATGACAGACCTAGCGGCAACACGATAGAGGGAAGAAAGGTGGCTGAAGTATGATGAGGTGCATGAGAGGGAATTATGCAAGAGGTAAGAAATTGCAGAATGGATGGTGTTGTGGAGAGAGATGGCTCGTGAAGGATTTGAGGCTCATGGGGAGGAAGAAGAGTAAGAGCATCAGGAACTCCCCCATCTAGGGAAGCATGACAAAGAACCCTCTTTAGCCTCACATGGAAGCATGCCAGTAGATATGACCTGGGCCATGGGCATGCATCTAAGCCAACCTATTGACCTAGCCCTTGCGCTTGGTTTTCCAGTATCTAGTATAATAGGTAAAAGCATTTTTAATTCAAGAAGTAAAAGCACATAAATAGGTTAGACAACAAGTACACCAATGGCAACATAGAAAAATTCATTATTCTTTGGGGGTACATTATCAAGCTCATCATCTACACAGAATATGAGTGCGTTGAGTGTGGGAATCACCTCTGGAGCTGGGACCACTTCCCAGACTATAGGGGTCTAGTATAGTACCACTGTTAGGGCACAGGGGAGTGCATCCATGGGCCCTATTCCAAATTATAGAGGAGGATTAGGCGGTATGGGTAGTTTTACTTCCAGTGGTTTAGGTGGTATTGGAGGAAGAGGAAACCAAGGAGGTTTTGGGTCAGGTGGTCAAGGCCCATAACAACCCCAGAACATTTATATGGAGATGTCCCTTCATCTCCCAGAATACAGAGGTATCAAGGATGCTACTGAACATGTTCATATGTGTGAAATATTGTGGTGTGCAAAAGGTATTACGGCCCCTAAATGCAAGGAAAGTCAATTTGCTACTACATTACTGAGTGCACGTGCACACAATGGTATAGGAAGTTTGACCCCAATCAAACTTTTATTGACTATGCAACATTGAAAGATGCTTTCTTAAAAGAGTTCCACATCCCAGAGTTTGAGCAGAAGAGTATAAGCACACTCAAGGATATAAAGAAAGGCACTATTGAAAGTGTACGTGAGTATGATGCGTGATTTAAAACACTTCTATCCAAACTCTCTTATGACATTCATGTAAGTCAGCATGCACAATGGTTTGTTGGGACTGATTACCCCATTTCAAAGAGCACTATCACATAAGACTTATACCAATCCATGTGAAGCATTGGAAGCCACTTTACGCGCTGAAGTAGTTGGGAGTATTGACATTGGAGTTAGTCCATTTTTGGAAGCTCAGATAACAGCTATGGCAAAACAGTTAGAGAAATTATCGGCAAACTCAGCTCATGAAATGCGCTCAGGGATCTGGTGTACAGATTGTGAAGTGGAAGGGCACACTAAGGATAGTTTCCCTTGTAGAACTATACGTTCGTTGTTATTAGACTGTGAGATTTGCCATTTGAACCATGATGCTAGTCACTACCCCCTCCTACAACGCATGATCAGGAAGAATGTATCCTCCTTTTGTAAAATTTGTAGGTCCACGACCCATGATACTGAGGACTGTAGATTGATTGGCTAGATCCATGATGCCATTGATATTGGGGTTAGACAGGTGAGTGTGGCTGATAATTCTAAAGGGAAGAATGAGCATCAGGATAGGGATTATAATAAAACCCGCTATGATAGGAATGATGGAAGGTTTGAAGGGGCTTGTGAAAGGGGATGAGGATATAGAGGTAGATATGGAGGACGAGGCTGAGGTGGAGGAAGGAGTGAATTCCCTTGAGGAACTTGCTATACATGTGGCTCACCTGACCATTATAGGCATGAATGCCCACAGAATATTTCCTGTTCATTTTGTGGAAAGGGGCATAGTTATGAAGAGTGTCCGGACTTGTATGAGCATCTCAGTAAGCAGCACAAGCAAGAAAACAAGGGTGTAGGGATGGTTAGAATCCAGTGTGTGATAGAGAATTAGTGGATGCCAAAGTTAACACCAGAACCTGAGGTGGTAATAGTCAAGATAACCACATGAGCTGAGGTGGCACGTGCAAGAGAGGTGTTGCAATGAAGCCAACAATCACTAGGGAGGAAGTTTTACATGCTAGATATCCAGATCCAGCTCATCAGAAAGAAGTCTATCAAGACACAATGGAGGTCCTTAGGAGCCTTCAAGGTGAGATACAAGGTTTAAAAGAGTAGTCTCAGAAATTGGAGCACAAGGATATAGAACAAGCCCCGTCGGATATTGACGACATCAGAGAGGTATGTAGAATGTTACGCCAGGAGAATATTATTCCTTTATTAGGAGATTGGTTGAAAGGGAATAATCCACGCACAAGAACTGAGACTAGGAGACAAATACTTCATGCAAATATTCCTCCTGATAGCATTGAATATGACAAGGAGATCACTTTGAATGCTATTGTGGATGGGTGGCTACTGAGCAATATTTCGACGATTAAATGCGGTGCAGAAGTAAATGTACTTACATTGGATGCATGGGAACAAATGGGGAGACCCCCATTGCAGCCATCATCTAATGTATTTTTCATGGAAAATAGAACAAAAGATACTCCCATAGGAGTTTTTAAGGATGCATCTATCACTATACAAGGGGCCAAGTTCACAGGAGACTTTGAAGTGCTAACGCTTGTGGGAAAAGATAGTTTCCCAACTTTACTTGGGTGCCCTTGGTGTTATGCGAACAATGCTGATTTGAGGTTTAAAAAAGGGTATATCAGCTTTGAGAACAAGGAGGAAAGGGTCATAATACCATTGACAGATGGGAAATCCATGCCATATGTGGAACCTTTAAGTGAAGAGGACTTGAACAGAATCTATGTACATGCTATTTGGGACCCAGAGGTCAATGATCCATCTAAGGAAGGAATCCTTCATTGGGAAGATTCTCAGTCAATCAGCGATACTACTAGTATTGCTTGCGATAATTGGGCTCATGGCACTTATGAACTGGTGGGGCATGAAGTTAAGCACGTGGTTACTGGAAAGATGGGTTTTCACTCTATTCGATGTATAGGTCACGTAATACCCCGCTATATTGGATCTGAAGATTTGGCTGGGTTCTTACAGGCCATAGAAACAAATTGGGTTGATGAACTTAAATGATGCACTATGTTGTCATATACTTTGGGTGGGATGGCCATGCATGCTGGTGGGTCATCCATAGGGATAATCTCTTAGAATGGGAAATGATTGGGACCACCTTATCAACCAGGTTTTCAAGAAGTAATGCACCTACAACCATAAGCCCTTATCATGGTGATCAACTTGCTCAACATCATATCCAACAGTGTGAGAGACTCTGGACAGTAGGCCGAAAGCATTACCACCTTCACTTTGGGTACATCAATTTTATTCTACTCTAAAAGGTTACGCGCGTGCTTGGTATTGTTAGTGCAGAATCACAAAGCACCCGAGTGTCTGCAACTTGATGGGTTGAGAATCTCGGTGCGATTGCATAACATGGAGGTTTTCCTAAGTGTGGGACCTGCGAAATTGGAAAAGCTCTTCGGATGAAGGATGGTTCCTATTCCTCTGTTCATATGCACACGAAAAATGCAGAGGGTTTACTCAAAATCTAATCTAACTTGCCAAGGAGACTAGATAAGAAGATGCATGAAAATAAACCTAAGCTAACAAAGTTGATGCACCAAGGAATGAAGAACACCTATCTTGCCAATAAACACGAACCATTAAAATGTGATGCAAGATCATGCACATATAACAAAATTTGTAGTGAAAGATCAGGAGGATGCAAATGAACACAGAGAGGGTTGAGAATCATCCACATACATGCATTAATTACTCCAAAGATTGATACAGGACACTACAAAATGCCAAGAGGAAAAGTTGCATTATAGTTTTAAATGGGAGGTTTGAACTGCACAAATTCACCTCCCAAAGAGAAGAAGGGAGGGGCAAAACAAGAATGTCCAATGCTTAGAAAGAAGCCCCTCCTTACAATTTATAGGAAGAATGAGAGAGGGAAGAGAGAGGAAATCCAAATCTACCCCAACCACCTCTAGGCTACATTTAATTCTTCTCATTATGGTGGTAGGTGAGAACCCTGCAAAGCAAGCGGTGAACCGTATGATTTTGCATTAAAATGGTTGTTGAAACATCATTTCGCCATTACCATGTGCCAAAGACATTTCTTGATTTTCTCTCTCCAAAATCCATCAAAATGTAAAAATTACTACGGAATCATGTAGATAATTTCACCAGTTTCCATTGATATAAAGAACGTGAAAATTTGAGCTTTGGATCAAAAGTTATGGCCATTTGAAGATTTAGGGCAAAACGGGCTCAAAATGGATCGGCGGAAAAATAATTCAAATTTTTACCTTTTGGTCATTTGGAATTTTTTTAAAAATTTTCCCCATGCTCCGCCACTTGGATGACATGTGTTAGGCTCTGATTATGCGGGCTTGTCTCTCCTAAATTTTCCATGGGTTGCTTCGACATTTTGACTTGGACACGTGGCGAGATTCTATTGGCTCGCAAAAAGGGGGGGCGAGCTAAAACACTCTTTTTGGATTTTTGGTGAGACCATTAGCCAAATTTCCAATTTTTTTCCCCTTCTAACACGTGGCACATTTTGATTTGTCCGCGGGCCTCCTTGTCTCTTTTCGGCCATTTCAACTTTTCGTGTCCCCCGCGTCCCTCACGTACTTTCATCCCAACTGTCCCGGACTACTGGTACAAATATCTCTGAATCGCTCGAAATGGAATCTCTGTTTGCAGCCCTTTCAGCTTTTCAAGTCCCACGCGTCCCTTGCATACTTTCATCCCAACTGTCCTGGACTGCTTGGGACAAATATCTCCAAACCGCCCGAAATGGACTGTCTCTGTTTGCGCCTTTCGCATTTTCACGTCCCTCGTGTCCCAATGTCCCAACTGTCCCGCAGACTTCCTAGGACAAAATACTTAGCCGATTTTCTTGCTCTCTCGGCCCCAAGCTTGGTATGATGAACCTCAGTACAACCCGAACCCTTTAGACCCGAAATGCTTTAAAACAACCCTGCAACCTTATTTTTGCATTTTTCTCCATTTTTTCTAACTCGTTGGGATTTCTTCTTAGATGGGAGAGTTAGAGAGAAGCCGAGGGACCCCAAAAACATGATTTTTTGCCTTGAATCAATCTACTTGCTCGGGATTGAATAATTTGATTCATGTTATCAAAATTACCTTGAGGGGTGAATTTTGGATAGCAATTTTAGCGACTCATCGGGGTCATCTACCTGCTGGATGAAGTTACCAGTTGCCTGAAGCATCCATTGGGCATGGAGTCACCTGATTTTCTATCTGATACCCTAACTGACTAGAACGTTGCAAGGAGGAACATGGAATATCACCTGATGGAGCAAGGCCTGCAAACACATTCCCAGGAACAACAAGCCTGTGCCAAAGCACTTAGGGAAAGCAAAACAACTTACAGCAAAACAATGTGCACAAGCACTTGGAGGAATGAAAACCTAAGCTAATATTTACAAGGTGGAGAATTTCCCTTTAGTAGCAATGCTTTAGATAGATTCCATTGACTAGAATCTACAGTTCTTCGCCATCCAATGAAGACAATTGGAAGGCATTGCTGTCCTTACACTTTGTGACCATGTATGGGCCACTCCAAATGGCATCAAATTTTGAATGCCTTCCGGTTTTGCTCTATCTGCATCCCATTTTAACACTAGATCTCCAACTTGGAAAGATCTACTCTTGGCCTTTCTATCAAAGGTCTTCTTGATCAAAGCTCGATCCTTCTCCATTGCTTGGGATGCTTGGTCTCTGATCTCTTGGAGCTCCATCAACTCTGCATATCTCACCTCCATGGGCCCAAACTCTAGCAACTCTAATCGCTTCATGAGTTCTAATGTTGGCAACTCAAGTGACATGGACAAGATTACCTCTCTTCTATAAACAATCCTAAAAGGAGAGTTACCGTGGATGTCTTGGGAGTTATCCTATTAGCCCATAAGGCTGATTTCAGTTTGGTATGCCAAGACCTCTGATTCTCATCAAGAGTCCTCTTAATGATCCTCAACAAGTTCTTGTTTGTAGATTCAGCCTGGCCATTACCCTAAGGGTAGTAGTTTGATGAAGTACTTAGGTAGATCCTGTTCTTGACAACCCACTCAGTCACCTTGGATCTAATGAATGCTAATGCATTATCTGAGATTATTGTAGCAGGTATGCCAAATCTGGTTACTATCCCCTCATAGAAGTCTAAGATGCTAGACTCATTTGCTTCCTTGAGTGCTACTGCTTCAGTCCATTTGGTGAAGTAGTCTGTGGCTGTCAAAATCCACTTATGCCCTTGGCTTGAATTGGGATTAATGACTCCAATGAAGTCTAAACCCCATTGCATGAATGGCTGGTCAACTGAAATTGGATGCAATGGGAGGGTAGCAAGCCTCTCTTTACCTGTGAAGAATGCACAATTCTTACACCTTTTGATCCACGCGAAGCAATCACTGAAAATCTTGGGCCAATAATAACCAGCCTTCATGATTTTTAGGGCTGTCACTCTTGGTGTAAAATGACCACCAGCTAGTCCACCATGGAACTCTTCCAATACCCTATGAATCTAATTTGTACCAATACATCTCAGTAGTACTCCATTCACATCTTTCTTGAACAAAACACCGTCTACTATGGCATATGGGATAGCCTCGAAATCTGAAGTGTCTTCTTTGGGTCTTATTCATCTCTCGGAGGGCATTGGCCCGTGCTTAGGAAGTGCATTATACCTTGGGTCCAGAAGGAGTGGGGACAACATTATCATTTTCTTGCACATGGCTGTCTTGAACTCACAAAACAGCCTCTTCTTCATTGCATACTCCCTTTTTCTTGCCCAAAATTAGCTGGTCACACAAACCTTTTCCTCTTACTAGCTTGGTGACCTTGATCTCTATGTCATACTCCATGACACGAGTGATCCAACCCACTCTTTTCTCATTCAAATCCTTGTTGAGGAGGAATTCCTTTACTCTGCATGAGAGACCAACAACCGAACTTTGTTGTTTGAGACTAGATGCTTGAATTTCTTCAAGATTTTGATTTCTACAAGTACATGCTTCTCAATAAAAGAATATCTCACCTCATAGTCCTCCAAGTTTTGGTTGAAGAAAGTGATTGACTGCTCATCATTGTCCTTGTTTCGCTGCACCAAAATGGCGAAATAGTATCATTACCCCCAAATGCATAGAGGATGAAATCCTTAGAAAAATCTGGGTTGATGAGAGTTGGTGTTTGGGAGATGGCTTCTTTGATTGCTTCAAAACCCTCCTTGCCTTCTCTTGTCCACTTGAAAGCCATGCTTTTCTTCAAAAATTTGGTGATAGGTTTGACAAGGGCTACAAATATTTGGGACAAACCTCTCGAACAAAGTTTATTCTCCCCAAGAAACTCTCGAAGGGCCTGTTATCTAAAATTCACCCCCTGGGTAATTTTGATAACATGCATCGAAATATTCAAGTCCCAGGCAAGTAGATTGACTCAAGGCCCAAAATCATGTTTTTTGGGGTCCCCTCGGTTTCTCTCTAACCCTCCTGTCTAAGAAGAAAAGAGCAAGTTCTAAAAAAGGGTGAAAAAGTTGCAAAAAACAAGCTTGGGGTAGAAAAAAAAATCATGAAATCGGCTAAGGCTAAGTCCTAGTCTAGGGGTCCCGGGGGGAACGGTTGGGACATCAGGTGGACGCGGGGCGTGGGAATCTGGGTCGAACAGCCGAAAAAATGAAGAAAATTGCCTAAGTCTTGCTTCGCAGAGTTTGGGACATCTGGGACAAAAGTACGCGGAAGACGCAGATCGGCCGGTTTGGCACAAGTTAGTACATTTCAGGCGGTTCGGAAGTATTTGTCCCAGGAAGTCCGGGACAGTTGGGACAAAAGTGTGCGGAGGACGTGAACCACCCGAGATCGACCGAAATAGGAACTTTCATCTGGGACATTTGGGACATCGGGACGCGAAAAGGGAAGGAGCCGAGAGCCAATGGAAATGTGCCACGTGTCTTCACCGCAAAGAGGGACAAGGAAGCCCGAATCGGGCGGATCGGAGAAATTTGTCCCAGGTAGTTTGGGACATGGGCCAAAGGGATACGAGGGATGTGAAGACCTGAAAAATCTGCCAACGAATCAGAATGTGACGCATGTCACAAGGGGAGGTGCAATAAAAATTTGACTAAGTGTTTTTGGGCCCAAAAGTTCAAAGGGTGAGGTTTGAAGGGTCGGCCCGAGCCAATAGACACAGGACACGTGTCCTAAGGTAGGGGGAAGTGTGGAGCTCGGGAGGACTTAGAAAATTTAGCAAAAGTTTTGGCCAAAAAACTAAAAGGTAAAGGTTTTCCCCGCTCCCCTGTCGACGAACCAGATCACGCCATGCGTCCCAAGTAGCGGGGGGCGCGGGAAAAAAAAAAATTTTTCCAAAGTTATAAAAAGTCAAAATTTTCAAAGGAAAATCCACAGAAAGGTGGAGGAGAGAGAATTACATAGCCAATCGAGCCTGACATGTGTCATCCAAGTGGCAGAGCACGGGAAAAATTCAAAATCCGTTTTGGCTGTTTTTGCCTAAAATCTTCATATCGCCATAACTTTTGATCCAGAGCTCAGATTTTCACGTTCTTTATATAAATGGAAATCTGAAAAATTCTCTACATGATTCCAAGGTCAATCTTGACATTTTGGTTCAGTTTGAGAGAGAAAATCAAGAAACATCTCGGCGCGTAGTAATAGTAATGGCGAAGCGACATTTCAACAACCAATTTTAATGCAAATGGGTCACATTCTTCTTCAGCACGGCCAGAAGTGACGTTTCAACAACTAGTTTAATGCACATGGGTCACATTCTTCTTCAGCATGGCCAGAGGATATGTTTCAACCACCGATTTTAATGAAGAAGGCATTTTGGTCAATGGTTGGGCTGCTTGCACGTTTTCCTACGTTTTCTCTCTCATGGGCTCGACCCATGCAATGTAAAAGCCAGATTTGGCTCATTTGGGATTATTATTACAAGTTCATATTTTCAGCTCTGCCCTCCCTTCTTTTCTTCTCCAGGGTTGAAAATGGAGTTTGAACCTCCTCCCTTGCTCTGTAATGGCATTTTTCCTTTTACTATTGAAATGATGTTCTGTGCAAACTTCTGAAGCAACAAAAAACGTGTTTTGTGATGCATCTGTCCATCCTTGCTTGTTTTTCACTTGTTTTCTTCTTGCCTCTCTTCATTGCAGGTATTTGTGCAAGTTTGAATGTTCATTGCAGGTCTGGAGCTGTGTTCATGGAGTTTTGGGACATTTTCTATGTGAAATCTATCCTTGGGCCTGTGATGCATCTGTCCATCCTTCCCATTGCTCACCTCTCCTTGTTCCATGGTAGTTTTGATAGATGTTCAACATTCTCCTTCTCTGGTGTATCACCATTTTAGTGTAGGCTTTTGCTATTTTTCCCTTTTCTCTCTCTCTCTTTGTCTCCTTGGCATGGTTAGATTAGGTTTAGATTAGCTTTCCTGCACTGGAATAGCTTGTGGCAGGTAGTTTAGGAGCAGGAACCAGCCTTCTCTGGAGATTCCTTTCTCATTTCTGCAAGTCCCACACTTGGAGAAAGGTTTCAATGTTGTGCAATCACACTGGATGCTAGAGTGATCAACCTAGAAATCTGAAATCTGATCAACATCCAGGGGTGCTGTGATTTTGCACTAACAGTTTTGGCACGCCGGTGGGACCTTAGAGGTCTTCCACTTCATCTTTTGTAGGTTGGTGTGTTCCTGTGAAGATTTCAGCCTTTGGAGGCACTTGCAAACACATCTGGTGACTCCATCTGATCAAGCAACCCATTTCTGAAGTTGCAGACCTATTTTTCATCCATTCCCATCCATCCTTCTTTCCATCTCTTTCATTCTTTTCCATTCCATGAAGTTGTGCAATCATGACTTCATTTCCATCATGGAACTCACATTTACAACAGCAGTATGTTCCCACCTCCAACATGTTTTTAAATCCTCCAAATCAGCATTTTGAACAAATTCAAAATCAGCATGCATACCCATATGAGCAGCAATGCCAAAATCAGTTTGGCTATGGAGCTTTCCAAGAGCAAGAGTATGCAT
Organism: Taxus wallichiana var. yunnanensis; assembly: GCA_018340775.1. NCBI lineage: Eukaryota > Viridiplantae > Streptophyta > Pinopsida > Cupressales > Taxaceae > Taxus > Taxus wallichiana. The sequence goes on from CM031233.1 coordinate 399,080,493, forward strand.
ATAATGAAGACAATCAGATGCAAGATGCTGGTCTATTGGAGAAAATCCAAAAGATGGAGGTAAAGATGGTGCAGTCCAGAGCAACAGCTCAAATGAGAGCTTTCAGAATTGGTTGTAGGACTCCTTGTCCATGGGGAGGCCCTTTTCCAAGACACTTCAGCCCTCAGGAGAAGCTGGACTTCATGATGAAGATGCTGCCCCAACTTGCACAATGGACAGCAGAAATAGAGGCCTATACACTTGTTGTTGAACAACCTTGTCAATGGGTAAGTTCTACACCATCATCTGGTTTTCTCTTCCCATTACTCAAGCAGCACCATCTCATTTGGAATTACAAATTCTAAACTCCCCATCTGCTGTCCCAAATGTTGATCCCATGTCTCCACCTCTCAGTCTTCCACCACACCTCAATTCTTCTTTCCTTTTTCCTTCCAAACAGTCATCCCCTCCACAAGAGCTAACAGAAATACCCCCTCCTCCAAGGAAACAAGAGTTTCTACCTCCACCACCACAAAAAATTGCCAAATCAATTGAGTTACAACCCATCCCTCCTCTTGCATTCCCAATTCCATGTGGGGAAGAAGAAATTGCAAAAATCAGTCATCAAGGACAGCAAGAGGAAGAGCCAAGAAGAAAAGAAATGACAGACAACTTGAGGGTTTGGGCTGCCAAATTTGGGATGACAAAGATCCCCTTGATGGTTAAGCCTTCAGAAGAGATGGGAGTTGGAGAACAAATGGTGGTCAGGACTGATTTTGTTGCAGCAGAAGAAGAAGATCTTGCAGTCCCAACTTGTCCTCTAGAGCAGCAGATTGAAGAGTTTGACTTGGCAAACTTCATACTGGAGGAAGAGTTCAATCAAGAGCAAGAATGTCTTCAAACATTGGAGGAAGGAGAAGCTACTCCAGATCCAAAAGAAGAGGAGCACATTCTAGTTGTGGAGGAGAAAATTACAGATCCAAGGGCTTTGAGCACAAAGCAGGCTACAGGAGAACCTTCAGTTCTTCTTTCTACTTCACCTCTCTCAAGTTCTAGTACTGAAGAGGAGTTTGATCTCTCAAACTCAATGTTGGAGGGTGAAAGAAACCATGGTGGTCAAGTTATAGATCAAGAAGACACCATGGAGGAAGTGGAGCATTTGCAGCAGGATAGCCATGAGGTAGTTTATCTATCAGATTTGGAGGACTGTTTTGATGGAGAAGAGCCGGTTGAGTTTCCACCATTCTCTCTTTCATCATCCACATTCCAAACACTTGAGTCTGTTGTCATGAAGGAGAACATTCATTTGCAGCAGCCTACATCTTATAGCAGCTCTTTGGAACCAAGATTGGAAGATTTAAATCTTTCATGTTCTTCATTGGAGGAAGAGAAAGGACAGAGGAATTTCACCATTTCTTCCACACCATCCATTCAGGAGGGTCTACAAGAAGACTCCATTTTGGAGTTGAAAATCAGAGCTATGGGCATATCAAATGGATCAGACCTTGCCCAATCAAGTATTTGGCTTCATTGGAGCCAAAGGAGAAGTCACAACCAGTCATGCTTGCTTCTGAGCATGAGGGTGAGCTACAAAGTACCAAGGATCAGCTGTCATACCTCTTCAATCCAAATGCAGAGCAACTAAAAGAGGTATTGGATTCACCTTCAGCTGATACCTTGATGATTTGGGTGGAAGACCAGCTTCTTGTTGATTTTCCACTCATCCTAACAGCCATGATCAGCTCCAAATCAATTGCATGGCTGCCACTTTTGAGAAAGGAAGCTATTTCTCACAACCAATTACAGGGTTTGTTTAGCTTGCCTTTTCTTCCAGTTAGAGTAGAGTAGGTAGTTTTGCTTTCAGTAGAAGAAGTTCTTGTGCACACTCTGCATGTTCCATTTGGAGCATGTATGATTTTCAGTTCTGTACATAGTTTTTGTGGTGCTGGTTTTGCTCTTGCACAGTCCATTTCAGTGGCATTTTGGTGAGAACGACTCCATGTCCAGTGGGTTTCAAGTGGTTCAGAGGGAAGTTTTCAAAGTTTAGATCAGTTTGAGTTACAACTCATGACTCCATGCCCAATGGATGCTTCAGGAAACTGGTAACTTCATCTAGCAGGCAGATGACCCCCATTGAGTCGCCAAAACTGTTATCCAAAATTCACCCCTAGGGTAATTTTGATAACATGCATCAGAATATTCAAGTCCCAGGCAAGTAGATTGATTCAAGGCCCAAAATCATGTTTTTGGGGTCCCTCGGCTTCTTTCTAACTCTCCTGTCCAAGAAGAAAAGAGCAAGTTCTAAAAAGGGTGAAAAAGTTACAAAAACAAGCTTGGGGTAGAAAAAATCATGAAAATCGGCTAAGTCCTAGTCCAGGCGGTCCTTGGGATAGTTGGGACATTGGGACGTGCGGGAACCAAAAAAGCCAAGCCTGGTGGTCGGAAAAAATGGGAAAATTGCCTAAGTCTTGCTTCGTAGAGTTTGGGACATCTGGGACAAAAGTATGCGGAAGATGCGGATTGGGCAAAGGCACGGCAAGTCGGATCGGACATTTTCAAAGTCAGCCCATTTTGGTTCGGAAGTATTTGTCCCAAGTAGTCCAGGACAGTTGGGACAAAAGTGCATGGAGGACGTGAACCACCTGGATCGGCTGAAATAGGGAACTTTTGTCTAGGACATTTGGGACATCAAGACGCGAGGGACACGAAAAGCCGAAGGAGCCGAGAGCCAATGGAAAAGTGCCACGTGTCTTCACCGCAAAGAGGGACAAGGAGGCCCGAATCGGGCGGATCGGAGAAATTTATCCTAGGTAGTTTGTGACAGCCAGGCCAAAGGGATGCAAGGGATGTGAAGACCCGGAAAAGCCACCAACGAATCAGAATGTGATGCGTGTCACAAGGGGAGGCGCAATAAAAGTTTTGACTAAGTGTTTTTGGGCCCAAAAGTTCAAAGGGCGAGGTTTGAAGGGTCGGCTCGAGCCAATAGACACAGGACATGTGTCCTAAGGTGGGGGAAGTGTGGAGCTCGGGGAGGACTTAGAAAATTTAGCAAAAGTTTTGGCCGAAAAACTAAAAGGTAAAGGTTTTCCCCACGCCCCTGTCGACGAACCAAATCATGCCACGTGTCCCAAGTGGCGGGGGCGCGGGGAAAAAATGGAAAATTTTCCAAAGGTTATAAAAAGTCAAAATTTTTTCAAAGGAAAACATGGAAAGGTAGAGGAGAGAGAATTTCTCATCCAATCAGAACCCGACATGTGTCATCCAGTGGCAGAGCGCGGGAAAAATTCAAAATCCGTTTTTGCCTGTTTTTGCCCTAAAATCTTCAGATCGCCATAACTTTTGATCCAGAGCTCAAATTTTCATGTTCTTTATATCAATGGAAAGCTGGAAAAATTCTCTACATGATTCAATGTCAATCTAGCATTTTGGTTCAGTTTGGAGAGAGAAAATCAAGAAACGTCTCTGGCGTGTAGTAATGGCTAGAACTGACGTTTCAACAACCAGTTTTAATGCAAATGGGTCACATTCTTCTTCAGCACGGCCAGAAGTGACATTTCAACAACAGTTTAATGCACATGGGTTGCATTCTTCTTTAGCATGGCCAGAGGAGATGTTTTAACCACCGATTTTAATGAAGAAGGTGTTTTGGTCAATGGTTGGGCTGCTTGCATGTTTTCCTACGTTTTCTCTCTCCTGGGCTCGACCCATGCATTGTAAAAGGCCAGATTTGGCTCATTTGGGATTATTATTACAAGTTGTTCATCTTTTCAGCTCTGCCCTCCCTTCTTTTCTTCTCTAGGGTTGAAAATGGAGTTTGAACCTCCTCCCTTGCTCTGTAATGGTGTTTTTGCCTTTTACTATTGAAATGATGTTTGTGCAAACTTCTGAAGCAATAAAAATGTGTTTTGTGATGAATCTGTCCATCCTTGCTCATTTTTCACTTGTTTTCTTCTTGCCTCTCTTCATTGTAGGTATTTGTGCAAGTTTGAATGTTCATTGCAGGTCTGGAGCTGTGTTCATGGAGTTTTGGGACATTTTCTGTGTGAAATCTATCCTTGGGCCTGTGATGCATCTGTCCATCCTTCCCATTGCTCACCTCTCCTTGTTCCATGGCAGTTTTGATAGATGTTCAACATTCTCCTTCTCTGGTGTATCACCATTTTAGTGTAGGATTTTGTTGTTTTTCCCTTTTCTCTCTCTCTCTCTGTCTCCTTGGCATGGTTAGATTAGGTTTAGATTAGCTTGCCTGCACTGGAATAGCTTGTGGCAGGTAGTTTAGGAGCAGGAACCAGCCTTCTCTGGAGATTCCTTTCTCATTTCGCAAGTCCCACACTTGGAGAAAGGTTTCAATGTTGTGCAATCACACTAGATGCTAGAGTGATCAACCTAGAAATCTGATCAACATCCAGGGGTGCTGTGATTTTGCACTAACAGGCCTTCTTATGGTTTTTGCAATGGTAGTGCTCTTATGGCTTCAACACTTTCGGATCAATTGCTAATCCTTCTTTGGAGACAATATGGCCAAGGAGCTTTCCTTCATGTGCTAGGAAGATACACTTCTTAGGATTCAAAGACACTCCAAATCTCCCGCACCTTTGGAAGACTTGTCTCAAATGAGAGAGGTGGTCTGCTTTGCATTCTTTGAAAATAGTGATATCATCAAGGTATATCAACACCATGTTATTGATCAAACCCTTGAACGCCATGTCCATTTCTCTTTGGAAGGTAGCTCCAAAGATTGGACAGCCCAAATGGCATTTTCTTGTATGCATAAGTTTCCCATTTGGTTGTGAAGGCTATCTTGAACTGATCTTCTTCCTTCACCATAATCTGATTGTAGCTTGAGTAGCCATCAAGTAGTGAAAACCTCTCAGAGCTAGCCACCACTTACAAAATTTGCTCCATAGAAGGGAGTGGGTAATGGTCCTTGAGAGATGCTCTATTCAAGTCTCGAAGTCAACACACAATTTGATCTCTCCACTCTTCTTTCTAATGGAACTAAGTTGGCAACCCAACTAGAATGCTTGATTGGGAATATGATTCCGACTCAATCAACTTTTTCAATTCCTTCCTCATGAGAGGTTCCATGTGTGGATTGACCTGGCCTTTGTTTCGCCTCGATGGGCTTAGTATTTGGATCAATTCAATGGTGTGCTAAGCTAACTTGGGATTGAAACCTTTTAAATATTCTTCGTAGCTCCAAGAAAACACATCGGGAACTCTTGACACAACTGTATGAACTCATACCTTTCTTGTTCGGTTGTCATCTTTCCAATTTGTAATGGTTTGTTCTCTTCCACCAAGATGGATACTAAATCTTCTCTTTTGACTCGAATGTTTGCTTTCTCTTTCCTAAACTGATCATTGGGATTGAAAATGGACTCCAAAGTGATAAGTCCCTTTGGCAGCTTGTTAGTTATCAGCTGTACCACTTGGTCACCATACTGCTGTTCCAATTTGTCCTAGTTTTTAGTTGAGAACTCAGCTTCTTGCAAGAAATTGATGATTTACTGGTCATTCTCAAACACTTACCAACTTACATTGTTATCCGGCACTGAAGGCCTCACAATCACATGGATGTTTGGCTGTACCTTGTCCTTTTGAATGCTTTCCACAATATCAAAGGCTGCCCCAACTGCTGCAAGCCTATCAACAGCTTGGTTCTCTTTCCTAGAACCGATTTGATGCCAAAGCCCTCAAAATCTTCAATGAGGTCCCACACCTGTTCTTGTAGCACTTGAGTAGATCATTCTTGGCAAAGATACGCCCTTTGACCTGATTTACAATCAATTCACTATCACCAAAGACTTGCAAGTTCTTTATTCCTTTCTTTATTGCCCAATGCATCCCTCGCACCAAGGCTTCATATTTAGCAAAGTGTTATTGGAGCATGCAAACTAAAATCTAAAAGCTGAATAGTACCTTACTTCTTGAGGTGAAACCAACATGGCTCCCCCTCCGGCACCTTGTCTACTCCTTGATCCATCAAAGAACAGCTACCATACCTCATTATCATCCTTGTGGTTTGGCTTGGTGATGCTAGGAATGGGATGATATTTTTCATGTATGCAATAGACTCCTAGCTCAGATTCTTCTACTTCTTGATAAGGATCAAAAGCATACACCTTGTTTGCCCATTCATCAAGAGTTAGATCCGGGATGCTTCCAACCTTGGTGTCAGCTTCATCAATGCTTGGTGATCTTCTTGATCAAATGCTGAACAATTGGCATTGATTTGACTTGGAGTGTAGGGCTCAATGTGGAAGTTTGCAATAAGTTTAGACCTGATTGTAGCTTTGGTTCCATACCTTGTTCTGAATAGCATGTGTGACCAATCAGTAGACAAATATCCTCCAATCTTGGCCATGAAATCCCTTGAAAACATAGGGCAAAGAGTGGTGGAAGGTCTATAACTCGATACATATTGTAAAACAACAACATTTGGACATGCATGCAAGGTAAGACTCAAGTTTCTAATCACCCCAACTATCATTATTATTGTCCCATCCAACCGCACTACCCCTTTGGATATGGTTTCATATTAAAGTCCTAGCTGATTAGCTATTTGCTTGGGCATCACTGAGCTACTTTCCCGGAATCAATCATGAAATTTTGCACCAATTGGTTTCCAATGATTAATGAGACATAAAAAGGAGGGGGCTTCAACATTTTACCTTCTTTGTCATCCATGATTCCCTTTAGTGGGAAGCATTTGTGAGCACCTTCTCTTGCATTCGAGACTTGCTGATTCGAAGTTGGCCAGTCCTTCAGGGTAGCTTGTAGCAAATCTCTTTGGCCTGGGATAGATAGGGATTCCCACATTGATATATTTACATTTTTCTTCTTCATCTGATCAATGATACTAAATGGTGATGAAGGATCTCTTTGCTGTCCCTTGGTTTGCATATTCATCCCTTGCATGTGGGCAGCAACAACTGGTATTTGAGTTGGTTTAGGAGCTGGTTTGGGTGCTCCTTGCATGTTTGGAACTACATTTTGTTTGCCAACAACTTGTGGAGTGGTAGAAGGTTGTGGATTATTTGGAGCCAATGGCTGTCCTTCACCCAAATTTCTCCTTTTTGACCTTGTGTTGGCTGCAACACTTTGAGAGGGTATTTGATTCATACCATAGAAATCTTCAGCCTACCAATTGACAAGAGTAGTTTCGTTCGGAGATGTTCCTTGCTGAGGTGCTTCTTGCTGCTGATCCTCTTCATGGCTAGATTCTTGCGACCCACCAATGGTTTGCACCATAAGAGCCTGATTTAATGCACCGTTAAAGCACATTGATTGGTTATGTGGCTGACCGCATGGGAAACACCAATCATATTCTTGGGCCATGTTATTTTGCACCGGTACCAAATCTCTGGATGTGGATGCAACATTGGGGTTATCGGGTTGAAATGGTTTGTTGGTAGGAGGCCTTGCTTGATTCTGATTTGCAGCTAGATTGGGTGGTCTTTGAGGTTGATATGGCTACCTAATAGGCCGAGTTTGAGGCTGATAAGAAGGTCTAAAACTTTGGGCTTGCTGCCTTTTGAGTGTAACCAGCTCATTACCTAGATTTTGCAATTACTTCATGACTTCTTGAAGCTCATTTGGGGCACTTGGAGATGAAGTAGAAGCTTCATTTGAACTCTGATTTCTAGGGGTGGGAGAAGGAGCTAAGACAGGTGCTTGACTAGTACTTGGGCTCTCTAAACTTGGATATAATGGCATTGGAGGCCTAGGAGCTAGCTTTCCAGCTTGAATTAAACAATTTTCAGCTCTAATGGCAATGCTATAAGCAACAGGGATAGTTGTGCCTCCCATGGATTGTATCAACATAGAAATATCAGAATTTAAGGCTTTAAGGTAATATAGAAAAGTGCCTTCTACTACCGGCCTTCGCCACCGGAATCCTCTCCCAAGTCCTTTGGAATCTAAAGTTGAAGTTGGTGAGCTGCTCATTGGGAGCTCTCTTGATGGTTGTCAGCTGTTCCAAAAGGGACAAGTTATCTCCCTTTTCCCCAAACTACTCATGGAGGGCTATACATAGCTGATTCCAATTTTGAATAGAACCTGAGGCAAGGCTCCTGAACCATTGTAAAGCTTTCCCCTTGAATGAGGATGCCAACAATTTGATAGCAACTTGCATCCCATTGATTTCATGAATTGCACAAAGGTTGGCAATGTCTTTAACATGACCACCAGGAGTAGTCTGGTTCTCTCTAGTGAAGTATGGAATGTTCTTCAATGCTGTTCTGGGATTCGATGTTGTGCATCGGGAGCAAGTGGGCTGCCTGCCAAAGGAAATTGACATATGGATTCGGTGGTTGCACCATTCGCGCTTGGCCCGAGAACCCTTGTTGATTGGATGAAAGGCCTACCTAGTGGAGGTGTTGACAAGGTTCTATTAGGTGGAGATGGATATCTTTGAGCTCTTATTCACCTTCTTTCTCTTCCTGGAGATAGGTGTAGATGAACAAACAATCCTTCCTCCCTAGTTCTTGACCTGGTCTGTATTATTCTCATAAATTTTCCAGGCTTGGACTGCTGAAACCAGCGGATTATGCTTCTTTTGGAGTCGCAGATGTGTGATTTTAAGCTCCTTTAAAGATGGAACTTACAACAAGTGCACATCGATTTTGTTGCAATAAAAAGTGAAGACCTCTAAGGTCCCACCGGGAGTGCCAAAACTATTGGTGCAGAATCACAACACCCCTGAGTGTCTACAACTCGATGGGTTGAGACTCTCAGTGTGATTGCATAACATGGAGCTTTTCCTAAGTGTGGGACCTTGTGAAATTGGAAAATCTCTCCGGATGAAGGCCGGTTCCTATTCCTCTGTTCAGATGCACATGAAAATGCAGAGGGTTTACTCAAAATCTAATCTAACTTGCCAAGGAGACAGGGTAAGAAGATGCATGAAAATAAACCTAAACTAACAAAGGTGATGAACCAAGGAATGAAGAACACCTATCTTTCCAATAAACACGAACCATTAAAATGTGATGCAAGATCATGCACAGATAACAAAATTTGTAGTGAAAGATCAGGAGGATGCAAATGAACACAGAGAGGGTTGAGAATCATCCACAAACATGCATTACTTGCTCCAAAGATTGATACAATACACTACAAAATGCCAAGAGGAAAATTTGCATTACATTTTTAAATGGGAGGTTTGAACTGCACAAATTCACCTCCCAAAGAGAAGAAGGGAGGGGCAAAACAAGAATTTCCAACACTTAGAAAGAAGCCCCTCCTTACAATTTATAGGAAGAATGAGAGAGGGAAGAGAGAGGAAATCTAAATCTACCCCAACCACCTCTAGGATGCATTTAATTCATCTCATTATGGCGGTAGGTGATAACCCTAGCAAGCGGTGAACTATATTTTGCATTAAAATTGGTTGTTGAAACATCATTTCGCCATTACCACGTGCCAGATACGTTTCTTGATTTTATCTCTCCAAACTCCATCAAAATGTAAAAATGACATTGGAATCATGTAGATAATTTCACCAGCTTTCTATTGATATAAAGAACGTGAAAATCCGAGCTCTGGATCGAAAGTTATGGCCATTTGAAGATTTAGGAAAAACGGGCTCAAACGGATCGGCGGGAAAAATAATTTAAATTTTTACCTTTTGGTCATTTGGAATTTTTTTAAATTTTCCTCATGCTCGCCACTTGGATGACACGTGTCGGCTATGATTCGACGTGGGCTGTCTCTCCTAAATTTTCGCGGTCGCTTCGACATTTTGACTTGGACATGTGGCGAGATTTTATTGGCTCGCAAAAAGGGGGCAAAGCTAAAACACTTTTTTGGATTTTTTGTGAAACACTTAGCCAAATTTCTAAATTTTTCCCCTTCGACATGTGGCATATTCTGATTTGTCCCCTGGGCCTCCTTGTCTCTTTTTGGCCATTTCGGCTTTTCACGTCCCACGTGTCCTCGCGTACTTTCATCCGAGCTGCCCTGCATCGCTTGGGACAAATATCTCTCGAACCACCGAAATGGACTCTCTATTTGTGGCCCTTTCAGCTTTTCACTTCCCACGCATCCCTCATGTACTTTTGTCCCAAGCTGTCCCTGACTTCCCGGGACAAATAGCTCCGAACGGCCCGAAATGGACTATCTCTATTTGCGCCCCTTTCACCTTTTCGCGTCCGTCGCGTCCCGATGTCCCAATTGTCCCGCGGATCGCCGGGAAAAAATACTTAGCCGATTTTCTTGCTCTCTCAGCCTCAAGCTTGGTACGATGAACCTCAAAGACGACCCAAACCCTTCGACCCGAAATGCTTTAAAACAGCCCTGCAACCTTATTTTTTGCATTTTTCTCCACTTTTTCTAACTCGTTGGGATTTCTTCTTGGATGGGAGAGTTAGAGAGAAGCCGAGGGACCCCAAAAAACATGATTTTTGCCTTGAATCAATCTACTTGCTTGTGACTAAATAATTTGATGCATGTTATCAAAATTACCTTGAGGGGTGAATTTTGGATAACAGGTATGTCTATGCTAAATTACATTGTGACACTGGCAACTAGCAAACTTTGACTGCAAGGATGATCCAAATGTTTGACTTCTTTTCATCTACACCACTAGTGAACACAACTTTAAGCTTTATCCAACACTTAACTATGGGCGACAAAGGGAAAGCGGAAGAACTTGTTCAGGAATTATTTGGTGAGACAGAGACAGGGGCACACTTTATGGATGAAGAAGATGATATCATATTACTTGAGTGTGCTTCTTTGGAAAAAGATAAGGGGAAGATGGTATACATAATTGATGAGGAGGAAGTTGAGCACTTGGATGTGGATCATTCACATGGAACATGTGAAGTGTTATCCAGTGTGGATGTAGATGTGCGTGCATATCACGAACCTATGAAGACAACAAAGGTCAATATAGGCACAAAAGTTGAACCTAAGGAGGTGATAATTGGGGATTACTGGTCAGAATCAGAGGTAGCAAAGATCATAGAGTTACTTCATGATTATGAGGACTTATTCCCAAGAGGATACCATGAACTTAAAGGCATGCATATATCACTCAGAGAAATGAAGATAAAGCTCAAGGAAGGTGTACGCCCTATTAGGAAGTGACCATATCAGATGAATCCCAATTTACATGAGAAAGTAAAGGAGGAGATTGACAAGATGCTGAAATTTGGGATCATTCGACCATTGGATGAATCAAAATGGGTCAGTCCTATGGTGATAAGCATAAAAAAGGATGGTAGGATTCAAATTTGTGTTGATTATAGGGAGTTGAATGCAGCATGTGTTATAGATCCCTTTCCTATGCCATTCACGGAGGAAATATTAGAAGGGGTGGCTGGGCATGAAATATATTCATTTACAGATGGGTTTTCAGGGTATCATCAGGTTAGGATTGCCCCTAAGATCAAGAGAAGACCACCTTCACTACTGAATGGGGAAGCTTTGCTTATACTATGATGCCCTTTGGATTGAAGAATGCACCTGTTGTATTTTCAAGGATAGTGGTACAAGCCTTCAAGGATTTTATTCATAACTTTTACAGGTCTATCTTGATGATTGGACCGTTTATGGGCTGATTAAGGATCATTGTGACAATCTGCGCTTAATGTTTGAAAGATGTTGATAGTTGAGTATCTCATTAAATATCAAGAAGTGCATCTTTGCTACTCCCTTTGGCACACTTTTAGGACATATCATCTACAAGGAAGGGTTGTTGGTTGATCCAGCTAAAGTTACAGTCATCATTGGCTTGAAAGTGCCGCCAGTCAGTGTGAGGTGTGTGGATTTTTGGGTCATACAGGGTATTACCGGAAGTTTATAAAAGGGTATGCAAAATTTGTTATGCCCTTAGAAGAGTTGCTCTAGGGAAAAGGTACATTCTACTGGGGGGAGTCACAACAGTGCGTGTTTGAGATATTGAAGCGAGAAACTTACTACCGCGCCTATCTTGCATTTTCCTTCATGGGATAAACCTTTTCATGTTCATGTGGACACTTCTGGCATAGCCATTGGTGTTGTCTTAGCTCAACCAAGTGAAGGTATCATTGATCATCCCATTTGCTTTGCTAGTAGGAAGTTGACCCCTGCAGAACAAAATTATACCACTACAGAGTGTGAGGCCTTGTCCATGATCTATGCCTTGCACAAATTTCATTAGTATTTGTTGGCTACACCATTTGTGTTTTATACAGATCACATGACATTAAAATATTTGGTGAACAAGCCCATTTTACAGGGGTGCATATGCCGGTGGGTACTCTTATTTCAAGAGTTTGACTTTACGGTTGTGGTAAAACCAGGAAAAAGTAATTTTGGACTGGATCACTTGTCTAGAATTCAATCAGGGGAAGAGGCACAAACAATATAAAATACCATGCCTGATGCACAGCTATATAGGTTACAACGCGCACCATCGAAAGTAGAGGACATTGCTATCTTTTTGAGAACTGGTATGGCGCTGAAGGCATGAAAGCTTTAGAGAAGAAGCAACTTTCTATTCACGCGGAACCATTCATGTTAATTAGTGGTGATTTGTACAAGCTAGGTAGAGATGAGGTGTTATGTTGTTGTGTCTTGGAGCATGAACGAAAGGACATAATGGAAGAAGCACATGGTGGTATTGTAGGTGGCCATTATGTAGGTGATGTAACAATGCACAAGATCCTACTTGTTGGGTTGTGGTGGGAAACATTGTACAAGGATTGTAAAGAGTATTGTAAGATGTGTGACCATTGTCAACGTCTTAGTCGACCAAGACAATGGGATGAGATGCCCTTACAACCAATAACGAGTGCAGAACCCTTTGAGAAATGGGAAATTGACTTTTTCGGGCCTATCTCCCTAGCTGCATGTAAGACTGGATCATGTTATATCATCACTTGTACAAATTATCTTACCCGATGGGCAGAAGTAGCACCTACAAAGGACTGTACAATGATACAACAGCATGGTTCTTATGGGAGAATGTCCTTACAAGGTATGGCTGTCCTTTAAGTTTAACAAGTGATAGGGGCACACATTTTTTAAATGAGACAATACGAATTATTTTAGATGAGTTTATGGTTGCCCACCATAAAACTACACCCTATCACCCTCAGGCAAATGGGACTGCTGAGGCTTTTAACAAGATCTTGAGCCACACATTGACCAAGATTTGTGATGTTGGGAGGAAAGATTGGGATGATAAAGTATCGATGTTCTTTGGGCTTATAGAACAACATACAAAAGATTGAACAAAGCCACACCTTTTCAATTGGTGTTTGGCACGGAAGTTGTTCTACCTCTAGAATTTATGTTACCTTCCTTGCACATTACACGCGCTAGAGGTCTAGTTGATGAGTAGGCCTTGGAAGAATGGATTGCGAAGATGGTTCAGCTAGATGAGCACCGTGCCATTGCACGCTGGAGTCAGAAATAGGAGAAAGCATGAAAAAGGCATGGCATGATCGACACATCAGAGATAAGAAACTTATGGTGGGACAAATGGTACTTCTATATGACTCCAAGTTTTTACACCATCTAGGAAAGCTCAAGGTGCATTGGTTGGGGCCATATGTTATCACTCATATACTTGAGTCAGGTGCTTGCCAGTTAGAAACAATTGATGGCACATGGTTTCCCAGTTACTTTAATGGGAGTAGGTTGAATCCTACTATCAATAAGTCTTCTCGGTGTTTATAATAAGGCAGTATTGCTAGATACATTAGGTTTCCCTTTATGCATTTCCTTAATGTATTTCTTTCATCGTCACTATGCTTTGTCAATTTTAGCTCTTGTTTGTGTAATAAGCACGCTTGCGCACATGAAACTAACTACAATATGAAGCATGTTGATGCGTAGAGGACTGCACATCCTTTTCATGTGGGGTGGATTGTTGGTGACTCTCAGGGATATGCGTTGTGAAGATGTCATGCTATGGGTGTTGAAAGAAGGTTGCTAAGGGTAACTGAAAAAAGATTGCTTCTCAAGATAAGAAAGGATGAATATGGATAAGGGAAAGTATAACGCGAGGTAAGTGGTGGCCATGGTAATTACCAGAGATCATGTAGTAATGAGGTACTCGGGCGTGAAGGTGCACATTGAAGAGAAGTCTATGAAAAAGGGTAAAGAGGTGTGCTAGAAGGTTATAGCTTTGGCACAAAAATATACCACGTGGAAATGATAAAAATGGGTCATAAATGAGGAGAATTTGGTAGGTGGAGGAGCAATTAATGCAACAAAAAGTAGAAATCTATATAAGGATGGGATGTGATTTCATTTTTACCCTTACGACTATGAGAATTCGATAGAGAGCCTATACGCGAAGAGCATAAAGCTAACTAATTCAAGGTACAAAGCAAGCAAACCAGGCATAGAGAAGAGATTTGTTTATTAGAAGGGCTTAGATCCCCTAGAAAAAGGGTTTGATGAAGTAGAGTAATACAACAGAGTTAGGGTGTGCAAGTTCATGATTACAAATTAGGGCATAGAGGAATCAGGTTAGGGTTCGAAGCAAATTACTCAAAACACATAATGACTGACCTACAAAACAAAACCCTGAAAGAAAATGGCACCAAAGAAGAAGGTGGTGGTGGAAGAAGAGGAGGAGATGGCCCCAGAGAGAAATTTCTCTGAAATGTAGTACCCTGAAGAAGTTATTGTGGGGCAGGAATGGAATACCCACATAAGACAGAGCAAGATAAGTGAATACAATCACCGAACCAGTGAAAACCAAAAGAAGTTAGATGACCTGCTCACCTCTCGAACAAACAGGTGCACTGAGGACGGCATGCCGATATATGATGATGCCGGGAAAAGCTACTCAAGGGAAATGGTGTCTACCAGCTTTATGAGCTTCCATACTTTGGAAAGTATGCACCCTTGTACAGATGGCTGATGAGCCGAGTCCATGAGGACTTCTTCTACTTCACAGGACGGAGGGTAAGATTGACACCCATCCTCATTACCACAGTTACTAGATTATGGGCAATGGGCGAAGACATTAAGACCAACTTAGCTGAAAAAGTGCCATTTTGGAGACATAGAAGGTGTTGGGCTATCAGAAAGGACCGTGTGGGATGGACATTGACAAGTTGAAAAATTATCCAGTAGTACAGGCAGCAACACATCTAACCACAAAGTTGAATGACCAAGAATGTTGGTCACAAGTTAATTCTATGTGGTTGCATGTGGCCAAGTGCATGTCAGAGGGAACCACTTATAACATCACCAGATTCATTGTAGAGCGGATAGTCGAGGAAGCACGCGAAGGGAGTAAGATAAGTTTTGGTTGTATCTTACTGAGTTTAGTCTTCATGGAGATTGGGGTACCAGATGGCCCAAAAGAGAACATATGGGAATACCCCATGAATCATAAGTCTCCAGCTGAGTGATTCAACAAATATCTTTACAAAGGGTCGATGAGAGGAAGTTAAGGAGCGCACTGAGATGTGGTATGATAGGCTCCACATGACATTTGGGGAAGAATGGCGCATACCCAAGGATTTTCCCTCGGTCCTAGGAAAATAGGTACAATTTTCAGTCTACCAAAGCATTTCTATATTGTGCGCTTTCCAATGGTAGATGGGTCATGGAGCCCCTAGTGTAAACTGCCATATACATTTCTGCACAATACTTCCAAGCTGCAGTTCATTGGTTCACCAACACATGAAGGTTGGTATTTAATGCAGACAAGGTGGACTGTGAGTATCACACCCTGAGAAAGACTTATGGATATCTAGGGAGGAATGCATACAACGAGAATAACATCTTAGAAATCTTAAGCATTAAGCTAGAGATAGTGGCCATTGCGGATATTGGGGCCACGCTAATATACCTCCAACTGAAGCCTAAAATGGAGAATAACAAGTACGTGGAGAACAATTTCCACTTCAGGGCCACCGAAGGGAAAGCATACTATGGAGAACATTCTCGGCACCTAGGCCCTCTACGAACCCAAGCAAGATGATGAGGAAGAGGATGAAGAACCCAAAGATAGTGGCGGCCTGGTGTGAAGGAGGAAGTAACCATCTAGCTAGGAGGGGAGTGTGTGACAACTCCCTAGGGAGAAGGAGCTACGGGGAGGAGCAGGGCACACAAAGATTTAAGAAGGTGTTTAAGTGCACAAGGGCACAAGGAGGAACCCCGCAGGTGAAGGAGCCAGAGGAGAAGAAATAGAGAAAACTCAAGCTGAGTGAGGAAACAGAGGAATCTGAGGAGAAGGTACCTTCATCTCCAACTGGAGAAGAGCCTCAACATGAGGAGGAGAAGATGGAAGAAGAAGAAGGGGGTCAATCAGAGGCTACATAAGACAAGGGTGGGGATACATCTGGTATTCCCAACCTTGATGCAACCATTCCAAGAGGACCCTAATCCCGTTGAATAGGGGAGGATGCCAAGGCACATGCCATGGGGTATGTAGAAGACCCAAAGCTGATCATTCACACTTGGTTCTAGAGTACCATCGAGTAGAAGGATTTATTTGGATGGGCGCTCATGGATGAGGACAAGGCGACTCTATGCACAAGGAAGCAACTCTCATGGTCTATGCACACACACATGGACAAGCCCAAATTTGATGTTGGTGAAGAATCGTGCATGTCAAGATGGTTGAAGAAGGCACCTAAAATGTGCCACATGACAATCAAACCAACAATGATGTCAGATGAGTAGGTGAGCAATGCTCTAGTGAAAGTATCCTTCAAGTAGCAAGAAGAAACATAGATAAATCTGCTACCATCAAGGTGCTAACAGAGAGATTAAAAGCCAAGGATGTGGAGATAGCATGCCTAGTCTAGGAAAAGGACTTAATCAAAAGAAAATATGACACTTTTGTTAGTATGGTAGAGGAAATTGGAGATGATGTTCTAAAGGTACGCCCAAATCTAGAATCCCGGGTACCAAAAGAATTTCCTTCTACGATGCACTATGTGAAAACAATGATAACATTAGTGTTGGAGGATGAAAAGGTGCAGTATCCTCATAGCCCAAGGACTCTAGGGAAAAGATAGAAAAGGTGTAGGCTGCAGTAGCTAGGAAGATTACTACTTATGAAGGTCTACTGCAAGCCACCTGCGATGAATTAAAGAAGGCCGATCATGCGCTAACCATATGCATAGCCCTAGATGTGCTGATCATGGTGAAAACCTTGGAGGAAGAAAATGAGGTCCAAAAGGTGATGAAGGATGCTTCCTAGGCCGCACTGAATGCTTAGTCCTGGTAAAGCAAAAGCGCGAGGCACTAGCTATGGCACAAGCACCACATAAGGAGAGGTTGGAGAGCTAGGAAAGGTCATTTCTCAGAGGATGGATGTACTGGAAGGGGTGCAAACCTCTATGTCAAGTGTAATGCTTGTAATAAAAAATGAGCAAGGGAAAATATCCATGGAAGAGCTATAGTACATCATTATAGATGTGCCTAAAATAGTAGGAGCAACGCTAACAACGTGGGAGAACCTAGAGGCAGATATCAAAGAAGAATATCTAGAGTTGTTGCTTCAGGATGAGACAGAGGGGCCTGAGGCCTAAACAATTTTGTTAGTTGTGTATATCTTCTTCAAAATTCTTGTTCAAGATTCTTATTCAAAATTCTTTATTCAATTATTCTTTATTTATCCATTCTATGTATAAGTTTTGAGCATTGCCATTGTCGGGGTGACAATGAGATTAGTGTGGGGTAATGTTGATAAGAGAAAACACTTAGTTGAACTTACACATAGAGTCCGTGTGGAAGAATGGCACAAGAGAAAAAGTGCAAAGGTATAGGAAGGCATCATGCATGGAGGTGTAGAGTAAGACTCTTAAGGACTTAGCCGATTTTGGAGATCAGGTCTATTCTTAGAGATTGGTGTGTGGAGTACACAAAGCGATGTTGAGATTTGTGCGCCACTCTTCATGGAGATTTTGGAAGGACATGTCAACTCACTCTTGCATGGGCATAAGTTAAGAATAGATCCATCACTTTAGTTAACTATCAACAATCTATAGATAGCATACTTGCATGTATGGCTATAATTGTAAAAGGCACATGGCTATTATTAGCATGTGACCTATTTCTAGTAGAGTTAAGTGGTGAAGGGTTAGTTCCCCACCCTATATATATGTAATGAATTACTTAGAGAATAGAGAGACATACATAGAGATACG
The DNA here is from genome assembly GCA_018340775.1 of Taxus wallichiana var. yunnanensis. Lineage (NCBI taxonomy): Eukaryota > Viridiplantae > Streptophyta > Pinopsida > Cupressales > Taxaceae > Taxus > Taxus wallichiana. The sequence continues at coordinate 399,098,585 of CM031233.1, forward strand.
GATGGAACCACATGTTTGGAGGAATGGAAAAACATGAGTACATGCAACTGGGTAATTATAACAGATCCATGCATGCATGCCTGGTATTGTATGAAGCTACTGTATTGTTGGTTCAATGAATAGATAAAGGAAATTGGCTGAACAAAGTGTGTGATGTGTTTTATCAATGCATGTTATTACTTTCATGATGATTTACCTTTAGCGCTTATAGATTTGGTTGGATATAAATGGTGAATGGATGGATTAGTTCCTAAAATATATGTTTACTATTTTATCATACCACCATTCTACTACTGTAACTATTAAGAGGGACCTGTACCTTTGCACACTTTGGGTGAGCACTCAACCTAGGTTGAGTGATGTGCCAGTGTGACTAGGTGTTAACTAACAATTCTAGGCTACATCATTCCGTTTTTGATAGTCACATTTTGTTTTCCCTATCAATTTTTGTCCCAATACCCATGGAAAAGTGGTCCTTTCTAATTGGATGCAACTTGGTGGATCAAATTTGGGCCTTATATCATTTCCAAATTCTCTTTCCTAAAAGAAAGATTCATTTCTGGGTGCAAATGGTGATTTCCTTGCATTTTATGGTTTGATAGGTGTGTTTCCCCCATCAAATTTATATCTCAACATATGTGGAAATGTGTCCATTTCTAGTTGAATGTGGCTCAATGGGAAACTTTTAAACTCTTAGTCCTATTTCAACTCAAAAGTTGTCCACATGGAGGGCTAGCGCTTATCCGAAAATTTTCCTTTTGGTTTGACCTTTGAGTTGTGCCAGGGAGACATGTGGAGGTGTTCGCTGCCTTTCCCAGACTTAGATTTTTTTTTTCATGTGGCAGTGCAAGTTTGTCAAACCATGGACACATGGAGGACCAGTGCTCATTTCAGGATCTGCCTTAGGGTCCCACCTTAACAGTTACACCAAGGGGACACGTGGTGATCCTGCACTTGTTCAGGGTCTCCACTTTTGGGGACCACCTCAAAATTACACCGAGGAGACATGTGGAGGCTTCGTCGGCTCCTCTTTATACTTAAAATTTTTAATCAACTTTCTAAGGCCTGGGACACATGGAGGAACCATGCCAATTTGGGGACCTACCCCTAAATTTTATTTTGAAGAAGTGCCAGGAGGACACTTGGAGGTTTTTGCTCATTCTTCCCTTGCTTGGAATTTTTAATGGTGATGAAAATTTCTCGGACCCTAGACACATGGTGCCCTCCACTTTGGTCCTTCAATTTTTCAACAACTCTTCTAGACTGAGACACATGGTGAGCCCACACTTGTTTTGGGTCTTCACTTTTGAGGACCATACCAAAGGTGTGCCAAGGTGAAACATGGAGGCTCTCATTGGCTCCATTTTTGTTGAGACTTTTCAAAGGCCAAAAGGATTTTTCTTAGGCCCAAGGCATGTGGAAGGCCCATGCTTGTTCGAAAACTTTCCTCTGTACCTCACCTTTGCATTTGTGCCAAGAAAACATGTGGATGAATCTAATCTAAAGTTGAGAAGGGGAAGAATAAATGGTTGATGTGCATTGCATATGTTTTTCCACCATTTTGGCTCCAAGACTCCTGGAGATGCGAATACGCATTGTTTTTCATCATTTTTTGATAAAATTCCTTTTCTTTTTATCAGAAAAGTGCCAATTGAATGGATTTAGAAATTAATTTTTGAGTCCAAGGATTGTTAAGGTCAATATTTGGAAGATGGAAATCCTCAGGAACTTGTAAAAACGTGAATTACCAGAGAAGTTGGATGCGGGACAGAGTTGCAGAGGAAAGAGAAGGAAAATGATGAAATGATGGAGGTTACAAGTGCAAATGGTGAAAAAGGTGTTGCCTCGAGGGTGAAAAGGATTACTGTCAGATCTAGCTATACAGAGCCTCTAGAAAATGATTAAAACAAGGATTTCTCACATGACAGAATTAGAATGATTAGAAGAACTGTCAAAAAGTTGTGGCATGGCATCCTAGTCATTAGTCGAGGGTCTGAGGAATGTGATCAGTTCATAATTGGTCCACCTGGTAGCTTTCAGATGTGAATTTGTTAAACGTTGCTTTCTGAGGAAAATTGGTAACAAGCAAAGGTCCCTCGAATATTCTTCTTTTTGGGGGAAAATTTGGGCAAGTTAAATGTATACATGTAATGAGAATAATCTTGCAAAGGGTTAGGGGTTGAATTCTTAAGAGAAAATTTGAGAGATCCCATCTTCCTGAGAGACCAATCCAAGAAACCTATTAATTTCCTGTGTTTTATATTTCAATCACGTCAAGTTGGTTGCGAGTGTACAACCATTGTCAAGCTCTGAGACTATTCAAAGAAACTTTCCCTTGCTGATGAATCTAATCAATTTTGAGTTAATCTAGTCAATCTAGGAGAAATTTGTGTCTCGATTTATTTGGAATGTATGCAAGTATTTTTTCTTATTCCTATTACAATCTTGTGTTAAATTCCCTATGAATCACATAGGATCTCATCCCTATGATAGTTTAGTGGAATTTGTAATTTCATTTCAAGAAGAGCTTTCATCTTGTGATGAGATAAACAATTTAAAATAACTTCAATGTCATTTGTTGATAAAGATTGTCTGTAAGCCTTCAAGTGTATCTTAGGCATGAGGAACTAGGGACCATTGATGTTTTATTGAGTCTTTAGCTCAATCCTTCATGTTAAATTCTTAGAGATTGTGTGAAAACGTGTAAATTTGGGCCTTCATTGATGTACACCTTTTGGTTGAAGGAATATCTTAGCTATTCCGAAGCTTTCTATCATTTAGATTTCTAATTATTGTGAAGTCTCTCAAAGATTTGGTATGATCAATTTTATCATGCTTAATCTCCCACCAAAATAATTCAAAAACCATGAATCCATAATGAAATACCCATGTTTTCCCTGTGTGTCCATAAATGTATAAATTCTACTGCTAAAATATACAGAAGCAATCAAGATTCCATAATGTCTTTAGTAACCTTAGCCCTATCTAGGAAATATCACCATTCTTTAGAAGTGACAACTCATGAGAGTTAAATTGTGGTGCATTGATCATATTTTCTTAGGGTCCCCTTTCAAATTTGTGTAAAGAAGGATATCTTCATTCTCCTTCACCGAAAGAGGTTATAAAACAGGTCCTCTCACCTTGGTCGAAAGGCACGACCTAAAGCAGTGAAGGATAGATCAAATCCTTAATGAAGGTGCTATCCATTTCTATGATGCCCAAGTGATAAAGAGTCAGACAAATCCCCTCCCCAGATATAAAACAACTCATAATATGATTTTTCTATCTCTCAGTGTCTTGCTAAATCTTTGATGTTGCTCGGTTTCCAAGGTAGAATCAATTTGGATACCAATAGATAGAATTTATAATTTTATTTATCCCATTAAACTAATAATAGATTAGTTATGGAGGGAGGAATAAGCTGCTCTTCGAAACTAAAGATTGTTCTTGGCATTCATAGATTAGGAAGCTGGCCTTAGGAGGAGAATGGTCATATGATTCAACATGATAGGAAAATATAGGCTCACTTGTATAGTAAACCTGGTACCATACCTACTTCTTAGTAACACATGAGACCAATCAAGAAAATTATCCACCCACCTTAGCAATGAAATCTTGATAGAAAAATGGAAAACAAAGGAGGTAAATTAATGATTGACACATCTTGAGTTATGGTTAGACTTAGACATGCATGAAGGGTTAAATCAAGATCCTTGATGAATCCTAGGGTGATGAAAATTAAGCCATCAAGTTATAATACGTATTTGTATATAGGGCTATACTTGAGACCTAAGACATCAACAATTTTCTTATGCATAACTGAAGTACTAGCCCCTGAATCAATCATATAATTGTGAACAAGATGTTTTCCTATTATCAAGGACATGTAGAAGGGAAGGGTTTTGAAAATTTTTCTTACTTTCTTCTTCTCTACTTGAAATATGTTGATGATTACACTAAATATGGAAATATATGCCTAATTTGATTGCTATTGTAGTAGTAAATAAATAATCAATTAAATACATAAATCAAAGAGGGTAAGAAAATCCGTAGACATTTCAAAGTGAAATTTGGGTTGTACCAAAGTGCTGAATGGATGAAAAATATGGATAAGAATCACACAAAGCCTCAAAATGTGTGTGAACTAGAGATTTTTCTCGGATTGGGGTGCTTGGAGAGGGATAGGGGTGCCTAATGGTGCCCTAGACCTATTTATAGGTGTATATGTAAATATAAATGTTCATGAAACCTCCTTTGAGTGGTCATGAGCTATTCACTATTGTTCACCTTTATCACCGTGAAGTCATGAAGTGATCATTGAAGTCGCTAGAAACTTGCAATGAAGTAATGATTTGTAAAACCATCAAAGAGACATCAAATCCTAAAAAATAAAGATGTAGAATAAGGGGTCAAACTTTCCTCAGTTGTCATAATGGTGAACTTATGATTGAGTGATGCACTACATCTTAGACACATTGTATTTCTATGTTTGTGTGTGTGGAATCATGCCCTAGGTGGATCTTGTGCCTATCACACTTGATAACAAGCAAAGTAGGTAGATATAAAGAAATGTAATATATGTGTGCATGGAAAAGATTGAAATTCCCTCATATGAAGTGTACATAGAATAACTAGCCTTTGTGTCCCTTAGATGGTGCTAGATGGATGCAATAGAGCTCTTAGATGCTTGATGGATGCAACCTTAGGTAGTGATAGCTAATGCTTAGTTCTTGGTCCTTTATTATGATCACATAAATTTATATTTATATGATTCCCTTACTTGAATTTCATAATTAACCTCGAAAAGGTCGACTACTAAAACTATAAGATTCTCAAAATACTAGAAAGGACCCGAAAACTATGAATAAAGTATATTGAGGTTAGGGGCAGCCAGAGAGAGGACGAGGGCACTTGGAAATAGAATACTAGCTAGGTACTAGTGTCTAAGATGATAAATGTCAAGATATAAAAGGAAAATTGAGAAAGTAAAGGTGCAAGACAAAAATAAATTAAATAAAGGTGGAAAAATGTTGAGTTGTGGAGCTAAATGGCTTCACAAATAACATGCTTTAAAAATTTGTAGGTTTTACAGAATCGATGTCGGTTGGGTAATTGACATTGGTTACTGGAAATAATCGATGTTGGTCACTTGGTAGATACTAACATCGGTTGGGTAACCAACATTGGCTACTATACACACCCAAAATTACACATGCTACATTGTCGGGAAAATGGTTACAAAAGTCCCCAGTGATAATTAAAAATCCTTTCAAGAAGGTGTTTGAGCTCCAAAACCCATTCATAGTATATATTTTTATCATAGATAGCCTTACTTAACTTTTCCATGCATTTTTCCATCTCCCCATTTCTTTCTGTGCTTGTTTTGGCCTTCAGTGTCGGGACCATTGCCCCCGCTTGGGTGGCGGTCTTGAAACCTCTTCCCTGCGTAGGGTGGTGGTCTTTCCTAGTTTTTTCCAAAATCTTAATGCATATTTTAAACATGTGATGGTTCACTTAAGTTTTCTTTTTCATGCATCCATGAGCCAAATTGGCTAAAATATATTTTTTCTTGGTTCTCCTTTCTCCTTCTATTTTAAATAAGATTTAATTAGTTGAAATTGCTTCTTCTTGCATTGTGCATGAAGTAACCTCTTAGCCTCCACTTCTATATATTCCATGCCTATATTCAAGAAAAAGGACCCGAGAATTATGTGTATCTTGCATTGTTGTGCTGCCATAATCTTGCTAGGAATTGCATAGCCAAGTTTATATCTCTTGTGCTATCTCTCTTCTACTTGCATTGCGTCCAAATTGCTTCCAAGCTACCATTGCTCAAGTGCAATCATCTTGTTGCTGTTCTTTGTATTCCCAATCCTTTGAACTCACATGAACACTCAGAGAATGAAAGGAAAGAAATGAGGGAACAAAAAATGATACTACTTTGGATTTGCCAAGATTCATTCTCTTCCGGGTTGAAGTGTGTATTTGTTTATCAAATTGTCAATTACGAATTGTTAATTTCAATTACATATCAAATAGAGTAGAGAAACAATTCATTTCAATTAACTAGATAATTTCAAGTAGATCAAATCAATAGGAAGTTGTCTCTTCAACATTACCAGGGAAGCTATGGGGAATAATAGCTTTGTTAGGGTTATGATTTGTTCTTCACTTCTGAGGTAGGGTTGGAAGGATTTTGATTGAATTAGAATAATATTTTTAGATTTAGATTCATACATATGCAAAAAAGTTAGCTACATCCAGCTAATTGTTTGTATTTAATTTATTTTTAGATTAGATGCATTGTCTAAAAAGTTAGAAAAGATCAAAAACATTTATTTTCCATAGATTATCTTATTTTCCTCCTTTGTTCTGATTTATTGAGAAAACACCAAAAACATAGGTTAGATTTCCTTTGATAGATAGTTTATTTACAAAAAGCAAATCAATTCATCTTGCATGACCATCAATGGTCCACAACAGGAAAAGACTTACAGTTGTGATCCCTTGGTCCCATAACCCAATAGGCCATAGCTAATAACTGACATTGAAACAAGTTTGGACTTAGCAGTCTTACATACACTTGCCACATACAATGAGAAAATAAGATAGAGAAATTGAACATTACCGCTAATCAAGCCTATGAATTTTGGACTACTCTTGGAAATAGAATTTGATTGCATGCATGACCATACAAGGGCCTCAACCTCAACGAGTCTTTGGTATTCATAACTTCACTACTTTCACTTGATATTATTACACAACTTTCATTTTTGAACATAACAACCAATTAGGCTAAGAATTTCTGGACAAGACTAAAAATTACCCATAGTCTCTGCAGCTCCACTACACCTCTTGTCTCCATTTCCATGACCTTTTCTAGAAACCCATACAAGTCACCTGCAGGTACTTTCCACATGTTCTGAAACCATGCAATAGAATCTCAGTAGAACTAGACATCGATTGGAGTCTTCAAGTAGCTATCATATCGGACCGTACCATCACACCCCTTCAAGTTAGGAGAGCATTATTTTCCTTAGATTCTGATTCCAGTATTACATGTTAAAGACATAAGGTTGCCCAATTATCTTGATCACCGCCATCACTTTCACTTCCATCTCATCTCCACACCGATGTCTCATCACTACTTCGGGAAGTCGGGTGTGAAGAAAGTCACGTGTTGATTTTCTATCATATAAATTGGTGAACCCAACATGAAGAGCTAGTCTCTAAGCATTTTCACTTTCATCCATCCTTTATTATACGGGTATTCTTATACCCCTCAAATATGTTGGATATGACAAGTACGGTCGACCCATCCTAGGTTTTGACATGTACCATTACCAATCAAATATCCCACAACAATCACCTTCACTTTCAACATGGGTAGACAACCGCTCATCCACTCAAAACCCTCTGCTTCAGGGAACCAATGTTGGTTCTTCTATACACATTGAAGAACTAGATCAGGTCACTCAGACTTATCCCCTCGAACAATCAAGTTCAAATAACATGACATTCACTGGTGAAGCGAGTTCATCTCCTCGGGTATTGTTTCAACAACCCATTACCATGCAATCTGATCAAATTCCCCATCTTAATGAAGAGTGTTTAACATGATATGCTAAGAGTGATTTTTTTCTAATAAATGAACTAATCTTTCGATAGGTTGTAAGGACAAGGTGATGTCCTGCTTTAAAACAATAACACTACCCCGCCACCAACTAACAATACAACCAATGAGGGGTGGCAACATCATGAAAAATTCATAGTAGGATACCATACTCCTCAAAAACCTCCAAGGGTTCAACTAAAGGTATCTATTATCAATCTGAGAGTGCACCCACTACTGAGGAACATGCAATAGGAACTGCAGTTATTCCTCACTCCATTGATACAATGGGAACTCTTCCAGTTGTGAGACCTACTTACGGAAGAGAGCCTCCAGAGTGGGCTGGTTCCCTTGGTAAACCACTATCCTACCTTCTGTAAGAGAAAAGAGGAGAAAAAACTTGCAAAAACAATACTGAAAAAACAAGCTAACTAAGGTGATGCACCGATATTTGTTGGATCTCTCTATTCTACATACACACACTAATGATTGATAAAGTTGTTCTTATCACTTCAAAGCACTTCTATAATTAATGCCTAAGTAATTCGAAGAAGGTGTAAATGGCTATAATAACTAAAGTGAGAGGGTTAGAAATCACTTTCAAAATAGGACTATAGTAAACACACACTTAATTAGACTAGCAGAAACTTATAGTGCAAATCAGAGGTTAATTGCATTGGAAAACAAGAAAAGGAAAGATGAATTTCACTTACACAAGTTAATAAAGAAAAACAACACTTTGAATTGCACGCACGATGGAGGATAAAAATAACTTTATTACATCAAATAGGTGCTCACTGTAGAATTTCAGTCCTCCCAAAAGCTTACAGAAAGTATGATGAACTTTCCTTGTCAACTCTCGGTCCTTTGTGCTTGCAATCACACTACAATATATAGCAAAAGTGTTTCCTAAAAATAGGTCTAAGAGTGAACTCGCCCATTAGATCTATTATTATCCCTTTATTATTTTTATTATGGATAATAATAATCTATTACAAAAAGGCTTCAAGGCCATGAGCATCACTCAAATACATAGTCAAACTAAATTTGACTCTTATTTTAAAGGAAAACTAATAAAAGAATTACAAATATAGTCTGTTAGGTTGTGGAGCCTATTTTCATGTGTGAAAGTGTTGAAGACTGTACACTAAGAGTACTGTACACTTTTCATGTATCCTCATCATGCGTTCGGGGCGCAACACCCAAATTTTTTTTTTTAGGCATAAATTTTTTGGCCTTGAAAAATTACACCCGAAATATCGGGAAACGTGATTTTCTCATATGGGTGAGTTTTTGACCCATAGGTTTATGGACTGAGTTTTGCCCATGGTTTTGATACCCATGGTTTTGTAAAACTGCTTAAGTAGTTGTCTATTTATATGGTCTTATGCATATGATAGATGTACAAGCAAATGTATTGCAGATGTGTTTTGAATTCGGCTATGAATTCTGTAGAGTTTGTTGAGCATAGCTCCAAACAAATCAGGTATTGTATTGAGAGAGCGGTGGCTTGTAATAAAATCCGAGCAAGTGATTCTTGGTGGACATAGCCCAAATTGGGTGAACCACGTTAAACATCTTGTCTCTTTGTGTTGTGTTATTTTTATTAACGCAATTTTATTTGAGATCCGTAATAATTTCTGCATATTATTTTTCATTGCAATCTCGTGAGGGATTATTCCGCATATTTTATCCTTTATTTCCTAACAATTGGTATCGAGTCCTGGTTTGGTTTTCTGAAGTGTTGAATCACAGGGAAAGTTTTAGCTTGAGTGGGAGCTATGGCAGATGAAGGAAGATCTAGGGTTGATAAATTCAACGGGTAGAATTTCAGTCTTTGGAAGATGCAGATGGAAGATTACCTTTATCAAAAGGATCTTTATACTCCGTTGTCTGAGAAGGTGAACAAACCCTCAAGTATGATAGATGCGGAATGGTATTTCTTTGGATAGGAAAGCACTTGGAATGATCCAGTGAGTCTTGCATCTTGGTATTATTTAATGCCTCAAAGGAAAAGACTACAAAAGATCTAATGGATGCATTAGGGAAGTTGTATGAAAAACCCTCTGCCTCTAATAAGATATTTTTAATGAAAAAGTTGTTTAATATGAAGATGTATGAGAATAGTTCAATAACAGATCATTTAAATGATTTCAATACGGTTGTGAATATGCTAGCTTCAGTTACAATAGAATTTGATGAAGAAGTTAGGGATTTATTAATTTTGTGCTCTTTACCTGAGAGTTGGAATAGCCTGGTAATGGCGGTAAGTAACTCGGTTCCAACTAACTTGAAGTTGAAGTTTAAGGATGTTGTAGGGGTGATTCTAAGTGAGGAAATGTGAAGAAAAAGCTCTGGGGAATCTTCTACTTCAGGAATGATTTGACAGTGGAAACTAGAGGGAGACAGAAGAATAGAGGAAACCGTGGAAAATCAAAAGATTGGGCAAGGTCAAAATCCAAGAACAAGATTGTATGTTGGAATTGTGGAAAGCCTGGGCATGCAAAGAAGGACTGTTGGGAGCTTCGGGATAAGAAGAAACAACAAGAAGAAAACAAGGAGGCAAATGTGGCAATGGGTAATGTATGTCAGGATGCTTTGATTCTTTCTTTGCACAATATTATTGAATCTTGGGTTTTAGATTCAGGGGCTTCTTTCCATGCTTCTCCACATAGGCATTATTTTGTTGATTATGTTCAAGGAGATTTTGGGCATGTTTTTCTTGGTGATGATGAGCCTTGTAGTATAGTTGGAAAAGGTTCATTTGTGGTTAAGATGTAGAATGGGAATACTTGGCTATTGAAGGATGTCAGACATGTGCCTACATTAAGATGAAATTTGATATCGACAGGGAAGTTGGGAAGTGATGGTTGTACTGTGATATTTATAGCGAGACTCTTGAAAGGTTACAAGGGTGCTCTTGTGGTGGCAAGAGGTAAGAAGGTTGGAACCTTGTATTTAACCACTGATAGTACTAATGATTGTAATCTTGTGGCTTTAGATGCAGATACAACATTATGGCACTATAGGCTCGGTCATATGAGCCATAAGGGCATGAACATCATAAAGAAGAATTTTCCTGGATATACAGAAACAGGTTTGGATTTCTGTGAGAACTGCATATATGGGAAACAAAAGCGAGTAAGGTTTCTCAAGGTTGGACCTACAAAGAAAGAGAGTAAGTTAGAGCTGGTGCATTCTGATGTGTGGGGGCTAGCTCAGGTATCATCTCTTGGGGGTTCAAGTTATTATGTTACTTTTATTGATGATGCAATAAGGAAAGTTTGGGTTTATTGTATTAGAAACAAATTTGATGTATTTGACACTTTTGTTAAATGGAAAGCCTTGGTAGAGAATGAAACAGGTCTTAAGCTAAAATGTCTCAGGTCAGATAATGGAGGGGAGTATTGTAGCAATGAATTTGATGATTACTGTTCTAAGAATGGAATCCACAGGCAAAAGACGGTTCCAGGAACTCTGCAACAGAATGGGGTATCAGAAAGGATGAACAAAACAATAATGGAACGTGCTAGGAGCATGAGGTTACATGCAGGACTACCTCTTTCTTTTTGGGCAGAAGTGGTGAGCACAGCTGTGTACTTGATAAATAGAGGACCCTCAAGTGCCTTGGATGGAGGCATACCTAAGGAGGCTTGGTATGGTAAGAAAGTTGATTATTCATTTCTTAGAGTCTTTGGATGTGAGGTGTTTGTTCACATAGACAAGGATGATAGGACTAAGCTAGAGGCTAAATTAGAAAAATGTACTTTCATTGGTTATGGTGGTGATGACTTTGGATATAAATGTTGGAGTATTAAGGACAAGAAAATCATTCGATCTAGGGATGTGGTCTTTAATGAGAAAGTCATGTATAAGCAAAGCAATTGCAGGAAAACAGGGAAGAATCCAAGAAAGAATATGCAGCGGTAGAGGATCTTCCAAATGGGAAAGTGACACATGAATCAGTTCAGGAACCCCCTCAACAGGAACCCCAAACTCCTATATTGAGGAGGTCTTCTAGGGTAAGAAGAGAACCTAAACATTTTTCTCCTTCTCTTTATTATTTATTACTCACTGATAGTGGAGAACTAGAGAGCTTTGATGAACCAATGCAAGTAGATGCCAGGAAGAAGTGGGAGCAAGCCATGGATCGAAGCATCGAGGCTCTCATGGAGAACTAGACATGGGATTTGGTAAAGCTACAGAAGGAAAAAGAGCATTACGGGATAAGTGGGTGTTTAGAGTCAAAGAGGAAGAAGGAGGCAAGAAAAGATACAAGCCCGGTTGGTGGTCAAGGGGTTTGCACACAAAAAAAAGGTATAGATATTGATGAGATTTTTTCTCCGTAGCAAAAATGACTTCTATCGAATCTGTTCTTGGAATAGTGGTAGCGAGAAGACTTACACTTAGAACAGTTAGATGTAAAGACTACATTTCTCCATGGTGATTTGGAGGAGGAGCTATATATGCAGCATCCAGAAGGATATGAAGTCAAAGGTAAAGAGGAGATGGTGTGCAAACTAAAGAAGAGCTTATATGGCCTGAAACAAGATCCACATCAATGGTATAAGAAGTTTGATAGCTTCATGATGGAGCAAGGTTATATCAGATGTCATTCTGACCATTGTGTGTATACAAAGAAATTTTAGGATGGAAGTTATATTATCCTATGTTTGTATGTTGATGACATGCTGGTTGCAGGTAAAAACATGCAGGAAATAAAATTATTCAAGAAAAACTAAGTGAATCCTTTGCTATGAAGGATTTGGGTGTAGCCAAAAAAATCCTTGGTATGAGGATATCTCGGGATAGGAAGGAAGGAAGTTTGACTTTATCTCAGGAAGAGTACATTAAGAAGGTCTTGGAGAGGTTTAATATGCAGGATGCTAAACCGGTTGGGACTCCTTTGGCAGGCCATTTCAAGTTATCAAAGGAGCAATGTCCCAAGATAGAGTAGGAGAGGAACCAAATGTCCAAGGTACCTTACTCATCAGCAGTTGGCAGTTTGATGTATGCTATGGTGTGCACTAGGCCTGATATTGCCCATGCAGTGGGAGCTGTGAGTAGATTTATGAGTGATCCAGGTAAAGAGCATTGGCAAGCAGTAAAGTGGATCCTTCGGTATTTGAGAGGGACCATGGGGAAAATTTTGTGCTATAGTGGATCAGACACCACTTTACATGGTTATGTAGATTCAGATATGGCTGGAGATGTAGACAGCAGGAGGAGCACAACAGGTTATATTTACACTGTAGGTGGGACAACAGTGAGTTGGATTTCACGACTACAGAAGCTGGTGGCTTTGTCAACCACAGAGGCTGAGTATGTTGCTGCCACAGAGGCAAGCAAAGAGATGATTTGGTTACAACAATTGCTTGAGGAGTTGGGGCATAAGCAGGAGGAATGTAAGCTGCATAGTGATAGTCAGAGTGCTATACACCTAGCTAAGAACTCTTCTTTCCACTCGAGGACAAAGCATATACAGTTAAGGTACCATTTCATCAGGACAAATTTGGAGGAAGAGAAGTTGAAGTTGGAGAAGATTCATACCAATCAGAATCCTATAGACATGATGACCAAGGTGGTCACAAGGGAAAAACTAAAGTTGTGTTCAGCTTTGGTTGGTCTTCACGGAAACTGGTGAAGGGTTGAGAAGCTTGCTCAGAGGAAAACTAGTCTCAAGTGGGAGATTGTTAGGTTGTGGAGCTTGTTTTCATGTGTGAAAGTGTTGAAGACTGTACACTAAGAGTACCGTACACTTTTCATGTATCCTCATTGGGTTTGGGGGTAGCCCCGATTTTTTTTTTTTTTTTTAGGCGTAAATTTTTGGCCTCGAAAAATTACACCGAAATATCAGAAACGTGCTTTTCTCATATGGGTGAGTTTTTTGACCCATAGGTTTATGGGACATGAGTTTTGCCCATGGTTTTGATACCCACAATTTTTAGAACCGCTTAAGAAGTTGTCTATTTATATGGTCTTATGCATATGATAGATGTACAAGCAAATGTATTGCAGATGTGTTTTGAATTGATCACAATTCTCAGAGTTTGTTGAGCATAGCTCCAAACAGATCTGGGTATTGTATTGAGAGAGAGGTGGCTTGTAATAAAATCTGAGCAAGTGATTCTTGGTGGACATAGCCCAAATTGGGTGAACCACATTAAAAATCTTGTCTCTTTGTGTTGTGTTATTTTTATTCGTAATTTTATTTGAGATCTGTAATAATTTCTGCATATTATTTTCTCTTTGTTGCGATTCTTTGAGGGATTATTCCGCATATTTTATCCCTTATTTCCTAACAATAGCTTATAATGCAAGTCTTTCACATGCAACATTTTGCTTCATCTCTGATGTGGTCATCTTTTCTATCCCTTATTGGTGTATGGAAAGGTCTATTTTGACAATTTGTATTCATTGGGCATGCATATAAATTTTTTTATTTGTCTAGCCCCATGCACATGCAAATATATTTATATTTTTGGCCCTATAGCCACCTTATGCTCCCCCTTTGCATATATTTATATTTCTTTTTGGCATATGCCACGGGACTATAGTATGTGGCTTAAACTATATCTATTCGCCACCACCTTTTAAAAGGGGGGCCACCATATCCACATTGAGGTAATATTTGGGGGGCGGTGACTGTGTATTGGCTGACACTTGGCATATTCTTGATTGTTGATTGTGTTTGGTCTTTGGCCGTTGATCTGCCCCTGTCGAAGGTATTTGGTTGTTGGCATATTTATTATGATCCTTGGCATACTTAGTCTCGGCCATCGATTATGAAGGTGCATTGTTTAATCTGATCCCTTGATTTCAAAGGCATTTATGAAGCTCTTATCACTTTGGGCAGCAAAGAATTTCAATCATTGATCTCTCTAATTCGACTTGGTCGTCGATCCTCTGCTGTACATTGCATTGAATTCGGTTTTGATGGGGATCATTGGATCTCTGCCACTTTGATCTGGGCCATCGGATTAATTAGGGTAGCTAGGAACCACGGTTTTGGTTGACTTGGTCTGGGCCATTGGATTAACCTTGAATTGATCTGTGCCATTCGATCACCTAACTCGGGTTAGGTATAGAGTTTGGTGGAGTTTATGGGGGTAGAATGGCATTCTGTTGAGCTCATTCACATTTTTTTTTATGACCATGGAAAAGCCATGGAAAAATCACTCTAGCTCTGTGTTTTCTAAAAAATGGTGGCTTTTGATGCCTTCGGACCTGCACATTTCAGTTTTTTTCCTTTGGGACGCCATTGTTGGTTTTCTTTGCATTTTTGAATGAATACGAAGGTATAAGTTTCATTTTGTTCCTGTAGCTTCGTATTTCTTCTCTGTACCTATTTTCCTTTGTACATGGACTTGCTTCTTTTGTAGCTTCGTTTTAATGAAGCCTTTGGCTTTGGTGATGTCATTTCTTCTCCATTGTCATTTGGCTTTGGTGAGATTTAACACGAGCCTGCAAGGGAGTTGACCACATTATTTCCTTCTTCGGGCCTCGTCATTTCATATACGGTGAGTTCTTCAGTCTGTCGACTCTCTGCAAGTGTTAATATGGAAAAGAAAAGCTTTTGAAATGTACTCTATGTTTTCTTGTTCTTGAAATGTGGCTCGGCCTTGTGAAAACTTGACTGTAATGATCTTTGTTTGATTCTTTCAAAAATGCCTTTGGATGCTTGTTGTTCATTTCTGTAGATGAATATTTTAAATGGCTTCGGCCTCGTCAATTGTTCAACATGAATCTCTTCTTGAGTGTAACTTATGAAGCTCGACCTTTTTTGTAACTCGACTGTTTATTGATCATTCATCCTTTGTGAAGTTGGAAACTCAAAGAAAATCATTAAGTTTCTTTTCTGTAATGACTTTTCCTTTTTTAGAAGCAATAATATAGTCACTGTATTTCAGTTTTATTGATAAAGCACTAATTTTTAATTTTGTTCTATCTAAAAACCCCATTTTGCAAGGGGAGACTCTGGCAATTTTTTTCAAAATCCTTCTCTCTCTAGATTTCTATAACTTGTCCATTTTGAAAAGATATGAGTATCTCTCTACTACCTTTTATGGGTTGTCTGTTCACTTGATTGAATTTTGTTCATGCTTGCTTTGCTTGATCTATTGCAACTTTGGAAAAATATGAAGTAGTTGGCTTAATTCACACTTGAATTTGGAAATAAAATAAACTCTGAATAGCTGCAACTTGATGAACTTCTGAAATATCTGTATGTTCCATTTGATCATAATATCAACTTTGTAATGATGAAACATATACTTTTTGTTGACTGTTATCATTTCTTTCGAAGCTCAAATAGTTTATAAAGCATGTAGTAGCCTATAAAGCATGTATTTCAATTCTATTTTAAATCAAAAGTCACTTTTACAAGGGGAGACTCTAGCAAATTTTTTCCAAAATGACTATTTTTCTCAACCTTTTCTAGATTTTCAACCTGATTTGTAAAATTATTTCCTTCTTGACTTATTTTGATGCTTCTTTCTTTCTATAAACCATCTTGAAATGATGTTTGTTTTCCATTCTCTTGAAAGTAAATAGTAGCTACTTCCTTCTTAACCAGTTAAACTGATCTTTTTCATTCCATGTTGCAACTTGTTCCTACAAAACTCATAAATAAGTTAGAAAAATATAGGATTTTTGGCCTCTCTTATATCCATGTGATTTTGATTTCTTCTTCATTCTTCTTTTGTGAACTGTTTTCAACTTTCTTTTCATGTCATCTCCACATCTGTTTCTTTTGTAATCTATTTCAGATTCTACTTTTCTATTTCAATCCTTTTCCTTTTTATTGCTTTCTGCCACTAATTTCTCTTTATGCACTCTGCTCTCTTCTGCTGCCAAGCCTATCTGTATCCCTGATCTATCCTGTGTCATGTACCTATATTTCTTTCTTTCAAGTACCATTAGATGCATTGAACTTAGAATATGTATTTGCTTTAGAATAGGTGTATAGGAATAAAAATGTACCCGGAGCTCAAAATTGATAGGTACTGCTCTTTATCTTGTAGGTGACGAGAAAAGAAGATGGAGATGGAAAGTGGAAGATGAAGATGAGATGAAGCTAGAAATGCAGATGATGTAGAGTGGGAATGAAGATAGAAAAGGCAATGATGGGTTCACTTTTACTCCTCCACTCTTATTCTTTAGCACATGAAATATTCTCTTTTCCATGTATATGATGTTGTTACTCAGTCACATCCCATGGCTTGTGCGGGAAAACTTGTAATATCTTATGAGTAAAGCATTAAATTGAAATAATGAGCTGACTATCTCTTTTTGCATTCAACTTTTCTTTTGATTGTCTACAATGATGTAAGCAACTCAATATCTCAATCAAATGATTTAATATAAGATATAAACCTAAAAGGAATACTTGTAAATCTAGTAAGCAACCATTCAATGAGATGTGATTCTTTGTATACTATTTTACTGCATTAAGCATATGCTCTTCATTTTGACTCTTTCATACTATTTACATTCAGACATTATTGCCCTGTTTGGTTAGTGGTACTTTCTTGATGTAAGTAGCAGGAAAGGAGTCATTTGTAACATTTTTATGAAAGCATAGATGGATGAAAGTTCATGAATCACAAATAAATAAAAAGAAATAAATATGATGAGCACAACATAATAGAGTGAAGTTGATTATTTGAAATCTGCAACTGTGAATGTAGTTTTGAAATGATTAGTTGATTGCATAAACTGCAATATGTTTATCCTCATCAAGTTGTCACATGATCCTTCGTGAAGCTTGATGAAGATAAATGAGAGATTTCCATTCATGTACTCAGCTCTTTGTTTGGGGACAACATTCCTAGTTTCAAATTTTGACTAATCACCTTCATCTATAATCAACTCAACTTAATGAACTCAATCAGTAATCTATAACTGAAATGCCCCAATGTTTAACCAATAAATTTTTTAAAATACCCCATACTTATGATAACCAAAAATGGTCAACATTGTCTAAGAAAGGTACTGCCCCATCAATGAGTGATGTCATTTCAGCTTTGGTTGATAAAGTTAAGGAGTTAGAGCTTTCCCAAAATATACACAATTCATATGCAGGGAAAATATGGACTCCTTCCTACCCACAGAACTATGAAAAAATACCGATCATGCATAATCCTCCAGTCTACATGAATACTTCAAACCATGGGGATTTGCTAACTGGGATGGGTACCTTGGGTATGCCTCCTCAAGCCACATATGGATACCTATAATAGGTGCCAGCTGGAAGTGTGTTCTCAAACGCTATACCAGCTGGAAATGCGACGTTCCCTGGCTTTGCACCTTTAACTCCATATCAAGGTAATCAACCCCCTTATGTACACATGTATTCTAAATCTCCATAGGGGACATGCACACTTACCCAGGTCCATATGGAAAACTGCAAGGAATGTCATATGCTCCACCAAATGTTTATGGTATCCCATTTCAACAACCAATGTATCCCTCACCTCCCCAACAAGGGTATTTAATGGTGGAAACATATGCAATGGGGACTTATTTTGAATATCTCAAGGAGACCCTAGATTTCTCCATTCGGGAAGTCTTGCTCCCAAGACCCTTTCCTAATCTCCCGAAGTTCAAAGGGGATGGCTATACTAACTCCCACATCAAGGCTTATGTAATGGTCATTCGAGAGCTACTCCCATGGGATGTAGTCATTGTAAATATTTTCCCTAAGACATTTGAAGGTATTTCTCTTGATTGGTATTATCAGATATCAGAGGATTCGATACACTCATTCAAAAAACTCGTATCGGAGTATATCAAAGATTTTGATATGAAAAATCTTTTGTGAACAGGAATAAGGGAATGCTTTCATATCAAATAAGAACATAATGAATATGTAGCCCACTTCATTCAGAGGTGGCGAAATGTTCTCTACTCTTCCACAAGTGCTCCAAACATGGATCAAATAGAACTTTGTGATTTTTTCCTTCACTCTCTCAACAGAGAGACAAAGGAAGAGGTTTAAAAATTCCTACTAAGGAGCTATGAAGAGGTGCTAGAGGGTGATCTTTAGATCGACTAAGCAGCCATTGACAGTGGTTGTAAGACCTATGGAGCAAATGGAAATTTAGTCACTCCTGCTCAAAGCACTCCCAGTTACTCTAACAACTCAAATAACAATCAAGGACCAATGATCCTTAATAAGAATTGTGGAGTCACGACCGATGGTGCAAATGACCAGCGTAAAAATCCTAATGTTGTTAATCCCACTGGTACATGTGCTATAAATAACAACAACAATGATAAAAACCAAAGAAACAAAAATTTCTCACCCTTGGTAAATGCTGTAGATTTCAATCATCCTCAACAATAGCAACAACCTTAGCAACAAAGACAAATGCCAACCCCAAGCCCTAGTCAATACCCCAACCAATTCCATAATCAGGGGCAAGGGCTTGAAAGTGTTAATTATAATAGTCAACAAAAAAACAATAACCATAGTTTTGAACCACAAAAAGGAATAAACCAAAGGCCTCAGGATTACGATCCTTACTTGTATTGTTATTTCCATAACATTCACGGGAATGATGCAAGAACTTTTCACGATTGTAATAAGTTTTTGCAACATTATCCAGAAGACCAAAGACGATTATTTATTTACAAACCCAATTGCACCTAGTCAAAATACCTATATGGGATTGGTGTCTCCATAGAACACACCATTGGGAATCTTCAATGATCCTCTCCCCACACATCAAAGGATGGTAGACTAGATCCTAACGAGTTCAAATAAAGGTATTGTAATAGGGACTCATGATCATAAAGCCTCAACTTCATCAAACCCACAGGTGGCACCTCCTTTGGATGGTCGCTAGCAAATGAAGATCATAGGTTTGGTTGAGTTAGACGTTAAACCCCAAATTAACACTACAACAAGAGCCAAAGACTATTCTTTGCAGCCAATCCTGATTTATCTAGTTGTGTCAAATAATGCTCATGACATGCTAAGCAAGCCAAGTAGGGGCTTATGATTTGATCAGTGATCTAACCAAGACCTTTTCACACATTTCCTTTTGGATCTATTGAAGAATTCCCCTGCTCATCAATTTGCTCTTTTGGAAGTGCTAGGTCTCGGCCATTTGATTAACGTTACCCCTCCACCAAAGGCACATATAAACCATATAGACTTTGACATTTTCCCTCTAGGGAAACTTGAAAGGGATATTGGGTTTGTATTTCACATAAGAAAGATGCCTACGAATCGAAATAGTTCATAGAGGCAATCTAACCTTGTTTTTATAGGTTTGGATCTACAAAAACTACGTGAAACACACAATGATCGATGATGGGGCAGCGGTTAATATAGTCCCCTTATCTTTTCTTCAAAAGTTAGGATATGGGGAGACTAATTTCTCCTCGACATGAAACACGTTGAGGGGTTATGATAGCCTTAAGGCAACCTCGATCAGAACCATAGTATTATCGTTACTCTTGGGCCCAAGACGGTACTTATTGAGTTTTATATTATAGATCAGAAACCAACTATAATATGATCCTTGGTCATCCTTGGATCCACCACATGAAAGAAATCCCCTCCACTCTATTCCAAGAGGTTAGATTCTTGCATTTAGGGAAAGTCTTTATCGCTCAAGGTGATCCAAAGCCCTTTGATATACATTTGTCCAACTTGAATAAAAATCCAGGGGTCCACTCTGAATTCAAACTTCTTGTGAACCATTAAAAAAACCATCAAGTGTTATACCAGAAGAAAAGCTTGTTCCCACAGTGGACTTAGAAGTTATGGGTTTGATCGAGGGTATTCTGATATTTAAGGATGGAAATGTTGTTGTAGAGATAATATCATTAGGAACTACAAAAATATTGTTGAGCTATTAGAAAAGGATTTGCCTATCCTTCTCCCCTTTGATTCCATGGGTATGGGACATGCCTTGGGACTTGGTTCCCTTCCAGCAAATGAGGTTTGCATGGTGGAGGTAACCAAGGTAAAAGGAGAACTTACAAAGGATGACTCAGCATCCATCTTTTCGAGTAGTTTTTGGACCCTCCATTTTGATGGAGCCAAGTGTCGCTTCAGTGCCAGGGTAGGCATGATCCTTACTTTGTGTAAAGGAAGGGTTTTACCTTTTATTTTAAATTGAATTTTGAATGCACAAACAATGGGGTTGAGTATGAGGCTCTCCTATTAGGTCTCATTATAGCTAAGAGAATGGGCATCCTTAATATTAGGGTGTTGGGTGACTCACAACTAGTTGCAAATCAGATATCCAAGGTATATGAGACTAGGGATGAACACCTACAACTCTACAAAATAGTCATGTTGGGCCTAACTAAGGGGTTTGAATTTATATCAATCAAGGTAGTTCCACATGAACAAAACCTTCTAGTAGACTCTATAGCAACTTCTACCTCACGCTTCACCCCAAGTAGTGACTTAAAGGACACCAACTTCATGGTTTCACTCCGTGCTAAATCTTTGATTCACAAAGCACCAATAATGTCAATGTTGACATACATGGAAGATGAGGATCAGCTTGACTCTTTAGACCTTGTTGACGAGCATGAGTCAACTTTAAGTTATTTAAAAACTTTAGTGGAACTGCATCTTACCTATCACAAGGTAGAACTTTCCCTAATTCCACATTCCTCTTCTTATTTTATGAATCCCATGATTGAGTCCTCTCAGGGGAAAGATCTTGATATTTTAAAAGTAGAAGAAGGGGACTTGGAGTTACCTCCAGTCCTGCCTGAGTTTGAGGAGGGCAATGCATCCTTAATTGAGGGAACGATTGATATAAACATTGGAACTGAGGAGGAGCCAAAAATATTAAAACTAAGGTCCTCTTTAACTCCCGAGGAAGTAGAAATTCATACCAAATCCTCTTTAACTCCTCTCATGCTTGATTGAATACGGTGTCATGTTAAATCTAGAGAAATGTGTATTTGGTGTAATAGGTGGTAAGCTTTTGGGTTACATTATATCTTCATGAGGGATTGATGTTGACTGACCAAAATTTGGGTTGTGTTAGAAATGGTTCCACCATCGGATGAGTCTAGTATTAGATATTTTCTTGGGAAACTTGGTGCAATCTGAAGGTTCATCCTTGACTTGACCTTCATCGTTCATCCAATCAACAATTTTTGAAAAAGGATTATAACATTGATTGGACAGAGGAATGCAATGAGGCCTTTGAGGTAGTTAAATGATTATTGTTGTCCCCTCCCATGCTAATGCCACCTAGATTAGATCACCCTTTGATCTTATATTTACAGGCTATAGATGTTTTGCTACCCTTCATGTTGGCTTAAGAGGATGACAAAAAGCGGGAATGAGAAGTTTAATTTATCAGTCAGACACTACTTGATTATGAGACACACTACACATAAGTAGAAAAGGAATGCCTTGCCATAGTTTTTGTAACAAAGCATTTAAGGCATTATATGCTCAATCAAGAAACAAGGGTTATTGTCAAGATAGACCACTTACGAACATTCCTTATGCAAGGATCCTTGTCTAAAAAGTCCAGACATTTCATTACATTGATGGGTGAGTTCGAGTTAACATTTCTAAATCAAAAATCCATTAAGGGTCAAATCATCGCAGACTAGTTGGCTAAAAATCCATTGGATGGGGGTGATTTGGTAGATCTAGAATTTCCCGATGAGTGCGTATATTTTGTCAAAACAAGGCCCCTATCTCTGTATGCCCTTGGTATAGTGACATTATCAATTTCATCATGGACCACACATACCCAAAAGGGGCAATGTCACAACAAAGAAGGTGATTACATATCATTGTTGCTAAATATGTTATTTTGGAGCAGGTGCTCTATCACAGAGCCTTTAACGGGATGTTGTTGAGATGTGTTGATGCCAAAGAATCTAAAAGATTCTTTATGAGTCACATAACGAGGTATGTGGAGGTCACTTTGGCGGCCATGCCACTTCTGGAAGATACATTAGATGGGCTATTTTTGGCCCACTCTAGAGCATGATGTAGTGGAATTTGTGTGCAGTGTCACAAATACTAAGATTTATCTCATGAGATCCATATATATCGGTACAAGATTTATAAGCAATCACAACCCCATGGCCCTTCTCCACAATGGGCCTGTATTTTATAGGGAAATTATCTCTTTCATCAACGGATGGCCACAACTTCATAATCACAAACAAAAATACTTTACTAAGTGGGTAGAAGCTAGGCCCCTTACCACCAATACCTAGTTCTCAGTAATTACTAAGTTCATCCTGAACCATATCATTTGTAGGTACGGGGTGCCACAGGTCATTATTTTTGATAATGACATGTCTTTCAAAAATGGAAAAGTGCATGAGTTGTGTACAAAGTTCAAAATAAGTCATCACATAGCTTCTCTCTACTATCCTAAGGCTAATGGACAAGCTAAGGTTATAAATAAGATGTTAAAGGCCATCCTTCTCAAACCTGTTAAGGAGAATAAACAAGATTGAAACCTAAATATTTTTCCAACTTTGTGGGCCTACCAAAGGTCAGTTAGAACACCAATGGGGAACCCCCTTTTCCTTAGTATTAGGTCTTGAGGTGGTTTTGCCACTTAAATTTGAAATACCTAGTCTCTGCATTTCACTACATGGGATCCGGGAGAGGATCCGTTATCGAGAAGCGAGACTCTCCCAAGTAGAAAGTTTTGTGAAGCTAGATTGAATTACAAGTAATGGAATAGAGTTTATGCTAATCGAATGGCTCAAAAATATAACAAGAAGGTTTACGAATGTGAGATATATGAAGGAGATTTGGTATTAAGACTCAATAGCCAAATAGACAAGAAGACTAGTGAGGGAAGAAAGTTCAGACCTAGGTGGTTAGGTCCATATCGAGTAGTGGAAGACTATAAAAATGGCGCATTTCACTTGTGTACACTAGAAGGTGAGGATTTTAGTGAATCCATAAACTCTCTTCACCTAAAGAGATACTACGCATGATCCATCAACATTTTCATATGTACATTATTGCATCTGCATTGCATTTTCATTTATTTGTTCGTTTGTAAAAAGTGTTGTCAAGGAGATTATTCTTATAGAAATTCCTAAAAATTCTGAAAATATTGGTAAAACATTCTAATCATGTCTCTTCAAACCTTCATAATATCATCAATTGTTTTTGAATCAATTATCAATCCAAACAAAATAAGAAATTTTTGATTGGTAACAATACCAAGGCATGCATACTTTTTCTACTTTTGGTCTTTTCTTAGGTTAGGTGTCTTTTTTTCATGGTCTATTCTATAAGCTTCATGGTGTCACATCTATCCCATATACATCTCCTTGGAAATAAGAACATTCTAAACATTTTTCCCAAATAAGTAAGTCAAATGAAAATCCTCAAAAAAATTATTTTTACACATTTCTTTGCCCTACCAACCTTCGAGTGTTGAGCATGCATCTCTTATTAGTGATGTAGGGTTGGAAAAGGAGGGAAATGCCCTTACTCGTCTATGCCTTGTCCATGGTGATGAGCCCACGCTTCCTACTGGTAGCATGGGGCAAGGATTAGGGGGTCTCTTTGATAAAATTGAAAGTTACAAACTAGTCAAACATTGTGAAATCATAAATAAAAAACAAAGTGAGTTAGATGTCTAAATTTCCAAGAAGAGTTTAAAACCCCAAAACCAGATTTTGTCAACCAAGTGGCCATCTATAGATCCAAGTCTAGATAAAATGTGAAGCAATTCACATTCTAAACTATGAAGTAGCTTGAGTAGAGTAATGTTGTAGCACCCTAATTTGGTTATGTCAAACCTTTGTTTTTCTCTCATCACTGTCATTCAACAAATTTCATAACTTATGCCCTTTATAACTCTTAGTGTTGAACCCTCTCATATTACTAGTTGTGTGGGGTTAGGAGTGGGGCAAGTACATCTATTTATCGTATCATTACATTTTGTCAAGACAATATGAAGTACCGAAGATTGCAAAAGAAGCTAAGTTCA
Organism: Taxus wallichiana var. yunnanensis; assembly: GCA_018340775.1. Lineage (NCBI taxonomy): Eukaryota > Viridiplantae > Streptophyta > Pinopsida > Cupressales > Taxaceae > Taxus > Taxus wallichiana. Next base: position 399,123,161 of record CM031233.1, read on the forward strand.
AGATCACATTGTGTTTGCATTGTCATATATCAACAACATAAAATAAAAAAAGAAATCATTTTGTTTATCATTCACATCCATTGCATACATTCTGAAAAGCATTGAAAAGTGGAAGTTCTAAATATCTAGAGTACACATGAGAGATAATCTAAAGAGAGTCAACTTGGATAAAATGGAATACCGAACCAAAAATAGAGTTTGTATATATCATAGTAGATCAAGTTTTTATACAATGTCATCATGCACTAGGCATGGTCAAAACACTTGCAATGAGCCCAAAATATACAAAAAAATCATATAATGGAAAAAATGACATCAAAGCAATAAAGGCTCAATGACCTTTCCATCCCTGTGGGATCCCTCGGATGGTGCAAGACCACATCTAGGGCTCCTACTGTAGTGTGGCAAGCACCGAGAATGGACTGAATGGTGTGAGTGCTTGTGGTGGCACCTACCGCTTATAGCCTCATTGTGAGAATGGATCTACCTCATCGGGCACTCAAGCAGTCTTATATCTAGCTACCGGGTACAAAGGAAATTCACTATCTCTGCCACCTTCTAGACATGAGAAAAGATGTCGGTATGTTAGCTGGAAGCTAAGGGATGCCCCGAATATGTAGTCAACTTAGTGGGTCTTCCATGAGGGGATCAATAGGGTGTCCACACATACCTAAAAATGAGCTCTCACCACTCGTGTGTAGACGGTGCAAGAAAAAAGGAGAGATAATGAGCTTGAAAATAATAAAACGTAAACCAAAAGGAGAATTCTAAGCTAAACATGTTAAAATCAATAGATAAAATTGAGAAAGGAGTATTGAACATACTTGGGTCTCAGGCATCCATGTGGGATCAGTAGATACTACAGAGGTGCTGATGGTGATGGGTGTTGTTATTCCCTTCATTTAATCAACTTCTTGTTGATGTCATATCAAACCAGGGGTGTGTCTAAAGTAATATGCAACAAGAGTAATCCTATTGATCTAGTAGTTGACTATAGTTTTTTTTTGTTTGTATTTTCTAGGGGATATTTTCAATGTCCTAAGGAATTCTTGGTAAAACATTATTTAAATCATACTATGAAAACTTTCTTTGAAAGGAAACACACCGAAAGCTTTGCTGAAAGGAAACAAACTTTGCAAAATGGAAATAAACACACTTTCTCTTGAAATAAACACACTTGCTTATGAAAGTAAACACACTTGATTTTGGAAATAAACACACATAACTTAGAATGCTTGAAAATGATTGCAAGAAAAATAAGAATCTATCTAGACACCTGTAGGAAAAAGTATACAACAAAGTTTAACTAGAATAATTAAAAGCGATACAAAATTAACAGATCTAAACTATTTGCTTAAGAAATATAAATACCAAATAGATGAATATCTTGGTCCTTGGGGGAGTGGGCCCTTGCTCCTCCTTGAATTAGGATTTAACAACTTAGAATTCTCTCAAATAAGAATGATTATTTTATTGATAAAACATTTGGTATTACAAAACATACTGGATCTATGTACTTATTCTATATCTATCTTCTCTATTTTATCTATATGTCCTCATATATTTATCTATTACAGGTATGATTTTATATACATTTACAATCATAGCTATCTCTACGATTATGATGAAATTGAATCGTGCCCAAAATATATGCTGAGTTAGATTGTGGCTGATCGATAGTCATTTGTAAGATAAGTATCGCCTGGATATGAGTTTAGAAATCTTTTCATCCTTTCCTGATTGAAATGGTTGATGCAAAATATCTGGATGTGGTTAGAATAGATAAACTTCCATGGTTCTAGAACTTTAGAGAAGTTCTAAAACCATAGGAAATCGTTAAGGATCAAAACCGTGAGAGTTCCAGAGCTATACCTAGGAGTTCGGAACTAAGTCTAAAAATTTCGAAACTAAATACTGGAGTTCCAGAACTAAGTTTGAAAGTTCCAAAACTAGATGATGACTATGTAATGGAGTTCTAGAACTAGCTTAGAAGTTTTGGAACTAAGTTGTGTTGGAACAGATGCTACCAAAAACATACTAAACGCTACATACTTCATTTCTTTGACTGATTAGACCTGCTTTATTACAAAAATGAATTTCAAACACACACTTCATCAAGAATTTCAGATCTTTTAAACATTAGAATCACAATCAATCAAAAGACAGAAAATTACATCCTAACTCATATAAGATCAAATAAAATTCACAAAATGCAATCAAACTTAATAAAAAGGAGAGTAAGATGAGATCATATATTATACATTAATCGGGCATATTCTGGCCTCATCATTTCCCCCAAACTTACTTGTTTGTAAGTCCCTTTATAAACTTAATTCTTCAAAAGTGGGGTTATATGTTCTACATTCCATTTGATTGCTCAGATCAAATGGCTGAAATTGGATCTTCCAATGCTTAAACTTAGAGGTACTGTACCCTACTCCTGCTTCTATTTTCCTCTCCCCTCTTCAAATTCAGTAGGATCTTGAGGTTCTCTATTTTTCCAAGGAGACATGGGGGTGAGAAGTAGAGGGGCCTTGTTCACATTCCCATCCATATTTTTTCGTAGGTATCATTGATCTAAGGAATTATTGTGCATAATGCTTTTTCTCTTTCTAAACTCTAGATCAGATTTGTAGGGGATATTACTTCCCTTCTTCTCAAGGAAACAATAAGGAGTTCCCACCTTTTTGATGACCCTTTATAAATATATTTAAACTTATCCTCCTCATAGGAGGTAAAGGCATCAATACTCTTTTATAGAATGGAAAAATAATGTGTCTTGAATCTCTCATCAAAGGCATGAGTTCTAAAATGTATGAGGAAGGCAGAAGGTTTACCATAGTGAGCTCTCATGCAGAGACCAGTTGAGCTAGCTTTCAATAAAAACTCATATTCCCTTTCCTTCCATGTAATTTAGTTTTTTAGAACAAAGAAAAATGCATTGATCGACTTTCCCCTACATACAAATTGATCATAAATCCTGTGTTTTTCTCTAGCATAAAATTACAAAGATAAAATTCACATAGAAGATTTTTCTGCTCAAGACTGGATAAAGAGTAAGCTGTCATGAATTCAGATTCATCCTTTAGTTCATGTGGAAGTCCACATGCAATCCTTGATAGCTTCCAGTGAATGAACTGCTCTTCTAAAAACACACTATATGTAGGAGAGGGCCTCCTACAGGAAAGCAATTTTTCACTCATAATGCAGACCATATGAATTTTTGCAAGACATTTATATTTGTTTCCTTCTTCCTTATAAAACTTTTCTTCCCACTCTTTTCTTTCCTTCTTTTCTTCTTCCATCTTGGTCTTCAAATCTTCATTTGATGTTTTAGCTTCTTTGAGTTCCCTATAGGTGTCATTCCATAGTTGTTTGAGTGGAAAATAGGTTAACTCAGTCTATGTAGAGACTGTGGACACAACATTCTATTTTTGGAAGTCTGACATTCTTCCTCTTTTTCTATTAGCTATTTCTTAATTACTAATAACTCCTCATTCCTAGCTACAAGCTGAGTTGTTAGCTCTCCAATGAGCATTTCCCTTTTTTTTAATTTGAGTTGGAGGAAATCCAATTCCTCATCCTTTTCTCTGATAATGAGCTCATCTCTAGACAAGAACGAAGCCATTTTAACCTGATGTCTTTCTTATTCCTTAGAAATTACTTGAGGAGTTGAGCATTCTTCCTCTATCAAAGGAAATTTTCCCTTTCTTCTCCACGATGCAAACTCTATGCTGATGGTTCAACCAATTCTTCAAAATCTTGCTCTCAAGCCTTTCATCTCGCTTGTCCATATCATCTTGGCATGTTTCAGAGGAGTCATAGCCATGCTACCCAAAATATCAACAAATTTTTTTCCATCTTTTCCTTCTCACTCCTTCCTCTCGGGGTTTCCCTTGTCCCTTTATGAATTTTCCTTCTTTGGGGAATTTCAACATGCCCAGTGGTGGATTTATTTCTAGAGATTCTTCTTACTCTTATTTCTTGCTCTTGCATGGGTGAACTATCACCATCAGAGATAGATATTAGTTCCCCTGAAGCTACTGCAGAAGAATGAATTTCCTTCAAAGGCACTGAAGGCTCTGTTGTTTTGATATTTCTCACAGACCTTATTCTTTTTGGTATATTCTCTCTTTCCACTTCCTTTTGTTATTTTGCAAGGGCATCAATTTCCAAATTAGTTGAAGGAGAAAATGGAGCTGGTATTGTCCTGATAATATTAGGGTTTTTCTTGAACTTTCCAAGAAACTTTTCCCAAATTTCTTCTCCATTTTTCTTTAACAGAAAATGGTGCTAGCATACTAAATGAATTAACTCGTGATGCTTGATTTTCCCAACACCCCAAGAATACCTCTAGGCCATGGTCTGGATAGAATAAAAATGAAACCCTGGAAGGTTTATTATGTGCTCAGGTTTTGTGGCTCCATACTTTAGATATATGAGCATTTTTAGGAATTCTTTTCCCACGGACCCAAATTGACTATCATAGGTTAAATATTTCACTATCCAAAATGTTACCCTATTAAAGGGTTTGGGAAAACTAGCCCTTTTGACTCCTTTTATGATTTTATTTGTATTGTAAATGTACTGGAGTTTAGTTTCTCCTTCTTGTAGTAAGATTTCAACTAGTTCATTCAAGGTCTCTTTGGCAAGATGTGGAACATGCACAATTGGCACTCCAGACACATTAATTATTGTATTTACAGAGAAGGGAATAAAGATATTTCTCACCTTTTTCCTAGATTGCTCTAGGTTTATGATGAATTCTCTTACTAATTTGTCATTATACTTTGAAAACTTCTTCAAGAACTCTAGCCATCTTGCATGTTCAAAGATTTATGCCAGTTCTTTGTTTGCGAGCAAATCGAGAATCATCCTCTAGTTCTAATTTCTTTTTAATCTCCATATCAGCTTGAGTTATGTTTCCTTTGACTCTATGGAAATTGGTTGTAGGAATTCTCGCTTAGTTGTAGAACCACTGGTCTTAGCCTGCAGAACCTCTATTCTTAGTTGTAGAATCCTCTATTCTTTGTTCTGAGAACACAAGCTTAATTCGCTGCTTCTCAAAATCTCTCTGCAACTTATTTCACTTGATTTTTCACTTAATGATTATTAATAATAACCATGCTACCACTTATTCCATCCATATCATCTCATGATTACTCACTTGTAATCATAATGTATAAATAAATGACTCATCATACCAACTTTTAAATCAAGTAAAATCACACATGTAAACATTTAATTTAACCCTAAATAAGTTAAAAGATATAATTACCATCCTTGATGATGTAATCCTTTTGTTATGATGACTCATCATTCCTATAAGTGGAAAAAAACATGGTTAGATAAGACAACTAGAATTCAAAAGAATTCCCTTTTATTTGAATTAGCCATAAGAAGAGGTCAACCACTATTTTTGTTTTCAATTGAAATTTGAGAGATTTTTTAAATTATTATTATTTTATTTATATTTTTATTTTTTATTTTTGGGGAATAAAATGCCATTTATTGGTTTTCATCTTCTTCCCTTTATTCTAGATCTAACATCTGGTTATTTGATCATTCGGAAGAAATAGTTTCTTCCATATGATCAAATTCTTTATCTCGCTTCAATCTTCTTCAAGAATTCATCCTTAGTGGGAGGCTTCCTATAGAGTTTAAGCCTATTTCCATTGACTAAGAGTGTTCTTCTACGCCATCAATGGGAAGTAATGAATAAAACCATTGTCAAATATCTGCTCAATCTGATAGGGTCCCAACTATTTGGTTCTCAATTTTCCCTTGAATTGTTGGTACTTAGAATCAAACAATAATTTCAGTCTCCTAATTTGAATTGAATTCTCTTGATATGTGTGTCATACCATTTCTTCCTTTGATCTTGGATTATCTGTCTTCGAAATGCTTCCATCTCAATTCATTCAACTCATAGAGTTGAAAGATTCTTTCTTTTGAGATGCATCCAACTTGATTTCCACCTTAACTACTGTCCTCAATGTCCGAAGTTCAAACTCAATGGGAAAGAAGGGATTTTCCCATATACTAACTCATATGGTGAAAACCCTGTTATAGTTTTCCAAGTTGTATTATAAGCCCAGATAACTTACGGTAGTCTCTTTACCCAATATTTTCACCCAACTTCAACTATTTTGGTAAGGATGTTCTCCAATTCTCTGTTTGTTACTTCATCTTGTCCATTTGACTATGGGTGATAAGGATATGACTTCTATGATTGATTTGGTAATACATTGTGAACACTTAGATCATAGTAGACGTAAATTGTGGTCCCCGATATGAAACTATGCTCCTCGGTGCTTTAATCTTTACCATAATTTTGTTCCAAAGGAAATCAACAACTGCTTCTAAAGTGGCATTTGTCAATGCCTGCACTTCTACCCACTTTGTCACATAGTCAGTAAACATAATAATATATTCCTTTCCTTATGAAGGAGGATTAAAGGGACTAAAAATCCAATCCCCATCTCTCAAATGGTTCAATTATTACTTGAGGTTGAAGAGGCATTTCATTGGTGAAAGTTGGTTGTCCCATCCTTTGACAAGGATCACATCGCTTGATATATCTCTTTACATCCTTGTACAGAGATGGCCAATAATAACTTGAGTATCAAGTATCTTTTGAGTTATTCTTGTCACTAAATAGTGTCCTCCACTTGGTTGATCTTGACATTCTCTAAGGATGTCAAAGATTTAATCTTCTCTTACACACTGCTGTAAAAAAATTAGGACCACATTTAAAAAGCATTCCATTTAACCATTTGAATTGTGCACTAGTTTTGATTGACTTCTTTATTTATTTCTTAGTGAAAGAAGGAGGAAACTTCCCTATTACAAGATAATATATCAACAAACCATGGTGTACTTCTGAAATAGAAAACATTGTTCATCCGGAAAGTTATCCTTGACTAAATCTTGCTCCCCTATAGTGGTTAGTATTGATAAAAAATAGATACCGCATTAGATTTACTCGGACTGTCCACAATGGTAATATCAAATTCTTGCAAAAGTAATAACCATCTAATTATTCCTCCTCCAACCATTGGTTTGTTCATTAAATATTTAATTCTTTGAATGATTTATGTGTACAAATATCTTGTACCCTATAATATAATGTCTTAATTTATTGATTGCATAAATCACAACAAGAAATTCTTTTTTAGTGGTGGTGTAATTCTTTTCAGTGGGAGTAAGATTCTTACTAAGATAATAAATAGAATACATTTTTCCTTCTTTATCTTTCTATCCCAAAATTGCACCAATGGAATTATTTGAAGCATCTGTTTGGATATGAAATGGATTTGACCAATTAGGTTATCTCAATATTGGGGCAGTGATTAATTTTTCTTTAATTTCTTCAAAAGCATGTTGACACTTTTCATCCCAAAGAAATTCATAGTCCTTGGTTAGAAAATTAAACATGGGGGCAAAAATTTTATTGAAATCTTTTATAAAGTGCCTATAGTACCCAACATGTCCTAGAAATGACTTGATATCTATGGGGGTCTGAGGAATAGGTAAATCTAAAATGATCCTAATTTTGTTTTGATCAACCTGAATTCCTCTTTTTGAAATATGGTGTCCTAATACAATCCCCTCATCAACCATCATTAAACACTTTTCATCACTAAGAGATAGATTGTGTTGTTCACATCTTGTTAACACTCTGTCCAGATTTCTCAAAGCATCATCAAATGTATCTCCATGTACAGTGAAGTCATCCATATATACCTCAACACAATCATTTGTTAGATCAACAAAGATTGCAAGTACAACTCTTTGGAAAGTTACAGGAGCATTGCATAAGCCAAATGGTAACACCCTATAGGAAAAGGTACCCCATGGACATGTAAATGTAGTTTTTCCTAATCTTTAGTAGCAACTCTGATTTGATTATATCCACTAAATCCATCCAAGAAGGAAAAGTATTATTTACCTGAAAGGTTGTCTAGGACTTGATCTATGAATGGTAAGGGAAAATAATCTCTCAGTGTGGCTTTGTTCGATTCCTATAGTCAACACATATTCTCCATTTTTTGTTCTTTTTAGGAACAATTACAAGAGGAGATACCCACTGACTATCTGAGATAGGGTAGATAAAACCTACTTGTAATAGTTTTTTAATTTCTTGTTTGACTATATCTCTTAAGGTTGGGTTAATCCTTCTCCAAGGCTGCCTAAATGGTTTAATGTTTTTAGTATAGATGCGATGAGTGCAGATACTTGGGTGAATTCCATTCATGTCTTTGTAATCCCAAGCAAAGGCATTAGTATGATTTTTAAAACATCAAACAATTTAGCTTCTTCATCATCCTTCAACCAAGTGTTAACGTTCAAAGTTTTACTGGTTGAATCTCAACATGTTTGGTTCCAATGTGTGATGAACTGATTTTTTTAAAGGTTTCCATTAAAGTATTTAGTGGACATGCATGTGGTAAAAAAGTATGGTATGTAGCAACATCTCCAAAATTTCCTTGAGATAGAATCTTTGGAAAAGGACAAGAATGAGAATTATGATACTTATCTCTTTGCAGCTAAACTATTCATCAATTCTAATTCCCAAAAATTGTTCACCACTCCCTGATGTATTTAAAACTGAAGCTACTGATTCTTCCTCTCCCCATGAGAAATCTCATTCCTCTAGAGTGAAATTATTTCCAATCATAGAGAACTGCTGTTGTCGTGGTTCGGAACTTCATGTGGTGGTTCCAGAACTAAATGTGGTGGTTCGAAACTAAATTCGTAGGTTCTGGAACTAAGTTTATAGGTTCAAACTATAGTCACAGGTTCTAGAACTATTTCTGATTGCTTCAAGGATAGCTGGTGCTCATCCAATGGTGGATTAATCATCTCTTCTACTTCTCTTACATGATCCTGCAATGTGATCATAGCCAAAGAAGACAAATTTTTCTTATTAGTATTAGGAGAATCAACCCACAATTGTTCATGATTTTTAGTAAAAGGTCATGTAGAAGGATATAAGGAAATTTTCTTAGAGTTCTTACCATTCAAGATTGTCATATCACCTGACCTGCAATAAATTAAGGCAACAACTATAGCTAACCATGGTCTACCCAAAATAATGGGATAACCCAATGTTTTACCTTTTGGCTGTAATATAAGGAAGTAAAATGAATATTCCCATGACTCCACCATAACCGCCACATCTTCAATAATCCCTTTCGGTTTTAACAACTGATGGTCTACCGCATAATGGTATTAGTAGGTTGTATACCCATTAATGGTAATGTTTTCAAAGTATCCACTGTCATTACATTTATAGCTACTCCTAAATATACCAAAACGTTATGTATATCCTTATTTCCTATAGAGATAGAAATAACAGGACTTCTGGATCTCCGTATTTGGGAAGTAAAAGTTTTCCTGCTAATAAATCAGCAAGTTTCCCATCTACTTTGATAGTCTTGGGTTACTGTTTCTTCCTTCCAGGATTTTTTAAACATAACATTTTGATTAATTTGTTCAATTATGGAATGTCCTTAATTGCTTTGTAAAGATGGTATTTCAATATTTAATTTCCTTAGTTCTGTACTCAATTCATACTCCTTGGTTTCTTTATCTTCTTTAAATTTCTCTGGAAATGGAGTCTCGTAGTGTTTGTATCTAGCTCCTTTTCTTTTCTTTCTATATCCTCTTTTGGAATAACAAGATTTAGGTATTTCATTTTCTTCTGTCATTTTAGTGATTATAATAGGTGGACTGCTAATTACTTTCCCAAATCTAGTTTGAATATCCTTATTTCAATCCATCATTTTAGTGATTATAATAAATCAATTACTTTCCCAAATCTAGTTTGAATATTTTTAGCATGTAAATCAACCGATTTTTTCGGTTCTGCTCCATAAATAAGAGTTTGTTTGTTTCTTGGGTTTCTTCTTTGGATGTGATGGTATTTACATTTGGACTATATTCTCAGTTTGTGAATTCTATGTAGGGGATCCCATGATGGCTTATTGATTTTGATTTGGATATGTTTTTCCTTAAGCATAATTACTAGGGTTCCATCTAGGTTATGATCAAGCATAAGGATTTCCTTGAACAACCCATGGTTGTTGATGTCCCTGAGCATACCAAGCTTGAATTTCCCAATCTTAAGGGTTCCAAGTTGGTTGAGGTACCCAAGGTGGTTGTCCCCAATTTTGTGGTACTGTCTGAGTAGCCCATGGCATCATCTAGGGATTAGGAACTGATCTTGGCATAAACTTCCCTTAGTTAGTTTGTCTCTAAACAAAATTCAATTCTTCTATTGTGAATGATGTCTTGGTTAAAGTTTGTCTCGAACAAAATTCAATTCTTATGTTGTGAATGATGTATTGGTTTGTTTAAGATAATTCTTTATGACTGGAAGTAGATAACAAGCGATTATCATGTTCTTTAGATTCACTGAGATAAGACACATTTATATTTTATCCAAAGGATAGTATTTTATTGCATGCTTCTTCCTACATCTAGAACAATACATAGCCAATGGTTCAGTTTTGGCATTTGCTTTAGCTTGTAATCCATCCATAGTAGAGGTTAATTGGACTAAAATGTCTATTTTAAAGTTTTTAACTCATCTATTAGTTTGTTCATATCTAGATTTAGACTTTTCACCAATTTCCCTTTTCTACGTCCACATATCGTTCGGAATAGCTTCTACAAATCTCCTTAATTTCATTCATCCTTAATTGATTAATGTCTCAACCTCCTATCAAGATAAGGGCTTCCCTAGATTTGTCATCCAAACCTTTAAGAAAATGGTTTTATTTAACTCCTCTTGAAGTACAAATCCACACCTTTTGCTCATAAAGAGGAATATATCTAAATAGTCTTCTATATTTTCATCTTCCTCCTGCTTGATTTTGAAGAATTCTTCCTTCCTATTTATACCTCTACAATAATCCGGTATTTGTCTAGGAAGGTAGTCTCCATTTGTTCCCAAGTGGTAATAGAGTAAGATGGTAATACCATGAACCACCTCATTGTTACATCCTTCAGAGTGGATGGAAATAACTTGAGTTTTTGATTATCTATTTTATAGTTAGAGGTATGACATAGTACCTTGAAATCAAACATTAATTAGTAAGGATATTCAAATGACACCCCTTTAAAAGTGGGTAAATGTGTAGGTGAGATATTTTTCATTGATGTATCATTATCTCCCAATTGGATTGGATAAGTAAAGGTCCTATTAGGTACTCTTTCAGCTTCTCATTCCATTTTTAAAATATTTTTTGAATTTTCCTCCCAATCAATGAGGTATGTGGTATGCCTTGGGGAAGGTGAAAAATCAGGAGTAGGAGGTTGAATACTCAACTGAGAATCAAAACTCACCCTAAATGGATCTTGAGTAATAAGCCTTTTCCCAAAAATTCTACTTCCTTCAGTGATGATCTAAGAATTCCAAAGGCGGAAATTTTGTTTCTTGTATGAGGGGGATGATGGTGCCTCCAATTATTGATCAATTTCCTTATTTGGACTAGAGGATGTTGTGAATTCTTGTGAATATGTTTTTGGGAGGAATATACCCTTTGAGTCTCTTGGTCTACTCATATATTTTATGATATAGTAGGGAAGATCCTTCAACTACTAGATGTATGATTGTTGCTCTTACTAACACAAAATTAGAAAATTCCAACTAGTGTATCCTTGACAACAGCATCAAAGTGATGGGTGTCGTTAATCCCTTCATTTAATCAACTTCTTATTGATTTCATATCAAACTAGGGGTGTGTCTAAATCTATATGCAAAAAGAGTAATCCTATTGATCTAGTAGTTGACTATAGTTTTTTTGGTATTTTCTGGGGGATATTTTCAATGTCCTAAGGACTTCTTGGTAAAACCTTATTTAAATCATACCATGAAAACTTTGCTGAAAGCAAACACACTAAAAGATTTACTGAAAGGAAACACACTTTGTAGAATGGAAATAAACACACTTGTTTTTGGAAATAAACACACACAACTTAGAATGCTTGAAAATCATTACAAGAAAAATAAGAATCTATCTAGTCACCTGTAGGAACAAGTAAACAACATAGTTTAACTAGAATAATTAAAAGTGATACAGAATTAACAGATCTAAACTATTTTCTTAAGAAATATAAATACCAAATAGACAAATATCCCTGGTCCTTGGGAAAGTGGTCCCTTGCTCATCATTGAATCAGGATTTAAAAACTTAGAATTCTCTCAAACAAGAATGGCTATTTTATTGATAAAACATTTGGTATTACAAAACATATTGGATCTATGTACTTATTCTATATCTATCTTCTCTATTCTATCTCTATTTCCTCATATATTTATCTACTGCAGGTCTGCTTTTATATACATTTGCAATCATAGCTATCTCTACGATTCTGATGAAATTGAATCATTCCTAAAATAGATGCTTTGATTCAGATTGTGGCTAATCAGACAACTGTAAGATAAATATCCCTAGATTTGAGTTTAGAAATATTCTCATCCTTTCCTGATTGAAAGGGTCATTGATGAAAAATCTCTAGATGTGGTTAGAATAGATAGAATTTCATTGGTTCCGGAACTTCAGAGAAGTTCAAGGACCATAGGAAATCATTAAGGATCAAAACCGTGAGAGTTAGGAGCTATACCCGGGAGTTCGAAGCTATACCCAGGAGTTCTGGAACTAAGTCCGAAAGTTCCGTAACTAGATGATGAATTTGTAATGGAGTTCAAAAACTAGCTTGGAATTTCTAGAACTAAGCTGTGTTGGAACAGATGCTACCGAAAACATCGAATGCTACATACTTCATTTCTTCAACTCGATTAGACCTGATTTATTACAAAATCAAGTTTCAAACACGCACTTTGTCAGAATTTCAGAGCTTTTAAACATTAGAATCACAATCAATCAAAAAATAGAAAAATTACATCCTAAATCATATAAGATCAACTAAAAGTCACAAAATGCAATCAAACTTAATGAAAAGGAGAGTAAGATGAGATCATATATTATACATTAATAGGGCATATTTTAGCCTCATCATTTGGTGGCCACATGAGCCTCACCAAATCCAGAGGCATGACACTATCTAATCACAAAATCATCATCCTCTCCAAGTACGTCCTCGAGACTAGTGTATCTCTCTCCACGCTCACCTACTCATGCACTACTATGAGGATCTCATGAGTATCATGCTAGTTAGGGTCACTCTCAGCTCCCTCCAAAGGTCCTACCCCCTCATCCTCCTCTCCGATCAATCCCCCTTCATATCATCTCCCGCATCCTCCTCAGAGTCAGAGTCCAAATCGATCAGCTCATCCTCCTCCCTACTGTGAGCAAGAGCCGCCCTAATTTGAAGTAAGGGTGCTTGAGGAGTACCAACTTCCCGTCGAGCTTGGACTACACACCTAACTATAATAGGCACACTAAGAGTAACAACTATCCAACCAGGATCCCCTCTAGGACCCCTCTGTGCCTCCCAAATAGTCCTATAAACAGGTGTCACTAGAGGAAGCATGACAGGGTATGGGAGGCCAAATTGTTGGGGTACCCAGTCAAAGGGGTGAATCTATAGTCTCTCAAATTTGTCAAATAGTTGGCTCATGGAAGAGTAAGCTACCATTGTCATAGCCTCCTCACCTCATATCCCTATCATGCCCTGATAGGGTGTGGTAGTCATGTATGTTGTAGTCAGGGAGGCCACTAACTGATGTGGTGTCCGGAGAACTCATATGCCTATCCATATAGCTTCCCAGATAGCCTCTAGATCTGATACCTGTACCCCTACCATAAGGGATGAAACACTCATAAACCCAACTCATAACCAAAGTAGGGCGGCTTAAAGACCATCCCGTAATCGACCACTCTGTACAAATCGTGGTATGTAGTCCCCAGAATAGCTTCCCCCAGGCATACTAACAGCCATGAGCCTCAATCTGTGTAATGATGGGGGCCCAAAGAAGATAAAAGTGTATCTCCTCCCTTGTCCCCGACTAGTCTGAAGGACATGATACCCATGATGGCTCTCTGAAGGATAGGAATTGGAGTAGTAGTAATAGACCAAACCTTCATTCCCTTCTTCAAGCTAGATGAGATAATGACATCTCCCATATATGTGGCCCACTATGTCATCACGTCCCTGGACCCCACTATCTCTAATGTCAGTCTCCTACCAAGTACCGGGAGTCCAAGGATGTGGTATACATCCTCCAGACTGATAGTCCACTCACCCCTGATGCCTAAAAATTGGAAATTGTTCTGGTTTGCATCCCAATAAGAGAAAAAGTCACAAAAAATGTGACTAGAAGGAGCAACATGGAGCACACTGTGCTATCTACCAAATTCCTGCCCTTTGAAGAAGATCGGTCTCATCCAAGGTTTGCCAATCCGTAATCCCGGGGAGCTAATCACACACACTCTCTTTACTCTAGCGTATGTACTCCACCTTATTTTGCATCCACCAAAAACATGAGAAAATATCAAGTTAGTAATGTACATCACATGACAATATCATCAAAAACATAGAAAAACATTGAAAACACAAAAAAATCAAGTTAAGGGGAATTTTAGACATTCTGTTCAGAACCACTTTGCCATGTCTTGGCGGTGCTCCTAACTCAATTTCCCAAAACATGCCTTTAACCCCAAAAATACTTAAAAATGAAAAAATTGACCATTTATAACAAAATAAAAGAATGCCCTATGGGTGCCCCCTTAAGGACTCATTTGAAACAAGAAAATTTGAAAATCTCCCCCTAGGTGAACTTTGCAACATTTTAACATCTAGGGCACAAAAAGATAAAAGAGAAAATAACTAACCTAGGAGCACACCAGTTGATTTATCACTCATGGACAAATGATATCTATCTCACAATGGTTGTTTTGGTTGTATCTACGTTAGAAATGGTCAACATATGTCTAGAGCCCCAAATTCACCAAATCAACAATGCACAAATGAATTGGAAAATGAGTTTGTTTGATATATATATATATATATATATATATATATATATATATATATATACATATATATGTATATATATACATATATATATATATATATATATGTATATATATATATATATATATATATGTTATTTTAAACTCATTTTGAGTGTATGTGTTTACAGGGTTGGAGCATTGGCGTAGGTATATTTCTACATCCCTGCGCAGATGGTAAGTTCTCTTGTCATTTTGGTTTAGTGTTTATTTTCCAATATCTTATCTATTTGCACTTGATTCTCTTCTCCTTCTTGTAGGAAGCGAGAGCTTGGACGATGATGTTTCAACACATAGGCGTGTCAGGTATAGCTTCTAACTCCCCATTTTGGGAATGCCATACTTAGACTCCATGTTTTATGCATTTTCATGGCTAAGATGCTTCTCCGAGGGGGCAATATGTACGCACCCAAAATTGCATGTGCTACATTGTCGGGAAAACGGTTACAAAAGTCCCTAGTGATGATTCAAAATCCTTTCAAGAAGGTGTTCGAGCTCCAAAAACCCATTTATAGTATATATTTGTAGCCTAGATAGCCTTACTTAACTTTTCCATGCATTTTTCCATCTCCTGTTTCTTTCTGTGCTTGTTTTGGCCTTCAATGCCAGGACCCTCACCACCGCCCGGGAGGTGGTCCTGAAACCACTGCCCTACACAGGGTGGTGGTCCTACCCGATTTTTCTAGAATCTTCACATGTGTTTTAAACATGTCAAAGTTCACTTAAGTTTTCTTTTTACATGCATCCATGAGCCAAATTGGCTAAAAATATCTTTTCTTGCTTGGTTCTCCTTGATCCTTCTATTTTAAAAAATATTTAATTATTTGGAACTACTTCTTGCCTTGTGCATGAAGTAACCTCCTAGCCTCCATTCCTATATATTCCATTCCCGTATTCAAGAAAAAAGGGGCCTGAGAATTTTGTGTATCTTGCTAGAAATTGCATAGCCAAGTCCAAATCTCTTGTGCTATCTCTCTTCTACTTGCGTTATGTCCAGATTGCTTCCAAGCTACCATTGCTAAAACACCATCCTCTTGTTTTTGTTCTTTGCATTCTCAATCCTTTGGACTCACATGAACACTCATAAAATGAAAGGAAAGAACTGAGGGGAAAAATAATGATACTACTGGATTTGCCAAGATTCTTTCTCTTCCAGGTTGGAGTTGTGTATTTGTTCTTCTTTGTTTATCAAATTATCAATTACAAATTGTTAATTTTAATTACATATCAAATAGAGTAGAGAAAAAATTCATTTCAATTAGCTAGATAATTTCAAGTAGATCAAATCAATAGGAAGTTGTCTCTTCAACATTACCAGGGAAGCTATGGGGAATAATATCTCTGTTAGGGTTATGATTTTTCTTCACTTCTGAGGTAGGGTTGGAAGGATTTTGATTGAATTAGCATAATATTTTTAGATTTAGATTCATACATCTACACAAATAGTTAGCTACATCTAGCTAATTGTTTGTATTTAATTTATTTGTTAGATTAGATGCATTGTTTGAAAAGTTAGAAAATATCAAAACATTTATTTTTCATAGATTATCTTATTTTACTACTTTGTTTCGATATATTGAGAAAACACCAAAAACATAGGTTAGATTTCCTTTGATAGATAGTTTATTTACTAAAAGAAAATCAATTCATCTTGCATGACCATCAATGGTCCACAACAAGAAAAGACTTACATTGTGATCCCCTGGTCCCACAACCCAATGAGCTAGAGCTAATAATTGACATTGAAAAAATTTTGTGCTTAACATTCTTACGTACACCTACCACATACGCTGAGAAAATAAGATAGTTAGAGACATTGAACATTGTTGCTAATCAAGCCTATGACTTTTGGACTACTCCTAGAAATAGGGTTTGATTACATGCATGACCATATAAGGGCCTCAACCTCAACAAGTATTTGGTTATGACCCACAGGTCCCGCAACCCAACGGGCCTGCTAGTCAGTTAGATATTGACACTAGTTTACACATATTGGTATTCATATCTTCACCGCTTCCACTGATATTCTTACAAAACTTTCATTATTGAACATAGCAGCTAATCAGGCTAAGAATTTCTTGAAAAGACCAAAAAATTACCTAGTCTCTGTGCAGATCCACTACACCTCTTGTCTCCATTTTCATGACCTTTTCTAGAAACCCGTGCGAGGTACCTATAGGGTACTTTCCATGTGTTCCATAACCAGTCAATAGAATCTCGACAGAACTAGACATCGATTGGATTCTTTGAGTAGTTATCATATTGGACTGTACCATCACACCCCGTCAAGTTAGGAGAGCATTCTTTACCTTAGATTCATAGATTCTAGTATTCATGTTAAAGACATAAGGTTTACCAATTAGCTTGATCTTTTCCATCACTTTCACTTCCATCTCATCTCCCTGCTTTGGTTATCTTGGCACGACCTCGGGAAGTCAGTGCAAAGAGGGTCACGTGTTAATTTTCTATCGTACTATTACCTATGCATTAATGTTTTTATTTTAGATGTGGGATAAGATACAAACCTTAGTTCTAAAGGTGATCATAGGGTTGTAAATGAATAGTTTATTTTTCCTAAAGTTTATATATGCTTATAAACTAGAAAACTAGGGTTAGAAGAGAAGAAGAAGAGATTATTGTAAGAAGGAATTTTTGGAGAGATAAAAGAGAAAATTGCAAAGGAAAAGTATTGTACATTTATGAGAGGTGTGGAAGATTACAAATATTCATTGTATTTCCTTTTTAAAGAAAATAATAATAGATTGGTTGTTTCTTGGTGGATGTAACCCACACTAGGTGAACCACGTTATATCTTGTGTGTTTTTATTTTGGTTTAATTTATGTGTTTATTGCTTGTATATTTCAATTGAATATAGATCTGTACAACATTGGTGTGTGTCTAACCCCAACAATTGTTATCAAATATTTTTGGTTTAATGGTTTTTGTGTTGAAAAATTTACTCACAGAGGGATTTTCTAATTTAGTGGGAGCACAACAATGGTAGAAGATAGAAAATACAAAGTGGAGAAATTTGACAATTGTAATTATCAATTATGGAAGATGCAGGTGGAAGATTATATGTATCATAAAGATTTATATTTACCATTGGATGATAATGCAAAGCCTACAAATATGACAAATGAATAATGGAAGATTCTTAACAGAAAGGCTCTGGGATCTATAATATTGATCCTGAAAACATCAGTAACTTTGAATATTGCTGAAGTAGAAAATACAGAAGATTTGATGAAATCTTTAGCTAATTTATATGAAAAAACACGTGCTTCAAATAAATTTTATATGATGAAGAAATTATTCAATTCAAAAATGAAAGGTGGATCTGTATCAAACCATTTGAATGATTTTCATTCCATTGTAAATAAATTAAAATTTATTAATATTCCATTTGATGATGAAGTTAAAGAAATTTTATTCTTATTCTCTTTACTAGATAGTTAGTATAACTTGGTAATGATTGTTAGTAATACAACATCCGGTACTAGTATTTTGAAATTTGATGATGTGGTTAGTATAATCTTGAATGAATAAATATACATGAAAAATATAGGAAAGTCATCATCCTGGAAATGATTTGAATGTAAAAAGTAGGGGAAGGTAGAAGGAGATATCCAAGAGCAAGAATACTGGGAAATCAAAGTCTAAGAAGGGAATATCTAAATCCATAGGTAGAGGAATAACCTGCTGGAATTGTGGAAAGAAAGGACATGCAAGGAATGATTGTTGGTTTAAGGAAAACAAAGAGAATGTACTAAACAAAGGTAAATAGACAAATGTTGCATCAAAGGTAATGCAAGATGCCCTCATTCTCTCCTTTAATAATAAAAATAATCATGGGTTTTAGATTAAGGAGCTTATTTCCATGCTACCCCTAATAAGGGTTATTTATGAAATTATGTCCACGGAAATTTTGGGCATGTTTATTTAGGAGATGATGAACCATGTAATATTATAAGTAAAGGGAAGTTCATCTAAAATTTCAGAATACAAATACATGGATATTGAAATATGTGAGGCATGTGTAAAGCCTCGGGAGAAATCTAATTTCTGTAGGACAACTAGGTCAAGTTGGTTGCATGGTTACATTCACATCTAACTCTTGGAAAGTTACCAAGGGATCTCTTGTTGTGGTAAGAGGAAAGAAGGTAGGAACATTGTATTTGTCTACCTATATTACTGATTCATTTTCTGTGCTATCTACTTCAGATTTAGATGCAAGCACATGGCATAATCAGCTAGGCCATACAAGTAAAAAGGGAATGCATATATTAAAGGTAAAGGGTAAGTTATCAGATTTGAAAAATGTAGATCTTGATTTTTGTGAGCATTGCATATTTGGAAAGAAAAAGAAAGTGATATTTCTTAAATTTGGGGCAACAAATAAGGAGTAAAAATTAGAGCTTGTGTACTCAGATGTGTGGGGACCATCCTAGGTAGCTTCCCATGCAGGATCCCAATACTATGTGACTTTCATTGATGATTCCACAAGAAAGGTATGTGTTTATCATATAAAGCATAAATATTATGTTTTTGAGACTTTGAAAAGATGGAAAACCCTTGTGGAAAATAAATCCAGTTTAAACTTAAAATGCCTTAGATATGACAATGGTGGTGAGAACTATAGCAAGGTTTTCAATGATTATTGTTTAGTGAATAGAATACATAGAAAAATAACGGTTCCTAGAACACCAAAGGAGAATGGTGTGGCTGAAAGAATGAACATGACTATCATGGAACATGTAAGAAGCATGAGGATACATGTTAGATTACCCTTATATTTTTGGTAGAAGTAATAGAAACAACAATATATTCAATCAATCATGGGCCTTCAAGTGCATTGGATGGTGGAATACCAGAAGAAGCTTGGACTGGAAAAGAGGTAGATATTTATTTTCTTAGAGTATTTGGTTCAAAAGATTTTGTGCATGTTGATAAATAAAATAGGAAGAAGTTAAATGTCAAATCTAAGAGATTGGTTATGGCTATGGTGATTTCAGATTCCATTTGTGGGATTTATATTATGTTAAGATTGTTTTGAGTCGTGAAATTAAGTGGAATGAAAATATAATGTACAAGGATCAAATTTTGATGCCTAAGGATGAACCAATGGAAGATTTTGTGGAAGAAAATGCATTCTTATATTTAAAATTAACACCTACATGTACTAGTTTTGGCTACAGAACTAGTGCCGAAAAACTAAATCAATGTTGGTAGAACTAGGACCGATGTCGCAACCCAAAATGACATTAGCATCAGGTGACCAACATAGGTAATCTGTCAGAGGTTGATACGAATGTATAGGATGTACAAAATGAGCCTTTGGCACCCCATAATTTGTGAGAAGGTCACAATAGGTAAGTAAACCTATATAAAGACTGATACCTTCCTTATTTTATCTATTATTGACTGATAGTGGTGAACCTGAAATTTTTGAAGAAGCAATGTAGGAGGAAACCCACAAGAAGTGGGAGCATGGC
Source organism: Taxus wallichiana var. yunnanensis (assembly GCA_018340775.1). NCBI lineage: Eukaryota > Viridiplantae > Streptophyta > Pinopsida > Cupressales > Taxaceae > Taxus > Taxus wallichiana. The sequence continues at coordinate 399,143,641 of CM031233.1, forward strand.
ATGGATGAGGAGATGGAATCCTTGAAATAGAATTAGACATGGGATTTGGTTAAGTTTCAAAGAGCTAAGAGAACATTGTAGAAAAATTGGTTTACAAGATCAAGGAAGAAGAGGGTGGACAAAAGATACAAGACAAGGCTTATGGTAAAAGGGTTTGTATAAAAATAAGGTATTGATTTTGGTAATATTTTTATCCTATAATAAAAATGACTTCCATTCGTATTGTTTTGACTTTAGTTGCAGTAGAATATTTTCACTTTAAAAACTTTATGTTAAGATGACTTTCCTTCACGATGATTTGGAGGAAGAGATATATATGCAACAACCACTTGGATATGAAGTGAAGGGTAATGAGAAACTTGTGTGTAGGTTGAAAAATAGATTGTATGGGTTCAAACAAGATCCAATTCAATGATATATGAGGTTTGACAGTTTTATGCATGAGCATGGTTATATGAGATGCAAATATGATGATTATGTTTATTTTAAGAAGCTTGAAAATAAAAGCTGTATTATTTTGTTCATTGTATGTAGATGATATGCTTATTGTAGGATCTAGTATGCAAGACATTATTGAGCTTAAAGAAAATTTAGATCATACATTTTTAATGAAGAATTTAGGTACTGCAAAGAAAATCCTTGGCATGCAAATTCATAGAGACAGGAAGAACAATAAATTGTATTTTCTTAGGAAGATTATATTAATAAGGTGTTGGAAAGGCTTAAAATATATAATTAAAAACCTGTAAGTACACCTATGGCTGGAAAATTTAAATTAAGAAAAGATCAATTTCCTACATCACACGAGGAGGTTGAGTACATGACACAAGTTTCATAAGCTTCAACAATTGGAAGTATTATGTATGCAATAGTTTTAACTGGACTTACATTACGGGTAGTGGGAGTTGTGAGTAGATTTATGTCCAATCTAGGTAAAAAGCATTAGAAATTAGTCCAATGGATACTCAGATATTTGATAGGGGCATCCAACATGTATTTATGCTATGGAGGGTCGATACTTCTTTATGAGGATAGGTTTTTTCAGATATGGTAGGATATTTGGATGGTAGGAAAAGCACCACTTTGGATATATATTCATAATAGGTGGCATGGAAGTTAGTTGGATTTTTAGATTGTAGAAGGTTGTGGCCTTATCTACTACAAAGACTAAATATGTTGTAGCTATAGAGGATAACAAAGATATGATATGGATGACCAGGTTCATGGAAGAGTTGGGAAAAGAGAAATAAGATTGCATATTTACAATGATAGTCGAATTGCGATTCATCGGAAAATAACTCAACATTTCATTCAAGAACGAAACACATTCAACCGAGATATCACTTCATATGATAGGTGTTGGAGGATGGGCAAATGAAGCGGAGAAAATTAATACAAATGATAACCCTATGGATATGCTAATGAAGCCTTTAGAAAAGGAGAAGTTGGAGTTTCTCTCCACTTCGTTGATCTTCAAGCACGATAATTAAAGAGGAAGAAACATGTCAACGAAAGGATCCAAGGATGGATTTGTATGGTATAATGTAACAATTTATCTCCAAGTGGGAGATTTTTGAGTTGTGGAGCTAAATGGATTCACAAATAGAATGATTTACAAACTTGTAGGTTTACATAGTAACCAATGTCGGTTGGGTAACCAACATTGGTCACCTATAAGTAATCGGTATCGGTTGGGTAACCAACATCACCACCGATAGCAATCGACATCACCTGGGTAACCAACATCGGTTACCTATGCGTTAATGTTTTTATTTTAGACATGGGATTAGATCCAACCCTTGGTTATAAAGGTGATCGGAGGGTTGTAAATTCATAGTTAAGTTTCCCTAAAGTTTGTATATGCTTATAAGCTAGAAAACTAGGGTTAGAAGAGAATAATAGATATTATTGTAAGAAGGAATTCTTGGAGAGAGAAAAGAGAATCTTGTGAAGGAAAAGTATTGTACATCCATGAGAGGTGTGGAAGATTACAGATCTTCATTGTATTTCCTTTGTAAAGAAAAGAATAATAGATTGATTATTTCTTGGTGGATGTATCCCACACTAGGTGAACCACATTATATCTTGTGTATTTTTATTTTGGTTTAATTTCCATGTTTATTGCTTGTATGCTTCAATTGAATATAGATATGTACAACACTGGTGTGTGTCTAACCCTAACAAAAAGACATGGATTAATTAGTCCTTTTATTACTTAAGAATCATATGAATATTATTATGTAATCAAGACTAAATAGATATCCAAAGTGCATGATTTTGTGTCAAAATTTTACCAAACTTTATGTTGTTGAGTGAAATATCAATAACATAAAGTAGATAAGATATGTGTACCTAATAACCATGCATATCGATAATGAGAATGTGCGAGGACAAGACAAAGTGTGGAGTGATAAAAATGTGAAGCACGAGATGCTAAAAAGGAAAATGATCTGTAAATTACTTGACAAAATTAAAATATAGATCACCATGCTCGTGAATATGAATGAAACTTAGGAGTTATTTTTAAACCAATTAAGTGTGTAATAGTAACCACCATTACACTAAAATACCGAGAGAAATAGAGAGATAAAGAGATAAGAGTTATCTTGGAGAAACCTAATGTGGGAAAATCTCTAGTTGGGTGAGAAAATTATCTCCCCTTCACTATGTAAAGTCAAATTATACAATCCACATCCAAATTTTCTCGTTAGAAGAATAAAATTCCTTCTAACTGTATCTACTTGATCTCAAACTCTTACAACAACAAGAACTCTCCAATAATGAGCAACATAAAAATAATCCAACTCTCTAATCTTGCTCAAACTGAATTCACCCAAAAACACTTGTTTGATCCCTTCCAATTGCTCATATTTATAGATACTCATCTCGGGGATGTGGGAGAAGGTGAACCGAATCAACCCATAAGCTCAAACATTTGAAATTATTGAGTTCTCAAATTCTAGAACCATAAGTGAAAGGACTACCAATGAACACAAAATGAAAGTTACGTAACCTCCATGGTAGTTGTGTAACCATCACTTTTCATAGAGTGGAGGTTACATAAAATTCAGAATAGTTACGTAACTATCAACTAAATCCCCTGAAATAGAACATTAAATTGTGTTAAACATCATTCGAAGGTGTCTAGATCACCCCTATCCTGACTAGACCATCTTGTGAAGATAGAAATGAGCTAAGAATTTGTAAAGAAACTATAAATTATAGATATTACATAGAATTGGCCTATTCTTGATCCATTTTGGAGCACACCTCCCTAATTTGAGGCTTTTAAGTCCCTAAAATATTTATGGACTTATGAGGTGAGGAAATTACTTCCCCACATCTTATTTGGAATACCACTTGACCTTAGATGGTAGCTATCCTTTCAATCCAATCAACCACCTATCATGTAACTCCTCTCTCGTGTTGTCCTTTACTTTAGCCACAAAACCACATCTTACTCTAATTCCTATTGAATATATGGAGAAAGATCATCAATTAATGGAATAAATACACCTTCTTCTTCATCATCCAACATGGAGGGCTCAAAAATATGTAAGTTTTCAACATTCACACTGAATAAATCTTCATATAAGGAGGAAAATCCAAGTGAAATGCATTCTTACCCAATTGTTCCAGAATTTACAATGGGCATAGCGAAGAGGATTGAGTTTCTTAGCTTTTCCTCGTAGTCACTCCCAGATTAAATACAACCATACTGTCTCCAACAAGGAAAGAATGCTAAGTGATATGTTGATCATGCCATGATTTATACCCGGCATGTGACTCGGTCATCCTCTCCGTACTTGAAGGTGTATCTGCTAAAATTTATCAATGAACCTTTCATCCTTGTAGACCTCCCGCCAATTTTCCATTTTCTTTGTTTGGTAACCTCAAAACAACATCAAAAGCACCCTTAGGAAAATAACCAAAAATATTTTAAAAGGAGTTTTATTGGTTGATGCATGGACTTCCCTATTATAAAAAATGTTGGATATACACCAAGTTCTCATCCCATGTTTGAGGATGTTTCCTATTTTACCCTCTCAAAAGCTGAATCAAAGCGTAATTTACCACCTCAGCTTTTCCTATTTGTCTATGGATGAAAGGCGATAGATCTTTCCAGCTTCGTATCCACCTTTCCCCCAAAAGTAGACCAAACCTTCCTATGAACCATGAGTCCCTGTCTAACACAATCAAGCTAGGAAAACCAAAGTGAACCCACACATTAGCAAAAATAACTTAGTTGCATCACTGGCCTTAATGGTCTTTTTACAAGGAATAAGAATACACATCTTACTAAATCGATCTACTATCACAAAAATGTAATCATGACCTTTTTAGAGGTAGGAAACCTGCCCAAAAATCCATGGAGATACTCTCCCATGACCGGTAAGGAATTGGTAATGAAATATATAATTTTGACTTCATGTTATTTGGCTTGCTTGTACTACATAAAACACAACCCCTAATGAATTTAGCAACTTCTGCTTGCATGTTTGGCCAATAAACATACCTCTATAGGTGCACTACAGTCTTTGTTACACCAAAGTGACCAGCTACCATGGAAGTGTGTGCTTCTCTCATCAACTACACTCTTTCCCCTTAGGCACACAAAGTTTCCCATTCTTGTAGAGCAAACCATCCTAGAAATAGTATTCCCCTTTAGGTGTAAATCCCTCACTTAGGGTTTCTGCTGAAATATCTCTACAAAATATGGATCCTACTCATAGCCTTCTTGATATGCTTCACACAAAAAGGCTCATAAATGGTAAACATGTCCATATCTGAAATAAAAGGAGGTCTAGATAACATGTCAACCAATTTATTAGTCACAACTTTCTTATATTTAATAACCAAATGAAATTGTTGCAAAAAACCCATCCATTTATAATGTCTAGCCTGCTGGAGTTTACTTTGAGCTTACAAATATTGGAGGGGTTGATGATCCGTATAAATCACATTTTCCTAACCCATGAGATACTATTTCCATTTTTGACTACTTGAAGAAGAGCATACAATTCCTTATCATATGTACAATAATTTAGAATTACATTGTGGAGTTGTGGAGCTCAATTACTTCAAATTAGCATGCAATATGAAACTTGCAGGATTACATAGTAAATGACATCGGTTATGGAGGAACTAGCATCAGTCACCTATGACCAACATAGGTTAGGGATAACCAGTGTTGGTTACCTATGCGAGAGTGTTTCATTTAACTCTCGTGAATCGATCTAATTTTAGTATTAAAGCAGATCTAGTGATTTTAATTGTATGGCTATGTGCCCTAAGTTTGTATATGACTATATAAGAATGAAAGATAGGGTTTAGAAGTGAGAGAGTTGTGTGTTAATGATTATTGTGATAATAATTGTGTGAGAGAGAATTCTTGGAGAAGAAGGAGAATCTTAAGTGAAAGAAAGTAATGTCCATCCGAGAGGTGTGGAAGATTATAAATATTCAATTGTATATCTTGTGAAAGCTTTAGATAATAGATTTTATTATTTCTTGGTGGATGTAGCCCACATTGGGTGAACCACATTAAATATGGTGTTGATTTATATCTCTTGTTCGTATATTTATTCGGTAGAATATCCACTTTTATTTGCATGTATGCTTAAATATGATATATAATCTGTACAACCTTGTGCTAACCCCAACAAATGGTATCGATCTTTGTTTGAGGGTTTTATGTGTTGACATATTTACTCATAGAAGGTTTTTAATTGAGTGGGAGATAAAGCAATGGAAGAAGAAAATATATACAAGGTAGAGAAGTTTAATGACCATAATTACCAATTATGGAAGATGGAGATTGATGATTATATGTATCAAAGAGATTTGTATTTACTATTGGATGAAAATTCTAGACCTACGAAGATGACTGATGAAGAATGGAAGATTCTTGGAAGAAAGGATTTAGGATATATAAGATTGAGCCCGATAAAGATTCTGTGGCTTCCAAAGTATTATAGAAGTGACTTCTACGATAGAGTTTATGAAATCTCTTGCTAATTTATATGAAAAACATAGTGCTTCAAATAAAGTTTATTTGATAAAGAAATTATTTAGTTCTAATATGCATGATGGTGGATCTACATCTAGTCATTTTAATGATTTATGATCTATTATAAATAAGTTAAAATCAGTTGATATTCCATTTGATGATGAAGTGAAAGCACTTTTATTCTTATGTTCTTATCTTGATAGTTGAGATAACTTGGTAATGGCTGTTAGTAATACAACATCCGATTATAATATTTTGAAGTTTGATGATGTGGTTAATATAACATTGAATGAAGAAATTCATAGGAAAAGCATAGAGGAACCATCATCTAGGAATGCTTTGAATGTAGAAAGAAAAGATAGGAAAATGAGAGATCCAAGAGTAAGAATAATGGGAAATCAAAGTCAAGGGATGACAGATCTAAATCCATAGATAAGGGAATTACCTATTGGAAATGTTGAAAGAAAGGACATGCAAAGAAAGATTATTGGTCAAAAGATAAAGAGAACCAACACCTAGACAAAGTTAAAGAGTCAAATAAAGAGAAAAATATTGCAAAAAAGGTAATGCAAGATGCTCTTATTATTTATTTGGATAATAGAATAGAATCATGGGTTTTAGATTCAAGAGCTTCTTTCCATGCAACCCTTAATAAGGGTTATTTCAGAAATTATGTCTAGGGCAATTTTGGGCATGTTTATTTGGGTGATGATGAACCTTGCAATATTATCTTGGTAAAGGTTAAGTTCATCTAAAATTATAGAATGAAATACATGGGTATTAAAAGATGTGAGGCATGTGCCAAGCCTCAAGAAGAATCTTATTTTCGTAGGTCAACTAAGTGAATCTAGTTACATGGTTACATTAAAAAAATCTTGGAAAGTCACCAAGGGTGCCTTTACTATAGCAAAAGGTAAGAAGGTAGGAACATTATATTTATATATCTATGTTATTGATTCCTTTTTTGTGTTATATACTTCAGATTTAGATACATGCATGTGGCATAATCGGTTAGGCCATATGATTCAAAAATGAATGCAAATCTTAAAGGATAAGGGTGAGTTATCAGATTTTAAAGATTTAGATCTTGATTTTGGTGAGCATTGTATATTTGGAAAGAAAAAGAGAGTGAGATATCTCAAAGTTAGGGCAACTAAGGAGCAGAAATTGGAGCTTGTACACTCGGATGTGTGGGGACATGCCCGTGTAGCTTCTCATGGAGGATCCCAATATTATGTTACTTTCATTGATGATGATACAAGAAAGGTATGAGTTTACTGTATTAAACATAAATATAATGTATTTTATACTTTTAAAAGATGGAAATGCCTTATAGAGAATGAATCAAATTTAAAGTTAAAGTGCCTTAGATCTGACAATGGTGGTGAATATCAGTAGCAAGGATTTCAATGATTATTGTTCAATAAATGGAATACATAGAGAAAGGATGGTTCCAAGAACACCACAAGAGAATGGTGTTGCAGAAATAATGAACATGACAATCATGGAATGTGCTAGAAGTATGAGGATACATACTTGGATTGCCCTTGCAGTTTTGGGAAGAAGTAGTTGATATAGTGGTTTATTTGATTAACCACGGGCCTTCAAGTTCACTAGATGGAGGAATACCAGAGGAAGCTTGGACTGGAAAAGAGGTAGATCTTTATTTTCTTAAAGTTTTTGGTTTAGAAGCTTTTGTGCATATTGATAAGGAAAATAGAAAAAAATGGATGCAAAATCTAAGAGATGCACTTTTATAGGTTATGGATCTGGTGATTTCAGATTCCATTTTTAGGATTTAGAGAATTCTAAAATAATTAGGAGTCATGAAATTGAATGGAATGAAAATAGAATGTAAAAGAATAGAATTTTGGTACCGAAGGATGAACCGGTTGAGAAGTTTGTGAATGAAAATGAACTCTCGATTCAAAAGTAATACTCGATAGGGTTACATGGTTACTAGTGTTAGTTGAACCTTGACCGACATTAGTTAGATGAAAAGGTATCAATTACAGAATAACCAAACTAGCATCGGTTAGTAAAACCAACACCGGTTACTGGTGGACCGGTGTCACCACTCTCATAATTGGAAAAAAATGTCTAGGAGGTCCAGAATGTGCCTACGGTACCCCAAACTTCTCGTGATAAGGTCACAAAGTGTAATTTAACCTTCAAAATGATTTACACCTTCTCTATCATATTTATTATTGACTGATAATGGTGAACCATAAATTTTGAAGAAGAAATGTAGGATAAGATGCACATGCGGTGGGAGTATGACATGGATAGGAGATGGAAATCCTTGGAACAAAACTAGACTTGAGATTTGGTTAAGTTTCTAGCAGCAGTAAGAGGACATTATAGGACAAGTGGGTTTATAAGATTAAGGAAGAAGAGGGTGGACATAAAAGATACAAGGCAAATATTATAGTAAAGGGATTTACACGTAAAGTGTATTGACTTTGGTGAAATATTTTCTCCTATTATTAAAATGACTTCCATACATACTATATTGAGTATAGTTACAGATACATGATTTTCATATAGAGAAACTAGATGTGAAGATGAATTTCCTTCATGGTGATTTTGATGAAGATATTTATATGTAACAACCACTTGGGGATGAAGTCAAGGGTAAGGATAAATTAGAGTGTAGGTTGAAAAAGAGTCTATATGGGTTCAAGAAAGCTCTAAGGAACTGATACATGAGGTTTAATAGTTTCATGCATAAGCATGGTTACTAGAGATGTGAATCTGATCATTGTGTTTATTTCAAGAATATTGAAAATGGGAGCTATATTATTTTGTTATTATATGTGGATGATATGATTATTGTAGGATCTAGTATGCAGGACATTGGTGAGCTTAAGGGAAAGCTAGCTCACACATTTGCTATGAATGATTTAGGAGATGCTTATATCAATAAGGTGTCGGAAAGGTTTAACATGCAAGATTTAAAATCGATGAGTACACCTATGGCAGGACATTTCAAATTGAGAAAAAATCAATGTCCTTTATGACATGAGGAGGTCAAATACATGACACAAGTACCATATACTTCAAAAATTGAGGAGTATCATGTATGATATAGTTTTTACTGCACATAAATTACACATGCAAAGTGGGATTTGTGAGTAGATTTATGGCCAATATAGGTAAAGAGAATTGGAAATCAATCCAAAGGATACTCATGTATTTAAAGGGACATCTAGCATTTAGTTATGCTATGGAGGTTTGGATATTTCCTTATGTGGCTATGTTGATTTAGATATGGCTGAAGATTTGGATGGTAGAAGGAGTACTACTGGATATATTTTCACAATAGGTGGGATGATAGTTAGCTAGATTTAGAGATTACAGAAGGTGGTGGCTTTGTCTACTACAGAGGAAAAATATGTTGCAGCTACAAAGGATAACAAATAGATGATATGGATGAGAAGGTTCATGGAAGAGTTGGGAAAGGAGAAAGATGATTGTAAATTGTTCAAGTAACATTTTGAGTGTAATTCATTTGGAAAATAAATCAACTCTTCATTCTAGAACAAAACACATTCAGTTGAGGTATCACTTCATACGACATGTATTAGAGGATGGGCATCTAAAACTGGAGAAGATTCATATGAGTGAAAACCCTATGGATATGCTAACAAAGCCATTAAAAAAGAGAAGTTGGAGCTACACTCCACTTTTATTGGTCTTTAGGTTTGATACTTGAAGAGGAAGAAAAAAACCTAAGGAAGGATCCAAGAATGATGTTGTACAAGTATAGTCCAGTAATTAATCTCCAAGTGGGAGATTTTTGAGTTGTGGAGCTCAATTAATTCATATTAGAATGCAATATGAGACTTGCAGTAGGTTACACAAGAACCAACATTAGTTGGATGGAGGAACCGACATTGGTTAACTTATGAGTGACATCAGTTAGGAAAGGAGGGACCAACATCAGTTAGGGATAATCAATGTTAGTTACTCCGTGTAGAAGTATTTTATTTAACTATCGGGAATTAGATATAATTTTAGTATTCAAAAAGATCTATTGATTTTAATTACATGACTAAGTTACCTAATTTTGTATATGCGTATATAAGCATGAAATATAGGGTTTATAAGTGAGAGGGTTGTGTATTAATGATTATTGTGAGAATAATTTTGAGAGAGAGAATTCTTGGAGAAGAAGGAGAATCTTGAGTGAAAGAAATTATTGTACATCCGAGAGGTGTGGAAGATTATAAATAATAAAATTGTATATCTTGTAAAAGTTTTGGATTATAGATTGACTTGTTTCTTGGTAGATGTATCCCAAACTAGGTGAACCACGTTAAATTTGGTGTTGATTTCTATCTCTTTTTCTATATATATCTTCTGGTAGAATATCTGATTTTATTTACATGTATGCTTAGATCCGATATATAATTTGTACAACCTTGTGCTAACCCCAACATGCACCATGAAAAAACTCAGAGTGATATCATATTGGCCTACCTCCCTGAAGTAGGACAACCCCCATGGCATAGTCACTAGAATTGGTTTCCACTTCTAAGGGAAACTGTAAGTTAGGTAGGGCCAAAACTAGAGCATGACTAATTTTATATTTAAAATATTCAAAAGAAAGCTTTTGATTCTTACCCCAATCAAATGTATTATCCCCCACTATCAATGAATGTAGTGACATTGCTATGGAAGAGAATTTCTTATTGAACTTCCACAAATAATGAACTACTCTAAAAACTCCTAGTCTCTGTCAAACTGGAAGGAGTAGGCCACTTTTGAATGGCCTCTATCTTAGCTAGATCAATTCTCAACTCCACATCTCCAACCATGTGTCCCAAAAAGACAAGTGAGTAGTGTGTAAAATTACATTTTTATTCAATATAAGTGAGTTCTCCCTAAGAACTTGCAAAACTTGACGTAAATGATCAATATGTTCCAATTTTTTTCTAAAAGCCGAATATCATCTAAGTATATAATAACAAAGGAATCAATAAATGGCCTCATTACCTCATTCATCAACCTCATGAAAGTAGCTGGTGCATTACATAGCCCAAATGGTAATACCAACCATTCATATAACCCTTTCCTAGTCTTGAATGTTGTCTTCCAAATGTCCTCTTCCTTGATCCATACTTGATGATACCAAGACTTCAAATCAAGCTTGGTAAAATATTTAGCATGCTGTAACTGATCTAATAAATCATCAATGTGAGGAAGAGGGTACCTATTTTTGATGTTTATTTTATTTAAAGCTCTATAATCAACACACATCCTCCATGAACCATATTTTTAGGTACTAAAACAATAGGAGAACCACATGGAGAAGTGCTAGGACATATTATACCTTGTTGACTCAAAGAATGTAACTCGATACTTTAATTTGTTAGAATATTTCAAATATTTCCTATATAATCCCAAGTTTGGAAGCAGACTATAGGGTAGTTAATGGATTTCATGCTCAATTTCCTTGATCAGGGCATCCTTGTAGGTTCCTTAAAGACTTCTCTCGAATCTGTTGAACCAACTCGCTATCTCGTGTCTTCTCTTTATTAGAAAACATGCTCTGAGTGGCTTTATATGTAACAACCTCATCATCCGATATATCCCCAAAAAAACAATGCAAATTTTCCACTAACAGTAATAAGTTTTGAGCTTCATTTACACTTACCAAAGATATCTTGAATCTCTTGAATAGGCTAAAATGACTTAGCTCTTACCATCCTTTACCAAGTAATACTTGTTAGCTATCCTTACAAAGATAACACCCCTAACATACAAATATGGGTTACCAGATACTACACCACACACATCAAGGGAACAAAATCCACAAGAACTTTATCAATAAAATTTTTGTCAATACCAAAATTGATCTTACACTACTTAGTAACCTTGATGTCTACACCTTTCTTTACCCAACCCACATAATACGAACTTAGGTGATTATATGTTTCCAAATCCATCCTATCCACTAACTCTTTACTAATAAAATTATCTTGAGAACATGTATCAAAAAGAGCATCCACCTTAGTTTTATTTACTTGAATTTTTAAATGGAAAAGATTTGTTAATTTATTCTCTTGAGCAACACCGCTATTACCCAAATATACCTCTCTATGGATGTAGGTAAAAACATAATCTCATTTACCTCTTTGCTAAAAATACTTCCTCTCCCTAGAGGGAAGCCATGGCCTTCTTCTTATTCTTCTTGTTTTTGAAGGGATGTAATTTGGGTGGAGCTTCCAACACTTTTCCTCGGAATGTGTGTCAACATCACAATGCCCACAAAGTGAATTTTAATATCTTTCTTAAAAATATAAGTAGAATTTTTCTTACCATTTCCTTTTCCTTTATCCTTCTACTTTGCGTCACTTTATTTTTTGAAGCTTGTTGAGAGGTAGAACTCTTATTTTTTTCCATCTCTAGGTAGTGAGATTGTGTACAAGCCTCATCTACATTCGCCAGCTTGGCCAAAAGGATGGGTCTCCTTAAGTGGCTATGGATTCCACCAATATACTTCATCAACAAGTCTTAGTCTACTACATCCTTTCCCATCTGAATAGATTACTTCCGGAACTCACTAGTGTATTCATGAACAGTCGGCCTAGTTTCTACTTGAGATGCTACCAACACATGGACCTATCTTCCTCATGACAAATAATATAAAAATACCTCTTGATTAGTTTCTTAAAAACACCCCACTTAATAATTGGAGGAAGATTATTAACAAATAATGTATGAACATAAATTTCAAACCAAGTTAAATCATGTTTGGTTAGTTTTAACCAAGCAAAGGAAATCTTCTAAATTTCATTAATTTGGTGCAAACTGAAATATACCTCTAGTTGAGCTAGCCAATGGTCTAGCTTCTTAGAATTCACATCTCTATTGTAAGGCTCAATTTCAATCTTGGCCTCTGCTATCATCCACATCATCTCTTCATGCAATCTCTGGAATTCCTTTTTCCAATTCTTTGTAGAAATATCTTCTTCAAAAGGAATACAACTACCTTCACGATTTCTTTTCCCTTTCAAGTAAGGGGCATCTAACTGTAATCTCAACACAATTTAACCCAAAAAAGACATAAATATTAACCGCTTTGATACCAAGCTAATTTATAAATTACTTAATGCTATTAAAATACGATCACTGTGCTCATGAATATGAATGAAAATTAGGATTTATTTGTTAAACTAGTTAAGTGTGTAATAACAACCACCATTAAACTATAAAACTGAGAGAAACAGAGAGACAAAGAGACAAGAGTTATCCTGGAGAAAACCAATGGGAAAAACTCTAGCTAATGGGTGAGAAAATTATCTCCCCTTCACTATGTAAACTCAAATGATACAATCCATTGCTGAATCAACCTTTTAGAAGTATAAAATTCCTTATAACTGTATCTACTTACTATCAAACTCTTACAAAAACAAGAACTCTCCAATAATGAACAACATGAAAAAGTCTAACTCTTTAATCTTTCTCAAACTGAACTCACCAAAAAAACTTGTTTGATGCCTTCCAATTGCTCATATTTATATCTTCTCATCTCAAGGATGTGGGAAAAGGTGAACTCGAATCAACCTGAAAGCTCAAACATTTACAACTATTGAGTTCCCAAATCTTGGAATTGTAAGTGACAGGACCATTGCTAAACATATACCGGAAGTTACATAACCTCCATAACAGCTACACAACCACCACTTTGCACGACAGAAGCGGTTATGTAACTCGCTAGGGTGGTCACATAACCATCGACTAAATATATTGAAATAGAACATCAAATGGTCTAAAAGATCATTCAGAGGTGTTTGGATCACCCCAGATTACATAGAATTAGGCTATTCTTGATCCATTTTTGGATCACAAAAAGTGCAAAAAGTGATGATGAAAATGATCTTAGGGTAGAAACACGTGTAGATGTCATGATGTGCCTATTTTCAATGTTAGTGTTGATATGATTATTGTTTTTAATTTTCTGATGTTATGTGACTACTGCTTCCCATAAGGAGGGACCTACAAAAGAGAAGAACAAACAAGTAGTCAAATACACATTTATATGATCAAAGTATGTAAAATATGAAAATGAAAAAGGAACATTTGATCCTGATTCATGATGATTAAAAATGGTGTAGCAAGGATCCTGAAGATGTTGTAGACGAATGTTTTTTTAGGCAATATCATGTCAGTTGCACTAGTCGTGAGTTTTTGGGTGATCTCATGCCATGTCATGGAATAAGTGTAGGGAGAAAATTCTAGTGTCATCCTCCAACCTTTATCTACTCCCTGAAATGTGGAACTCCATTGCATATGGTGTGTACAATTCAAAAACTTTGATCCAACATGAAAGTGAAAAGTGTTGTGTAGTACATGCATGCTAAGTGCTAAGGACTGTGTGCCCTATAAAATTTGTTGTGTGGAGTTTTGTAGAATATGCTAAACTGCCAAATTCCGTGTAACTTCCCCCTAGTCATAGGAATCCAAGACGGGTCAGGGGCACCTAGGAACTACCTGTCCCGATCTAGGCACCGGTGTATCGTGTTGTGCTAAGGACCCAAGTCTGATTTTGAGCCCTATTTGATACTGATGAATGTGTTGTATTGGTACCGTGTTGTGTTGTGTGATGACTATATAATTTGTATGGGGTGAATGATTCAACAAAATGATGCCCCCTCATTTTTGGTGTATGTGACATTTCTGTAGGAGTATGCAGCATAAAAGAGGACTGACCATTGTGCTGAAACTTCCCCTGTAGGGGGAAGGGAATGTTCTTAGTAGAAACCAAAGCACACACAAAAAAAGTGGCTAGGATATAAGTGATAGTACAAGAAAACATGCATGTAAAATGTAAGATAGTAGACATGAAATGATGTGTAACCTAAGATGCAAGAAGATAATGTAGAACATGAAAAGAGGGTTATAAACATGGGACACCACATGATGTTGCAGTAAAATCAAGGATGAAAAATCCAAAATAAAATAATGTACACAAAAGAAAAAGTAAAAATCCCACAAATAATGGCAAATAATGACAAGTAAGAATAAGAAATGTAATCAACAACCATGGAAGTAAATAGCCTTAAATAAAAATTTTGCACATGAAGCACTTGTTAACATGTTAGAAAGATAAAAAGTATGTCAAAGTGTGTATAATTTGATAATAATTTACTATGAAACAAAATGAAACAATAAAACATGTAGTGTGTGAAAGTGGATGCCCCCTAGGATCCATTGTGGACCGGTAGTAGAAATCGCACAAAGCATCCATGCTTTGTGTAATAGATATGTATAATCCACGATCACAACTATAAAGGCAAGTGAACACACATTTGTGTATGATAAAGATAATGACATATAAGATATCTATCTTGCATGTGTAATAAAGTGAACATGTAAGTAGAAGTAAACAAGAGTAAATGTAACCAAGATATGCAATATGCTATGGAAAATGGAATGTAGTGTGAAAAATAGGAGCCGCGTGTCCCCCACATGGATGTGTATACATGAGATGAGGTTCATTTATATATGCCCCCTCAAGCAGTCAAGAATGAACTGTAAACGAGAGTGCATCATCGGAAAATGGTTTGAATTATGTGAAAAAAATGTGATTGCGAAAGCACAAAGCATAGAGTGTAAGCATGCGAGTGATTGATTGAGTGATTGAATGTGTGAGTGTGGTGAGGATAATTTTAGATTCAAACCCTTAGTAGTAAAGTATGAACCATAGAACTAGAGTGAATCATAGGTTAATAAGCGTAACATGTATAAGTAGATGTAAGGAATATGTAGCATGAATATGTATAGTGAGTAATACACCTAGTGTGTGAAGCTACAAGAAATAGATGTTGTGTGAATATAACATGTGTTGTGTAAAGTGTGTAATGTGCATTAGGTAAGGATGATGTGAAATATCACCATTGGTGAAGTTATGTTGAATATTATTGATAGAAATTGATTGTGGGCACATTGAGTGTGCAATGTTGTGTGTTGAGAAAGATGTGTTGTGGATATGTAGCATGTGCTAATTACACACAAAAATATGTGTCATGTGATGTAAGAGAGGTATGTTGTGAAAGCGTTGATCATGTAGTAAGCATGTACATTATGTTGAATATGCACAAAGAGTATGTGTTATTATGGTGTAGATCTTTTTTTGATAGATAGGAACGAAAAGAGTGTATTGTAAGTGTGAATGTGTTACCGATGTGTTGGTTGTATAGTTTTAGGAAAATCTATATCATGAATGTGTAGAGTATATGTTATGTAGAGATGAATGCGTGCAATGTGAAGTGTGTAGTGTGTAATGTATAATATGTAAGGTGTATTGTGTAGGATAATGTGTAGTGTGTGGTGTGTGAGGTTCATGTATATAGTATTCCCTCAACAATCAAGTGTGAACCAAAGCACGAGAGTGTGTCATTGGGAAATGAAGATACTAGAGTGTGTCAAGATGTGTATGCCATATATGAAGTGATGAGAAAATAAGATGCTTGTTGATGTTAGGGGAAGAAATAAGTACGATGCCCCCAAGTATGTGATGATGAGTGTGATCAAGTAATGTCATCTAAGAGGTTATCATTTTCATGATCAAAACTGAATGGTGAAGCATCTAAAACTTGATAAGTGATAGTGTTGGGTTGACTTGAGAAAAGAGCCATCGAGGTATAAATTTTACATTCCCATAGCATATTATTCATCAGTAAAAGAAGGTAATGGAAACCCATGTTCATACCAACGAGTGAGATTTGGTGAATAGCCAAGGAATGATTCATTGTAAATGAAAACATAAAAAAATGACATGGGAAATGATATATCAGTATGATCAGGGTCTAATGTGCCCCCAATGTAATCAAGACAAGACTTTCCAAGCGTAAGAGGAGAAGGGTGGGGAACACGTGTAAGGAAAACTATGAGATAAAATATTTGAAGACCATAAGTGGCGGTGATGTAAACAAACCCATGGTAGAGATGATGATCATGAGGTGGAGGAAAGATGTTGTCAATTGTAAATTCTAGTTTGAGCCAACCTATTATGTGTACATAAAGTATCCAAGCAAGCATGATTGAATAGAATGTTCTCATAATAAGAGAGATTCATGAAAAGTGTGCATGTGTAAGGATGTAGTGTAGATGTCAACTATTGATGAGAAGGAACTAAAGGTGGTATGACATCCGATGTAGGGAAAAGAACCCGATATAAGATCATAGTAGTAATAGAAGTAGGGTGAGGCATTGAAACATATGGGATAATATATAACATACAAACATCACCTTCAAGTGGTGGTAAATGATAGGAGTATCCAAAGGTTGTAGTTCCTTAGTAGTATCAGAGCATGGATTAGGAATTGTAGTATTGGGATCATGATCACAATATTTGAATGGTCCAAAATCGCTATGAATTGTATACTATATGCCCTCATGTATGAATTTGATATAGCGATGTACTATAGAAGGAATTATCTACATGGCATGAAGCCATGTCCTACTACATAAATAGTTATATGAAATCTGAAAGTAAATGAAAAATAAAACTGTGTTAATGGTTTTTTTCCCTACAAAGTGATAGGAAGAGTAATGCAACCTACGCATGGATGAATAAAACAATTATATGCACGAAGAGAAAGACATGATGGACTAACATTAGTAGAAGAAAGACCAATATTTTCAAGGAATGACATAGGACAAAGATTGAGTTCATATCCATTATCGATTAGAGTGCGTTTGACACCCACATTATAAATGTGAATCATGATGTGCAAAGGTGGGTCATTGTTGAAAATAGTAAGATCAACATTAGGATTAGATGAAAAAGCAATATGCTGAGAAAATGCATCAAAAAATGTTTGATATACTATATCTGGATGAATATTAGTAGGAATGTGAGTGGTAGCTAGGAGAGTTTTGATTTTATCTCTTAATTTAGGATTGATACTTAGGAATAATTAATAGAGATACTCATGATGAAGAGATCCTAGAAAGATAAGAACAATGGAGGTATAAGGATCCTAAGAGTTTTTGGATTGAGTTTGGGTTCACCAAAATTATTTAGCTAAATAGGAAAATATATGCCTAATCTAATTTCTATTATAGCAATAAATGAATAATAAATTAAATATAAAAATCAACCCAAGAAAACTAAGAAATAAAATGTGAAACCCTAGTTGTAAGGAGGGTAAGAAAGGGCTTGCTAATTCATAGTAAAATTTGGGTTGTGCCAAAGTGTTGACTGGATGAACATAAATGGAGAAGTGTCGCACATAGCCACAAAATAGTGTATGAACGGTGATCTGTCTAGATTGGGGTTCTTGGAGAGGGATGGGGGCTCCCTGTGGGGGCTCTAGACCTGTTTATGGGTGCTTATGTCTATGGAAATTCTTAGGAAACCTCCTCTACATTGTTGGGAGGTATTTAGTGCTATTTTCATTTTTCAGCTATGAGGTTTCAAAGTGATCACCGAAATTGCTGGAAACTTGCAATGAAGTAATGACCTAGAAAACCCTCAAAGAGACATAAAATCCTAAAAATGAAAGATGCAAAATGAGGGGTTGGACTATAATCAGCTATCACAATGGTGAACTTATGATTGAGCACTACACTACATCTCAGACCCAATGTAGTTCTATGTGCGTGCATGTAGAATCATGCCATAAGTGGCTCTTATCAATTGATAGTGAGAAAAGTAGCTAAATATAAAGAAATGTAGTAGATGTGTGCATGGAATAAAATTAACTTCCCTCTTATGAACTTAATGTATAATAACCAACACTTGTCCCTTGGATGATGTTAGATGGAAATAATGGAGCTCTTAAATGATTGATGGATGTAACCTTAGGTGGTGATAGCTAATGCTTAGTACTTTTTCCTTTATTATGATCACATAAATTTATATTTATATAATTCCCATGGTTGAATTTTATAATTAACCCTTAAAAGGCCAACTACCAATAAGATAAGATGTTCAAATAGATATATTGGACCCAAAAAGTGTGAAGAAAATATATTGAGCTTAGGGGCACCCGAGAGGGGATGAGGGTGCTTGGCACTAGCATTCTATTTGGGTGCTAGTGTCCATGATGATAAATTCTGAGGTATAAAAGGATAGATCGAGTAAGGGTGCAAGACCAAAAGAAAGTAAATAAAGGTGGACAAATACATGGGTTAATTCCTTTGCATTTAAGTGTTGACATGTGATTTTCTTGATAAATATGTGTTCTTTTGACTATTGAAGATCATGCTTGATATGGATAAATCATTTATGCTCTTTGATTGTAGGGCTGGTATGTTGTTGCTTGCAATAATCTATTTCACTTCTTATGAGTAAAGTTGTAATCTGGTTTGAATGGTTGCAAACTTATCCTTTGCAATTGGACTCATCCTTGGATCAATTCCATTGATCCAAGGTATGTTTTAAATCTTCTTATCAAAACTGAAATGAAAAACTGACATTCATCGATTAAGAGACTTAACAGACTGAACTTGTAGTTATTGCAAATTCTTTATCATCTTGAAAATAGTGCTTGCATTTTATTTTTGTGTTGTGCTTGGCTCTTCTTGATCGACCCTTGCAGGGTGCTTAATGGCGTTAAGGGAAATAGAAACCCTACTTCCAGATTCTTGAGAAAAAGAAATTATTATGTACCCTTTACCTATATGGTCTACCCTAATAGATACGGGACTCAGGTAATTTACCTAACTATTACTACACCACTTTACATGGGATGACATTCTAACCTAAGTTGTTAGCTTGAAAGGAAATAACCTAGGGGATGCTAAGTTATTTCTAAACCTATTTTTTTTGGTTAAATCTACATCCTATCCTAAGGTGGAAATTTATTGTTGGGGGTTATATCCTAAGGTTATATATTTAAACTAACCTAAGATCTAACCTAAGCTAAATTCTATCTATCCTAAACTAATGGGATATGAAAGGGGACCTAAGGGCCATTGGCAAGTGGGGAACTAAGCGGTGGTTCCTAATATTTTTATTGGGATTTGATTTTGATTTGGTTTTAAATGCATGAAAGTACTACCAGTGTGGTAGGGGTTAGTGAAAGTTTAGAGGAACCTACGTGGAGGCATCTCTAAGTTTGGAAATGCATTATGAAGTGCAATTAGGTCTCACCAACTATGGATGGTGGTGGCAAGGAAAGATAAGTGGGAAAATTGGATTTAATGGCATTAATGTGCCTCGGGTTTAGCAAACCATCTTGGAAGGCATCTTTGGCGGATTTTTTTGGGGTTGTTTTGCTTTGCATGCTTCATGATTTTTTTGCTCTGCATGGAGCTAGCTGGTTTTTCAAACCAGCAGTTTGATCTACACTTAGTGGCTATTTTTGAATTCTTTGATCTATTTTCGGTTCGAGGAATGTATAAGAGGCATTGTGGAAAAATATTACTGTTGTTTGATCTTTCTTGGAGAAGAAGAGGTCTTGGAAACTCGGCTGGAAGTCTTCTTTGAATCGGAGAGGCACTATCAGGCATGATAGGCTCTACCCATTAAGATTTCTTGCTTTCTTCTAAATGATTCATTAAAACAATTCTACTCATTGGAAATTTTATATTTGCATGATGTATGTGGTTATTCACTTGCATGTATTCTTGGAAATTATGTGGGTTTTGGAATGTGAATCCTTTGTTGTTATTGATAGTTTTGGGAACTTTCTCTGTACTGGTTGTTAGAGGTTTGCATGTGATTTGTTTTGGAACTCTGTAACCTGTACTTGAAGCTCTATTGAACTCTGTAACTTGAACTAGTAGTTCTATTAATTGTATTTGAAGCTTGTAGCTTGTATTTGAAGCTTTGTTTTCTTGCATTGAAAATAATGTGGAAAGAGCTGGCTTATTGCTTGTTGGGTTTTGAATCTCTATTTAGACTTGCATTTTGTGAGTTGGAAGTGAAGCTCCGTAGGGATTCTAAACTTGTATTGAAGCTAGATTTTATTTTAGCTTTATTGGGACCTTGTGTTTGTTTTTTGTGTTTGAACTTATTGAAGTTTTGAACCTTGGTTGAATCTTTGTATTCAAAAACTGAACTTGTATATAGTTCTTATGAATACTGAATTCATTGTTGAGTTGTTGCGTTGTGCCTGTACTTAAGCTCTTAACTGAGGTTTTATTCTTCCTTAGGAAATGGAAGGCTTGAACTTGTAATAGGGTGTTGGTGTTTATTTTGAGATTTTATTAGGCCATGGGATTCCATTTTAAACTTGTATTTGAGCTTGTGTTGTTTGAACTTGTGATCGATGCATGTATTTAATGCAACACAGGTATTCCATTGATGGTTGTTTTGATTCTGTATTTGAAATCGATGAGTTGTATACTTACATGTATTATGAATTGAAAAACTTTTATCTCATTTATTACTATTTGATGGAGGGGGTCTTGTGAATTTTGTATGGTTGGAATAGATTGTGTAACTTCTTTGTGGCCTCCTTTGTTTTGACTTTGAGAAGGAATGGTTGTTTTACTTCTACCTTTTAGACTACACTGTGTTTTCAAACTTGATGGGTGTGTGAATTAAAGAGTGTATTCTATTCATATCTTCTCTGAGCATACCTGTGTCTTGTGGGAAAACTTGACTGCTTTGTTCTTAGAAATAATTGGAACTGGAACTGTGTTCTATTATGGGACAATTATATTAGTTGTAGAGGTTCATGGAATGAATTACTTACTTCCTTTCTATCTTTTATGTTGAACAAACCCTACCTGTCTTATGATTTTAAAAGGAACTAGAGAGGTTTGTGGTTATTTTTTTTAGATCGAGTTGGAAGAAGGTAGGACAAAACTTGTCTTATCGAATTACTTAACTACTTACTTCCATCTGAGTCATGGGTTTTTGTAGAATGCTAAATTTTAAACCTGTTATTCTGTATGTGGTTTGAAAAGTTACAGTATCACTTATCTGGATGTTGATAATGTGGCTCTTGCTTGGGATTTTGAACTACCTTCTCATTTGTAGTTTGTTGTTAATGTTTGTAATGGGAATTCAGTCTTGAGTTGAGAGTTGTTGTGACTTTTCAATCTTTTTTGATTGGAGGACTTTTACTCCACTATTATATCCTTGTTGAACCACCATGTATTAAAGAGAAAGAATTATACTCTCTTGGGGGCATTCTATAGTTTGGGACTGTACTGTGTATTTCTTCTGAGATTTGATATTGGATTTGAGCTAGGTGAATGAGAATAGGTCTTCCTAGGAAGGTTGTATGGAAATTGGAAGTATGCGGGCTTTGACTGTGCATTCGGTTTTGAGTTCTCTTTTGGAAACTAGCTTAAGAATTTCTAAGTTTGTAATAGATGATGGATTTCATTTCATAGTATAAATGAAATGAAATATGGTTTGGGTCCTTGTTGGTTTGAGATCCTTTTTCTGTTGACTGATAAGTTTATTGATTGAACTTCTCATTATTGATTCTCTTCTTTGTCTATATGGAGGGATGAAACATACTAATATCAAGATATGTTGTAACTAACTCCTTGTAGATTGGGAAAAGTTAAATGTGTCCTTCTATCCTTATGAATTTATGAAATAATTTAATGACAAGACTTGTTGACTATTTAAAGTGATTGATAGGATCAATTAAGTCTTGTGGTATAATTTGATGTTGCAGATTATAATATGTTCCTTTCTTAAAAGTAAATTCAGATTTCTTAATTGTACTTCTTTCTAGATGTTATTACTTATGATTATTGCATGATGTTTTTCAATTGTTTCATGAAAGAAAAGTTGTTTAATGAAGCAATTAGTGGAATGCACTTTACTTTAATGCTTAGTGCTTATCATGCTCAGTTCATTGAACTGACCCATGCTAGCAATTTTGTAGATGGACATCGTAAGTGATTAAAGAAGACATAGGAACTTTCATGTTGTATTGGGTTATTTAATTTTGAACCTTATGTAAAGAGTTTGATTCATTCTTGAATTGTATTGAAAAAGAAAAGTTGTATTCTTTTTGGAATGAAGGTTGTTTGTTATACAACATGCCGAAATACATAGTCTTGTAAATGAATAAGTTTTTAATGAGGAATTGAATGTTGGAGATTTACTTGTATTGGTTGTGTAAACTATCTTATATTTATGAAGAAGATGGAATTCCTATCTTGATGATATTATTCATATATGTTATATGCTTAATTTGGATAAACTTGATAAGTTAGATAAAAGGGAATTAGTTTAATCTCCCTTAATAAGATGCAGCTTGTTAAGTTGCATAAGTTAACAATCTTATCTAAACAATTCTAATATAGTATTGGAATGTGTAATGAATATGTGATAAAACTATAGAGTTTGTGAAAGATAAGAAGGGTTTGACAAACCCTAACACTTAATCAAGTAGAGGAAGGTTCTTCCTCGCTAAATGAAATGTAACCCAAAGAATGGTGATATGATTGTTAATCATTAGACTTCATTTCTTATAAAGTCTACTCTAGTTGAACCTATTTGGTTGCTACACCTTCTCTAAATGATTAAGTTATATTTAATGGAACTTATGATATTGTTATCCTATTTTGGTTAACTATTGTTAAACTAAATAAACAAACATTAAAAGCAATCATGAGTTAAAGGAAGTTCTTTAATGCTTAATTGATTCAAGTATAGAACAAGGACTTAAGGAGTGTTGGATTAGGGTTAGCATAGATGTTGTAATATATTTTATAATCCAAATTAATTAAACATTAATAACCTCCTTGGGGTATGTACATCATGATGAGGTAGTTTTTTGTAGGATGTTTGCACACATGCCAATTACAAGGTTGTACCTTGAGAAGACTAGGGTTTTCTCGAGGATACAACATTAATTGACATGTGGCAACACCCTTCTACATTGATCATCTAGATCTACACACAATAAGGACTTGAACTTAGTTTCTCTCTAGGTCAAGTTAGTGGCATGTTTAGGATAGGTAGTAGCTCTCAATGGCTCAGGGTACCTTGGCACACCCGGTTGACTTAGGTCAACCGAGTATGCCCATATACCCTAAGTCATTGTGAGTGTCTTCCTATAATGATTTATGTTTCTAACCAGGGCTAGGGTTAAACTTTGGGCAAGTGGACTGATGGTAGTTAGTAAAGACCATTCATGATAATAAGAGGAGTGAGGTGAAGGACGTATTCCAAAATGATGAGTATGTCATCTAGGAATAGTGACATATACATATATGTTGTAAATCTTTGGCCAAAGTATCGCAAGTTCTTTGGTTGCATTGTCCTATGTCACCAAGTTTAAAGTAACGTGATATCAGATGGATATTGGTAACAAATATTCAAGTATGTTCTTTAAATAGATCACTCAAGTACCGGTTAGGGTAGGAAAACCAAGTATATGAAGTATACGATAAGTATTCAATACTTAAAGTTAAACATGAATAGATCGGTAGGTAACTGAGTCATGGAATGAATAGATCGGTGTATCACCGAGTCATTTACAACTGCATATGGTTATCTGTTATGAGATTGATTGGTATGGAATGTGTGTTCTAAATAATGTTTTATTTAGAATAGAGAACATTATGAAAAAATTTTTTTCCCTTGTTTCTAAAGTCTTAAAATGGGAATGTTACATCTTGGTATTAGAGCTGAAGGTTGCAGCTCTTGGACCTATTGTGTCCATAATATGATGAAACTTAAATTTTCTTGTAATAGAAAATGGTTAGAACAAGAGGAAATGTTGCAAATAACCCTCCACCTGAGGAAGGAGTAGCAACTACCTAGAAACTAGATGAGATCCTTACTTCCTGTTGGACACAAGAGATCATTTGGTTGTACTTGAACAACAAGTAATGGGAAATGAGGAGGAAGAAGATGCTGACAACAATAATCAGCCACCTCCTGGGGACAACACCAATGTAGGTGTTGATAATAACAATGTGAACATACATGTTCAACCTGAAAACAAAAAGGCTAGGCTAGCAGCTGAACTCACTAATGATATAAAAAGGATAAGTCCACCTAAGTTTGATGGCACCACATTAGGAGATGGAGCTGAGAACTGGCTCAAAAATGGAGAAATACTTTGCAATAAGGAATTTCTCAGAAGAAACAAAGGTGATATGGGGAGCATATCAAGCTTTCTCATGAAGCATCTTCATGGTGGGAATAAAAGGATGAGTTAAACATTGATGAAACTAATATCACTGGGATCAATTTAAAGGTTACTTTAGGCAAATGTTGGCTGCCACAACTTTACTATGATCAGAAAATGACTGAATTTCAGAACTTAGCTCAAGGGAAGCTAACTGTAACTGAGTACTAGGAATGATTTACAAAACTCCTTAAGTATGTACCTTAGTACCAAACAGATGAGAAGTTTAGATATAAAAATTCATCATGGGATTGAATCCCATTATAGGAGGAGAGGTGGATGTTCACAAGCCCAACCATGATGGAAGGGGTTGTTGAAAAGGCCATAAGGTAGGAACAAAAATTAAAGGCAATTTTTGCTCATAAGGAGGAAGTAAGGAAGAAAAATCCCAACTCCTCTTCATCATCTCTTGCACCTAAGAAAGGACCATGGAAGAAATTTGGAATGAAAAGTAAGATTTCATCTGATACTAATAAGAAAGCAAAGCAACAAACAAGTTTGTTGGTAATGCATGGAACAACTTTGCTAAGAACAATAATAATGGACATAAGTCCTATGGGGGTCAGAACGATAACTCTAAGGCTGGAAATAAACCCGAGCCTAGGAAGGGACCTGTAGGAGGCTGTTATAACTGTGGAAAAGATCATTATGCAAATCAAGTGCCCTTTGAAAAGGATGATCATAATCAAAACACAAGATACATGCTACAGTAGCTGACAAGTAGGATGAGAAATAGGCCATGCCTATAGAAGTTTCGGGTAAGTTATTTGGTTTACCTGTAACTATTATTTTTTTGATACGGAGCTACTGAATGTTTTATTTCTAATAAATTAGCATCAAAACTAAAAAGAAAAGATGGAAACATGGATAAAACATGGACTATACATATAGTATGGAAACAATGTTGTTCATATAATTAGTATGTGTCTTTTTGGAGCAGTCCTTGATTTACCTAACTTTTCCACTGAAGTTGATCTTTATGTTGCACCTTTGGGGTCTTATGATGTAATCATAGGTGTTAATTGGTTAGTAGAACATAAGGCTAAAGTGGACTATTTTGAAAAACACATTAGTTGTTTAGATGACCTACAGAAAACAAAAGAGAGATTAGGGTGTGAAATGTGAGATTTTGTTAGAAAACTATCAGCTATGCAACTTAAAAAGGCCAAAAACAAAGGATGTACCTTATATGTAGTAAAAATTGTTGAAAAAACTGAAGAGAAAAATGATGTTATGGAACGATATCTTCTATGAGACTTCAGTGATGTATTTCTAGAAGAATTTCAAGTCTTCCACCCAAAAGGGAGTTTGATTTCATGATTGAGATCAAGCCTAGAACTGAACCTATTTCTAAAGCACCATATCGAATGACTACTACAAAATTAGTAGAGCTTAAGGCTAGTTGTCAGTAGAATTTTGTCTAAAGGTTTGATTAGACCAAGTGTTTCACCTTGGGGAGCACCTATAATTTTTGTGAAAAAGAAGGATGGAACACTTAGATTGTGCATTGATTACAGAATGTTAAACAAAGCAACAATCAAGAATAGATACCCACTCCCTAGGATTGATGATTTATTTGATCAGATGCATGGAGCATCGGTATATTCTAAGATAGATCTTCGATCTGGATATCATCAATTATGGATTAAGGATGAGGATATTCATAAAACAACTTTCAGAACAAGGTATGGACATTATGAGTTCATGGTTTTACCTTTTGGATTAACTAATGCACCTACAACATTTATGAATTTAATGAATAATATCTTTCAAGAATACTTGGAAAATTTGTGCTCATATTCTTGGATGACATTCTCATATATTCTAAAAGTATTGAGGAACACCATGAGCATTTGAAGATAGTTTTGGAAATATTAAGAAAGAGACGATTATTTGGTAAGTTGTCTAAATGTTCTTTCTATGACATAGAAGTACACTATTTGGGACATGTAATAAGTAAGAATGGAATTGTTGTAGATCCTTCAAAGATTGTAGCTATAACTGAGTGGCCTGCACCAAAGAATGTACATGAAGTTAGAAGCTTCATGGGACTTCTTAGGCTACTATAGAAAATTTGTAAAAGACTTCTCTAAGGTGGTTGCACCAATAACTTCTTTACAGAAGAAGGATAAAAAGTTTGTTTGGAATGAGAAATGTGAAATTGCATTCAAAACTTTGAAGGAATAGTTAACTTCAACACCTATTCTTGTAGTACCAGATCCTAATGGAGATTTTATGGTGGTAACTGATGCATCTGGTGAAGGTCTAGGAGGTATTTTGTTACAAAATGGTCATGTCATAGCTTACGAAAGTAGAAAACTTAAGTTACATGAGTTGAATTATGCTCCACATGATTTAGAGCTTGTTGCCATTGTTCATGCATTACAAGTTTGGAGGCATTACCTACTTGGTAAACCTTTTGAATTGAAAACTGATCATCTTGGGCTGAAATATATCTTCACTCAGCCAAATCTTAATGCAAGACAATGAAGGTGGTTAGATTTTTTGTCTCAATATGATTTTGACATCAATTATATCAAGGGTAAAGAAAATAGAGTGGCTGACGCTCTAAGTCGTAGGAAGCACATTTATGCTCTTATAACATTGAGAACTCAATTTAAGGATGAAGTAAAAAGTGTTATGGAATCTGATTCTTATTTTCAAGCAAGTAAAGACAATGCTTGCTATAGATTCTAGTGATTTGAGGTATAAAGGTTTTCACTTTGATAATGAAGGAATCTTACGATTTGAAAATGTATATGTACCTTTGCTAAATGATTTAAGGAAAGAAATTGTTAGTAGAATTTCACAATTCACCTTTTTCTGGACACCCTGGTATTACAAAAATGCTTGCTGATATAAAACAACAATATTTTTGGAAGGGAATGAAAAAGGATGTTATAGATTTTGTGACACATTGCCTTGAATGTCAATGTGTTAAAGCAGAACATATGCACCCAACCGGTTTATTATATCCTCATAGCATACCACAGTACAAATGGCAAGTGATAAGCATGGACTTTGTACAAGGGTTGCCTATGTCAAGAAATAAACATGATGTTATCTTAGTAGTTGTGGATAAACTAACAAAGGTAGCACATTTTATCGTTGGAAATATGAAGGATGATTCTCTGTGTTAGCTAAAATATTTGTTCATGAAATTTTCAGATTACATGGAGTACCTGAATTAATCATTTTAGATAGAGATCCTAGAATGACGTCAAGATTTTGGCAAATGCTTAATGCAACTTTAGGAACTAAGCTGAATTTTAGTTCTGCGTATCATCAGAAAATGGATGGATGGACAGACTGAAAGAGTTAATCAAGTTTTGGAGGATATGTTACGAATGTATTGTATGGATCAACAGTATAAGTGGGAAGAGTACCTTCCACTAGTTGAGTTTGCATATAATAACACATATCATGCCTCTCTTAAGATGGCACCTTTTGAAGCATTATATGGAAGAAAATGCAGAACCCCTGTTAGTTGGGACAACATGGAGGATAGAGAGGTAATTGGACCTGAAATCCTTACTGAAATGGAACAACAAGTTAAATTGATTCGTGAACACTTGAAAGAAGCAAATAGATAGACAAAAGAGTTATGCTGATTTGAAGTGGGTAGACAGGAAATTTGAACTTGGTGAGAAAGTCTTTCTTTGGGTCAAACCGAAAAAGAGCTCTATAACTTTTGGCAAGGCTACCAAGTTATCACCTCGTTATGTGGGACCTTTTGAGATAGTTGAAGTAATCAACCCTGTAGCTTACCACTTAGCATTACCTCTGCTTTATCATGAATGCATGATGTTTTCCATATTTCTTTGCTTAAGAAATACGTTTCAGATTTATCACATGTGTTAAATTGGAATTCCTTGTAGGTCCAAGACCCAGGAATAATTGTGGTTAAACCCATACAAGTTTTGGAAACTCACCAGTTGCATTTGAGAAATCATGATATAAGTCAATGCAAGGTCCAATGGGACCAGTTTAATGAAGAAAGTGCAACTTGGGAAAACTGGATGATATGAAAACTACTTTTCCATATCTATTTGAATAGAATTGATTTTATTGACTGATAAAAAAATTGTGATTTTATCTTTATAATACAATAAGTATGCCAGTTTTGGGTAGATATTTATTTGTTTTGAATAAACAACTATTTAATGCTGATTTCTGGAACTTAAAATTTGGATATTGTTGCAAACATATGTTAAGAAAGTGAATAAAAATTGATTATCCTAAATGCAATGACTAAAATGAGGTAATCATCGGGATGATGATTCTTTTTAGGAGGGAAGCATGTAACACCCTCGACAATGGTTATATTCCTCCTTTGCATTTCAAGTGTTGACATGTGATTTTCTTGATAAAGATGTGTTCTTTTGACTACTGAAGATCATGCTTGAAATGGATAAATCATTTATGCTCTTTGATTGTAGGGTTGGTATGTTGTTGCTTGCAATAATCTATTTCACTTCTCATGAGTAAAGTTGTAATCTAGTTTGAATGGTTGCAAACTTATCCTTTCACTATTGGACTCATCCTTGGATCAATTCCATTGATCCAAGGTATGTTTTAAATCTTCTTATCAAAACTGAATGAAAAACTGACATTCATCGATTAAGAGACTTAATGGACTGAACTTGTAGTTATTGCAAATTCTTTATCATCTTGAAAATAGTGCTTGCATTTTTTTTGTGTTGTGCTCGGCTCTTCTTGATCGACCCTTAGAGGTGCTTAATGGCATTAAGGGAAATAGAAACCTACTGCTTCAGATTCTTGAGAAAAAGAAATTATTATGTACCCTTTACCTATATGGTCTACCCTAATAGATATGGGACTCAGGTAATTTACCTAACTATTACTACACCACTTTACGTGGGATGACATTCTAACCTAAGTTGTTAGCTTGAAAGGAAATAACCTAGGGGATGCTAAGTTATTTCTAAACCTATTGTTTTTGGTTAAATCTACATCCTATCCTAAGGTGGAAATTTATTGTTGGGGGTTATATCCTAAGGTTATATATTTAAACTAACCTAAGATCTAACCTAAGCTAAATTCTATCTATCCTAAACTAATGGGATATGAAAGGGGACCTATGGGTCATTGGCAAGTGGGGAAACTAAGTGGTGGTTCCTAAGCTTTTTATTGGGATTTGATTTTGATTTGGTTTTAAATGCATGAAAGTAAGTACTGCCAGTGTGGCAGGGGTTAGTGAAAGTTTAGAGGAACCTACGTGGAGGCATCTCTAAGTTTGGAAATGCATTATGAAGTGTAATTAGGTCTCGCCAACTATGGATGGTGGTGGCAAGGAAAGATAAGTGGGAAAATTGGATTTAATGGCATTAATATGCCTCGGGTTTGGTGAGCAAGCCATCTTGGAAGGCATGCTGGTGGATTTTTGGGGGTTTTTTTTCTTTGCATGCTTCACATGATTTTTCTCTACATGGAGCTATCTGGTTTTTGAACCAAGTAGTTTGATCTACACTTAGTGGCTATTTTTGAATTCTTTGATCTATTTTTGGTTTGAGGAATGTATAAGAGGAATTGTGGAAAAATATTACTATTGTTTGATCTTTCTTGGAGAAGAAGAGGTCTTGGAAACTTGGTTGGAAGTCTTCTTCGAATCGGTAGAGGCACTATCAGGCATGATAGGCTCTACCCATTAAGATTTCTTGCTTTCTTCTAAATGATTCATTAAAACAATTCTGCTCACTAGAAATTTTATATTTGCATGATGTATGTGGTTATTCACTTACATGTATTCTTGGAAATTATGTGGGTTTTGGAATGTGAATCCTTTTTTGTTATTGATAGTTTTTGGGAACTTTCTTTATATTGGTTGTTAGAGGTTTGCATGTGATTTGTTTTGGAACTCTGTAACCTGTACTTGAAGCTCTATTGAACTCTGTAACTTGAACTAGTAGTTTTGTTAATTGTATTTGAAGCTTGTAGCTTGTATTCGAAGATTTGTTTTCTTGCATTCGAAAATAATGTGGAAAGAGCTGGCTTATTGCTTGTTGGGTTCTGAATCTCTATTTAGACTTGTGTTTCATGAGCTAGAAGTGGAGCTCCGTAGGGATTCTAAACTTGTATTGAAGCCCGAGATTTGTTTTAGCTTTATTGGGACCGTGTGTTTGTTTGGATTGTGTTTGAACTTATTGAAGTTTTGAACCTTGGTTGAATTTTTGTATTCAACAACGAACTTGTATACAGTT
Organism: Taxus wallichiana var. yunnanensis; assembly: GCA_018340775.1. Classification (NCBI taxonomy): domain Eukaryota; kingdom Viridiplantae; phylum Streptophyta; class Pinopsida; order Cupressales; family Taxaceae; genus Taxus; species Taxus wallichiana. The sequence goes on from CM031233.1 coordinate 399,174,942, forward strand.
CTTATGAATATAAATTCATTGTTGAGTTGTTGTGTTGTGCCTATACTTAAGCTCTTAACTGGAGTTTTTATTCTTCCTTAGGGAAATGGAAGGCTTGAACCCATAATAGGGTGTTGGTGTTTATTCTGAGCTTTTATTAGGGCCATGGATTTCATTTTAAACTCATATTTGAGCTTGTGTTGTTAGAACTTGTGATCGATGCATGTATTTATTGAAACAAGGTATTCCATTGATGGTTGTTTTGATTATGTATTTGGAAATCGATGAGTTGTATACTTATAGGTATTATGAATTGAAAAACTTATGTCTCTTTTTATTATTATCTGATGGGGAGGGGGTTTGTGTTTTTGTATTGGTCAAATAGACCGTGTAACTTCTTTGTGGCCTCCTTTGTTTTGAATTTGAGAAGGAATGGTTGTTTTACTTCTACCTTTTAGACTTACTTGTGTTTTCAAACTTGAGGGGGTGTGAATTTAAGAGTGTATTCTATTCATATCTACTCTAAGTACCCATGTCTTGTGGGAAAACTTGACTATTTGTTCTTAGAAATAATTGGAACTAGAACTGTGTTCTATTATGGGACAGTCATATCAGTTGTAGAGGTTCATGGAATGAATTACTTACTTCCTTTCTATCTTTTATGTTGAATGAACCCTACCTGTCTTATGATTTTAAAAGGAACTAGAGAGGTTTGTGGTTATTTTGTTTAGTGAGTTGGAAGAAGGTAGGATAGAACTTGTCTTATCGAATTACTTAACTACTTACTTCCATCTGAGTCATGGGTTTTTGTAGAATGCTAAATTTTAAACTTGTTATTTTGTATGTGGTTTGAAAAGTTACAATATCACTTATCTGGATGTTGATAATGTGGCTCTTGCTTGGGATTTGAACTACCTTCTCATTTGTAGTTTGTTGTTAATGTTTGTAATGGGAATTTAGTCTTCGAGTTGAGAGTTGTTGTGACTTTTCAATTTTTTGATTGGAGGACTTTTACTCCACTATTATATCCTTGTTGAACCACCATGTATTAAAGAGAAAGAATTATACTCTTGGGGGCATTCTAGTTTGGGACTATACTTATGTATTATTTCCGAGATTTGATATTGGATTTGAGCTAGGTGAATGAGAATAGGTCTTCTGGGAAGGTTGTATGGAAATTGGAAGTATGCGGGCTTTGATTGTGCATTCGGTTTTGAGTTCTCTTTTGGAAACTAGCTTAAGAATTTCTAAGTTTGTAATAGATGATGGATTTCATTTCATAGTATAAATGAAATGAAATATGGTTTGGGGTCCTTGTTGGTTTGAGATCCTTTTTCTGTTTGACTGATAAGTTTATTGATTGAACTTCTCATTATTTGATTCTCTTCTTTGTCTATATGGAGGGATGAAACTTACTAATATCAGTTATGTTGTAACTAACTCCTTGCAGATTGGGAAAAGTTAAATGTGTCCTTCTATCCTTATGAATTTATGAAATAATTTAATGATAAGACTTGTTGACTATTTAAAAGTAATTGATAGGATCAATTAAGTCTTGTGGTATAATTTGATGTTGCAGATTATAAAATGTTCCTTTCTTAAAAGTAAATCAGATTTCTTAATTGTACTTCTTTCTAGATGTTATTACTTATGATTATCTGCATGATGTTTTTCAATTGTTTCATGAAAGAAAAGTTGTTTAATGAAGAAATTAGTGGAATGCACTTTACTTTAATGCTTAGTGCTTATCATGCTAGTTCATTGAACTGACCCGTGCTAGCAATTTTGTAGATGGACATCGTAAGTGATTAAAGAAGACAGAACTTTCATGTTGTATTGGGTTATTTAATTTTGAACCTTATGTAAAGAGTTTGATTCATTCTTGAATTGTATTGAAAAAGAAAAGTTGTATTCTTTTTGGAATGAAGGTTGTTTGTTATACAACATGCCTAAAATACATAGTCTTGTAAATGAATAAGTTTTTAATGAGGAATTGAATGTTGGAGATTTACTTGTATTGGTTGTGTAAACTATCTTATATTTATGAAGAAGATGGAATTCCTATCTGGATGATATTATTCATATCTATTATATGCTTAATTCGGATAAACTTGATAAGTTAGATAAAAGGGAATTAGTTTAATCTCCCTTAATAAGATGCAACTTGTTAAGTTGCATAAGTTAACAATCTTATCTAAACAATTCTAATATAGTATTGGAATGTGTAATGAATATGCGATAAAACTATAGAGTTTGTGAAAGATAAGAAGGGTTTGACAAACCCTAACACTTAATCAAGTAGAGGAAGGTTCTTCCTCGCTAAAAGGAATGTAATCTAAAGAATGGTGATATGATCGTAAATCATTAGACTTCATTTCCTAGAAAGTCTACTCTAGTTGAACCTATTTGGTTGCTACACCTTCTCATTGAATGATTAAGTTATATTTAATGGAACTTATGATATTGTTGTCCTATTTTGGTTAACTGTTGTTAAACTAAATAAATGAACATTAAAAGCAATCATGAGTTAAAGGAAGTTCTTTAATGCTTAATTGATTCAAGTATAGAACAAGGACTTAAGGAGTGTTGGATTAGGGTTAGCATAGATGTTGTAATCTATTTTATAATCCAAATTAATTAAACATTAATAACCTCCTTGGGGTATGTACATCATGATGAGGTAGTTTTTGTAGGATGTTGGCACACGCCAACTGTAGGGTTGTACCTTTGAGAAGACTAGGGTTTTCTCGAGGATACAACATTGCAATTGACATGTGGCAACACCCTTCTGCATTGATCATCTAGATCTACACACAATAAGGACTTGAACTTAGTTTCTCTCTAGGTCAAGTTAGTGGCATGTTTAGGATAGGTAGTAGCTCTCAATGGCTAGGGTACCTTGGCACACCCGGTTGACTTAGGTCAACCGAGTATGCCCATATACCCTAAGTCATTGTGAGCATCTTCCTATAATGATTTATGTTTCTAACCAGGGCTAGGGTTAAACTTTGGGCAAGTGGACTGATGGTAGTCAGTAAAGACCATTCATGATAATAGAGGAGTGAGGTGAAGGACGTATTCCAAAATGATGAGTATGTCATCTAGGAATAGTGACATACACAGTATGTTGTAAATCTTTGGCCAAAGTATCACAAGTTACTAGTTGGTTGCGTTGTCCTATGTCACCAAGTTTAAAGCAACATGATATCAGATGAATATTGGTAACAAATATTTAGGTATGTTCTTTAAAAGATCACTCAGTACCTGGTTAGGGTAGGAAAACCAAGTATACAAAGTATACGATAAGTATTCAATACTTAAAGTTAAACATGAATAGATCGGTAGGTAACCGAGTCATGGAATGAATAGATCGGTGTATCACTGAGTCATTTACTAGCTGCATATGGTTATCTATTATGAGATTGATTGGTATGGAATGTGTGTTCTAAATAAAATTATGAATCATGAAGACTTACATATGAAAGGAATTTACACAATTGTAGTGAATGTGTGAAAATTACAAGGAAACAATCATTCTATCTCTTAGGCCATGTGTTTTTCTTTGGAACTAGTGCTTTACTTGGACTAGGCATAGGAAGGGATTACTTGTAAGGAAATTTTTGCAACAAGATATGTGCATTGACATGCCATCTATCATTCTGCTAGTTATGCCCATATGTTTGATTTGGATATTGATTTATAAAGGGATGATGGATTTGATTAAACCCTTGATTAGAGTTACTTCTAAAGGCTTGTTCTTTGCTACTTTTTTAAGAATATAACCTTATTGGACAAATTTCCAATCAAGAATTTCATTGCTTCATCCTCATTTTTCTACTGGCAAGGGTAGGATGTGGGGGCAATGGGATGGGAACTTAGCTTAGAAATGGGAGAAACAAAAGGATGAGGCTTTTGAGGTATTTTAGGAAATAAGGACATGCGTAGTTTAAGCATATCTTGTCACTTGGATAAGGCAATTTTATTCCCTAATGGCTATAGGATAGGAATCATGAAGTTGTGCAACACCTATAGACTGTACCATCATTGCAATGTCGAATTCAAGGCTCTTAAGAAGTAGAGAAAAATACCTTGTGGAGTTGGTCTTAAGAGGGTTGGATTTTGTCCCATGTCTTATGAAATTTGAAGTTAAAATCATCTATGAGCTCATTTGGATCTCTCTTAATAATTGAAAGTTGTTATAACAAGGATATGTTATTAGCTTTGTCCTCAAATTTATTACAAAGTTCAATTCCAATTCCATCCTAGCTAGTGATAGAGACATGTATCAAGATTTTGTACCTTTGAAGTTCCTTGCTTTTGAGTGAAGAAGTAAGTATCCTTACTACTACATTATCTTATGTAACTAGGTGAACAAAGCACACAATTGCAATGTATTGAAGGTGCTTAGCTTGGGTAACTTAATTATCACCAATAAAAATGGTATACTATTGAGTGCAACCACTTGTATATCATGTTACATAGGAAGATCCAAAGGACTTCCATTGTTAAAAATGACAAAGGGAAAATTTATCGCACCGTGGATTGAAAGGGTCTGAATACCTTGGTAGAGTGCACATAAGGTCTGCCAAGAGGAGGGGTAGACTAACCTTGTATAAAGAAAGTAGAGATGAGGGTGTAAATGTTCTTCTACTTCTTCTTATGGGAGACAATTGAACATATTGAAAGGACTCTTCAACTACAATGCTTTGTCTAGTATGTATTCTTCTCATGAATAGGGAAAATTGACTACTGAAATCAATAGATATGGATGTTGGGAGTCACCAAATGTGTTAAAACAAGCCTCCAAAGGTTGAAAATCACTAAGTCATACACCAAAACATAGTAATAATGAAATGTAAGACTTTAATACTGGTCCCATTGGGTGTGCCAAAAACTATTACAGCTCAAAATTGCACCCGTCCAAGATCAGGATGAACTAGGGATTTAAGGAAACATGGGACTATCTATAAATTATAGGACTTGTGCTTGAGAGCAGACTCCGAAGAAGGCTAAATTCCTCTACCTATTTCTACAGCTAAAACTACTCATAAGAAGGGAATTTAGCTACCTATCACTACTCTATGCTTCAAAGGAACTAGGGTGAGAAGGAGATGTGAGAAATAAAAACTTGAGCTAAGGGAAGGTGATAACACTAGAAAGAGGGGTATGAACACTCTTAGATGAGTGAAAATAAGGGAAAACACACACATGGACAAAAGGAAAACATGCCACATTTTGAAACAACACTTTCTCAATCACTTTCACAGAGCACACAAACAAAATCCTTGCAAGATATATAAGTATGCACAACAGATCAACAATGCAAAAGAAGGAAAGAAGATGTGATAACATTCTAACTAGGGCAGAAAATAACCATAAAATACAACTTTAATTACTTCCAAGTGATGCACAATTTATTATAGATATGAAAGACGCAAGGATCTACATGTAATGGCTCAGATCTAAGTCTTGTAACTCAAAATGACATGAAACAATGCTCTAAATAATGCTCTTAGCAAACTAAGAGTGTCCAAGCTTTTATAATGAGCATTATTCAACAATATATAGAAGAAAGGGGAAAAGAAGAGGAGGGAAAATCAGATTTTTAAATCCAACCACCAAAAAACAACAATAAATACCTACAAGTTGACATGTAACACTATCGATCCACCTCCCCATGTCATCTTAGCTTGTAGAAGAAGGAAGAGGAAATATCTAATCAAATTTGGGTGGTTGAGTTAATTGAATCTGTGTATTAATGGCTGAAGTCATGTTTCCCCATTTCACTAACCAAATCCCACCCAAATACATATTTTGAAAATCCCAATGTGTAGCCCACATCAATATCTTTCTAATAAAACTAGGAGTGCATGAATTCGAGCTATGTAGCAGAAGTTATGGAAATTTGAAGATGTGTAGTAAAATATGAACACACAAGACACATGTCATGATATGATTAGCTGAAGGATTCAACTAAATTTCTATTTCTTTTTTCTTTTTTTCCACATATCATACATTCATTTTATGTGAGGATTTGATGCACAAATAACATGTTCTGATAGGTTGTGTATTGTGCACTTTATCTGACAAGTTGACATGTGGCACTCAATGAATGTCATAGAATATTGCACTTGGAACATGTGAAAGAGAAAAATGTGTGAGAAATAAGAATTTAGAGGTTTGAAAGCATGCACAAGATGGTATGCAAGGAATGGGAAGAAAAGGTGCATATATATACAGGTTTTCATGTATGCATGAAAGAAGGGAAGCACAAAACAAGGATGCGTGGAAGAAATTACATAAGAGAGTGCAAGGGAAAGATGTAAAAGGAAATATTACACATGGGACACTGGAAGAAAGGGAATGAGAAAAAAGAAAACATGTTGGGGACTTAGAAAAGTATAAGGAAATTCCATGGGTGCACGTAAGTAGTGCGCAACAATTGAGGAAGGAAAGTGAATATAAAAGGATCATGTGTAAATGTGAAATGAAAGGAGATAAAAGAATAAAGGAGAAGATGGAAGCAATGGGAAGGAATTTAAGAGAAGGATAATCTTAAGGAAGAAGTAGGAAGGGTGTGTAAGGGTACACTAGAAGAATTGCTGCCAAGAAAATTGTGCCAAGGTAAAGAATAGATGATACTCACAACATGAAAATTTGATATCAGAGCCAACATGGAATTGTAAGTTTCCTAAATAACCACGGTGGTTATTTTGGACAAAAGTACCCTCTATAGGTCTAAAGTATCCTTCCAAGTCTAGGAGTATCCATATTATCTCTATAAGCAAGTGTAGACAAAAAATAATGCACTTTAGGTATTATTTAGCCCAGTCTTATACTACTATTTAAAAGGTTCTCAAGTGAATAAAGTAATAATTAATCCCACCTTTTGGCCACTTTTATTTTATATTTTATTTCATCATTCCTGCATGTTCCTTCATATATCTACACCTATTTCAAAATTTTCTTGGAATTTTAGCCTAAAACCGGGTGCCTAGGCGCATCTTGGGCACCCCGATCCATGTACCACGTTCCCACTTCTATTTCTGGTCTTTCTAGCCATTTTCATCCTTATATTTTTATTGGTTGGCCATGTTGGAGTTAATTACAAAATTAGAGCTTGATAACCATATAAATATAGATTTACAAGACCATAATGAGGGTCCTAATGTCACATAATACTATCACTCCATCTAGAGTTAGATCCATTCCACTTGCATTACATTAAGACTAGGTGATATGTATGAACATGCATAACACAAGGGGAAGGATTCTATTCTATTCCATGTAAACATTCTAGTACATTTTCTATAGTTATTATTGCTCACTACTTCATAAAGTGCGACTGACATAAGATCACCTGAGGCACGACATGCACACACTCACCTGAACTCCATCTAGGTCTAAAATGTAGTGTAAAGCTCACTAATAAGACCACTAATTTGGTGATTGAGGTCAGTATGACCCATTCATTTTACATCTTTTATTTTTCTTAAGGTTTGATACTTCCTTTCTTCTTGCAGTCATCACCTCATTATTCTATACATCCCACGGCACAACTCGTGAATCCAATGTGATAGGAAGGCAATACTTTGAATATCCTTTCGACCATACCGAATTAATATTTCAAGCATTTACAGATACCAAGGTGTCTAATATGTAGACAAGGGTACTGTGGGGTGCCCCAGTACCTTCCCAGGCACCTCGGTTAGTTCAGATCTTTTAGATCCAGCCTTCACAAGAATTCTGAGTGGTCGTATGCACTTCCAGATTTTATTATCAGATCCGATACAACCTACAATAGTCTCTTCTAATCAGATAAACCATTTCTCTTCCTTTACTTGCATATTTAGGGTTTCATTTCACTTAGTATATTTATTTACAATTATTCCATACTATTTTAGTTCATTTATACAGTGTTTTATTCCTCCTATTTAGATTAACTAGTGGCTATACTTTCATAAGTTTAGATCCATTTTTAGTTAATCATTTAAATTAACAAGGTTCCAATCAATGCTTCCCTGATTATGTATTACAATATAAGAATAATGTATCCAAGATGACCAATGTCCTCGCAGACTCATAACTTCAAGATTTATTTGTCCATAGTTTTTACCACCTTTTTAAGATAGTGTACTCTTTGATACTTTCACATCATTTGATCAACTTTGTCATGCTCTCAAGATTCTTGAGACTAAACTTGTCTCTATAGGTAAGCTCAAGTACTAGGATTCACCTTTATCTTCTTCCCGCATTCCCAATAGGAAATGCGTTTAAGATGCCTCCGCATGAATCTAGCAATAAAAACCCAACTAAGGACTTTATTGAGAACAAAAGTCGGGGACAGAAAGTCCCTCCTCTTTAATGGGAGAGGTTACCGTATTTAAAGGAAAAAATTATTTACACATGTATAATGTATAGTTTTAATGGGGAGCTTAGATATCATGAAAGTGTTAAAATAGAATAGATCATCAATACAAAAAGATAGAGGAATTAAGTAGTGGGAAGGGTCAGAAAGGCACTCTCAAGAAATATAGATAGCAAAATAATTCCTTACGCATGCTAGAATGAAATTGTTAAAAAAACAAAACCATTTGCATTTGAGATAATAAGATGTTATTTCCAAGACACAAAGTTCTAGAAATTAAATCTATAGGAATACAAAGCTTCTTGAAGTAATCATAGATAAATGATTAAATAACATTTAACAGATAGTAATGAAAGAACAAGACTAGTTAGACACAGAAAGAAAGCTCTTTTGTATTGATTGATTTTTACTCCTTAAAAATTTCAAAAATAAACCAAGTTCCATCCCCCCTTCGAATGGCATAGGAGCCCATTATATAACTTAAAAATTAGTTACAGTTGGTAAATTATTCTTTTAACTACAATGTTTAATTAATAAGATGCTTGACACAAAACCCTCAACTAATTACAATAAGCTTGATTTCAGAAAAAGAAGGAAAGGAGAAGTTGGAGGGAAAACATCTTCCTATTGGCCGAGGAGGGCCCACCGAGTTAAGGATCTATTTTCGAACCTTTTTAATGCTTCTGCTATGTCTATGCCTCATGGGATTGATGTGTTGGAAGTAGCTTGAGTCCAAGTTCCTAAGCATTTATCCATCTCCTTATCAAACTTAGTGTGTGCATGATATTATTTATTAGCTTCCTCAATAGCAGATTGAAGGGAGAAAATTTCCTTTATCTTCTCTTTAGTAATTGATTCCTCCTTGAACAAGTTTTCTTTAACAAATTCCCTAAATTGAGTTTTAATTTCTTGGAGGGAGAAAGAAACACCTAAAGTTTCATCATGAAGGTGATAGTGAATATCCTTCAAAGTGGATACAACACAAGTTTTGAAGGCTTCTCCTTTCGACAACCTGTTCTCAACTCTCCTAAAGCCTCCTCTAGAACTTTTATTTTCCATTCCACACTAAAAACCCATGACCTTGATAAATTATCTTTGGCATCATCAAAAACCTTGCTAGCCATCAATATATTTTCATCAGCCTGTCCCATCAAGTGAAGATCCACTATGCAACTACTCCAAAGTTTAAGTTCTTTATCCATGGTCCCAATTGCGGAGGAGAACCTTTGTTGTACACTAGTTACCTTCTCATTGAGTTTGAAGGATTCTACAATGAAATTCAAACCTACAACAATCATGTTGTCCACCATGGCTTCCATAGCTCTCCCATAGATGGAATAACTGTGTATGTATTTAATGCTCTGGACTTCATCTTGACTAAGAATCATAGGTGGTGGAAGGATAGTTAGTGGAGTAGGATCAAAAACCTTGTCCTTATATAGTAACAACTTGATGAAACCAGAAAGAATTTGAGCTTGTTCTTTCTAGCTACTCTATAGTATCTTTACCCTTTTCTACTCTCTCAATAATTTTAGTTACTGTTTCCTAGAGGTTATGCAACTCACTCTCAGGGGTAGATTCTCCCATTGGGATCCTAGAAAGCTCCAGATCAGAGGCTAGTAGATCTTTTTCTACCTTATCAACCTTAGGCTTTTCTACCTCAAGAAATTGCTGGCCTTGGACACCTATCACTATCCTTGAAGTTGTTTTAGCTCTCTTTGCTAGGGTAGAAGGAGTAGTGCCCAAAAAGGCTGCCACAACATCAAAATTTGGCCCTGTCAATCGAGAAGAGGACTTCCTCTTCTTGTTGTCAACAAAAGGTTGCACCCATGCAAAAGTGGAGGAAGAAGGAGGGGCAAGAGAACCAAGAGCAAGAGAACTCATGACACTTAAAGTATTCACTATTGTTGCTTCCAATAGAGATGTGATTGGAGTAGGTGGGGATTCTTGGGTAGAGGAATCAAGTGGTACCTGGAGGTTTAGTGCTATGCACTTCCTTCTCTTTATCTATTGTAGCTTCTGAAATTATTGCAGGATTGACACGTCACTATCATCACTTTCACTAAGAAAATGACGTTCTCGTGCCCCGAAGGTAATTCTCGAATGTTTTAATAGGGATCTTCCTCAACAAGCTTCGCTTAACCTCTTTCACCTTCTTTTTATATGCTTGAGTAGATGAAGAAGGGGTGGATGATTCAGTTCTTTACTTGAGGAAGGAGGATTTTGTGTAGGTACCTCCGAGCTAGGTGTATGTGATTCCTTCCTTGGTGTTGAAGTATCTTTGGAGGAAGATTCTCTTGGATTCTTCCTAAGCTCTCAAACCCTTCTTTCAAACCATACCTTGGTTCTTACAAGGACAGGGGATAGAATCTCAGCTAAGTCATCCTTCTCCCTCTTGAACTACCTAGATACTCCAAGGAGTATGCTTGATCAATGTATCATATTCACATGACAACAGTCCGCATTGTCATCTTGAAGCCCTTCAGGAATTTGATATAGATTGAGCTCCTTTATTAGCTAGAGGGAGAATCTGCCATAATGCCTCTACCTTGCTTCAAAGTCATCTCGCACAATCGGCCTAGTTTTCCTCAAGATTCGATCTATGACGATAATTGATTGTAAGATTTAGCTTAATGAATTTCTTCAAATCAAAATAGGTCCTAGGCCTTAAGAAGTGAACAAAGTGATGGGAGCAAGGGCCCTTTCTATGTTTTGAGCATCCAAATTTGTTTTATATGTATAATTACCCAAGGATATGGGGAAATGGATCCCATAGATTTTCTTGTCTCTACAGGGTTCTATGTAACTTATCTAATTGCCTGCATACTTCAATCAAAGCCATCTTTTCATTACAAAACATAGGGAGTTTGAGAGGTGTGTTCTCATAACTAGCTAACCTGATATACTAAAACCTTCCGAATTGAATGAAGAAAGCTCCATATTTTTCTATCAGGTTCATGGCTTTATCAAAAAATCTTCTGGTAGTATCACTTTCTAGAAGCCTCACAATGTACATGGTAAGAGCATCATTCACCCTCCTGAAGTTATGGTTTCTAGTTTCAAGGGTGAACTGAGGGAAGTATGCATAAATGGGTTTAACCTTCTGACTCTCTATGTATGTGAAACCAAACCATTGCCAAGATAATGCTAAGGTATACATAAGATAAGAAGTCATATAGAACTTCTTGGTATGTTACACATTGGACAACTATTCTCAGTAAAATTCATGCAAATGACCTCTGTCCAATTTATGTTCTATCTACCTTCGTAGACGATGTTGATGAGTGATCACATCCAAAAGTGAAATTCATTGGTGGAGGGTAAGCCCATGACATGAGCCAACAAGATGATGAAATCAGATAGTTCTTCGTTAAAATCAGCCCTAAATAGTGCCTTGGAAAGTTGAGATGCTCCATTTTTAGGGTTCTTCAACCATGAATTTTCTATCCTCACTTTGTATTTATCACTAACTTGCTTCAAGAGAGTTTGTGCACGAGCTTGAGAGATAACCACAGAGTTTTCAATTTATGGGATCTGTAGAGTAGTAGCAATGGCGAGCATCTAGTTTGGTAATTAGTTCCCGTAAACATTAGATAGTTCATTCATGTCCAGTTGAAGTGAGCTCCACAAGTGAGCATAGTGTTAGCACATTGTACAAAGATCGGGAAACCAACAACAAATGCAAGGCCACTGTCATTGATCATTTGCACCATGGGAGAAGGATTAGGGTTAGTTAACCTACTCCAGAAATCACCAAAATCTAGGTGACAAACCTCACTATCCCCAATATCGGGAATAAAAGATTTGAGTGGTGAAACATGTTCCTGACCCTGAAATTTGATCTTCATGTTGACAACGTATAGAGAAATAACCTTCACAGCTTGAATTCGTAATAAAAAATGCAAGGGGAATGGGAGCATGAGTAGACGATCTTGATTGCAAGGATTTGAGCGAATGGCAACAAGTAAGCAGTGTGCAAAAATGCATAGAGGGTAGTCCCATTAAATAGCCATTTTAGGAGAGAGAAGGTTATAAATGTGCATTAAATTCATATGCACCGACTCGAAAAGGAAAGCATTGGGAAGAGTGGAAAAAACTAGCCCGGATGGTCTTTGGTACATTTGGGACATGAGGGATGCGAAAATGTGATGCGGCCAACGTGGGTGATGTAGGTAATGTAGGCCAAAAGAGCACATGCAGTCAAGGAACTTAGAAATGTGAGGGACGTGAGGCATGCAAAGATGTGATTTGGCCGATGCACGTGATGTGGGAAAAGTGGGGACAGAATGCACAGACACTTTTGGGACAGATAAGACAAAAGTACGTGAAGGGCCTGATGTGGCTGACGTGGGCGATCGGGGAATAGAAAGCCTAGGTGAACTTAGAACATTTGGAACAAAAAGTTATGACATACCCAAAAGTTAATAGATTTTAGGGAAAACTGCTGATCGGGGAATAGAGGGTCCAACAAAACTTGGGACATATGGGACAAAAATGTCCGACAGACTCACAAATCACTAAAATGAATAAAAAAATGTGAATTTTCCCTAACTCCTCAACTTTTCTCTTCACTAGAACATCATAAAAAGGTGTTAACTCAAAATTTTCAATTTTTGACTTTCGAAAGAGGGGAAATTTTGAGAGGACAACAACTGGCTCTTTCTGGGGATGACTTGGTTAGATTTAAATAATGAGACAAGGCAAGAACTCTCTGAAAACTAGGGGAAGAAGACCAGTGCCTTATCCATTGGGCCACAGAGTCAAAAGTAAACACATACAAAAGACAACACCCCAACAAGGAAAGGAAACACACCAAAAGCAAGGGAGAGGAAACACACCCTATACATAATATACAAAAGGCCTCCTATTCACCTAGGACTTAAAAATTTTAGGTACTGCCCACTATAAGGAAGTGGGAGAGAAGAACCAACCTTGTAATCAAGATAGAAAGAATTCTCACCAACAAAGTTCCCGATTTTGAAAGGACCAAGCCAAAGAGAATAAAACTTATCATGGCTTCCTCGAGGCTCATGTATTTTATCCCACAACAAAAAAATGTCTCCAACTTTGAAATCCCTGGACTTGGCCTTCTTATCAAACAAATATTTTACCTTCTATTGGTGAGTAGATATTCTATTAGTAACCTTCAATCTGTCTTCATTCAACTTATGAAGATACATGATCCTTTTATCTAAAGAATCATTGAAGCTGGTGTCTTCAATGGCCTTCATTAAATACAAGGTTAGTAGCTCCACTGTTACTGGTAATTGAGCTTCCACGCCATACACCACTTGAAAAGGGGACATCCCAATAGCTCTTTTAGGTGTAATTCTATCTTCCCAAAGAGCGTCATAGAGTTTCTTGTGCTAGTTCCTCTGAGATTCATTAACCAATTTCCTTACTATAGCCACCAGATTTTTGTTTCTTGACTCGCTGTCCATTCCTTGAGGATAATAATTTGAAAAATGAGCCAGGAAATGCCATATCCATAATAGAAATACATCATCTTATTCGAAGAAAAATTTGAAGCATTATCAGCCACAATCTTGTTTGGCACACCAAATCTCACCAAGATGTTTTCTTTGATAAAATTGCATACTACTTGTAGTAGTATTCTTTACTAGGATAGATTCTACCCACTTAGTAAAATAATTTGTGGCAGTCAACACATGAGTATGTCCAGTGCTTGAAGATGGATTAAGTGTTCCAATAAAATCTAAGCCCCATTGTTGAAAGGGATCTTGAATCACAACTGGTTTAAGTGGCAAGGCAGCCAACTTGGGTCTGCCCACAAAGGTCTGAAAAGCTTCACATTTATCAATCCACTTTGATGCGTCTTTGAACAAGGTAGTCCAATAGTATCCTGCATGAAGAATCTTGTGAGCAATGATAGTTGATGAGTAATGGCCTCCACATGCTTGATCATGGAAAGCTGAAAGAAGCTTCTTCTGTTGCTCTTTATCAATGCATTTCAGAAATCTTCCATCCATACCACGTTTGAACAAAGCATTTTACCACAACACATATTGGGCTAATCTTAGCTTGATAGATCTTTTCTCCTTGGTGGTCAAATGAGAGGGACATTCTCCATAGGTGAGGAAATGCATGATATCAACATACCATTTATCAATTGAGATGAGAAACAGAATAGTAGGAACATCAACTTCATCCTTAGGTAACTCATGGCGAGCTCCTTCAGCAATGAGTTCACACAAGCCTTTACCGCGGACTAGTTTGGTTGGTCTAATGTCAATATCATATTCTTGAACCTTCACCACCCAGTTCCCTCTCTTAGTTCTAAACTCTTGCTGCATGAGAATAGACTTGATGGTTTTGCCAAGCACAAAATCTTGTGGAGTGAGAGTTAAGAATATAAAAATGAAACTGTTTGATAGTTTTAACCACTACGAAAGCATGTTTCTCCATCATTGTGTATTTCAACTCATGATTTTTAAGAATGTAGCTCATAAAATCAATTGGGAGTTCATGACCATTAGAATATTTTTGAGTCAAGACGGTAGTGTGGTGTTATCTCGTGGCATATCAATACATAATAAAATCTTTGCTAAAATCTAGACATGCTAAGATAGGATTTCTAGCAATAGCCTTTTTAATACCTTCAAAGTCTTCTTTCCTTTAAGACTAGCCAAATGTTTATTTTCCTTTCATCATTTGGGAGATATTCAAAGTTAGCTCAGTAAAATCAGGGATGAATGTTCTCGTAAAGTTGATCTCATCAAGAAAGAATACACTCCCATCTTCTTTGGTTAGAAGAGGAATCTGAATAGCTCGAACTTGTTCAGATCAATTTTGATGCCATATTTAGAGACAACATGCCCTAAAAATTTTCCCTTTGTGACACAAAAGATAGATTTCTTAGGATTCAAAGAGATCCCATGTTCTCTGCACTTCAAGAGAACTATTTCCATATGCTGAAAATGATCCGCTCTGTTTTGGAAAAATGTCAGTCATCTAAATACACAACAATACATTTCCCTTTCAAGCTTCCAAAAGCCAAGTCCATAGCCCTTTTAAAAGTGACACCGACATTAATGAGTCCAAAAGGCATCCTCTTGTAGGAAAAATTACCCTGTGGGGTGGTGAAGGCCATTTTATGCTGATCTCGTGGTATTGACTTCTACTTGATTATACATGTTCCCAACTATTGGCAGCCACAAGATCTTGTATACATCCTCTAGGGTGATAGTAATCTCACCCATCGGTAAACAAAAAGTGTTGGTCGTTGAATCCCATCTATCGATGAGTGTGACCATAAAACTAGGATCTCAAGCTACACATCGGTACCATCGGATCCCAATAAGTCCTACGTCCCGCATCATGTACCTCCACTCCTCCACAGTCATGCTTGACCATATCACCTACAACAGAGGTGGTACTTTGTCCCGCATCCATAACTGCTCTCTCACCTACACCAATCAAACACAACATTATTCAGCCTTGACCATACCCAACATACCTTTTACCCAACACACCTATTACATGACATAGCTATTTCCCACCACACCCTACCCAAACCACAACCCTATCGACTCCCCCTTTTCCTAGTGTATTACACCTATTCTCCCTTATTCTACTTTCCACCCCCACCATCACCCAAATACCCTTTTACCATATTTTCCCTACATACACCTTCCTTAGCCCTTCCTTGACTATTTTCCTTCCCCTACCCATTCCTTACCCCTATTTCTCATCATCCCTAACCAACGCCGGTCACCTTAACCGTCACCATGTTTACTTGATCGATGATTCAATTTCATTGGTGTCATCACCTAAGTCTTGCATGATGCCAGCTTCATCCAACCACCATCAGCCACCCATGACCAACATTGGTCTCTATCACAATATAAAAAAATGAAACCCAAACCCTCCCTCTCAAAACTTGCCAAAACACCCTAAAAACCTACTCTACCCTACCCAAACCTATCCTAACTTCATTCCCACCCCTATTTACACTATATTGGACCCCCTCCCTCATTTCATTCATTTTACCTACAAATGCAAAATAAATTTCCACCCAAACCAATTTAAAACATTATTTTCAACCCAAAGATAGAAGTGGATTAAATCCTACCTCATCTCAAGCTATCTATGTGGTGGTATGTCCGGCCACTACGTTGGTGGTCCACCTGACCCCTCTCTTGCCTCTTCCATCACCAAATCAACTCCTCACCTCACAACCAATCAAATCGCTCCAATCGATCTCATGGACCTACCTACCGAATGCCAATCACACACTAGTCACTCACTAACTTAGCTCAAGAACCTTATACCATCGCTTTGCACTCTTTCTCCACCACTCTGTCATTTTCCCAAATAACAACATGTTAAAATGAATCTATAAAATACAAATTTTTCTTTTATTAACCCTCACCGACATGACCGACGTCGGTCATACCAAACTCGACGTCGTTACTTTATAACCGCATCGGTCCCCTTCTTTTACCATTTTTACTCCATTTTTCCCATTTTGACATCAACTCATCATTACCCAATAACCTCACCCACACTTATTGCAACCTACCTACAATCCCAAACTACCCCTACATTTCCTTAGTTGCGTCTCAGGATTTGTTATTTTACCTATACCTTGGCCTTACCTATGCCATGACCTATTTACCTAGACCTAACCTACTTGGTGTGACCATTGACCTTGTGTACTCACTATACCTTGTGATGTTTTTACCCATGTTATTTTAGCCTAACAACCATACCTTGCCTATTGTTGTGTTGTTTATCTCGACCAAACCTTTGGTGTACCGGAACATACCTAATCATTCCTACACCTGACCCACATTGTGTTTTTACACCATATCCTATGCCTTGGATACCTGAATCACTTCACCCTTGTTTGGAAAAACCTATTGACCTTGGATGATGTAGAGTTCGCAAGCTCTTCAACTTGGTACCATGTTGCAGTCTATATGTGTATGTGCATTTGATTTCCATTACTCATTACCCAATTTGACCTAATCTATTACCTATTACCTATTACCCGAGTTGACCCTTACCCTTTCCCAAAACACCCATATTCTTCCCTACCAACCAAAACTCACACTAGCTACACATTTATCAAACCACTCACCGATTCCATATGACACCTCATATGTTCTTGGTTTGAGGGGGATCACCTTCACCCACACTTTGGGAAACCTCTCTCTCACCTACACATGGGGCAATCACTTTTTTTTTTTTTTTGTCATAATCACTTACCAATACAAGCTATGTGACATGAAAGGGGAAAATGTAGACACCAAAATTAGGTCATACCACCCTTATAGCCCCATTAATTAAATAAACCATACCTTACATATTCATATCCCATAGTGCACATGATTAATTGAACTAATTACTTTAATTAATTTAATTAATTCCCTCACTTGACCACCTCACCTAGCCACATCACCTAGACACCTCATCATGGACCTATTCTTAGCATGTTCATTCTAACTAGGACTCAATCTCTACTTACCATAACTAACTAAGACTTAGTCTAACCCTAACACTAGATGCCTATTCTTTCTCTAACAACATGCCCACTTATGCAAAAATACCATTTTAGACCTCGAACCAATGGGTAGAACTAGTAAAATGATAGCCAAGATATGTTATTTTGGAAAACCTAAGATTTCCCACTGTAACTTACATTGTTAACCTGAAACCGATGTCAGTTAACCTAAACCATCATTGGTTACCATATATTCACTTTAGTAACCTTTTCAGGAGGTTGGAAGAATTATTCAAGTTTGGAGAGAGAGATATCTGCATACAAGCATGAACCAGATACCTCTCACACATCCAAAAACACCTTGGATGACACCAAGACTGATATAAAAACATTGGCATTCATGGTAGCATTCTAGGAAGCACTACCACAACACTGACCACAAGTTGCATAGATTAATCATCACCTTCATCTAACTACCAAGTCTACAAATATAAGTAAGTGTGTTTTGATCTGCATCATTCCATACTTACTTAGATCATCATTTCTTTAGATTTCTATTAAATCCTATTCTCTTTTGTATCCTATCATCCTCACCTCCCTGCCAATCCACCCATCTGACCATCCATAACCTTTAGACTCCCCATATTCAACCCCTAGAAATATCTAAGCATTCTCAACATCTTTACCAACCTATCCATCCTTCTTCCATTCTCTGTGCAATCATAGAGAACCTCTAAAACCAAATTTTATTGAGTTTCTACTAGTCTACCCCTACCAACACTGGTTAACCTAAACTTTCATCAGTTTCCCTCTCAACCGGCATCGGTCATATCCAATTGACGTCGGTCTTTGTAGCTAGAAATTCTACCTATAACAACAACCTCATAACCTCCACTCAAATAACCCAAAACCACCCAAAACCTGATCTTGACCTATTCTAGTCACCTTGGCTACATGTCCAACCTCCAAATCTGATCATAACCTTACCTGTTAGATTAGATTTTCTTATTGTATTTGAATGAGATACCTAAATCATATCAACTATAATAGGATTTTATTTGTTTACATTATTTCTTACATTAAATTGTATTAAACAGTGGATTGACAACCATCTAAGAAGTATCACATTTCCGGATCTAGCATACGCTATGCAAATTAACGCTATATATTGTTTAATATTATTCTTGTGGTCTTGTTTTGCATTCACAGGTAGTTCCTCCTAGCAAAAAGGAAGTTCTCATAATTAGCATTGGATTGAGAAATCGAACACACGCACTCTACCTTCTACCTTTATTTCACAAGTATTACTCCTCATCCTTACCTTATTCTCATACGTACGCAACTTATTAGTGAAACACCTTCTAGCAGGTTTTTGGTGGGAAATGATTTACAAGGATTATATCAAGTATTGCAAGGCCCGTGACCATTATGGGTGCCTTAGTAAACTAGGGAAAAGATATGAAATGCTGTTAAGACTAATTTCTAGTGTAGAACCATTTGAGAAGTGGGCAATTGACTTCATAGGCCCTATTTACCTAGCCATGCAAAGGAAATGTTTGTGTTATATCATTACATGCATAGACTATCTTACAAGGTGGGAAGAAGTGACACCTATAAGGGATTGCAAAATGATAATAACAACTAGGTTCTTATGGGAGAACATAATAAAAAAATATGTATGCCTACTTTGCGCTTTAAAAGTGATAGGGGTACTCATTTATTGAATGAGACAGTTAGGATTTCATTTTCAAAATTCATGGTAGCCCACCACAAGACTACCCCTAATCACCCACAAGCTAATAGGACTACCAAGGTGTTTAACAAAATTTTGAATCACACGTTAACCAAGATTTGTGATGTGGGAATAAAGGATTGGGATGATAAATTTTCTATTATGTTATGGTAATATCTTGGACTACTTATAAAATACTGAATAAGGCCAAACATTTTCAATTGGTGTTTAGCATGGAAGTGATGTTACCTCTTGAATTCATGTTACCATCGCTGCATATAGTGCACGCAAGAGAACTAAATGATGAAAAAGCACTTGAGGAGAGGATTGATAAGTTAATTCAATTAGATAAGATGTGGGCTATTGCTCATTGGAGTTAGAAAATAGAAAAACTAGGAAGAAGGCATGGCATGATAGAAACATCAAGAATAAATAGTTTGAGGTTGGGCAAATGGTTCTATTGTATGATTCTAAGTTTCTACACCATCCTAGGAAATTCAAAGTCCATTGGATGGGCCCATACATTGTATCATATATACTTGATTCAGGTGCTTTCTAGTTACAAGTGTTGGATGGAACACGGTTACACTGGAAATTTCAATGGGAGTACATTGAAGATATATTGTAAATAAGTCTTCTTTGTGTTTGTAAATAAGGAAGTATTGCTAGTTAGCCTAGGATTTCCCTTAATGCATTTCTCTTCTCTGTTTTTCCCTTTCTCGTTGCTTTTTCCCTTTTCTTTGTGTTTGTTTTGTGTACATTGTGCATCGATATCCACTTACTATTTCAAAAGTTATCTATGTGCCAAGTCATCGCACATCTGTTTTTGTGTAGGGTGAAGTGATGCGACAAGTACTCGAAGCTTCTTTTTGAATTTGTGTTTCAATGGCCCAGGTTGAAGGATAAAAAACATGTAGATTGGAAAAGAACATGTAGAAAAGGTGACCATGAGGAGTTTGGTGTCAGAAAGGTGTTACAAAAACCACATACAAGGGTGAGAAGTGCAAGAACAACATGAGGTAGGTGATGTCAAAAATCAGAATAAGGATAGAAGAAGTGCCTTCGGCGCTAAAAGCACGCGTAAGGATTTTCAGTCAGTGAGGGTTTTTTGAATGATAGAAGGTTGTAGAAGTTTGCATGTAAGATTAGGCACGGAGGTAAAAATGCTGAAGGTTGGAATTAGGAGAATCCACCTTTAATGTAAAAGTACATTGGTAGGTGGCATGACATTTATTACAGAAAAAATAAAAATCTATAAGTAAGTTGAGGGTGCATTATTATTCAGATGATATTTGTTTTACTAAAGATATCTTGAGAACGAGGGAATCCTTGAAGAAAAGTTGTGTGAAAAAGGGTTTTGAAGATTTACTTGCATAACTATTTTGATCAACAAACTGGAGTGGAAAGAGAGTACACGAGAATGACTAGAGAAGGTCATGTGAGAGGATCCTATGGGTGTTACACCATCTTGTGGAAAAGGGGTTTTTCCTAGTTAGGGTTCCACAACTACAACATAGGATTGAAGGGATAATGGTAAAGGAGTGAGGTCATGATTTCAAAAAAATCTCGAACAAGAGGAAAGGAGGAACTTTTAGTGATCAGATGGAGGAATGACACCGAAGAAGGTACTAAAAGTTTCACCAAAGAAGGGAAAGGGAAAATCTAAACAAGCCATTTCTACTAGTTTCAATGAAGAATGGTATGTGGAAATGAAATATCTAGATTACATATTACTTGGTAAGGTGAGTGACTACAACCATCGAATGAGCACCATAGAGAATGAGATGGCATTAGAATTGGTTTTTCCTATAGACAAAAGGACACTAGATGGAATTCCTATCTATAATGATGAGGTAAAGGTGAAAATGGAGAAGTCTGGGTTATTACAACTCTACGAGTTTCCCTATTTTGGAAAACCTGAGTGACTATACCAGTGGTTAATGTCGTTCATGCATGAAGTCCACATATTTTTCACAAGACGAAGGATGCAAATAACCCCCTATGATTTCTAATTTTACCATTCTTAACTATGAAGGATAATCATTAGATGATGAATTAGATGATAAGGAGGCCATTAAGAAGACCATTGAAGCTTATGACTACAAGAAGGGTTCACGCTACTTCAACATTTCTGTAATTTTTGACCCTGTAATGAGGATGGCCATGCACTTGGTCACAAAGCTGAATGGGAAGGAGAGATGGACACAAGATCAACAAGGATTGGTTAAATGTTTGTCGTAAGATCTCAAAGGGGAACATCTATAACCTATCAAATTTCATAGCATAAGAAATCATCAATGCCGCTCACGATGGAGAGAAGATATGGTTTGGTAATGTCCTCCTTACCATTGTCTTTTCAGATATTAGGGTGTCTAATGGGCAAGATAAATTTGTTTGGGCATACCATGATGAGAACCCTTCCCAAGACAAAAGATTTAAGCAATACACTTGTGACACCATGATGGCTTCCACAAGGTGCACCTAGAAAAATGTTATAAGTGGATGCATGATGCATTTGACATTGAATGGAGAATACCCAAGAAATTACATGGTTTTCTACAAGGTGAGATTGAATTCGCCGTATACCAATTTTTTTTGTATTGACAGGTTTACTCTAATAGATGACACCATGGGTTCCTAGTGCAAATTATCATTCTACATCATAACACAATACTTCCAGGATGGGGTCTATTGATTCAAAGAGGCAAAGAAGCTAAGATTTGAACTCAGTATAATAGAACAAGATTACTATGAGCTGCACAGAAAATTGATATATCCAAGAAGCACGCCTATGTGGAGAAGTATTTCTCCCATGACATACATATGTTGAAACTAGTGACATTGTCTATTTCTTGGAGGACCGCAACAAGGGTATATGTGCGTATAAGGCCTAAGTATGAGAAATTCATTTACATTGAAAATGATGTCTCTATCATGGAAGATCCCACCATAAGGAAGAAGGCCACGCCAAGGAAAAGGGAGAGAGGAGGATCCTGAGAAAAAGGAACTAAACACACATACAATGCGCTTTATAGGCACGTATGAGGTAGGTGAAATACCAAGCACCTATGCATGGAGGAAGAAGTCTCTTGTAGAATAAAAAGAGAAGAAACTTGAGGAAGAGGCATCGAGCAAGAGAAGTCAACTACAAAAGAAGAATCATCGATGAGAAAGGATTTGCCTAGGGAAGAACAAAAAGAAAAGTCTCCTATATTGGAATCACCAGTTAGGAAGAATTAAAGAGTAACAGAAAAGGTGGACTCAAAGTGGAAACAAAGAGAATGGAGGTTGAGAAATGTGACAAGGATGATGAAGAGCATGGTGATGCTTAGAATCACCCTGTGTACAATGTACAAGAGTTAGATGGGGAGGGAAATGAAGAAAGGGATGTAATCGAGGAAAGCATTCATAACCACATAGGAAGTGAAGAAGTAAATATGAAAGATAAAAATACTACAAGCCCGACTAGGGGCAGATAGAGGATGTTGCATAGAAGGAGGTAGAAATAATTATAAAGGACTTACTGGATCAAGAGATGAAGCACAACGCTAAGGAAGTACTGAAAGAAACAGAGGAAAGCACAAGTGTGGGAAAGGAGTATGGAATTATGGGTGGAGACTCTAACTTAGTAGTAAGCTTCCAAAAGGAAGCATGCATAGGTGAAAAGGGTGGAATAGCATTACAAGAACAAGAAATGACTTATATTAATGATCCAAACAAGGTAACGTGCTCACATTTCCAAATTATTGTGTCTATAAACCAAATCCTTTATTGGTCTTCTTTTGAGGAAGAGGAAACATACCCATACATGAGGAAAATCCTATCTTAGGATTTTGAGTCCCATGTTGATGAACGGAATTTGAGGTAAACCAAGACACATTTATGAAGATACCATATGCCAAGGGAGTAAACCCTCTAGTGGATGCCCAACAATTATCAGATGAGAAGGTTTGTAATGCGTGCTCAACAAGGTGTCGATAGAAGTTGAGGCAAGGCTCTTTGGGAGAAATGATAGGATAAGAGTGCTAGAGGAAGAAATTAAGAAGAAAATGAAGAGATCATTGAAATAGATAAGGAGATAAAGTAGAAGGAGCTTATCAACATGTAATTAAGGCACAAGTCTAGGGATGAAAAGGAAAAGGTGCATGAAATCCATAACAAGATAGAGGTCATTTCAGATGCCATAATCTTAAAACACCGAGACTTTACCCCGTCTAAGTATAAATATGAGTCAACCATGCAATTCTTGGAAGACTCGACCCACATCCTCACCATGGAAAGGTAACCACTCATATTGGAGTTGGTAAAATAGGTGATGGCACGCGAAGGAGGAAGAAAAATTAGATTGGGAGATGGTTACTCAAGATTCGAGCTCCTTCCCGCTATAAATACCATGGTGTAAATGGTTGAGGCTATATATGACAATTATGCTGATAGAGATAGGGTAGAGAGCATATTTGTTGCTATATATGAGGCAGATCTAAAGGGATTGTTATCCAAAATGAGCCCCTTCTTATTTTGGCTAACTTTCCCTCATTCTTTCCTTCCTTTTTCTTAAAATTCAATTTTCATGCATTGCAAGCACTCAAAATATTCTAGAAATGACTTCATATTTAAGTATTTTTCTTCCCCTTTCCAAAAAGGTAAAGAATTCCTCCTAACTCCTTGTATTTTTTGAGTTATGGCTCGGCAGATTTTTGAGGGGAACTTTTCCCAAGGTAGGCCCGAAGCCAATGAAATGATGCCATGTGTCAAGGTGGAGTGGTGGCCATCGGGGGGATTTCTAGTTTTTGGCATTTGGTCAAAGGGTACAAAGGAAAATTTTGGCCCGCAGGTGCGAGTAAGGAAGGAAACAGGCTGGTGGAGGCACGGAGATAAAGTTGGAACTTAGCCTTTTTGGCTAAAAAATCAAAGTCAAAATTTGGCCCGCAGGCCTACAAAGGAGAAAATGGAGAAAAATTACTTAAGGCCTGTGGATCATTTTGAAGCCAACACATGTCATGTGGGAGCATGGAAATGTGGAGGTGTTTGAGAATTTTCAAAAAATCCAAATAAAGGGGCAAAAGGTGAGTTTGAGGCTGCGGGCCCGTGAAGGAAGAAAGAAAAGCACACCTCTGTGCTAATGAGAAGCCGACATGTGTCATGTGGACCTAGGGGGCCCAGAGAGATTTTGGGAGAATTTTTCCAAAGGGAAAATTTGAAATTTGGGCCCATGGACCCATTTTCAAATTTGATTCACCGCCATTTTTGACCTAATTCGTGCCTTGAAATTTATACCTAAATTTATGCCCTGATTTTTCCCTAAATCTTTAGATGGGCATATCTTTCGATTAGATTTGGGAAAAATCAAACTTGTTTGAAATATATTGATCTCCTCTACACATTAGAGGCATAAAAACATCAATTTTTTTTAGGTTTCAAGGAAGAAAAAGAAAGAAACGTCTTTCATTCCTTTAATGCGAACTAGATTGCTTCAAATGAGTCATTTTTGCTCAATCTACCATGGTTTCCTTCTCTAACACACCAAGGATGAAGAATCAACTCAATTTGATGAGGGAAAAACCCTAAAACATCTTCTCATGCCATTAATCAAAGATTATATTGCTTTGAGAGATGTGTTTCACCAAATTCATAGTTTTTTTCTAAAGCACGCAAAAATAGAAGCAAAGGAGTCGATTCGACGGGTTTGCAGGCCAATTTGAAAGGAATTAATGGTGGATTGTTGAATTAGAAGATCTAATTTTCTTCCTCCTCTATTTTCTCTCTCCTTGATTTAGCTATAAATGGAAAGAATCCAATCCTTTGTTTTGTTGGACGTGTTACTCTTGCGAGCTCTCATTTTCTCCTTAGTAGGAGGATTTAAGGAGTTTCAAACCTTTCATATAGGTGAAGCACATATTTTTTCCTCCTTTCCATTGTAATGCATCATATTAAAAATTCGAATGATAATGCATGCTCTGTGAATGATTTTTCAATCCTTTCATGTGTTATTATTGTCTTATGATCCTTATTATATCTTGGCAATTCATGCATGTTCTGTGTTACATTCTTATGATCTATGTTTATTTACAAAATAGAAGTTCATCACTCCTTTGGTGTATCAATGTTTTAGCTTAGTTTTGTTTCCCCTTTTTTGCATCTTCAACTCTATCTCCTTAAAATCTAGAGTAGGATTTAGCATTGAACCTTTGTAAATTGCATGCACACACCTAAATAGAGGAGTAAGAACCAGCTTTAATCTGGAGATTTTTCATCAATTGCAAAGGTCCCACACTTTGGGAAAACTCAATTTTGTGCAATCACACTAAATGACCCAATTCTAGACTGCATATTTGAAGGTCATTTACGGGGTGCTGTAGATTTACACTAATAGTTTTGGCATGCTTTGTGGGACCAAGAGGTCTTCCACTACATTTTTTGTAGGTTAATGTGTTCCTATTTAAAATTTAATCCTTTGGAGGCACTTGCAAACACATCTAGTGACTCCATATGATCAACAACCCATCTTTGAAGTTGTAAATCTTATTTTCATTCATTTTCCATTTCATTTTCCCCTCCATCTCTTTCATTCCTCTTTCACTCCATGAAGTTTTGCAATCACGACTTCGTTTTCCCCATGGAATTTTCATTTGTTACAACAGAAACAATGTTTCCCACCTCCAACGCATTCTCCAAATCCTCCAGATCAGCATTTTGAACAAATTCAAAACTATTATACATATCCATATGAGCAATGCCAAAATTAGTTTGGCTATGAAGCATATCAAGCACAAGAATACACATATGATGAGGAAAGTCAAGAAGAAAATGCAGATTTGTTAGAGAAGATCAAAAAAATGGAGATTGGCATGGTGCAATCAAGATCAATGGCTCAAATGAAGGATTTCAGAATTGGTTGTAGGGCACCTTGTCCATGGTTTGGCCCTTTTCCACGACACTATAGCCCTCAAGAGAAGCTAGACTTCATGATTGGGATGCTACGCTAACTTGCACAATGGACTGAAGAGATAGAGGCCTATGAAATTGGTGTCAGGTAGCCTTATCAATGGGTAAGTTCTACACCATCATCTAGTTTTTCTCTTTCCATTCCTCAAGCAGCACCATCTCATTTTGAATGCCAAATTCCAAATCTAGCCCATGCTGCCCCAAGTGTTGATTTCATTTTTCCATCTCCTAGTCTTCCGCCTCATCTCAATTCTTCTACCCTTTTCCCTTACAAACAACCATTCCCTCTAAAGAAACAAGAATTTCCACCTCCTTCCCCATAACAAATATTTTCAAAACCAGTTGAGTCACAACCCACCCCTCCTCTTGCATCCCCAAATCCATGTTGGGAAAATGAAAATTAGAAATTAGTCAAGGAGAACAACAAGAGGAAGAGCCAAACAAAGAAGAAAAGATTAGAAGTTTGGTGAGATTTGATCTTAAATTTGGGATTCAAAAAATCCCCTTTATGGTTAAGCCTACAGAGGAGGCCAAAGATGAAGAGTCAATGGTGGTTAGGACTGATTTTATAGTAGCAAAGAAGAAAGAAAATCAGTCATCAAGTTCCTCACAGTGTAGTGTCCATGTTGGCACTCTGCTAGAAGAAGATGCTGATCCAATAAAAGTTTCACAATCATCCATGGAGGAAGGAGAAACTACTCCAAATCCAAAAGAAGAGGAGCACATTCTAGCTATGAAGGAGAGAAATACAGATCCAAAAGCTTTAAGCACAAAACAGGCTATAGAAGAACCTTCAGTTCTTCCTTCTACTTCATTCTCTTCAAGCTCCAATGTTGAAGAAGAGTTTGATATTTCAAACTTCATCTTTGAGAATGAAGATAACCATGGTGATCAAGTTGCAGATCAAAAGAACACCATGGAAGAGGTTGAACATTTGCAGCAGGAAAACAATGAGGTAGTTTATCTATCAGATTTGGAGGACTGTTTTGATGGAGAGGAACTAGTTGAAATCACATTGTTTTCTCCTTCATCATCCATCTTCCAAACACAAGAACCTGCTGCCATGAAGGAGAGAATTCATTTGCAACATCCTGCACTTTATAGTAGCTCTTTGGAATCAAGGTTGGAAGATATTAATCTTCCATGTTCTTCACTGGAAGAGGAAGAGAAAGAGTAGAAAAGTTCCACCATTCCTTCCACACCATCCACTCAAGAAGGTCCACAAGAAGACTCCATTCTTGGAGTTAGATTTCAGAGAAATGGGCACATTCAAAGGATCAGACCATGCCCAATAAGGTACTTGGCTTCATTGGAGCCAAAGGAGAAGCCACAACTGGTCATGCTTACTTCTGAGCATGAGTATGAGCTTCAAAGTACCAAGGATCAACTGTAATACCTCTTCAATCCAAATGTAGAGAAACTAAAAGAGGTATCTAATTTGTTTTCAGTTGACACCTTGCTAATTTGGGTAGAAGAATAGCTTCTTGTTGATTTTCCACTCATCCAACCAGCCATGATCAGCTCTAAATCAATTACATGGCTGCCCATTTTGAAGAAGGAAGCTATTTTTCACAACCAATTACAAGATTTCTATAGCTTACCTTTGCTTCCAGTTAGAGTAGTGTAGGTAGTTTTTCTTTCAATAGAAGAAGTGCTTGTGTACACTCTGCATATCCCACTTGGGGTATGTATGATTTCAAATTTTTACATAGTTGTTTGGTGTTGTTTTGGTTGCTCTTGCACAATGCATTCAGTGGCTTTTGGTGAGGATCAAATCCAAGTTTCAGTGGGTTTCCAAGTGGCTCAGAGGTCAGATTTTCATAGTTCAGATCAGAGTTGGTTATCAAGCTTGACTCCATGCCCAATGGATGTAACAAAGGCCACTAATCATTCATCTAGTAGGTAGATGACTCCTTTGAGTCACCAAATTGTTATCCTAAATGAGCCCCTACTTATTTTAGCTAACTTTCCCTCATTCTTTCCTTCCTTGTACTTCAACTTAAATTTTCACACATTACAAGCACTCAAATGACTCTAGAAATGACTTCATATTGAAGGATTTTTCTTCCCCTTTCCGAAAGGTAAAGAAGTTCTCCTAACTCATATTTTTTGAGTTATGGCTCAACAGAGTTTTAAGGGGAACTTTTCCCAAGGCAGGCCCGTAGCCAATGAAATGATGCCATGTGTCAAGGAAAAGTGGTGGGTGTCGGGGGGATTTTTAGTTTTTGGCATTTGGTCAAAGGACGCAATGACAAATTTTGGCCTGCAGGCTCGAGGAAGGAAGGAAACGGGTTGGAGGAGGTGCCGAGAGAAAGTTGGAACTTAGCCTTTTTGGCTAAAAGCTCAATGTCAAAATTTGGCCCGCAGGCCCACAAAGGAGAAAATGGAGAAAAAATGCTTAAGGCCCATGGATCATTTTTAAGCTGACACGTGTCATGTGGGAGTGCGGGGACGCGGAGGTGTTTGAGAATTTTTGAAAATCTTAAAAAAAAAAGGGGAAAAAGGTAAGTTTTAGGCCGTGAGGCCCATGAAGGAAGAAAGCAAAGCACACCTCGCGCTAATGAGAAGGTGACACATGTCATGTGGACTAGGGGGCCTGGAGATTTTGGAGAATTTTTACAAAAGGGAAAAATTTAAATTTGGGCCCGTGGACCTGTTTTCAAATCTGATTCACCACCATTTTTGACCTAATTCATGCCTTGAAATTTGTGCCCAAATTTATGCCCTGATTTTTCCCTAAATCTTCATATGGGCATATCTTTCGATCTAGAGATCAAATTTGGGAAAAATTAGACTCGTTGGAAATATCTTGATCTCCTCTATGCATTGGAGGCATAAAAACATCATTTTTGTAGGTTTCGAGGAAGAAAAAGCTAGAAACATCTTTCATGCCTTTAATGTGAACCAGATTGCTTTGAATGAGTCATTTTTTGCTCAATCCGCCATGGTTTCCTTCTCCCACATGCCAAGGATGAAGAATCAACTCGATTTGATTAGGAAAAAACCCTAAAACATCTTCTCACGCCATTAATCCAAGATCAGATTACTTTGAGAGTTGTGTTTCACCAAATTCATCATTTTTCCTCCAACACGCAAAAAAGAAGTAGAGGAGTCAATTCGATGGGTTTACAGGCTGATTTGAAAGGAATTAATGGTAGATTATTCAATTAGAAGATTTTATTTGCTTCCTCCTCTATTTTCTCTGTCCTTACTTTAACTATAAATGGAAAGGATTCGATCCTTTGTTTTGTTTGACGTTTTTTTCTGCAACCTCTCGGTTTCTCCTTAGGAGGTGGATTTGAAGGATTTTCAGATCTCTCATATAGGATAAAACACATATTTTTGCCTCTTTGCAATTGTAATGCATCGTATTAAAAACTAGGAATGATAATGCATGCTCTATGAATTATTTTTCAATCCTTGCATGTGTTATTATTGTCTTCGATCCTTCATTATATCTTGGCAATATGTGCATGTTATGTGTTACATTCTTATGATCTGTGTTTATTTGCAAAACATAAGTTCATCACTCCTTTGGTGTATCACCGTTTTAGCTTAGTTTTGTTTCCCCTTTTTGCATCTTCAACTCTATCTCCTTGGAGTCTAGAGTAGGATTTAGTATTGAACCTCTGCAAATTACATGCATACACCTAAACAGAGGAGTAAGAACCATCTTCAATCTTGAGAGTTTTCCCCAATTGCAAAAGTCCCACACTTTTGGAAAACTCAATGTTGTGCAATCACACTAAATGACCCAATTTTGGACTCGCATATCTCGAAGGTCATTTAGGGGTGTTGTAGATTTGCACTAATAGGAATTTCAAAAAAACAACAAAGGAAATAGGGTGGAGAATGATAAGATCCTGGATGAGGTTGAGAAAAATTTGAAAACAATCAAAACCTTGTGGGTTTCGGTTAAGAATCAGCTTAAGGAGCTATATCCCGTGTCACTTGCAGAATGGACACGCAAGGCGATCTTAGCAAGCAAATAGAAAGCATTATAGATACATCGAATGCTAAGATAAACGAATTGAGTTTTGATGAAGTAAACGCTCTAATAGGTGACCTAATTTAGGAGGAGTGGGTATAGGTAGATGCTTGGGAGAAGATTGAGGCAACCATGAAGAAGGAATTCCCACTCCTACTACAATAGTAATAGATTCTTCTCTTCTTTAATTTTGTATTCATATTGTCCCAGGCCCACTATTCTTTATTCTTTGAAGAAACATGTTGTTTCTGAATGACGGAGAACACTCGTAGTGTGGGGTGGTGTTGGACCCTAAAATATTGGCTAAGTACCAAGAGGCGTGCACACACAAGACCAAAGTGAGCGTAAGGGAACTCTGGGGAAGCTGCAAGGAAGAATAGTTTTAAGAAGGGTTTTAGTAAAAAACAAGGTGTGCAGGAGGTAGAACATGGATGTAAAGTACTTAAACATATTTGGCATTCTAGAGGCACTTGAGGAAAAGTGTGAGGAGTTGACTAGGCTTGATAAGTGGATACATTTCTAGGATGGAGCCTTCAAGGCAAAGAAAAGGATATTCCATGTAGGGAATATTGCTTGAGACATCATTATAGAGAGTGGAAGGTTTACAAAGGGCTAAGAATTCACCTATGAGGGACCACATAGACACTTGGCACATGATATGTGCTTGGATAAGATATAGAGGTGGGCATTGATCTTATATAAAGGAATGCATAGGCCATAAACAAAGAGAGGTAGATTGATGTTTGTATTGAGAGACATAAAATAGACATGGGATATATATATGCATATATGGGTACTAGGAAGCAAAAGGCGGGGCAACGAACTCATGCATAAATGTAAGGAATCACTAGGGTTTAGGATTTAGGGTACTAGAGAGCTATATAGAATGTCATTAAGCATTGACATTGTTTTTAAGGTGTGTAAATGGGTTATAGTAAGAAGGGGATAGATAGGAGCTCTATTCAAAGCCTGTTATATAGGCCGGACCTCTATCACTTACTTTGTATATGGTCTGAGATGATCCTTTTGACTATAATGTGGCTAGAAGAAATCTTTTTATAAGAAATATATTTATATATATATATGGGTTTGTTCTATATATATTGTTTATGGGTGTAAACCCTTATGATATTTAGCATGTTATAGCTCATATTTGTTTTCCTATGGTTCATTCAGTGTTTATCTACCTTCTCTGATGCATGGGTGTGTGTGTGGATCTGCTAGTTTTATGTTCTTCTTTTAGGATGCATGTATTTATATCTTTGAAAATAAATCCCCATTAATGGAGGAACCTTCTCACAAAGCTCACATAAAAGAGGCGCTCAGTCGCGCATGCCTCGGGTGAGTGCTATGTGCCCTCTAGGTGATAGGTTGGCACACTTGGGGTTAGAAATAAGTATTAAAGGTAAAATAATGACTACACCAGGATCTTATTTATCTCTTCCTCTATTACTAATGCTTTCTTCTTCTCTCACACCTTAGCTTCTACCTTCTCTACAACCCTCCTGTATTACTTTGCAAATTATTGTTCAATATCCTCCCTAAGTGAGGTTCCTATTTTCTCCAAATCCTACTCATTTTTGGACTCTGTCTCCATCTCTACGAAGTAGAGACTTCTTGTAATTTCTAGTGATTTACTTATTACTTCTCGATGTTTCCCTGTTATGAAGTCCCCGCGCCCACCGCTACTCCTGCATAAATAGTGCATTATATTATGGGATTTTTCAAGCTTCCTTCATCCCCATCTCTCTCTTCTTCCTCCTACACCTCTTCCTCATGAACTAATTTGATGGTTGACATTAGTACTCCCTCGGATATGGAAATGTGGAGTTTTTGACCTCCACTTCGACTCCTCCTTGAGTCTTTGGGCACATTGCACAAATATTTTGTTAATCAACCTCTTAGTCATTGCATTTTTCTAGCGGCTATAGACCCAATAATTCTAGCTCTAAGACCTCCAAGTAGGTGGGCCCGAAATCATATATTTATGTGGTGCACAAAGTATTAAGGTTAAAATCAACATTATCTCTGTCATATGTCAATTTTGGTGCATCCTTCAATCTATTGATAGAGAACTTCAAATAATTAACTATGAATGCAAATAGTATTTTGCACCATGGCTCCATCTCTCCATTCACCACCATGAATGTCATAAGACTGAATGTCACATCACTAAAAACTTCATTTGGTCTCTAACATCTATAGGTAACTCACACAGAATGATCCATTCATTCTCAAAATACTCACGCATCTATCATACCATTTATTAATTGTTATTTTATAAGTACTTATGATGGTGCTAGCACAAGTGAAACCTAAGAACTGAATTGTAGGTGATGGATCTCTAGTGGGTAAACCCTCAAATTTCCATTAGTCCTATCTTTAATGCCTATCTCCCAAAATATGATCAAGAAAAGGATGGAACCCAATGTAATCTTTGATCCTTCCTCATTATGCAACTTCACCTCCTCTGTGATGTTGTCTATAACATATTGGGTCAAATTGTAATGTGCCCTCTTTAAGATTATATAGGCCATGTACATGAACCTCTTAATTATATTAGTCTAGCACTTTGAAGTGCCCAATTTATAGCTCATAAGTTATCGAGTGACTCTAAGTGCCGAATATTCTAGATTTGTGATGGTATGTGCCATATCAACCTTCTTATAGCATAATTTCTTTGCAACCTCCTCAATCTTGGCTATGACACACTAATCTAGAGACATATCCTCCCACATGTTTGTTAATCATGTAACTTGTCCAATCAACTGGACTGTGAGATTCATCCTTCTTCTTCTAAAGTAGAATAATTCTTTGTGCACCCACAACATCAGCCACTAAAATAGATGTGATGGTTTTGTAAAGAACGGAAGCTCCCATAATTGCAAAACACTAGTTTTTTTCTATCTCTCTTTGCACAGAGTCATCAATTCGAGTGTTTCCAGCCTTGTTTTCTCCTGGGAGTACCTTTACTAATTATTCCCTATTTTTTTCATTTTCCTTCGTGTGGTTGTTAAACCCACTAATTTTGCAATGATTGATCTTAGATTTCCACAATTCTACCCGAAAGTACTAGGATGGTAATGTATTTTAGAATATATCTCTTCTAATGGCTCCTCCACCTCCACTTGAGGTATCTTTGCTAACAACTTGGTTTTGGTGCCACTTTAATTCTCACTACATTTCTTAGGTGTTTTATCCTTTAACTCTTCTCTACTCGATCCCCATGACTTCCAACCGCTTCAATTTCATGTAACCCTTCATCACTCCACGCTAACTCTAACTCACCTCTACACAAGGATCTATGGACAACTCCTAATCACTTTTGGTTTGCAAACACTCTGTGTCACTTCTAAGCTCTTTTTCATTCTTCAATCCACTTGGTAGTACTTTGATTTATTCAAAATAAAGGTAGCCAAATGACTACCCTAACCCCTTATTTATACTTTTTCATAACCTTCTTGTCCCTATGACCCACACATTTTAAGTCACTTTTCAAAAAATTACTTTTTCCACTTAATGTTAACATCTCGTGACTTTACCTCATGTACTACAATAATAACCTTATGACATGTTAATATTATTTCTCTACCTTAGACATCCTCCACGTGCCTCCCTATGTTGAAGTACAAAACCTCTACACCATATACTAAGTAGTTTTCCATACCGCTACCTACCTCACATTACACTACATGATCACTTTCCTTGTGTGGTCTTCAATGATCTAAAACTTCCTAAGAAAACTCATTACATAGAACATATAACATCTTTTCCTTTTCCATACCAACATCCTAGAAGAAGCCTTCAACCAAACCAAATTATAACAAGAGGGTGCAAACAATTTTCATCTCTACACTTTAATCCACCCCACTCTAAAATTATTGGCAGTCCTCTGCATATGCATCACTTAGATAGTAATAAACTACTCGGCATGTAAGAGTGCTTATTTCGAAAACACCGAGCTAAATTGACAAAGTATAGAGATGATGAAAGGAAATACATATAAATAAAATGCATTTAAGGGGAAATCTAATTTAACTAGAAATACTACCTTATTAAAAACACCAAGAAGACTTGTTTATAGTAGGGCTTCAGCCTACTCTTGTTAAAGTAATTGGGAAATCAAGTTCCATCCAACACCTGTAACTGGAAAGAACTTGAATCAAGTATATAAGTCATAACATATAGTCCTAACCAATGCACTGGAACATTCCAGGGTGGCACAAAAACTTAGAATAATAAAGAAGGACCATCTATCCAACATCAAACTATTTATTCTTGATTTTTCTATCATATCATGCCTTCTACCTAGAATTTTTTGTTTTCTAGCTCTAAAGAGAAATAGAGAACCTATCATCCAACTAAATTATTTTATCAATGCGCTCTTCAAGTTATTTCTCATCATCCAATCCACTTGCATGCATAATACGCAAAGATGGTAACATGAATTCCACCGATAAAATAACCTCCACACTAAACACCAACTGAAAGGGTCTCGGCTTTATTTAATATATTATAAGTTGTTATGTATGCCCAAAGTATAATGAGATACTTTATCATCCCAATCCTTCTTTCCAACAACATACATCTTTGTTAGTGTATGTCCTAATATCTTTTGAAAGCCTCAACAAAACCATTAACCAATGGGTGATAAGGCATTGTATCATGATGTGCCACCATGAATTATGTTGATAATATCCTGGATAGTCTCATTAAGTAAATGCGTTCCCCTATCACTTGTCAAACTCAATGGACATCTATACCTATTGATAATGTTCTCTAATAAGAACCTCACCTTTGCAATGGCTGTAGTAAAATCCTTTGTAGGTGCTACTTCTACCCACCTTGTAAGATAGTTTGTACATGTAATAATATAATGTGACCCACTCCTATGCGTCGGTGGGGAAATAGGTTCTACAAAGTCAATTGCCCATTTCTCAAAAGGTTCTACACTTTCTATAGGCCTCAAGGGCATTTCATCCCTATACGTAGGCTTTCCAAGGCATTGACAATGGTCACAACCCTCACAATATTCTATACAATCCTTATAAATTATTTCCCAAAAAGGCCTTTCAATTAAATCTTGTGTGTGGTAGCATTTCTTGAATAATGACCACCTACAATCCCACCACAAGCTTCCTCTATAATGGCAATACACTCATGTTCAAGTACACACCGATGTAAAACTTCATCATAACCTAAATTTTATATATCTCCAATAATTAAAATGTAAAATGTGACATATATGGAAATTTGATTATTTCTAAGCTCTTCATCCCTTCAGGGGCCACACCTATACACAAAAATTTAACAATATCTTCTAAGTTAAAGGGTGCATTTCTCAATATGTATATCTTTAAATCCGACATTGTGTCCTCAATGCTCTGCAGAACCTCACCTAATTTAATCTTGAATAAGTGATATGGTCCTGAGTCACTCTTGCCTGGATTTACCACCACTATAAAGTTAAATTCCTAAAACAACAGAATCCAATGGAATATGTGCCCTTGTAGAACTTTTTATCAACCAATTACTTAAGTGTCATGTGATCTATGTAAAATATAAAGATATTTTCCAATAAATATTTTCTAAACTTATACAACACATAATTCATGGACAAAGCTTCGTGCTCTGTATTTGTATAATTTTGTTTAGTTGGTGTCAATTTCCTACTCGTAAAATAGATAGGGTGATCAATAATCCTATATTCAAGTTGTGATAACATTGCACCAATGACCATGCTAGAGGAATCAACATGTACATGAAATGACTTATCCCATAAAGGAAAATGTAGTAAGGACCCATAAGTGAGTCTTTCCTTCAATGTATCAAGTTCTATTTACTGCACCTCATCCTAATGAAACTTCCCTTTACTCTTCAACAATTATTCCAAGGGCATGAAAATCTTGGCCCCAAATATATGTCCACCTTTCTCTAGTTGGTAGGCTCCTCTAAGAACAAGATAACTATGATCTTAGTAAGATCTACCAACAAGCCTTCTTTGCATATGATATGCCCCAACAAAGTTCAAAAATGTGTTGTAAAGATACACTTCTTAATATTCATAGAGATTATTAACTTCCTACATCTTTCAAACATGAGTCTCAAGTTATCAAAGTGATCTTTAACCAACCCATATACAATCAAATCATCCAAATAAACCTGTAAAAACCTATGTATAAAGTATTCAAAATCCTATACAATAATGCATAAAAATACTTTGTAGGTGAATTATTTAATGTAAAATACATAATCAGTATATGCAAAAATTCCCCACTCGGTGATGAAAGTTGTCATTTCCTAATCTTATTTTGTAATATGCACCTGATGATAAATAGAGAACCCATCAATGAAAGAATAATTTTTGTGCCTTGTAATGCCCTCCAAGATATTTTTAGTAAAATATGTAGAAAAGGGTCTATGTCACAAGCATAATTGAAATCCCTATAATCCACACAGAGATATGAATCTTATTACCCTTATTTATGCTAATCACCATAGGGATAACCCAATGTGATTCCTCAAGTGGCTCAATGATTCTAGATTTCAAAATCTCATCAATTTCTTCCTTTACCTTGATGCGTAGGTTAGGATTCATCCTGTAAGTCCTATTCCTAACCAGGCATGAACCTTCCTTCATCTTGATCCTCTTCTCACCCAAAGAGTGTGTTGTCATGCAAATATTCAATAGGGAAATTGACAATTTCCAAGCATGACAACGATACCCTTATAGAAAAATTTTCATATTTTATAACTCTAAGGCACCCCAGAGTCTACCCAGTTAGTCCAGTAACCTCCCAATTGGTGTTAATTAATTCCCCTAGGTGATTTAGGAAATTAAAATAAACCCCCTAGGTGATTTTAGGAGTTCATCAAAAGTTGCAAGCTACATGCAGTTGTGGGAAGGGCTATCACTGGCCTTCCTAGGGATAAAAATACCCCATGCAAAGTGGAGTAGAAGAGCCAAATAAAATGTTGAGGTGATTCAAAGTTCTTGGGACATCATAAAAATGATTCAAGAAGATTCTAGAAGGGCTTGGAGAAGTCAGGCGAGTTTCACCAAAATTAGGTTCACATGCCTAGTTAGTGCACATGGCAAAAAGAGTTGTTGAACTTTAGAGGATGATTAGGAGCTCCGGATGGAGTAAGAAGCTAAAAAATATCTTCAAAAGAAAATTCAAATATGTACAATATGGTGAAATCATATTTTTCGCAATACTTTAGTGCATCAAGCCTACGGGAAGTTTTTCTTGGCACGGATGGAGTACCAAATCACAAATCCAATTATTCAAGGATAAAATGGATTAATCAAGACACAATACTCCCACCATTGGATTCAAAAGTTTATTTCTGGTCAAGTATCATATAATTTTTTTTGAAAATGTCCATAGGGAGCTCAAGTTATCATCGTCGCAAGTTGTCCTCTTAGAGTAAGTTCAGGACATAACCCAAATTTTGGGAGGACACATGTCAGCTCCAAGAGCCTGGTGGGATTTTATGTCTCTGATGTCCCTTAGGGTCAGATACATCAACCTTGGAAAATTTTTCCCAACCCCATGTGACCTTTGGAACCCCATGCGACCATCAGGATTGCCAGTTCATCCCCTAGGTGTAATTTAGAGCTCAAATCCCCTACCGTCAGATCATTTTCACGTGTTTATGTCTTTATCATCATGGAAATTGATGTCCCTCACATCCCTTTGAGGTGAGGGATTTTAGGGAACAAAATACACCCAACTCCAACTCCAAAATTTGAAAATTTTCTAACTCCTAGCTACTTCTTATTGCTTCTAACTGCTTCTCCATTGCCAGAAGAAAGTTGTAGAGAACACCTTAGTCCACCACTCCACCATTGCCAAATCTCAAACCAGATTAACAAAATTAATGAAATTCTCTACCCTATGGTGATACAAAGATCTCAGAAGAATATTTCATCAAGATAATGAGAACAAACAAATAACAGAGAAGAAGAATAGTGAAAATCCCAATTGTCATGAAATTGAAATTTGAAGAAATCTTCTAAACCGGTGCATGGATTGAAAATCCATATGTTGCTGCCTTATTATCTCTTGAAGGCCATTAAAAACTCATATTTAAACCTACCATTTTTATAAATGAATTCTCACAACGAATAAATTTCACTTCGGCTTCACGAAGAAAAAGTTCATTTTCTCGTCAAACCAACAACTGATTCAAGAGAAATTTCACAAGTAAGATAAGAAAAACCTATCACAATATAGTTGATTACATCATGAATGGAGAAAAAATCAGACCTTTAAATATCAAGGTCCATTAATTTTCACAATGACACAGTAGTGGAAAAAATTAGTGACCTACCTCTCCACTTCTCGTGGTTCCAAAGTGGGTAAAATCGTAAAAAATTGGAGAGAATGGTCATTGAAAAATTTAGTTTCACGTGAACTAGTTTTTACGCCATGAAGTCCCTATTTTTTAGGGATATGGAGGAATGAGTTTTCATCATATTTTTTCCCTGTCACATGAAGAACATCTACAAAAAGGAAACAAGCTATCTATTCAATTCTCAACGCTCCAATTGACAAAATCACGTGAAAATCGAGGGGATGATTATAGAAAATCTAGTTTTGCATGAGCTAGTTTTCATGCCATGAAGTCCCTATTTTTAGGGATATGGAGGTATGTATTTTTATCAACATTCTTCCCTCTTTGAATAAATTTTAAAATTCCCAAAGATCCGGAAGGAAAACCCTCCAAAATTCAGAGGGAAGGGTCTCCAAAAACTCTAGTTTCTCTTAAACTAATTTTTGCATGATGAAGTTGCCAATTTCTCAAGATATGAAGGAATGATTTTTTATCAATATTCTACCTTAGTAACTCCATACCCGAAGCTCTTATAAGGAATAAATTTTCATTTTTCATTTTTGAGCTTTCTGGAAAGTGAATCATAATGAAAATTGGAGCACGAGTTCATGACAAAGAGCCGAATCCAAAATAGTTTTTCCCATCACAAAAAAAGGTCATTTTCAAAATTTACTAAAAATAGCATATGTTATACTTCCTCACATGCTATAAATTACAAGCCCATCCGAATAACACGTTCAATCACAGAGGACAAACAGAAAAGGGGTAAAATGGAAATTATGATAGAAAAATGACTTCTTCCCAAAATAGAAGGTCCCCAAATAACAACCTGCTAAAAAAAAATGTGCTGAAAATAAAAGTATCTTAGGAACAGAGGAGGTTGGAATATGGTAAAATGTTCAAAAGATGAAAGTGGGGCAAGATAGGTGATATGTCCTAGGATAGCAGAGCATGGGCTCATATTCTAAAAATAACAAGTTGTTCTCAAAGGGAAAGTTTGGCACAATGGGACATAGAGGGATGATCATCTTAGGGAACTTGATAATGTTTTTTGACACTCACTACATGGTTTTGTTAACATGTATATCATATATAGGCTAGGAGTTGTTATCATCGGTAGAACAATTCATTCAACTTGGGAAGCGTTCGTGAGCTAATTTGAAGGAATTTCTCAGGGTATAAAGAGTTTGGAGATGCAGAGTCCACTATAGTGGAACACCTCATAAAATCATCTAGAAGGAGATGCAGACTAAATCAAAGGTAGATTATTCATCATTAGTGTTTCATGCCCCTTTTTCTTCCTTCTTTCCTCTCTTCTCTCCCCTTACTTTCTCTCTCCTCCATGTTCTAATTCTTCGTTGGGGGTGGAATTTTTAGATGTCCTTTAATGGAATTAAAAAATAACTTTATGTTTGTAATGTAAAATTCACCTTTATGTTATAAAAAGGGACTTAATATTCTCCTAGGAAGTTGAAAATTTTAAGTTACACAAGGAAATATGAAAAGCCATTGGGGGTAAATGATAAGTCACCTCTCATTCTTTAAATTGTAAAGCCATTCCCATTTCAAAGGGTTGGCAATTGATCTTGTAAACTCAAGAGTTCATTGTACTTAGAGAAAGAAAAGGAGTTAGCCATTTTCTTCTACTTTCCTCAATTCCCACACTTTGTACAACTTTATTTTAAGCAATCAATACAAGAAGAAGGAGTTTATATATTTATTTGACTAATGGGTTTCTTGATACTTTGTGATGAATAAATGCTATTTGGTTTTGTTGTTATTTAAATATTTGTTTCTTCTCATGAATGCATCTCGTTAAAATTTCGACTAGTGCGTGTGCAGAATTTGATTTTCTTCCTACATTATTATTTCTCCTACTTCATT
Organism: Taxus wallichiana var. yunnanensis; assembly: GCA_018340775.1. Lineage (NCBI taxonomy): Eukaryota > Viridiplantae > Streptophyta > Pinopsida > Cupressales > Taxaceae > Taxus > Taxus wallichiana. The sequence continues at coordinate 399,215,644 of CM031233.1, forward strand.
TCTCATTCCACTTTCCTGTCTATAGAAAAAGTCTTTCCTAGAAAGATATTTCTAGATTTTCCGTAGGGTCATTGGAATTCCCCTATTGGATCTGCAGCCACAAGGCCACCAGGAAAATCCACCTTTACTCGTGTGTACATATATGACATCTACACTAGTCAAGTAGAGGGACTTAGATTCCCAGAGCGTTGGTAAGAAATCCACAAGTTTGTCCACCCAAAACATTTTCTCGCCAATAGTTTTTGGCACCCACCGTGGGGTATATTTAGCAACATATACACCCAAAATAAGACCGCAAGGTCCCAAAATACAAAAATGAAATATTTAAAAACAAAAAAAAAAAGTTCATGAAAATCCATTGTTGAAAGATACACTATCAATTCCTACACGTGACCTTTCATATTCCACAGTGTCTTTTCATATTCCCACTTTAAGAATTTCCAAAAGATGGCTAAAGGAAGATACACCAAGGTTGAATAGGTTGAGAGGTGTTGTTGATATCGATTTCGTGGTTTTTGCAAAATTAGCGAGAAAAAATTAGAGATAATCTATAATTCTTCTCTCAATCCTTATCTCCATCCTGGATTTTCAAATATTTCACCGGAAATCCTATCCAAATTGTTGTTGATGCTCCCCCTTCAAATTCTCTCATTTTTTAATCACCCTTGAGCATTGGGTTCCAAAAAGAAGAATAATTTGTAGAAGCAAGAGCTGAAATAGAAGCAGAAATGAAAATGGAAGATGAAGTAGAAAGACCCCAACCCATTGTTCCATGGGGAAGAAATACAGTCTGCTTGCTCTTGAACCCCCTCTTCATGATCTACCAACAGGTTCCCGTAAGAACTTTCCAAAGTTCAAAGGTGATGGCACACAGATACCTGAAGAACACATCACCACTTTCACCACATCATGTAGGATTATTGGAGTTAAACATGAAGACATTTCCATAAGATTTTTTGTGGAATCTCTCTAAGAAAAAGTAGCAGAATGGTTTTACCTCCTGCCTTCTTGGTCCATCACGGGTTGGAATGACATCAAGGATGCCTTCGAAGAGAGATTTAAATAAATGAAGACTGTCATGACCTCCTGGTGAAGTTGGATCAAATGAAGAAAGGATAAAGTGAAACTATGAGAGACATCGTGGCTCATTTCGAATAGTTTCTTTCTCGATACCGAAAGAAGATTCGTCATCTCGAAACAATATCAAGATATTCTTCATAAATTCTCAATCACTGAAGGTAGGCTTTCTCATACAAAGAGTTCAACAAAGGAACATCAGAGAATCACAAAGGATGGTCATTGAACTTTATGATGATCTCACCCTCTCTAGAAAGATCAAGAATCCATCAAAGGGAAAGGCCCAACATCATGGAGATGAGAGAACCAATCCATCACTGCAATAGTTAGAAAATGAGATGGCATCTTTGAAGAGGGAATTATTTGAATGGGGTTCTTCTAAAAGAAGCAATGTAAATTAGATTGTAGGAGCACCCCAAAGGCTTTCCTTAGAGGCCCCACCTATCAATGCAAATTGTAGGAATAAGGAAAATTAAGAGGATCTTGAACTAGAAAATGAAGGTGGTGATTTCCTAGAAAGGGATGAGTTTTAGAATGATATGAAAATAAGATTCCGTGAGTATTCTGGAGGTGATCAAGAAGATGAAGAAAATGTACCCAGTGTCTCATGTGTGGTATTCACTCATTCTCAGTATAATAAAGGAACATCTCCTTCCACTTTTGTATAGAAAAAGAAGACTAAATATCCTCCCGTGGAAAATATGAAAAAAAAATTTACATTGTGAATATCCATTCCCACCCTCCATAGAGTCTCGCTTTGTTGAAGCTCGATATGGTCGCAAGTAAGAAGGATACTGTAATCCCAAGTAAGTCTTCTGATGCCTCTTCTAATTTTAAATCTAAATTTGAGCCAGTAAAATCTAGTACTTTTAACTCTTCTACTGTACCTTTCAAAATACCCTACATTCCCCAAAAATATACTCCTTTTTCTAAACCTATCCTAAACCCAAAAGAAGTTCCTTAATCACCTTCGCCTGTATCTTCTCCTTTTGATTTCATAGAATATGTGAAAAATCCAAAGTCCAAATTACTGAAACTGAATATTTGTGGACTCATCCTAAACAATTTGAGAGGTTCGTCTGATATATCAGGAGTGGTAGTCCAACACCCAATGTTGTAACTTCTACTTCCAAAGGCATGTTTTTGCAAACCAATGCTGTAACCTCCCAACCTCATTTGGAATGTTTCTTAGTAGAAGTTTTTCCAAGACTTAGGAGGGAAAATTTAGATGAATTGGTCATCCGCAACAATACCGGTGAAGGGAGACATGGAGAAATTGCTTCCCGAGACTAAGATGAGGTATACGGTACGATAGCATAGAAGCCCTAAAACTAACATGTTGTACCAAAATAGTAGGTGGATGAATCACTTTGTGAGAACTGATGAGGAAGAGGATATTCCCATATAGGGCCAAAAATTCCTTCCTAAAGAGTCATAGACCTTGAAGAAACATTGGGGAGATTTGAGTTACAAGAGGGCAGCCTCAAATTGTCAGATGATGCAAAACATGAAGAAGAGGAAATGGTTCTCAATGATTTTCAAGTAGAAAAAATAGCTTATGTGCTTATCCGTGATGAGGTTTTATTCTCATTACCTTTTGGGGATGAAGATGACCTCAACTAGGCCAAATATGGAGAGACAAGACCATCTTGTGATGAACCTATGAAAGGTTTAAAAGAACTACTTGTACAAGAACTGTTTAGAGACAGAAGAAACTGAAGATCCTGAGATTAGTCTCAAACTCCTGATGCAATCCATGAACCTACAAGATAAGCACAAATCTGATTTGAAAGATTTAATCAATGTGAAGGTTGGCCATGTTGAAAAAAACAAGATGGAAAATATAATGCCACCCCGAGCCAATGATTGATGGATGCAACGATGAAATGGAGATATTTTCTTTCCCATTTGAAGAAGAAGAATATTTCCATGATGAAGAAATTGAAACAAGGAGTTTTGAGGCCTTTGAAGCTGAAGCTCCTCTTGATGAAGGATTGATAGAATGCAATGATTCCCAAGATAATGAAGTAATCCCTCTGGATAGTTTCCTTGAGCATGTAAAATAAATATTCTTCGAAGGCATACAAAGATGAGATACAGGAAGTAACAAAGGAGATATTTGTGCAAGGACTATTAGATGCAGTGGAAGTTGTGGAAGACCTTGAGCTAATTCTTGATCTCTTAAATCATGTCATGTCCATACAAGACAAATATGAGGTTACTTCTGGTCCTCCCATCAATACTCTAACATATCATAGTAGAGTAGGGATAAAGGATGAATCTAAGGTTTCTCATGGAGAAGATATCAGTAAGTATAGACTCAGGGGAAGAAAATAACTCTGAATATTCAAGAAATTTGAATGAAGGGATAAAAGATGAATTTAAGTTTTATCATGGAGAAGATATCAATAAGTATATACCCGAGAAAGAAATTAGCTTGGAATATTGAATAAATTTGAATGAAAAATAGCCCGGGGCGGTGATAGCATGCTCGGTGAAGACTTGTCTATGTGGATAAATACGGAAGGAAACTAGACACTATGAAACTGATTTCAAAGAACATGAAGGCAATGGAATTTCTAAGCGAAGGCTTGAGCATAAAGAAGATCATGTAGGCTCACTCCTACAAAGTGTACATATAAATGTGAAAGCACTGGATTTCATAAGCAACTAAGGAGAGGAGGATACTTTCTAGAACCAGTCAACGACTTCACATAACATCATCATTCGTGTTTCCTCTTTAGGGGTAACTTTTGAGGAATAAAAATTCTTTCACCAAAGCGGGTTGTCCCCACCCTATACCATAGGTGATTGCTAGGTGTGTTTCCCCCTTTTTTTGTGTCATTTCCTTTCTGTCTATGTTGTGTGTTTCCTTTCCTTTTTCTTGTTGTGTGTGTCTTTCCTTCTTCACTCTTTCTCTCTCTATTATAAGTTGGACATGACTCCACAAGGCCCAATGGATAATACACTCGGTCAATATGTTGCAAAGTGATATTCTAGAGTTCTCATGTCATGTCTTCCCTACACTCAATCCATGTCATGTCCCCAATATGGAGCCAACCGTTGTTGTGTAGATGTGCAATAGGGAAATTGGCAATTTCAAGCATGAAAATGATACCCCGTAGTAAAATTTTAATACTTTATCATTTTGAGATGCCTCGAGTCTTCCAGTCACCCAAGAACCTCCCAATTAGTGTTAATTAATTCCCCTAGGTGATTTAGGAAATTCAAATCAACCCCTAGGTGATTTTAGGAGTTCATCAAAAGTTGCAAGCTACATGCATTTGTGGGAAGGAATATCATTAACCTTTCTAGGGTTGTAGAAACCCCGTGGAGCATAGAAAAATATCCAAAGAGGATGCAAAGGTGATTCAAAGGTCTTGGGACATCATGGAAATTATTCAAGAATATTTTGGAAAGGATCAGAGAAGTTGGGGTAGTTTCACCAAAATTAGGGTTCGCAGGCCTAGTTCTTGCACATGCCAAAAAAATTTGTTGAAATTTGGAGGATGAATCTTAGAGCTCTAGATGGAGTTAGGAGAAAAAAATCTTTGGAAAGAAAATTCCAATCCCTACAAGGTGGTGTAATCATATTGTTCACAACACTTTGGCGCATCAGGTCTGCAAGTAGTTTTTCTCAGGAACAAATGGAGTACCAAATAAAAGATCCTATTTTTCATAAATCAAATGGAATAATCAAAACATTATACCCCACCATTGGATTCAAAATTCCATTTTCAATCAGTATCATATCCAATTGTTTCAAAAAATTCCATGGGGAGCTCAAGTTATCATCGTCGTAAGTTGTCCTATTGGACCAAGTTCATGACTTAGCCAAATTTTGCGAAGACACGTGTTAGCTCCAGGAGCCTGGTGGGATTTTTCTAGAAATTATTGAGGTTCAGGTACCTAAAACTTGGAAAAATGTACCCATCCCCCATGTGATCTCTGGAACCCCATGCAACCATCAGGACTGCCATTTCAGCCCCTGGGTGTAATTTGGAGCTCAAATCCCTTGCCGCCGATGCCACCATATGTTGCCATCTTTCTCATCATGGAATTTTATTTCCATCATGTCCCTTTGAGGTGAGGGATATTAGGGACAAAAAAATCTCCCAACTCCAACTCCAAAATTTCAAAATTTTCTAACTTCTAGCTGTTTCTTACTACTCTAACTACTTCTCCATTGCCAGAAGAAAGTTGTAGAGAACACCTCAGTCCACCACTCCACCATTGCCAAAGCTCAATCCAAATTCACAAAAAAAATTAAATCCTCTACCCCATTGTGATACAAAGTTCTGAGAATAATATTTCATCAAGATAAGAAGAAAAAAGAAGAAGAACAAGAGAAATCCGAATTGCCATGAAATCAAAATTTGAACAAATATTCCAAACCGGTGCACGGATTGAAAAAGTGTCTGTTGCTAAGTTCTTCTCTCTTGAATGCCATTTAAAAATCATATTCAAACCTCCCATTTGCAAAAAGGAATGATCACAGTGAATAAATTTCACTTTCAGCTCCACGAAGAACAAAGTTCGATTTCTCGTCAAACCGACAACCAGATTGATGAGAAATTTCACCAATGAGATAAGAAGAAAAAACCTATCACAATGGAGTTGATTTCATTGTGAATGGAGAAAAAACTAGACATGTAAATTTCAATCTCCATTAATGGCCACCATGACATAGTAGTGGAAAAAATCAGTGAGCTACCTCTCCACTTCTTAGGGTTCCAGTGGGTGAAATCGCACAAAAATTGGAGGGAATGATTGTTGAAAAATCTAGTTTCGCGTGAACTATTTTTCATGCCATGAAGTCCCTATTTTTTAGGGATATGGAGGGATGTGTTTTTTATCAAAATTCTTCCCTCTTTGAATAAAATTTCAAATTCCTGAAGATCGGTGGGTGAAATCATTCAAAATTTAAAGGAAGGGTCTCCAAAAATCTAGTTTCTCTCAAACTAGTTTTTACACGATGAAGTCAAGTTTATCAAGATATGAAGGAATGATTTTTTATTAGTATTCTACCCTAATAGCTCCATATCCAAATCTCTTACTAGGAATAAATTTTCATTTTTCATTTCTGAGCTTTCTGGAAAGTGAATCATGATGAAAATTGGAGCACGAGTTCATGACAAAGAGCCAGATCCAAAATAGTTGTTCTGTCACAAACAAACGTCATTTTCACCATTTACTAAAATAAAATATGTTATACTTCCCCACATGCTATAAATGACAAGTGCCACTGAATTGCAAGTTTGATCATCGAGGAAAATTAGAAAAGGGGTAAAATAGAAAGTAAGACAGAAAATGACTTATTCCCAAAATAGCAAGTCCTCAAATAACAACTTGTTAAAAATAGAAATGTGCTAAAAATAGCAATATCTAAGGAACAAAGGAAGTTGGAATATGGTATAAGGTTCAGAAGGTGAAACTAGAGCAAGACAGGTGATATGTTACAGGATAGTAGAGCATAGGTTCATATTCTAAAAATAACAAGTTATTCTCACAGGCAAGTTTGGCACAATTGGAAATAAAGGGATAATCATCTCAAGGAACTTGATAATATTTTTGACACTCACTACATGGTTTAGGTCACATGTATATCATATATAGGTTGGGATTTACCATCATTAGCGTAACAATTCATTCAACTTGGGAAGCATTCATGAGATAATTTGAATTAATTTCTCGGGGTATAAAGAGTTTTGAGATGCAGATTTCACTACATGTGGAACACCTCATCCGTAAGGAGATGCATATTTCATCGAAGGAAGATTATTCATCATCATTGTTTCATGCCCCTTCTTCTTCCTTCTTTATCTCCTCTCTTCTCCCCTACTTTCTCTCTCCTCCATGTTATAATTCTTCATTGGGGGTATAGTTTTTAGATGTTATTTAATGAAATAAAAAAGAACTTTATGCTTCTAATGTAAAAGTCAACTTTATGTTATAAAAAGGGACTTAATATTCTCCTAGGAAGTTGAAAAGTTTTAATTTACACAAGGACATATGAAAATCCATTAAGGGGTAGACAATAATTCACCTCTCATTCTATAAAATGTAAAGCCATTCCCATTTCAAAGGGTTGGCAATTGATCTTATAAACTCAAGAGTGCATTGTAATTAGAGAAATCAAAGGAGATAGCCATTTTATTCTACTTTCCTCCACTCTCAAATTTCTTCCATTCCCACACTACGTACAACTTTTGTTTAAGAAATCAATACAAGAATGAGTTTCTATCTTTCTTTGAGTAAGGGGTTTCTTGATACTTTGTGATAAATAAATTCTATTTTGTCTTGTTGTTATTTGTAGAGTTGTTTCTTCTCATGAATGCATCTATTAAATTTTTTTACTAGTGTTTGTTGGACCTATGAATTAATTGGCTAAGGATGAGAAGGCACGTAGGTGAGAAAAACATAGTTCAAGAAGGGTACACGAGGTTCAAGGTGTGTAGGGAAGGGTTCTAACATGTTTTTTCACAACACATGGCATGCACATGTAAGGAAAGACATGTTTTAGACTTATCCATATTCAATGTCCCAAGAAGCACATGAGAAAAGAGTGACCCTTCTAGCATGTGGAGTGGATAAGGTGTCAGTCAGAAACTGTAGGATCAAAAGGGAATATTCCATGCATGTGATGGAAGGTTCAAGAAGAACATCATTGCAAAGAGTGGAGAGCTTAGATAAAAGAAGAGGCATGCTCCATTGGAGGACCACTTGGACACTGGAAACTGATCTTCTACCTCAGAAGGCATGTCAATGGAGGAAGGAAAAGCTATATATTAAGATGTGCGGATAATAGAAAAGGATATAGATAAAGATAGAGAGGAGAGCATAAAGAGATATAGAGTCATCCTGGGAGAGCAGAGGTATGGGGAGAGAGGTGAAGCTCTATAGAAATACCATGGAGGATTCTATGGGTTGGGATTAGGAAAATATAGGAATCATGGCACATTTAAAGGGATGGGTCTATATTCATTTTTGTAATGTGATGAACATAGTGTAGTTCTGATGCATGACTTGGCTCTGCATTGTTATATGAAGGTTTGTTATGACTTTGAGGGATGTAATGTGGTTATTAAACATATTAATATGAATATAAGGCTCTGTTCTGAATCATATGTGTTCATGAGTACAATCCTTATGCATTTCCTTTATGAATGAATCAGTTATACATGTTACTTGTTATTTCTCTTTTTTGGATGTAATGAGATGAAAACTTGTCCTAAGTTCTCATAATAATGCATGGTTATTTTCTATTCATCTCCATTTGAATATTTTTCATAAGATGATGTATTATCATAAGACTTAAATAAAGGAGAGCCTTGGCACCCACGCATCCCTTGGGTGAGTGCTCAATGTATGTGTGTGATAGGCCGGTGTGAATGGGATTAGACTATTGGTCTAAGGGTATAAAATATGAGTACATCCTAGTTCCGTTTCTCGGGACCTCTTTTCAAAGTTTTGAGAAATGACATGCATATTTGTCCCTGTGATGTGTGATGACATAGCATCTAACCTTGGAAAGTGTTCAAGGATGGTTTAAGAGCATGGAGGAAATTTTTTCTCAAAGATTCAACACTGGACTCGAGTTTGATGCGCGTAGATGGGTAGAAGAGAACCTATACCATGAGTTGTATGATACATTCTTCTATTGTTTTCTAGTAGAACTATATAAATGGATTTCAACATATGCATCTAGGTCAAGGTGGTACTACAAACCATGCATGTTGACCCAAGATGACTATCGAGGATGCAAGATGTAGATCTAACTTAGATGCATTTTGTTGATCACGGTGGAAGAGAGTGTTGATCGCTTAGAGTTTACAATATGCCATTTCTACATATTCTGCGTAGAAGTTGTTGAGTTCGATTTTCTCGAGAGATCTTAGAGGATCATTTTTGCGAGTTATTCCTTTGGCTATGAATATATTGGTCTTTACTTTAAGTTTATAAGCATTTCCCATGGTCATTTAAGCTTCTCTAAGTGTAGGGAGAGGAAGATAGGGTGGAGGAAGCCGACATACATTACAACTAAAAAGGAAATGGAGGATAGATGACTCAAGTAGAGCGAAGCTCATGAAAGGGAGATGACTACACAATGTGAGGTTGTAAGTGTGATGGATCTATGGAGGAAGATGTTGCGGGAAGGAGTTGAGGTTCACGTAGAGGACTTGCAACCTGAGCAGTCTGTGGTACCCCATCTTAGCAAGCATGGGAGAGAATCCCCTTCAACTTCTGATGAGATTTCATCACATGGATAAAGGAGATTCATCGGTGTGTATCTCGAACCCACCCGATGACCAACCCCGACGCTTGGTTTTCTAGATGAAGGGATAAGTATTGTTAACCCAATTGGTATCGATGGGAGTAAATGACCTACACCTAGGAGATATAATTTCTCATTTGAAACATCCATGGCTACACAATTCATTCCTTTCTTTGGAGGAATCTTTAGACAAAGTGTAGGTACGTAAGCTTTAGGTATCATGTTTGAGAGTGGCACGAGACACACAATTGGTAGTGGGAAGATATCATAGACCATTGGCAAATAGTTCATTAGGACATTGGGAACACTTGGAGCGACCACCGCTGGCCCTTTTCTAACTATAGGAGGTGGATTTGGTGGGTCAGGAGGAACAAGACTTGATGGATCCAAAGTGCATATGGTGGAGGAGGAAACACCGGAGGGAACCAAGGCTCTGGATCAGGAGGAAAAGGGCCTCAACCACCTCCCCAAATGTTTTTCAAGATGTCTTTGCACTTACCATACTATAGGGGTATCAAAGATGTTATAGATCATGTGCACAAGTGTGATTTACTATGGTGTGCAAAGGGGATCACTACCCTAGAGAAAAAGGCAAGTCAGTTTAAAAAAACATTGCAAGGGTGTGAGCATAATTGGTCTAGGAAGTATGACCGCCATCAGATGGTGGTAAACTACACCATGTTGAAGAACGCCTTCCTAGTAGAGTTCCATATCCCTGAGTTTGAGTAGAAGAACATCAACACTCTAAAGGAGATCCAATAGGGAATGAAAGAGAGTGTGCAAGAGTATGACACATGTTTTAAGACTCTCTTATCTAAATTATTCTATGACATTCATCCTTCTCAACATGCTCAATGGTTTTTGGAGGATTTCTAACATCATTTACAAGGGCTCTGTAATATAAGACTTTCAAAAACCCACGTGAGGCATTAAAAGATGCCCTGTGCACTGAAGTTGTTGGGAGCATTGATACTAGTGTTAGTCATTTTCTAGAGGCTCAAATTGTTGGAATGGTCAAGTAGTTGGAGAGGCTATTTGTAAACTCAATGCATGAGGTTCGTAGTGGGCTTTAACACACAAAATGTGAAGTGAAAGGGCATGCAAAGGATAGTTTCCCTCGAAATTCAAAGACGTGCATATCTTTGGTAGACTTTGAGATCTACCATGGAGATCATGATACAATTAGGTGTCCTTTACTACAATGCGTAATACGCAAGAATGTTTCTTACTATTATAAGATGCATCGCTAGAATCCATGATACCAAGGATTACAGATCGATTGATAAGATCCATGATGCTATTGATATGAGTGTGCACTAGACTAGTCTTTCAATTAGTTCCAAGGATGATGACCATCATTATGAAGGGCGCATAGATGGAGGAGTGTGTGGAAGAGGTTTTTGTAGAGGATTTTGTGGTTGTACTAACCACGGTGGAGGATTAAGTGAGTTCCTATAAGGAACCTATTATAATTTTGGATCTAAAGACTATTACAAACACGAGTGTCCTAATCTATTACAATGCTCATGGTGTGGAAAGAAACACAAGTACGAAGAGTGTCCAAAGATTTATGAGTATATGAACCAACATCACTAGAAAGATAAAGGCATTGGGATGGTGAGCATCAAGAAGTCTGACTCACAATGGATGCCAAGTGTGGCCTATGAGTCAGAACTAGAACTTGTTCTGATCACGACATGAGTAGAGGCTACACGCAATAGGGAAATGCCAAGACAAAGGAAACTGGTTTCAAGAGAGGAAGTGGTACATGGAAAGTATCTGGACCATGCTCATTAGAAAGAGGTGTATCAAAAAACTATGGATGTGATTTAAAGTTTGCAAGGGGAGATCCAATGTCTAAAGGAGAAGCCAAAGCGGTTGGAGAAAAGGAAGAATGTCGAGACTCCGAGGTTGACTGGATGAGGTCAATGAAGTATGTAAAATGTTAAGGAAAGATAATAGTATTCCCTTTAGGGAGTGGCTAAGGGAGAAGGTACCACACGTCAAATCAGAGTGCGAAAGCTAGGTTTTGCATACAAACCTTCCTCCTCACAAACCTTGACTATGATAAGGAAATTAATTTGAATGTGGTTGTTGATGGATGGCTTCGAGTAATATCCTCATTGACGTGGGAGAAAAGGTCAATGTTCCTACCTTAGATGCCTAACATCAAATGGGAAGGATTGCATTATAGCCATCTTCTAATGTGTTGTATATGGAAAACAAGACTAAGGGAATGCCAATTGAGGTCCTGAAGGATGTATTTATTACCATTCAAGGGGAAAAGTTCACTGGATACTTTGAAGTCTTGGTGCTCGCCAAGGTAGATAACTTTCCAAAGATTACTTGGGCACCCATGGTGTTATAAGAACAATATTGACTCGTAATTTAATAAAGGGTATATCGAATTTGAGAACAAGGAGGAAAGGGTTATCAACTTTTCCAGAGAATTACTTACTTTGAGCCCTTAGGAGAAGAAGTCCTTGAAAAAAATCTATGTACGTTCCATAATAGTGTTATAAGAACAATATTGGCACACAATACCCATGAGCTTAATGGGTGTAATTTTTAATAGAAGTTTCCTAGGAGGAGCATATCCAAGTGGAGGCTCAATGGAAAAATGAGAATGAGAAGGGTATATCGAATATCCTGAAATTTTATTACGAGAAATGGAAAAATGAGATGGAGAAGGGGGGTTATCATTCTTTTACATATTGGGAGATAGGGCGAAGTAAAAATTTCATTCTCTCGTAAGGTTCTCTAGAGCAACGTGATGGTTATACAAAAATGGTCTATTTCATAACCAAGAATGTGATAAGTCCCTGGAAGGTGAAGAGATGGAAACATTTGGGTGATGTTAACAATTTGCAAAGGTATATTCATAAAGTCATAGATAGCATTTATTCAAGAGTTATAGGAGCACATGCCTACCATGAGCCTTATGAAAGAAAGAAGGTTAATATTGTGGAGACACACCTCAAAAGAAACAAAACCTGCATGTGCATGGAAAAAGAAAAAGGAAAAAGCTATGTAACACAATTTGAAAGGTATGCATAAAGTCATAGATAGCATTTATGAGTTATATGCCTACCTGAGCCCTTGAAAACAAAGAAGGTTAATTGTAAAAGAAACAAAACCTAAGGAAGTTGACATGACATGTGATTTTCAGGACAAATGTATGTTTCATGGATGTTGAAAAATCATGCTTTCCATGGATAAATCATTTCTTCTCTTTGATTATAGGGTTGGTATGTTGTTTCTTACAATAATCTATTTCACTTCTTATGAGTAAGTTATAATCTGGTTTGAATGGTTGTAAACTTATCCTTTACAATTGGACTCATCCTTGGATCAATTCCATTGATCCAAGGTATGTTTTAAATCTTCTTATCTAAACTAAATGAAAAACTGGCATTCATTGATTAAGAGACTTAACAAACTGAAATTGTGTTTGTTGCAAATTATTTACTATCTCGAAAGATCGTGTCTGCATTTTGTTTTGTGTTGTGCTCAGCTCTTCTTGATTCTTTGATTAAACTTACAGGGCATCAAATGGCGTTAGGGGAAACCTACTTCAGGATTCTAGAGAAAGAGAGAAAAATGTGCCCTATATCTATAAGGTCTATCCTAAAGAGATTTGGGACTCAGGTAATTTACCTAACTCTTTCTACACCACTCTATGTGGGATGACATCCTAACCTAAGTTGTTAACACTAAGTTAATATGAAAAGGGGAAATAACCTAAGGGATGCTAAGTTATTTCTAACCTATTGTTTTGGTTAATCTACATCCTAACCTAAGGTGGAAATTTATTGTTTGGGGGTTATATCCTAAGGTTATATATTTTAAACTAACCTAAGATCTAACCTAAGCAATTCTATCTATCCTAAACTAATGGGTATGAGAGGGAACCTATGGGTCGATTGGAAAGTGGGAGCTAAGGGGGTTCCTAAGATTTTAATGTGATGGGATTTTGATTGATTTGGAATTAAGGCATGGCTGTAATGCTAGTTTGGCATGGGCTAGTGAAATTTGGAGGAACCTACATGGAAACATCACTAAGTTTAGAAATGCATGTGGAATTTCAATGTGGTCTCACCAACTTTGGATGGTGGTGGCAAGGAGAGATAAGGAATATGCAATTAAATGGCATTAATTCACCTCGGTTTGGGTGAGAAAACCATCTTGGAAGGCATGCATGGGGATTTATTGGGGTTTTTTTACTTTGCATGCTTCATGATTTTTGCTCTACATAGAGCTATGCAGTTTTTGGAACTAACAGAGTTATCTGCACTTAGTGGCTATTTTTGAATTCTTTGATCTATTTTCAGTTTGAGGAATGTATAAGAGGCATTATGGAAAAATATTATTGTTGTTTTATCTTGATTGGAGAAGAAGGGATGTTGGAACTCGGTGGGAAGTCTTCTTCGAATCGGCAGTGGCACTATTAGGCATGATAGGACGATTTCTTGCTTTCTTCTAAATGATTCATAAAAACAACTCTGTTCATTGGAGATATATATTTTCATAATATGTCTAGTTATTTACTTGCATGCTTTCATGAAATCTATGTGGGTTTTGGAATACAAATTCTTGGTTGTTAATGGTAGTTCTTGGGAACTTTCTATGAAATAGTTGTTAGATGTTTGCATGCGAATTTGTATTGAAACTCTGTAACTTGTACTTGAAGCTCTATTGAAATCAGAGCTTGTATTCAAAGATTTGTTTCTAGCATTCAAGACTAATGTGGAATGAACTGGCTAGATTTTTGTTGGGTTTTAAATCTCTGTTTAGTCTTGTATTGAAGCTTTGAGATTTGTTATGAGTTATATTAGGACCTTGTGTTTGTTTTGGACTGTGTAGGAACTATGTGTAGTTTTGAACCGTTGGTTGAATCTTCGTATTCAACAACTATACTAGTATATAGTTCTTATGAATACCAAACTTGTTGTTAAGTTGTTGCATTATGTCCTGTACTTGAGCTCGAAATGGAGTTTTATTCTTCCTTAGGGAAACGGAAATGCTTGAACCCATAATATAGTGTTGGTGTTTATTCTGAGCTTTTATTAGGGCCATGGGTTTCGTTATAAACTCATATTTGAGCTTGCATTATTAGAACTTGTGTTCGAAGCTCGTATTTGACTCAAAGTATAGGTATCCATTGTTGGTTGTTTTGATCTTGTATTGGAATCGACGTGTTTAACTTTGTTCAGGTATTCTGAGCAGGAGTTTAGTGGGTATTAAGGATTGTAGAGCTTCAGCCTCATTTTTATACTGTCTGTTGAAGGGGGGTCTTGTGAGTTTTGTTTGGTTAGAGGTGGACCGTGTAACTTCTTTTGAGGTCTCCTTTGTTTTTATTTTGAGAAAGAATGGTTGTATGGCTTCTTCCTTTAAGACCACACTGTGTTCTCGAACTTGACTGTTTTATTTTTGAAATAAATAGATTGGAATTATGACCTGTTTTGGGACAAGTCATATCGATGGAAGAGGTTTTTGGAATTTATTATTTACTTCTTTTTTGTCTTTGATGATGAAACAAATTCTTACCTATCATAATCTTTTAGCTGGGACTCAAAGAGGCTGGTGATGAATCTATTCAGTTGGAAGAAGTTTGGGATAGTTCTTGTCTTAAACAAATTGCTTAGTTTCTTACTCTCTTCTGATCTTTCATCTGATTCATGGGTTTAGTAGAATGTTGAATTTAAAACTATTATATTGTATGTGGTTTGAAAGGATACAGTTTCACTAAACTGGATGTTTGGTAATGTTGCTCTTATTTGGGATTACGAACTACCTTCTCATTTGCATTTTTTTGATTAATGCTTTGTAATGGGAATGCAGTCTTTGAGTCATGAGTCACTTTGATATTGTAATATTTTATGATTGGAGGACTTCTACTCCTCTATTGCATGGTTGTTTGAACCTCCAAGTTTTATAGAGAAAGAATTATGTTCTCTTGGGGTATATAGTTAGGGACTATACTATGTATTTATTTTTGAGATTTGAATTTGTACTTGTGCTTGGTGAATGGAAATAGGATAACCAACTTGCTAGTTTTGATTGGAAAGATGTAGTGTGCATATCTTTAACTGGGCATTTGGTTTTGTGTTCTCTTTAGGGAACTAACTAGAGAATTTCTAAGTTTGTATTAGATAATGGATTTCATTTCATAGTATAAATGAAATGAAATATGGATTGGGTCCTTTGTGGTTTGAGATCCTTTATATGTACTGTATAAGTTCATTGACTAAACTTCTCTTTTATTGATTCTCTTCTGAGATGGGAATTTTCTTGTGGATTAGTTAAGATATTTATTTCATTCAAGTATAGCTTGGATTTTTGGAAAGATTGGCTATAGACATTTTTGAATTATAAACTACTAATATACTGAAGTTAGTAAAACTTTCAGTTAGACTGTTTTTAATTTGCTTGGATTGAATTGGGATTCTTGTTTGGTTGTTTCCTCTTTATTTAAGGACTCCTTATTTTTTCATATTTGGACTGAGGCAGTGATGTGTGTTCTAAACCTGATTCTTTCCTTCAGAGGAATTGTGTCGAAAATTAGATATGTATTGATTCTCTTCTTTGATTATATGGAAAGATGAAGCATACTAATATGAGTTATGTTGTAACTAACTTCTTTGCTGCTTGGAAAAGATAAAAGTGTATTTCTATTTCTATGGGTTTATGAAATAATTGAATGACAAGACTTGTTGACTATTTAAATTGATTGATAGGATCAATTAAGTATTTTGATATAATCCTGATGTTGTAGATTATATTATGCTCTTTTCTTGATAATGAATTCAAACTCTCTTAATTGTTCTTCTTTTTGGATGTTATTACTTATGATTATTTGTATGATGCCTATTAATTGTTTCATAAAAGAAGATTTTTTTATGAAACAATTAGTGGAATGCACTTTACTTTAATGCTTAGTGCTTATCATGCTCAGTTCATTGAACTAACTGTGCTAGCAATTTTGCAGATGGACACCGTAAGTGATAAAAGAAGACAAGAACTTTCATGTTGTATTGGGCTTATTTAATTATGGACCTTATGTAAAGAGTTTTGATTCATTCTTGAATTGTATTGAAAAATAAAAGTTGTATTCTTTTGGGATAGAGGTTGTTTGTTGTACAACATGCCTGAAATACATAGTCTTGTAATGTATAGTTTTATAATGATGAATTGAAAGTTGAGATTTACTTGTATTGGTTGTGTAAATTATCTTGTATTATGAAGAAGATGGGAAACCTATCTTGATGATATTTTTCATATCTGTTATATGCTTAATTTGGATAAACTTGATCAGTTGGTTAAAGGGAAATAATTGGATTCCCTTATTAAGATGCAACCTGTTAAGTTGCATAAGATATCAATCTTATCTAAAAAATTCTAACATAGTATTGGAATGTGTAATGAATATGTAGTAAAACTATAGAAATTGTGAAAGATAAGAAGGGTATGACAAACCCTAACACTTAATCATGTAGAGGAAGATTCTTCCTCGCTAAAATAAATGTAACCCAAAGAATGGTGATATGATTGTTAATCGTTAGACTTCATTTCTTATAAAGTATACCTCTAGTTGAACCTATTTGGTTGTTACACCTTCTTTGAATGATTAAGTTATATTTAATGGAACTTATGATATTGCTGTCCTGTTTTGGTTAAATACTTGTTAAGCCAAGTAAAACAAACCTAGAAAGGAATCATAAGTTAAGGAAGTTCTTTAATGACTAAATGAATCAAATTTAGAAAAGAACTTACGAAGTGTTGGATTAGGGTTTAGTATATACGAAGTATATACATCATGATGAGGTAGTTTTTGTAGGATGTTAGCACACGCCAACTGTAGGACTATACCTTCGAGAAAACTTGGATTTTCTCAAGGATACAGTGTTGCAATTGACATGTGGGAACACCCTTCTACATTGATCATCTAGATCTACACAAAAATAAGGAGTTTAACTTCATTTCTCTCTAGGTCAAGTTAGTGGGATGTTTAGGATAGTGTTGTCGTGAGAATGTGCAAAAGGGAAATTGACAATTTCGAGCACGACAACTATACCCCTATGCCAAAATTTTCATGTTTTATCATTCCTAAGAAACCCCAATCTGTTCAGTCAGTCCAAATGAATTCCCAACCAATGTCATGATATTATCCTAGGTGATTTAGGAAATTCCATTCATTCCCCCTAGGTGATTTTAGGAGTTCATTGAAAATGTTATCTTTTAGCAGTATAGGGAAGGGCTATTGTTGGCCTTCCTAGATTGGATCAACCCCCTGGAGTAGAGAAGAAGGGCCAAATTCAACACAAAGGTGAATAGAAGACCTTATAACATCATGGAAATGATTTTGGAAGGCTTTGGGAAGTTTTGAAAGACTTGGAGCAGTCTGAGTGAAAACAAGGTTCACAAGCCTAGGTAGTACATAGGCCTAAAACAGTTGTTGGGCTTCAAACAAAGATTCTAGGAGCTCCAGATGGATTTATAAGTAAAACAAAACATATTTAGAAATAGGATTCCAATACCTACATGATGGTGAAATAATAATTTTCACAACACCTTGGCGCATATGATTGGAAGATAGTTTTTCTCAGGTACAAGTGGAGTCCCAAATCAAAAATCTGATTTTTTAGGGATCATATGATTGGATAAATACATTATACACACATAATTGGATTCAAAATGCCATTTAAAGTAAGGATAATATAAAATTTCACCAATAAATTCCACCGAGAAGCTCAAGTTATCTGCATTCCAAGTTACCCTCTCAAAGGTAGTTCAAGACTTAGTCATTTTTTCGAGAGGACACGTGTCAGCACCAGGAGCCTGGCGGGATTTCATGTCCCCCACATCCCTGAGGTCAGGTACATCACCCATTGTAAAATTTACCTAGCTCTCATGTGACCCTTGGGACCCTCATATGACCTCCAGACCTGGCAGTTCAACCCTCAAGTGCTTATTTGGAGCATGCATTCCCTGTCGTCGGATCGGTCGCCATGTGTCAGCTCCAGGACCACCGTGGAATTTGATGTACCTTATGCACCTGAGGTTGGGGACATCAGGCCTTGGAAAATTTTCCCATCCCCTATGGGGAGTCTTCTGGACACCCATGTGACCTCATTTCAGCTCCCGGTGCTTTAAAGCAATTTTTTCCTCCTTCATCCCCTACCGTTGGATCTAGTGCCACGTGTCGCCATCTTGCTCATTGTGGAAATTGATGTCCCTCACATCCCTAAGGTCAGGAACATAAAGCTTTGAAAAATGCACCCTAACCCTAATTGTGCATATCTTTTTAAAATCTCCCAAGTGTCGCTTTCTTCATTTCTAACTTCTAAACATTTTTGTGCACTCCATTCCTCCATTTCTTCCTCTACAACATTCTACCATCACTCGCCATTGCAAATGCTTAGACCAGCTCGACCCAAGCACTGAAAAAAACTCCCCATGGTGATTTTTAGGTCTCAGAAGGATCTTTCATCAAAACAAGAAGGAGAAACGAAGAGCAAGAAGGAGAGAACAATGAAAATCCCCATAGCCTAAAAATGAAGATCTAAAGAAATGTTGCAAACCGGTGCATGAAACAACAAACCATTTTCTTCTATTCATTCCTCTATCCAAGAAAATCAGAAAGACACCTTCAAACTCCCCCCTCATGTGACAGAGTAGCCACAACAAAGAAATCTCATTTCACTCAACGAAGAAGGAAGTAAGATTTCCGTCAAATGCTAAGCTAGTTACCGGATTGAAGTAAGATCGCACGTGAAGCACTAGAAGAAAAAACCCACATCAAAAATATAAATTTCATTGTAAATGGAGGAGAAAACCAGACCTGCAATTTTCAGGTCCATTAATGGCTGCTGTACCCAGAAGCACTGCCAGGTCTAAAAATTAAAACTTTAAAATCTCCTGGATTATTAAGCGGGCAGCCCGAAATTTCAGAGGGAGGATATTGGGCAAAAACCCATATCAAAAAATTTGTTCCACATCAATCTAACTCCTAGAGGAAAAATTTCTAAAAATAGTAGGTCTACTACATAGGAACTACTATTTTGGGAAAGTCATCGATAAAAGAACCTGCGAAGAAGATGAAGACATTGGAGGTAAACTACGACTGAAAATTCACCAAAACAGACATTGTTGGAAATTACTAAAAATAGTAAGTGGCCCCTCGAGCACCTGCTAAAAATAGAAATTTGATCCAGAAGAAATGAGGAACACGGGGAGAAAGAGGAAAACTAAGCCGCAACATCTAGTTGAAGATCGAGGAATTGATTTTCCACACTTACTAAAAATAGTAAGTTGCTTTTTCGAAGGGAGATATGAAGACAAAATGGACGGGTCAGAAGCCATCACAACCCTTTGCCTGTGAGTATGATGTGGAAGACAGTGATGTCTTGTACATGGACCCAAATGACCTTAAAATTCAAACTTCAAATGAGAAAATTTCTGAAATTTGAATAGCTATATAAGCCACATGTCTACAAACCATGGCTATTCTGGGAAATCCTCCTATCGAAAGACCCGAATTGCTCTTCCACATCCAAGAAGATATCACTTCTTATTTGAGAGAAGCTATTTGGCATAACAGACAAAGTGCCAACCACTACTTCATTGCCACATGAATCCTCAACCTTGAAGAAGAACGCGTTTCTGAATTGGAGAGGCAAAGATAAATTCCAGCACCACAAAGGTGAGCATAGATTTCCAAGCTAGCAGATAGAAGGTACACCTGGAAACAAAGGCAAGGAGGAAAAACCAACCCCATTTTGAAGAACTTCAAAGAAGATAAGAGCTGCTCAAAATTCAGAGGCCTCCCCTTCGTCAAGCAAAATCGGTCACGTTGAGAACCTGAGTGCTGCTAATCCTTTGGATGGTGAATTTCCATACATCAATGAGAACCTAGAAAATTTCACTGACGTAGAAACCGAAGAAGAAGTTAGAGAAAGAGAAGCAAGAGTGGAAGAGGAAATAAGGGCTCAACTTGATGAAATCAAAAGACTTCAAGCCGAGGCAGATGAAAGAGAAGCAACAGAAACCGCAAGTGAACAAGGAGTATATGACTCATGATCTAATATTCGAGCCACTTCAAGAGGTCCCGCATGTTGTTGACTCCAACTCTCCTCTCATTTAGGATTTTCCTCCTCCATTAGGACAAATAATGGTTGATGCACCCGTCATTGAGCCTAAAACCAATGAGATGTTTCCGTGGATGTGAGAAATGATCATCCTCGACACTTGCATGGTGTAACAAGTAGTAGCTCCCAATATATCAGCAATTTTCACATGATGGAAAGGAATAAAGAATACAAAGAGAAGATCGAGGGACTAGAGGAGCAAGTGCAAACTCTTTCATCTTATGTGCAACACTTGGTGGAACCAAGCACTATAACACTTCCTATTGAGAAAGTGGTACCCATCAGCAGCTTCAATCTGGAATCCATCAGAAGAATGCACGAGTTCACGATGCAGGGCTGAGAAAATAAGGAATGGATCGATTCAATCTCTGAAAAAGGGAAGTCAGCACTTCAAGAGGGTCAAGCTCTTTGCATACATGTGCACCACTGCCAACAGAACACGAGCACTCAAAAAAGAAGTGGAGAATAGTCAGAGAATGGAGCTAGGTCCACTGCAACAACTCTTCCTTCATCATAATTCTTCTTCTTCTTCTTCTTCTTCTTTCTCTCTCTCTTCAATGTTATATTTTTGCGTTGAGGGTTGCACCTTTTAATATGACTTAAGTGACTTTAGAAATATAATGTAAATTAAGTCACCTTGCTATTATAAGAGGGACTTAAATATTTAAAGTGGAATACAAACAGTCTTAAGTCATATGAAGGTATTCAAAAGGTCATGAGGTAGATGAAGAGTCATATTCTATTCTATAAATTGTAAAGCCATTCCCATTTCAAAGGGTTGGCGATTGATCTTGTAGACTCAAGAGTGCATTCTACCTTGAGAGAAAGCAAAGGAGATAGCCATTTTCTTCTACTCTCTTCCCCTCTCAAATTTCTTCCATTCCTACACTATGTACAACTTTTGTTCAAGCATCAATACAAGGAGGAGTTTCTATCTTTCTTTGACCAAGGGATTTCATGACACTTTGTTCTCATCAAATTCTATTTGGTCTTGTTGTCATTTACAGGGTTGTTTCTTCTCATAAATGCATGTGATGAAGTTTCTAACTAGTGTGTGTGTAGGAATATGATTTTCTACCTGCAGCATTAGTTCTCCTACCTCCATTCTCACTCCCTTTCCCACTTCCAGACAAAGTCATCTCTTGTAGGTATATGCAAGCATTTGCCGCAGGGTCAGTGGAGTGCCCCTGTTGGATCCCCAGTCGAAAGGCCACCACAGAAATTCACCTTTTCATGCACATGCACATACGGCAGCTGCACTGGTTAAGTAGAGGGACTTAGATTCTCAGAGTGTTGGCAAGAAATCCACAAGTTTTTCCACCGACAAATTTTCTCGCCAATAGATAGGTAGTAGATTTCAATGGCTCAGGGTTCCTTGGTACATTTGGTTGAATTAGGTCAACCAACTATGCACATATACCCTAATTCATTGTGAGCATCTTCCTATAATAAATTATGTTTCTAACTAGGACTAGGGTTAAACCTTGGACAAGTGGACTAGAGGTAGTCAGTAAAGACCACTCTTGAGAACAGAGGAGTGAGGTGAAGGATGTATTCTAAAATGACAAGTATGCCATTTAGGAATAGTGACATAAACAATACGTTGAAAATATTTGGCCAAAGTATCACAAGTTGTTGGTTGCATTATCCTATGTCACCAAGTTTAAAGAAACGTGATATCAGATGAATATTGGTAACAAATATTCAGATATGTTCTTTAAATAGATCACTCAATACCTAGTTTAGGGTAGGAAAACCAAGTATACGAAGTATATGATAAGTATTCAATACTTAAAGTTAACATAAATAGATCGATAGATCACCGAGTTATGAAATGAATAGATTGGTGGATCACTGAGTCATTTACAGATTGCATATGGTTATCTGTTTAAGATTGATTGGCATGGAATGTGTGTTCTAAATAATGCTTTATTTAGAATAGAGAACTTTATGTAAAAAAATAAATTTCCCTTGTTTCTAAAGTCTTAAAATGGGAATGTTACACGTGCCTTAATGAAGAATAATTAGAGGAAGTACAACTTGAGCACACGTGCATGGAAAAAGAAAAAGGAAAAATGGTCTATGTAGTAGAAGGTGAAGAGATGGAAACTTTGGATGTTAACCATTAAGAAGGTATGCGCAAAGTCATAGATAGTGTTGATGAGTGAGAGCACACCTACCATGATCCCTTGAAAATAAATAAGGTTAATATTGGGATAGAAACAAAACCTAAGGAAGCTATCATTGGGGACTATTGGTCAGAAAAAGAATTTTCAAAGATCATTGATCTGTTATGCAATTCCAATATTTGTTCCCTCATGGGTATCATGAACTCAAAGGAATTCACCATTCCTTAGGGGAGATGAAGATCAAAATTAAGGAAGGTGTGTGCCTAATTTAAAGAGGCCTTATCGATGAATCTGAATTTACACGTACGGGTCAAGGAAGAAATAGACAAGATGATAACATCTAGTATCATTGAGGTAGTAGAAGAATCGAGTGGATAAGCCCAATGGTCATCAGATCAAGAAGGATGGAAGGATAAGAATCTATGTCAAATATATGGATTTAAATGTAATATGTGTCTTCAATCCTTTTCCAATCCCCTTTATGAAGAAATTTTGGAGGAGCAGCCAGGCACGAAGTCTACTCTTTCACAGATGGGTTCTCAGGGTATCACCAAATCAGGATTACAAAGGAATACTAGAGAAAGACAACTTTTGCCACCAAATGGGGAATTTTTTCTTACAAATTTATGCCTTTTGGGTTGAAGAATGCACTTCTTGTGTTCTCATGCATCCCGATACAAACATTTCACAACTTCATCTATAAATTTCTTACATTTTACCTAGATGAAAAGACTGTGTATGGATTAATGAAAGACCTTTTTGATAATTTGAGGTTGATGTTTGAGAGATGTTAGAAATTAAGGATATCCTTCAACATTAATAAATGTGTCTTTGTTACTCCATTTGGAACCCTATTAGGACACATTATACGTAAAGAAGGCTTACTAGTAGATACCGCTAAAGTTGTAGTTATTATGGGATGAGGGGAGCCTAATAGTCAAAGCTGCAAAGTGCATGGATTCCTTGGACATACAAGGTACTACGATAAATTCATCAAATGGGTATGCCAAGATCTTCACACCCTTGGAGGAATTACTAAAACACAAGAGTGCCTTTCATTGGGGAGAGGCACAACAAAATGCATTTGACACTTTGAAGGATAGGCTTGTAATGACGACCACATTATATTTTCCTTCTTGGGAAAATCCTTTCAATGTACATGTTGATGCCTCTGGAACAACTATGGGAGAAGTACTAGCACAACCTGGTGAGGAAATTTTTGATCATCCTTTGTCATTTACAAGTAGAAAGTTGACACCAACAGAACATAATTACACAACTATTGTGCACAAAACATTGTCTATGATCTATGCATTGCATAATTTTAGGTAGTATTTGTTGGGAACACCATTTATATTCTAGATGGACCACATGGAATTTAATTACTTAGTTAAAAATCCTATTTTTCAAGGGTGCATATGCCTTTTGGTCCTATAATTTCAAGAATTTGAGGTCATAGTGGTCGTAAAACTAGGGAAGAGAAATTCAGGGCCTAACCACTTGTCAAGGATTAACTCAGGGAGGACACACAAAGCATTAAGGATACTATGTTAGACACATAATGGTTTAGGTTATAACACATTACCTCAAACTTGGAAGATATCATAGTGTTCTTGAAAATAGGTGTGGTGTTGGAAGGGATGAAGGCTCTAGAGAGAAAGCAGTTAGCAATATGTGCCACACCCTACATGTTGATTAATGGAGACCTGTATAAGTTAGGTCATGATGAGGTTGTGCGTTGCTGCATATTAGAACATGAGCACATGGAAATTATGGAGGAAGTGCATGGTGGGATCGCACGATGAAACTATGCAAGAAATGCTACCGCATGAAAGATTTTACTAGCAAGGCTTTGGTTGGAAACCATCTACTAGGACTATATTGAGTTTTGCAAGGTGTGTGATCATTTCTAGTGCCTTGGAAAACCTAGGAAGAGAGATGAAATTCCCTTACGACTAATAGCAATCACCGAACTATTTGAAAAATGGGTAATAAACTTTATAGGACTGATCTCACAAGCCGAGGAAAAGGATTGGTTCGCGGTATATCATCACTTCCACTGATTACTTGACACGGTGGCAAGAGGAGAGGAAGAACTGAAAAATGATTACACCACAACGAAAACTACTAGATTTTTATGGGAGAACATAATCAACATGTATGGTTGTCCTTTAAGTTTAAAAAGTGATAGAGGTACACACTTTCTCAATGAAATGGTCAGGATTCTATTAGCAGAATTTATGGTGGCCCATCATAAGACTACCCTTTATCACCCTCAAGCAAATGGAACTATTAAGGCATTTAATAAAATACTAAGTCACATGTTGACTAAGATCTGTGACATTAGAAGACAAGATTGGGATGATAAGGTATCAACTGTTCTATGGGAATACAAGACAACCTACAAGAGGTTGAATAAGGCCACACCATTTCAATTGGTGTTTGGGCATGAAGGCTATTTTTCCAGTTGAATTCATGTTACCATCATGTGTATAGCACATGCGCAGAGGGCTAGCTGATGAGAAAGCACCTTTGGAAGAAATGATTGATATGTTAATGTAGTTAGACAAAAGGTGATCACTTGCTATATGGAGTCAGAAGACATAAAAAGAAAGACAAAAGGCATGACATGATTTTCATATCAAGAAAAAGTAGTTTGAGGTTAAGAAGATGGTGTTGTTGTATGATTATAAGTATCTATGCCATCTTGGGAAGTTGAAAGTTCATTGGTTGGGACCCTACATCATCTCATACATTCTTGATTCAGGTGCTTTCTAGTTACAAGTGCTGGATGGGATGAGATTACCAAGTCATTTCAATGGGAGTAAGTCTGAAGCCCTACTATAAATAAGTCTTCTTGGTGTTTGTAATAAGGAAGTATTGCCAATTAGTCTAGAATATACCTGTATGATTTTTTTTCTTGTGTTTCCCTTTCTCATTACTTGTTCCTTTATTTTTGTTTCTCTTTGTGCCTTATGCACCGGTAAGAACCACATTTTTTTCTAAGGTTGTGTATGTGCACAAGACTACACATTTGTCTTAGAGTGGGGTGGAGTAATAAAAAGTATAAGGATGTAATACAAGTTCAAAGTGGCCTAGTTGAAGGAAGCGTGTAAGGTGGAGAAAGAGTGTGAGGAAACGGTGGATAATGAATTATGGTTTCAAGGTTGTAAGAAAGACCACGTAGTAAAAGGATAAAGAGCACATGAACAACATGAGGTAGGCAAGGGAAAAAATTGGGTAAAGGAAATAAGAAGTTCCTTCAACACCTGTAGACGTGCACGTAAGAATCTTCAATGATTGGATTTTTGCATGCTAGAAGGTTATTAAGGATTTTTCGTGCACAATGTGGTGCATGGGTAAGGGTGCTTAAATTTGGATTAGTGGAAAAGGCCACATTTAATGTTAAGGTACATTGGTAGGTGGTATAACATTTAATGCTATAAAGAAGGAAAAACTATAAATATGAATTCAAGTACATCATTATTTTACCTTGAAATTACAAAGTGAAATAAGCTCTTGCGAACTAGGGAATTCAGAGATATTTGTATAAAGAAGAATCAGAGAGATCTAAAGTGTGTGACTAGAACAGATCCACAAACCAAAGTGGAAGGAGTACATAGGCGTGAAAAACTTACTTGAGGAGTGTCGTCTTGTGGAAGGATTTCCCATTTAGGGTTTGGTAGCTAGGGCACAAAGGAAAAATGATTTCTTCGTAAGAGTGAGCTTTGGGATTGAGCAGAGTAGTAGAGCAGAGAAAGAGGAAGGAGTTTTAAGTTTCGAATGACCACAAGAATGGAACAAAATAAGGTGACCGTTTCACCTAAGAGACAAAAGGGCAAGGGTAAAGGAAAGAAAATAACTACTGTCACGATCTCCAATGGAGAATGGTATGCAGAAATGCAGTACTTAGATGGGGTATTGCTAGGAAAAGAGTGGGAGTCACACTTGTGAAAGATGGCCATGAGTAATTATAACCATTACACAAGCACAAATGAGAAGGAAATGTCATTAGAGTTAGTCCATTTAGAAAACAAAAGGATGTCAGATGGGATGCCTATTTATAATGACGAGATGAAGGTCAAATTGGAGAAGGTTAGATTATTGCAAATGTATGAGTTTCCTTACTTTGGCAAGCTTGAGTGCCTTTATCAATAGTTGATGTCATGCATGCATGAGGATCACTTTTATTTTGTGGGGCAAAAGATACACATAACACTGTAGCTGATATCCACATTCACATGCCTCATTTGTGAAGGGGATATCATAGATGATGATCTTAGCAACAAAGAGGCTATCAAGGAGATTGTAGTCACGTATGAATACAAAAATACATCATGATAGTTTGACATCGTCAAGATTCCAGGCCCTATTATGAGGATGGCCACATGCTTGGTAACTAAGCTCAATGATTAGGAATGATGGACACAAGTGAACAAGGCATGGATAAATGTATGCCAAAAGATATCAGAAGGAACAATCTATAACTTGTCCACTTTTATCATGGATGAGATCATAAGCACACACATGAGGGAGAGAATATACTTTTCACTAATGTCCTCCTTAACATTGTCTTCTCAAATATTGGAGTGTCGATGGGACATACAAGTTTTTTTAGGAGTATCTAGAAGAGGATCCCTCACCCGTAAAAAGGTTTGCAAAGTACACTTGTGAAACCATGACGGCCACTTAGAAGGTGTATTTTGAAAAGTGGTTTAAGAAAATGCGTGCTCCATTTAGAGTAGAATGGAGATATGAATGCAATTATAGTGATTGTGGATGAAGAAGTAGAATTTTTAGTGTACCAACACTTTTGAATTGAAAAATTTACATTGACAGATGGGAATATGATTCCATGGTACAAGCTACCCTTCTCCTTCACCGCGCCATACTTCCAAGACAAAGTCAATTGGTTCAAGGAGACAAAGAGACTAAGGTTTGAACTTAGTGAGGTAGATCTAGACCACCTTGAACTACACAAAAAGATCATCTACCTAAAGAAGTGCACATACATGGAGAAATATGTCTCCCATGAGGTATAAATGATGAAACCTTTAACGTTGCTGCCAATGCAGTAGGAGGACCGAAGAAAGGGTGTATCTCGTGCATAAGGAAAAAGTTTGAAAAGGGTGATTTTTCAGAGAATGATGTCTCCATTCCTAAATAGCCTACAAGGAGGAAGAATTTCATGCCATGGAAGAGATAAAGAGAAGAGCTGTAGGAGAAGAATGCACCAAGTGTTCAAACTACACAATTGGTGGTCGCGCTGGAAGCAAGTGCTAAGCCTAGTAGCTATGTGTGGAGAAAGAAGTATCCTATTAAGGTGAATACCTTAGAAGAATATGTATCGAGCATCAATATCCCCTCATCCATGAGGAATCACCAATAAAGAGATCACCTATCAAGGAGAAGAAAAGGAACAATCTCCGTGCCTTTGGAATCCCCAATAAGGAAGAAGTAGAAGGTGACTGATGAGGAAGATTCAAAAGAGACTAAGAGTCTAGATGGATACATCAGTGACAAGGATGATGATGACAATCCTAAAAGAGGTTAATACCATCCAACCTATGAGGTACATGATTCTGAGGAAGAAGGAAAAGATAAGTATAACAAATAAGATGAGGAGAAGAATGATGAAGAAGAAGTTGAGGCTCAAGGCAAGGGGTGAGTGGAGAAGTAAATACAAAGGATCAAAGGACCCCAATCCTCATGAAGGAAAATTTAGAAGGTCCAAAGAGAGAGAAGTTTTGAGAATAATTAAGGACCGATGGACCAAAGATAGAACATAATGCAGATGAGGTGATGAAGGAAGTTGAGGAGGAAATCATAGGAAAATAATATGGCAGCATAGGGGAAGATCCCAGTTTGGCTATAAGATTTCCAAGGGCCACATGCACATGGAGGATAAGAAGATAAGAAACACAAGATTAAGGAATGGTCTATATTGATGATCCAAACAAGGTGTGGCATGCACGCTTTCAAAGCATCATACCAACATAACAACTCTTAGCCATGGCTTCATTTTATGAAGAAGGTACATACCCTCGGACAAGGAAAATGCTATCATGGGAATTTGAGTCCCACATTGATGAGTAAAAATTTGAAATAAGCCAAAGGAAATTTATTAAGGTACTAGAAATAAAAGGACTAAACCCCTTTGTGAATGCTCAATAATTATTAGATGAGTAAATATGTAATGTGCTCAACAAAGTTTCAGTTGAGGTTCAAGACATGATCTTGAGGAAGAAATGACAGGGTGAAGTTCCTAGAGGCATATTTGGAGAAAAGGGATGAGGAGATTCTTGAGAAAAATAAGGACCTAAAGCAAGAGGAGCTAATCAATGCTTAGATAAGGCATGAGTTAAAATATGAGAAGGTAAGGGTGCACGAGGTATACAAGAAAATAGATATGATCACGGATGCCATTATCTTGAAGCATCCAAACTCAACACTGCCCACGTAAAAATATGGGTTAACCTTACGGTTCTTAGAATACTTGACTTACAATCTCACAATGGAGAGGCTACCACTTTCTTTAGAATCTATAGAAGAGGTGTAGGTGCACCAAGAAAAAGAAAAATAGATGAATGCTATAGAAATTATTTCCCAGTACAATAAGATCCTTGCTGATGTAAAAGTTGCCGTGCAAGTTGTTGAGGCTTCCTATGATAATTGTGTGGATAGGGATAGAGTGGAAAGTATCTTGGTTACCACCCATGAAGTAGAACTCAAGGATTTCCAAGAAAATAATATGGGTAACAAGGATGAGTGACACAAAATCCTAGCCAAAGTGGAAAATAAATCAAAGGCCATTAAAACCTTGCAAGGCTCAATCAAGAACCAGATGAAAGAATTGTACCCCCAAATCACTTGGAGGATGGACACACTTGAGGATTTGGGTTAAAATTGAGGGGATCATTGAGACAATGAATGCCGAGGGAGAAAGGCCAAGCTTTGAGGGGGTAAGTGCCTTAGTAGGTGACCTCTGTCAACAAGCACAAAATGAGGTTAATGCCTGGGATAAGTTGGAGGTAGATTTGAGGAAGGATTTCCCTCTCCTCCTTCAATAGTGATCATGATTTCCCCCCCCATTCTTTCATTCTTTCCCCCAATTCTTCACTCCATTCTTTATTCAACTTTTCAAAGCCCATTCATTATTTATTCATTAAAGAAAGTGTTTCTATAGACGGAGAACTTGAGATCGGTGTGGGGTGATGTTGGACCTCTGAATTAATTTTCTAAAGATGATAAGGCACATAAGTGTGTATGACCTAGCTGAAGAAGTGCATGCAGTGTTGAAGGCATGTAGGGAAGGGTTCTAACAGTGGTTTTTCGTAACGTACGGCATGCACATGCAAGGAAAGACAAGTTTTGGAATTAGCCATATTCTCGCATCCTAGACAACACATGAGAAAAGCGTGACCCTTTTAGCATGCAGAGTGGATAAGGTGCTAACCTCATAACTATGGGATCAAAAAGGGAATATTACATGCATGCGATCGAATGTTCCAGAAGAACATCATTGCAAAAAGTGGAGAGCTTGGATCAAAAGGAGACATGATCCATTGGAGGACCATTCAAACACTTGGCAACCGATGTACTACCTCGGAAGGCATGGCGTTGGAGGCAAGAAAAGTTATATATTGAGGTGCACAAATAACAAAAAAGGATATAGATAGAGATAGAGAGGAGAGCATAAAGAGATATAGAGTCATCCTGGGAGAGTGGAGGTATGTGGAGAGAGGTTAAGCTTTGCAGAAATACCATGGAGGATTCTATGGGTTGGGATTATGAAAACATAGGAATCATGGCATATTTAAAGGGATGGGTCTGTATTCATTTTTGTAATGTGATGAACATAGTGTAGTTCTGATGCATGACTTGGCTTTGCATTGTTATATGAAGGTCTGTTATGACTTTGAGGGATGTAATGTGGTTATTGAACATATTAATATGAATATAAGGCTCTATTTTGAATCATATATGTGTTCATAAGTACAATCCTTATGCATTTCCTTTATGAATGAATCAGTTATACATGTTGCTTGTTATTTCTCTTTTCTAGATGCAATGAGATGACAAATCATCATAAGTTCTCAGAATAATGCATGGTTCTTTTCTATTCATTTCCATTTGAATATTTGTCATAAGATGATGCATTCTCATAAGAATCACAAAAAGGAAAGGCTTGGCACATTTTCATGCCTCGGTAGAGTGCCTAGTGCCTCAGTGGGTGATAGGGACGATGTGCATGGGATTAGACTGTTGTTCTAAGGGTATAAAATATGACTATAGTGTATGTACAGAATATGGTTTTCCACCTGTAACATTAGTTCTCCTACCTCATTTCTCACTCTCCTTTCCCTCTCTATAGATAAAGTCTTCCCTAACAAGAGATTTCTAGCTTTTATGCGCAGGGTCGGTGGAGTGCCCCTGTTGGATCTCCGACCACAAGGCCACTAGGAAAATACACCTTTACTCACACATACATATACGATGATTACACCGTTAAGTAGAGGGACTTAGATTCCTAGAGTGTTGGCAAGAAATCTACAAGTTTGTCCACGTAAAAATTTTTCTTGCCAATAGAGTGATGCACTCCTTTCAAGTCATGATAATCCCTGTGGAAATAAATCCTAGAAATCACATCCTAGCTCAATTATATTAGCAATCTCCTATTTAGACTAATATTCACAAATAATTGCCTCTTTAGGTTTTACATCTATCCCAATATTGACCTTCTTAATTTTCATAAGTTCATGATACGTGCACACCTTATCATATGCACCGTCCAAGACCTCGTGCGTACTCAACAAAGTGTGGTCAACTTCTAGATTCTTTACCTTTTCATCATCAATCATGTAAAACAACTTTCATTTTTCCTTTTCTAACCAAGCATGCCAAAGTTGTTCTTTAATTATCTCCTCTTCATCAAATCATGCCTATAATTCTAACTCTCAAATCATATCTAACAGCTTCTTTAGACTTTGTATTATCCCATTGTAAGGTGCTTAATAATATATAATGATTCATTCACTAGAGGTTTAGTAGAAAATAGATAAAGGTTTGAATCATACCTGAAGTCATCTCCTTCTAATTAACTATTGCCCTCGTTAATTATACATGAACATACCATACGTGTGCACAAATACTTAGAGTGGTGTAGAAATTATGTACCTAGAGTGATGGTGGAAAGGCATCCTGCCCCTCCATGTAGAGTCTCTCACACTTCTAAACTTAACACAAATTAGAATCCTTCCCATGAAATTCACATATCTAATTAGGTATATTTATCCTAAGAAACCTAGTGGAGATGGTTATTCTCTCACCACTCTAAAAGGGAATCTCTATGTGTAGTCCACCAATGTGTAGTTGTCCCGCATAGTATAAATTGGCATATTTCTTCACTCCACTTGATATTTCCATTGGGAATCTATAGCACATAAACATACATTAGGATTTCCTTCACCATTATACCTTGGTAATTGGTTATTACCCAAATTCTGAATACACCACGACCTCATTATGTGAGTAACTATGCACCGCATTTCATGCCCAACCATTTCCTAAGTCCCATGTACCCAATAGTCACAGGTAACACTATTTGTATCTATCATAGATTGAGCATCATCCCACTAAATAATACCTTATTTAGAAGGCTCAAGCACTTTAGGGTCTCTAATGTTTCATGCATATATGTTGTTAAAATCCTCTTCACCCAAGGGTTCTATATACGGTGCATATTTTCCATCTGTGAATGGAACAATCATGCACTCTTCCTTGTTGTCAAAACTGATATAACCTTTATTAAATTAGAGGTGACATTATTCATATAACACCAAGGGCACCAAAGAAATGCTAGAAAACTATTACTTCTGCAAGTTCCAAGCCCTTAAAGTCCAAATTAAACTTGTCCCCTTGAATAGTGATAGTGGCATCTTTCAAGATCTCCAACGGGCGTGGCTCTAGCCCTATTTTCCATATACAACACATTCAAAGAGGGATGCAATAGTAGTCTCCCATATAATTCCACACATCCAATGTGATTATAATTACTACTACACCTGTATCAATCAATATGTTACTTAACAACCATTCATTAATAATTACATTCAAGGTGATCTCTTTATCATATTCAAAACTATGAGGAGGTACGTTTGTATGTAATATCTATCTCTCACACTCATCTCCAACATGTTGTACCTTTTTCCTTAGCCATTCCCCTAATAATGGAATGATATTTTCTTGTCTTAGCATCTTACAAACCTCCTATAAGTCATCAACATTTTTTTAAGGCGTTCAACTTCCTTTTGAATGATTACTCCTTCAAGCATTCAGATCTCATCCCGTAATTCCTCAAACTTGTGATTATTTTGGCACCATGAGAAAATAATGTTATGAGGGCATTCACACCTATAATGATCGTGGGGTCTACATGTAAAACAATTTACACATGGGAATTCACCTTTTCCACCGATGTGATAGCATCCTGTGTATCCTCCCCGGTAACCTATAACTATACCAACTCCATAAGAACACCCTTCATTGTGATTATGATTATCATCTTGGTCCTCGTAATTATTTGTAACACTTGGTTTTTTGAACCGCAATTTTAGTAGCCTCATGCATCAAATCAATCAATCTACAATTCTCTATATCATGAGTGTGGGACTTTTAAATACTACAATAATAAAGGGCAAAAACTTGAATCTTGATCCAAGTGATAGATCTCACAATCTAGTAGCATGGTGCACACTGAATTTATGAGGGAAACTATCTATAGGATGTCCTTCCACCTCATAATTTGTACACCAAATACCAATGTGTGTCTCATGATATGAATTAATTGAATTTTTCTCCAAGTATTTTTCCATAGATGAAATTTTTGCCTCCAAGAATGGGATAAATCTAGTGTCTATGCTTCTAACTACCTCAGTGTGTAGAGTTACCTCCAATGCCTTGCACGTATCTAAAAGGTGTGATCAAACCTCCAACAAATTTTATAACAAAGTTTTAAAGTGTGCATCGTACTCACTTATTTTCTCATCCATGCTTTGCATAATGTCCTTTAGTGCAATGATTATTTTATATCCAAACTCAAGTATATGTAACTCTTATAAGAAATAATCATGCAACGTGTTATAGTCTACACAATTCTAGTTCGAATCATACTTTCTATACCAACTATGCACGTTCCTTTGTAAAGTAGTAGCAATCTGAATTGCCTTACGCTCAAGGGCTTTAATCCCCTTAGCGTAACATAGTAATTCACACATGTGTACATGATCAATTGCATCCTCAATACCTCCGTATTACGGTAGAAAATAGACATCTTGTAATAAACTTTTTTTGGTTGGTGTGGACCATTCCCACTAGATCCAGAACCTATATTACCTCTAGTATTCCCTCCACCTCAAGAGCCACCATGTCCACTAGATCCTCGAACTACCCGATCCTCCCGATCCTCTCCATGTGGAAGATACGCACCATAGGATGTGTTTCCATATGTTCAGAAAATTGTACTAATTTAAACTCCCACAGCCTCCAAAGTTATGATACTTCCGACATATTACCAAAACTCTATGCACCAATGTTCTATGTAGATGACGCACCAGAAAATATACCACCAATAGGACCACCAAACAAAGAAGATTACATGTCCATTTGAGAAACTCATGTATTTAAAGGAAAATTAAATCTACTTGTCATTACTAAAACACCTACACTAGTTTGATTCTCAACAACTATTTCAAGAACTAGAACACCAAACACAAGGGCTAGATCATCAAGTGGGATTAGTTACACACCAAAGTGGCCCTTAACCGTACTTCCTCATATGCCCTCTACTCAAAAGTTGAGGGGGAAATTTTACCACGCTTTCCTAAGGGTGGGAGAACTAGATGCTTTAGATCCACGTCTTCCACGTGAGCCCTAAATCCTTCCTGATCCATCTCTCTCCTCAACTCCAAATACTCCTCAATGTCACGTCTCTTCATGGAACATCCACTTTTATGATTTAGAAACAAGATATTTATATTATACATAATTTTATCTGTTCTAAATTCATATAATTCAAAACACACATTCCTTTTCCAGTCCATATCATAACAGAAAACCATATGTAACTATAATGACTCGGTGTAACACCAATATCTCATTTCATGACTTGGTATTAAACCAATCTCTCATGTTTAACTTTTTCATGTGTATACTATGTATACTTTGGTTCTTTTACCCATTACAAGTCACTCAAGTGTTCTTTCTAAGAATCCTATCTGAATCTATGTTACTAATATTCATCCGAAATATTAGACTAGGTGACATAAGACAACACAACCAATAGTTTGCGATACTTTGGCCAAAGTTTTAAACATGTTTACCATGTTTACATTCCAAGATGACATACTCGATTGAAAGGAATATGTCTTTCACCCCACTCAATGTTATCTAGATTGGTCTTCCTTGACTTCACAACCAAAGTTGAGTCAAAGTTTCGGACTAAATAGGGGTAGATATGGGCAGCTCATATACACTAGTTATGCATTCTACTCATGGTGACTAAGGATAAGTAGGCATAATCAATCAAATTTTGATGATTGGGTGTGTTTAGTTATCCTAAGTCAACATGAGTTGACCACTACACTAGTCCATGTGTCTATATCTGTTTAGAGTAGCATGATGAAACGAATTTCCATTTATGTCAATTGAGTTAATTAAACTAAGTGGGGTGTTGAAGCATAGTTGGCTACATCACAGTATCCTTGTAATGACTCCCGTCATTAAGAGGGTACTCTGTGGCAACCCCTATATTACAACAACCTACTAAGTTCTTTCAACGAAACTAACATACTTAAGAACATTAGATTATTAACCTTCAATTTATTATCTTGTATATTTATCATTAAACATTGCACCTAAGGGTCCACTAAGTATGATTGATCCCAATAAAGGATTCAAAATGTACTTTTACACTAGTTGAAGGTATGCAGATAAAATTTACGTTCATGCATATGAACTTTTTAATCTTAATCTATTATTTCCTTTTATCAATAAATCTTATTTCAATATCAAGTAAGAAAGATCATTAAGTTTCTTTACTATTGTTTAGCAATGTAAACAATCTTGATTGAAAGCTTATTAATTAGACTTAGTGATATCATAATATTTAAATCCATCTTACTAATTCTTTTAATATTTCCAATTTCCATTTATCATTTTCATAAAGTAGAGCATACAACCAATCATCAATGATGATTATACTTTATCACATAATTATGGAAAACATACTTAGTTCTGATTTAATGATAAAAAGGAAGTATCCTTTTCTTCCTAATTAAGGACTATTGTCCTATTCATGAAATCTAAAAACATAAAGAGTAGATTCATAATAAGAATGCCACATTCAACTATATAGAAACTATCCTTATTCCCTTTTCCAAATAAGGATCTATAAATCATAATCATCATAGTTATACCATTACCCCAAAATTAAATGGTTTGGATATATATATATATATATATATATATATATATATATATATATATATATATATATATATATATATATATGTGTGTGTGTGTGTGTGTGTGTGTGTGTGTGTAGTTTCTTATCCCAAGATCGTCTATACTTTAGAATCCATTAAGCCATGCATATTAATATTTAAGAATATTAATCAAATCTAGTCATGCATGTTAATATTTAAGAATATTAATCAAATCTAAGTCATATATGACCCTTGAATAAATCAGTAATCACCAATCATTACACAACAATCCATTTATCAAAAAGAGAGTTCAATTCACTCCAAGCTTATTAAACATTTCATAAGTTTATAAGAAAACATTTTTCAGCAGTACAAAACTAATTGATACATCCTCATAGTTTTACCAACAAGTTCCTTTCAAGAGAATTTCAATACATAAAACAACTGAAAGAAGAAAATAATTTTGTTAATAAAACAAACACACCTTTATATAAGTATTTCTCCTTTCACATTTCATGAAGTCCATGCACAAAATTGTTAGCATGAGTCAGTTCACAAGAACTGAGCATGATAAGTGCTATAACGTTAAAACAATATGCTTTTATCTAATTGTTTCGTAAAAGGAACCCTATTGTTTATGAAAATGTTCCAAGTACTCAAATTAAGATCAATTAAATAGAATGCCCAAAAATCCATAATGTCAGAAAAGGAGAGGAATTCACTAAACCTATTTAGATTCCATTTGCCCAAGAAAAGAAGTTAAGTTTTCCAACAAAATTAATCTCAACAAAGTGTCACAGTCATGATAATCATTCATCATGATAAATTTTAAAAACTGAAACCAACTATTAAAGAGAAGAATTAATAACAATTCTTGATCAGTCCTCATTAATAACAAATAAATCATCAGCCTTAAGTTTCCACAACATTACCATCAATTTCCTATTAACAATTTAAAAGGGAATTTAATAAAAATACATGATTTCATTCATTCCTCAATGTATCAAATTATTTCTTCAAACCATAGTTCCCTAGTTATTACCAATCAAATTCCCTATCTCCAATCCAAAAGGAATTGATATTTAAACAAGATTGTCTTAATATTGACAGATTACTACAAAAATATATCTCTACAAGAGGGTGGCTTATTTCCTAAACCAAAACAACTCAGAATGCAAGGAAATCACCCCAAGAACAATATACTTTAATCAGTATCATAACAAAGATCAAATAAAAATTAATCAACACAAATCCTTTCAACTCGATGACAAGGAGTTCTAACCAAACCGTGAGCACCAAGATCTAAATCGACAGTTTGAATCACAAAATACCTCCATAACAAAACTTATGAAAAAATTGAAACCAATAGAATATATAAAAAAGGAACAAAGAATGGTCTTAACTTAAAAAGATCAGGGTTCTAGATTTAAGGATAAAAATTTCCTTTATCTATAATCACAATAACTCTCAGCCTCCATTCACACTCGAAACAAATTCACAATAAGAGCAATAGTTACCTCATAAACGTTATAAACCAACCAAATCACAAGCTCAGACTCAAATGAGACGTTTTTGATGGGAAATATAATTGAACTTAACATGCTACAATCACCAGGGAATACGTTCCTTGTAAGAGTTGGTGACCCAACCACAATAAACTCCAAACTTGAATAAGAGCAGATATAAAACCAAGATATCCCACTCACAATGCTCAAAGAGTAATAGATCTTTGAAGGGACATTAAACCAAAAGAAAACAAAACCCAGTTCAAGTGTAATACAACCTGGGTCCTTCCCAAAAATCAACTAAGTCCAAAAACTTAAGCCTACTCGAGAAGGGTATTCATGCAACGAAAAACATAACCAACAAAAAGAGAGAAACAAGATATTTACCAGTCCATGTTTCCAAAACAGATCCACCCAAGAAGGGTATATAAACAAAAAAACGTAACTTAAAAAGATAGAGACATAAGACTCTATCAATCACCTTAATATTATGCACTTACAGTGCTCGAAATACCTCCATTGAAGATACCTAGTATGGATTGAATCTTGAATTCATAAAAACAACAAAAAGATCAAAAGATCAGTTATAATTCTTAAGCCAAAATGAATGACCATCAAACTAAAACAAGAGTCCAAATACAGGCTTATAAAAATTTGACCAAACATTATTTGTTAAAACCCAGTTTCATGACAACCTGAAAGTTCCAAAATCCAAAACAACTTCCACCATAACCCTATAAAATCATTTAACGCCAACAGGGTATGAATAAAAGAAGATATATTCATCTGAAACACAACATCTCTTTAAGCAATCATTCACAGTTTCATATATTGCACACACACATTTTTTTTTTCAAACATAATCAAAACCCATAATCATATATAACAACTTCATACCATAGGATCATTCATATCCACAAGAACCATAACCATAAGAAACTTGCATAAGCAAGAAGAAGAAAACAACACATAAGAAAACATTCTCAAAGATGTTTTCATGAAGAGCAGAGTTCTCTTTATGAAAATGTTTAAATAAAAGCAAGAATATTAAAGAGATAGAGCCTATCATTCTTGGTAGTGCTCCTGGATTCTCTTCCTTGCTTAAAACCTTCAAGAAAAGCTTCCACTAAAAGATTTTCATTGAAAATTCCAAACAAATCCTTCACAAATTCTTCCACTTTCTTCATATGGTTTTCACATCCAAATTTTGACATTATTTCCTCCATATAATGGCAATTTTAATTTGTAACATAATCAAACTGAAAGTTCAAAAAATGAAAATACCACATGCAGAGCTAAGAAGCTCAAAAATATGAATGCACAATAAAACCAAACCATTCCTTTTTCCCCAAACCCATCTTACTATTCCCTAGGTAGTTTTCACTTGGGTCAAGGCTCATTAATGCCAACAGATTGCCAGTGTCCCTCCTAAAACTCCCACCAATGCCAACTCATTGTTAGTTAAAACTAACAATTAAAAACTTCATTCAACTAAAATTAGCAGAGTTTCCAGCTCAAAAATTTCCACCACCTTCATGCCTTGGCCAAAATTGGCGGCAACATGCCATTAAATGAAACATTTAAACCTTCTTAATTCCTTTGGAATGGTGTCACCGCCATCCAACAACTTGACATCAAATCCAACCACATTTCCCTTAGGTTAGTTCAATGCCCTTAGGTTAGGTTTCCATTATATTAGTTTATAAACCATAGCTTAGGACCTTAGGAATAGTTCATATTATAGCTTAGGATAATTAGTATCCA
Organism: Taxus wallichiana var. yunnanensis; assembly: GCA_018340775.1. Taxonomy (NCBI): domain Eukaryota; kingdom Viridiplantae; phylum Streptophyta; class Pinopsida; order Cupressales; family Taxaceae; genus Taxus; species Taxus wallichiana. The sequence goes on from CM031233.1 coordinate 399,255,025, forward strand.
AGACTTAGGATAGTCCTTTAATTACCCTTCTAGGAATTAATCATCACAATAAATACAATCACCTTAACTTAGGTTAAGGATAGGATAAATAATCAAAGGAACTTAGATTAATTAGGTCCCAATAAATTAATCAAAGGACATTACCTTTTGCAATTTATCAAAACAATGTTATTAGATCACTTAGAAGGGTACATGTAATAGATGCTGCAGGATACCCTTGTTAAAAGCAATCCTGAGTTCGAAATCAACACACTGACCATTGAATCAAAATGATCAAAACATTACAAAATCATAGACATGCCTTGGATCACTACAATTGATCCAAGGTATGGTTATTCCTGCATTTTGCAATCAAATAGACTAAAGAAAAAGTTCACAAATGCAAATTAATCCACGTACAATCATAGTCTTATTGGACTAAATTTATTTCATTCACCAATGTAAGAACATTTTTCAAAGTTTAGCATAAGGAATATGTGAAATACTACATTATTAATTAAGAATTGACATGGCATGATTATATCTAGTTTTAGAAGATAAAACATATCATCTACAACAAACTTGATCACTTAGTTAAAAAGAGTACACCATCTTCAAACAAGAATCATTTATCAATGTTTTTAACTTCAGTTTTAGAAGTAAGAAAATATAAAAACCAAGGTGAAGGTATTAAACTTCATCAATTCCATCTCTCATGCTTCATTATACTTAATCCACCTTTCTTCTCTATGTTTTTATGCCACAAACTTTTCCATCTTCCACCGCACCTTTTCTTTCCCCTGTGTGCGGTGGAGTTTAGCAAGTCATGGGGCATTCTTCAAAATCCATAGTTATAATCAAGATCTTAACCACTAAAGGGATAGCGTGAAAGTAATATCCTCAGGGTTTGTGCAAGAATTGGAACTCAACAACCTCTAGAAGAAAATAAGTTGAAACAACGTAATCCAGAGTGTAACTATGTAAATCACCACTCCACCAACGATCTACAATGTGTGTCTAAGTCAAATCAGCATCATGTAGAGTCTTGTAATCTTCCAGTGTCCACACAATTACTCTATACCTCCAATTTCTCTTCGATGCATATGCTACTAGCCACTCGTAAAACTCTATGGGAAAACAATAGAAAAACATTTCATAAAATTTATTATAAAGATTTTCCTCAAACCACATGTGTAGTTCCCACTTCCCTTTGACACTTTTAGATACCGATAGGATACTATTGATCATATTATGGACACTATTATGTTTTGTTTTAGTATGATGGTTAGATGTTAAATCATGGATTATCATTCATCTAGATTCAGATTATTATGCATGATGATTACTAGAGACATTTTCTATATGTGGTTGATGATATATTATTTGATAGGGACATATTACAAATGATTTGGACTTGTGACACTTGATATTTGGAGCAGACCTAGTATGGTAGATTCTTGATGATGATATAGTTAATTTATGAATTTAAAATGATAATGTTGAATTCTCGATATTGTTGTGATTCATGTGTTTAGATGATCTTGAAATTTTGTTTATATATTTTTGGATGTTTTGATATGGCCACGAGGCTGAAGGAGGTATTTGCATTTTACAGGTTAAAAATCACAACAATGTCGGGGGACTAGAGACTAACCATATTAAAATTCCAGGTGAATTCAACAAGGTCACCATGGCAACTGTGTTGTGTGTTGTGTTTTGCTAGGAATTCCCATGGGGGGGATTTCCATTATATGTGACCATGGGATAAGTGTTTTATTTATGTGTTCCTTTTTGAATTATTGTTGTATGTATTTTATTTATAATGTGTTCCTTCTTATAATTAGTTTAAATGTGATAGACTAACGTGAGAGATCATATAGTTAAATTTTTATTAAATTTAATTGGGACATGGGATGTAATTAAAAAATTTGTTGAGTTTAAATAATAATGTTGGAAGAGTGTTTAAGTTAACATGTAAGAATTAGTAAGAAATTTGTAAGAGTCTTACAAGGTAGATTTTGGAAGGTCAAGCACTCCATCTTTTATGAAATTCGAATTTTTCCTTAGAGGCCAAATTTGAGGCTTATGGGACAAGTTAAACTTGTCCCACACCTCTTAAATTATCCACCAACCATGCCTATGGTTTGGAGGTTAAATGTAGACATTTATAATGCATTTTTAAGTGACAATATGTAAGTTTTAATTGCACTTCCGTTACATGTTTTTAATTTGGTCCTTTTTGGAGTATGGGCATTTTTGGAGTATGTAAGTGATTTTGTCATTTTTATTTATTCTGATTTGGTGAGGGAATTTGACTTTCCTCTTGGGGTTGAGTAAGAATGATGTGGCATCCCACATGGATCCACATCATCCTCTTCTCTTCCCTCTCCTATAAAAGTGAAACTCCTCGCTTGTTTATGGTTGTTGGAACTTTGTCTATTTCTTCTTGGGGGCGCATTTTTTTGGTGTTGTTTCCTTTGGAGTTTGTTTGAGGAAGAGCTTGGAGTCTTTTTGCTTGCTTGGAATTTTCTGATTTTGGACTGTATTTGGCATCTTGGAAAGCTTGTGAACTTGGAACAAACTTCACTATGGAGAGGTAGGATCTTGAGTTGTGTTTTAATTGTTTTTCCTTCTCTTGCATCTACGTTTAAATTGTATTTATGTTTGCATTCTTGGATGGTTTGGTAGAATGCTTAGGGAATGGTGTAGGAGAAGGCTATGGGGATTTCATACGGGGCATAAGGGATTGCCAATGAAACTATTTTATTGAGGAGGGAGTTTTTGTTTGGGATCCACCTTGGAAAATAAACTACTTGCAAGTATTACTCTTTGGGGGCATAAGGGGTAAAATTGGGGGAATAAGAAGGGGTTGGCAGATATAAGGTTTATGGGGTTGATATTTTTACCTGGTGGTATGCATTTTGGTGAATTCCCAATTCCAAATTGGGAGGCATAAGGAGTTCCCATAGTTCTTGCTTTTGTTGGCTTGCTTGATCAAGCCTATGTGTTGTGTGTATGATTTCAATTGTAGTTGGGAACTGTTGTCTTGTTGGACTATGTATTTTATTGTTTGTATGAAATGTGAAGAATGCTTTTTTGTTGTGAAAAAAGCCTTGTTGCTATGTGTTGATGTTCATACTTTATTTCAATATGGTTGGGGCTCGGGGGACAATAACGAAAGGATGGATTATCCTTTCTCATTAGATTTCTTGGTTGGGTGGAGAGCGTTTCCTTTCCCCCTTCCTTGTTGTGATCAAGATGAAATAAGAAGAAACAAGCATGCTGCTGTTTGGAGAAGGAATTTCACAGTATGACAGTCATTTCCCTTTGAGTAATTCAATGTAACTTCTCCCACTTCGAGTGGATGAATGTATAAATGTTGTAATGTGAAGCATTGCATTGTTAATGGAAGTTGTAGTTGCATTGAGGAATGTAAAGAAGAATTACACTTGTTTTATGTTTTTGGAAAGAAATGTAAAGGATATTATAAGCATTGTAATTTGTATTTTGTAATTGAATTGGAAGAGTGTTAAGTTGTAAAAGTGTCATTGAATTATGAATAAAAGATTGAAGTAGTTTCAAAATTGGATTGTATACTAGAATTGTTTTGTTGTCCAAGAATGATATCTCTGTTTTGAAAAGGAATAAGAAACAATGTTGTTATTGTATGTATTGTATTTGAAAACAAATGAGAAAGGAAAGATGATATTGTTATCTTTTAAAAAATGCATATTTGAATTGAATTCTAAACTACATTTAATGTAGAAATGAATGGTTTTTAATAAGTAATGTATTTTACTAAGTTAGGAATCATATGCACATTTATATGACAAAATGGAGATTCCAATTTAAAGAGATAGTTCACTATAATATACTCATCCTGACAATTCACATTTTAATAAAAATGAACAAATCATACTTGCACTAAACAATAAATTATGAAACATTGAAAATTAGACTTAGTACTACCTAAGGAACTCAAATTCACTATAACAGTCAAGAACGAATCTCCAAAACTTAAGGAATCTCAATCTAGAGCTTGCATAGTCATTTTTCCGTCTATTGCCAGAAAAATGCAAACTTGAATAATTGGACAAATTAAATTTACTAAAACACTCTAAACCCTCCCTAGACTTATCCTCCATGTCTTTTTGACATGTTCAGCAAAGGAGGAGTTCTAATTTTATCAAAATTAGAGGTTGGAAATTGTCAGTTTGCCAAATAAAGGCCTGCAGATTGTTTTTACAAAATTGACCCTTAAAACTTCATCAAAAGTAAATTTTATGTTCCCTATGCAAAGAGGGAATCAATAGATTTCTAAAAAGTCCTCATTTTCCCAAAACCGAGCTTTCTAGCTCAAGTTATGACACTTTGAAGTTTTTGTGCCTTGGGGAAAATTTGGGAAAATTTTCCTTGGCGGGCCCGCAACCCAAAAATTTCCCATCAAAATTGCCCTTAGAAAATTTTCAAAATTTTGGGCTTAGGAAAATTTTTAATTTTCCCTCTCGCTGGCCCGCAACCAATTAGAGGTTGCCACATGTCCTCCAGGGGTTGAGGCAGAGGCGTGGATAAAATTTTACCCTTAAACTTTTTGAAAATTTTTAGAAAATATTTACTTTTCCCTCCGCCGGCCCACAACCAATCAGAGGGCACCACGTGTCCCCTTGTGGCTATGGTGGAGGCACGGGTTCTTTTAAAACCATTAGTTTTTATAATTTTTTGGGAAAAATTCCCATGTTTACCCACCGGTTCGTGACCAATGAAAGCGTGCCATGTGGCACCTTGGTGGTGGAAGCGGGAAGGCAGACCTTTCTTCTCCCTTTTTTTTGTGTTTTGGATTTGGATTTTCCTTCCGCTAGCCACAACTTTGCTTCTAATTTTTCCTTTGTCTTCCGGTGGGTGCATGGACCCACACACTTCCTTCTCCTTTTATTCCCTTCGTTGGTGCAAAGCACAAAATCGGTCTGCCACCCCGCCCTTTACTTTCCCCTTTTTTTCCTTGTGCCTGGACTTGAAACGTGTCCCCTAGGGACCCATGGGGGTGTAGAGTGTTTTTTGACTTTGAGCCATGTGTTGGGAAAATTTTCCAATGCCACCCCATGACCCGCCAACCTGCCCAAGGTGCACTCCTCCTCCTCTTGCCACGTGTCCCTCTGGGAAAATTTGATCCCCAAACTCCGCCCACTCATAACTTGAGTTTTGTAAGGAGTTAGGAGGACTTATTTATATCATTGGAAAGGTGAGAAAATTTCCTATCCATTTGAAATGGTTTAGGAAAATTTTGAAGGTGCTGAATATGAGAAAAATCCAGTTGATGCTCTGAGCCTGTTAGAGAGTAGGCATGGGGTAAGATTACTCCCTGAACCTAACTAGAACATCTAACCCAAAAATTTGAACCATGTAAACATGTTATAAGTTAATAAAGGAAACTTGTGTTTTGGTAAGTTGGATTTGTTCTGAAACCTATTAGTGAAAACTAATGTCTTACAATTTAGTTGTAGACACTTCAAAAATAAAATATCCCTTAATTTTCTAGCTAACCCTAGGTTGTTTCTTTGGTCTCAAGTGGTTGTTGAAACAGGCACTACAACATGCGTGCATCAAAATCAAGTCTAGTATTATATCTAGGAGTAAAATATTCCTCTAATTTTTTACAAAACTCTCAATACTAGCTAGAGTCAACCAATACGCATTCATCATGATACATCCTTGTAATAAGTTGAAATGAGGTCCCGACAATTGAACCAAAATGTAGTCTTTTTTCATACCAAGAATAGCCCAAGGCATGCTAACACATCACTCGGATAGATTTGAGTTCTCACCCAAAGCATGCAAGGCTAACATGTTCCTCTTTTATGGCAACATTTTCAGGAAGTTAGCATGCACGAATATATATCTCATAATAACAACATATAAAGTAGATGAAATAGATCTAAGCATATAAGTAATAGATAATAACCATGTGTAAAACAAGCTAAAAAAGAATTAATAACAGGTTTACCATGCAAGATCTAGTAACAGAGACATCAATAAAAAGAATCCATCCACACAACTCTATTATATTAATCACCTTAAAACAAAATAATTGTATACATCAATAGTAACTCTATAAGATTTTGTGCATATGTGAAATAATATCATAACCTTATAATCATTCACGACATATTCATACATTGTGAATCATACATATATATGGTGAATTTCCCTTCACCACCCATGCACTCTCCAAAATAGCCTGCATGCTATAAATAGCCATGTGTGTGTTACAAGCCAACTATAAGAGCATGCAATCTCACTAATAAATGATTATCTTATAGTAAAAAACTATAGATCTAATCCTATTAATAACCTAAGCTCTGCATGATGCTTTAACTTCCTTTCCATTAGATATATCTCAAAATAGAATTTTCATGAACTACAAGTCTTCATGCTCTATTCTTATCTCCAAAACCTTGCTTGGCCATTACTCCAACCCTCTATCCTTCCAATTTTATTTGTGACTCATAATGTGGCTAAGTGTGGAATATAATTTTTTAAAGCATGATCCTTCACATATTATATATCTTATTCTCACACGTTCTTTCATGCCTAACTTTTGTATGTCAAACCCATCACACGATTATACTTAGTATCTTTTTAAGGGTTCAATAATAATTTCATCTCAAACTAGATCATATATAGGTATCAGTATTCCTCGTAAGTCATTATTTTAGATAATGACACCTCTTTTAATAATGATGAGGTACATGAGCTATGTGCTCAATTTAAAATATTCATCTCAAAACCTCCTTGTATTATTCTAAGTATAATGGAAAGGATAAGGCTACCAACAAAACCTTTGAGTCGTTCTCCTTAATACGGTAAAGGAGAACACAAGCGATTAGAAGCTACAACTATGTCCTGCATTGTGGGCTTATAAGACTTCAATTTGAACACCGATGGGGAAACCCATTTCCCTTTAGGTTTTTTTGTTGAAGTGGTCTCACCAATGGAGGTAGAATTACCTAGTCTTCTTGTATCCCTACACACAATATTATAGATGGAAATTAGTACCAAAATATGCATCTATATGATTTAGAGAGCATAGATAAAAAAATTTCTTAGAGATGAGAAACATCATCATTTTTATATAGATAGAAAGTGTTGTCAGATTAATGAAAATTTCTATGAATGTGAAATCTAGGTAGGATACTTTATTTTGAGCCTTGATAGTTGAATAGACAAAAAGGTCATAAAACATAGGAAGTTCAGGCCAAAATGGTTATGGCCCTACCAAGTAACAAAAGATTTAAAAAATGGTGCATATCTTTTGTGTACTCTTAAGGGTGAGGATTTTACAAAATCCATTAACTCACTTCACCTCAATAATTTTTACATATATTCATTTGCATTTTTACACTTTCCTCTCTTGCATTCACAAAATCTTGTTACTTGTATTATCATTTTGTTGAAATTGTAAAACATAAACTTAATGTTCAAGTAATTCTTTGACTTTCAAAAATTTAAAAATATCTTAATCATACATATTCTACACTCTTTTCACACATTCAGATTATATAATCCTTATCATCACTTTCATTTGTGAGACAAATTTTGACATTGTTTTATAAGGACTTGCATGATCGTATTATTAATGGTTGCTTCCGATTTTGGATGTTTTTGCCCATATTTTTCTCTAGAATCTTGTTAATATTTCCTATAAAGCTCTCATCATGACAAAAAAATTATAAACATTTCACTCAAAACTTTTATTCACCTATCTCAACCTTCGGTGATGAGCCCTCACATCTTAATAGTTGTGTGGGATTGGAATCGAGGAAAATTTTTCTTCCTAAAAAGCACAATCACAATTCAAAGAAGATAAAACAAAAAGTATATAAACAATAAACACAAATATTCTTGTTGGAGGTCAAACTTGCACCTGTCTCAGATTAGGTTGAACTAAGTCATTGAGGAAATAATGGGATTGTCTTTAAGTTGTGGAACCTTACGTGCTTGAGACAGACCTTTGGAGATGGATGGTTCTCTCTACGTATTTCTACTGCTACTGCTGCTCCTAATGCTGAAAGTAAATCCTAAGCTAATGATGCCAAGGGACCAGAGATAGAAGGAGAACATGAAAATATAAAATAAAACTAAGTGAGGTGATAACACCATAAAAAGAAGGGGGATGAACACAATCAAATTTGAGTGAAAATGAAGGAAAATGCATAGAGGAAGGCTAGACACACATATCAAAGACTAGAACATAGATGCACAAGAACTTTCCTGAAAGAAATTAGAAAAGGATATGCAAGGGATATGAGAAATCACAACAAACACACAACGTGAAGGAGAGGTAAGAAAGAAGAACATAAACAAGCTAGGAAAAAGATAACCACAAAACAATGCTTTTATTACTTCCAAAACTACACAAATGATTACAATGGTGTCGAGGCACATATCCACATGCAAAGACTAGATATAAAGGTCTACAAATCAAAAAACATAAGGTAATTCATATATACAATGAAAATAATCCAACCCTTATCAATGAGCAATGCTCGACATTTATAGATCAATAAATGAGAGGAAAAGGATGAAAAGGAGGGATACATTTTATTTCAAATCTCAACAACCACAACAAGCAATTAATTCCTACAAATCTATCAAATATGCATCCCCATGTATTTTTCACATGTGAGAGAATGAAAAGGGCTAGAACTGAATCAAATCGGGTGGTTGGAGAAATCAGATCTTGCATTAATGGTATGAGAGACATTTTCTATCTCCTCACCTATAAAAACCTACATAAATTTGAATTTGAATGATTTGGAATATAGCCCACATCAATAGTTATCAAATAAGATAAATCATGCCCTTTATCGAGCCTTGCAGTAGAAGTTATGATGATTTGAAGTTTGTAGGTTGCTCTAACATGCAATGACACGTGGCACTTTGAGAATGGATGAAGGGAGGCCAATCTGTGAATATTTTTACATTTCTACCATGTGTCAAAAATGGTTTATCACTAAGATTTAGTGCCCCATTGACACAATTTGATTGGTTACGTGTAGCATACTCAATATCTAACAGTCCACATGGCATATAAATTGGCACAAAGGAAGGCATGACAACATGTGAAGGAAATAAGTGTGGAAGAAGAAATTAGAAGGAGGCATACAAAATTAAAGCACATAGGATGAATGGAAGGGAAACATATTGGAGGAATGTATAGAAGAGGTCCAATCATTACAATATAATGTGTGGAAGAAAGGAAAGGGGTGTGTGAGGATGTTAGGGACATAGCTAATCTTAGAAGAAATTCTAAGGTGTGCGCGAAGAGTACATGAACCTGTTAAGAGGGATGTGAATGCGTCAAGAGTGGGTGAAAGGAAAGATGGTAAAAATAGAATAAAGTATAAGGAAAATATGATAAGCACATGAAAAGATCATGCAAGGGTACATGAGGAATAGGATCCAAGAAAATGCACCGGGATAATGATTAAAGTGCGCATGACCTACAATATAGAACTTCAAAGCTAGAATGGAAATATAAGCTTCCAAACAACTAGGGAAGTTATTTTGGATAACATTTTGAAAACTTTCAGGGCCATATGCTTGCTAGATGAAGGAGATCAATATGCTAGAGCATCCATTAGGCATGGAGTCAGCATGTATATGAACATCTTATCTATAACTTTGAATAACTACCCCTGAGTCACTTGAAGCATGTTTTGAACTATGTTTTGAATCCTCCAAGACTGTTGAAAACAAGCTGGAAGATGATTGACATCTTGGAAGGAATGAAAGAGCACATGCAAGAAACATACAACAAGAAATAACTATATATAGATAAATAATGTGCACGCAATGCACTTGGAGGAATCAAAACTACTCTAATAGATAGAAAGTGATGCAAAAAGCTTAATGGAAGGGTTTGAGATAAATCCATTTGATTGAGGTAGATAGTGTGCCTCCATCAATATGAGATAAATTGAGAGAGTTATCCTCCTTGCAAGAAATGATAACATATGGGCCACTCTAAAGTGCATCAAACTTTGAATGATGCCCGGGTTTAGCTCTTTCAGCATCCCATTTTAGGACCAAGTCCCCAAATTTGAAAGCTTGAAGCCTATCCTTTCAATAAAACCATTTATTTATTTTATTGTTGATGTTGTTCTATATTTATCATGGAATAATTCCTTGATTCTTTAAGTTTAAAAATATCTACCATTTTGAATTCTTTCGAGTGTGCTCCTTCAAATTTCATTCTTTGGGAAAGTGATAATGAATTTAACTCAAGTATCAAAGGAAATTTATCAGCCTTGCCATAGACACACTTATAAGGAGAAGTTCTATTTCCTTCTTCACTATTATTCTGTCTTTCTAGAGTGTGTATGAGACCTTTGAGTATCATTTTCTCTAGTTTATATTCATTATTTGTTTTATGATTTTGATCAGTTTCATGTTTATTCACACTTTGCCAAGCTTATTCACACTTATAAGGAAATAGTTGGAAGAGGTATTTAATTATATACTAAGACTAAGAGATCAATTAGTGATTTTAATACCAAGGAAGGATTTTCCATTATCTAAAATAATTATTTGAGAGACACCAAACCTTGTTACAATACCATCAAGAAATTCAATGATGAATGACTTAGATGATTTATTGAGCATGACAACTTCGTGCATCTAGTGAAGTAGCTTGTAGATATCAACACCCATTTATGTCAAGTGATCAAAGGAGGATTTATCATGCATATGAATTCAAGGTCCCATTGTGAAAAAGTTGATCCACTTGGATTGGTCAAATGGGAAGCATCATCAACTTCTTATTTCCTACAAAAAGTGCATTATTTACATTTCACGACCCGCTTGTGCATGTCCATGAACAGGGTAAACCAAAAGAATCTTTCCATTGGAATTTTCATTGTTGTAGTCTTGATAGAGAAGTTTTCACCAAAGATTATATCATGAAATTTTGCAATCACTCTTTCAATTTGCACACCTTCAATACACCTCAACAACATGCCATCAATATTTCTATTGAATAGAAGGCCTTCGATCACAACATATGGAATTTCTCTGTAGCTTCGAGATGCCTCCTCTTTCCTTTTTCAAACTAGGGGGGTATTTTTCCTTAAAAAGGAATGTAATCATATCCTTCATCCAGCTACGCACACCACGGGCTTCATTCTATTCAAGATGTGTGTGCAGGAGATCTTTATCTAGAAATAATAAAGTCTCAGGTTCATTTTTCACATCTTAAAAAATCTTCTTGTAAAATCTGCTCCATAGAAGGCAAAGGATAATGATCCTTCAAATATTCCTTATTAAAATCTCTAAAATCAATAAGTAGAGTCTGATTTCACTGTTCTTCTTGTGCATTGGAACAATATTTGTGACCCAAGTAGAGTACTTGATTGGAAATATTATCTTTGCCTCAATGATTTTAGACAACTCTTTCCTCATGAGGGGCTTTATCCTTGGATTGAATAGCCTTTGTTTTTGTTTGATGGGCTTGATACTAGGATCAAGGTAAATGGAGTGTTGAGAAACATTTGGATCAAATCATTTGAGGTCTTCATACTCCCATGAGAAAATATCATTGTATTTCTAGCATAGAGAGATGAAGTCATGATTTTCATCATGTGTGCAATCCTTGCTGAGAAACAACTCTTTGTCATGTGTAATAGTGACTAGGGAGTAGTCTTTATACGTCATGCTCATATTCTTCCCTTCACCCCGGAACTTATCATTAGGGATGAAAATTTTCTCTAAGGTAACCAACCATTTAGGAAACTTATTTGTCTTTAGTTGAATCACTTAGTCACCGTAGTTTTCATACATGTCAACTTGCATGTTTAAAGAGAAATCAACTTTATTTTGGATGAACTGGATGATTTACGAATTAATATAAAACACATGACATATGGTGTTGTCTAGAATGGATGGTCCAATCACCATCTTGACATGATACATGTTTACTTTGACAAAGTCCTTAGTAGAGAGAACTACGAACCAAGTGTAACCATTTGATCAACTTATTTGTTCATTTTCCTTGGCAACACTTGTAGATTTACAACATCAAAATTCTCAAGGAGGTTGTAAAATATGGGCTTATAATCTTTGAGAATCTTATTCTTTGTCGTGCACTTGTTTGTGATATGGGGGATGATGAATTATATGCCCCCAAATATTTGCAACACCTTAATCTATCTCTTTTCTACAATAAGAATAATATACACCAATGCTTCATATTTTGCTACATTGTTAGAGAATGTGAACTACAACTTGTGCGTGAAGAATAACTTCTCATCCTTGGGAGAAATGAGAATAACTCCTACACCCATGCCATTTCTACTTTTGGATCCATCAATGTACAACTTCCACAGACCATAATATTTATCATTCCTCTTGAGCATGAGTGGCAACACAAATTCTTCTTCAAGGATGAAATAAGTACCAAGTGCCATTTCAAAAGCTTCAATCTCTTCAACATATGGATAATTTTTTTGATTCCTTTCTACCCACTCATCGATGCTAAGTCGGGTAGAGGAGGGGGAACAAGTTGTTCTTAAAAACTCAAACCTACTCTTCTTGGATTAGGTAATCGGCTTGGGGAGGAGATGGGTCATATGAGTCAACATGATAGGAAAATATTGGCTCATCTTGTATGGTAAACCAGGTAACATATCTTGTCTTAAGTAACATATGGGACCAATCAGAAGATAAGTAAACACCCACTTTAGTGGTAAAATATCTTGATAAATTAAGGGAAAACAAAAGAGGTAAGTCAATGATTGATAAATATTGAGTTATCGTGAGGCTTGGACATGTATGGATGGTTAACTTAAGATCCTTGATGACTACTAAATTTTTAATAGTTGATCCATCAAGCTCTAGGACTCCTTTGGAAAAATGGGTGTATTTAAGGCCTAAGAGATCAACAATTTTCATAGAACGACAACAAAGATTAACGCCTGAGTCAATCATACAATTATGCAAAAGGTGTTTTCCGATGATCGAGGACATATATAAGGGTGGGGTTTTTAAAACCTTACTTCTCCTCTTCTTGACAAATATTGAGAGAAATGTGTGGTTTTTGGATAAGCTGGATCAACACACGAAATTATGCCAAAGCTTTATACAATAAGTCATGTTGAGATGAGATGGCGGGGTCTCCCACATTATGAAATTTATATTTGTATTCTTCATCCGGTCCATAATATTGAATGGAAGCCCATTGACATGTGAATTTGGGTCACAACAACATCTTTTCTTGTTTTTCAGTGCGCAAAGTGGCAGGGGGGCATTAGCTTGCGCAGAGGCTTGAACTACCAAAGGAGGGGCATGCACCACTTTAGGAAGAGTATTACATGGAGCCTTACACATAGTAACTTAAAAATCTTTATTACTAGATTCCTTGGTTACGTCTCTTTTATTTTTAAGATCAACATGTGTGACATGAGATAATGGTTGTGCTCTTGAGTCTAAGATTATATTCTTATACCTTGTGTTATGAACAACTTGTGTGCATAGTCTCTCGTGGTTGTCGCAGCTTTTATTAATGGCATAGAATTATTTGACACCAAAGAACATAAGGTTGGCCTCAAAAGGAGCTTTTGGTTTTCTTAACTCTCAAGTTTTCTTGTATTTGTTGAAGTTTCATAGTTATAAGAAACATGAATCATGTAGGCCTACATGCACACATCATTAGTGTAGTGATACTAACTATGAGGCATATTGCTAAGGAAGCACCATTATTACTCTTGCTCCATGTTGTTTTGAACTGGAACAAGTACTTGGATTGTGCTATGTGTTGGAAGGGGTTGCATAGGAGGAATCACTTACAAGGAAGGTACATGTTAGCATGTCATCTATCATTTTATTAGTTCTTCCCATATCTTTGGTTTACATAGTGATTCCACCAGGGATGATTTTTTTGGATATGCCCCTCATTAGTATTATTTTTAAAGGATTGCACCTATTATATTTCTAAAGATATAAATTTATTTTGCAAGTTTATAATCAAATCTTTCATTTCTTCATCTTCTTTCTATTACATGAGATAATAGGATGTGGATGCAGTAAGTTGAGTGCTCTACACAGGAAGAGGAGCAATAAAATAATGGGGTGTAGGAGGTCTAGGAGTAAAGTATTCCACTTGAATGAGACTATTTTCTTCCCTTATTACAATATTATAAGTAGTAGGTAAGGTTATTCCTCCCATGGAATAAATCATGACTGAAATGTCACTATTCAAGGCCATTAGATAATATAAGAAAGCATGTTGGGATGTAGGCCTTACCACTTGAGGGATTCTATCCCAAGTTTTCTAGAATATGATATTAAAACCAATCATCTACTCATTGGGTGATCTCTTTGTTGTAGTCTATTTATCCACCAATGACAGGTGATTTAAGTTGTCTTTAAAGTAATTACATAGAGTTATTCTGATCTCATCGTAGGTGGAAATAGATAAAACTACACAACCTCTCTACCATCAAGTGATTTCCCTTTGAATGAGACTGTAAATAACCTAACTACTACATCATCATGCATGATCAGATAGACAAAGAACACATTTAGTAAATATTTTATGTGCTTAATAGGGTGAATTGATTTTCACTTGTAAAGTATGGAATAATTTTGAGCATGGTTGTTGGCATATTATGTTGCACATTTAGAACAAGAGAACTTCTACCAGTGAAGTTGGTAAAGTTCCTCGAGAGGAGGAGGTGGTTGTAGTGCCATGGTACGGTACACATGTATGTTATAGGGAGGAATGGAATGCATGTGGTACACTAGAGATAGAGATGTGTAAGTGGGTGTTCTACTACGTATTCTCCTTGGAGATAGATGAAGGTAATCAAAAGAAACTTCAAATTATGCGCTTTGTCTCATATGCACGCTTCTCATGAAAGGCACTCGGGACGGTAAAAAATAGTAGGTATAGATGTTTGAAGTCACCTGATGTGTTGAAACAAGCCTCCAAAGGCTAGAAATCACTAAGTCACACACCGGATATTAGAAATGATGAAATTTAAGCTTTCAATATTGGTCCCACCGGGCATGCCAAAAAATGTTGGAGCCAAAACTTACACCCATATCATATCGAGGTTGTCGAATCGAGTCATTCAAGAAACAATGGGATTGTCTCCAAGTTGGGACCTTCCACACTTGAGACAGACCTCAAGAGAAGGATAGTTGCTCTACCTATTTCTACTACTATTCATACTCCTAATGTTGAAAGTAATTCCTAAGTTAACGATGCTAAGGAAACAGGGATAAAAGGAGAACATGAAAATGGAAAACTAAACTACTAGAGGTGATATCACCAGAAAAATAAAGGGGATGAACATGAACACCTTTGAGCAAAAATGAAGGAAAATGCACAGAGGAAAACTAGACATGTGTAACACAAACCAAAATTCAACCGCATTGTAGTTTTTGTGAAACACAACCATAAAATGAGATGTAAGGAACATGATAAATCGCTACAAACACACAAACATGAAGCCAAGGAAATAAATAAGAACAACAACAAGCTAAGGCAGAAGCTAGCCAAAAACAATGCTTCTATTACTTTGAGAAATGTGTAGTCAATTACAATGGTTTTCTGAGGCTGATATACACATGCAAAGATCATATCTAAAGGTTTGAAAAATTAAAAAAATAAGGAAATGCCTATACAAAATGAAAATAATCCAACCCTTATCAATGAACAAGGTTATTACATTTATAGATCAATGGATGAGAGGAAAGGGAGGAAAAGGAGGGAGAAATCAAATTTGAAAACTCAACCACCAATATGTAGCAATGAGTGCTTGAAAATCCACCCGTAAACTATAAAACATGCTTCCCCATGTATATTTTGCATGTGGGAGAAGGAAAGGGGTGAGATCTGAATCAAATCAGGTGGTTGGAGTAATCAAATCTTGCATTAATGCCATTAGAGATGTGTTTTAGATCCTCACGTACCAAAACCCTGTGAAATTTGAATTTGAATGATTTGGAATGTGGCCTACATCAGCAGTTATCAAATAAGATAAATCATGTCCTATCTTTGAGCCCTATACCATAAGTTATGATGTTTTAAATTTTGTAGTTCATAATGACATGCAATGAGGTGGTACTTTGAGAATGACTCAAGGGCAGCCAATTGTGCATCTATTTTAACACTTCTTCCATGTGTCAAGAAATGGTTTATCGTCGGGATTCGGTAAATCTAGTTGACACACTTTGATTGGTTACATGTAGCACACTCAATATATAACATTCCACGTGGCATAGGAATTATCGTAAAGGAAGGTATGCCATCGTGTGAAGGAAATAATTATAGAAGAAGAAATCTTAAGGATACGTAAAACAATAATGTGTGGGGAGGAATAAAAGGAAAACCTGATAAAGGAATGTATAGTATAGGTGCAATAATTACAAGATAATGTGCAGTACTAAGGAAATGGGTGCGTGAGGATTTCATGGACCTAGCTATTTGGGGAATCAAGTATGAGGTGCATGTGAAGGGTGCATGAACTGCTAGGAGGAATGGGAATGTGGAGAGTGGGTGCAAGGAAAGTTGGGAAAAAATAGAATAAAGGATAAGGAAAATGGAAAGCACAACAAAAGAGCGTGTAAGGGTGCACAGGAACATGAGCCAAGGAAATGTTCCAAGAGAAAAATTGAAGTGAACGTCACCTAAAATATATAAATTTAGAGCTAGAATGGAAATATATTTTTTCCAAACAACTAGGAGAGTTATTTTGGATGACAATTCTAATTTTTTTGTCTGTGCTAACCTTTAGTGATAATCACATGCTTGTTATTGGTAGTATGTGGTTGGGAGAGGAACTTCCCTTGCTCACCTATTTTTATCTTTAGTGATGATCCCATGCTCCTTATTAGTAGCTTGGGGAAAGATGTAGGGGTCACATCAATAAATAAAATTCTCTAAATAAACAAAGAAACTAAAGTGCTTGAAAAGATAAAATTCCTGAGAAAATGAATTAGATATGTATTTAAAGAGGGATAATCATTTTTTTAAATCATATCTTATAAATCAATAGTCTATCTATGGATCTAAGTCTAGTCAAAACTTGCAAGATAAACTCATTTTGAATTGGTTACTCAATTTTGATTGGGGTTGGGTTGTATGTTTCGAATAAATATTTATCAAAATTATTCTCTTAGTCATCATTATTGATCACACTATTAAAATAACACATCTCACATTCTTCTTGGCTCTTGGTTTTGATCCCTCACATCCTACTAGTTATGTGGAGTTAAGAATGAAGTAAGGTTATCTTATCATCATACAATATTCAACACTTTTTGCCAATGGAATAGAGATGTTAAACATTACTTTAAAAGTAAAGTATATTAATTATAATATGTTAACATATGAAAAATCATAGATATAATTTTTTTATCACATTACATAATCATCCATAGCATGCATTCAGAAACAAAAATAATTAGAAGTTTTAAACCATATGAGAGTACACAAATGAGATGAAATCAACTCTTGCAAAATAATGTTGACCAAAAATATGTCTACACACACACACACACATGTCTCACAACAAACCAAAGGAAAAGTGTGGAAAAAATTATTACGTTGAGAAAAAAATAGAAGAAAATCAATATATATACACACAAATTATCCTAAAGCAATAAATTCCCTAGGCATTTCCATCCCTCCTAATTCCCTATGAAGGAATAGGAAAGGAATCCTCATGCGACTCCTATGGAGAGATCAATTGGGTGTGGCATGAGATCCTCCATGTTTCGATCGGTGGTGATGTCCGTGTGACTGATGGTCATAGTGATTTGTTGCATGAGAATCCTTGTCATTTCTCTCAGTATTTGTATACATAACTATCAGTATTCAACCAAGTAACATCTGTTAGTGTGATGCCTGTTAAAACAACCCACTTGAGACCCAAGAAACAACCTAGGGTTAGTTAGAAAATTATGGAATATTTTTTTGATAAGAAGTGTCTATAATTACTAGAACATAATTTTCATCTATTAACATTTATTAAAAATTTCCAAAGGTCACATGGTCCAAATTTTAGGGTTAGAAGTTTTAGTTAGGTTCAGGGGGTAAAATATCACCATACCCACTCCCTAACGGGACCAGTGGTTTCAAATTCATTTTTTCATACTTAAATCTTCCAAAATTTCCCTAAATCATTCCCATTAGATAGGAAATTTTCTCACCTTTTCGGTGATATAAATAAGTCCTCCTAACTCCTTCAAAAACTCAAGATATGGACAAGCAGACTTTAGGGGTCAAATTTTCCCCCTAAGGGGACACGTGTCAAGTGGGGGTGAAAAGTAAATTTTGGGTTGGTAGGTCATGGGGCGGTGTTTGGAATTTTTCCTTGCATGGGAGAAAATCCCCATTTGCACCCATGCCTCGTGGGTCCTCTAAGGACACGTTTCAGTCCTGATCCAAAGCGGGAGAGGGTGAGGGAAGGGCGGAGCGGTGGAAGAGTTTGGGGAAAATTCACCAAAGGGGAGAAAACAATCAAACAACACCCATGCGCCTACGGGTCCACCAGGGACACGTGTTGCAAAAATGATAATGCATGGTTGGAAAGAGGGAAGGGTGGAGCTACGGGAGAAGTTGGAGAATTTTTCCATAGAGGAAGATAGGGGAGAGTTGGACGCGTGGGTCCGTACACCCGCAAAAAGAATTTCCCAAGGTGAGGGCAGGAGCGCGGGGTCATGGGAATTTTTTTAAAAAAATTTCACAAAGAAATAAAAATTTAAAAAAGTGATGAAGTTTATCCCTCCTCTACTGTCACCCCAAGGTGCCACATGGAAACCCTTTGGTTGGTTGTGGGCTAACGGGTAAAAAGGTAGAAATTTTCCAAAAGATTTAAAAGGTCCCAATGACAAAATAATCCCGTGCCTCCACCACTACCCCATGAGGACACATGGCAGCCTTTGATTAGATGTGGACCAGTGGAGAAAATTTATAAAATTTTCCAAAGCAAATTTTAAAAAAAAAAAAAATCTAAGGAGTTTTCGACGGGAAATTTTTAGGCCATGGGTCCGTTAGGGAAAATTTTCCCAAATTTTCCCACAAAGGCAGGAAAACTTCAGAGGGCATAAATTGAGCTATATATCTTGGTTTTGGGAAAATAAGGACTTTCTGGAAAGGCCTCAATGCCCTCTTTGCACAAGAATCATAAATTTTAGTTTTTGATAAAGTTTAAAGGGTCAATTTTTTAAAATGATATAAAGGCTTTTAAATAGAAAACTAGTAATTTTGAATTATAAATTTTTGTTCAATTTCATTTCCTTCTTCACTCAACATGACAAAAGCAGACATGGAGGAATACTCTAAGGAGTTAAAATGTTTTAGGAAGGTCAATTCACTCGATTGATTTCAATTTGTATTTTTCCAACAATTGTGAGAAAAACATATGAGGGAAGGATTGGCTTGATTTTGTAATGTTCTAAATAGTTTTCTTAAGTTTTCTTTGTCAATTTGAGTTCCTTGATGTCTTAGCATGCTAAATTATATCCTTTCCAATTTGATTATTAAGTGCAGGTCTGAACTGTGCATTTTATTTAAATTTATTGCAGTTTAAAGTTTATAACAGAGATCTATTTCTTTTAAATCTGTATATCAATTTTATCATTTAAGTGTGGTATTTTATTTCTAAACTAATCCAATACATTTAGTTGTTTATAAACAAACCATTTCAAAGCTAAATTGTAAAGTCTAATTTCCAATTTTGTATATATCCAAAAGACAATTTACTGTATTTTCCTTACATACATATTTTCTTTCCTTTGCAATTAAACAGAGATTCCAATCACAATTTGATATTCCAACTCAACCCAACAATGCAATGAGAGATGAAATTGCAATTATTTACTAATTTGAAAGGAGATACATATTTACATTCTTTCCATGTTTGAATACAATAACACATGTCTATTTCTTTCTTTCCAATGTACAGAGTTGAATGTAAATGTCTTTCACAATTTGAATATCCACTTTCATAATCAATTACATACATCTTTCCTTCACAAAATACATATTACAATTTCATCCACTTCAAGTGGGAAAGGTTACAAATGAAGTATATTTCACAAGGGACTGTCAAAACTATATTTTCCTTTGCTCTAGAACAACAACATGCAAGTTTCCTTTTTCTTCAATTTGATCACAACAAAAGAGGGGAAAGGAAATGCTCTCCACCCAACCAAGACATCCAATGAAAGGAGAATCCATCCTTCATCATTGTCCCCGAGCCCCAACCAAAATACAATAAGAGGTGTAATTCAACCCATGGAAACAACTAGCTTCCACAACACATAACATTCTTTCAACATGCATAATTCATAATAAAACATAGTCCAAACAACACAACAGTTTATAACTACAATAGAAAACATTAAAATCAAAACTCAGGCTCAATCATGCAAGCCAAAGGAGTAAGGTCTATGGGGGAAGCTATTTATGCCTCCCAATTAGAGATTGAGCATTAACCAGAACAAACCACCAAAATAATTTATCACACACACATCCTTATGCCCCCTAAAAATCCCTCCTTATGCCCCCCACAAAGTAAGAAATGTAAGTTATTTCTTTTCCATGGTGGATCCCAAATCCAAAATCCCTCCACAAAATTTTGACACCAAAGGCATTCCCTTATGCCCCCCACATGGATTCCCCATATCCTTCTCCTACACCATCCCTAAGGAAGTCTACCCAGCCAACCAAAAAATCAATCAAACCATGCACCATTCACACAACACAACAATAAAATGACAGCATAAAAAAAAGAGTTAAATTCCTACCTCTCCATGGTTACTTTTTCTTCCAACAACAAGCTTCAATGCAAAAACACAGTCCCAAAATAGTAATCTCTCAAGCATGCAAATCTTTTCTAATATCCTTCCAAAAGCAAGAGCCCTAACACAAGAAAATGTGTCCCCAAGATGTTTCAAAATGAATCAACAACCCAAAATAAGAAAGGAGTTTGAATTATATAGAAGAGGGAAGAGAAGAGGATGATGTGGATCCATGTAGGATGCCACATCACACATCCTCAAATTCAAAAAAAAAAATACAAAATCCATTCTCCCAAGCACAATAAAGAGGTGGGTGAAAATATGACAAGTTACTTGCACACTCCAAAAAGCCCACACCTCAAGGGACAACAAATTAAATAAAATGTAAGAGTGCAATCAAAACAATGCAACATGATTATTAAAATGCATTATAAAAGTCCAAAATCACCCCTCCAACCATAAATATGGTTGGTAAATTAAATTTAGAGGTATGGGACAAGTTTTACTTGTCCCACAAGTCTCCTAAAATAGCCCCCAAGGAAAAATTTGAGGTGGAGTATTTCATACTCCAAAATCAGACTTACACAACTCTTACACAACCCTTACATATTAAATGCAAACAACCAACAACTTCCATTATTACTTTCCCATATCCCAATTTAATTTATTTAAATTTTAACCATATGATTTCTCACATTAATCTACCACATTTTAATTAATTAAAAGAAAAGGGAACACATTACTAATAAAATACATACAACAATAATTAAAATTTAACCACATTAATAAAATACACAAACCCATGGTCACATGTAAAGGTAATCCCCCCATGGGAATCCATAACAAAACAACACACCACATAATAAAACAAGTTGCCATGGTGACCTTGTCAAATTCACCTAGAATTCCATTGTGGTTGGTCTCTAATCCCCCGATGTTTGTTGTGATATTTTAATCCTACAAAACACAAATACCTCATTCGGCCTCATGGCCATATCAAAACATCCAACGTGATATAAATGAAATGAAAAAATTGACTATATAAATGAATCACAACAACATCGAAGGGAATTTAGCATTATCACATACAATTTATATCAACAAATATGTCATCGTCATATAATATCCATTTTCTAGATCTTCTCATATTATCAAAAATCACATGTCTAAACAACATCCATAAAACATCCCTTTAAAATAGTATATCATCATCCACATATGAGTGTCTCTAATGCCCATCATGCATCATAATCAAGTCAAGATCAACAATAATCCATGATCAAAAGTCTAACATCACACTAATTCAAAGCATAATAATGTCCATAATGTAATCAACATTACATAATAAGCGTTAAAAGGTGTCAAAGGGAAGTGGGCACTACATCCCCCTCCCTTAGACTAGACTTCCTCATGGAAGTCACTAGAAAAAAATGTGAAAACCGAACTCGTAATGAAGTAGGATCCTCCCACATACCTGCAGTCTCATCATATATGTTCCACTACACCAATACCGATCAACCTCTCTACCTCGAAGGCCCGGGGTTTTGCGATCTAAGATGTGAACAGGCTCCACTATCACCTTCCTATGATCATGCATCTACAATGATGTCCAATCTAACACATGAGAAGGATTTGCAATATATCTCCTTAGAACTGAAACATGGAAAACATCATGTACACGAGACAAGATGGGTGGCAATGCTAGATGGTAGCCCAAAGTGCTTGATACTTTATAAGATCTCAAAAATACTAATAAATAGAGGAGGTAACTTAGAACCTTTTCCGTAATGGATAGGGCTCTTGTGTGGCCTAACATGAAGGAACACCTTCATGCCCACATCAAAACTATGATCAATCCTATGTTGATCCGCATACTTCTTCTTCCTGTCTTGTGCCTCCTGTAATATTTTCCCGATTAGCATCACCTACCGCTCCATATCCTATAAAAAGATGGTCCAAGAGATACTCTATCTTCTATCTGTCCTGTAAGAGGTGTGTCCTACACTCTCTACGATACAAATCCTGAAAAGGAGCCATGCCTATGGAACTCTGAAAACTATTATTGTAGGCAAACTCCACTAAGTATAGGTACTCCTCCCATTTAGACTACTGATCCATCACATACATCCTAAGCATATCCTCTAAAATATAATTCACCCACTTAGTCTATCCATCTGTCTCAAGGTGATATGTTGTGCTAAAGTTGATTCTCATCCCGAGGACATACTACATGGTAGTCCAGAAATGTGAAGTGTACAAAGGATCACGGTCACAAATGATCTTCTGTGGAATCCCATGCAACTCGATAATCTAATCCAAATATACCTGTGCTACTGTTCTAGCTATATAAGTGGTCTTCACCAGAGAAAAGTGAGACACTTTTTTCAATTCATCAATCGTGACCATGATGGCATTGTGGTGATATCTCAACATCGGTAGTCCAACAATGAAATACTTGGAAATGGTGCCCCACTTCCATTCCAGTATATCATGAGGATACAGAAGGCCTACTAGATGTTGATGCTCAACCTTAACTCTCTAGAACTCTAAACATCGTGACCCAAACTGAGCCATGTCTCTACAAAGTCCTCTCTAATGATACAACTTTCTCAAGGTGGTATGCATCTTCTTCACCCCGAGATGGGCTGAATAGGGTGCACAATGTGCCTCTACCAAGATGTATTTCCTTAAGCCTCCATCTCTGGGAACATAAATCCTACCTCCGTGACTAAGAAGACCATTTTCCTCTAATTTAAAACCATCAAAATTCCCCTTAAGGGTTCTCTATGACTTGATCTCTACTCATATTATAATGTAGAAGTTGTTAAGTGGAAGTTGTTGAAGAATTATACTCCACAAATCCATGCTTATTGAAGTGGCCCTAGCCACATGTCTTCATCTGCTGAGAGCATCTGCTAAAAATTCTCATTCCCATTCACATGCTCAATATCCATTTCATACTCAAAAAGTAACTCCATCCAACACCACTGACAAGCAT
The DNA here is from genome assembly GCA_018340775.1 of Taxus wallichiana var. yunnanensis. Classification (NCBI taxonomy): domain Eukaryota; kingdom Viridiplantae; phylum Streptophyta; class Pinopsida; order Cupressales; family Taxaceae; genus Taxus; species Taxus wallichiana. The sequence goes on from CM031233.1 coordinate 399,278,807, forward strand.
TGAGATTGGGTTGCGTGAAGAGGTGGTGAAGACTCAAATGATCTATCCTGAGTGTGAATCTCCTACCAAGAAGAAAGTGCCTCCGTATAACCAAAGCATGCACAACTGCTGTAAGCTCAAGATCATGAGTTAGATAATTAAGCTCGTGATCTTTGAGTTTGCAAGACTCAAAAGCTACTACTATGTCCTCCTACATCAACACACCTCAAAGCCTTGCTAAAGAAGCATCTGTGCACACAAATAACTCACCCTGTGGATCTGACACTACAAGAATAGGTTCTGTGGTGATGAATTACTTCAGTTTCCTAAAGGCTTGCTCACATTTTTCCAACCAAACAAACTTCTTCCCTTTCCTCTGAAGAGAAGTGATAGGGTGCACAATCTAAGAGAAGTCCCAAACAAATCTCCTATAGTAACTTGCTAATCCCATGAAGGTGCGCACCTTCTTTCACTGTAGTAGGTGCTTTGGCATATCCATAATGGCCATAATCTTAGAAGGATGACGATGATACCTTTCCCAAAAATGATATGACCTAAATACTACACCTCTGTCTCGAAAGAAAGCACACTTCACCAAGTTCCCATAAAGCTATTGCTCACAAAGACACTAAAGAACCTGGCGAAGGTGCCCCTCGTGTTCCTCATGCGTACATGAGTATATCAAAATTTCATCTAGGAAGATGAGCATGAAGTGATCTAAGAAGGTCCTAAATACCCCATTCATCAAACTCATGAACACTGTGGGGGCATTAGTCAAACCAAAAGGCACCACTGTGAACTCATAGTGCCCATATCTCATGCAGAAGGTGGTCTTATGAATGTCTACCTCTGAAATCCTCAGCTGATGGTACCCTAACTTAAGATCAATCTTAGAGAAAACTATGGCTCCCTTCATTTGATCAAACAAGTCATCAATACGCGGAAGGGGATAATGATTCTTGATCGTTACCTTATTTAGCTGGCGGTAATCAATACACAAACCGTAAGGATCCATCCTTCTTCTTCACAAAGATCACTGGTGCACCCCAAGGGGATACACTAGGATGGATAAGGCATTTCTCCAAAAGGCCCTCAAGCTGCAACTTGAGCTCATAGAGCTCTAGGGTGGTCATCGATAAGGTGCTCGTGAGATAGTCTATACTCCAGAACTAGATCTATATGAAAATCAATCTCACATGGGGGTGGTAACCCCGGTAGCTCCCATGTAAAGACATCTACAAACTCTCTCAAGATGGGATGTATCATCTAGTGATGGTCTGCTAGACCCATCCTCCGATCTATCACTAGCGTAATAACATACATCCGACTACTCACCCACACTACTTAAGCTGCATAGCAGAAATAGTGTGAATAGAAATGGGTCTCCTGACCCCTGAGATCACTGACTCAACTCCCAAATTATTTGCATAAGATATAGTCTTGTGATAACAATCCATCCTGGCCCTATGTGTAGATAACCAATCCATACCCAAAATGACTCCATACGAGCCCAAAGGAAGGATATAGAGATATGAGGTAGTGGTAAAAGGTCCCAAAACCACTACACACTCCTTAACTAAGGATTCTATAGAGATCTTGGCTCCAAAAGCCATCTCAAAATCCTAACTAAGACCCTGTCTAGCGCCACCACCTACATCGCTCTACTAGAAATGGTGTAATGAAAGAATCGAGAAGAACCAAAATCAAACAATATAGAGGTGAGGAATACCACTAATGCTACCTATGGTCTTAATGACTATGCTTTGATGCTCCACTCGACATTCTTAACCACCGCATAAATCATGTGGTTGTGTCCCATGTCACCAATTGTCAACTTGGAGATCTATGTCTTACCCTTGTTGTTAGGGTTTTGTGGGAAGTCTTCCAAAAATTTCTAGTAACTCCACATCTAAAACAGATCCTCCCTAATGATTAGCACCTCCAAGTAGGTGCCTGGAAGTCTATGGTGTGGATCCCAATGATCTAGTTGTGGTCAGTGATATCTCTGCTAGTGAGCTCCTACTGATTGAGCTCTAGGTCCACCCTATGTCTTGATGGGACCCCTAGGAGGAGGCCCCATACTTTGACCTCTGCATGGAGGTGTATGAGGTGGGTAGGACTACTACTGCTATGGCCTAAAGGATGACTATGTTGTACCATGACCACCACAAGAAAGAGGGCACCGATCCCCTTGATCTAAAATCCTTCATCTATTGTATGTGGCTCCAGACTTGGTATCTAGTCTGTTGGGTCTTTCCCGAGTCTCCTCTACAATATAGGCCTTCTCGATGGCCTCAGCTAATTTCTATAGGTAGTGGATCCACACTAAAACTCTAATATATAAATTCAAGCCCCAAATGAACTTGTGAATCCACACCTACTCATCCTACATGTACTCAACATATTAGAGTACATCTAGAAATCTACTCTCATACTCTGCTACAGAAAGAGATGCCTATTGGAGTTCATGGAACTCATTGATACGTCTTTGTATGAACCTTTGTGACAAATACCTACTCCCGAATCTCTCCTCAAAATTTTACAGTCACTTTGTCTCTCGAATCTACATGGAGCTTTTGCTCCTCTATCTTTCACCATACTCTTACTCCATCCCTAAGTAGATGGATCGCAACACGAGCTTTCATGTTGCTAGAACAAGGAAAAAACTTGAAGAAACCACTCAAGTTCACTATCCAGCCTTGCGCCTGAAATCCACCTATTTCACCTAAGTAGTGTGAGGGCCGAAGCTTTAGGATCTCACTGATGTGATCTGTTGTTGTGGTCAGACGAGCCTCTAGGTCTCTCTACACGATCATCCCTAATCCTAGGTCTCTGAGACCTTTCTTTATGCTTTGGAACTCTGTCACCCTATCTCCTAGGTGGTGACTCTACTCTTGCTGACTCTATATAGGAGTTCTCTCCTATATGCTCCTTGCTAGGTCAAGGATATGCCTGACCCTCAATGGAAGGGGCTCTGTCATGACTAGTTACATGTCCACCTCCTAGTCCTCTGTGTAGAGCAACATGGACATCTTGAAGGGTATGTAAGATTTGGGATAGGATAGATGATACACCTTGATCCGGTGGTGGTGGTGGTGGTAAGTCCGAGTATCTATGAAGGTTCCTCTTGCTTCGTCTAAGCCTCCCCATGGACCAAAGTTATAATTAGTTTATTTTGCTGAGTTTTATTTAATTTCCATGTTTACTAAAATATACAAATTCTAAACTAGTTTTTTTCTACATTAAAAATGTGTTAGGTTTAAGTTCCATATCTCGAGTTTTCTAGTGTGCCCAATGGTCCAAGATTTTGAACCTCACTACGATAGTAAGTGTGATGCCTGTTAAAACAACCCACTTGAGACCCAATAAACAACCTAGGATTAGTTAGAAAATTATGGAATACTTTTTTAATAAGAAGTGTATACAATTACTAGAAGATAATTTTCATCTATTAACATTTATAAACAATTTCCAGAGGTCACATGGTCCAAATTTTAGGGTTAGAAGTTTTAGTTAGGTTCAAGGGGTAAAATATCACCATACCCACTCCCTAACAGGATCAGGGTTTCAACTTTATTTTTCTCACACTTAAATCTTCCAAAATTTCCCTAAATCATTCCCATTGGATAGGAAATTTTCTCACCTTTCCATTGATATAAATAAGTCCTCCTAACTCCTTCAGAAACTCAAGATATGGATAGGAGGACTTTAGGTGTCAAATTTTCCCCGAGGGGACACGTGTCAAGTGGGGGTGAAATTAAATTTCAGGTTTGGTGGGTCACATGGCGGCATTTGGAATTTTTCCTTGCATGGGAGAAAATCCCCATTTGTGCCCGTGCCTCAATGGGTCCTCCAAGGACACATTTTGGGTCTTGATCTAAAGTGGGAGAGGGTGAGGGAAGGGTGGAGCGGCGAGAAGAGTTTGGGGTAAATTCACCAAAGGGGAGAAAACAATCAAACAACACCCACATGCCCGCGGGTCCACCAGGTCACATGGCACACAAATAACAATATGGGGAGGAAAAGAGGGAAGGGGGAGCTACAGGAGAAGTTAGAGAATTTCACCATAGAGGAAGATAGGGGAGAGTTGGATGCATGGGTACACACACTCGTGAAAATAATTTCCCAAGACGAGGGCGGGAGCATGGGGTCGTGGGAGTTTTTATAATTTTCTTTTCCTAAAGAAAAAAAAATGAAAAAGTGATGAATTTCTCCCTCCTCCACTATCACCAGAAGGTGCCATTTGGCACCCTCACGGTTGGTTGCGGCCGGTGGGGAAAAAGGTAGAAAATTTCCAAAAGATTTAAAAGGTCCCAAGGACAAAATAATGTTGTGCCTCCATTGCTGCCCCATGAGGACATGTGGTAGCCTATGATTGGCTAAGAAATGGTAGAGAAAATTTCAAAAAAAATCCCAAGAAAATTTTTCAAACAAAAAAAAAATTCGAAGGATTTTTCAATGGGAAAATTTTGGGCTGTGGGCCTCTGCCAGGGAAAATTTTCCCAAATTTTCCCGCCAAGGTAGGAAAACTTCAAAGGGCCATAACTTGAGCTAGAAATCTTGGTTTTTGGAAAACAAGGACTTTCTAGAAAGCTCTTGATGCCCTCTTTGCACAGGAATCATAAAAATTAATTTTTGATAAAGTTTAAAGGGTTGATTTTAGAAAATGATCTACAGATTTTAAATAGCAAACTGGTAATTTTGACTTATAAATTGTTGTTCAATTCAATCTCCTTCTTCACTCAACATACCAAACAGACATGGATTGATACTCTAGGAAGGATTTAAAGTCTTATAGGAAGTTTAATTTGCTCAATTGATTTCAATTTGTATTTTTCCAACAATTGACATAAAAATGTCTGAGGAAAGGATTGGCTCGATTTTGCAATGTTCTAAATAGTTTTATTTGTCAATTTGAGTTCCTTGATGTCTTAGCATGCTAAATTGCATCCTTTCCAATTTGATTATTAAGTATGTATGAACTGTGCATTTTATTTAAATTTATTACCAGTTTAAAGTTTATAATAGAGATCTATTTCTTTTAAATTTGTATATCAATTTTATCATTCAAGTGTGGTATTTCATTTCTAAACTAATCCAATACATTTAGTTGTTTATAAAAAAACATTTCAAAGCTAAATTGTAAAGTCTAATTTCCAATTTTGTATATATCCAAAAGACAATTTATTGTATTTTCCTTACATACGTATTTTCTTTCCTTTGCAATTAAACAAAGATTCCAATCACAATTTAATATTCCAACTCAACCCAACAATGCAATGAGAGATGAACTTGCAATTATTTATTAATTCAAAAGGAGATACATATTTACATTCTTTCCATGTTTGAATGTAATAACGCATTTCTATTTCTTTCTTTCTAATGTACAAGAGTAGAAAGTAAATGTCTTTCTCAATTTGAATATCAACTTTCATAATCAATTACATACATCTTTCCTTCAAAAATACATATTACAATTTCATCCACTTCAAGTGGGAGAGGTTAAAAATGAAGTATATTTCACAAGGGATCAAAACTGTATTTTCCTTTGCTCCGAACAACAACATGCAAGTTTATTTTTCTTAAATTTTGATCACAAAAAAGAGGGGAAAGGAAATGCTCTCCATCCAACCAAGACATCCAATGAAAGGAGAATCCATCCTTCATCATTGGCCCCCGAGCCCCAACCAAAATACAATAAGAGGTGTAATTCAAAACATGACAACAACTCGCTTCCATAACAAACAACATTATTTTAACATGCATAATTCATAATAAAACATAGACCAAACAACACAACATTTTATAACTACAATAGAAAACATTCAAATCAAAACTCAAGCTTGATCATGTAAGCCAAAGGAGCAAGGTCTATGGGGAAGGTACTTATGCCTCCCAATTGGAGATTAGGCTTCCACCAGAACAAACCACCAAAATAATTTATCACACACACATCCTTATGCCCCCACAAATCCCTCCTTATGCCCCCCACATATTTCCTTATGCCCCCCACAAAGTAAGAAATGTAAGCTATTTATTTTCCATGGTGGATCCCAAATCCAAACTCCCTCCACAAAATTTTGATGCCAAAGGCATTCCCTTATGCCCCCACATGGATTCCCCATAGCCTTCTCCTACACCATCCCTAAGGTAGTCTACCCAACTAGCCAACAAATAAATCAAAGCATGCACCATTCACACAACACAACAAGAAAATGACAACATAAGAAAAATATTTAAATTCGTACCTCTCGATGGTTACTTTTGCTTCCAATAGTAAGATTCAATGCCAATAACATAGTTCCAAAATAAAAATCTCCCAATCATTCAAATATTTCTCAAGACCCTTCCAAAAGCATGATCACCAACACAAGAAAATGTGCCCTCAAGAAGTTGCAAAATAAATCAACAACCCAAAACAAGCAAGGAGTTTGAATTATATAGAAGAGGAAAGAGAAGAGGATGATGTGGATCCATGTAGGATGCCACATCACACATCCTCAAATTTAAACACAAAAGACAAAATCCATTCTCCTAAGCACAATAAAGAGGTGGGTGAAAATATGACAAGTTACTTGCACACTCCAAAATCCCACACCTCAAGGGACAACAAATTAAATAAAATGTAAGAGAGTGCAATCAAAACAATGTAACATGATTATTAAAATGCATTATAAAAGTCCAAAATCACCCCTCCAACCATAAGTATGGGTGGTAAATTAAATTTAGAGGTATGGGACAAGTTTTACTTGTCCCACAAGCCTCCTAAAACAGCCCCCAAGGACAAATTCGAATTTCCATGGAGGTGGAGTATTTCATACTCCAAAATCAGACTTACACAACTCTTACACAACCCTTACATATTAAATGCAAACAACCAACAACTTCCATTATTACTTTCCCATATCCCAATTTAATTTATTTAAATTTTAACCATATGATTATTCACATTAATCTACCAAATTTTAATTAATTAAAAGAAAAGGGAACACATTACTAGTTAAATACATATAACGATAATTAAAATTTAACCACATTAATAAAATATGCAAACCCATGGTCACATGTAAGGTAATCCCCCATGGAAATCCCTAACAAAACAACACACCACATAGTAAAACAATTTTCCATAGTGACCTTGTTGAATTCACCTAGAATTCCATTGTGGTTGGTCTCCAATCCCCTAATGTTTTCTGTGATATTTTAATCCTCAGAAACAAAAATACCTCCTTGACCAGCCTCATGGCCATATCGAACATCCAACATGATATAAATGAAATCACAAAACCAACTATATAAATGAATCATAACAACATCGAAGGAAATTTAACATTATCACATACAATTTATATCAACAAATATGTCATCATCATATAGTATTTATTTTCTATATCTACTCATAATATCCAAAATCACATGTCCGAACAACATCCATAAAACATCCCTGTCAAATAATATATCATCATCCACATATGAGTGTCTCTAATGCCCATCATGCATCATAATCAAGTCAAGATCAATAATAATCCATGATCAAATGTCTAACATCACACTAAGTCAAAGCATAATAATGTCCATAACATAATCAACAAAGATCAAAATAAGCATCAAAAGGTGTCAAAGGGAAGTGGGCACTACGGTTATGGTGTGTCAATCTTGTGAAAAACATCGGTGTGGAAAATCAGCTATGTAGGTTCGAAAGAAATCACTCTCAAGTCATCCCAGTGGGAATCAAAAATATATCTAGGTGTGTATGCCAAATAAGATCTCTTCATCCATTAGTTGTAATTGTAAAGAGAAAATAAACAATGATGAGTTAGAAAACTTAAAAAAGAGGATCCTAGTAACATCTAATCTAGGAAGTAAAGGTAAGAGAAGGATATTTTTTCTCACTCGGATCTTCAATGATCCAACTTAGGTCTACAAGTGGCATAACCATAGGAGACGCTACAACCATTTCCTCCTCCTCCATCTCCTATGAGTACAATGATCCCTCCTCCATCTCTTTTGGGTGCATTGAATCCTCTGCATCCGCCTTAACTCTGGAAACCACTTAGATCTCTCTTATACCCTACCACTCTGTGGTCCGAATCCTCTAATCCCAAGTTTTGCTCAGCCTCCTCCTCCTCCTCACGCATATCGAGGACCTCTCGAATCTGTATAATGGGCCTTGTTCTAGGTTTACCACTAGTAGCTGGGTTTGATTCATCTCATGGTGAGCCAATTTGAACCATAAGAACATTGACTATCCACTAGAATTAACCCTTCGGGTTGGTTCTCACATCCCGTATCCCTTTGTAAATAGTAGCTTCTTGTTTGTGGAGCATCTTAATAGCGTAACCAGAATTGCTAGGGCACCCAAATAAATGGATGATTCTCCACTCTACTAATGTGATTAACTAATTAAATAATAGTTACACAAGTAGTTAAGGTAATATAATCGTAACCCAATCTACTGTCATACCATGATATGGTTTTGTGATCATATCTATTGTGGTCAAAGTAGATGTTGACTTTGGTGCACCCCTAAGTGGAGCCATATCAACTATCCTAGTAGCCATGATCTCTACAAGATCTACTATCTCAACAACTCTCTGGTATGGGATAACTCACTCATATATCCACAACACCACTAATGTGGGGTAGCTAAGATACATCGCCCCAAATCTAACAATATTGTACAAATCGTGGTATATAGTTCCCAATATGTCAATCCGCATATAAATTTCCATAGAGGTCAATAATCTCAATAATAGGATCCCAACAAAATAATATTTTTCTCTACCCTTGTCTCCAATAAAATGCAAAACCAATATATAATTGATGGCTTTACACAAAGTGGGAATAAGAGCGATCTCAATGGTAAAAAAATCGACTCTCACTTGGCACCCGTGTTAGCTGCCGATTGCATTGCCAAGATAATATTCCATCTACGGACCTTAAATCGAAAAACCGACACTCTTCAATACCAAATTCCTTCCAGTGAAAAGTCATTCGAGGATCCTATAAAAATCCTCTAATGTGATCATCCACTCTCCTCTGACACTAGGAAACTAGAATGTGTTACAGTCGACATCCTAGTAAGAAAAAAATTCATATGGAAGGAGAATCACTTGGCCCATCAACCATTTTGGGCTATCCTCGATAGGCCAACCCTCTCTAGTACCTCCTCTTTTCCTTTGTCAATAACTTGGGAATCCTAGGCAACTAGTCTTACTCTTAGACTCTACTCAACGATATAGATCCCTCCATCAATGATATAGATCCCCTCCATCCAAGACAAGGAAAAAAACATATTAGAGACTAATAAGTCTATAGTATACTCACAAAAAAAAAAAAAATGCAAACAAAAAAATGCATACTAAGTTTCTAAATTACAAAAATTCATGATGGTTACAAAAGCTGTTTCTCTTAAATGGGTGGCATCGCATAATCACCACATCAGTTACACAACCTCCACTCTGCTATAGTGGAAATTATGTAACCATCACAATGTTTGTACAATTGCCACTCTATGTAGAGTGACAATTGCATAACCACCTTGTGGACGTCATGTCTATAAAAATAGGGTCGTGTCTCAAACACAAAATCTATAAAAATATTAAAAAGTGAACAAAAACCTTCAAACAAGATGCAAAACCTTAAAGTCACCTCCCAAAGTCATTTTGACTAAAAATTACTAAAAAACCGACCCTCCTACAACTAATTTTGAACAAGTGCTACATTTTAGGGTAAAGCAAACAAATTCTTATAGCTTACATGTTCATGAACCTCTTCACCTCCTGCTATTTGTGTTTCCATCATGATTAGATACTCTTCAATTTGAATGTATTCATGAGTGAAATGCTCATACGTATTCAAGAGTTAAAAATTTATCTAAGTAGGCATGTAAAAATGGTTTCTAAAAATACTAAAAAGTTATATATATATATATATATATATATATATATATATATATATATCAAATTTGGTTTTCTAATGTCACTTTGAGTGAGTGTATGCAGAGTTGGTGCACTGGAGTAGGTATATTTCTCATCTTGCATATATGGTAAGTAATCTTGTCATTTAATTTCAAAATATTTTGCTAATTTTGTTTTATATCCGTACTTGATTCTCGTTTCTCTTTTATAGGTGGCAGGAAGTTTGAATTGGCGTGATTTCAGCACATGGACAAATAAGGTAAAATTCTTAACTCTTCCATTTGGGAGCATCATACTAGGAATTCACATTTTACACCCATTCATGGCTGAAAATTATTTTGCAAGGGGAAATATACATATACCCAAAATTTCACATGTGTTACATTGATGGATACAAGAAAGTATCCAATGATGACAAAATCCTTCTCCGTAACAATGATGACATCAAAATCCTCTCCCTTCACCTTAATTATGTTTTCCTTGGCTTATTTATCCATGTTTCTAAGTTTTTTAGATTTTCATGTCTTCGTTATCCACTATTAACTCCTTTTACACTTGTTTTTGGGTTTAAGTCATGTAACCACCATGGCAGTTACGTAATCACCAATTTTACTAGATCGGCGGTTATACAACTACAAGTCTATGCAGACCGTCGGTTCTATCCACTTTTATCCGAGATTTCAAACTACATTTTTTGTATGTGTTTCTAATCCGTGAGTTATTTTCTCACATGTTTTGTGACCACTTCTACTGATTTTTGTCCAGATATAATTGTATTGGAAAATTCTTATATGTTTACTATATTGAGAATATTTACTCCCTCTTTTATTAATATTTTAGCACTTTTTGATTGATATGTGTTCCAGGACTTCTTATTCCCACATGATTTTAAAAACCCACCTTTTACTTGGATGATAGGTTCAAGATTTGAGATTTGAATTACTTTGTTATGCTACCAAAATCCTACTAAGAATTAGACAAAAACACAACACATTTCTCTGTTCCTTTCTAGAAGCGCATTTGTGACCATTTTCCTTTAACCAACCAAATCTAGTTTATTCTTGATTTCTTGCAAATCAATCAACTACAGTTTATTCTTTTGTTCACCTTCCTACCAGCCTACATTACACATCTTGGATCATTCAAAACTCATATTTGGAAAGGAATGGAAGATGAGGAGACAATAAATCCATAATCATAGTTGGGAAGCTATCTCAATATAATCGTAACTAGGTTGGGGGTTTATTTACATTTCTTTTAAGATTTCTTATGAACATTGTTATTTAGATTGAAGGAAATACATTTATTTTAAGTGGTAGAATTTATTGCTTCATTCTATAATTTTTAATGTATGAAAAATCTTTCATTGATATCTTCTTCCCTACTTATCCATTTGGATTTTCAAGGGAAAGAAGTTGGAGGAAGATTATGTGTCTATGATTCTTCATTTATTTCTTCATTGTTACTTATGCATACATTTTATTTTTTATTTTATTGGGGAAGTTTCTGGGAAAGAGGAAATTTCTTCTAAGAATCGATTCTTTCTTCCCATCAACTGAGGCGAAGTAGTTAGAGGAAATTAGATCTCTAGAATTATAAATTAGAATACATCCTCTTGTTAAATTAGATTTAATTCCACACCATGTAATAGAGGAATAACTACATTCAAATATTCCCTATTTGTTTTATTTTAGTGTAGAAGTAGATTGTTTTGTTTAGATTAATTTGTTTATATGTGTTTGTAGATTTTTTTTTTTAATTCTACAAATACTAGAAAAACCAAAAAAATAGTTTATAGGTTTAATTAGATTTATTTATTTATTTCATTCAAAATATTCATTGAAAAATACAAAAATAATTAGATAGTTTTTTTATTTTTCTTTGATTAAATACTTACATATTAAATTTAATTTAATTTTAAGGAGGAATCAATCATATAATTTTGAATTTAGATTCATTTGTTTTATTTATTTAAAGGTTCCGTTTAAAGGAACTTAGAAATGGAATGAACATAACCACCATTTTTAGTGGCTTAGGCTATAAGAACTTAGTTGTTAGTCCCTTTATATACTAATTTGATTGTTTGTTTTCATCCTTTCTAATTTAGTGCCCACATGAACATGATGGTTCCACCTCAACCACACTTATTAGAATATTTTATCCAATCACAATTCAGCCAAACATTGATAGACACCAAGTGGAAATTGACCAAGGCTTAAACCAATCAAGTATTTTGAGAAACACTTGTACCACCTTAGATTATTGATCAACTTATTTCAATTAACGACGAGGTAGAAATTACCAAAAAATATTGGGTAAACTAAGAAGATAGGGTTAGACCTCTTAACCCTTGATATTTCCTATACACATCTCATCTCACACTTACATGACCACTTTTAGATAAGAATACGTAGAGAAAGAAGGAAAATTACTCGCATCCATTAACCGGGTCATGTTATACTCGGCTTTAATGACATTGACCAAGATCTATGCACAAAAATCATCCTTGATAATAATATCACCCCATATAGGTTAGGTGATCATTCATCGTTCTTGAAAAATAAATCCCCAATTTTCTAGTTGAGAAACTTTGATTACCCTTACTAGTATCCCTAGTTTTATTACCATTCCCACATATCCCACTTATACTCAATCTATCCATCACATTAACATCTCATATATCACATTCAAATTATATCAGCACAACCTCAAGAATTCGAATGCATCTAAAATCACGTTTTGATTTTCATGTGTACAACCACCACAGAGTCATTTCAAATGGTACATATAGATTCTCATATGCTCAGATATGGGTATACATCATTTATTTTAATCTGCACTCTCAAATTATTCATTGCACACACCTCAAAAGAGAGGAAAATATGTGGGTTTTTATTACACATTTCTAGCGAGATACAAAAATATTTTTGGGCATAGACTATAAGGAAGACGAAAATTACTCATAATTAGAATTTGGCATAAGAATTTAGTAAAATCTACTTGGAATCGAAATTGTACAACCTTGTAAAAATTGTACAGATGTTTTTGACCCTATTATATACTAATTCCAGGGGCATTGTTTCCAAATTTTCAACATTATCAAGTTTTTCATCATTGTTACAACATTTTTATATAGTTTCATTCTTAGATTGACTTATTTTGACACATATTTAGGGCATGGTGTTGGATATTTGTCATTTTCATTGGTGTTTTCATTGATTTGAAGCTACATTGATGGAAAAAGGTGTTTTGAAGGTGTTTTTAGGCCTCTCAAGGTCAACCATTGTGTTCAACATGTGTAAACAAGTCTGTAACAATCTTCAAAAATAGTTTAAGAAAGAATCTGCAATAAAAATTTGAAGCTTGATTGTACCGCCAACTTTTGAGAATAGTTCTAGGTTGATACAAAGACACTGTAAGCTTAAATGGATTCTTCATCAAGTTTTGAGATTGCCATAGATAATAGAAGAATGCCTCCAAAGTCTAGCAAAAGTGCTGAGATAGAATAAGAAAGCCACCAAGGACTAGAGGAATCCACATATAGAAAAATAAAGTCACTAAAGTCTAGGGAAATTCGTGAAAGACTAGAGAAAACCATAGATAAAACAATGAAGTTGTGGTAGACTATAGGAGTTGCAAGAAAAGAAGGAAACCCACTAAACATGGGATAAAGCTACAATAAGTAGAAGAAATCTACAAGAGTCAACACAGATCCCGAAAAGCCTAAAAATAATATCTTGGTGATTTTGGATTTATTAGAAATATGATTTGATTTGCTATACATTGGGAAAAATATCATGATATAGAAGGGGAAATTGGGATTGTTCATTTGAAAATTATGGAAAAATGTGCCGACCTACTTGGTTCATATTTGACAATTGAAATAATGTTATTTGAATGTAATAAAGATGTATGGGTAAATATTTTATGAGGGATTGACATCCTTTTGATTAGAGAGAATAATAAAATATAAAAGAAATGCTTTGGCTCATTTGTGTGGGATTTTAGGACATTAAAGTAATGCGACGAAGAAGAAAATTATTCACGAGATATGAGGGTAGAACTTGAGAGTTGATCAAATGTGTTATTGGTAGATGAAATGAATAAGAGCATTCTTATGAACTTAAGATATAGTATTTGAGCTCGAGGATTAGAGACAGACATAAAGACTAGAATGTTTAATCAATGAATTTCTAATTGTAGATGAATACAAATACTCGAATCAATTCAGATGGATGTAAGAAGAATAAGATAAAGTCAGAGAGTGTTTGAAGGCTAAGAGAAATCACTACGAGATCTATACACGAAAATAGATTTAGAAAAGTGATCATAATCTATCGTGTAAGAAATATTGATTTTATATGATCAATTTGTATTATATTCTTCCAAGTAGGTGCTTAGATCATAAAGGTGGTTTCTCCTTGTAAGTTTTAGCTTGTTAAATTAGCTGAGTCGATGCTTGGAATTTTATTCTAATGGGTGCGAGAAGACTCGAAGTGGGTGCTTCATAATTTGCATGGGTTCTCAATAGAAACCAATTATGGTATGATTTTTAATCGGTTTTCTTAATAAATCCTTGGTTTCAAATTGATTTTTTCTCCCAAAAAGGTTTCCCACTATAAATTATGTGTTCAATGTTATTATTCTCTTGCATGTGTTTGATTAAATTATCTTAATACAATACTTCTATTAAACAAGAAAATTGTGTTGGATTGCATTAAAATTGTAATCTACACTGATTCACCCCCATCTTAGTGCTTGTTATCTCTAACAATTGGTATCAAAGTGAGTCCTTATGGTGGAAGCTTAACATCTTCAAGGAGATCCTCACTTCATAAGTTTGGAAGAAAGTCAAGCACAAGGTGGATTGTCACTATCAAGATCACGTCTCTTCTCTGGAATAAACTACACATTATGGATAATAAGGATGAAGACATATCTTATGGTAATTTGTTTTAATATATGGGCATGTATTGAGAAATGTTACAATCCTCTAACCACTCCAATACTTATATAACAATCAAGGTGGAATACGAATGTAACTTAAGAGCTATGAATGCCATCGTATGTAGGCTAACCGAAACTTAATTTGTAAAGGTAATGCATTACACCACGACAAGGAAATTTAGGCTAAACTACAAAGTATCTTTGAAGGTGATGAGAAAGTCAAGTAAGCCAAATTGTAGACCTATAGAGCCTATTTTGAGAGTTTTAAAATGAAAGAGGATGAAAGTATTACATCCTATATGTAGAGAGTAGATGAAGTGATCAACATGATTAGAGGCCTTGGTGAAAAACTTGAAGAATCTGTGGTAGTTCAAAATATCCTTAGATCTCTAACTCCTAAGTATGATGCAAAGGTTTCAGTTGTGGAAGAAGCCAAAGACATGAAAAAATTAATAGTAGATGAACTACAGAGTATCTCATCAGCATATGAGATGAGGACAGTTGGATCTAAATCTACCAAGAAGGAAGTGGCATTTAAATCCAAGAAATATACTCAATCCAAGCAAGAAAAAGAAGAATCATACCTAGAAGATGGAGAAGATTATGATAAGATTGAATCAATGTTCATTAGAAGAATAAAGAGATGATCATGTATGTATAAATAAAAACTTCCATTTAAATGTTTTTAATCTATACAAGTAGGTCATTTGTTGCTAAATTCCCAAATAAGGAAACTTAGTTTGATTATGATGAACAAAGTTATAAACATAACAATAAGAAGATGGAATTCAAAAAGAAATATGATAAAAATAATTTCTTCAAGAACAAAAGAAACTTATACTGAAAAGATAAGCCAAGTGAATCTAATTCAAGCAATTCAGACAACTCTAAAAAATGAGGATGAAAAAATTCATTCTAAATGCTTATTTATGGCCATGGATGTTCCTAAAGAATTCAGCCCTAAAGGAAAGAACATGATTTATTGTGATAATTATGATGAAGAATAAGCAAATGTGAATTTAGAAGATGAACTTGTATATGCACTAGAGGAGATAAAACTATGCAAGAGAAATAATCAAAAGTTGAGATGTACATTGAAAGATTGAAGAAAAAATTCTCATTTTTGAGAAAAGAAAAATCCTAAAGGAAGATGAAGAAAAAAATGAGATACAAACTTGAATCTAAGCTTAAAAATATCTCTCAATAATTAGTGTCTAATTATTTAAATTAAATATATGACTAACAAATTCAAGGTATATGATAATCTAGAAAAGAGGTCAAGAGTTATGACTGACATACTAATCACTCAAAGGGATACAATGGAAAAATCATGAATAGGGTTCATGGAAGGAAGAAAAGAAGTTCAACAAGAAAAGAAGAATGAGGAAAAGGCTACATCAATAACCAACACCTTTCATACTAAAAATAAATAAGTACCCAACACAGTCAAGAGGAAGAAAAATGCTCCCAGAATCACCTATGTTATGAGGTAGAAACATTCTTTATATGGTTATTGATTTTCATATATAACCAGTTTGAACACATAGCTGCTAAATGTAGAAGATATGCTATAGGCTATGAAAGAAACTATAGTTCATCATACACTAGAACTAATTACAATGTTGTTTACTACAAATGTCATAAGACTTGTCACAAAGCTATGATGTGTAATCAAGATCCTCCCAAACAAAGAAAACTAAACTATGTTATGAAAGAATCTGACAAAGGGAAAGAATATGGTATGATTGTATAAACTACTTTTCACATACAAGATGAAGACAAAATATGGTATCTAGATAGTGGTTATTCTAGTCATATGATATGAGACAAGATAATTTATTTCATTTTCAAATAATGGATTAGGTGTTGTTATGTTTTGTGACAATAATTCAGCAAAAATAGTGGGAAAAGGAACTCTAAGTCTAGACAATGGCAAAACAATTACTAAGAATGATCTATATGTTGAATGTCTCAAGCACAACCTCTTAACTATGATTCAATGTGTAATAATGGTTATAATATTATATTTCATGATAAATGTTGTGATAAAATTAATGGTAAAATAATAAATAAAGTAGCTAAAGCCAAAAGGATCAATAATGACATGTATGTTCTCAATGAAATAAATAATGAAAAATTCTTCACAAGTAAAGTTGATGAGAGATGGATGGTGCACAAGATATTGGGACATATAAACTTTGAAAATATTTTTAAATTAAGTGTTGAGGATGGTGTAAGACCTATTCCAAATATTGTAAAACCAACGAGACACCCTTTGTAATGCTTTCTTTAGCAAAAAAATAAGAATAACTTTCAAGTCCAAAGAATATTCTAGTACCAAACCTCAGGAGCTGATCCACATAGATCTTTGTGGACCTACAAGAACTTAAAGCTTATAGGGTGATGCATATTTTATGCTATTAATAGTTGACTTTGCTAGAATGACATGGGTAGCTTGTTTGAAGCAAAAATCATAAGATTTGCAGATTCAAATCCTTTAAATAACTTGTGGAGAATCAGAAGAAAACCAAGATTAAATTCTTAAGATCAGATAGAGGTCGTGAATTTTGTGAAGAGTAGATTAGAAGACAATTATTAGTTTCTAGAACACCCCAACAAAACAGATTTTTTGAAAGAAATAACATGAATGGGCAAGAAACGACAATAACCATGTAAAATGAATCTAAACTTCCCGATGTTTATTGGAGTGAAGTTGTATACACAACTTTCTACATTCTAAACAAATCTCAACTAAGAGTGAACACCATCAAGACACCCTATGAACTTTGGAAAGAAAGGCCAACAAATGTAAAACACATAAGAGTCTTTGGAAGAAAATGTTATATCAAGAGAGATGAAGACAACCTAGGAAAATTTGACTCTAGGTGTGATGAAGGCATATTTCTTGGTTACTAAGTAGTCAGTGCAACCTATAGATGCTACAATAAGAGAATACAAAAATGGTTTGAGAGATTAAATGTTAAAATTGATGATTCCTATTCCTTCGAGTCTATAACTCAGCCTAAGGATAGATGTGAAGATTAAGATGATGATGAAGAAGTAGGAAGTGCACGTGAAGAAGTGGAAGAAAGACAAGACACCAAAACACTTTGAAGGCAATTCAATATAGATCATCCCGTAAATTAGATCATTGGGAACAGAGAAGGTGGTATTCTCACAAGAAGGAAGCTAAGATATCAACAAAATCATGATGACATAACACCTTTATCAATGATTGAACCCAAGAATGTGGAAGAATCTAGCAAGGATCATCATTGGGTGGATGTCATGAATGAGGAGCTTGATTAAATTGAAAGCAATGAGACCTAGGAGCTTGTACCAAGACCAAAAGACAAGAATGTGATAGGAACAAAATGGGTATTAAAAAAATTGAATGATAAAGGAGAAATGATAAGAAATAAGGAGAGATTTGTCTACAAGGGGTCAATAAAAATGAAAGGAATTTATTTTGATGAAATATTTGAACAAGTGGTAAGGATGAAAGCAATCAGTTATTTCTAGTATATGCAACTCACAAGAAGATTATATTCTATCGATGGATGTTAAATCAACTTTCCTTAATGGTTATTTGAATGAAGAGGTATATATTGAATAACCTGATGGATTATCTCTAACTAATGATAAAGACTATGTGTGCAAGTTGAAAAGGATTTCTATAGACTCATATAAGCCCCAAGAGCTAGGTAAAGTAGGCTCTATTCATATCTCCTAGAGTAAGGATTTAGAAAGGGTGTTTCTAACAAGTAATATCTATATCAAATAAGAAGGAGACTATCTCGCTCATTATCATTATGTACGTGGATGACATAATATTTGGAGGATATCATGATAATATATCTTATGAATTTACTAATGTGGTGAAAGAAGAGTTTGAAATATCTATGATTCGGGATCTCTCATTCTTTTTGGGATTACAAATTAGTAAGATAGACCAAGACATCTTCATATCCCAAACCAAATATATTAAAGAAATGTTCAAATGGTTTAGGATGGAAGAATGTAGAATTTTAGGAACACCAATGGAAGTAGGATGTAACCGAGAAATGAATACATCTCACCAAAATTTGACAAGACTTTGTACAAATCGATGATATGTAGTATCCTCTACTCCACTGCATTAAGAACTGATATCATGTAAGTTGTGGGTCTAGTTGGAAGATTTCAAGAAGATCCAAGGGAAACACACTTAAAGGAATTCAAAAGGATACTAAGATACCTCATGGGAACACTTAAATATGAAATATGGTACCCCAAAAGCAATGAATTCAACATAAAAGCATAAACTGATGATGATTGGGCATGAAGCATTGATGAAAAAAAGAGTATAAGTGGTGGTTCCTTATTTTTTGGAAACTACCTGATATCTTGGTTGAGAAATAAATAATTTTCAATGCCACTCTCAACATGTGAGGTAGAGTATATAGTTGTTGCAATGTGTTGTACTCAAGTTCTTTAGATGAAACAAACATTGGAAGATTACAAGGTAAAATTTGATAGCCCAATTCCTTTTCTCTGTGATAGTACTAGTGTTATAAGTGTGTCCAAGAATCTAGTGTTTCACTCAAAGACCAAACACATCCTAATTAGATATCATTTCTTGAGGGAACAAGTGAATGACAAGAAAATCAGTCTTGAGTATGTGAGCAAAAAAGAAGAAATTGCTGATATCATGACAAAACCACTTCCAAAAGTGGCATTTCAGCACTCAAGGAATGAATTGGGGGTTATTAATAATCCCAAAAACAACTATAAAGTGTTGAGACAAGGTAAGGGATAATTCTCATGCAATATCAGCTCCTAATCAAGTGTAATAAAATTTAATGTGAAGGGGAGCTAGTCTGTTAGCTCATTTTTACAATTCGAGGGAGCCTTGAAATAGACAAGAAAGAGGATAGTCCCAAGGGGAGATTATTGAGGTAAGAACATGTGTTTATCCCGATTATCTACAAATTTATCATTATTGGTAAGATGGTCCTTCGTCATAGATGTTAAAGAGAGAGTAAAATTATAAACTAACTTGAAAATGTTTTTTCCATCAAGGGTTCAATGTTTCAAAGAAATTTTCCATCAATGACAAAGGGGAAGTTTTTGGATCTTTCTCATTATCATTGGTGTTTTCATTAATGTTAATCTATATTGATGGTAAAAGGTTTTGTGAAGGTGTTGTGAAGGCCTCTCAAGGTCAAAAATAGCATGAAACAAGTGTTAATAAGTTTGTAACAAGATTTAAAAATTAGTTCAAGAAAGACTCTACAAGAGAAATGTGAAGGTTGATTGGTAGTGCCAGCTTTCGAGAATGGTTCCAGGTTGATAAAAAGACACGTGCAAGCTTTAAAGAATTCTTCATCAAGTCTTGATATTTTTCATGGATAATAGAATAATTTTTTCTAATTCTAGTATAATCCATGGATAGAAGAAGAAAGCCACCGAAGACTAGAGGAAGTCATGGATATAAAAAGAAAGTCACGAAAGTCTAGGAAAAACAATGAAAGAATAGAAAACCGATAATAAAAGATTGATTCTTCAAAGACTAGAGGGACTGTAGGAAAAGAAGGAAAGCCATTGAACATGTGATAAAACTACAATAAGCAGAGGAAATCCACATGAGTCAACGCAAAGCCCCAAAAATCCTAAAAATCATATTTTTGTGATTTTGGATTCGTTGGAAAAGTGATTTTATTCACTATGGATTAGGAAAAGAAAATCATGATATAGAAAGGGGAATATGGATTGTTCATTTAATTTTTTTGAAAAAGGTACTGACCTACTTAGGTCATATGTGACCATTAAAATAATGTTATTTGAATGTAATGAAGATTTATGGGTTTACTTTTTATGAATGACTGACATCCATTGGATTAGAGAGAAGAATAACATATAAAAGTATTGCTTTGGATCTTTTTGTGGGAGTCGAGGATGGACAAGTAGTGCAACGAAGAAGAAAATTGTTCATAGGTATGAGGGTAGAAATTGAGAGCTAATCAGATACATTATTGGTTGAAGAAATGAACAAGAGAATTCTTATGAAGCTGAAGAGAGAGTATTTGAGCTCAATGAGAAGAGATTCTAATAGAGACTAGAATGTATTATCAATAAATCGTTAATGAAGATGAATACAAAGAATCCAAATCAATTCATATGGATGTATGAAGACTAAGATAGAGTCAAAGAGTGTTGGAAGGATGAAAGAAAGTACTAGAGGTCTCAGTATGTGAAAATAGATTTAGAAAAGTGATCATAATCTATTGTGTAAGAAATATTGATTCTATATGATTAATTTGTAATATCTATGATATAAGTAGGTTCTTATATCATAGGGGTGGGTTATCCTTGCAATTTTTAGCTTGATAAATTAGTTGATTGAGTGCTTGGAATTTTCTTCTAGTGGGTGCTAGAGGACTCTGAAGTGGGTACTTCATAAGTTGAATGGGTACTCAATTGAAATGAATTATTGTATGCTTTGGAATTGGTGTTCCTAATAAATCCTTGGTTTCAAAGTGGGTTTTTCTCTTTAAGTGGTTTCCCACTATAAATTTTGTGTTCAATGTTATTTTTCTCTTCCATGTGTTTGATTAAATGTTCTTGATACACTACTGCTATTAAGTAAGGAAATTGTGTTGGAATGCATTAAAATTATAATCTATATCGATTTACCCCCCTATCATTTATTGTGGTCTCTAACACATGGGCCTACTTTTTCCACTCATATTTTAGCATGAAATTGGTTCTATTCAATTATCCTCAATTGTGTAGCACATGGAAATAGTATGGGGGAACTTATTTCTCTTTTCTATTGTGTGTCCTAATTTACAATATTAGTCTTATATATGTCTATAGTAGTATGGTTTTGGGGTGGAGTATGGTATTAAAGTGGATAATTTTTCTAGGTAAACTTTCCTATCTTCTTGCACTTAAGGGAAAGATATCAGAGTTGCTAAATGGATTTAATACACAGTATTCTTCTTTGGAGAGGTGTTTTAACTCCTCTTTTTGGTTTTTCTCTTTGGAATTCTTGTGTTTAGTTAATACACATAACACATTGACCTAGTGGTGAAATTTTGGGAATGATCACCCTTAATTATTCATCAAATTTCATCAAAGAAAGAATCTCCAAAACATAAGTACAGGATCAAATTCCATTTTCAAACAAACAAGTGTATTCCTTCCATGTTTTACATCTCTTTTGGAATTTCTTATTGCATATTTATTTAAATCTCATATTGCAAAATGAATTTACTGTGAGAGAAGACAAAGTCCGTCTATACACTCATGTATCTTTTCCTTTAAGAATGTAATTTCATTTCATACTTAAACGAAAGAAAATGTAAACACTCAAATTTTACAATCTATCCTTTAACACTATTGATCTTGACATTTCACCCTTGCATGTAAAAATGCACTCTTCTCACTCTTTCTTAGTACACACTGATATCCTTTCTATTACATGTTTATAATTTCATACCCCCATGTCATTAGTTTCTAAATTATAACTCCATAAAACACACATAGAAACATTCATCCTCGACATATAAAGTCAAAACACGTTTTCAACCTCACGGTTAAAACCACCTATTTTGGTTAGTTTTTACATATCTACAAGCTAACCTTAATATATGGTTTTGGACTGACATGTTTTGGGATAATTATTTCAATTCTATCACATTATTATGAGTAAATATATCCCTTTGGTCAGCATTTCATGACATAATAACATTCAGAATCATATATAAGAAAGTAAATCATACCTCATTAAGTAACCATGGAACTTTAAGAATTCCTCATGTAAAATAAATCACAAAAGGCACTCCAAGATCCATAAATTATAAAATACCTTATGCACATCCATTTGGTCATAACTCTCTATAGGTGGGTAGTATCCTTCCAAGTGTAAAAGTATCTGTCTCCATTATACAATAAATCAAAGTGACCCTTCCCAAGTATTTGAACAAGTATGAAACTCAAGACAAGCATTGCCAAAGAATTGTTGTCAATTTTGAATTAAACTATGGTAGATATCACATGTTAGGAGAACAATGTGTGATTTAAGCCATCTTAAAAGTAGTGGCAGCGTCAATGATAAAAAAATTTCCCATAACCCACCTAAATTTGTTTTGCATTAAATCCTTCTTACACTACAATGGTTATAGGGTTTGAGAAGAGTTTACATATCCATTCCAAAGGTGATCAAAGAAGACTGAAACATATTGAAATTCATTTCTATGTAGATAAAATATTTTGGATGTTATTAAACTAGATTCCAAATAAGTACAAGACCATACGAAGGTTCATGACCATATGGGTGTTTTTGACCTAGTTTTATGGTTGTGACTAGGTTTAGTTTCAAGTGATAATTTCTCTAATGAAGCGTTTTCATTTTTAGATCAGAATTTTCTTGCATTCATATCATGTACAATATTTCATATCCACACAAAAGCATCTCGGTGAAATTATCCGTTGGGTTTTTTATATTTTCTAGATTAATCATCACTTTCAAAAGGCATTATTTGTATTTTTAAATTAATGTTTGAAGTTTATTAAATCAGAATATCCACATGTTACATTATTTCATCCTTTTTTATGTATGTTAGTTAATCATGCTTAACAATAAAAAAGGAATGAAATAGATTTAAAAAAATGGAATCATTCATATGGTCTATAATTTATCCAAAAATTCTTGAATAACAAAGATCTTGATAAAGGAGCAACAAGTCACTGGGATGTATATAGAGTTTTATTTGCAATAAGAATCCTATTATGGTTTCATATTAATTGTAATAGTTCAATAAGAATAAAATATGAGTACTTATCCTAACACATGATATATAGTTGTAATAAGGAGACATATTTCATAAGTGCATGTTTACATGAATGGTCTTAGTTGTGAAGTCATTATAATAGTGTGAGAGTTAAATTGGGGTCCATATGTCATATGGATATGTTTATAAGATATATAAAGGATCCTCAAGATCCTAAGATAGTTTTGTAAATGTAATTCCACCTTGGATGAGTCTAGATATGTACTAATATGAGGAAAATTCAAAATAACATGTCTTATGCTTTTTCATAGGAGGTTGAGGATATAATGGAATTGAATGGTAAGAATAGAATAATTGTTACTTGTAGATAATCACTCATCTCTATATATGGGAGAAGGAAGCCAACCTTTAAAGATAAGATATGTCATGAAGTTCTTTAAGAGTAGTGATAGAAGGAATGAAATGCAGATTTTTTCATGGAGCAAGAACTAAGAATGCTCATCTAAAGGAGCTAGGACAATTGTAAGAAATATCTTGTTTAAATAAATCTTGAATTCTTGAATGTATATAGCTTGTTGATGACTTATTGGTTGCATGTTTGAATGTAAATATATTGTAGCTCTATAATAGTATCCTTCATGATAAAGCATACATAATACATAGTTGCACATGTACAGAGGAAATCCATGGTTTGGTAGTAAATGATGATTATGTAGGGAGACATGATATGGACTAAGATTGTAGTAATTAAGGATGGTAGGTATGATGGTAGTCAAGATATTTATTTAAACATGATGGGAGATGATTAAGATTTCAAGATTCAGTTATATATAATATATCATTTTATATGACAATAAGAGGACTCTAGTTTGATTTTCTTAGAAGAATTCTACCTAAAGACAATTGTACATTATGCAAAACCAGTTTCAGGACAATGATGAAAAATTTTGCATATAAATTTCAAATGCTTTGAAATTTGGTCTGTAGGTAAACATGAAAATTATCTAAAAAAATAATATTTTACATTAAATCTCAGTAGTTTTTGAGTTATGAAATATTTTCTATTCTCGAATGAGAATGCATGCAAACTGTTTGACATAATGTCTTCCTAGAAAACTGTCATAAATTTTGAATGTCATAACAATTTTTTAAAAAAATTTGGAACATATTTTCCTTGTATAGACTAATAGAAGCTATCAAATTTTTAGGACGATTGGCATTATGAAACAAAATATATGCGTGACTGAAATTTTCTATAGATTATTTTCTCTTATGCCAAAGTTTTGTGCATGATAAGAGGAAGTGGTGTTTTGATATATTTTCTATCGCGTTAGTGATTGGTATAAATTTTTCTTAATTTTTTTGAATAGGATGCAAGATTGAAAGATATTAGAGAATTCTAAACATAAATTTTTTCCTTTTTGGAGAAGAAGAGCTAGTGTTGGAGAAATAAAATAAGATGATGTTTTGTTTGATTATGAATAATTAATATAGGTGTTTTTAGACTTGAATAATGAGTTGAAATAGGGTATTATGTTTGGTAAAACTATTTGAGAGTAATTTTATCATTTTTTACAATTTGAGTCATATTAGACTTTTGAAAGATCATCATTGGTAGAGGTTTGGGGTGAAATTGTTGATTAAACATTATTAAAATAGTTGAATACATGTAAGTTAATAAGTGATTTTGAATAAGTTTGTAAAAATATAAGAAGTAAGTATTATTTTTCATAGATATCCTCATATGCACCTTAAGTTGATTGATCAAAAGGAAAATATGAATGTAAGAAATATTGTCTGAAGATAGTGATCATACTAGAGTTTTTGTTAAAGAATTAGATGGTGTATCAAATTTTGGTATCGAGCCTGGTGCTCTTTGGATGATGATTTTTACTAATGATATTATGAATAAATTGTTGGATACATGGATACAAAGAAGTGGAACTAGAATAAGATAAGTGGAAAATCTATATTGAGGTAAGAAAAGGTGAAATATTTGATGTTTGTATGATTAATCAGTTCATGAATATTATGATTCATAGGAAGCTTGAAATCTTGAAGAGAATTGGTGAAAGGAGGATAAGAGAGGAAAGAAGAAGATAGTGTGATAGTATAATCCCTTAAGCCATAAATGCATGAAAAAGTGAAGAAGATCAGGTTGAATCTCAAGAAGAAAGAGAAGTCAATAGACCATGGTGAAAAAGACTTGGACGAGAAAATTGAAGAGAAAAAACATACCAATAGACTAGGTACAAAGAAGAATAGCCTATGTGAGGTATCTAGTGAGTTGCAATAGACTTACTAGAAGAAAATAAGAAAGTGAAAGAAATATTAAAAATTAAAAGTGAAGAGATGAAGGAATTACAAGAAGAGAAGAGACATAAGAAATAAGAAATAGATGTGGAGAGAGAGATAGATGAGATCAAGATAATATTAGCATGTATGGAGAAATTATTGGAGGAGACAAGATAGAGATTTTTGTAATAATCAAGAGGAGAGTACCATGGCCTCTCAGAAGGAAGATTGAATAGAAAAAGAAAGATAAAGATACCCGTCAACTAAGGAGTCAAATAAAATTGTTGATAAAGAATCCTAAGAAGAGTAAAATGGAGACAAATCAGTCTGAAATATTTATTTATAATCATTTCTTGTCATGGGTACATAAAGGTGAAAAGAAATATGAAGTAGGATACTTAGAAAACATGATAAAAGAGGAGAAAGAACAATATTTTTGAATAGAAGATAAAACATACATGTCATTTGAATAGGAAGAAGTGGAAATATGTTATCCAAAAGAAGGAGAGATGTTAAGTGAAGGAGAAAAAGTATTTACAGATCCAAGTCATAAAAAAATGATTTCTAATGTTGTATTTGATGATGAAAATGTAATTTTGCAAAATGATGAATTGTATAAACAACTAATAAAACTGTTTGATAAGATAACGAGAGATGAGTGTATAGAAGTACCTATTAAAGTTCTTGTGAAATCTGATATGAAAGAGGAAGTAGTTTCTCATATGGAACAAATTAAGGATAAATTATCCTTGAAATAAGATATGAGAGAATAAGAAAAATATTGGCACCAAGTTGTGAGAAAATAAGAAAACTTAAGCCTCATAGGAGATGAGGAAGATATGAAGAAAGAAGAGATGAAACTATTTGAGATTTTGAATGAAGGAGATGTCGATGGAAGGGCAATTTTTCCTAAATTTTTTAATCTAATATTTTTTTGAGTGTGTGTATGCATTCTAAGGTGAGTTATAAAAAGAAGAATAATTGGATAGTTTATTCACTTATGAAATTCAAAAATAAATTGAAGATGAGGTGAAAACCTTGGAAAATTTGATCTACAATTATAGTGCAGCTAATTTTGGAAGAATGAAGACTAAAGAAACTCAAGAATATGTTGAAGAACAAGAGAATTTGTAGGAGGAGTTAAATGAGACTTAATGGTTTCAGTATTTTATAGTTGATGACTCATTTGATTTTGTGCAAACATAAATAAAGAGCATAGAGATAATATATCTTTAGAGAGTTCAAGAGGATAAACTATAAGAAGATATCCTTATTTATGAGGATGATACTATGGAGAAAGAATCCAAACAAGAGAAGAACATTCATGAAGAAAGAGAATTTGTACTATTTTGGTAAAATTGGAAGAAAATGAAGAGAAAGGAGTAACGTGTGAGATGGATCTCAAAATTTCTCTACTGGGGAATCGACGCACGAGCATCAAGCCACTAGGATGTATATAGAGTTATATTTGCAATAAGAAGCCTATTATGGATTCATCTTGTTTATAATATCTAAATAAGAAGAAAATAGGATTAATTCTCCTAACACATAATATGTAGTTATAATAAGGAGGCATATTTCATAAGTGAATGTTTATTTGAAAGTACTTAGTTGTGAAGTCATTATAATAGTGTGAGAGTTAAATTGTGGTACATAGATCATATGTATATGTTTTTAATATGGATAAAATATCCTTAAGATCCTAATATATTTTTGAAAATGTAATTCCACATTGCATTAGTCTATATATTTAACAATATGAGGAAAATTTAAAATAACATGTGTTATGCTTTTTCATAGGAGGTTAAGGATATAGTGGAACTCAATGGAAATAATAGAATAGTTGTTACTTATAGATGATCACTCATATCTACATATGGAAGAAGGAAGCCAAAATTTAAATATAAGATATGTCAAGAAGGTATTAAATAGTAGTGATAGGAGGATTGAAATGCATATTTTTTTAGGGAGAAGGAACAAAGCATGCTCATCTACAACAACTAGGACAATTGTAAGAAATATCTTATTTAAATAAAACTTTATTTCGTATATAGCTTATTGATGACTTCTAGGATGAATTTTTGAATGTAATTATATTTTATCTCTATGATAGTATCCTTCATGATAAATCAGACATAGTACATAACTCCACATGTATACAGGAAATCCATCATTCGGTAGTAAATGGTGATTATACAGGGAGACATGATATGCATTAAGACTATGGTAACTAAGGATGGGAGGTATGATGGTAGTCAAGATGATTATTTAGACATGATGGGAGGTGATTAAGAATTTAAGATTCAGTAATATATATTATCTGATATTATATTACCAATATGATGACTGTAGTATGATATTCTGAAAATAATTCTACCTAAATCCCATTCTACATCATGCAAACCTAGTTTCATGACAATGATGATAAATTTTGCATATAAATTCCAAATGCTCTGAAATTTGGTCTATAGGTAAAAATGACCATTATCCAAATGGTGTTTTAATATTTTACATGTAATTTGACTTTTTTGAGTTATGAAGTATTTTCTATTCTGGACTGAAAATACATGAAATTTTTTTAATATAATGTCTTCCCGGGAAAAATGTCATAAATTCTTAAAGCCATAACTAACAATTTACAAAATTTGGAACATATGTTCATAAAATACTAGAAGCGATCAAATTTGTAAGATAATTGGCCTTGTGCATTAAAATATATGCATGAAAAAAATTATCTGCAGACTGTTTGTTCTTGTGCCTTTGAGCATGATAAGAGGAAGTGATGTTTTTATCTCTTTCTTTATCGAGTTAGTGATTGGTTTAATTTTTTTGGATTTGTTTGAAAATGATACAAGGTAGATATAGATTAGAGAAGCATAAAAGAAAAAAGTTTGTTTGTTTGGAGAAGAAGAGCCGGTGAAGGAAGGTGAAGGGAAAGTTGGAGAAATAAAGTAAGATTCCATGATGTTTTATTTGAATATGAATACTTAATATAGGTGTTTTTAGCATTGAATAAGGAGTTGAAATAAGGTATTATGTTTGGTGAAACTATTTTAGGATAATTTGATAATTTTTACATTTTGAATCATTTTAGATTTTGAAAGATCATCATTAGCAGATGTTTGGGGTGAATTTATTGATTAAACCTTCTTAACCTATTTGAATGCATACCATTTACTAAGTGATTTTGAATAAGTTTGTAAAAGTATAAACACAAAGTATTATTTTTCATAGAGATAATCATATTCACCTTGAGTGGATTGATCACTAGGAAAATATGAATGGAAGAAAGATTGTTTGAAGATAGTGATCATACTAGAGTTTGTGTTAGAAAATAAGAAGGTGCATCATATATTGTTGATATATTTCCAATACATTTTAAATGGATTAAAAATGACTTCGTATTGTCATAATAAATCTATAGCATGCAAAATTTAAAATTTTGGTCATAAAAATAATCCCACACTTGAAAATTTCCTCTCTCAATCACTATAAATCCTTCCTCTAGCCATCATGCCCTCGGTTTCACCATCTTTCTAGCTTAGAGGAATGTTATAAAAAAATTCAAGTGTGTTTAATGTGCATGGATGTATTACCAAGGTGATTGAAGAAGTTAATAAAATATAATGAAGAATAACTACCCTGGAGGTCTAGAATGGGCCATTTTTGGCATCTCACAATTGGTAAACACCCTCTAGAAGTTGAAAGGTAAGAATTATTAAATGTTGGAGTTGTATAGGAGATAAATGAAGTTTTATAAGGTAATTTAGGGAATTTTTTTGGAATAAAATAAATTCAAGAATAAATTTAGAAAGATTGGGTAATTTTGGGTAGAGGGAACAAAGGCTCCAAAGGTGAAATCAAACTTGTCGGATGAATTTGGGAGTCCTGAAGGATTTGGGAGGAAAAATGGAAATATATTGTAACACAATAAATGATGAACACATCACTCTTATTCCAAGACCCTAAAACTATTATATGACAATCCAGACACTTCAATAACCCTTAGAGTGAAGAATGAAATAGGACCTAAAACCAAATTGCAAAATAATTGAATACTAATAATTTTTGGAATCATCTTAATAGATGGGTTTTAGTCAAAATCATATAATCTTTTACCCCAAAATACTCTTCCATGCTCCCATGATAGAAAAGAACTCATGGTGTCCTAATATGTACTTGGAGAGTGACATAAAAATTTCAAAAAGGTTTGGTCGAGAGGTGCAAAGGGGACACAAGGACACCAAAGTGTTAAACCCGTAATTTCAAGAGTTTTTTCACTTAAAACATGACTTGAGGTGTTAAGTGGAGTGCATGGAGAATTTTAGTTACAAGGCCCACTTGTTATGATAGACTGACGCCTTGGAAAATTTTATAGTATGATATTTTTCTTTAGATTGTATCCAATGTGAAAAAGGGACAATATTAACACCAAATCATGTTCCACCATGTAGGAAAACTTCTCGAAACTTAATCAACACATTGTTTTCACCTAGGAAATCTCCAAACTTGCAAATAACTCAACTTCATGCCCCAACCTCATGATAAGAACCCACATAGAACATTTTTAAGATGGTGGTTTTCCCTTAGGTTTTACCATGTATAAAGGGGACATGGAGGACAAAAAGCATCCCCTCATCCATCCATTCAACCCCGATCACATAAAAAAATTATTATTATCTCTCGGTGACCACATTTAGCTCCATAACTGGACATCATCCATAAAGAACCAAAATCTGCCACTTGTCACCCTCATGTGAAAAGCACACTTATGTTTCCTTTGTGTCCCCCTTACACCTCTAATACTCATTAAAATATATGTCAACCATCTCCCAACCAAGATTAATTTTTTTAGTATGAGCTATAGCCTTGAATTTTCCCCAAAGGTGAAAAAGGGACAAGGTGACACTAAATTATACTCTCGCATTTGGGTAAACTTCTCGCAACTTGCTCACCACATCATGTGCACCTAGAAAGCTCCAAAATTGAAAATCACTTAACTTCATTCCTCCACCTCATGATAAGACCCTATATGGCACATTATCAAGTTGGTGTTAGCCCCTTGGATTACACTAGGTGAAAACTAAAAATGGTACAAGTGGAACGCAAAAGTGTTCCCCTTAACCAACCTCTCATCCCTTGTCACATAGAAAATCATTTTGAGCTCTCGGTGACCACTTTCATATCCCTACATCTCATCCATAAGGGACCTAAAGCTACAAATTTTGACCATATGGTTAAAAGTGCACTTTTTGTACCTTATGTTTCCCTTGCACCTCTAAAAGTACAGGTGCAACTCCATGTCAACCATATCCGAATCATGGTTAGGTTTCAAGCCAAGTGGTGCATTTAAACTTATGAGTGAAATGAATGAATCTATCTCCACATCACTTAATAATTTTAAAATAATCAACTCTACTATATGTCCCTCCTAAACCCGTCAATTTTCACCAAATATGATGTTACATTTCTTCTAGACATTCATACTCCCAAAACTAAGAATTTATCAAAACTCACAAATCGTGCACCTGATTTCCATCAAACGTTTCCAGTGTAATCCTTTTGAAAATTCCTTAAATATGATTATAATATAATTTCCATTGATGTTCTATGTAATTTATAACATCCATTTGAAATTTTCAGCTTGGGAAGTTTCCTTTTCATATCTATAGAGTTATGGAAAAAGAAAAACCTTAAAAACTAGAGCAGAAGGTCTTGAAGTAAAACCTAAAATTTTGAGACCAATTTCATTACACTACAAAATCCATAAGATCTCCATCTGAAAATAGTAAGTGTGCAAGGATTAACATGTCAAAATATATAAATTTTCCAAAAACAACAAATTTTCAACACTCATGATACTCCAAACAAGAAAAACCCGTCAAAAAGTGAAAATTGGGAAAACTTACTAAAAATAGATGTCCTACACTGGACTTGCTAAAAATAGAAATTATTGCAATTTATCTCAAGTAAATTTTGCCAACTCACATTCTACATATTTAACTACCTTTTGACATCATGACATTCAAGTATTTAGTTTTGGATCTAATCTCCTTTTTATCCTTGAATACACTAGTGTGGGGGAAAATGATGTTACCCACATGAAATAGAAGAATTGAAAAACAAAATGTTTAGTGGACCTCGTCGAATAGGGGAGGATAAAATATTGATGAGTTGAATATTTACAAAAGGAGGTCACCCATTTTTTTCTTATATAGTTTTGAACTCATTTTTGGCATGTGCAAAACATTACGAGGCTTATTCGAAACAATTCAAGAAAATAACTACTCACTCCCCTTACTTCCAACACCGAAAGGGATTTATCAATGTATGAAAAATCCCACTAGTAGAAATTTTGGTGCCCATTTTGATCCTCTACCATTTTTCAATGTTTACCCTTTTCTCTTTGTGCTCTGAAGCATTTTTTCCTCATGAAATCAATGATGTGAAGTTTTAGCTCCATTCTTGTGCATTAGATTACTTCTAAACTCATTACCTTTCCCTAATTTGCTAAGGAGAAGTGTGTTTTTGCCCTGTTTCTAAGATAAAATGGCCTTGGATCTTCCCATCCTTCGAATTTGATGAAAAACAACTCGTACCTATGTTTAAATGCTTTGAGTTGTTTATTTTTTCTCCATTTTTTCTCCATTTGAAAGAGATCTCCAAGTTTGTCATGGTCATGCCCTAATTTTTTCTAAAATCTATGGGCTCTGTCATTTTTCCTTCTTACCGATCATGGAAGTTTAAAATTGATCGATTTTCACTTGCATGCCATTAAAAATCCAATTCCATGATCAAAACTACTTTAAAAACATGTTTCAGGTGGTTCAATTTTTATAAATTTGTCATCCTTAGTGAAAAAATTGAATTCTAGGGTATCCTGGCATTTTTCGTGTTCGACGGTCAAACGACATCATTTTCCCATCAATTTCTTCCTCAAAATTCATCAGCAACATGGCTTGTTCTAATTAGACAAGGATTAGTGGGTCATTTATAAAAACTTAATGTTTTTGATTTTTGGAAAAAAGTGCAAGTTGCCCCCACGGCTCAAGCAGCCCTGGAGGAGGTACACGTGTCACGGTGTAGAGTGAAGACAGACGGTGGGGTGTTTTGTGCCTTAGGGAACTTTGGAAAATGTGTGAAAAAAGAAAATCCCCTAAGGCCCACACATCCAATCACGGTGGACACGTGTCACGTTTGTATCAAAGGTGGGAATGGAGGCTGGTGGAAGACTTAGAAAAACTTTACTTTTGGGTGAAAGGGAACAAAAGTTGTGAAAAGGGCTGCGGGTCCTCCGGGCCAATCGGGAGTGGAAACATGACAAGATCAAGGAAGATGGGAGTGCGGGCGCTAGAGGAAAAAAGAAATTTTTTCCTCTTTTGGAAAAATGAGTTAAAGTGGTAATTTGAAGCGTGGCTCTGCAATGAATCAGAGGGAGACACATGTCAAAAGCAATGCAAGAGGGGAGTGCGAGCTGCTACAAATCACGAGAGAGACACATGGAAGGGACAAAATTGGAGGTGTGGTAGTGTAGAGGAAATGTTGAAAATTTTCCTTTGGTGAAAAGGAGTTAAAGTATGAAATCAAAGTGCTTCCCCTTAGCTAATCATATGAGGACACGTGTCTTGCAGGAGGGTGGAGCCGCGGAGGAAAATTGAAAAAATTTCCTTTTAAGAAAAAGGTGGAAATGTGTAGAATCAGTCCACGATTCCAATGGGGCCCACTTTGGGACACGTGTCAGGACCATTTTCATGAAGTGGAGATGATGGGATATTTTGAAAACTTTCCTTTTTCTGAAAATGTGAAAATGTGTAGAATCGAGTTATGATTCTGCATTGGGACCCACATTAGGACACATGTCAAGCTCATTTTCAAAGGGTGGAGGGTTAAAGAAAAATGTCAATTTTTTCCATTTTTCCAAAAGTGTTAAAATGTCAAAAAGTGATCCCAAGCCCATTTCCAATCACATTATGACATGTGGAGGGCTCAGATTAAAGGATAAAGGAAGATCAACGGTAACTGTGTATTTTTCAGTTTGGCCACCATTTGAGCTCTAGGAAGCTTGGAGATGTGATTTTTGCATCAATTTTCACCAATTTTTGGCAAATTCATGTCGTTTGTGCCTACAAGGACCAATGCAATCGGTTTTGAGGATCAATTTGAAGATTAGAGATGTTTTTGAAATGAATTTTTCCCTAACCCATCTAAAAATGTAAAACATCAGATCCAAAAGTTGTAGAGGCAAATTTGGAAAGTGTAAAGGTGAAATGATGAAAGAGGAGCATGTTGCATGAAAGGAGGAAAAACATGCTCCCAGTTGAAACTATGATGCAAAAATCCTCAATGATTTACCTTTTTCGAAACACCTGGCAACTTTTGTTGCAAATATGTTAAACGTCCCTGTCTATGAATCATGATGGAATTTTGTAACAAAATTGATGCTTGGCATATTATTTTCTTGGGAAAGAAGGCTTGGATGTAAAAAATGTTATATAATGCATGTTTTTGACATGCAAAAGGTCAAGAAATTGAAAATCACTAGAAAGATTTGAGATAAGCTCATCTTCCGAGAAACCCTCCAAAAACATGGTTAATGTCTTTCGTGTTAGATCTTCATTCATGTTGATTTGGTTACAAGTTTATAGACATCACAGCTTTGAGATCGTTCTGAAACTCTCCCCTGCTAATGAATCTAACAAGATTTTGAATTAATCTATGTTATTTTGGGAAATATGATGTCTGCTATCATGTTTAAATGTCTGTAAATAGTTTTCCTTGTTCTTGTTGCAATCTTGCATTGAAATCTTTAGGAATCACACAGATCTCATCCTTATTGATAGTTTAGTGGCATTTGCAATTTCATTTGTTAGAAGAGCTTTCATCTAGCATTGAAAATAAGTAGTTTAAAATCACTTCACCTTCATTTGTTGACAGAGATTACTTGTAAGCCTTTAGGGGTACCTTAGGCATGATTTGATCAGAGATTTTGATGTTTAATTGAGTCCTTTAACTCAAGATTTTGTGTTGAGGTCTCAAATATTGTGTGAAGAGTGTAAACTGGGCCTCCATTTATGTATCTATTCTAGTTAAAAGAACATCCTGACTGTTTTGAAGAATTTTATCTAATAGTTGTTCAAATGTTGTAGAGGTTGTCAAAGATCTGGCATAGTCAAGTTTTTCTTGTCAATATCCCACCAAAAATCATTCTAAACAACTTATCCCACCCTAAACTACCCCTATTTGACCTACATACCAACAAAAGAACCAAAACCACTTGCAAAAATATGTAGAACAATTAGGGTTCCATAATGTCTTTAGTAACCTTTGCCTTGTGTTGAAAACATACCCATATTCTGGGAGTGACAACTTGTGAGAGTCAGATTTGGTGTGTTGATCATGTTTTCCTCAAGGTCTTCTTCATAGAATTTGAGAAAAAGAAGGATATCTTCATCTCCTTTACCATTTGAAGGTTACAAAATAGGTTCTCTTACCTTGGTTGAAAGGCACAACCTAAAATAGTTAGGACAAGATCAAGTCCTTTTAGAGTGCTATCCATCTCTCCACAAATCTAAGTGCCAGTTAGATCACATCCTCAGCTAAAAATGACATACATCATGATCTATCTATCTTCAAGCTTCATGCCATATCTTTGATGCTACTCAGACGGAAAAGGAGAAAAAATTTGGGTACCAACAAGAAACATGGTCATCATAACTAATAAATTTTCTTCATAGGAGTGGGAAAGGAATAATTTATATTTATAAGGCCTAACACTCAGTTTATAGCTTAAAAAGGAAGGAAGCCTTCGCATGTTCCTAAGAGCGTATCAAGGAGTGAATTCCATGAGGCCTATTCCGATGTTATTATTTTACTAATAAAACTGATGGGGAAAGAAACAATGAAATATTTCCAATCTTGGTTGGATCATTTCATGCTTGTGGCTACCGAAGGAAAAAAATTAGTAGATTAGGGGTAGATTATCGTGACAACATCCATCGAAATTGATATAGTTTCCCTCCACTAATAAGTTCACCATGAATTCTTACCTAGTGTATGCACTTTCTTTCAAAATACCCTTGAGAGGATTATATAATTCTCCCCATGCACCACAAAAATCACCTACATACAATAAGTATGCACATCTAGCCCATAATGAGATAAATTCCCATTATTCAATGGTGAATTATCCATTCACAATGTTCATCATCAAAATACTCAAGGAAAATCCAGAACAAAGGATCTCTTCCCAAGTAGTTGCATTGATTGAAAATTACATGTGACATTTCATCTAATTCCCTACCTTTATTATATTAGAGTCACATGATATGATATTTCTCCTCATAGGATAACAAGGTACTCAAGTGTAAAAATCATAATGTTTGAGTTATGCAGATAGTTGTCTCATGTTCTTGTCAAGTGTAAGAATTCCAAAAAATAAATGTGTGTTGTTTCCCATATCCTTAGGAATATATTTATCTAAGAATATCACAAATTTGGTAAACATAAAATCATTATTTGATAACCTTAGTCTCTACTCCTATAAATATAGGTCTAACTTCTATATCTAGAGAAATATAGAGACCTTCACCTATCTAGGTTTGTACAATACCCCAAAATGAAAACTACTAGATCAATTACATGGATGAGTTCAAGATATGAAAAATGGACTATATGTGGATGAGGGTAGACTAGATGGGGAATCTAAAATTTTATTGGTTTAATGAGGGGATAAAATATGATGGATTAGACTTGTTTAATCCCAATTACTAAGCCATGTAATCTTTCCCATATAATCAAGTGATATTAAGGAAAGGACTACAAAAATAATCTAAAGATCAAGATAATGGTTCAAAAGGAAGAGAATTACTTTCATTGAGTTTGTTGGTCTCCTAACTATATCTAGACAGTGTATGACATGTCCTCTCCAAGGACATATTATCCAAAATAATCCCCTAAGATATTTTTGAAACATGCATTTTGTTATTACGACTTAGGAAAAATTTAAATTTAAAATTCTATGGAACATTGAAGCTCATTCTTCCATAAAATCAAAGAATTCGGTGTTCTGCGTGTTCTCTTAACCCGTATAACAATGAGGAGGATCAATTTTACTTGGGTATATTTGTGGCTCAATAAAGTTATGGAAAAAGGATCCTAGTATCCCAAGGAGTGCATAAATGAAGTGTTATGTGGACTCTCTAAGTCCATATAATGAAGAAGTTTGAGCTCATTATTATGCAAAAGAATCAAAGAACAAAGAAGTGAGACTAAGAGACATTATTAAAGCTCTTCCCAACAAATAAAGGTCTTCCAAGAACCTAAAACTATGCAAAATACAAAAATGTTCTCCGGAACAATAAAAAATGTTCAAATATTTAAAACACTTGTGAACCAAAAGAATAAATTCAAGGAAGTCAGAAACAAGGGATAGATGATATTTTGGTCATAATTTCGATGCGTCCAACCAAATTTTAAAAACTAGTGGTGTTGGAAAATTATCCTCATCTCCTTTTGATCAATTTTGGGGTTCAATTATATAAACATGATTTCAAGGAAGAAAGGATGGTCTTGTACACATAAGGTTATAAAATCATTTCCAACCACCATAATTAATGAGTAATGGTGCTATTTATCCATCTAGATGTTGATTAATGTGTGGAAATGATCTTTAAAATCACCCATGTGATTTTGTAGGTGAATTTGTTAGTGATTGAAGATGGAAAATTTAGGCCCTCCCCCTCTCTCTATGTGGTTTCTCTCCCAATCTATATAAATCATAAAATACTTCAATTTCAGAGGATAATATTCTAAAATGTGAAGAAACCATGTAAAAATGGTATTCTAAATAGTTCGAGTTGTAAACCCCATTTGGACTTGGAAAATGTGTTTTATGCCTTTTCTTCACATGTGATTTGTTCATATTTCTATTGCAATAAATGTTTTTGGGTTATTTCTCATCCCTAAAATATGTTTTATTTAAATTTTTCCACTCCATTCTTTATTTTCTATTTTGTTGTATGTATTTCCCATTTGCAAGTTCATTTGGTTCTTTTACGTGATAATAAATGGTAAAATTTAGTTTTGGTTCTATGTCTTTCCTCTCCCTTCTCTATTTCCTTCTCCCTTCTACCTCAAACAATTTCCACCCCTTTCATTGGTGCTATCACCAATTTTATCGATGATTTCCTAATTTATGCATCATTTTAATCATCTCTCTTTGTCCTTGATCCCATAAAATACTCGGAGTTATGAGTAGATAGTTGTGTTTCCATCTTTAGAAGTACTTTTAGCACTAGATTTAGGTGGAGGAACCGACCTTCTTTGGAGGTCTATCTCAAGATGTGAGTGCCATGCTTGGAAACAACCTGATGTTAGGAAGGAATAGGAAATTATCATGTGCAAATCCTAAGGGTAATACTTTTTGTGTCAACATTTTTGACCCACCTGATGGGACCGGGATGAACATATTTATAACTTCATACCAGCAATAATTATGTGTTATTAATGGTATTAAACCTTTAGATGTAGTTCTTAACACATCTTGCAACTCCACCGATCTATCAAACCAATTTTCTCAATCATCATACTACATTTCCAACATTTCATTTCCCTTTTCTATGAAGTTATACAATCATTACTTCATTTCCTCACTAGAAACCTAATTTTCAGTAGAATTATCATCATAATCTACCTCCAACTTTCCAAAAACCATGTTTAAATCATTTCAACACACCTCCAGTTTATTATTATTAAAAAATTAGATTGATCATGTGTATATTTATTATTCAAGTATAGATACAAATTCATATGGTTATTTAACTAATGATAGTGTTGTGCAAGAGGAAGAATATACAGATCTTAGAGGCCATCTCACACCCAAAGATGTGAGATCTTAGAGGCCATCTCCTATCCTTAGCAAAAAAATATCACATCTTTCCCACTACTCCTTTCACATTCCCAAATTCATTTTGGGAGGACAATATTTAGAAAATTAGTCACAGAGGACAATCAATTAAAGAAACTAGTAGGGAGGTTCTAATGTAAAAATTGAAGGATTGAAGTTTAAGATTTTAATCCAATCAAATTACATGGATGGTTATACCTACGACATAGGTTTGGATTGAAGTGCACAAGGATGAGGCTATAGTTTTTTCTTCACAAAAATCAACAATGGAGGAGGATAAATCAGATTCAGAAGACTTGGATGAAGAATAGATCATTTAAATCTTCTTTCTTTCTTTTGATGGTAAAATTTTAGACATTTCTTTAGTTTCATCTTTATTATAATTTGATGTTGGTATGATTACCATAAGGGAAAATTACAAAGAGGAATCTACTTCACTAATTTGTGTTAATGAGGTGCAAAAATATGAGTTTAATATTTTAAACCTTGTGCTTGAGCATGAGGAATAGGATGATAAACCCATGGAAAAATTGGAGGAAAATCATAATGCTAGTGTGGATTCTAGGGATTTTTGCAAGAAAATAAGGAAAAAGTTTCAAATCAGTTAGAAGTCATCCAAAAATATGAGGAAAATTCTCCATATGTCTCCATTCGTGGGGTTACATGCAAATAAAATGAGCAAACCATGAGGATCGACAAATCAACCATAATAATTGCATGCCCAATATTATACTTGGTTGATTTGGAATCAAATTTATAGATTCCACCAAACATGCTCAATTCGAGTTCAAGGAATATATTCGAGAGAAAAAATGTTAACTTTATCACTTCCAAAAACTAAATTTATAACAACTTGAGGATGTATGTATTCTATTTTTATCTTATAATTTGTGTTTTAAGGAAGTTCCAGATATGATTTCACTTCCACCACGTGTTTTAGTTAAAAAATTAATCATAGGGATGCATTTTATAAGGAAGGGAGGCATTTTCTTCCAACCAGTTATTTTTATTTTTAGATTCACTTTCCTTTAGTTAGAGTAGGCTTTTGTAGGTTTTGTTTTTACGAAATAAGTGCATTGTGCATAGTTTGCATGTTTCCTCTAGGAGATTATATGTTTTTCATTGTCTATACATAGTTGTCTATAGATTTTGTTGTTATTTGCGCAATCCATATTGGAGCATCCTTCATGGAAAAATAAAAGGTTTAGGGTAGTTTTAGATACATTCACTCATCCCTAAGATTGAACCCCATGTTCATTATTTTCATGCTCCCCTATAAAATAATTTTTATTTTTGGTAAAATTTGCAAATATAGATCAACAACACATAAAAATAACCTTTAAGAGCATCGCAAGGAAGTTCCAGATCCTTTATAATTCCACATTGTGCTTTATGTAGATTCATGGGTAAGATTACAAGTTTACATCAAATTTTCAATGTTTTTTAGGATTAAATCCATGCCCAATTGATTGCAAAAGTCCACTGATTTTTCTATCTAGCAAACATATATTCCAAAAAGTCATTAAATTATTATGAAAAGAATCCCGAAGATATTTTTGCAACTTCAATTTTTATTTTGGGACTTAGGAAAATTTTAAGTTTCAAATGTCGTGAAACACTCGAAACTTAGTCTTGCATGGAATCAATGAAATTAGTGTTCTACGGGTTCTCCTAATCCACAAAACAAAAGGGGGCATTGGTTAGACTTGGTTAGATTTATGGCTCAAGAAATTTTTGTTAAAAATGATCCTAATATTCCATAGTGTGCATAAATGAAATGTTTTTGGGCTCTCTAAGCCCATAGAATGAACGAGTGTGAGCTAGGTATTGCATGATGGAAGAAAAAGGAAAGAAGAAACAAGGTCCGAGGACATTAAAACTTGTGGGACATTGTAGAATGTCGTGAGACATTATTAAAGATCTTTCAGAAAAATTATATCTCCTAAGCATTTAAAACTCTAACAAATACCAAAAAGTGTCACAAAATGTTAGAAACCATTCAAATATTACAAAAAAGCGTGAACTATAGGAATGAAAGGAGGGAGCTATAGAACGAGTGATGGAGGTTTTTTGGGAATAATTTTCATCGTGTCTAACCAAATTTGATAAAATTAGTGGTGTTGGAAAGGTCTCTCTCTGACGGAAAAGTGACAAGCGAGCGTGGGAATCTACAAGCAACTCTTCCTCACACCGACCTCCCGAGGTCGTGCCAAGACAGCCGGTGGGTATGGAATATGTATGGGATACAGACAAACTAGTTAGGCAATCTAATGTCTTCAATACGTACTAGTGGAATTTGTGAATCTAAGGCAAAGAAGGCCCTTCTAACCTGAACTGGTGTGATAGATCGATCGGTAAGGATGACTGCTCAAAGGCTCCAATCAATATCAAGCTCTGGTGTGATTCGATCTATGGGTTGTGGAATACGTGGAAAATGACTTGGGATAGTTTTGTGTATGTCTCCAGATAAGGTCATATGGTGGATAGTAAATATAGTCGACTCTATGGATGATTCTCTGGCCTTGTCCAGAACTCTCTAGCTTTGTTAGCTGTTATATCTAGTAAGGAAAACTGTTCGATGATGGTAGGAGGAAGTGGGGTAGATCTGAATACTAGTGTGCGTAGGCCAGTGTCTATGTCTGATTGACTTACGAATTCATTGGGTTGTGGGATTTGTGGATCACAACCGTAGACTCTTGGTTGTTGCGGTCCCTGCTATGGTCATGCGTAGAGTTAGTTCCTAATCCCTAACACCCAAAGAATTGTATGATTTCTCACCTCTATATTCAAAACTAATAGTTGTGTGATCTTCTTAGAGTGCCTCACGTGTGTTCTTTGCAACCTGAATTCTTAGACCGGTATCTATACATCTCGTGAGAATATCTCCTGCGTCTGGCTGTGGAACCAAAGGATCACAACCAAAGGTTTGTTCTCTTTCAAGCCCTTCTATAGTCATATGAATGTTGCCTAGGGTAATCTGTAGTTCGGTTGATTTGACCAAAATGTGTGCTCGGTCGTCTTCTATGTTTAGCCCACTCAACTGGGAATTGATTTGTTGCAAGATTACCATTGTTCGGAAGACTTGGATCCTAAGATTTTGATCTATATCAGTTATTGCTGTGATGAGATTGGGTTGAGGCATGATTGGCTCAAATACGTATTCCCTGGGCTCTCTAGGTCCCGTAATTGTCATGCAAAAAGCAACAATGTAAAACGAACTATAGTAAAATGAAATTTAACTATGTGAAATATATCTATAGCATATATGATTCCCCTATTTTTTTGTGTTTTCTGATGAACTTTATGAATTTAAGAAAGCAACTATTTAAAATATCTAGAATTGACAGCTAAAATAACAACTTAAAACAAACAAAATAACCGAGTGTAGCTATTTGTCTGTGTAATTTGTAGATCTATTCTAAACAATGAAATAACTTATCTAATCTATTTGCAAGACTCTCGATCCTACCTCAGAAGTGAGGAGTGAATCATAGTTTCTTAGAAACTATCAATCCCCATAGCTTCCTTAGAAATATTGAGAGTAGAATTAACTGAAATAAAGTAATTAACTACTCTATTTGATATGATTCTAACTAAACTTTGAAAGCTAGAACCTGGATTCCGTAGAATAGTGGCGAATCCGATGGTGTGTGTGATCTTGTCCCCTCAGTGTGATCTCCTCGTTCCTTTGTGTTCACGTGGATCCAGAAAAGCGTGTAATGCTAGCATCAATAGAAGTAGATATTGGGATAAAGGCAGCTCAGAATACAGACTGAATACAATGCGAGTAGGAGAGGGATAGCGCAAGAGTACAGAGCTTGGCTTATGCAATTCCTAGCGGGATATATTGTGAGTCATGTAATCATAAAGCATCTAGAACCTGAAACTATCATATTTGAAGAACAAAACCTACAACTTTAATGGCTTCCTACTAAAAACAAACTATTTTACTCCAATGGATTGGATAAAATAACAGTAGTACTTGCACAAGATGGATATGTGGCTTAATAACAACAAAACAACACTAACTAAGCATGCAATGAAAGAAACTAAGAACTCTAAAAAAATGAAAACTAAATATATTGCAAAGAGAAATCAGAGGCAAATTTGAGGGGCTGTTTTCTTGAGCACAAGCCATCTATTTATAGCATTTGCATTTACCCAAGGTAAAAGCCAAATAGAACTCTTAAACTATAAACAATGGCAAAACACTATTCTAGGGAACCAGAATCATAAATGCAAGCTTATGGCGGTGAAAGAAAGATGGTAAAACGTTGAAATTACGTGAGTCGTGTTAAAAGAGCTTTCTGGAAAACGTGTAAAGGACCACCGCCCTGAGCAAGGTGGTGGTTACGGGACCACCACCTGCTCAGTGGTGGTGGTCACAGACCACCGCCCTTGATCAAAGCGGTGGTTTCGTTATCAAGAGAAAAATGCCAAGAAAAGAGAGGAAAAGGGAAAAAAAAGCACGCAGGGGCTAAGCGGGGCATGCGAGATGTTAGCACACACTTGGAGATCTTTTCTGGATCTCGAACACCTTGTGAGGAGACCTGTATCATCATTGGGGCACATATCATGTTATTTTGGTAGTACACTACCTTACAATTTTGGGTACATATAGTCTCCTTGTCATTTTCATTATGGGATCATAAATTTTCAATTATAATCAAGTTTCAAGGGATAACTATGAAAACACGGTTTTAAGGTACATAAGATGATCCTAAACACACAAGGTTATCAAATCATTCCCAAAAACCATAATTAATGAGGAATAATGCTCCTTCTCCATTTTTATGTTGAGTAATGTGTGAAAATGGTCTTTTATAGGTTCTCGTGTGATTGTACATATGAATTGATGGTTTTTTGTGGTTAAAGATAGAAATTACATGCCCTTCCCCTATCTTTTGATCTCATTTCTCTCCTATTTTATATAACTCGTAAATTCCTTCATTTGTAAAAGAGGGAATTCTTAAATTTTAAGGAACCTTGTAAAAATAGTCTTCCAAATATTTACGAGTTATAAATATTGATTTAGACTTGGAAAATGTGTTTTGGGCCTTTTCTTCACATGTAATGGTCTATGCATTTTTCTATTGAAATAAAATATATTTTTGTGGTGTTTGCCTCATCCCCTGAATTAATTTTTATTTACATTTTTCCTTCTCCATAATTTTTGTTGTATTTAACTATGTATTTATTTCCCATTTACAATTACATTTGGTTGTGTTTCATGTGATAATAGATGGTAAAATGAAGTTTTGGGTCTATGTCACTTATGTATAGACTCTCCCTTCTCTATGTAATTCTCCCTTCCCCTCATATAATGTCCACCCCCTTCTTTGGTGCTATCACCACTTTTAACTTAGGATTTCCAATTTATGCATCCTTCTAACCCTTTATCTCTCCTTGGTCCCTTATAACAATCAAGTTAGGAGTAGATAGTTGTGTTTTTAGCTTTGGGATTAGTTTTAGCACTATATTTTTGTAAGGGCAAAAATATTCTCTAGAGATTTCTTTCAAGATGCAAGTACCACACTTGAATATAGTCTTATGTTATAAAAAATTAGGAGTTTTCATGTTAAAATATTAAGGGTGTTACTTGTTTGTGTTAACATGACATCCAAAAATGTGAGTTTCGCTCACTCAAAATAATACTCAAAGCAAAATATCATCGAAGAAGAGCACACCGAACTTTCCCATCCTAGGAGGCTTCATAAAAAGGCTAATATCATTTAAAATCCCATTGATCCTCATGAGTCATGTAAAATTGACCCTTTAGAGTCTCTTATAGAGAACCTAAAATTTCACATTAAATATCCCATCACGAGAAAAACGTGATCCCTTATTGAGCACCTAAAAGTTCGTGCATAATGTTTTCTTTTCTCTGGAAAGAACATTCACATCAATTTAGGAGCTAACTAGTAGTGAGTCAAGGATGGTGCAACAAGCTACATCACCTAATTTTGAGGCTATCTCAAAATTCATAAAGACTATGTGTGGAATGAAATTAGAATTACCCTCTCATTTGTTCTTTGGGGATTCTAGTCCCTATATGTTAAGGTCACTTGGCATAAAGTTACAAA
Organism: Taxus wallichiana var. yunnanensis; assembly: GCA_018340775.1. Taxonomy (NCBI): domain Eukaryota; kingdom Viridiplantae; phylum Streptophyta; class Pinopsida; order Cupressales; family Taxaceae; genus Taxus; species Taxus wallichiana. The sequence goes on from CM031233.1 coordinate 399,323,712, forward strand.
ACCTATGGAATAGATGACTCAATATGATTATGAGTTGACCTGAATCTCCTTAGGAAAAGCCATGCTCAAAGGATATGCACACATCTTCATGGATTATGTAACCTGATTTCTTGTTAGGAATGAAGAGTATAAAATATGAATAAATTTGAGGAGCATGTGATAACTCTTACTACTTATGTGTATTCCTTCATATAGCTTAATGTGGTACCCCTTCATTCTATAAAATTCAGCTCTCCCATTAGCATATTTCATCCTCGTTGATCAAGAGAGTCCAAAATTACTTCATGTAAGGAAAATACAATGATAAGCTGGTTGAAAATATTCTTGAGAAAGAAAGGAACTTCTACTATAATTTTTATGTTTATTGAAGTATTTTTATTCCACTTGGGTCAAAAGTAAATATGAAAAGGGGGCGTTGAGAAGGAGAAGAATCGTTTGGGTAGTGTGTTCCCATGTGTTTTAGAAATGATTTACCTCTATTCCCACACTCTCATGAGTAGGAATGTGTTTGTATCTACTGGTGTCAAATTGTACCTAGTTTATACCCGCATAATGAATTCAAGATATGACATGATGAATGATGATTTATTCAAACTTGAATCTTATGGGAAACATGCATTTGAGATTTTAGATGATGTCAAAAATTATGTATAGAAGCTTGTATCAATTCCACTCTTTGAAAATTAATCTTTGGAAGGACTCATTAGATCTTTCCAAGATTTGGTCAAGAAATAGGTAGGTGATCGTTTATCCTTCAATGATGATACTTTGGATTCCCTTGTAGACATAAAAATATCAATATATAACAATGCATGTGATCATAAGTTGTGGTTTAAACAATATAAGACTATCAATGATGTTCATAAGATATGGGTTATGATGTTGATCTATGTTTATAGTCCAAAGAAATAAATGATGTAACTCCCGATATCATGTTTCATAAATAATTCAAAGGTGAGGAGCTCATTCCAAGGGTATTTCCTATAATTTCTCCAATGATGCGGGAGCATAACTTGCAGAGACCATAACTTTTGATCTGACTATTGGATCATCTTGAAATTTTATAGGGTGGTATATATACATTAGTATTATGTTAGGGTCAATATTTTTTTCAAGGTTGTGGCCATTTTGGCACATTTTCGGTCCCAGATTCCTTCATCTATTGGCTCGCAATTGGTTCCGATTGTATTTTTCACTTTTGACTAGGTCTTAGAACTTTAATAAATTTTATTATACTTGTTATAATAATTCAAAATTTCATGTGAGCCTTAATTATGAAGGAATATTTTGCACAAAAAATTTAGGGCCCATCTAAGTGTTTTGCTAGTAGGTAATTTTTGGCATTTTAGGGTTTTTTGGAATTTTAGGGTTTTTAGAGTAGACGTGAAATAAAAGGAGGATTGTAATGATGTAAAAGATTAATGTGGATTCCTGAATGAGAAAAAAACTATTTTGAAACTCTTCGTTTTTATTTACAAATATTTTTATGTGTGTTTTGGAGGTATTTCAACCTCAGAGCCAAATTTTAATCTTACAGAAATAGTTAAGGTAACATATTACATTTTTCTATGTACTTTTTTCCTCTATTTTATATAATCATGGCTAGACACGGGAGGGGAGGTTATGCCCAGATGAATAAGAAGATGCAAGATCTACAGAGACAGTTATTGTTGAGCTCACAAGAGAAGTTACCCTCCTTAGAAGGAGACATGTAAATGGGGATGCAGACCTAAATAGTGATACTGAAGAAGTACCTCCATTAATGAATGAAGGAGGAGATCCAGTAGAAAATGAGAGAGATGAAGAAACGTTGAATGAGAGACAATTTGAGGAGAGATTAATCTAGGATTTAGAGGGAAAGAATGATGACATCAAGATTAATGTTCATAATTATGGTGGAGGGTTACGACCGAGAAGATTCAATTGATTGGTTGAGTCACATGGAAAAAATCTTTGAGTGGAAAACCCTTTTAGAGGAGAAGAAGGTTAAGTTTTCATACACTAAGTTGGCCAGACATGCATTGATATAGTGGTATCACCTAAAAAATAAAATACAAAGGAATGGAAAGGGCAAGATCCGAAAGCTGGAATAAAATGATAAAGAAGCCTCATCAAAATTTCTTCTTGTATATTATGTTCAGACACTCTTTAGAAGGTTCCAAAACCTAATACAAAAGGATCTCATCATTGGGGAGTATACTAATGAATTTTACAATTTTTCGATCATGGTTGAACAGGGAGAGTCTAAAGAACAAAAGGCTACATGGTATATAAATTGATTGAGTTACACCATGCAAGAGGAGTGAGTATACTCCAAATCCATAGGCTTGATAACGCTTATCAACTAGCATTAAGGGAAGAAGAAAAGAACAAGAGGAATAATTTTTTATAAGAGGTGTGAAAATAGGGCCATCATCATCTCCAATGAGAGGCAAGGGTAGATTTGAATCTACAAAAGGTGAATCCTCTAATGCAGAAGGGCATGAAGATTTTGGTCAAAGTCGTGGTAACTACCAAAGAGGTAGGGGGTTTTAGAGGGGAAGAGGTTATAATGGAGGACATGGCTAGAAAAGTCCCCAAAGGTAATATACATGGTATAGATGTGGTGAAGAGGGATCACAGAGCCTTTGAGTGTCCACACTATCCTACACAAGATAGATGGTAAGGAGAAAAACCAAGAGTAAATCTGGTTGAAACTGAAGAGGAAGATTAAGTGGAGGTTGCTGCAAACTTGAGTGAAACCCTCATGATAAGGAGGATGATGATTATTCTTGAGGAAAGAGAAAGAACAGGATCTGCTGGTGCTAATTCGTGGTTGCGAACAAATATATTTTGAACAAGATGCACCTCTGGAGGAAAGGTATGTAAAATTATTATTGATGGTGGTAGTTGTGAAAATATAGTTTTGAGTGTGATGGTTGATAAATTCAATCTGAAATGTGAGAAGCACCCATATCCCTATCGTATATCATGGTTCAAGAAAAGTAATGAGGTAACCATAGATAAAAGATGCCTTATACAATTTTTGATAGGGAATACCTACAAGGATGAGGTATGGTGTGATGTTATCCCAATGGATGCATGCCATATATTCTTTGGGAGGCCTTATTAATATGATAATAAGGTTACACATGATGAAGGAAAAAATACATATAAATTTTGAAGGATAGTGTAAAGGTGGTATTGTTACCCTTTAAGGAAGAAGAGAAGAGTGAGGGCTTATTAGCTACAAAAGAGTTTGTTATAGAAATGGAAGAAGTTGGCTGGTGTTATGCACTGATGTCAAAGAAGGTGGAAATAGAGGATTTTAATATACATGTTGCTATGAAAAAGGTATTAAAAGAATACAAAGATGTCATACTAGATGAGCTACTAGATGGGTTACCTCTGAAGCGAGATACTCAACACCATATTGATTTGATCCCAAGATCAGCCCTTCCAAACTAGGATGTCTATCAGATGAGTCTGAAATAGAGTGAAGAGTTGAACAGAAAAGTGACATATCTAATACAAAAAGGATTAGTGAGAGAAAGAATGATTCCATGTGCAACCCCAACTCTATTGAATCCAAAAAAATGGAGATTGGAGAATGTGTGTAGACAGTAGGGCCATAAATAAGATCATAATTAAGTATCGAGTTCCTAATTCCAAGATTAGATGATATGATGGATATGCTAGTAGGAGCCCGATATTTTAGCAAGATTGACCTATGGAGTGGGTACTACCAGATCCGAGATCCGTGAAGGGGATGAATGGAAAATGGATTTCAAAACAAAATAAGGGTTGTACGAGTGGATGGTGATTCCATTTGGGCTATCTAATGCACCCAGTACATTCATGAGGTTGATGAACATATTACTTTAAGAATATAATGGTAAGTTTGTTGTTTTCTATTTTAATCATATTTTGATATTCAATAAGATAGTGGAAGAACACTTGTTATATATGAAATTGGTGTTAGACTTGTTACGTAAAGAGAGTCTATATGCAAACTTAAAGAAGTGTAGATTTCTTTAGAAGATTCTAGTTTTTTGGGGTTTTTGATATTAGAGGATGGAGTGAGGATGGATGAGGAGAAAGTAAAGGCAATTTTGGAATGGCCTATTCCAAGGAATATGAAAAAGGTTTGTATTTGTCATGGATTGGAAAATTTTTATAGGAAGCTCATCAAGAATTTTAGTAGCATTGTTGCACCCATAACAGAGTGTACAAAAGGAAGGGAGTATGTATGGACTAAGGCAACAATAGATAGTTTTGAATTTTTTAAGAAGAAAGTGTCAGAAGCACCCGTTTTTGTATTGCCATATTGTAGAAAGGTATTAGAGGTTGACTGTGATGCCTCACATGTCGGGATTGGAGCTATACTCAGTTAAGAAGTATGACCTGCAGAATTCTTAGTGAAAATATAAATGAATTTAGGAGGAAATATTCTACTTATGATGTGGAATTTTATGCTATTTTTAAGGCATTAAGGCACTGAACACATTACTTGGTAGCAAAGGAATATGTACTCTTCATTGAACATAAAGCATTGAGGTATATAAACACATAGAAGAAACTAAATATTAGGCATGGAAAATGGGTTTCATTTTTGTAAGAATATAATTTTGTCTTAAAGAATAATTCGGGTAAGAAAAATCAAGTTGTTGATGCCTTGAGTAGGCGTGTAGCACTTTTGACAACAATGGAAAATTAAGTAGTAGGGTTTGGGGTAGTTAAGGAATTGTATGAAGGTGATCCATATTTTGGTGATGTTGTGAGAAAAATTAAGGATCCTATAGTAGGTAGTGGTTCGATTATTTGATGTAAGATGGTTATTTGTTCAGGGGGAAATGAGTGTGCATCCCTGCTAGTTCAATGAGAGAAAATATTATAAGAGAATAGCATAGTGGGGGTTGGTGGACACTTTGGTATAAGTAAGACAATTTCTCTTGTTGTAGAAAAGTATTATTGGCCAAAGGTAAAGATGGACATAAGTAGGATTGTATCAAGATGTAGAGTGTGCCAAATGGCTAAGGGCCATGCACAAAATATTAGGTTGTATATGCCATTACCTATCCCTACATGGCCATGGGTTGATTTGAGTATGGATTTCATGTTAGGACTTCCTAACACACCGAGGAATGATTCTATCTTTGTTATGGTTGATATATTCTCTAAGATGGCACATTTCATTTCTTGTAAAACAACTAATGATGCTTCTAGAGTTGCATATTTGTTTTTTTCAAAAGTGGTTAGATTGCATGGAGTTCAAGAATGATCACTTCAGATCGAGACACGAATTTTTGAGTCACTTTTGGAAGACTCGTGGAGGAAAATGGGGACACAACTATAGTTCAGTAGTGCATATCACCCCTAGACTGATGGGAAAATGGAAGTAGTGAACAAAAGCTTGGGAAATCTCCTACGTTGCATAGTTGGAGAAAAGCCAAAACAATGGGACTTAGATTTACCACAAGATGAGTTTGCATATAATAGCTCGGTAAACAGGTCAACAGGGAGGTCTCCTTTCTAGATTTTATATGGTAGGAATCCCAAGGGGGTCATATATCTGATTGTGCTACCCAGTGAAGATAAAACTAGTGATGATGTAGAAGCATTTGTAGAACACATTCTACACTACAAGATGAAGTGAGGGAAAAGATAAAAGTGAGTAATGCATAATATAAAGTAGTTATAGATTCCAGTAGGATAATAAGTGTATTTGAATAAGGATATATGGTGATGTTTCATCTTAGAAAGGAGAGGTTTCCAAAAGGGACATATAATAAACTCAAGTATAAGAAGATTGGGCCGTGTAGGATTCTAAAGAAAATGAGTGATAATGCCTACAAGGTGGAGCTACCTGAAAATTTTCTATCTCACCAATTTTTAATGTTTCTAACTTATATAAGTTTCTAGGTCATGATCAAAATTTTGAGGAGGAAGAAATAAATAACGGGAGAAGCGAGATGCCGAAGAAGAAAAAGGAAAGGGTAATATGTGTCTTGGACCAAAAGACAGTCACTACTAGACATGGGAGCTACAATAGATATTTGGTACAGTGGGAAGGTTTGTAGAAAGAAGAAAATACTTGGATTCTTGAGTGGGAATTGAAGAAGATTGATAGTGCAAAATTAGATGAATTTCATCAACTGAATTCACCAGAAGCTGAATTATTTTCAACCAGGGGAGAATGATGTGGGGGCATAACTTGTAGAGACCATAAATTTTTATCCGACCGTTGGATCATCTTGAAATTTTACAAGGTGGTAGATATACATTAGTTCTATTCCAAGGTTGAAATTTATTACAAGGTTGTGGCCATTTTGGCACATTTTCGGGCCTAGATTCCTTAATCTAGTGGCCTAAAATTGGCTCAATTGTTTTTTTGCTTTTGACTAGGTCTTAGAACTTCAATAACTTTTGTTGTACTTGTTATAATAAGTCAAAATTTCACGTGAGCCTTAATTTATGAAGGCATATTCAGCACAAAACTTTGGGCCCATCCAAGTTGTTTTGCTAGTAGGTAATGTAACACCTTGGACTGTAGTTACTTCCTCCTGAGCATACAAGTGTTGATATGTGATTTCTTTTGAAAGGATGTGTTCCCTTGATTGAGAAGTCATGCTTGATATGTATTGTATCTTCTTTGCAAATTGCAGATCTTTGACTGAGTTGGAATATGATTGGACTCTTTTATTTCTTTCATTTTACACCTGAGTTTAATCTGATCTTGGAATGAATTATGGAGTTATCCATCTATAAGACCTAGCCTTGGATCAGTGGTATTGATCCAAGTGGTGCTTTAAGCTTATTCGTGATGAATTAAAATTATAGACCTTAAGCAGGTTGCAAGGTCTGGATGCATTGAATAAGCTAGTCCGGAGCATAACTCAGGCTGATCATGTTAAATGAACTGGTGCCCGATATCGTGATATATCTGGAAGGTCTTGATCGCGGACCAGGTAATAAATCAGTTACATAAAATTCAATAGCCTATTGGTATTGCAGGAGTGAACCCTATTCGTGAATGTATGTTGTAGGTTCTTTTTCTGAGCATTTGAAATATTAGACCTAAACAAGATTTATTAAGGTTAGTAACCTAAAACTAAACTTTAACCTAGGGGATTAGATTAGTGTTAATCTAACCTAGGCCTAAGCTATAAGCTAATGTTCTAAGTTAGTATCTATGTGTTAAGAGGTTAGACTAAGTGTTATCCTAAATCCTAACCTAAGTTACTAACCTAACTATGAACAAGGAAGAAAGGGGACATATGGAAAGGTGTGAACCATGGGCGGAAGTTTCTATGGCATTAAATACATGGATAAGCATGAGGGACAGGTAATTTGGGAGAAGTTTTTAAAACGGCTAACTAGAGCCGACATGGCAGGTCGCCAAAGTTAGAAATGGTCTTTGATGTGCATTTGTCCATCGCCAACTATGGTGGTCGGTGGCAATGGAAATTTAGCGGGAAATTTGGAGTAAATGTCATTTATGAACTTGGTCTTCGAGCTCGGGTTTCACGGGAAGGCATGCAAAATGGAAAGTTAGTAGTTTGTTTGGTTTTTCATGCGCTCCGGTTTTCCCTCTGTCTGATCACTGGTTCTTCGCACCAGTCTTCTTGGAGTTGCATGGCAAATATGAGTGTAACTCGCTCTTTCCTCTGGCAAGGAAAATTTATAAGTCATGGTAATAGCAAATTTTTGTTGGTGGATCTAACTTGGAAAAGGAGGAGAAGGTTCGAGCTCTTTCAGTGGTCTGCTTCGAAATTTTAAGCAAATAACCAGGCATGTTAGGCCCTAACCTTTAAAAATCTTGCTTTCTTTCAAGTGATTTCATTAGAACAACTCTGTTCAGATGATTTTTGGATTCAGTTGGTTTTTATGATAAGCTGTGCGTGATTTTGTTGCTATATCTTCTTACTGGCTCGATTTTTCAATAAAACCCTTAACGGGTGTGTGTTGTGTTTCGAACTGTTGCACTATCTTGTTGGGTTTTGCATTTCGGTTAGAATTAAAGAAATGCTTGCAAGGAAAAATACATGAATTCGGCTTGTGGGAGTTCATGCATTGTTTTCTTGTTTGATTCAGTCGATACCTTGTTGTTTTCACTTGTTGAGAAGGATACTGTTGAAACTCTTGAAGGTGCATGATATATCAACTTCTGTATATGATATGTCGTGGGTAATATACGTTATTGATGCTGTTGAACTTCATTAAACAAAATTACGTCTTGTTTTCTGAGGAAGTACAGTTGTGAATGCATCTTGTTATTGAATACTTGAGTTGATAGTATTTTGACTTCTGAAGGAGTTTTGATGGAGAATATTACTTGGGTTCGACTTATTTTAAACCATTGATGCGTATGTTATGTTTTCCTCTCTGTGTAACTTAGAGCGGATATTGTTTTTTTGGGCTCAGTTGGAATCCTTGTTACTTAACCAGTATTTTGCTTATGTATAGGCCTGAACAGTGAATATTATCATTAAAATGCATTCATCTTGTATAGCGGCTTCTGTAGAAGTTTATTTGTAAAATACCACATGGGTAAGACCTCTTTTTTATCCTGGAGGCGTATATTATGTTTTCCTTCTGAATTTTCTCAATTGTGAATATTGTTGTGAAATTCTTGAGTCGTGGTCTCATGAAATCAATTTCAGTATAAACCTATTTAGAGCATTAGTGGTATGGATACAGTTAGAGAATTGAAATGATGCGAAGTGGCTTGATTTTCGATTTAACCTTTGCTATACATTTATAACGTTCATACTCTTATTTTAATTTCTCGTGTTCCTTCTGTCATCGTTGTGGAAAGAAAAGGAAGAGTTTTCTTTTCATAACTTACTTGGTTGAGACCTTGTTGAAATTGTTTCCTGAAAAACGACTCCTTGTTAGTCATGGTTGTGTTATTTTAAATTTTGTTCCAGTTATTGAGGTTGTGCGTGTTGTGTGGATTCAGTACGAATATCTCTACATAGGCATAGGAAAACATCATTTGTTTTAATGTTGTTGAGCCTCTTGGTTGACTGTGATAAAAAGGTTGTTTTTTTTTTTTTATTACGGCCTTGGAAACTAAGTCCTCGCAGAGTTTTAGTTGGGATGAGATTGAGCTGTACGTTGCTGGGTGGAATTGTAGTCGTGCTTGTGCATAGTTACGTCTTCTAATAGTATGAATATCCAGTCTTGAGCTTGACTGAACTCAAGAGCTGATTTTGTACCTCGACAAGTGATGACATTGGATACTCTTCTCATTTGTTGATTGTATGGAAGGTTATGTGGGTCTGTTAATAGATTTTCATTACTGTCTTGGTGCGAAATCTACTGTATTTCTTGGAGGCTACAGGAAGTTGTTATAATCCAATTCTAACAAAACTGTGGTTCTTCTTATGGTCTCGTTTGACTTATTCACATGCGTATAAGGTGAGTGCTTACTCTTAAGGAGACGGTATAGTCATGAGCATGATTGGAAGGGAAATATGAATGACTCGTTTTCTTTCTCTTCTGTTGTAAAGTATATGTTGATATATTTTTATCTAACTGTTGGAACTGTTTTAACTACTACTGGAATCATGGGTTGTTATGATATTCATTTTACTATGATGAATGTAATGATCTATCTGATGTTTGCTGTCCTGGGGATTCAGATGGATAGTTGTCTCAGATACTTTCGTTCTTCTTGATCCCTAATATTTTGATGAAATATGTTTACTTGTTGGGTGAATTGATCTCATTTAAACAGGGTGTTTAATGAAAACAATTGATGGATTGCAATTGTTTTAAGAGTTAGTGCTTATCATGCTCAGTTCATCGAACTGACCCATGTTGACAATTTTTGCAGATGGATGCCGTAAGTGGTAAAAGCACGCAGATCTGATAGGATGATCAGATTGTTTAATTTGATTTTAAGTTGAAATACAACTTGATTTTCTAAATGTACTATATGAGGAAAGATGTTCTTTTTCCGTAGAGTATTGTATCAAGTATGTTGAATGCATAAAATGTATTTGATTAGTTCTGAAAGGAATGGAAATTGATATTTGTTACTTATGTGTTTGTATTCTTATCTTGATAGTTTGACCTTCTTCGGTTCAAATATCTTGAGAGCATTGTTATTATTGTATAAATTGGAGACTTTTGTGATTGTCAATGTAAGCTTGCAAGAATATGAGACTGAATTCTTATGATTGTTTAGCAGTTCCAGTATGTTCTATTTGAAGCTAAATTGAAATTTAGATCACTGTCTTTCTGAAAGATAGGGTTAAAATAAACCTAAGAAGAATGCTAAACAAGCTGAATTAAATTATTAATCCCTAGTCTTGATTAAGCCAGGACAACATTTAATTAGATTCTTAATCATTATATCTTGATACTTATAAGTACGATATAAATTCAGTAATGAGAACTGAAATAAACCAAAAAGGGGTTCTGTTGGCAATCACATGTGAAGATTATGGGTTATTGCCCAATTTCGTGATTTAGAATTATGTATATTCTATGAACTCCTTGATGGAACCTTAGCCTTAATAACTTCTCTGTGTAAAGGGTTTTATTAAGAAAGGTCATTCTAAGGTGAGGAACCCAGGGATCGGGAAAGGCTAACCTTAGGGGAACGTCTTTTAATATAATTTAAACTCAATGTGCGTAACTCTTATTAATAAGTAGATCTTTTCGAGGTGGATTTAAAGGTTGACGGCACAAGTCAATTGCAGTGTTGTACCTTCGAGAAGATTAGGATCTTCTTGAAGATACAACAATGCGAGTGACTTATGACGACACCCTTTGCATTGATCACTAAGATTTACACCTTAACTTCGAACAAGTTACTCTGGGACCGATTAGAAATGTGGTCACGTTATAAGGCTGCCTAGGAGACTCGGAGTATCTTGACACCTTTGGTTTAACTAGGGTTGACCCATTTGTCATCGTATCCGTAGTCCTTGGGAGCGTCCATATAACGTTGTCACCTTACTAATCCGTTTCCGAGTGAATAACTTGGGATAGGAGGGGATGAAGAAGTCGGTATAAGACATTCCATATAACATAAGAATGGGGTGAAGGACGTATTCTAGATTGACGAGTATGCCGTTAAGGAATACGAGAAATAAGCAGTATGTTTCAAATCTTTGGCCAAAGTACCACAAGTGCTTGATTGCATTGTCTGAGTCACCCTGGTCTAGGGATGAGATGCCGATGAATAATGGTAACAATTATTCAGTTAGGTTCCTTGGATAGAGCATTCTGAATCCCAGAATAGGGAAGAGAACCGCAAGAGTGAAGTGTTAAATGAAAACTCCAACTCTTATTACTCATGAATAGATCGGTAGATTACCGAGTCATGGAATGAATAGATCGGAGGTACTCCGAGTCATTACAGCTGCATATGGTTATCTGTTATAAGAATGGTTATTTGATTTGTGAGTTCTAAATTATGTATTTAGAACCAGGAAGCATTTATCAAAAAAAAAAAAAAATTGACTTGTTCTAATGTATAAAATGAGGATGTTACATCTTGGTATCAGAGCTGAAGGTTGCAGCTCTTGGGCCTATTGTGTCCATAATTTGATAAAACCTGAATTTTCTTGTAACAGAAAATGGTTAGAACAAGGGGGAACGTTGCGAATAATGCTCCACCTAAAGGAGGGGCGGCAACAACCCAAAAACTTGATGAGATCCTTGCTGCCCTGTTGGACACAAGAGATCGTTTAGATGTACTTGAACAACAGGTGATGGGAAATGAGGAGGATGAAGAAGCTGGTAATAACAATCAGCAACCTCTTGAGGACAACCCCAATATGGGTGTTGATGTTAATGTTGGAAATGCACCTATCCAACTAGAAAATAAAAAGGCCGGGTTAGCGTAGAACTCACTAATGATATAAAAGGATATAAGCCCACCTAAGTATGATGGCACCACATTAGGAGATGGAGCGAGAAGCGGCTCGGTGAAATGGAGAAGTACTTTGCAATAAGGAACTTCTCAGAGGAAACCAAAGCTATTTGGGGAGCCTATCAGCTTTCCCACGAAGCATCTTCGTGGTGGGATAGCCGTAAAGCTGAACTAAACATTGATGAGACCAACGTTACTTGGGATCAATTTAAAGGCTATTTTAGGCAACGTTGGCTGCCACAACTTTTCTATGATTAGAAAATGACAGAATTTTAGAACTTAGCTCAAGGGAAGCTAAGCAGAATCGAATCTTTGGGAGCGGTTTACAAAACTCCTCAAGTATGTACCATGAGTATCAAACTAACGAGAAGTTCAGAATATGGAAATTCATCATGGGATTGAATCCCGTGATAGGGGGAGAGGTCGATGTTCACAGTCCAACCACTATGGAAGGAGTTGTTGAAAAGGCCATAAGGCAAGAACATAAATTAAAGGCTATTTCTGCTCATAAAGAGGAAGTGCGGAAGAAGACGCAAACCCTTCTTCAACCTCTCTTGCACCCAAAAAGGGACCATGGAAAAAGTTTGGAAACAAAAGTAAGTTTCCAGGGGATAATAGTAAGAAAGCAGTGGCAACTAAGCCTATTGGAAATGTAAGGGATAATTTTGCTAAAAATTATAATAATGGGCAGAAGCCCTATGGAGGACAACGTGACAATTAAAAGACTGGCTGCAATTTTGAGCCTAAAAAGGGACTTGTAGGAGGCTGCTACAATTGTGGCAAAGACCACTATGCAAATCAATGCCCTTTGAAGAAGGATGATCGTAATCAGCAGCATAAGATACATGCTGCAGTAGCAGACAAGCAAGCTGAAAAGCAAGTGACACCTATAGAAGTTCGGGTAAGTTATTTGGCATACCTGTCACTATTCTTTTTGATACAGGGGCTACTGAATGTTTTATTTCTAATAAACTTGCTTCTAAACTTAAAAGAAAAGCTGGAAAAATGGATAAATCTTGGACTGTACAGTATGGTAATAACTCTGTTCATACAGTGAGTATGTGTCTTTTTGGGGCAGTCCTTGACTTACCTAATTTCTCCACGGAAGTTGACCTCTATGTTACACCTTTGGGATCGTATGACATTGTCATCGGTGTCAATTGGTTAGCTGACCATAAAGCAAAAGTAGATCTGCTATGAAAAGAACATAAAATGTTTAGATGATCAGCTGGAAACAGCAGAGATTCAAGGTGTGAAACGGGAAATTTCAGTTAGAAAACTGTCAGCTATGCAGCTTAAAAAGGCTAAGAATAAAGGATGTACCCTTTATGCAGTAAAGATATCTGAATTTTCAGAAGAAGATGATGATTTCATGAAACAATTTCCTCTATTACAAAGTTTCAGGGATGTTTTTCCTGAAGAATTACCAGGGTTACCACCCAAGAGAGAATTTGACTTCACCATCGAAATCAAACCAGAACAGAACCTATTTCCAAAGTGCCTTATAGGATGACTACTATAGAGTTAGTCGAGCTTAAGGCACAGTTGCAAGAACTTTTGTCTAAAGGTTTGATTAGACCAAGTGTTTCACCTTGGGGAGCGCCTGTAATATTTGTGAAAAAGAAGGATGGAACGCTTAGGCTGTGTATTGATTATCGGATGTTGAACAAAGCAACAATCAAGAACAGATATCCACTTCCTAGGATCGACGATCTATTTGATCAGATGCATGGAGCAGCGGTTTATTCTAAGATAGATCTTTGATCTGGCTATCATCAGTTAAGGATTAGAGAAGAAGATATTCATAAAACAGCTTTCCGAATAAGGTATGGACATTATGAATTCACGGTTCTACCCTTTGGATTAACTAATGCACCCGCAGCCTTTATGAATTTAATGAACAATATTTTTCAAGAATATCTGGACAAGTTTGTACTTGTATTCTTGGACGATATTCTCATTTATTCTAAAAGTGTTGAGGAGCACAATGAGCATTTAAAGATAGTTTTGGGAATTTTGAGAAAAAGAAAGTTGTATGGTAAGTTATCCAAATGTTCTTTCTTTGATTCAGAAGTTCACTATTTGGGTCATGTCATAAGTAAAGAAGGAATTGCTGTAGATCCTTCAAAAATAGTGGCAATAACTGAGTGGCCTACACCAAAGAATGTGCACGAAGTAAGAAGCTTCATGGGTCTTGCTGGTTACTATAGAAAATTTGTAAAGGATTTTTCTAAAGTAGCTGCACCAATAACTTCATTGCAAAAGAAGGATAAGAAATTCATATGGAATGATAAGTGCGAAGCGGCTTTCAAAAGTCTGAAAGACCAGTTGACTTCTGCACCTATATTAGCATTGTGCACTGAGACCTAATGGGAGTTTTACTATTATAACGGATGCTTACGGGAAGGACTTGGAGGTGTTTTGCTACAAAATGATCAAGTCATAGCATATGAAAGTAGAAAACTTAAGTTACATGAACTGAATTATGCTCCTCATGATTTGGAGCTTACTGCAATTGTTCATGCACTTCAAGTCTGGAGACACTATTTACTTGGGAAACCTTTTGAGTTGAAAACTGACCACTTGGGGTTGAAATATATTTTCACTCAACCTAATCTTAATGCCAGACAGAGAAGGTGGTTAAAATTTTTATCACAATATGATTTTGATATTAGCTATATCAAAGGGAAGGAGAATAGAGTAGCTGATGCTCTAAGTCGTAGGAGGCACATTTCTGCTCTTATAACATTAAGAACTCAGTTTAAGGATGAAGTAAAAAGTGCCTCAGAATCAGATGCATATTTTCTACAAGTAAAAGCAGCGCTTGCTACAGAACCAAAGGATATAAGGTATAAAGGTTTTCATTTTGATAATGAAGGAATCTTGCGTTATGAAAACAGGGTATACGTACCTATGCTGAATGACTTGAGGAAGAAGTTGTTAGTTGAATTTCATAATTCACCTTTCTCTGGACACCCAGGTATCACAAAAATGCTTGCTGATCTGAAACAACAATACTTTTGGAAAGGTATGAAAAAGGATGTTATTGATTTTGTGACTCATTGTTTGGAATGTCAGCGGGTTAAGGCAGAACATATGCACCCTGCTGGACTGTTATATCCTCATAGCATACCACAGTACAAATGGCAAGTAATAACCATGGACTTTGTACAAGGGTTACCCATGTCCAGGAACAAACATGATGTTATCCTGGTAGTTGTAGATAAACTAACTAAGGTAGCTCATTTCATCGCTGGAAATCTAAAGGATGATTCACCAGTGCTGGCCAAAAGATTCGTACACGAAATTTTCAGGTTACATGGTGTACCAGAATTGATTATATCTGACAGGGATCCTAGAATGACGTCAAGATTTTGGCAAACGCTTAACGCAGCTCTTGGAACGAAACTAAACTTCAGTTCTACATATCATCCAGAAACGGATGGACAAACTGAGAGGGTAAATCAAGTGTTGGAGGACATGTTGTGAATGTATTGCATGGATCAACAGTATAAATGGGAAGAGTATCTTCCATTAGTTGAGTTCGCATACAACAACACTTATCATTCATCTCTTAAAATGGCACCATTTGAAGAAATTTATGGAAGAAAGTGCAGAACTCCTATTAGTTGGGATAGTGTTGAGGATAGAGTGGTAATTGGACCAGAGATTCTCACTAAAATTAAAAAGCAAGTTAAGTTGATTCGTGAGCGATTAAAGGAAGCGGCGGATAGACGGAAGAGCTATATGCTAACCTTAAGCATATTGATCACGAGTTTGAACTTGGTGAGAAGGTTTTCTTTGTGTTAAACCCGAGAAAGAGTTCTATAACTTTTGGCAAGGCTGCCAAGTTGTCACCTCGATTCGTGGGACCTTTGAAATTGTCGAAATAATCAATCCCGTAGCTTATCGATTAGCATTACCACTGCTTTATCTCGCATGCATGATGTTTTCCATATTTCTTTGCTTAAGAAATACGTTTCAAATCTGTCACATGTTTTAAATTGGAATTCCTTGCAGTTCAAGACCCGGGAATAATCGTGGTTAAACCCACACGAGTCTTTGGAAAATCACCAATTGCATTTGAGAAATCATGAAATATAGCAATGTAAGGTCCAGTGGGACCAGTTTAATGAAGAAAGTGTAACTTGGGAAAATTTGGAAGAGATGAAGATTGCTTTTCCTTCTCTTTTTCAATAGAATGAAATTTTTTGACAAAACATTTCTTTTATGAACTTATATTTTTTTAAGTTAATATGAAAGCCAGATGGAGGCAAACATTATTCAGGCTGAATAAAATGTGTTGTGACATTGATTTCTGGAACTATTCAAGTTGGAAAATAGTCACATTGTTTTGTGAACTAATAAATTGGTTGACCTGAAGGTTAATCGAATATGTAATCATCGGGACGATGAATCTTTTAGGAGGGAAGCATGTAACACCTTGGACTGTAGTTACTTCCTCCTGAGCATACAAGTGTTGATATGTGATTTCTTTTGAAAGGATGTGTTCCCTTGATTGAGAAGTCATGCTTGATATGTACTGTATCTTCTTTGCAAATTACAGATCTTTGACTGAGTCGGAATATGATTGGACTCTTTTATTTCTTTCATTTTACACCTGAGTTTAATCTGATCTCGGAATGAATTATGGAGTTATCCATCTATAAGACCTAGCCTTGGATCAGTGGTATTGATCCAAGTGGTGCTTTAAGTTTATTCGTGATGAATTAAAATTATAGACCTTAAGCAGGTTGCAAGGTCTGGATGCATTGAATAAGCTAGTCCGGAGTATAACTCAGGCTGATCATGTTAAATGAATTGGTGCCCGATATCGTGATATATCTGGAAGGTCTTGATCGCGGACCAGGTAATAAATCAGTTACATAAAATTCAATAGCCTATTGGCATTGTAGGAGTGAACCCTGTTCGTGAATGTATGTTGTAGGTTCTTTTTCTGAGCATTTGAAATATTAGACCTAAACAGGATTTATTAAGGTTAGTAACCTAAAACTAAACTTTAACCTAGGGGATTAGATTAGTGTTAATCTAACCTAGGCCTAAGCTATAAGCTAATGTTCTAAGTTAGTATCTATGTGTTAAGAGGTTAGACTAAGTGTTATCCTAAATCCTAACCTAAGTTACTAACCTAACTATGAACAAGGAAGAAAGGGGACATATGGAAAGGTGCGAACCATGGGCGGCAGTTTCTATGGCATTAAATACATGGATAAGCATGAGGGACAGGTAATTTGGTAGAAGTTTTTAAAACGGCTAACTAGAGCCGACGTGGCAGGTCGCCAAAGTTAGAAATGGTCTTTGATGTGCATTTGTCCATCGCCAACTATGGCGGTCGGTGGAAATGGAAATTTAGCGGGAAATTTGGAGTAAATGTCATTTATGAACTCGGTCTTCGAGCTCGGGTTTCACGGGAAGGCATGCAAAATGGAAAGTTAGTAGTTTGTTTGGTTTTTCATGCGCTCCGATTTTCCCTCTGTCTGATCACTGGTTCTTCGCACCAGTCTTCTTGGAGTTGCATGGAAAATATGAGTGTAACTCGCTCTTTCCTCTAGCAAGAGGAAAATTTATAAGTCATGGTAATAGCAAATTTTTGTTGGTGGATCTAACTTGGAAAAGGAGGAGAAGGTTTGAGCTCTTTCAGTGGTCTGATTCAAAATTTTAAGCAAATAACCAGGCATGTTAGGCCCTAACCTTTAAAAAAATTGCTTTCTTTCAAGTGATTTCATTAGAACAACTCTGTTCAGATGATTTTTGGATTCAGTTGGTTTTTATGATAAGTTGTGCATGATTTTGTTGCTATATCTTCTTACTGGCTCGATTTTTCAATAAAACCCTTAACGGGTGTGTGTTGTGTTTCGAACTGTTGCACTATCTTGTTGGGTTTTGCATTTCGGTTAGAATTAAAGAAATGCTTGCAAGGAAAAATACACGAATTCGGCTTGTGGGAGTTCATGCATTGTTTTCTTGTTTGATTCAGTCGATACCTTGTTGTTTTCACTTGTTGAGAAGGATACTGTTGAAACTCTTGAAGGTGCATGATATATCAACTTCTGTATATGATATGTCGTGGGTAATATACGTTATTGATGCTGTTGAACTTCATTAAACAAAATTACGTCTTGTTTTCTGAGGAAGTATAGTTGTGAATGCATCTTGTTATTGAATACTTGAGTTGATAGTATTTTGACTTCTGAAGGAGTTTTTGATGGAGAATATTACTTGGGTTCGACTTATTTTAAACCATTGATGCGTATGTTATGTTTTCCTCTCTGTGTAACTTAGAGCGGATATTGTTTTTTTGGGCTCAGTTGGAATCCTTGTTACTTAACCAGTATTTTGCTTCTGTATAGGCCTGAACAGTGAATATTATCATTAAAATGCATTCATCTTGTATAGCGGCTTCTGTAGAAGTTTATTTGTAAAATACCACATGGGTAAGACCTCTTTTTTATCCTGGAGGCGTATATTATGTTTTCCTTCTGAATTTTCTCAGTTGTGAATACTGTTGTGAAATTCTTGAGTCGTGGTCTCATGAAATCAATTTCAGTATAAACCTGTTTAGAGCATTAGTGGTATGGATACAGTTAGAGAATTGAAATGATGCGAAGTGGCTTGATTTTCGATTTAACCTTCGCTATACATGTATAACGTTCGGACTCTTATTTTAATTTCTCGTGTTCCTTCTGTCTGTCGTTGTGGAAAGTAAAGGAAGAGTTTTCTTTTCATAACTTACTTGGTTGAGACCTTGTTGAAATTGTTTGAAAAACGACTCCTTGTTAGTCATGGCTGTGTTATTTTAAATTCTGTTCCAGTTATTGAGGCTATGCGTGTTGTGTGGATTCAGTACGAATATCTCTACACAAGCATAGGGAAAACATCATTTGTTTTAATGTTGTTGAGCCTCTTGGTTGACTGTGATAAAAAGGTTGTTTTTTTTTATTACGGCCTTGGAAACTAAGTCCTCGCAGAGTTTTAGTTGGGATGAGATTGAGCTGTACGTTGCTGGGTGGAATTGTAGTCGTGCTTGTGCATAGTTACGTCTTCTAATAGTATGAATATCCAGTCTTGAGCTTGACTGAACTCAAGAGCTGATTTTGTACCTCGACAAGCGATGACATTGGATACTCTTCTCATTTGTTGATTGTATGGAAGGTTATGTGGGTCTGTTAATAGATTCTCATTACTGTCTTGGCGCGAAATCTACTGTATTTCTTGGAGGCTACAGGAAGTTGTTATCATCCAATTCTAACAAAACTGTGGTTCTTCTTATGGTCTCGTTTGACTTATTCGCATGCGTATAAGGTGAGTGCTTACTCTTAAGGAGATGGTACAGTCATGAGCATGATTGGAAGGGAAATATGAATGACTCGTTTTCTTTCTCTTCTGTTGTAAAGTATATGTTGATATATTTTTATCTAACTGTTGGAACTATTTTAACTACTGCTGGAATCATGGGTTGTTATGATATTCATTTTACTATGATGAATGTAATGATCTGTCTGATGTTTGTTGTCCTGGGGATTCAGATGGATAGTTGTCTCAGATACTTTCATTCTTCTTGATCCCTAATATTTTGATGAAATATGTTTACTTGTTGGGTGAATTGATCTCATTTAAACAGGGTGTTTAATGAAAACAATTGATGGATTGCAATTGTTTTAAGAGTTAGTGCTTATCATGCTCAGTTCATCGAACTGACCCATGTTGAAAATTTTTGTAGATGGATGCCGTAAGTGGTAAAAGCACGCAGATCTGATAGGATGATCAGATTGTTTAATTTGATTTTATGTTGAAATACAGCTTGATTTTCTAAATGTACTATATGAGGAAAGATGTTCTTTTTCCGTAGAGTATTGTATCAAGTATGTTGAATGCATAAAATGTATTTGATTAGTTGTGAAAGGAATGGAAATTGATATTTGTTACTTATGTGTTTGTATTCTTATCTTGATAGTTTGACCTTCTTCGGTTCAAATATCTTGAGAGCATTGTTATTATTGTATAATTTGGAGACTTTTGTGATTGTCAATGTAAGCTTGCAAGAATATGAGACTGAATTCTTATGATTGTTTAGCAGTTCTAGTATGTTCTATCTGAAGCTAAATTGAAATTTAGATCACTGTCTTTCTGAAAGATAGGGTTAAAATAAACCTAAGCAGAACGCTAAACAAGCTGAATTAAATTATTAATCCCTAGTCTTGATTAAGCCAGGACAACATTTAATTGGATTCTTAATCATTATATCTTGATACTTATAAGTACGATATAAATTCAGTAATGAGAACTGAAATAAACCAAAAAGGGGTTCTGTTGGCAATCACATGTGAAGATTATGGGTTATTGCCCAATTTCGTGATTTAGAATTATGTATATTCTATGAACTCCTTGATGGAACCTTAGCCTTAATAACTTCTCTGTGTAAAGGGTTTTATTAAGAAAGGTCATTCTAAGGTGAGGAACCCAGGGATCGGGAAAGGCTAACCTTAGGGGAACGTCTTTTAATATAATTTAAACTCAATGTGCATAACACTTATTAATAAGTAGATCTTTTCGAGGTGGATTTAAAGGTTGACGACACAAGTCAACTGCAGGGTTGTACCTTCGAGAAGATTAGGATCTTCTCGAAGATACAACAATGCAGGTGACTTATGATGACACCCTTTGCATTGATCGTTAAGATTTACACCTTAACTCGAACAAGTTACTCTGGGACCGATTAGAAATGTGGTCACGTTATAAGGCTGCCTAGGAGACTGGGGTATCTTGACACCTTTGGTTTAACTAGGGTTGACCCGGTATATGTCATCGTATCCCTAGTCCTCGGGAGCGTCCATATAACGTTGTCACCTTACTAATCCGTTTTTGAGTGAATAACTTGGGATAGGAGGGACCGATTGTGAAGTCGGTATAAGACATTCCATATAACATAAGAATGGGGTGAAGGACGTATTCAGTTGACGAGTATGCCGTTAAGGAATACGAGACATAAGCGAGTATGTTTCAAATCTTTGGTTCAAAGTATCGCAATTTGCTTTGATGCGTTGTCTGAGTCACTGGTCTAGGGGATGAGATGCCGATGAATAATGGTAACAATTATTCAGTTAGGTTCCTTGGACAGAGCATTCTGAATCCCAGAATAGGGAAGAGAACCGCGAGAGTGAAGTGTTAAATGAAAACTCCAACTCTTATTACTCATGAATAGATCGGTAGATTCGAGTCATGGAATGAATAGATCGGAGGTACTCCGAGTCATTACAGCTGCATATGGTTATCTGTTATAAGAATGGTTATTTGATTTGTGAGTTCTAAATTATGTATTTAGAACCTGGAAGCATTTATCAAAATTTTTTTTTGACTTGTTCTAATGTATAAAATGAGGATGTTACATCTTGGTATCAGAGCTGAAGGTTGTAGCTCTTGGGCCTATTGTGTCCATAATCTGATAAAACCTGAATTTTCTTGTAACAGAAAATGGTTAGAACAAGGGGGAACGTTGTGAATAATGCTCCACCTGAAGGAGGGGCGGCAACAACCCAAAAACTTGATGAGATCCTTGCTGCCCTGTTGGACACAAGAGATCATTTAGCTGTACTTGAGCAGTAGGTGATGGGAAATGAGGAGGATGAAGAAGCTGGTAATAACAATCAGCAACCTCCTGAGGACAACCCCAATATGGGTGTTGATGTTAATGCTGGAAATGCACCTGTCCAACCAGAAAATAAAAAGGCCAGGTTGGCAGCAGAACTCACTAATGATATAAAAAGGATAAGCCCACCTAAGTATGATGGCACCACATTAGGAGATGGAGCTGAGAACTGGCTCAGCGAAATGGAGAAGTACTTTGCAATAAGGAACTTCTCAGAGGAAACCAAAGCTATTTGGGGAGCTTATCAGCTTTCCCATGAAGCATATTTGTGGTGGGATAGCCGTAAAGCTGAACTAAACATTGATGAGACCAACGTTACTTGGGATCAATTTAAAGGCTATTTTAGGCAACGTTGGCTGCCACAACTTTTCTATGATCAGAAAATGACAGAATTTCAGAACTTAGCTCAAGGGAAGCTAACAGTGGTGAATCGAATCGGGAGCGGTTTACAAAACTCCTCAAGTATGTACCGTAGTATCAAAGCGACGAGAAGTTCGAGAATATGGAAATTCATCATGGGATTGAATCTGTGATAGGGGGAGAGGTCAATGTTCACAGTCCAACCACTATGGAAGGAGTTGTTGAAAAGGCCATAAGGCAAGAACAGAAATTAAAGGCTATTTCTGCTCATAAAGAGGAAGTGCGGAAGAAGACTGCA
Organism: Taxus wallichiana var. yunnanensis; assembly: GCA_018340775.1. Classification (NCBI taxonomy): domain Eukaryota; kingdom Viridiplantae; phylum Streptophyta; class Pinopsida; order Cupressales; family Taxaceae; genus Taxus; species Taxus wallichiana. Next base: position 399,345,906 of record CM031233.1, read on the forward strand.
AACCCTTCTTCAACCTCTCTTGCACCCAAAAAGGGACCATGGAAAAAGTTTGGAAACAAAAGTAAGTTTCCAGGGGATAATAGTAAGAAAGCAGTGGTAACTAAGGCTATTGGAAATGTAAGGGATAATTTTGCTAAAAATTATAATAATGGCGAAGCCTATGGAGGACAACGTGACAATTACAAGGACCGGCGGCAATTTTGAGCCTAAAAAGGGACTGTAGGAGGCTGCTACAATTGTGGCAAAGACCACTACGCAAATCAATGCCCTTTGAAGAAGGATGATGTAATGTAGCGACATAAGATACATCTTTGCGATGCTTGACAAGCAAGCTGAAAAGCAAGTGACACCTATAGAAGTTAGGTAAGTTATTTGGCATACTATCACTATTCTTTTTGATACGAGAGCTCTTGAATGTTTTATTTCTAATAAACTTGCTTCTAAACTTAAAAGAAAAGTTGGAAAAATGGATAAATCTTGGGTATAAAGTATGGTAATAACTCTGTTCATACGGTGAGTATGTGTCTTTTTGGGGCAGTCCTTGACTTATCTAATTTCTCCACGGAAGTTGACCTCTATGTTACACCTTTGGGATCGTATGACATTGTCATCGGTGTCAATTGGTTAGCTGACCATAAAGCAAAAGTAGACTGCTATGAAAAGAACATAAAATGTTTAGATGATTAGCTGGAAACAACAGAGATTCAAGGTGTGAAATGGGAAATTTCAGTTAGAAAACTATCAGCTATGCAGCTTAAAAAGGCTAAGAATAAAGGATGTACCCTTTATGCAGTAAAGATATCTGAATTTTCAGAAGAAGATGATGATTTCATGAAACAATTTCCTCTATTACAAAGTTTCAGGGATGTTTTTCCTGAAGAATTACAAGGGTTACCACCCAAGAGAGAATTTGACTTCACCATTGAAATCAAACAAGGAACGGAACCTATTTCCAAAGTGCCTTATAGGATGACTACTACAGAGTTAGTCGAGCTTAAGGCACAGTTGCAAGAACTTTTATCTAAAGGTTTGATTAGACCAAGTGTTTCACCTTGGGAGCACCTATAATATTTGTGAAAAGAAGGATGGAACACTTAGGTCATGTGTATTGATTATCGGATGTTAAACAAAGAAACAATCAAGAAACAGATATCCACTTCCTAGGATCGACGATCTATTTGATCAGATGCGTGGAGCAGCGGTTTATTCTAAGATAGATCTTCGATCTGGCTATCATCAGTTAAGGATTAGAGAAGAAGATATTCATAAAACAACTTTCCGAACAAGGTACGGACATTATGAATTCACGGTTCTACCCTTTGGATTAACTAATCGCACCCATGACCTTTATGAATTTAATGAACAATATTTTTCAAGAATATCTGGACAAGTTTGTACTTGTATTCTTAGACGATATTCTCATTTATTCTAAAAGCGTTGAGGAGCACAATGAGCATTTAAAGATAGTTTTGGGAATTTTGAGAAAAAGAAAGTTGTATGGTAAGTTATCCAAATGTTCTTTCTTTGATTCAGAAGTTCACTATTTGGGTCATGTCATAAGTAAAGAAGGAATTGTTATAGATCCTTCAAAAATAGTGGCAATAACTGAGTGGCCTACACCAAAGAATGTGCACGAAGTAAGAAGCTTCATGGGTCTTGCTGGTTACTATAGAAAATTTGTAAAGGATTTTTCTAAAGTAGCTGCACCAATAACTTCATTGCAAAAGAAGGATAAGAAATTCATATGGAATGATAAGTGCGAAGCGGCTTTCAAAAGTCTGAAAGACCAGTTGACTTCTGCACCTATATTAGCTGTACCAGACCCTAATGGGAGTTTTACTGTTGTAACGGATGCTTCTGGGGAAGGCCTTGGAGGTGTTTTGCTACAAAATGATCAAGTCATAGCATATGAAAGTAGAAAACTTAAGTTACATGAACTGAATTATGCTCCTCATGATTTGGAGCTTGCTGCAATTGTTCATGCACTTCAAGTCTGGAGACACTATTTACTTGGGAAACCTTTTGAGTTGAAAACTGACCACTTGGGGTTGAAATATATTTTCACTCAACCTAATCTTAATGCCAGACAGAGAAGGTGGTTAGAACTTTTATCACAATATGATTTTGGTATTAACTATATCAAAGGGAAGGAGAATAGAGTAGTGATGCTCTAAGTCGTAGGAGGCACATTTATGCTCTTATAACATTAAGAACTCAGTTTAAGGATGAGAAGTAAAAGTGCCTCGAGAATCATATGCATATTTTCTACAAGTAAAAGCAGCGCTTGCTACAAAACCAAAGGATATAAGGTATAAAGGTTTTCATTTTGATAATGAAGGAATCTTGCGTTATGAAAACAGGGTATATGTACCTATGCTGAATGACTTGAGGAAGAAGTTGTTAGTTGAATTTCATAATTCACCTTTCTCTGGACACCCAGGTATCACAAAAATGCTTGCTGATCTGAAACAACAATACTTTTGGAAAGGTATGAAAAAGGATGTCATTGATTTTGTGACTCATTGTTTGGAATGTCAGCGGGTTAAGGCAGAACATATGCACCCTGCTGGACTGTTATATCCTCATAGCATACCGCAGTACAAATGACAAGTAATAACCATGGACTTTGTACAAGGGTTACCCTTGTCAAGGAACAAACATGATGTTATCCTGGTAGTTGTAGATAAACTAACTAAGGTAGGTCATTTCATCGCTGGAAATCTAAAGGATGATTCACCAAAGTCTTTGGCCAAAAGATTCGTACGAAATTTTCAAGTTACATGGTGTACCATAATTGATTATATCTGACAGGATCCTAGAATGACGTCAAGATTTTTGCAAACGCTTAACGTAGCTCTTGGAATGAAACTAAACTTCAGATTCGCATATCATCCGGAAACGGATGGAAAACCGAGAGGGTAAATCAAGTGTTGGAGGACATGTTGCGAATGTATTGCATGGATCAACAAGTATAAATAGGAAGAGTATCTTCCATTAGTTGAGTTTGCATAAAACAACACTTATCACTCATCTCTTAAAAGGGCACCATTTGAAGCACTTTATGGAAGAAAGTGCAGAACTCCTGTTAGTTGGGATAGTGTTGAGGATAGAGTGGTAATTGGACCAGAGATTCTCACTAAAATGGAACAACAAGTTAAGTTGATTCGTGAATGATTAAAGGAAGCAGTGGATAGATAGAAGAGCTATGCTTGACCTTGAATGGATTGATCGTAGGTTTGAACTTGGTGAGAAGGTTTTCTTCGTGTTAAACCCAGAAAGAGTTCTATAACTTTTGGCAAGGCTACCAAGTTGTCACCTCGATTCGTGGGACCTTTCGAAATTGTTGAAATAATCAATCCTGTAGCTTATCGATTAGCATTACCACCTGCTTTATCTCACATGCATGATGTTTTCCATATTTCTTTGCTTAAGAAATACGTTTCAGATCTGTCACATGTTTTAAATTGGAATTCCTTGTAGGTCCAAGACCCAGGAATAATCATGGTTAAACCCACACAAGTGCTGGAAACTCACCAATTGCATTTGAGAAATCATGAAATATAGCAATGTAAGGTCCAGTGGGACCAGTTTAACGAAGAAAGTGCAACTTGGGAAAATTTGGAAGAGATGAAGATTGCTTTTCCTTCTCTTTTTCAACAGAATGAAATCTGTTGACAAAACATTTCTTTTATGAACTTATATTTTTTTAAGTTTATATGAAAGCCAGATGGAGGCAAACATTATTCAGGCTGAATAAAATGTGTTGTGACATTGATTTCTGGAACTATTCAAGTTGGAAAATAGTCACATTGTTTTGTGAACTAATAAATTGGTTGACCTGAAGGTTAATCGAATATGTAATCATCGAGACGATGAATCTTTTAGGAGGGAAGCATGTAACACCTTGGACTGTAGTTACTTCCTCCTGAGCATACAAGTGTTGATATGTGATTTCTTTTGAAAGGATGTGTTCCCTTGATTGAGAAGTCATGCTTGATATGTACTGTATCTTCTTTGCAAATTATAGATCTTTCACTAAGTTGGAATATGATTAGACTCTTTTATTTCTTTCATTTTACACCTGAGTTTAATCAGATCTCGGAATGAATTATGGAGTTATCCATCTATAAGACCTAGCCTTGGATCAGTGGTATTGATCCAAGTGGTGCTTTAAGTTTATTCATGATGAATTAAAATTATAGACCTTAAGTAGGTTGCAGTAAGGTCGGATGCATTAAATAAGCTAGTCGGAGCATAACTCGGTGATAATGTTAAATGAACTGGTGCCCGATATCGTGATATATCTGGAAGGTCTTGATCATGGACCAGGTAATAAATCAGTTACATAAAATTCAATAGCCTATTGGCATTGCAAGAGTTAACCCTGTTCGTGAATGTATGTTGTAGGTTCTTTTTCTGAGCATTTGAAATATTAGACCTAAACAGGATTTATTACGGTTAGTAACCTAAAACTAAACTTTAACCTAGGGGATTAGATTAGTGTTAATCTAACCTAGGCCTAAGCTATAAGCTAATGTTCTAAGTTAGTATCTATGTGTTAAGAGGTTAGACTAAGTGTTATCCTAAATCCTAACCTAAGTTACTAACCTAACTATGAACAAGGAAGAAAGGGGACATATGGAAAGGTGTGAACCATGGGCGGAAGTTTTGATGGCATCAAATACATGGATAAGCATGAGGGACGGAGTAATTTGGGAGAAGTTTTAAAACGGCTAACTAGAGCCGACATGGCAGGTCGCCAAAGTTAGAAATGGTCTTTGATGTGCATTTGTCCACATCGCCAACTATGGCGGTCGGTGGCAATGGAAATTTAGCGGGAAATTTAGAGTAAATGTCATTTATGAACTTGGTCTTGAGCTCGGGTTTCATGAGAAGGCATGCAAAATGGAAAGTTAGTAGTTTGTTTGGTTTTCATGCGCTCGGTTTTCCCTCTGTCTCGATCTTTGGTTCTTCGCACCAATCTTCTTGGAGTTGCATGGCAAATATGAGTGTAACTCGCTCTTTCCTTGCGCAAGGAAAATTTATAAGTCATGGTAATAGCAAATTTTTGTTGGTGGATCTAACTTGGAAAAGGAGGAGAAGGTTCGAGCTCTTTCAGTGGTCTGCTTCAAAATTTTAAGCAAATAACCAGGCATGTTAGGCCCTAACCTTTAAAAATCTTGCTTTGTTTCAAGTGATTTCATTAGAACAACTCTGTTCAGATGATTTTTGGATTCAGTTGGTTTTTATGATAAGATGTGTGTGATTTTGTTGCTATATCTTCTTACTGGCTCGATTTTTCAATAAAACCCTTAACTTGGTGTGTGTTGTGTTTCAATCTGTTGCACTATCTTGTTGGGTTTTGCATTTCGATTAGAATTAAAGAAATGCTTGCAAGGAAAAATACACGAATTCAGCTTGTGGGAGTTCATGCATTGTTTTCTTGTTTGATTCAGTCGATACCTTGTTGTTTTCACTTGTTGAGAAGGATACTGTTGAAACTCTTGAAGGTGCATGATATATCAACTTCTGTATATGATATGTCGTGGGTAATATACATTATTGATCTTTGTTGAACTTCATTAAACAAAGTTACGTCTTTTTTTCTGAGGAAGTAGAGTTGTGAAGGCATCTTGTTATTGAATACTTGAGCTGATAGTATTTTGACTTCTGAAGGAGTTTTTGATGGAGAATATTACTTGGGTTCGACTTATTTTAAACCATTGATGCATATGTTATGTTTTCCTCTCTGTGTAGCTTAGAGCGGATATTGTTTTTTTTGGGCTCAGTTGGAATCCTTGTTACTTAACGAGTATTTTGCTTCTGTATAGGCCTGAACAGTGAATATTATCATTAAAATGCATTCATCTTGTATAGCGGCTTCTGTAGAAGTTTATTTGTAAAATATCACATGGGTAAGACCTCTTTTTTATCCTGGAGGCGTATATTATGTTTTCCTTCTGAATTTTCTCAGTTGTGAATACTGTTGTGAAATTCTTGAGTCGTGGTCTCATGAAATCAATTTGAGTATAAAAGCATTTTTAGAGCATTAGTGGTATGGATACAGTTAGAGAATTGAAATGATGCGAAGTGGCTTGATTTTTGATTTAACCTTCGCTATACATGTATAACGTTCGGACTCTTATTTTAATTTCTCGTGTTCCTTCTGTCTGTTGTTGTGGAAAGTAAAGGAAGAGTTTTCTTTTCATAACTTACTTGGTTGAGACCTTGTTGAAATTGTTTCCTGAAAAACGACTCCTTGTTAGTCATGGCTGTGTTATTTTAAATTCTGTTCCAGTTATTGAGGCTGTGCGTGTTGTGTGGATTCAGTACGAATATCTCTACATAGGCATAGGGAAAACATCATTTGTTTTAATGTTGTTGAGCCTCTTGGTTGACTGTGATAAAAAGGTTGTTTTTTTATTACGGCCTTGGAAACTAAGTCCTCGCAGAGTTTTAGTTGGGATGAGATTGAGTATGTACGTTCTTTGGGTGGAATTGTAGTCGTGCTTGTGCATGAATTACGTCTTCTAATAGTATGAATATCCAGTCTTGAGTTTGAATGAACTCAAGAGCTGATTTTGTACCTCGACAAGCGATGACATTGGATACTCTTCTCATTTGTTGATTGTATGGAAGGTTATGTGGAGTGCATTAATAGTTTCTCATTCTTGTCTTGGCATGAAATCTACTTGTATTTCTTGGAGGCTACGGGAAGTTTTTATCATCCAATTCTAACAAAACTATGGTTCTTCTTATGGTCTCGTTTGACTTATTTGCATGCGTATAATGTGAGTGCTTACTCGAAGGAGATGGTATAGTCATGAGCATGATTGGAAGGAAATATGAATGACTCATTTTCTTTCTCTTACGTTGTAAAGTATATGTTGATATATTTTTATCTAAGCTGTTGGAATTGTTTTAACTACTACTAGAATCATGGGTTGTATTGATATTCATTTTACTATGATGAATGTAATGATCTGTCGATGTTTTCGTCTGGGGATTGAGATGGACGGTTGTCTCGAATACTTTCGTTCTTCTTGATCCCTAATATTTTGATGAAATATGTTTACTTGTTGGGTGAATTGATCTCATTTAAATAGGGTGTTTAATGGAAACAATTGATGGATTGCAATTTTTTAAGAGTTAGTGCTTATCATGCTCGGTTCATCGAAGCCCGACCCATGTTGACAATTTTGCGAGATGGATGCCGTAAGTGGTAAAAGCACGCAGATCGATAGGATGATCAGATTGTTTAATTTGATTTTATGTTGAAATACTGACTTGATTTTCTAAATGTACTATATGAGGAAAGATGTTCTTTTTCCGTAGAGTATTGTATCAAGTATGTTGAATGCATAAAATGTATTTGATTAGTTCTGAAAGGAATGGAAATTGATATTTGTTACTTATGTGTTTGTATTCTTATCTTGATAGTTTGACCTTCTTCGGTTCAAATATCTTGAGAGCATTGTTATTATTGTATAATTTGGAGACTTTTGTGATTGTCAATGTAAGCTTGCAAGAATATGAGACTGAATTCTTATGATTGTTTAGCAGTTCCTGTATGTTCTATCAGAAGCTAAATTGAAATTTAGATCACTGTCTTTCTGAAAGATAGGGTTAAAATAAACCTAAGCAGAATGCTAAACAAGCTGAATTAAATTATTAATCCCTAGTCTTGATTAAGCCAGGACAACATTTAATTGGATTCTTAATCATTATATCTTGATACTTATAAGTACGATATAAATTCAGTAATGAGGCGAAATAAACCAAAAAGGGGTTACATTGGCAATCACATGTGAAGATTATGGGTTATTGCGCAATTTAGTGATTTAGAATTATGTGTATTCTATGAACTCCTTGATGGAACCTTAGCCTTAATAACTTCTCTGTGTAAAGGGTTTTATTAATAAAGGTCATTCTAAGGTGAGGAACCTAGGGATCGGAAAGGCTAACCTTAGGGGAACGTTTTTAATATAATTTAAACTCAATGTGTGTAACGCTTATTAATAAGTAGATCTTTTCGAGGTAGATTTAAAGGTTGATGGCACAAGTCAACTGTATGGTTGTACCTTCGAGAAGATTAGGATCTTCTCGAATATACAACAATTCAGGTGACTTGTGATGACACCCTTTGCATTGATCGTTAAGATTTACACCTTAACTCGAACAAGTTACTCTGGGACCGATTAGAAATGTGGTCACGTTATAAGGCTGCCTAGGAGACTCGGGGTATCTTGACACACTGGTTTAACTAGGGTTGACCCAGTATGTCATCGTATCCCTAGTCCTCGGGAGCGTCCATATAACATTGTCACCTTACTAATCCGTTTCCGAGTGAATAACTTGGGATAGGAGGGACTAACAGAAGTCGGTATAAGACATTCCATATAACATAAGAATGGGGTGAAGGACGTATTCCAGATTGACGAGTATGCCGTTAAGGAATACGAGACATAAGCAGTATGTTTCAAATCTTTGGCCAAAGTATCGCAATTGCTGATTGATTGCGTTGTCTGAGAAGTCACCCTGGTCTAGGGGATGAGATGCCGATGAATAATGGTAACAATTATTCAGTTAGGTTCCTTGGACAGAGCATTCTGAATCCCAGAATAGGGAAGAGAACCACGAGAGTGAAGTGTTAAATGAAAACTCCAACTCTTATTACTCATGAATAGATCGGTAGATTACCGAGTCATGGAATGAATAGATCGGAGGTACTCCGAGTCATTACAGCTGCATATGGTTATTTGTTATAAGAATGGTTATTTGATTTGTGAGTTCTAAATTATGTATTTAGAACCTGGAAGCATTTATCAAAAAAAAAAATTGACTTGTTCTAATGTATAAAATGAGGATGTTACGAGTAATTTTTGGCATTTTCGGAGTTTTTAGTGTAGACATGAAATAAAAGGAGGATTGTAATGATGTAAAAGATTAGTGTGGATTCCGAATGAGAAGAAAGCTATTTGAAACTCCTAGTTTTTATTTGCAAATCTTGTAATGTGTGTTTTGGAGGTATTTCAATCTCTTGTAGCTGGATTCACATCATCCAAGGGCCATTTTCTCATGACCATAGGCTTCATCTTCATTAAATTCATCAACCCTATTCATCTCTCTTCCCTCTTTTTTTCTCTCTCCATATTCTAATTCTTCATTAAGAATGTACTTTTTCACTATTTTATCTTATTCACATAATTGAAATTTAATCGACATTGTAAGAGTTCCTTTTTACTAATATGAAAGAGTCTCACTTCTATAACCTAGGAATATAAAAGGTCACAAGTGATGGGAAAGGAGAAAATTCATGTGGGGGAATGAAAGGTAAATTTTATAAGATATAAATTGGAATGACTTTTCCATTCTAAAGGGGTTGGTAATTGTTTATTGTTAGTTATAGGGATTTTTTTATGATTAAATGCTTTTGACCGGAGCTATGAACCGGAGGGCGAGGCCCCAACCATACAAAGAGAAGAAAAGAGAAGAAGAAGAAGGGAGAAGGGTGGGCTGAAAATAGCCAACCGAAAGAAGGGAGGAGGAAGGAGAAAGAAGAAACAATGTTGGCAAGAACCGACATCGGGGAAGAACAGGAGAGAAGGGAAGAGACCAAAGAACACCGAATAAACAATGCCACCAGAGGAAAAACCAAAAGATCAATGGTACTGAGTACCCACACAGATATTTACTTCCCAAAGAAGACTGAATGCGTCGCCAACACGATCTTTGAGCTCGTTCCATACCCGCACATAGATTGTGTTCTTCCTTTTCTGCCTATTTAGGAGAAACTTTGTTGGACCCTAGACATGTGGATGGCATGTGCTCATTTGGGGACCTACCTTTGGATTTTACCTTTGAAGTTGCATTGATGAGGCATGTGGAGGTACCCAATGGCTCATCCCATTCTTAGAATTTATAATGGTTGGTGAAAATTTCTCAGGATATGACCACATGCAGAGTCTATGCTCATTTAGGAATCTTTCTTTTCACTTATTTCTATTGTGTTCTACATTTTCGCCTATTTAGGAGAAAATTTGTTGGACCCTAGACACGTGGAGGGCTTGCACTCATTTGGGGACCTGCCTTTGGATTTTACCTTTGAAGTTATGCTAATGAGGCATGTGGAGGCTTCTGCTGGCTCTTCCCATGCTTAGAATTTTCAACGGCCGGTGCAACTTTCTCGGGCTCTAACCATGTGGAGAGCCTACACTCATTTGGGAATCTTTCTTTTAAGCATCATACCAAAAGTGCACCGAAGAGACATGTGGAGGCTTCCACTGGCCTTTTTATACTTAGTCGATTCGGGCCTCGAGTGAAAAAATAAGCACTTCAGCTTCGAGGAGGGATGAGTATCGAAAGACTTCAAAGAGACGGTGGTGATCAATTTCAGTTGTTATGGCCTCTTCCAAAAATTCACAGCGTAGATAAACAAAGGGGAAGCCCAAAAATGCCATAGTCGGAGGACAAGAGACCATATTGCCAAGTGAAGCTGAAGCTAACGACTAAAAAAGAAATGCTCGCATGGGGATATGTGTATCATTTCTGCAGGGAAGCAAACCACTCATGTGAAATGATAGAAGGGAGCCCTCACCACACCTTTGTGTCACTAGAAATTTTAATGGCTGCAGGATAATCAATCGCTTGGTTGGCAAGAAGATCCATGACATTATTAGCTTCTCGAAAAACATGTGTGATGTGCCAACTGCTAAGTTTCCCGAGCCAATAGAGGATGTTGGAAATGAATGGGTTGAGTTTCCAAGAGGGGGCCAACCCTTTAGCAATGGCCTGTATGATGATTTGGGAGTCCCCTTCGATGAAAAGTGAGTCACAACCAGAGTGGATGGCTAGTTTAACACCTTCCAGGAGTGCTTGAGCTTCGACCATATTGCACGTACAGTCCCAAAGGGGGAAAGAGCCAGCTGAAATAAGGAAACCTTTATCACTTTTGAGGATGTAGCCAGAACCTGATTTACTAAGTTTACCCTTGGAGGCCCCATAAATATTCTAGTTCCTAGATCCCGAAGGGGGAGACCACAATTTAACACTCCTTTTCAGAAATTTCTCCACTTGGGAAAGGCCACATTTGACGATGGAACTAGAGATGGGGATTTTAATGAGGGGCCAAGATTTCCTGATGACAACATCACACGAGGAGAAAAGAGGATTATTATGGCTATTTTTACTAACTTTTTTAGAGATGGCTACTTCTAATTTGACAAGAAAAACGGTAATTCAAAAGACTACTCATGGAAAAGATGCAAGTTACGCTCCCACCAAATGTGCCAAATTAGGAAGAAAGGAGCTATGGCCCAAATAGAACTGAGGGAGCTCTCTTGTCCCATCTTGGGCCAAGAAAGGAGAGTATCAATGATATTGTTACATGGAGCCCAAGCTAAATTAAGCTTAGCTAAAAGCCAGTTCTAGCTCTCGGAAGAAAAAGTGCAGAAAAGGAGAAGATGATCAATATCCTCCTCAACTTCCCCACAAAGAACACATTTAGAAGGACTGAAAAATCCCCAAGATCTTCTACACAGCTGAGTGAGGATTTTCCTTTTAAGAACAAGCCAGCCGAACAATGCTACTTTGGGTAAGATGGAGGGATTCCAACAACCGTAGGAATAAGGAGTACCTTTACCAGACATGGAAATAAGCTTTGCATAACCTTCTTTCACAGAATAGGAACCCGTAGAAGCACCAAGCCAAATTAAATGATCCTCACTATCTTTAAAGGAAGTAGTTCTGGATGAAAGAGCCTCCATGAAAGAGGATGTCTCGAGAGGGGAAGCACCAAGGGTGGCGATATCCTTCCAAAGCCAAGAAGGCGAGCCATCATGATGTCTGTGACCATAATCAGCAATAGAGTTGCCCCAAGAGGCCCTAGAAACATTCATAATTCTATTGAGATTGGGAATAAGATTCAAAGGTGGATGTCCATTCCAACTATCCTCCCAAAAATTAGTCAACCTACCATTGTTGACCTTCTAGGAAACCAAGTCCATGATCAGAAATCTATAGTTGCAAATGAAGTTCCAAATGTGGGACCCTTTGGGGAGTTCAATACTAGAGAGAAAAATTTCAGGACAGCCAGCCTCCAGATATTTATGGGAGAGCACTTGAAAAACCAACCTCTTGGCATCTCGATAAAAAGTTCCAAAACATTTTTCACCTAGATCAGAGTTTTGAAGAGTGAGGTCCATTATTCCCAAACCACCTAAGGATTTGGGAAGTTTGACGATTTCCAGTTGACCAAGTGAAATTTTCTATCTTCGTTGTTCCCCTGCCACAAAAAGGATCGGATGATCTTTTCAATTTTTTTCAAGACTGATTTGGGGATCAACAAAACCAAGAGCATGTAGATTGGGATAAATAGGAGGACATAATTGATTAGAAGAGCTCTTCCAGCTAGAGACAACCATTTTCCTTTCCAAGAATGTAATCTCGATGAGAGAGAATTAAGGAGATCATCCTAGAGATTAGCCTTACCTTTACCATAAAAAAGTGGAATACCCAGATATTTTTGAGGAAGGGCACTGCCAAAAAAACTCGAGTTTCCTTGATTTTGTGCTACAAATGAGGAGAGACATTGAAAAAGAAGATAACAAATTTATGAAATTTTATTACCTGACCAACCACGAGTGAATAAGAATTCAAAATATAGGACAGGTTACGAGATTCTGGGATAGAATCTTGGCCAAAAAGAAAGGTATCATGCGTGAACTTATGGTACAAAAGGGGAGGTAGATTGGTGGTGATGGAGAGATACCCATAAGGTAACCATCACTAATCACTATTTTTATACCATGACTCAAAACTTTAATGATGAGGAGAAAAGACATGAAGAAAGAGGGTCCCCTTGCCTTAAACCCCTGCAGCTACTAAAGAAACCTTCCGCTGAACCATTAACCAAAATGGAGAAGCTTAGAGAAGAAATGCAGTTGAAGACCCAATTGCAGAAATGGATACTGAAACCCATAGCTTGAAGAGATTTAAGAAGGAACCTCTAATTGATGCGATCGTAGGATTTACTAAAGTCCAATTTAATCATCATGCTTGAGCACGAGGAAGAGTGAAGAGTATGAATTAACTCATGCGAGATGATGATACCATCTGTGATGGATCTCCCAGGAATGAACCCACTCTGTTCATGTGCAACAAGTTTATGAAGAAGGGGGCTCATTCTGGAAGCTATGGATTTTGAAATAATTTTATACGAAGTGTTGCACAAGGATATGGGCCGAAAGTCATCCAATTTCTCAGCCGGAGACTTTTTAGGAAACATGCAAATTAAGGTGTGATTCAAGGCTCCAAGGATCTTACCAGAGCGACGAGATTCCTCCATGGTGAGCCAGATGTTGTCTCTAATGATATCCCAAAAATATTGGAAAAAGGAAGCAGGAAAGCCATCTAGACCGGGGGCTTTGTCCCTTTGCATAGAGAAAACAATCAATCAAACCTCCTCCTTGGAAAAGGGGGAAAGGAGCTTATCATTGTCATCGACATCAATCAACTTTGGAATCTACGCTAAGAATGGAAGCTAAGCATCCAAAGAGGAGACACTGTCACCATTCAAAAGTTTTTGGAAGTGAGACACAGACTCAACTTTAATCTGGGATTGGGAGGAAATCAATGAATTGTCCTCCAACATCAGGGAGGAGATGTAGTTAACATTTCTTCTGGCTTTAACCAAGGCATGGAAGAATTTAGTGTTTTTGTCCCCATCAGCCAACCAGACTTCACGTGAATTTTGTCTCCAAAAGGTTTCTTCTTTTAAAAGGAGGTCACCCAATTCGCTAAGCAGATATTTTTCTTTGAGAAAGTCATCCTGATGCATACCGAATCTAAAAATTGATTCATTGAGGGTTCGGATTTCATTCTCAACTCTTAATTTTTCTTGAATTTTTTTGAAGTTGGAGGAGTTCCATTTAGTTATATGAGCTTTGAGAAAATAATTTTTTTAGACAAGATAAACATCCATGTCCCTAACACCATTGAGGAAGCCCACCAAGTTTTAATAAGAGACCGAAGGGAGGGATCTTGCATCCACATGGCCTCAAATTTGAAGGGGGAATGGTGAGGCAGAAGGTCGAAAGAGATGTTGAGAGATAAAGGAAAGTGATCAGAACTGGAAAGAGGATTGACAAAACATTTGAGAAGGAAATTATGCTGAAGCCATTCTTTAGAAATAAAAAATCTGTCAAGTCGAACAACCATAGAGCTAAACCCAAGGCATCGATTGTTCCAAGTGAACCAGCCCAAGTAGGGTTCCACATCAACTAACTTAGCAGAATCCATGAAGGTGATGAAGTCAGCCTAAGAGCGTGGCTGCCACTGAATACCTCCCCATTTGTCTTTGTCCGAAAGAGTGGCATTGAAATCCCCTGCAACAATGATCTTAGAGTCCGGGGTGGAGTCAAGCACATCCTGAATTTTAGACCAGGTTTCCCATTTTTTGATGGGATTATTTGGTCCATACATGTTAGAGAAAAAAATTCATCTGAATGCTTCAGGAAAACCTTGCACCAAAGAAAGTTAGGATTGTCAGAGAGAAGCTCAACACCGCAGCTACTGGTCTTCCATAGAACACCTAAACCACTTGAGGCACCAACAGAATCAACAAAGCAGCCTTCCCAACCTTTCCATTTGTGAAACTAGCCATTCATACAATCCACTTTTGACATTTTTGTTTCTTGAATCATACAAATAGAAGCATCCAAATCTGAATGAGAATGTATGAGAGCACATTGTTTGTTAGGGGCATTGAGTCCCCTAACGTTAGGGGCATGAGTGCCCTAAATCATCTTTTCTTCAGAGAGGACGTGCCTCTCCTACTTGAAGATGGGAAAAAAGAGCGAAGTTGCAGTTGTCGACTGAAAAAACCTCCTTAAGGGATTGAGAGTCTTTGGAGGGATGTCCTGGAGGAGCTTTCGGGCCCAAGTCAATATTGAGAATGGCTGGAGTCAGAAGAATGGGGCTCTGCCTATCGGTTTCAATGGGGAATAACTCAGTTTCCTCTTCCAGAACATTGCAAGACTCCCCAGGAACACCTTCTTTGGAGGAAATCATATCCTCCTTCTCATTGACCCACTTTTCCAGAGAAACCACATCCGCACCAAGCCCCAAAGCGATGCCCTCATGGAATAAGGAAAGAATACGAGTAGAGTCTTGAACCACTGACACTGTTTCTTTGACCAAAGAGATGGTGCTTGGGTCGAGATCCAAAGGTTTCAAATCAAGTGCTTTACCAGAGGAGGCTTGTTCAGTAGAAGAGACCTTTACGAGGGGGTAGGGGTTATAGGGATTTTTATCACTACTACTACAAGTACAATAAAGATACACTTTTGTATCCCCGTGCCTATTTTCTTCTACTCTCCATCTACTTTCCAACTCTGAAGCAAGTTAATCTTGTATAACTAAGAAAAAAATGTATATCTTTGATTAATGAATTCATACAACTTTGTCTCCAATATGTTAGTATTACTATTGATTGCATGGTTGAATTCTTCTAATTTAATGTGGACCTACTCTAGTTATTTTTGGTGAGATAATATTAGTTCCTATTCACAACATTAAGCCTCTCTCCCTATTTTTCCTGCTCCCCTTTACCTCTATTCAAATAAAATTCCTCCCTTGTACATTGTACAAGAATTTTTCCACATGTTTAGTGGAGTATTCCTATGTGATCCCTAGCCAAATGACCACCCCATAGTTTTATTTAGTTCGCATTTAATAATTAGAGCTTCCTCATACCGAGGAGGGGTTTAACCCAAGACCATTAGTGAAAACCAACAATTTAAACTGCGATAAATTATTTCACCAATTGTTTTTTGCTACTCTGTTAGGGAAGATCTGCCCTTGTACACCCTATAAATAACTCTAAAAACTAAATATATATATATATATATATATATATTAAAATCCTAAAAAAACTAAAGGAAACTCTATTAAGGAATGAATCCATGTGACATTTGTTTTCAAGAATCACAATCATGAAGTTTGATGATTGGTGTTCAATACCAACAAGTGAAAGAAACAATGAAGATAAATATTACCATCAAAACATCCAGATTTCATATCAACCATCGTTCTATACCATCTTTTACAAAAGTATGGATTGAAAAATACAAAAAAGTATCTCACTTCAACTAAAAATATGCAATTATCAAAAGGAAATAAGTTTAGTAAAATTCATACAAAATTTATGGAAAGGATATTTGGAATGAATAAAATTGCTACATCCAAACATCCTACTTTCAAATCATTATGGCTTCAATTCAAATAGAGTGATACTAGAGAAAAATGGGGATTCCTTTGGCTGATGATTGAGATTCTAAGCATTTGATGATAATAATATAAAAAAGATATGAATTTTTGTATGAATAGTATGAATATAAATATCTAGATTAAGTAAGAAAACTAGAATCTCGTAAAGGTAATTTTTGAATTATAAATTACTAACTAAAATAATCAAAACATTGTATTTTGTTTCTCTTCCTTTGGATTACTTTATTGCTTATGAAGATGAGAATATGACCTCCTTGATAAAATATTATGTAAAAATAATTTTGAGATTTTGAAAAGAAATATTCACCCCTCAAATAAATCTTGAAATCCTAGCATGTGTTGTGACTATACAAGAAAAGTATGAGCAGATTCAGAACTCTATAGTGAGAAGGTTAATATCTACCTTTCGAAGGTTGATTCTTATAATGCTCAACATTTTGAAGTGTTTATCCAAGGTAGATACTTCAGTTCTACTAATGATTTTTCTATTACAAAATATCCTAATGGAAGTCAACTTAACATCTTGGTAGACAATGAAAGAAGCATATAAGTTGATTCTTAATCCATAGTTTCCCTTTGGCCTAAAGAAAAATCCTCTGGAAACGTAATGTGTGTGAGAGATTATAATTCTTGTCTCATAATGGATGATCCAATGCTTTCTCATATTTCCTCTAAATGTGAAGACATTCAAGAGATGAATCATCCTTCTCCACCACAGGTTCTTCAAGAGGATGATTTTGAGGTAATTATTGATGATTTCCTTTCTAATTTTGGCTCTTCATTTAATGCACAAATGCCCAATAATGAAATAGATAAAATATAAGAGTTCAATTTCCTTCTTGAAATAATTGTTGATGAGTGAAGAGCACAAGAACTATCAGATGAGTTGGTTTTCTTGTCATCACCAAGAGAGTGTGATAGCAATCATAACTATGAGTATGGAGTCTTCTCTTTTCCTTGCAAAGAAGAGGACTCTCTAAGATATGTTTAGGATGGAATAAATGAATATTTTCATATCACTGACTCCTACACTTTTTATCTCTCTGCATGAATAAGATGAATCATGCAAGTCTTATCACATCAAGGATGAATTGATATGTACAGAAATGAATAATTTAGAATAAAAAAGGAGAGGCTACAAGAATTCAATGGATGGAGAAATAATAAACTTGTTCTCATCACTTCGAACTCTCTACCAATTCAAGAAATGAATCCAAACTAAAAATTCTACCCAAGGATTATGACTACCTTTATCATGAAAGTAGATATTATATTTTTTTAAACATGGGATAATAGATTCTTATGGTCACAAGATATCAAATGGAGACTACAGAGATAAGAAATTTCAAACAAGTAACAAAGTGGTCATTGGATGCAAATGTGTATGTTTGTACAATATAAGTATGATATTGAAAATTTTATTTCCCCCATTAATTTGAAAACATACAGATCCATCATGAGGGTGTGGCATGACCATATAGTTATTTATTGAGTTTTTTAAGTGGTATGAATTCAACCTACTATTCCATGATAGTACCTTTTTTTTTAGCCTATTATCGGGTATGTGAGAATCATGTATATTATTCCCCGTCTCTTTAAATTTCCTTCCCATGTAAAATGGTTTCCCTTTTTTTGTGTTTCCCTTCCCGTTGTGTGTTTCCTTTCTCTATCATGTTTTTGTTTTATTTTTTTAGCTATATTTGTAGCTTCACTAGTTTTTCAAGTATGTTTAGTCCATCGTCCAATGGAAAAAGAAATGGTTTATTTATCCATTAGATAGCTAAGTTTCTTCCTTTGTACCTTATGGTTTGATATACATGATTTTGATCTAGTTGTTTTCATGATAAATGTCTAGCATGTAAAATTTAAAATTTTGGCCATGACAACTAAGCCCACACTTAAAAATTTCCTTTCCTATCTCTCTAAACCCTTCCTCTAGCCAAGTATTCCTCAATTTCATCATCATTATAGCTCATATGAATGTTATAAAAATATTTACAAGTGTTTTTAATGTTTATGGATGTATTCCCAAGGTGATTCAATAATTCAATGAGATTGAATGAAGAATAATTTCCGTATAGGCATAGAAATGACCATTTTGGCCATTTTACAACTAGTAAACACCCTCTAGAAAATGACATGGAATAATAAAGCCATATGATCTTTTCATAGGAGATAAATTAAAATTTCTAAGGTAATTTAGTAAAAATTTGTGGAATAAATTGAAATCGGGAACAACTTGAGAAATATCCATAATTTTGGGCATAGGGAATGAAGGCTCCAATGGTCAAAGATAACTTGTCTAGATGATTTTAGGAGTTATGGAAGGATTTGGGAGGAAACAAATACTCAATTAAAATATATTGGAACTCTTTTAATTATGTACACATGACATTTTTTTCAAGAGCTAAAAATATTTTGTGAAAATCTAGGACACTGCAGTTACCCCTTTGAGTGAAGAAGGAAATAGGCCTTAAAAATAAAATTTCAAGAAGAATTGAATCCTTACAATGGATTTAATGATCTAAACATGTCATTTGGATTCAACATCACATACGTTTTTACCGTAAAACACTCTTCCACGCTCCCGGGTGGAAAAACCACTCTCGGTGTTCTCAAACACACTCAACAAGTGACATCATCATTTAGAAAAGTCTTGGTCAGACTTATTCAACCTTTGTATTCCCATTGTATTGTTATTTAGGTGAAAATTGGGCAAGGAGAACACCAAAAATGGTACCCCCATCATTTCAAGATTTTTTTCCACTTAAAGCATGAATTGGGGTGTTAGGTGGAGTGTATGGAGGAGTTGAGTTATAAGGTCCATTTTTCATGATATGTTGACCCCTTGGAACATTTAATAGCATTATATATCCATTTGGATTGTAAAAAATGTGTAAAATGGAAAATGGTGACACTAAAGCGTGCTCCCCCATGTGGGAAAACTTCTCACAACTTGATCAACACATATTTGCCACCTAAGAAAGATTCAAACTTGCAAATCACTTAACATTGTGGCCCCACCTCACGATAAGACCCCCCATGGTACATTTTCAAGATGGTGGTTTCCCATTATTTTTTACCATATATAAAGGGGATAATGACTACACAAAAAGTGTGCCCACACCTAACCATTCAACCATGATCACATAGAAAAATTATTTTTATCTCTCAATGACCCCTTTAAACTCCATAATTTTCATCTATAAGAAAAAAAAAGATACCACTTATCCCAATATGTTGAAAAGCATAATTATGTTTATGTTGTGTCCCCTTTACAACTCTTACACTTGTTTAACTCCATGCCAACTATGGTTAATTTTTTGGGTTAGGTGGTGAGTTTAAACTTAAAAGAGAAATGAGTAACTCTCTCCTCACACAACTTAATCATTTTAAAAGAATTTAAGATGACATATTTCCCTCCAAAAGTTATATTTTCACAATATATTTTATTTCATTTATTCAAGACAACTATACCCCCAAAATTGAGAATTTTTCATAACTCAAAACCATGCACATTATTTCCATCAAATGTTTTGGGTGCACTCCTTTCAAAAAAACAAATTCATGCTACATATAATATAATGTCCATTAATACTCCATGTAATTTTCAACATACATTTTAAATTTTCAGTCAAAGAAGTTTCCTTTTTCATATCTACAGAGTTATGGAAAAATAAAAACCTCAAAAACAAGAGGAGAAGGTCCTGAAGTAAAACCTATAATTTTGATACCAATTTTGTTGTAATCTAATATCTAAAATACCTCTATCTAAAAAAGTAAGTGTTAAATTATTCACATGTCCAAATATAGTAATTTTTCAAAAATAGTAAATTCTTAGCACTTGTGATATTCCATCAAAAAATCGATCATTCGGTGAAAATTGGGAAAACTTAGTAAAAATAGTTATCCTAGACATGACCTTCTAAAAATAGAGAGTATCAAAATTGAGCTAAACTTGTGAAAAATAATATCCCACCTATCTCATTTCCTTTTAAAATTATGAAATTCAATTATTCATGTTTTTATCCAATCTACATTCGATTAATGAGAACACTAGTGTGGAAGACAATGATGTCACCCACATACACCTAAAAGGCTTGAAAAACATAATGTTTGGTAGACCTCACGAACCAGTGGAGGAGAATATATTCTTGAGAAGAGTATTCAAAGAAGGATGTAACCTATTGTCTATTCAAAGATCTGAATTAGTCTTATAAATTACATAACACTATGAGAGTGACTCTAGAATATTTAGCGAAAATGACAGTCACTCCTTAGATTTCTCATGCTGAAAGGCATTTCTCATTATATGCAAATTCTCACCAGTAGGAACATGATCATCATAATCAAGGATTTTTCTTCCTAGGAGTGAGAAAGGATTAATTCTTATTTGTACACCCTAACACTTAGTTTATGGCTGAAATAAGGAAGAAGACCTTCCCATATTCCCAATTAAGGAGTGAATTTCATGAGGCATATTATGATGTCATTATTCTATTGAGAAGAGTGACGAAGGAAGAAATAAATAAATATTTCTAAGTTTGGATGGATTAGTTCATCCTCATTTCTGCTGAAGGAAACAAATTAGTAGATCGAGGCTAGATCATCAAGCAATGACATCCATTAGAAAGCGATACAATTTCCCTCTAATAATAAGTTCACCATGACTTGTTACCGGTATATTACCTTTCCTTCATAAGACCCTTCCAAGGATTTTCTATTACTCCCCACGTACCTCAAAAATCACCTACATATGAGAAGTATATGTAGTTAACTCATAAGGAGATAAATTCACATTGTGTTAGGGTAATTGTATATTCACCATGTTCATCATCGGACTCCTCAAGAAAATTCAAAATGAAGGATCTCTTATAAATTATTTTTCACTAATAGAAATTTATGTGGCCCATTTCATCCATTTCACTACCTTAACCTACATTAAAGTCATAGGATACAATCTTTATCCTTATACGACACCCAGTAGCTAAGTGATAAAATCATAATGTTCAAGTTAATTAGACAATTGACTCATGTTCATGTCAAGTGTAAGAATGCTAAAAATAAAGGTGTGTCATTTCCCAACTCCTTGCAAATATATTTATGAAATAATATCACATATGTGGAAAACATCAAAGTATCCTTCACTTATCTCAATCTTTATTCCTATACATCTAGGTATGACTTCAATATTAGGATAAAACTAAATATCTTCACCTTTCTAAGTTTACATGATATGCCCAAAATTGAATACTACTAGGAAAATTGCATGGATGATTTTGATGTATGGGAAATGGACGATACATGTATGGAAATAGACTAGATGAGGGATCTCAAATTTGATTGGTTTACTAAGAGTATACAAATTATGGGTTAGACTTATCTAATCTCAAGTTCTAAGTAGTAAAATCTTCACCACTTCCTCTTACTCGTGCAATACTAGAGAATCAGGTGATATTAAGGAAAGGACTACAATATTAATCCAAAGATCAAGATAATGGTCTAAAAGGAAATTAAATTTCTTTTATTGAGTTTGGTAGTCTCTTGACTCTATCTAGATAGGTGTTTCACACTTCCTCTCTAGGTACATCCAAAAAAATCCACAAGTTCCACTCATTCAAAATAATATTTGAAGTGAAATATTATGGAAAAGATCACACAAAAGTTTCTTATCCTATGAGTCTTCATCAAAGGATAATATCATTGAATATCCCATTGATCATCTCAATTCAGGTGAAATTGACCCTTCACAGTCTCTTGTTCTTCACCAAAATCCGAGTGTATCCTTCTTAGTGGAAGAATCATCCCATTATGAGAAAAATGTGATGCCTTATCGAGAACCTAAAATTTCCCACATTCATGATGATGTGTCTACTCTGATAAAAAAATTTCTCATGGATTCAAGAATTGCTTGGCAGTGAGTCAAGGATGGTGCATTAATCCTTAACACCTAATTTTTAAGATATATCAAAATTCATTAATACTAAGACTTAAGGAAAGAAAGTATAAGTATCCTCCCATTTCTTCTCTAGGTCCCTGTAGATCCCAGTTAGTAGAGATAACTCGGAAAAAATTTGTAAAACCTATGGAAGAGATGACTCAATATGATTATGAGTTCACTAAAATATCCTTGGAGATATCCACACATGAAGGAAATTCACACTTATTTAAGGATATTGTGGCCCACTTTCTATCTAGGAATGAACAATGTAAACAAACTATGAATCAATTTGAGGAGCATGGGATTACTCTCACGCTTATGTGTAGTCCTTCATAGAGCCTAATTTAATACCCCTTCCTCCTATATAATTCATCCCTCCAATTAGAAAATTGTATCCTTAGTTGATCAAGAGACCATATAAGGTTTCTCCATGAAAGGGAAATCCAATGATAACTTGGTTGAAAATATTCTCAAGAAAGGAAAGGAATTGTTACTAGAAGTTCTCTCTTTACTCAAGTATGTTCTTACAACTATTTCAAAAGTAAAGATGACAAGGGAAGAGATTTAGAGGGAGAGGACTCAATGGGATAGTGTTTTTCCACTTGTGTCTAAAATGAGTTACCTCGATTCCCACACTCTAATGAGTAGGAATGTGTTTGCATCTATTCTGATAACTTGTCCTTAGTTTTTACCTTCACAATGAATATTAGATATGAAATTATAAATGATTTTGTATCTAAAAATGAATCTTGTAGGAAACATGCAGTCAATATTTTAGATGATGTCAATAATTGTGTACAAAATCTTGGATCACTTCCACTCACTGAAATTTCATCTTCAAAAGGACTCATTAGTTCTTTCCAAGAGTTAGTCAAGAAAGAGGAAGGTGATCATTTCTCCTTCAATGAGGATATTTTAGAGTCCCTAAAAAAAATTAGAGGCTCATTCTCTAACATTGCAGGAGATCATAAGGTGTGGTTTAATCAATGTAATACTATCACCGATGTTCCCTGAGACAAGGATCGAGGTGTTGAGCTATGTTTTTTTCTAAAGGCATAAAATATGGAACTTGCGGTAGCTCATTTCAGTAAATAATTCAAAATTTATGAGTTCACTCCAAGGGTATTTCCTTAAAGTTCACTAAGGGATGGTTCTTCATCAGAAGAGGCTTTATCTTCATTATATTAATCAACCCTCCTTTATCTCTCTTCTATTTCTTCTCTCTCAATATTCTAATTTGTCATTAAGAATATATGTTTTCACTATTTTTCTTATTCACTTATATGAACTTTAATTTGACATTGTAAGAGTTTTTTTCATTAATAAGAAAAAGGTTCACTTTTACTCTCTAGGAATATGAAAGGTCACAATTTATGGGAAAGGTAAAAATATACATGGGGAGACGACATGACATTTTGTGTAAGCTATAAATTGGAATGGTTTATATATTCCAAAGGGGTTGAGAATTTTTATTGTTTTTATTTGTTAGGATTTGTATCACTACTACTACAAGAAATAAAGATACATTTATTCTATACCCTTTCTTATGCTCTCTTATTGTCTCTCTAATTTCCAACTCGTAAGAAATGTAATCTTATATAACTAAGAAATAATTGTGTCTTTGATTAATGAATTCATATAACTTTGTCTCCAATTTGTTAGTATTATTTTTGATTACATGGATGAATTATTCTAATTAAATTTGAACCTACTAAGTTATTATTAGTGATAATTCACTAGTTCCTACTCATGACATTAACCCTCTCTCCCTATTTCTCCTACTCCTTATTACTTCTCTTTAAAGAAAATACATCTCTTGTACACTAGATAAGAAGTTTTCCATAGGTGTAGTGGAGTATTCCTATGTGATCCATGGGATAACAACCATCCTATAATTATAGTTAGTTTAGATTAAATAATTGGAGCCTCCCGATACCCAAGAAGGAGGGGCTTAGCCTTGTGACCATTGGTGAAAACCAATAATAAAAACTATGACAAATTATTTCAGCAACACTTCGTATGTAAAATTTATGGCCCATTAAAGTAAAATATAAAGAGGAAAAAATGAACATGTACAATGATAAAGTTATCGGGCTGAATGGAAAAGTAAAGGCCCAACACATGGACCAATCACATAGTGACATTTCAAAGAGAGAATTCATATGGTTTGGTTTTTTCAGCCTTTGGTATTTAATTTTCAAGTTTTGGGCCCATATTATTTGTCTACTTGGGTCCCATCAGCCAATGGGTTCCAATTGTTGTGATGAGGAGGACCATGCCCCCTTTACTTCACATTAAAATGTTTGTGTTTTTCATATAAACCAAAGAGAATGCATCAACGTGATGTTTGTGGGGATAAAATCCCATGAATTTTCAAAGCTAAGAGCTTGAGAGACAAGTGGAAACTCCATATCCTTCTATGTGGAAGAGCCAAGTCCAACACATACTAAACATCCAACTCTAATGCATTTACAATGAAATATAAAAGAACAAAAAAATCCAACATATCTGCAAAACTTCTACCAAGAAAATGTGGGGAAAGTGATTCAAGGGTGTTCCTATAACTAATTATCATTACTTGGAGATAGGTATTTAAACCTATAATATCCCTACATCCTAAGGCATATAGGATTATTATTATCTGAAAATTCTTAAAATGGGGTCTCATCCTATTCAAAATTTAAGGCTTGATGGATAGGATTTGATAACATCACATCACACAACCCATTTTTAGGTCTCATGAGCTTCTTTACCACCATATTTGGTGGCTAAAAGGGATTTTTGTTTTATCCCTTAACATTTTGGGAATTATTTACTAAAACAAGGAAAAATGAGAATTTGTAATAGGATTTGAATCCCAAAACCTATGCAAAATGGATAATGGCTTAGCCATTTGAGAAAAATCATTAGAAACACTATAATAGGATCCTTATTATATTTGTAGAGGTAATTTTTAACCTTTTAAAAGGTATTATCCCCTTTGTAAAGGGAGAAATAGTAGGTGAATACATGATATTGGTTCTAGGTGGATTTAACCATAAGATATCCTAGTGAAAAATATTATCTACAAATTAAATCCCCTTTATAGGAGAAAGAGCCTATCATTGGAGAGGATTTTGATGTAAGAATTTGTATTTTTGCATCATTTAATTAATGAGTTTGTGTTTTGGTGGACTCGAAATGTATCCAACGTGGGTGAGCTCCATTATCAATTTTATAAGTATTGTTCTCTTTTTAATTTCAGTTACTTGTTATTTTAATCATTTGTAGTCTTATTTTTATACTTAAGACAATTTATACGTAATTATGGTAAATTGATAAAATAATGTTTGGTATCTAAAATTGATGAATTAATGATTGTTTTCATGAAATAATCACTTTGGATCAAATTTGGTAATTATTAGGACAATTCTCCCGTAAAAATACATAAAATTGTTTTAAAATATGAGAAAATGGAGAAAGCGAGGAGTTTGGTTTTAAAACCCATTTTAAGATCAAGTTTGGTATTAGATATGATTTTTTAAAGGGTTTCTTTGAAACATTTTCTGCATTGTGGTAGATATGTTTCTATTTTTCCAATTTTTAGTTATGAGATGGACCCTTACCACATGATGAAACTATGAATGATGCTTGACATGATGTTTACATTGTTAAGTACTAATTTTTGAATGATGAATTTGTATCATGAAAAACATGAGCATAAAATCATGGAGATGAGGAGTGTAGATATTTTATATCCAAACTTAAAAGAACAATGTAAAAAAAAGAGGACTTGAGAGGATCCGGAAGATAAATATATTTTTGGGATTTTCTTTTGAATCGGACACATTGTGGAGTAGTGTTGATTACCTTTCCTAGATTAGGAACCACATTGGTTGCAACAAATAATTGAAGAGTGTGGGAAGGAACCAGTCATGTCTAGCATTAGCTAGCATTCTAAACCAATCATGTGAAAAATTTGTTACCGATGCATATCCACCTAAGGTTATGTTGCATTTCGAACGAATTCGTAAACAAATTATACCAGTTATTTTTGATGAGTTATATTTTTACTTGTTATTGCATGGGATATCAAAACTATTTATATTACAATTAACATGGTATTATTCTCAGTAATTTCTACTCCTTCATTTCCTCATTCCAATACATATGGGATATTTAATGGCATAATTAAAATAATGGTGAAAAAATATTGTATTATGAAATTTTGTATAGAAAGGAATTTCTTAAATATGTTGTTCTTAATATAGTTTTGATGGAGATAGATGAATTTATTTTAGGAATATTCTACTCGGTATCTCACATACAACCTGTATGAAACAAGGAGATGGAGTTAAGTTGACCAAATATTAAGATTATATGATACAATTTGTTATGCAACAAACCACCAAACTATATCGATGGATTCATTAGTGATTCATCATACTCTTATGTGTCACATGAACCTCTTAAGAATGATGTATCCATATAAGCTAATAATCCTCCTCTTGTTGAAGTTTCTTTAAATTCATATGAATCTCATGTACTCACTAAATATTATATCAATGAAATTCATCCTTATATTAATTCTATTTTTCAAATAGGAAATTGAGCAAGGAAGAGAAATTACATGCCCTTTAAAAGGAAATAGATTCATTGTAAAGACCACTCTCCAAGTTAAAATGTGGGTAATGGAAAGAAGGGATTACTTTATAAGAGAATGTGAAAGAACTATTATACTCATTATAATATAAGTGACCATTTGGTTCACAAGTGTTATACTATTTATCCACAACTTTTTCCAAATAATGGAAAGAACAAAGTTGTGTGAACTAACATTTCAAGACACATCACATGAAGAATCCAAAAATCCAAATAAGACCCCACCAAAATGGAGTGACCCAAAGAAGAACATCCATCAACTTGGGGGTAAGAAAATATATAGTTTAATCGATAATATAGTTTCATAGCTGATTTTTTTTTAGCATGCTTATTTAGAATCTCCAAATCACTTTTTGGGTTTCCATTGTTAAATAATCATGAAGGAAAATAACCCCATTTTTATGAGAAATTTATGAGGTAAATCACTCATTATGGTTGAAATCTATAACATCCATTTAATTTGAGAAGCACATTATGAGCATCCCCTGATAAAAGGTTTTATATTTTTTATTTTGCATTCTCATGTTCATGTTGACATTGATGTTAGCATGTTTTTCTTACCACTTGTAGAATTTTTAAGAAGGGTGAAGAGGCACTCCATTTAGAGATAATTCCAAAAAGGACTCTCCACATTTTGAAAACATTAGAGATACATTTTGATGGGCATCTTATAACATGCATATGAGGCAAAGTTTTTTTTTCCAATAGTGAAGCAAAGTGGAAATAAATCAATAGGAAAATTGATTAAATGGTGAGTAGCACTCAATAAAATCACTATTGTTGTATGGGTGTATGTTTGGCATCTATTTTATTTCATTTAAATGTGTTTTTTCAATGTATGAGAAATTATTTATATGAATTTTTTTTGTATGACTCAAGTTTGAGCAATATTTGTAAAATGAATTGTGTTTACAATCTAGGTATGTTATGTTTGGTTATAAGACTCCAGAAATGGAAAATTATACTAGTGGTGACCTGCTATAAAACCACTTATTATTAATGTATATATTTTTTTCTTTTTGATAAGATTTAATATCAATGATGATACAACATATATTGATGGGAGAGATTCATTGTAGCCTAGTACATGTAATAAAAATTCTAAAATTATCCAACAAGAATAAGACGCAGAGCTACCAAGAGTGCAAGAAGGTAAATTGGTAGAGATTGGATGGAATCATGAAATCTCTTTGTCATCTATTTTTGTAGGTTCCATTTTGGGGAAACTAGTCTCAAATATTTGAGAAATAAAGTATTTCCATATGTGTTAGTGTATTTTCTATTTTCCTCTTTTTAGGATAAGTAGCCCATCTTTTTGGATAATAAGAATTTTCATGCCCCTTATTAGGAAAGAAAGGAAATCGTTTATTTATATTATTGTAGAAGTGGAAATTTAAAGACCAATATTTTGTTGTAAATACCTATTAGAGATAATACAAATAAAATTAAGATCCTCACATCATCATAGATAAAGATGATAATGTTCAAGTTCCTTATGTTAATGATTTTTCTCTTGAATACTTTATGAGTTATAAGAAGTTGTTATTCTTGATAGAAGTGAGAGAAAGCCACAAAATGGATTTGTACCTTCATATATTTTCAAAGATTTTTGTTTTGGTGGTCAAAAAGCCTTTTAGTGGAGAGGAGTGATACACGAGGATATACACACTAAATAGTTCATATGGTGTTTAATCTATCTAAAAATACTCATACATCGAAGATATCATCAAGACCTTTCTAAATAATTTTGAATAGGGCCAAAATAAATTCATATGAAAAATTTATGGCCCATTAAAGAAAAAAATTGAAAAAGATAAAAAAGTACATATCTACAATGATGATGTCATCATACTAATCTGGACCTATAGAGGTAGACCACTCAAGGCTTAAGAAATGAACCAATCACATATTGACATATAAAAGAGAGAGAATTCAAATGAGTTTGTTTTTTTGGCCTTTATTTTTGACGATTGAGTGTGGCACCCATTTTCTTTACCAGATGGGTCCCATCAACTGGTGGGGTCCACATTTTGTGAGGAAGGGGGCCTTGCCACCTTTAATTTACATTACAATATTGGTGATTGTAAATATAAACTATAAATAATACCTCAACATTATGTGTGTGGGACTAAATTCCCATGAATTTTCAAAGCTAAGTACTTGAGAAATAAGTGAAAATTACATGTCCTTCCACATGGAAAAGATAATTCCAACACATACCAAGAATCCAACTCCAATACATTCAAAACATAGTAACTAAGTGCCAAATAACCCAACACATCCACTAAAACTAACAAAGAGTAAGATGAGTCAAGGGTGTTCTTTCGACCAATTATCATGGTGTGGAGATAGGTATTTAAACCTATATTTTACCCATATCCTAACACATATCAGATTAATATTATCCCAAAAACATAAAGCGGGGTCTAAGACTATTCAAAGTGTAAGATGTGAGGAATGGTATTCATTACCATCACCTCACATGACCTGTTCTTGGGTTTGACCAAATTTTTTACACCTAATTTGGTGGCTAAAACAAAATATTTTATCCCTTAAAATTACAGGATTATTTTACTAAAAAAGGAAAATGAGCTTTCTAAATGGGATTTGATTCTGAAACATATGCGAAATTGATAATTTCTTTACATTGGACCAAAGGCATTGGAAAAACTATAAAAGGAGCCTTATTATATTTTTATAAGGAAATATTCAACATTTTAAAAAGGTATTAGCCCTTTTTTATAGAGAGAAATAGTAGGTGAATGAGGGAGATTAGTGCCAAGTGGAGATTGAACATGAGAGATCCTAGACATGGAGATTATCAATATATCGAATCCCCTTTATGGGTGAGATACTCGTTATTGGATAAGATCATGATGTAAAAAGTTCTATTTTGTGACATTTAATCAATTGGTTCATGTTTTGGAGGATTGAGAGAAATATCCCACTTGGGTGAAGTCCATTATCAATTTATTGAGTATTTTTATCTATGTTATTTTAGTTACATGTTGTTTTAAATAAGTATTAGTCTAATGTTTTAGTATTTAAGTTAATTTTTATGTAATTACTAGAAGCTGAGAAAAACAAGTTTGGTATCTAGAATCGATGAATTAGTGAGTATTTTCATGAAGTACACACTTTGTATCAAATTTGGTAATTATTAAGCCAATTTTCACATTAAAAGATGGAAAATTGTTAAGATATGATAAAATGATGAATTTGGTTTGAAATGCCCATTTTTGGATCATCTACACAATTGTATTTTGTTTTCCTTCTTTTATGCCATTATCCTTGCATTACAATTTTTTTGGTATTTGGTTCTATATTGGATGTGGGATTTAGGCCTCTTATGACTCGTTGTGTCATCCATTTGGTGTGTAATGGTTGAACATGAGTAGCATTCATACAATTTTTCCTACTCAATTCCTCCTTAACTACATCCATATAAATATAAAATGGTAGTTTCTTGGGTTTCTTAGTGTTATTGCCTTGAAATAAAAGTATGACTTCATCATGTAAAACATAATTTTCTCATATGGTGTTGTGTATATACACACTTCCTTTGGTATACAGGATTTCACACTAATTATCTCCATAATTTTGTTCACCCAAGAACCCATTTTTTGTATTCATATGTCATGTAGGTATTTGATGTGATATCTTATGCAAACCAATCATGTTGGTACTATGCTTCATCTAATTCTAAGGTTTTCTCCAATTTGTAAAACACAACAATATAACCAACCATTATTACATAAAAATACCAAAAGCTTCACCGATATTTTTCACATTATTATTGAGTTCTTGGGAAAAGAATTTATGCCATTTGAATTAATCCCATCTTCCCAAATTTTGGTGATTATATCTATTGCACCAAGGGATGCTTGTTTGCTTCTACAATTAGCTTGTTAGTATCATTTTCCCTCTATTTTTTCCAAATCTCAAACTATGTGATTCACAATTAATTCTAAAGGGATATCCCTTCCTTTGCACATATGGCCATATATAGTTATGGTTATTTTCTTAACTAAAGTTTTGATGTTTTTATGTGACAATGTATATTCCCTTGTTAAAAATACATTGTTTCATACTACTATGGTGACATTAAAGGGAAATATATCTTGTGTGTTGAACTAAATTATACCATTATTGTAGTGAATTATAATCATTTTCATCAACTCTAGATGATATCCTAAATATGGAAATTTTGTGAGTTTCCCCATGGTTTCCAACATTGGATCTTTGACCACTAATTTCCATCCTATTATTACATCATAGAATGTAGGCCTCTCTACACCAAATTATTGTTAGAATCTTTCCAATAGCCCATGGTGTGGTGCATCATTCCATTGAATTTGTCAGAGAATTTTTTTACTACCCATTTCTTCCTTTTCTAAATAACTTAACCACATGAATTTGATCCTTTGTTCCTCTATATTTCCCTGGAATTTTGAATTAATTGGTTGAGTAAATGGGTTCATAATTTTTCTTGATTGATTCTATCTCAATCTAGATCTACTTTTTCAAATATTGGTGAACTTATAATACTCATTTTTTTCCTTTTTATTATAGTTTTTAACCTTGCACATCTTGTTTTGAATTTTTCCATCTATTTCCTTTTTATATCTTTTGGCATTATGATGTGACCTTATAGTTTTTTTCCATCCATTAAAAATTTTAACTACCCACATAAATATTCTTGACCATTATGATTTTATTTTTCAATCCATTAAATTTCCACTTCATTCCTCTTGCCACAAAATATGGTCAATCTAGTGTTTCATCTGCATGGGTTCTTTGTTCTAGAAAGTTTCATATTTAAAAATTCTTTCATTCTTTTTACATTGTCATATTTTCTTTTTCTTTGTACATGTTTTTAAAATTATCAAATTTCCTTAACCTCTTCATATTTTGTTACCCACATTCATGCACTTATCATTTTGAAATTTTATTGTTCAATTTTTCCTACTCCTAAACACACTTGGCCATATACTAATCAAATCTACAAAATCTTAACTAACACACTTTCTTAAATTCAAAAATACTATAATAAATTTTATGTAATATGAATTTATTTCTATGTTCGTAATCTGCATATTTATGCATTATAAGCCTTTATATGATATCCACTTATTCTTCTTGGTGACACATTTCCTTGTAAATATTTCCATATTATTATGCTTTATTTTTATGTGATGGATAAATAAGGTCCTTTCTAAGATATGTGTAATTTACTGAATGCATTATAAATCTTCTCTCATATACTAGTACCATTTATTTTTTTTGGAATTCCTTATTTTGCATATTTATGTCATGTTAAGATTTTTGGAAATCCATTATATAATAATCTTGGTTTCCTCCATCCTTGTCTAGAAAAGGAGCATGTTCTCTATATATTCCTTATCTCCAAGTTATGTTATTATGGAAAATGCACATACTTGGCGTAATACATTCCATGGGAATAATGGATTCTATTCCATACATTGTTTGGTATGGTGTATATAATAATTTGGTCAAATTTTACTAATCAAAATTATTTGTTTCTTATTATGTAAAAAAATGCACATGTGTAGGATTGTGTATCTCATTAATAATAGGATTCAAGAACTAAAAATGTGGATCCAATATTATTCTTATTTGATTTTGTACAACTCACATAACAATATAAAAATGGAATACATCTAATAAATCATCCTATGAGTAATAACCATTTTTCCTAACATTCTCCATTAGTATGAACATGGGAGAAATTGGAAACTACAACAAAGCAACATGCACATGGTCTTGATCCTCAACTCTAAGCTGTGAGGACTAAATTATCAATGAATAAGGGCCCATAAAACTATCTATTTGAATAAATGAATTGGGACTCATCACCAATTCACATCAACCATCTAGTCAACTTTATGAAGAAAACTTATTATAATAGTATTAATGGTACAAATCTCACATCATCATCATTGTAGGGAAAAAATAGAAACTATACAACCCACAAGAACAAGGATGATATTCTATTCTTATTCATCGTATAATAAAGTGAAAGATATGAAAATGAAGAGATACCTCCAAATCATCAAGTGACCCTATCATTAGTGGCTATGTCACATTCCACATTTTCATTTCATGTTTTTGTAAAATAGAGTTATTATCATAAAGTGGACAACGAGGACTTAGTGATGGGAAGCATAACTCGGATAGTTTCACGAGATAGACGTACATATGTTTATCATGGAAATGATATGTTGACTCTGGAATTACAACCCTGTGGGGAAGGGGAGAAGTGAGGTCTCATGGTGGAAGGTCGTGTGAAGGAGAGGGACCCTTGTAATATGTCATTTTATATCCAGAGAGGGGTCTCCTTCATTCTCCCACCCACCCTTCCTAAGGGGGTCATGGGGAGGAGCACGAGACAAAAGGTGTGGCTATGATCCTTGTTGCTTTTACTAAGCCCAAGCTAGGGTGAGAGGACCTAAGAGTGTGGTCAAGGAAATATGGAGGTTGGGGACCTGGAGTCGAATGGTACTCTAGGAACTCCAAAAGGGGTAGAGTGAGTCTAAGTGCATCGATTAAACACAATGTTCACTCAAGAGAGTGGGCACTAAACACCGCAAATACCCAAGGACCCAATGCAAAATGGGAAGGGAAAATGTTAATCCAAACCAATATTTTTGTGCCAAAGTTCACCAATCAAATAAATAATAAAGGAATTTGGGTAAGATATGAGAACATGCAAGATATATCAGGTCAATGATGTGTTCTTTTACTGGGTTAGTTTGATATGAAGAAAGTGATCTAAACCCCGCAAGATAAGTTATGGTTGTGTTGCAAAGTTATATGAGTTTTTATTGAGGATGGAGATAACCTCTACAAGATAGGTGAGGGAAAAAAGGGAGAAAGGGACATGAAGGTAAATGGGGAAAATGAGATAACAAAGTCTTAACCATTGTTTGTTCTTATCACTACATGAAATATAGAAACGGGGATAAATGAGCCCTTTGTATGAAAAATTTTCTGTAGGGAAAGCTCAAAGAAAATCAATATCTAAAATATTGAAAATCTATCTTAGTGCACCAAAGGAAGGACCATATTATGGAAGATCATGCTAACTAGTTTGGATCAAAGGATCCCCAAGAAATTACAAGTTATACCCCCAAACCTTACTCAGTCCACAGGGATATTTTTATAGGCTTCAGAAATGAGGTTTTCAGGTACCCCCAGAAAACATAAAATACTCACACCCTTCCTAGACAAGATCAAAACAGCACGTGATATATTTTAAATCCAATTACAGTTATGATACACAAATAATCACAATGAAAAACACATATCATTCCCAATCAACATCATTTTTGATAGAACAAAAAAATAACCTATCCAAACAAATTCATCGAGAAAGAACCATTAAGGTTAGGAAAAGACAAGGGAAACATATATTAATACTCTCAAAACACGTTAATGACTGTACAATATGTAATCATCTTAACAATAAATCCTAATAATGGGTCATATAGAGGAAACCTTCATCATAATAAAATCTCTTTGTCTAGTTCGCAATGTTTCTTCAAATTCTTACCAAAATCTTCTCCCCACTAGTCTTCCCACCAATTTTCCACCCTCCTCTATATAGAAAAGATCCTACCTCCGAGAAGATCCTCTTAAAATCCTTTCTTCATTCATATATATATATATTACCTTATTTTCTTAGGGTTTTAGGGCATACTCCTCGAGATACCCAAATAAACTATCGTTTCTTTCAAATTTCATGTCTTGTGTCTGTTAGTTGATGACATAGCCAAATATTTTCCAAGTCATATCACATTTAACACTAAATATTTTCCACATGTGTAAAATCATGATGTGGCTAGAAAAATTAATGTGATGAGACATTCTCGAACCGTATGGGCAATTAATCCTTCTTTGGTAACACGTTCCCAATAAAACTTTGAACTTTATTTAAATTTCACTTGTACCTAATATTAAAAATTTGATATGACATTAATAATGGAATGATTTTCTTTGCCACATCAATGCCACCACCATGCCTATTTAAGCAATTTATCAACTCCTTCCCTTCATCACCTATCTATTTCAAATTTTCTGTCGATTTTTCCATAATCATTTCCTTCCATGCCATCCCATTTTTCTTCAAGATTCTCAACAAATGGATTCATATTTCCTTAGTGTGAATCCCTCAAGGGAATATCTGGCCCATATGGGCCAATATTTTCAATTCTTAGGGCTGAATGAGGCCTTAATTCGCCAAGTCTTGACTATCTCGAATGCCGGGGAAAATCGTGAGGACTTCCACAAGCCTTCCTGCATCTTTGTCTTTTGTGGACCACTGGTTGAAGTGTGTCCCTCTTTCCCTTATTTCATACTTTGAATTTTCATCTAGTCTTCCCGGAGTTTCAACTAAATCCCAAGGCCTTGAGAAATTCTTTGTTATCATCATTTCCCGCATGTTCATAATAACCACCGGCATATGATGAAGGATTACTATGCCCTCTTACTTCTAGAAACAGATCTCTAGTTCTCCACTCAACCTGAAGAGAAAAAAGATGAAGGTGCGCCATCAAGTGGTCGGGCGAGTGGAATGAAGGAGTGGTTTACTACTCTAGAATCTTCCATGGAGGATATTCAAGCTTTGGTTGGGATGCAGGTGGTTTTGTCTCAGAAGATACGTTCTCTCCCAGGTTCCCCAACTAGGGGAGACACACCCATTCAAGTGACTCACCTGATTAGAGGCCAACGTATGAAAGAAATCAACAAAGGGGGACTAATTTTCTGAGTGGTAAAACACACTTGAGTAGTGGAAGGAGTTGGTGGACATTACGAACAAGTATAGGGTGAGTAACTCGCATTGCGTGAGAAAGGGATGTCAAAAAGCATGATAGGGGACATACAATTTGTGTTTGGTGTTGTCGCCCATGGTGAATTTTTCGAGTCTTTGAGACATGCTCATGAAAGGTGTCCCCGTATGTCCGAGGAAATGGAAATCGACCTTGCTACCACCATAAACACATATCAACTAAATGTATCAAGTTTTATTATTTTTCTCATACATACTATACTGATGGAGGGTGGGGGAATAATAAATAGAACCCTCATTTTGATTACCAAAACTCTTTGTTCTGAGCCATTTTTATATATTTTGTGCAATTGTTACTTATTAAAATAATGTTCAACCATGTCTTTACATTTCTTCATTTTATATTTCTTTTTTTTTCGACCAAACAATCCTTAAAAAAACATTTCGCTTTACCTTTGCGTTCTTACATGTCATGCTTTAATGGTAATAAATTATGGAAGAGAAGAGTGGGCACTTGTTACTTTGTTTGTTCTCAAAATTTGGGTAAGATTACACTTCTCTAATTCTTTCTACATCCCATTGGGTGGCCATTTCTAGAAAAAAATTTGGAGATTACTTTAAAGATGAATAGGAACACATCGAGGCCGAGTCTCCGAAATGTTAGTCACTTTATGAATTTTTGTACAAGTCACTTCTTGTGTACTAGAGGAATCTGTCTTTTTATCACTCTTTGGGTAAAACCTCGATAGTAAATAACATTTGGGTCGGGGTCCCAAGGGATACTTAAATTTCACCTCGATACTAGGACATACTTCTCTAAGGACTTCTAACCTTCAGGCTTTAAGGAAAAATGGCATTCATGCCACTTACCTTTAACCGGAAATGTCTAAAACCCTAACTTTGTGTATAACCATTCAATCTACAATATATTTCAAATATGTGGAACTTTCAAGAATTTGTTGTTGTAAAACTAAGACCAAGGGTTTAATCACCCATCCGGCCATAACACTTATTAATTTGAAGGAGAAATGCTTCTCACAATTGAGGCCCAAGTTATCCTATCTCCTTTGTTATAGATTGAAAAATGTGAAAAGGGGTCTAAACCTGGACAAATATATTTGTGTGCCAATATTGGCACCAGATCGAGGATGGAAGACCCTTGTGCGTGTCCAAAGAACACCATAAACAACACTAGAAGAAGGATACTAGTCACATATCCATTGGAAAATAGAGTCAACAAATGATTCAAAAATTCTATTCACCATGAAGAGAGAAAAAAATAACAACCAAAACACCAACAAAAAACATGAAAAAATAAATAAAACCACTATACACTCTACAAACAAGCTAGTGGGGTCCAAAGACCCTAAAATGTTTACAAAATCTCTTCAGGATCCCACATAATGTACCTTTGTTTCATCTAGATACATGTACTATTATACCCACTCTTAAATTCAATGATCACACTTTCTCAAACTATAAACTCTATCACCTTCTAAGCTGTTATCATCTAAGAACCATTTAGCTTGTAGGGACAAACTTATGTCTTCATTCTAATCTATGAATCTACTTTTCCCCCTAGGAACATCCCAATCATACAAAACTACTTTTCCATCATACACCTCATAATACATCAATTCAATGACCTACATTTTTTCCTCAAGGAGGATAATAAATTTCTCCTTTTCCAAAGTAGAAAAATCTCCATTCATCCAACTCTTTTTAAACCAGACTTATGTATCAAGGTAATGGTAAACATACACACCTCTATTTGTATCTTCCATAGCTATTTTTGTAAATAAATCATCTATTTCTATTACATTTTCTTGATAAATGGGGAATCATCACCAAGATCCCTACACATCTCTATCTCATTTGTTGAAATACAGGTAGTTTTAGTCCGATCCTAAGCGGGATCTAATGAGGGTATCCACATATCTTTCCAAACTTCAAGGGTTTGAAAAAACCTAGCCTAAAATGAGCTTTAGAAGGGAGACAACCCTCACTATTATCACATATACCCATGGAAAAATTCATAAGATACTGAATTTTATGAATATACCCACACCCTATAAAGTCTAGATAACTCAAATAGTAACCACAATACAAAGTTGCAACAAAATACATGTTAGTTAAAACTTACCAAAATGAAAGGCCATCTATTCACTACAACCGGACACATAACATAGTCACCAATAGAATAAAACCTCTAGAAAAATGAGTCATATGACATCAAAAATAGATTACAAATCAACACACATTTCCGGATATCATGAGGACCAACAAAGGAATGTAGTGTTGTGAAACTATAAGAGTAGCAGGAGAATTTTGTTCCCCCAAAATGGTGCCAAAAAAGGTGTTGGCTCTCGAATTACACGGGAGGGGAGAAGTGAGGGATAGCAATGGAAGGTTGGGTGATGGAGACAGACCCTGTGACGTTTCATTTTATAGCCGAGGAGGATCTCCCTTTGGTCTCTCGCCCACCCTTCCCAAAGGAGTCGTGGGGAGGCACCCAGACAAAGGTTTGGCATTTGTTATTCCTACTGCTTTTCACTACGACCAATTCAGGGTGAGAGGACCTGAGAGTGCTGTTAGGGAAATATGGAGTTTGGGGAGCGATCTTAGAATGGTACTTCAGAAACTTCAAACGGGGCATATCAGTGGTCGGGTGCAATGACTAAATATAATGTTTGCTCAAGAGATTGGCCACTAAATGCCTGCAAACACCTAGGGAACTAATGTGGACTTGAAAGGGAAAATCGTAATATGAACCAAGATTTTTTTCTTAAATTTCACTAATAAAATTAATAATAAAGGACTTTGGGTCATATATGAGAACACTCAAGATATATCAGGTCAATAATGTGTTTTCCGGGTGGGTTGGTTTGATATGAACAAAGCGATCTGAAACCCATGAGATAAGTTATGGTTATGTTGCAAAGTTGTATGATTTTTTTGTGAGGATGGAGGGAACCTCTATAGGAAATGAAAGGAAAAAAAGGGAAAAAGGGCCATGAAGGGAATTGGGGAAATCAAGATAACAAAATCTTAACCATCATTTGTTCTTATCACTACATTAAAGCTAGAAAGGGGGATAAATGAGCCCTTTGTATGAATATTTATCTGTAAGGAAAACTCCAATCAAATCCATATCCAAACTCCCGACAATCCAGTTAATTTCACCTAAGGAAGGAACATCTTATGTAAGATCATGCTAACTTGTTTGGATAAAGGGACCCCCAAACCTTACTCAATCCATAGGGAGATTTTTAGAGGCTTTGAAATGAGATTTTAGGGTACCCCAAAAACATAAAATAATCACACCCTTCCTAGACAAGATCCAAGAAGGTGCAGGATATATTTAAAATCAAATTATAGTCATGATCCAAAAAGAATTACAATGAAAAACGCATATCATTCCCACTCAACATCATTTTGTGATAGAACAAAGAAATAGCTTGAATCCAGGACAAGTTCATTGAGTAAGAACCATTAAGCTTAGGAAAAGACAAGAGAAACATTTATTAATGCTCTCAAATATTGTTAATTAATGTACAATATGCAATAATTTTAACACAAATTCCCAATAATTGGGACATACAGAGAAAACCTTCATCATAAGATAATCTCTTCCTCTAGTTCACAATGTCTCTGAAAATTCCCACCAAAATCTTCTCTCCCACCAATCTTCCTACCAATTTTCCACCCTCTTCCCTAGAGAAAAATCCTCCCTCTAAGAAAGATCCTATTAAAATTCCTTTCTTCCTTCATATATATCACCTTATCTTCTTAGGGTTTTAGGGGATATTCCTTAGATACCAAAACAAACTATCATTACTTCCAACTTCCTTGGGATGTCATTGTAGTAATTTCATTTACCCTTAATGTTGTCTTCTAACCCCAAGCATGCCAACATATCACCCCACAGTGTCTTGGGTGCTCACCCGAGGCATGTGCAGTGTTGAGCCCCTCCTTTATGTGAGATTTGTGAGAAATTTTTTTCCATTAGAGAATGATTTGAATAATTTAGAAGTATATTCATTTAGTTAATAATCTAGAATGGGAGTCTAATGATACACATATTAATACATTATAGAATATAAATACAATTGTAATAAGCATAATAAATCAGATCTCGAGACATGATAGTCATATAACACGAGGGTTTACACCCTTAAGCATGATATACATAATGAACCCATATATATATATATTTAATTAGAATATGGTAGCCACATTACAATCAAAAGAGGTCATTTTAGACCATACATGTTAAATGATAGAGACCCAACTCCTACAAATATTCCCTAGTATGAGATCCTATATACACCCTTTCATTTTAACCCCTATTACAGATCCTAGTTCCATACATAGGCTCATGACATACCTCACAAACCTTAGAACTAAGTGATCTAAACCCTAGCATTACTGCAACACTATGTTACTTAGCATCTTACACCATATGTCTATCTCTTGCATTCTCTTCTCTTCTTTTCGACTCTCCTCTCTCCCATTCAAGCATCTCTCTTTATAGGATTAACACTCACGCCATGCCTTCCCTTATAAAAATATCACGTGTCAAGTGTTGATGTGGTCCTCTAATGGTGAATTCTTATCCCTTTGCAAACCCTCCACTCTCTGTAATGATGTCTTCTGGGAATATTCCCTATGTGGGATATCCTTTTCTTGACCTCTAAGGTTTGGTGGCACCTTATCCACTCATAACACCTAGTCGAGTCTTCACAATTTTCTTCAAGTTTATTTAGAAAGCCAAATATGGCTAAGTCCTTTGAACCCATGTTCTACCTTCTGTGTGTGCCCTAGTTTCTCGTAGACCCTTCTTAAACCTTTTTTTCCTGCACACTTTTCCATGAGTTAACTTCTTCTCCTTGGTCCTCTACGTGCATGCCCTTTATTACTTAGTCAATATTTTAAGGCCCAACATCACCCCACACTAAGCATGTTCCATGTATTTGGGAAACATCCCGATCCTTTAAAGAATAAATAATATTGGGATAGAGTCTATTGAATAAAGAATAAAAGAATGGAAGAATCTGCTACTACTATAAGAGGATTGGTAATTCCTTCCTTAATATTTCTTAGATATTTTCCTGGCATCCACTTTACCCTATGCCTATTTAAGTAGGTCACCCACTAAGGAAATCACCTCATCAAAAATCAATTTTTCACTCTTAGCATTCAGTGTATCTAAAATTCCTTCTAACTACTTACTAAGGTCATCCAGCGTGTCCATTCTGCGAATGACCTAGGGAAACAACTCCTTAAGCCGATTCTTAATCCAACCCCGCAAGGCTTTGATTGCTTCCATCTTATTCTCAACCTTAGCTAGGATTTTATCACACTCCTCCCTATTTATTTTGTTCTTATATTAAAATTCCTTTAGACCCACTTCATGCGTAGCAACCAATATTCTTTCTAACCTTTCTCTATTAGTTCAATCATCATACACATCCTCAACCATTTGTGTGGTAGTATTTATAATGACAAGGAGCTTGGAATACTGAGTAACTATTTCCCTGATCTTTAGTCTTTCTTCCTTCTTCGGTGTGCCAATGCTCCTTTTATTGATTATAATGTGGGCGGAGACACCTTTACATGGTGAGGATGTGGGTCAAGTCTTCCAAGAATTACATGGTTGACTCATATTTTTTCTTAGGCAGGGCTAGGTTTGGGTACTTCAAGATTATGGTGTCTCGAAATCATATCTATTTTTTTATAAATATCACACACCTTAGCCATCTCCTCCCTTAATTCATGCCTTAATTAGGTGCTAATAAACTCCTTTTTCTTCTCAATAATTTATTAATTTTTCTATTCAATCTCTTCCTCTAGGACCCTTAATTTGTCATTTCTCTTGAAGAGCCTCACTTCAACCTCTACGGACACCTTGTTGAGTGCATTACAAAAAATTTCATCCAATAGTTGTTGAGAATTCACCAGAGTGTTTACTCACTTAGTATATGGTATCTTCATCAACACCTCTTCATTAACCTCAAAATTAGGCTCATCAACATGGGATTCAAAATCCCTAGATAACATCTTCCTTGTACGTGGGTATGCACCCTCTTCTTTGAATGAATACCATGCAAGGAGTTGGTTTGAAGGCATGGTACTTTGGAATAACTCATGTAGTACCTTATTTGGATCATTGATATAAGTCATTCATTTCTCCTGCACCACTACTATACCCTTTCCTCCTATGCACGCTTCCTTTGGGAATCTTAATGTTAAGTGGGATCTCTGCCCATGCTTCCATATTCCTTTTCTACACTTTCACTTTCCTCCATCTCCTTAAGCATTTCTTTAGCACTGTGCTCCAAATCTTGTTCCACCAAGTATTTTATTATTCCTTCTACCTCCCTTTCTAAGAAATATTCTATCTACTCCTTGGTCAGGCTTGGAGTCATTTGATCCTTTGTGTTGACTTCTTCACTTCCCCCTTTTCTGTGAGCACCTCCTTTCTCCTCATCCTTCTCTTCATTCTACTCCTTTTCTGAGTCATGTACATCATACACAAGATGGTCTTGAGTCTCACCATGCTCGTCATCATCCTTGTCACCCATGACAACCTCCATGCTCTCCATTTCTTCTGAGTCCACATTTTATGTTACTTTCTGCTTCTTCCTAACTGATGATTCTAGTATAGGAGACTCTTTTGTTTCTTCTTCAAAAGGATAATCCTTCCTTACTAGTGACTCTTCTTTCACAGGGGTTCATCTTGCTCTGACGCATATTCCTCATGTTTTTTCTCTTTATCTTCTACGGGGGACTTATTCCACCATGCATAGGTGCTTGGCCTTGTGCATGAATCCTACACACCTCAAGATTGCACTGTCCATACACTTGGTGCCTTTTTCTTAAGGGCCTGCTCTCTCTCCCTTTTCCTTGGCGTGACCTTCTTCATTATAGTGGAGTCTTCTAGGATAGAGACATCATTCTCCATGTAAGAACCCTTCTCATACTTTGGCCTTATGCGTAGGTATACCCTTGTTGCGGTTCTCCTAGCAATAAGAAATGTTACTGGATTCATCATATGCACATCATGGCGAGACATACTTCTCTACATTTGTGTGCTTCTTTGGATATATGAAAGTCCTATACAACTTGCAGTAATCCTAGTCTACCATGTTGAGGTTAAACCTTAACTTATTTTCCTCCTTGAATCTATTGACCTTGTCCGGAAGTATTGTGTTGTGAAGGAGAATGGTAACTTGCACTAGGGACCCTTGGTGCCATCTACTAGAGTAAATTTACTAATGCAAAAATGTTGGTATACATCGAATTAAGCCTCGCCTTTTAGTAAAATAGGTAATTTCTCAGGTATTCTCCACTCTACACTAAATTCATCACACATCTACTTATACCATTTTTCTAGACACACCTAGTGGGTGCAAGTATACTTCTCAAATCTCTTGGTAGGGAGGGGTTCTCATCTAGGTACTCCCATATAAAATTTTTGGCCCATTGGGCACTCCAATATCTAAAAATATGATGGTAAGGAGGACATTACCAAACATTATCTTCTCTCCATCACGCGAGGAACTAATGATTTATTCTACTATGAACAATGAGAGGTTATAGATGGTCCCTTTCGATATTTTATGAAAAATGTTCAACAAATCCTTGTTGATTTGTGTCCATCTCTCCTACCCATTTAGTTTTGTGACCAAGTGCATGGCCATCCTCATTACAGGTTAGAAATCATAGAGATGTCAAAGTACCACAACCCCTTCTTGTAGTCATAGGCTTCCACATTCTTCTTGATGGCCTCCTTGTCATCCAAGTCATCATCAAAAGATTCTCCTTTGTAGGTAAAACCCATAAATTTAGAAATTAGTTAGGAGTCATCCACATTATACATCTGTGAAATAGAAATGGTCCTCATCTACGCATGACATTAACCTTTGGTAAAACCACTCAAAGTTTTCGAAATAGGGAAACTCGTAGAGTTGTAACAACAAAGCCTTCTCCATCTTCATCGTCACTTCATCATCGTAGATAGGAATTCCATCTCGATGTCTGCTTTTTTCTAGGGTGAATAGATTCCAATTCCATCTCATTCTTTTTGGTTCTTGTTTGATGGTTTTAGTCACTTACGACCATATTTCTAACATGAGACACCCATTCCTTTCAAGCAATACGTGATCTGGGTATTGAATCTCCTCATACCATTCTTTGTTGAAGCTGCTTTGAAATAACTTGTTTCCCTTTTCCCTTTCCCTTCTTTGGTGAAATGGTGGTTACTTTCTTTGGTGCTATTTCTCTTATCAGATTACTCAAAGTCCTTTCTTCGATCTTGGATCTACTTAGTTCTACTGACTCTACTATTACTCAAAAAATCCCTTCAATCA
Organism: Taxus wallichiana var. yunnanensis; assembly: GCA_018340775.1. Taxonomy (NCBI): domain Eukaryota; kingdom Viridiplantae; phylum Streptophyta; class Pinopsida; order Cupressales; family Taxaceae; genus Taxus; species Taxus wallichiana. The sequence goes on from CM031233.1 coordinate 399,389,956, forward strand.
TGTGCCCTAGTTGTGGAACCCTAACCTAGAAAAATCCTTCCTTCCATAAGATGGCATATTCACTTGTGGGATTTGAAAATTCCTACAACCCTCTCCCTCATGCATGTGTACTTTTTTTCACCTTGGTTCATTGATCAAACTAGTTATGCAGTTAGATCTTCACAACCCTCTTTCACACAACATTTCTTGAGGATGCCCAAGTTCGCAAGAGCTATTTGATATCACAAATGCAAGGTAACAATAATGTACCCTGAACTTCTACTTTTAGTTTTTGCTTCTTTTCCGTAATAAATGTAATGTCACCTACCATCGTACCTTTTTTATAAAGGTGAATTTTTATTTTTAAGTTAACCTTCAACACTTTTACCCCCATACACAATTATGTGTGAAAAAACTGCTACAACCTTATGGGGCACAAAATTCCTTCTTCGATCAGAAGATCCTTTCACGCACGCTTGCTTTGCACCAAATACACTTCTTTGTCCTTACCCTAATTTTTGACATCACCTACCTCATGTTGTTCTTATGCTTCTCATACTTGTACGTGGTCTTCTAAACTCCTTACACCAAACTCCTTATGTCCACCTTTTCTATGTGTGCTCTTCCAAACTATGCACTTTTGATCCTTCAATCGAGCCATCGAAACACAACTTCTACTACCAACTTCCATTACTTATCGCATTACTCCACCCCACACAAAAATAGATACGTGGTCCTCATGTATAGAAAAATTATGAAAATAATGAGTGGCTACTAATGCACAACGTGAAAATAATGAACAAAAATAAAGGGAACAAGAAACGAGAAGGGGAAACACATAGAAAGGAAAATGCATTAAGGGAAATCCTAGTATGATAAGCAATACTACCTTATTTATAAACATAAGGAAGAATTATTTATAGTTGGGATTCATCCTACTCCCATTGAAATGGCCTAATAACAGGTGTTCCATCTAGCACTCAGAATCGACAAGTGCTGAATCAAGTATATAGGATATAATGTATGGGCCCATACAATAGAATTTTAATTTCCCAAGATGGCATTGAAACTTGGAGTCATATAATAGAACCATCTGCCCAACCTCCAATTGTTTGTTCTTGATGTGTCTATCATGCCATGCCTTATGCTAGGATTTTTTTATTTTTGACTACGGTGAGCAATAACCCACCTCTCATCTAGCGCATTAACTTATCGATCATATTCTCAAGCGCTTGTTCATCAACTAACATTGTTGCGCGTCTATACATAGTGATGTTAATATGAATTCAATAGGTTACACCACTTCCAAACCAAACACCAATTTAAAAGGTGTGGCCTTGTTCGATCTTTTATAAGTTTTGTGGTATGACTATAACACAATGAAACTTCATCATCAAAATCCTTCCCACATCACAAATATTTGTTAACGTGTGATTAATAATTTTTTTAAACTCCTCAGTAGTTCCATCACAAATATTTGTTAACGTGTGATATGGGGTATTCTTGTGGTGGGTTACCAGGAATTTTGCCAACAAGATTCTGACTATCTCATTCAAAAAATGGGTACCCCTATCACTTGTTAAGCTTATTAGAAATCCATATTTGCTGATTATATTTTCCTATAAGAAACTAGTTGTTTTTGCTGCTATATAACACTTGGTAGTTATTTCCTCCACCCTCCTCGTTAAGTAGTCAATTTAGGAAATGATATAGCATGAGCCAGTTCTTCACATGATAGGTGCAATTGGTCCTACAAAATAAATGGCCCACTTCTCAAATGGTTATGTGCTAGCTATTGGTCTCAAGGGCATCTCATCCCTTCTTTATAGTTTTCCAAGGTGTTAGAAATGGTCACAAGACTTGTAAAACTTAATCCAATCATTGTAAATTGTTTCCCACCCAAACACCTGCTCAGAAGGATTTTACGCGAGGTTGTATTCCCTACATAGTGTCCTCTTACAATCCCACCATGTGCTTCCTCCATGATTGCAACACGTTCATGCTATAATGCACATTGGAAAAAAACATCATCATGGCCTAACTTGTATAATTTCCACTAATTAGCATGTAGGGTATGACATGTATGGCTAACTGATTTTATTCCAAATTCTTCATTTCCTTGAGTGTGACACCAATTTTGAGAAACCCAATAATATCTTCCAATTCGGAGGGTTCGTGTCACAACATAAATAGTTGCATGTCTAGCATTTTATCCTCAATGCTCTTCACATCCTCCCTTGAGTCAATCCTTGATTATTGGTTAGGTCCTAAGTTACTCTTTCCTTGTTTCACAACAACTGTAAACTTGAATTCTATAAATAGTGAAACCCACCGACATATGCACCCTTGTAAAATGATATTTTTGACCAAGTAATTCAATGCCATGTGGTCTGTGGAGAATATGAATGGTGTTTCAACATATATTGCTTGAATTTATGTAGTTCATAGATCATTGATAGTGCTTCACTCTTAGTAGTAGTATAGTTCTACTCTGCTGGTGTTAACTTTCTACTAGTAAAACATATGGGGTGGTCAACAATTACTTATCCGGTTTGTGATAACATTACCTCAATCATCATTCCTGAAGCATTAACATGTACATGGAATGGATTATCCCAAGATGGAAAGTGTAAAATGGGTGCAGTGATGAGCTTTTACTTCAATGTATTAAATGCCATCTCTGCGCCTCTCCACAATGAAATGCACTTTTGTGTTTTAGTGGCTCCTCCAATGGCGTGGTGATCTTGGCATACCCATTTATGAATTTAGGGTAATACCTAGTATGCCCAAGGAATCCATGCACTATACTCTAGCTGGTAGGTTCCCCCAATCCCAACATAATGGCAAATTTGGTGGGATCCACCAACAAACCTTCTCGTACATATGATATGCCTCAGAAGGGTCCCAAATGGAGTAGAAAAAACACATTTCCTAATGTTAACGGATATCCTCAACTATTGACATTTAAAACATTGGGCTCAGGTTGTCATAATTGTATTTCACCAGTCCATAAAATATCCAATCATCAAGGTAGAATTGAAGAAATTTATGGATGAAGTCTTGAAATTTTTGCACCACAATGTATGAGAACACAATAGGCACATTCTTGATCCAATGGGCATGGTACATGCAGGTAAAAATTCCCCATTTAGTGGGGAAATTTTTGTTTTTCTTGGTCTTCCTTTGTAATTCTAACTTGATGATATCTTAAGAATCCGTATGTGAAAGAATAGATTTCATTCTGGCTACTCCTTTTAGGATTTCCTCGGTGAAGGGGTGGAAAAGGGTCAATGACACATAATGCATTTAAATACCTGTAATGAACATAGATCTTTATCGTCCCATACTTTTTAATGATGATGACCACTAGAATTATCCACTCTAATTTCTCAATGGCCTTAATGATGCCTAATGCGATCATCTTGTCAATTTCCTCCTTGACTTTGACACAAATATTCAAATTCATTCATAAGTTATATTTTGAATTGGGTTCATACCTTCCTTTAACTTTATTTTCATCTCCCCCAAGGAGTAGTGGATGAATTTAAGTCCATGGTACCCACACGGAAATAAGTCTTAAAACTTGTGAAATAGATCAATGATCTTTGAAACCTCCTTTTCGACCAATAGTCTCCAATAGTAGTCTCCTTAGGTTCAACCTTTGATCCAATGTTAACCTTCTTGGTTTTCGGGGTTCATGATAGGTGCGTGCTTGATCATCAACACTATTCATAACTTTACGTGTACATTTAGTATAGTTAACATCCAAATTATCCACCTCTTCGTCATCTATCACATAGACCATCTTTCCTTCTTCTTCTCTCTATGCATGTGTACTCAAGTTGTATTTCCTCTAATTCTTCCTCATCAAAGTGTGCTTATAAACTAGGTTCACCTAATAATTCTAGTATTCTATCCTCTTCCATGGAACTATCTCCCATCATTAGGCACTTACAAACTTACAATGACCCATCCATGGATGGTTTAGTGTTCGATATTCAAAATATTGAAGGAGGTCAACTGTCAACTCCTGCCAATTTCCTATCTAACGGTGCATCTTTGAGTGAATTTACCATGCACCCATAAAGAGGTGGAAAGGATTTTGTGCCTTCCATCTAGGCCTTCTAGCATGCTTGGATATGAAATGAGGTAGTTTCCTTTCCATGATAGTCTTGTACGATAGTGGGTGCATTACTTTAGGAAAAATTAATATAGAATGCAATTCTTCCTTTGTGCCACTCTAGAAGGCTATCATGATGTGTCACCCAAAAATGCATTATAGTCACAAGAAATTTATAGCTCAACATCCTTCTTCATTAAATCTCACTTTTCCACTAAGTCTCCATTTCTCATAAGAAAACATCAGGGTTGGATCCTCTAGAATAACTTGGAAACTTCTTTCCTCCTAGGAGCTTGATTGAGCATGCCTTTTTTACTCTTGTAACAAAGCCTCTCAATTTCCTCCTAATTAACTCATAAGTCCGTGTGTCTAATTATCACATGCCACACTAGTTGTATCACTCATAGATTAAGTGTCTTCAAACTAAATCACTCCTTCCATAGGATTAATTACCTCAGGGTATCTGATCGAGTGCACATAGATCCTATTAAGAAATTATTCTCCTAAGGGCTCAGTATAGGGTGCCGAATTCCCATCGGTCAAGGGGATGATTACCCATTCTTCCTTATTATCAAAGATTATGTACCCCTTATTGAACCGTAGGTCATCATTATTCTTGTAAAACTAGGGGTTCCCAAGTAATGATGGAAATTTGTCTACCTCAGGTAACACCAAGACTTCAAAATCATGATTGAACTTCACCCCTTGGATAGTGCTAATAGTGTCCTTCAAGATACCAATGGGCATCACCTTTGTCTTGTTATCCATATACAACACATTTGAATATGGCTATACTGGGATCCTTCCCATTTGATTCCATACATCTAGAGTGAGAATATTAACTTCTACACTTATGTATATCAGAATATTTCTCAGAAGCCATCCATCGACTACTACATTTAGGGTACTCTCCTTATCATAATCAATGGTATGAGGGGAAGGTTAACATGTAATACCTATCACTCACACTCTTCTCTAGTGCATGGTACCTTCTCCCTTAACCATTCCCCTTATAAAGGAATGATATTCTCCTACCTCATCATTTTTATACTTCCCTAACCTCATCCAGATCCTTCTATAGAGCCTCAACGCTCTTCCTTTTTACTAACTTCCTTGACTACTCTTTTAGGCACTGAATTTATCCTTATAGGCTTTGAAGTACATCCATGGTCTCTTGATAATCCTCTTTTAGATGAGTAGGGTATAGATACTTAGCATACACCACCTATTCTCTTGTAATAAGTGGTTTCTACCTTGGTTGTCTCCCTAGAGCACGCAACTTCAACTCACATCGTCACTAGTACAAGATCTAGTTCTATCTCTCCACCTTTGGCATCCATTGTGAGTCTACCTTCTTTATGCTTACCATTATGAAACCTTTTTATTTCTAGTGTTGTTGGATCATATGTTTAATTATTTATAGGCACTCCTCATACTTTGGGTTTTTTCCACACCAAGAGCAAAGTGTAAAAATCGGGGCATTCACACTTATAGTGCTCTATAGATCCATAATTATAACACATTCCACATGGGAAATAACTTCCTCCTCCTCTCGTAGTTGTCAAGACCATGAAATCCTCATTGGAAACATCTTCCACATGCCCCTCCATCTTCATGAACTTCATAGTGACGACCATTATCCTTGGAATTGTTTGTGAGGCTTGTTTGATGGACACCAATATCATTGGCATCATGTATCTGGTAAATATATCTACAATCCTTGGTGTCATGAGTAGTAGAGGTGAAAATATTTCAACAGCAAGAAAATTTTTGTGTATCACACGTTGTAGTAGTGGACACCTACTTATATCATGATCTCTGTGGTAAATCTCATAGTCCACTGTCATGGTGCGTACCGATCGTGAGGATAATTGTCCTTGGTATGCCCATTTACCTCACAATATATGCACCATAGGCCACTGCGAGTCTCATGTGCTGAGTTTGTAGATAAATTCTCTAGATTCTTGGCCATTACAAAATCTGAGCTTCAAGAAAATGGCTAACACCAATATCCATGCTTTTAATAGCCACATCATTGAGTGAAGCCTCTAAGGCCTCGCATAGGTCTGTGAAAGTCTTATGTGAAATTTCTCTCCTAAAAGTGTTATCAATCCTCCAAAAATCCCCTAACCATGCTGAAAGAGATGAATATCATAAGATAGTTTTAATAAGAGAGTCTTAAAACACAAGTCATATTCCTGCACACTCTCTACCATACCTTGTTAGATATCCTTCGGCGTGCTAATTCTATTCTATTTAAACTAAGGGATATGAAATTTAGATAAGAAGGCATTCCGTAACATGGTGTAATCTACCACTGTCTTATGGGGGTCATACTTCCGGTAACAACTATGCATGCATCCATACAAAATTATGGCAAAATTACTTACCTTTTGTTCTAGGATAGTGATCATCTTCATGTACCATAGCAGCTCACATTTGTGTACATGCTCTACAACATCCTCAACACCTTTTAATATGGTAAATGTAAAGAAATTTTGAAAAATACTTACCGAGGAAGTTGAGGCCCGTGTTCATCCGATCCAAAACCTTGATGCCCTATGGTTTTCCTCCACCACTAGATCCACTATACCCACCAATGCTTGTCCCTTCGATCCACTAGATCCTCCGGACCTACCAAGTCCTCTAGGTCAACTAGCTCTTATTCCACCAGATCCACCTCTTGTAGCTGGTAAAGGCCATGAAGTGGTTATGCCTTGTGTCCCTACTATCACATTGAACTACATGCCAATAGTTTATGATATTACACCTCTACCAGATGTGCGTCCCACACCACTTCTATACGCGACACCCAAGCTTTGTGTACCCATACTTTTCCAAAATGTCACTCAAGAAAGCATACCTCTAAACAAAGGAAATGATTGTGAGACCATTTATGTGCCAAATGAAAAGTTATACCTCATAGATTCGATTGATTACTTCCACCAATACCAACTATGTTAGTAATACTTATCTCTAGATTTGGAAAACTAAGCACCAAGGGTTGGTCACTAGGTGGATTCAGATGTACACCGATGACTCTCCTTTCTCCAAGCAATAAGCTCTCCTCGGAAGTTGAAGGGATCTCTCTCCTACGCTTGCTAAGATGGGGTAGTACACATTGCTCAAGCTTCATGTCCTCTACGTGAACCTCAATTCCTTCTCTCAACTTATGCCTCCATAAATCAATCACTCTTGAAACTTTGCGTTGTCTAGCAAACTCCCTTTCATGTGCTTCATTATAACTAAGCCATATTTCTTCCTCTCCTACTCAGCCACAAGGTCCCCCATCTTCCTCTACCTTAGCTTCCTCACTTAGCACTCGGAAGAATCTTAGCCAACCATAGGAAATGCTTCTAGACTCAATGTAATGATCTGGAGCATTATAGCTAAGGGATAACACACAAAAATGATCCTTTAAGAACCCTTAAGAACTCAAACTCAGCAACCTCTGAACAAGAATACATAGAAATAACATATTACAAGGTATAATTGGTCAACACTCTTCTCCACCAATCATCAACAACATGTTTCAAAGGCGAGATCAACATCCTATAGCCTCTCGATATTCATCTTGGGTCCACATGTAAGATCTATAGTCCCGCACTTGATCTAGATGCATATGTCGAAAGCCATTCATATAACTCCACTAGAAAGTATCCGAATAAGGTCTCATATAGCTCATGATACGAGTGTTTGTATACCCATTTACATGCATCAAAATAATTTCTAGAGCTAAATCTTTGAGAAAACTAACCCTCCACAATATTAAACCATGCTTCAACATTGTCCAATGTCAAGAGTTCTATCATCATGCATCATTCTCACAAAACTTTGAAAAGAGGTCCTAGCAACATAATCAAGATGTAGTCATTTTATTTACCCTTAATATTGTCTTTTGACCCTAATCGCACTGGCCTATCACCCAACAAGTGTTGGGAACTCACTTGAGGCACACGTAGGTGCCGAGCCCCTCCTTTATGTGAGATTTGTGAGAAGGTTTCACCATTAGAGGATGAATTTCTTAATTTAGTAGTACATTAACTTAGTTAATAAGGTATAAGGAGCATCTAATAGATCCACATCTTAATGCATTATAGAAGCTAAATACCATTTTAATAAGCAAGATAAATTAGATTTGAGCCATGATAGTCATATAACATGAGGGTTTATACCATTAAGCATGATATACATAACAAACCCATATATATGTATATATATATTCATTTAGAATAGTTCTTGTAGCCACATTACAATCAAAAGAGGTCATCATAGACCATACATGTTAAATGATAGAGACTCAACTCCTACAGATCTTCCCTTGTATGAGATCCTAGCTATACCCTTCCATTTTAACCCCTATTATAGATCCTAGTGCCATACAAAGGCTCATGACATCCCTCACAACCCTTAACACTAAGTGCTCTAAACCCTAGCATTACTACAACACTTTGTTACTCAACATCTTACTCTCTATGCATTCTCTTTATCTATCTCTTGCATTATCTTATCTTCTTTTTGAATCTCTTCTCTCCCATCCAAGAATTTGTCTTTATGGGATAAAAACCCACCATAATGCCTTCCCTTCTAAATAGATCATGTGCCAAGTGTTGATGTGGTCTTCCAATGGTGAATGTTTATCCCTTTGAAAACCATCCACTCTCTGTAATGATGTCTTCTAGGAATATTCCGGCATGGAATATCCTTTTCTTGACCTCTAAGGTTCCAGGATGGTACCTTATCCAATCATCATGCCTAGTTGGGTCCTCACATTTTTCCTGAAGTGTATTCATAATGCCAAATATGGTTATGTCCTTTGAACCCATTATTTCCTTCGTGTGCACCCTGGTTTCTCCTAGACCCTTCTTAAACCCCTTTGTCCTACACACTTTTCCCTAAGTACCATTCTTCTCCCCTGGTCCTCCATGTGCACACCCTTTGGTACTTAGTCAATATTTTAAGGCCAAAAACCATGAAACCATAAATGATTATTCTCAAATAGCCTCTAGTTTCACCAATTGCCACCGTGTCTTGTGTACATCATTTGATGACATAGCCAGATATTTTCCAAGTCATATCATATTTAACACTTAAATATTTCCACATGTGTACAATCATGATGTGGCCAAAAACATTAATGTGATGAGACATTATCAAATTGTGTGGGTAGTTAATCCTTCTCCGGTGACACGTTCCCCATAAATAATTTAATCTTTATTTAAATTCCACATGTACCTAAAAATCAAAATTTGATATGGCATTAATAATGAAATGATTTTCTTTAGTTTAAATCTACCATTGTAAATCTGTCAATGCGAGAAGTGTTTAAGGCTTTATCATTTGTACCTCATGGGAGACATATTTCTCCACATATGTGTGCTTCTTTGGGTAGATGATCTTTTAGTGGTCTATCAACTACGCCCTTCGTCACCTATCTATTTAAATTTTTCCTATAGATTTTTCCATAATCATTTCCTTCCCTTCTATCCCACTTTTCGTCAATATTCTCACCAAATGGCTTCATCTTTCCTTAGTGTGAATCCTTCAGGGAAGAGCTGGTCCATATGGGCCAATACTTTCAACTTTAGGGCTTAATGAGGCCTTAATTCACCAAATCTTCAATGTCCCAAATACCAGAAAAATCCCTAGGATTACCTCCACCACTTGCCTTGGTATTATCTTTCATGAGCCTCTTGGCTGAAATGGGTTCTTGTTTCTCCATTTTTCAAAATCTGCATTTATATCTAGTCCACCCAAAGTTTTAACTAAATATTGAGGCCTTGAGGAATCATTAGTTTTATCATTTCTCGCATATTCATGATAACCACTAGCATATGATTAAGGCTTATTATGCCCCCTTCCTTCTAGAAATAGAGCTCCAGTTCTCTACTCAACCGTAGGAGAAAAAAGATGAAGGTATGTCATCGGTGGTCGGGAAAGTGGAATAGAGGAGCGGCTTGCTACTATAGAATCTACCATGGAGGATATTCAAGATGTTGTTACGATGTAGGTGTTTTCATCTCATAAGATACATTATCTCCCAAGTGACCCAACTAGTAGAGCCACACCCATTCCATAGGCTCTCCGGACAGAGGCCGATGTCATAAACCATTCGATAGAGGGGGATTGCTTTTCCGAATGGGAAAACACACATGAGCGCAGGAAGGAGCTGGTGGACATTCGAATGAGTTTAGGGTGAGTATCTCTACACTACGTGAGAGAGGGATGTCAAAAGTCTTGACATGGGCCATATAATTTATGTTCGTATTGTGTCCCATGATGAATTTGTTCACCACTAAGACCAAATTCTGAAATGTGTCCCCTGTGTGTCTAGGAAATGGAAAACTAACCTTCTTGCCACCATAAATACGTATCTATTCTTATCATTTTTCTCATACATACTATACAACGGAGGGTGGGGGACCCATAAATATAACCCTCATTTGTATTGAGGGTAAGTTCTCAAATGTTTTTGTATGTTTTGTGCAATCTGTTTCTTATTTAAAAAAATTTCAACCTTAGGACTCCTTCAATGTTTCTGGAACCAAAATGTTTATTCTTTCCATAAAGCTTTCTCTGCTCAAAGATAAATTGCTTACTTGGAATTAATTTTCATTCAAAAACATCTTCCATGAAAAGTTAAGAGTGGAAAAATCTCTTCATTCTCTAAATGAAAGGGTTTTCAAATTTGGAATGAATAGTGCTGATTACTTGTTGGAAAAATCCCTCCTCAGTGAACTGGGGGTTCTATTACTGAAGGAGGAATCTTATTGGCACTAGAAATCTAGGGAAATTTGGCTTAAAGATGGTGATCAGAACACCAAATTCTTCCATGCTTTGGTAAAATCCAGGAGAAATTATATCTCTGCCATCAAGCAGCTTGACGATTCATGGATTTCCTCCCAAATAGCAATCAAAGAAGAGGTGGTCTCCTTCTTTCAAAATATTTTAACTGGTGAAACAATATCTTCCTTGGCTTCCCAATCCTCTCTTCTTGAGAAAATTCCTAAGTTGGTCAATGATGCTGATAACGAGAGCTTTCTCTCTCCTTTTTCCTTGGAGGAGATTCGGAAAGTTGTTTTCTCTATGGCCCGGGACAAAGCTCCTGGCCCAGATGGTTTCCCGGCTACCTTTTTTCAATATGTTTGGGAAGTAATTAGTACTTCAATCTGGCACACTGTTGAAGAATCTCACTCCTCTGGAAATATCCTGGGCTCCCTCAATCATACCTTCATCTATATGTTCCCCAAAAATCCCCTGCTGATAAATTTGATGATTTTCACCCTATCTCCCTTTGCAATACTTCCTACAAGATTATCTCGAAAGCCATTGCTTCCCGTATCCGTCCCCTCCTTTGCTCCATCATTTCGCAAGAACAAAGTGGTTTCCTCCCAGGCAGATCCATCTCTGAAGGTATTATCATTTCCCATGAACTTATTCACACCCTTCATCAATCGTCACGGGCTGGGATGATGATTAAGTTGGATTATAAAAAGCTTATGATCGGATCAATTGGCGTTTCCTTATAAAATCTTTGCAAGCCTTGGGATTCAGTATTCCTTTATGTAATTGGATCTTCAATTGCATATCCTCACCCTGCTTCTCGGTTCTTGTGAATGGTTCAGCGGAAGGTTTCTTTAAGAGTAGCAGGGGCCTAAGGTAGGGTGATCCCCTCTCTTCCTTCCTTTTTATTCTGGTGGCCGAAGCTTTGGGATGATGTATCAAATTTGTAGTGGCCTCTGGTTCTCTTTCGGGTTTCTCCTCCAGTCTCTCTCCACTCACTCATCAACAATTCGTAGATGACACTTTTCTTTTTGGGGTTGCTATTATCCCTGAAGCTCACGCCTTGTCCAATATCCTTGATTCCTATTCTGCTGCGATGGGTCAAGTAATAAACTATCACAAATCAGTCGTCTTTTTCTTCAATGTTTCTCCTAGGCTCCAAAGAAGGATTCTAGTGATCCTGGGGTTTGTCTCTGGCTCTCTCCCTCACAAATATTTGGGAATTCCTTTATTCATAGGAGTCAGAAAATCAAGTCTTTGGTCTGACCTTCTGCAGTCATTTTCACTTAGGCTTCAATCATGGAAAGGGAAATGGATTTCCTTTGCGGGTCACCTGAATTCGATCAAATCTATCCTTTGCACTCTTCCCATATACATGTTGTCCATTCTGGCTCTTCCCCATTTGATTCTTTTGAAAATTAAAAAGCTTATTCGCACTTTCCTCTAGCAGGGAATATTGAGGAACAGAAATTTCACCTCGTCAAGTGGGAGGTGGTCAAATCCCCCATTTCTTCAGGGGGTTTGGGGATTGCAGATTTAGCCCTTCACAACATAGCCTTGGGAGCCAAATTGGTTTGGAATTTCCTTTCCTCCCCTCATAAATTAGCTCACCAGGTTCTCTCACACAATTATTTAACAACAGGTAGTTTAGACTGATCATCTCCAGTGAAGAGCTTCCTAAAGGTTCCCACATTTGGAATTTCATGTGTAAATGTAGAACCCTTATTGCTGATTCAGTTTCTTGGTTCGTTAACAATGGAGCTAGGGTGAACTTTTGGGAGGACTGTTGGAATGGGTGCCCTCCATTGAATCTAGTTTCCTCCCTCAACAGCACTATGAATAAAACCAGAGCGTCCTGGGGTCCTTTTGTAGCCAACTACGGCTTTCAGCATCCAGACGGGTCTCCATCTTGGTCATGGAATGATCCCTCTCCTTTGGAGGTCCCATCCTCGGCTTGCTCCATCTTGGTAAATGAAATCCTATAGCATAGAGCGTCCTACCGGGATTGTGAGGATCAACTTCTCTGGCTCGGCTCTGTCTCTGGTTCCTATTCTGTCAAAGAAGGTTATCGCTCTCTCCTCACTCAATCGGGCTTTATCGACCTTCCTAAGCTAAATTGTTGGCATCATTCTCTTCTTCCAAAAGTGGCCATCTTCGGGTGGCTCATTCTTAAAAACAAGGTGTTAACTCAACTCCGTAGAAGATCTTGGGGCTATGCAGGCCCTTCCAAATGTGTTATGTGCGGTCAAGTGGAAGAAGACCTTGACCACCTCTTTCTTCATTGCTCCTTTGCGGATTTGGTTTGGAAATGGTTGTTAGGCAAATTAAACCTTTCGTGGGTTCACTATAATAATATTGGGGATTCTCTCTGATCCTGGCCATCCTTGAAGCCCAAAAGCTCCTTAAGTTCTATCTGGAAAGTTGCCCCTTATTTCCTTTTATGGCACATTTGGTGGGAGAGGAACTTGCGCATCTTTCAGAATCAACAATGCCTTTTCCGGCCTTCCTGTCTAAATTGGAAATTGCTATCTCTGAAGTTGTTTCCAAGAATAGTCTGAACATTTTTAGTTCACTTCTATGGATGCTAGAATTTCCAAGGCATGGCCTCTTATCAAAACTCTGATTCCTGGTGCCATTGTAAAACAGGGTCTCTCCCAAGTGGAAAAGAGAATTCGCAGACAACAGGCCAAGTGGTCATCTCCCCCAAGGCTCTTGGAAACTCAATTTTGATGGTGCGTCTAGAGGTAATCTGGGCTTATCGGGGGCAGGTTGTCTCCTTCGTGACGTGAGTGGGTCTCTTATTGTGGTAGGCTCCTTTCCTCGAACAATTGTACGAGCAATCTTGCGGAAGTGCAAGCTCTTTTAGAAGGGGTCAAATTAGCTCTTAAGTATGGAGGAGACTCTTTGATAATCAAATGTTACTCTCAAATCATAATTTATGT